>OV281299.1:16794406-18125359 GCA_923062465.1 Acleris sparsana
AACTTTTTTTTTTTAAATATGACAAGTTCATAAACATTAGCTTAATTATTTTCTCTTTACAATTTGTACTCGCAGGCAATTTAAAACACTATTTTAATTTACTCGTAATGCGTTTAATTTTATAACAAAATCGGTCACTAACCGCTGTTATTCTAAGGCGTCACTGAATTATGAATTCAGTCGAAAACCTTACATCGAAGTATAAAAATTCTTGCTTTGATTTCATAGTGCAAGGGTATAATTTACTAATACAGTTGAAATAGTATAGTATAAAGTTGAAATCAGTTTAAATAGGTAGATAGAAAATCCGTAGACTACAGTAGGATAAACGCCACACTAGTTAAAGTACTTAATTGGTTTACTAGTAACAATTTTCTACTAAATGCTAAGCAAACTGAATGTGTTAGGTTCGCTTTGCCTAATGTTAAACCGGCAGATTCTAGTATTTTTCTAAATGACGAGGGTTTGCAAATTGTAGATAAGACAGTTTTCCTAGGCATAACAATAGATAAAAACTTGCAATTAGACAACTTAATAATGTTGAGACAGCTCGCTTAGTTTATTATAGTTATTTCCATAGTGTTATGTCTTACGGTATTCTGGTTTGGGGTAAGGCAGCTAACATACAAACTATATTTGTGTTACAAAAAAGGCCATTCGTTCTATTTACAATTTTAATTACCGTGACTCCTTATGAGAACTTTTTAAATAAATTAATATCTTAACTGTAGCCTCTCAATTTATTTACGAGAATATTATTTATGTTATTAAGAATTTAAATTCTTTCATCAAAAACTCTGATACCTATGCATAATTTAAATACAAGAAATAAAAATAAAATCGTTATTAGAAAATTGCGTGTGTCCGTAAATTATTTAAAGTTACCTTTCCCTTTCCAGAACTTAAAAATTACTTGAAAAAGTCGTTAATGCCTGAAGCGTATTATAGGGTCGAGGATTATCTAAGAGACAAAAATGCATGGCCTACACCCGAAACTTAGTCAATAATAATTTGTTCAAATGCAAAAATACTTTGTCTTACCAAACTTTTATTTGGTCGTCTTGCATCGTCTTATATACATAAGTATTTGTTTTTTTTTTACTTTTCTCCCTCTATCTCTCTCCCAAGATTTTTGGCATGTTTTCCTGCTGAACTACGCATGTTATTTTATATTATATTTAATTTAATATTTAGCTTTATATAATGCTTAGACTAAGTAGTACCATTGTAATATGAAACATATTCAAAAAATGTCTGACTGCTGAGTTTCTTGTGGCGTTTCTTCTCAGCAGTGGTCTCCTCTTGGGTAGCACTGGTAAATTTTTGACTTCTAAAAGTGCCCGTGCGGCCTACTTACTGCATAAATAACTTATCTTATCTTTATCTTAATGATTATTTACTTAAAAACAGGCAGGTGCCTTCAAGGAAAGAGCTTACATCTCCCTTATTGGCCGGCAACGCACCGACAACTCTTCTTGAGCTGTTGGTGTTTATGGGCGGTGGTGTTTACTTCCCATCAGGTAACCTACATGCTCGTTTGCCTCCTAATGATAAAAAAAAAAAAAAGTTAAATACACAACATTCTGATTGGCAGTCCAAATTTCTCGTATCGACTTTTATAATCTTCCGCCGGTGTATTTTGATGGTGTTCATATACCATTCGCACCACGCCAAACACCTGGGTGTCATCGTGGATCGTACCTTTACGTGGACCCCCACAAGTAAATGAGATCAGTAGAAAGATGTTTGCGGCAGTATGGTCTCACGAGCCTTCGCAACGTTCTTCCTCTCGCCACTCAGATTGCGATTCAATCGTTACTTCTCCCTATTTTATATTACGCAGATGTGTGATATCTTGATTCGTTCTGAGGAGCAACTTGGCAAGCTTCAGCGAATTCAAAATGTATGTATTCGGTTCATATGTGGGTTGCGCAAGTATGACCGAGTCTCTACTTTTTGTTCACAACTCAAGTGGCTTCCAATCTGTCATAGCTGGTACTATTACATTCTCAACCTTCTATTGTATTGATTCAATGATTTGCTCGGAAAAAAATATGTTAACTGTTCTCTCTCCTTCTTCTAAAGTTAACAATAACTTTACATTTCTTATTTAAATACCTCAGTATATGTATCTATTTAAAGGATATTTATATGTAATTTTGAATTGTTTAATTCAGTTTGCACCGCCGGCCTATTTCTATTGTGTATTTTTTACCATCTCTTCTTTGTAAGATTGTCTCGAGGAGATCGCTTTGTAGAGACTGGTGATTCATTATTCATTGTGTGGTGTTCAATAAAGGTTTTTTTTGGCATGGAGAAGGCAAACGAGCACACAGGCCATATGATGGTAAGTGGAAACTGTGACCCATAGAGATTCGCACCCAAAAGACTGCAAGCCTAAGACTGCAAAAGCGTTGCCAGCCCTGAGGACTAAGATGGAATGCCTCTATGCTAGTCATTGCACCGTCTGTCTTATCCCCAAACCGGAACACAACAATGCGAACACTGCTTTCGAACAGTGCTGCAAACAGTGTTTTGTATTGTAACATTTCCTAAAACTTTGATCTGTATCTGTAGGCACATTTATGTGTAAACGCGCTTATGTCCAGAAGGTGTTAATTTCGGTTATTTCATAAAATATTCGAGTAAACCCTTAAAAAAAGCCTTGTATTAGTAACTCGAGGTCAAGACCTCAGATTGAAAAGGCTCCAACAGTTTCAAAACTAATTCTGTCCATTTGTCTCAAAATGTCTGAGGGCGGCAACCTTTACTTTGTTAGCACTGGTTGTCTTTCAAAATATAAAAAGCTTTTGGTGATTAATTGAAAATTCTGATTTTATAAATAACGAATAGCGTTTGTATTCCATCTATCAAGCTTTGCATTAACGATATCTTATTGTTTTTTTTTATAGCAAACTCAAAGGGCTTATTGCTGATTTTTGTTTGTTGTTCCTATAGTCAGGACCATTCATTTCATTCATTCATTCATTCATTCAGTCCCTCATTAAACAAACCAATTTATTTGAAGGTTGAGCACGGTCATATTATTTATTTACACACTTATTGTCTTCATGTTTATTTTGAGGTAATAATTTCTATTTCACATCGTATTTTTTGATGCCAAGCACATTTGGTGAAAATACAATGAGACTCACAGATTCTTGTCATAAACTTGTTTGATGTTTTGAAAGACTTTATTGATTCATCAGATAAGAGAGGATTTTGTCGAATGTAGTGTAGTAGATGATAAATATATATTCAACCTTTTTAATTATCTAATTAGAGGTAACATTATTGTCATTAAAAAAATACAGTCAGGTATACTTGTTATTGTTATTGGCAGTCCGAATAGGAACAGACTTTAAGTAAGCCCTAAATATGTTAAAAAAAACTGGTTAAGTGTAGAGTACCCCAACGAAAATGTTAGTGCGTTATAGTAAACTTCAAACAGAACATCAAATGACACACATGACCATTGACAATCAAAGACTACTATTGTATTGTATTGTATACTGGGATAGCGCCACAGAACGACACAATTAATAAGGCGTGCGTCGAAGTGCTTACACCGTTGACCAAGAGTCCATTATTGCTTAATCCAAGCGCAATATTAGTTTTGTCATACTTAAAAAAAAAACAATTAGAAGCGAGCCTCCTCTAATGTACTAAGTTGCCATATCATGTTGACAATGAAATTCACAAGACGGACCGACGGACGCACAACGAAAGCTTAGAAATAATTATTTGGCAGCCTTTTGCTTTGGAACCCTACAAACGATACTAAACATTTTTGAAGACAGGTAATTTAAAAAAAAAGAAACACACATTTCATTAAACTTAAAATACAGTAATCCTTCAGTAATAAGCTACTTAGCTTATTCTGTCTTGACAGAGCATTACTCAATTTGTAAGAAAACTAATGATTCTTTGCTGTTCCATTTGAAACCAAATAACTGTTGTGATACAATCGAGAATCGTACGACATTTTATGATTAGAAGAGGGAATCTTTCTAGAAACATTGTGGTGTAGTGACGCCGGTCGCGGGTCAAACACTTAGAATAATTCTTTTATTCTATTTTAGATGCGTTATGTGTCGTAAATTAAAATAACTATTGCCTTTCACTCACTTTTTGGTCCTGGTTCCTTATCAGTGACAAAAGTAAACTTAATTTCAGTCGTGTCAATATTTATGGAACTGTCAATCTCAAATCAAATTATATTAACTTAAGTTCTTAAAATAAGATTTAAGATTTTTTGTTACCTACAATGTTTATGTAATTTTAATATATGCCTAATTTTTAAAAACCCTTTTTTGAGTTTAGTAATAATTTGCTATGGTAATATGTGTCTGGTTCACTTATATGTCACCTTTTTCAAAAAATCCGATAAATACTGACTGTTTTACATGAATAACACTAGTTCAACATTAAATCATATATCTACGCATAAACCTTTTATTTAAAACTAATAACATGACAGAGCAATAAACAAACCAGAAAGGCCAAATGAAATAATTTATTATGTTTGTTTGTTTTGTTCTAGTGTTGTCACTCAAAAAAAAACTTCATGTTATATGTTTTGTTCTGTTTGTCATCAGTTTCTTTTTTCAAATGTGTGTATGCTTTGAATACATTATTTATATTCTATTCTAACCTTTTTTCCACAGAAATTCACAGTCACTTACTAAAAAAGCCCGTAACAAAGAAAAGCTTTTTTTAACTCCGTATCCTGAACTTAATTTCATCAAAGGTTAAAGTTCTTAGTTGCGTAGGCTTACAAAGAAGTTCCAGAGTCTTTCGACATAGCCTTTCGCACCGACGAGGCCTGCCCACGGACGATCCCTCCAGAAATATGGCGCCATTGTTACCAAGAAATGAAAGGGGTGATAACTCGACGTAAGACGATTTATTTTTACACGATTTTGCAAAAGAGAGGGTTTGGGTTTGACCCGTGTGTGCATGCTTCTAGGAAAAATTGGCGCGATTTGCAAAATTATATCAGGAATTTCCCTTAAATGCATACCTTTTTAATTGTGTAAGAAACCTTCATGATAGGTTATTGTGGTTACTGAGTTGAAGTTTTTTTTTGTTTAAAAACGTATGTCACTTAAGTTACTTAGTTGTGACATGTGGCACTGGATGCATTATAGGGATATAATAAACATTTTTAATGTAAATTTTAGTTTTAACTAGTTGACTTAGCCCGTAATAAAAATCTGGTAAAGTGCTGGTCCAACTCGCGCGCTGAGGGATCCGTACCGCACAGTAGGTGCTATTATGTTCTGATTTCAATTTGATTTTGAAACGAATGAGCACGAGCTCTAAAGTTACCCTATTACTGAGATTCCACTCCGTCTGTCTGTCTGTCAGCAGGCTGTTTCCATAACCCGTGATAGAAAACAGTTGAAATTTTCACTTTTGATGAATTTCTATCGCCGCGATAACAGCAATTATACTAAAAACAGAATAAAATAAATATTTAATTGGGGCCCTTAAAACAAACTTGATTGTTTTGCAATTTTTTACTCGATATTAAAAGCGGCAGTAGGAAGACTAATTTTATATTCACTGTAAGAATAAATAATTAAATTAAAATAAAATAAATATTTAAGGGGGCTGCCATGCAACAAACGTGCATTTTTATAGATTTACTGAACCCTTCGTGCGCGAGTCCGACTCGCACTTAGCCGGTTTTTGGTATTAATTTGACGCTTGTATGTTTTACCGTTTTACAATACAACAAAAATAAAAGTGTGTTGAAAAAAACGTTTCATTTACTGGGTACCGAAAATGAAAATTTTCACTTATAGCCTGCAACACATTTAGCACCAACAACGACCCGATCGGGTTCACTATTCGTAGCAGATTTTTGCTACATAGGCTACGGCGTAGCGCTAGTAGCAGTGAGTATGTGCTACAGTTATCTGTCTATAGGTAGTGATTTTAGTGTATCCTAACCCAATTAGTCTCGCTCGGCTTGTCCCGTGATAGCGCGTTCACGGCGCTTGCACCTGCACATTGCACATGCACAGACTAGTGGAGTAATGGTGGTTTCACACCATTGAACTATATTCGAATGCCTCTCAGATTACTAAAGGTTGCGGGTGTTAGAACCTTGTGTAGGGTCCATCCGGGTCGCTACCACCATCTTATCCATTAACCTACCGCTAAATAGCAGTGTTCGCATTGTTGTGTTCCGGTTTGGGGATAAGCCAGCCGATGTAATGACTAGCATAGAGGCATTCCATCTTAGTCCTCAGGGTTGGCAACGCATTTGCAGTCTTGTGAATGCGAATGTCTATGGGTCACAGTTTCCACTTACACATTGGCCTTCTAGGGATGCTTATTATTGAAAACGAAATAGAGCACACAAAATTTGGGACAAACAATTTTGAAGCAGCGTGTTGTATCCTATACCCTATAGGTATATGTCACGTAAGATCTGTTTCTAAAGGGGAGGGGGAAGGCGCGAGGTTCGCAAATATACAGACATACAGACAAAGGCGCAAAGCGACTTTGTTTTAATATTATGTAAACAATCGTTGTGATAAGAAGTTCATATTGGAATTTTCTTTGATCTAATTAAATTTTAGTCAATTATTTTTTCGTATAATTCCTACAGTTTTTGCACCCGTTGTATCCCGAATGTAAACTAATGAACCAGCCTGTCGGACGGCAGCTCATATCGAATCAGTCTGGAACGCAATAACCAGAAACAAGATTAGGCGGGAGAAATCTGGAGATTGTACATCATACGTATCCTTATTATATTATAATATAATAAATGCGAAACCAAGTTTATTTGTTTATTATTCACGCGTTCAATGACACACCACAGAATTGCTTTATAAGGATGACTGACAATGACATGGTTCTAAATACGCTCAATTTTTTTATTAAATAACGTTTAATTCGTAGAAGTAATTGATGGGATTAATAATAGGTTTATTTTTTATTTTCCCGTCTTTTATACTTTTTGTACAAAAAGTCCGCTTTACAGGTTTTGAATTTATACTTCATTCGTGTGATAAATTAAAGTTATTGTTATTAATATTTTTATTATTTTATGTTGAATTGGTGCGTACTTACAGCATAGTGAGGATTCCAAACTGTAGATGCATAATGTAACCTTTTTTCGTCTTATTTTATATTTTCCAGCAAGCTGTCTCTACGACATTAAAGCGTTTATGGATCTACACTCAGGAGCAAAAATACCGGGTCAGAGTGCGTTTTTCATACTAAATAGCCATTTCGAAGCCTAGGTTCCTCGCCAGGGAATGCTTTTAGTGAAATCTGATGATGAATAGCCCGAGCATCGATACAGGACTTCCAGAGTGCCTAGGATACTCAACTGAATGAATCTGCGGTTAACGCTGGAATAGTGCCTGTTCAGGAAAACATGGCAATAAAATGTAAGGAAATCCAAACGTTGATCCAAACTCTCTCGCTGTGGTGTAAACTGACTGTGCGATCAATTAGGTATCTTAAGAACTTTTGACCTCCTCTATTGAACATCGGACTATCTACCATTAAACCTCACTCAAAACAACCCCTGGCAAGGAACCAAGGCTTCGAAATAGTCTCGTTTGTATGAAAAACACACTCTGACCCTGTATTTTTGCTCCTGAGTGTATATAATTGTAAAAGATCATGGGGCGCTCTTCTTTTGAGTCTACTAAATGTTGTGCCTGGTGAATCTCATTAACCTTCTGGCAAATTTGTAAGAGATAACTTGAGAGAGAAAGTATACATAATGTACATAACCATAAGTTTAATACTGTCCGTCGTGTCATGGTTTGGATAATTTTGCTTCGTTTTAAAGTAAGTTTTCAAAGTGTCAGTTACTTCCATTTTTTCAGTTTTCTTGATGCAGATGGTCATTAACTAACTGAGGTCTAACAAAGAAATGACACAACATTAACTTAGTATTGGGTCTTTAAAATCCTCACTGTCTTAATATGAATCCCAGCATTCTACCTGACCTGTAGTCGGCCTCTGCCTATACTTTGTATGGGTGGGAGGATTACGAAAGATATATTTCCCACTCTTCACACTCATATAAGGCCGAGTACTGGTCTCTGGCTGACCACTGGTGACTTTACCCTATTCGCCTTAGTGATAATAACGATGGCATTTATAATATACGTAAGATATAGAAGGGTAGTTAGTTAGGCTTGTTAACATTGTACCTATGCATTGTTTAGTGTACCTTGTTTAAATCTAAATTCTACACTTATTACAGACAATCACAACATGTAATAGGTTGCTTTAGAGACAACACAAAGAACAAGAAATCTAAGTATATCATAGGTGCTTAGCAATTCAAAATAGCAAACGGCAGGAGTTAACAAAATTAAATATTCGTACGTCTTTATTGAATTTATATATATAACCCTCAGATACATTCAACCATACTACATTGTAATCACATTACTAGATTTCTAGTCAGTTTGACTAAAAACGCAAACACAATAACAAAAAAAAACACAAACCAATAAAATAAAGGCTCGGCTAAAATAATAAACGCCGACTCATTCCTAAATCTAAACACATTACAGGTAAAACCGCCATAACAAACCTTTTTGTAACAATCTATCAACTTTCCCTTGCCCCAGGCCCGTCTATATTTCATCCCGATGGGAAATATATTGTTATTTTTATTCCCGGACCCTGAAGAGTACATATTTTGCGTGTAATTGGAAAGCATTTAGTATGTATCGCCCCGGCGAGGCAAGTCCAAGGCCTGAGGTACAGAGGAGATGTGACACAGCTAGAGCACTACTTCAAATAACCGCTACTTTTTAATAAGGTTAATTTTAAAAGTACTGCGTTTTTTATTATTTCGTTAAAATACAATTAATTATTTTATGACTAACATTAAGGCATTTCTTCTCAGTCCTCAGGATTTGCCTTTTTAACAGGACATGGTGAAATACCTTCATGCTACAAGAATTACACATGCCTCGTAGCCCACTTACCATCTAGCCTGTATGCTCGATTGCATTCCTCATTAAATAAAAATAATCGTAATAACCGAAATACACATCCACACCTACGACTTGGCTAGTGATAAGTGTGGTGGCACTTTAAGTGTAGCAATCAATGCATAAAAATCGCTATAATTACTTCTTACCCATGGCATACTTTATGCTCCTCTATGCTTTTCTTTGTTGCCGCTCACCGCAAAATCGAGGTCAATACAGTAGCGGTTTTTCGTAACCATTCATTCTTCACCCAATATATTCTACCCCATCCCAAAGGTGCCGTTGTTCCGCTGAGTTACCGCAAACAATTACAGGACCCGCGGAACGAGGCCGGCCATGATAGTAATTCGACAATGCAGATGCTTCATGCACGAGGGGATGAACTTGACCGGGAAAATGTTGCAAATGTTGTTAGTTGGTAACAGTTTCCAACAGGAGCGTGCAGTAAAAGTTTTGCATAGTTTCTGCATATCATTGCGAAACAGCACTTTTTATGATTCCGTAATCAAGAAGGCAACCCTTTTTAATTTCGCCATATTTATTTATCACAATTTAACTCATAAACTCTTGGTACTACAAAACTATTATTTTATATTATACTTTTAATGTATCATCATGTCGTCATCATGACATTGGCCTCCCCCAAGGCTCTTCACTCAGACCGGTCTTGTGCTTTTCGCATCCACCGTGCTCCCGCGATCCTGACGAGGCCGTCACTCCATCTAGTTGAAGGCCTACCTACAGCTCGTCTCCCGGTTCGCGGACGCCACTCCAGAACCTTCTGACCCCATCGGCCATCAGTCCTGCGAGCAATGTGCCCCGCCCACTGCCACTTCAGTTTAGCTATTCTTCGGGCTACGTTCCTTAGTTCTACTGCGGATATCATCATTTCTGATTCTATCACGCAGAGAAACTCCGAGCAAAGCCCTCTCCATAGCCCTCTCCTCTGGCATTTTATGTATAATATAAAAGTTCTAAAATAGAATGTTTAAAGACAGTTAAAAAACATTTTGAAAATATCATCGAATTTAAAAAGAAAACCATCACGACTAGCAGACTTCATTAGTTCCTGAGATGCAAGCGGCTAAAACCCACTATAAATCCTATACCTATAGTATAGCCACTATAAAGGCTTTAGGACCCTACACTGGCGTGGTGCCACATGTGCTTGCCCTTTTTAAATTAATAATACACTTATGTTACCATTATAAGCCTACTTCAGATTACATCACGCGGCTTGCATGTGTGCGTGGCTCGACCGTACGCAACGCAACAGGACGCACCAAGCCGGTTTAGTCGGGGCCGCGCCTTCGAGGCGTTTGGTTGTATGCGTATTAAGTATCGAGCGACGCGCATCGAAGTAGGTAACAGAAACTCTTTAAGAACTGGAGACAAACTACGTTTCTTTTTATACTATGCCATTAGATGCCATTTGGATTACTCTAATTATAGGCCCATTGCGATCTTGTCCACAGTTAATAAAATAACCGAAAAAGTGATAGTTGGGAGAATTAATGCGTACTTGGAGAAAAATAACCTAATATCCGAGACACAGCACGGGTTTAGAAGTGCGCGTAGCACAATGACTGCGCTAACTCAATTTGCGGATGACGTTAATGATAGGCTAGATAAAAAGAAATATGTAGCCGTTTTATTCATTGACTTCAAAAAAGCGTTTGACACATTGGACCACAGTATACTTATCAGAGCTATGCAAGAATGCGGCATTTGTGGCCCAATTAGTCAATGGTTCCGCAGCTATCTTGAAAACCGTACGCTGCAAGCTAAAGTCAATGATGAAACCGGTGATGAGGCAAATGTAAAATTTGGGGTACCGACTGGGTCGGTGTATGGACCGGTCGGGTACATCATGCACGTGAACAGCATCAGTAACGTGGTAGAGCACTGCTCCACGTACATGTACGCGGACGACACGTGCCTGGTGTGTGCCGACCGGGACGTCGCGGTCGTGCGGGACAAGTTGCAGGCGGACTTTAACAACATACTCAGGTGGTCGCACGATAACGGTTTAATACTCAACTCCAATAAAACTAAATGTATGTTGATTAAATCTCCGTACCTCAGGGTGCCCTGCGTGGACCTCAAGATAGTTGGGCACACATATGAATGCCTACATAATAACTTTGTCTCATGTAACTGTGCTGCACTGGAATTTGTAAATAACTTTAAATACCTTGGCTTGATCATAGATTGTAACTTCAATTGGAAACCGCATGTGGAATCAGTCAGTAATAAGCTTAGGGCTATACTTTGTAAATTTAAAAACTTAAAGCCAATAACTAACAAGGCAATATTGCTAACCTTGTATCACGCCCTAGCGGACTCTGTTTTGAGCTATGGGTTGGTGGCATACGGTCGCACATTCAAAACACATTTAGATAAGATTCTTAACCTTCAACTCCGCTTAATCAAAGCGTTAATAGATAGGCAAACCAAAGAGAAATGTAATAAACACTATAATAAGCTTTTCCAAGACTATAATATATTGCCTGTGCATCTGAAATTTAAATACTTACTAGGAATCAATGAATACCAATCTTGCAAATTTAAAATACCTAAAACTTATACACGATCATTAAGAACAATAGCACGTAAGAAGTATGTCGAGCCGACTGCATGTAATTACTACGGCCAAAGAACCCGACACTATTTAATACCGAGAATGTTCAATACTGATATACCCTCAGATAAAAATTGTAAGACGAGGCAAATGTTTAAAAAACTAGTTAAAAAAACACTACTTAGTACCCTATCTACAGGTAGCTAACTAAAGTCAAATCAGTTTCTTTGTGTGAAACTTCAAAAACGCCCCGTTACTATGGAATGTATATGGATTACTGACTTGTGACGTCACAATCAAACTACGTCCTTATTGTTGGACTTTATCAACCTTTTAGCGTTCCTTTTGTTTTTGTTTTGTTTTTTTTTTATTTTATTTTATTCTTATAAACGGTCACATAGGTTAAGGAAAAGTGTGCAAAATCTATTCGCCAACAAACTGCTTCGCAGTTTGGCGAAGCTTGTAATTAGATATTAAGTTTTTTTGTTATAACTGAGATTTTAATAAAAAAAAAAAAAAAAAAAGACTAGGCAGTAAATAGGCTCAAATAATCATAATTTACATGACAGTGCACCTTTAAATGATTCCAGAAAAGCTCTTTTATAGTTTGATCCACCTGAGCTTCGCAATTGCTTAGATCAATATCAGAAGCTTTCAGCCGTCACCTTTCAGTTGAAAGCTCTTTGTGAGCTTCCAACTGACGGACTTTGACGTTTTGAGTCTACGCGTCGAAGGCTTTTGTAGTCATATTTTAATGTCGTATAATTTTAGGGTACCGTCTGTTTTAAACAGTTTTTTTTATGGGTTAGAGAAGGCAATAGAAGTACTTATACACGCCACCTAATTAATGGTGAGTGGGATCTAAGAAACACATGGGTTGGGCTTCAAATTTTACTAATTTTAGGCCGAGTTAATAACTATACTATACAAAATCAATATGGTTTTTCCTAGTAGAATAGGCCTGGGTGTACGAGTACACTATCTCCATTCAAAGTTTAATCCAAATCCTTGTTCTGCCATTACAGAGTGAAGGAGTAAAAAACCACTCACACATAAACTTTCGCATATAGATATTGGTGTAAGATAGTATTGGCAGCTGTAAACTACACTCAGGAGCAAAAAGAACGGGTCAGAGGGCGTTTTTCATACTAAAGAGGCTATTTCGAAGCCGTGGTTCTTCGCCACGGAATGCTTTTAGTGAATTCTGAAGATGAATACCGTGAGCATCGATACAAGACTTCCAGAGTGCCTAGGATACCCAACTGAATGAATCTGCGGCTAACGCCGGAATTGTGCATGTTCAGAAAAACATCTAAAATGGCAATAAAATGTTGGGAAATCCAAATGCTGACCCAAACTGTGCGGCTGTGGTGTTAAATGATTGTGCGATCAGTTAGGTATCTTAAGAACTTTTGATCTCCTCTATTGAACCTCGGAGTATCCACCATTAAACCTCACTCGAAACAACCCCTGGCAAGGAACCAAGGCTTCGAAATAGTCTCGTTTGTTTGAAAAACGCACTCTGACCCGGTGTTTTTGCTCCTGAGTGTACATGCTATCCCATAAGTTAACCACACTGACCTGAAAAAAAAAGGCGGGGTAGGGTGACCATTAATTTTATTAATAGCGTCGGGTTCATAGCAGCCGTTATTATGGCCGAGATTGTGTGGACAACCTATCCACGCCATTATCTTATTATCCAGCGATTTTTGTAAACTTCGCGGAAAACAACGAGCTAAATAATTTACTAAAGGTATTAGATTAGGCTATGCTTTGGTTAAGGATGAGCGAGTGTTGAAACTTAAGCAGGGTTTCCACTGCGAGCGGAGTAGGCGCCGAATGGAATGGGTTTAGCATACATCGGTGACTGAAGTTTTTCCATCGCGAGTAAACCTTTTGAAGGCTCCGTTATATGCTAAATGAAGTCCGTGAACCTTCGTGTGTATGTGTGCGTGATTAAAGGAATTTATAGGAGGGATTTTTTTTTTTTTCTTTTCTCTCGTCCTACCTACAGATTAGCTATCCCATAATCATGCCATTGCGCCAATGTCAATATTAATGAAATTTCGGAAACGGTAAAATTCTTTTTTGACATTGATAAATTTGCGCGCGGTAATTTAAATTGTATACATAATTATCGTAGATGTGGTACATTTGTTGAATAACTGGAGCCATCCCAAGTGTGAAAAACTCCCTTCTGGAGGCAGACCCAGACCAGGTAGAGAATACGGAAATTGTGAAATATTAAAATCGGTCAAATGCGTTTTGGACTCGCGCTTTGCGCGTTTGCGTTTATATTCACACGGTTTAGTTTAGGCCACAAGGTTCAAAACCGGCTGGTCTCACCGTGATCGCTAGCGCATGCTCGCCGACCAAGTGCGTACGAAGGTCAAAGGAAATTTATCTGGAAACAACTGGCTACAGTTTAGAGGTCTCAACCAAAGTCACACTGTCGGAAGGGCTCGTTGGTGACCGTCTGGCATTACTTAAGGGGGCTTCTAAACGAGCAACATTTTCACGGCAATGTGTGGCCGGCAACTACACGCATCTTGCTCTAACATACGAAGTAAGAGTAAGATAGCACTAGTTGCCGGCCACAAATTGCAGCAAAACATGGCCCGTTTAGAAGCCCCTTAAGTCAATCAGTCGCTCGGAAATCCAGCACCGCAGTTGCACTGTGTCACAATACTGAGAGGGATCCTATTCAACGTCATGTCTTCTTTTTACTTTACATTTTTCTATAGTGCTTCTTCTGTCTGAGTTGAAAGAACTTTCTATTCTGTTCTTATCGCCTTGTTCATAACTTATTAGTTCTCAACGCGTATGCTCAAACACAGCCTTAGAGCAACAACTCGTTACTTAAACCCGAGCAGTTAAGTCCAGTTCTAGATCCAGCCTGATTAAGAAGATGGATTCCGACGCGCCATGCGAGCTAGGATCGGAAACTTGCGCTGTTCAACGGTAATTAGAAAAACATGAGCACGTGGAGTAATTGTGAAGTTTTTAGAGTATCTACCGTACCCTAAGAGGATTGTGGACGTGTGACGCTTTACGCTTAACTTGAATACCTGGTTGTATATCAAAAATTTTGTACGTAGTTACGGACTGAAAAACACCGTATCTGTCATCCTTTGTGTTATGAAAATTCGTCGACTACGTATGACTAATTTCGTTAAAAAAAGGAAAAAGTTAACGTCGTCTCGATTAAGGCCTCAACAAAATATAAAAACACAGTAAAAGAAATCACCAAAAGAGAAATTATAATAAAAATCGGTCAAGTAATACGAATGATAGCATTTTAAAATGGTAATTGGACAGAGAGATCCGAAGTGTACCGGTGACGTCATCGGCCATTGTCAACTCCAGTTTCCTGTTTTGCTGGAAAGAGATAGGAACAAATATTTGTTGGCTTATATCTTGTAGCTATATATAAGCCAGCAAATATTATATATATTTTTATAGCTATTCTAAAAATGTTTCTTCTCACCTGTTTTTTACATGTATCACCTCTTATTGAAGCAGTAAAAACAACATGCCTATTCCCTATTGTACGTAGGTACAAATTTTATTGAAAATCACCCAGAGGTCAAATACGTCCGTGGGTAATTCTAAAAAAAGTGGCACGTTAACCTGTCAATGAGTTTTTGAATACAAAGTATGTTAAATTTGCAATTTCCATAAAAAATAAAAACGTGGATAGATAAGCACAGACCTTTTATATCGAGGCCCAGCCATTTTATTTATTCAACCTTATTACATTCGTCAAAAAAAATATGTAGGTACCATTTTTTACTGTAACCTGTCTTGTCCAAATGCGACATGCTTCCAGTTTTTTGGTCTTTGAAATGTGTGTACTATTTATAAAATATATTTTATAATATATTTTACAACAAGAATATCATGACATTCAATTAATAAATATATGGTCTTAAATAAATATTTTTTATACAACAATATTCGCACACGAAGTTTGTCCACCAATTTTTTTACTGTAACCTGTGTGTTCGCGATATTGCATCTTACTTAAAAACGAAAAATAATAGGGACACCATAATACTCGGTAAATATTCGGCCAGTGTCTGGCTCACCGCCGTACGGAACGGTTGGAGACGATCTGTGGTACTTTTGCGGATATTATTCATCAACGGCGGTAATCTGGAGGTTGTAACGGGTATGTTAACTTTATCTTGTCTCGATTATTTAATTTTATTGGTATGGGAAGGTGTTTACTAATCATTTGGACGTGGTAATCTGGCATATCTACTTATGGTACTAAGAGGGGACCTTCGTATTTTCAACGGTTTTAGAGTAAATTCCTTTTAAATCTACTTTTCACTTTATCCTGTGTAACTTTAACCTGTAACTAAAACACAGGTTAATGTGACTCTTGGCAGGTTAAAGAGAAATATGTGCAGGTTAATGTGACCATTGGCAAGCTAAAGTGAATTAAATTTTTAATTGATTCTATTTTTAAAATATGCTGAAATTTCCCAGGGAAACTTTCCAGACGCTTTATTAAGCAATATTAACAATGTTCTTTCAAAATAAATGTAGGGTATTGCTAATTTATAGTACCTACTTAATCTGTTTGCGTTCAACTTTTAAAATAAAATTACAAAGTTGGAATATTTTTATCCCATAAGTTCAACTGATTGAACTTCCAGTTGAACTTAGTGGAATCTGTAATTCATTCGTTATATTTTAGGGCCAACATGGGAAAAAAAAAGTCTCGAGAGGAGCTGTTAGCACAAAAAAGGGAGAATGAAAAGAAAAGATACGAAAAAATAAAAAGGAATCCTGAACTTTATGCTGAGTATGTAAGAAAAAACAAAGAAAAATATCAGAGAAGAAAACAGGAAGGAAAAATAGTTAATATACATAATTTAAACCCGAGAGACCAAAGAACACTAAAAAAAAAGTGGAAAGAAGAATCCAAAAAGGCATACCAACGAAGAAAACAAAAAAAAGCAGCAATACAACGCTTTATTGATTGTAACAGTCCTCCAGACAGCGATATGGATGAAATAGCTCTGCAGAATATGGATAATCTTAACCAAGATGAACCTGAAATGCCTACCTGTGAACATGGATGCTCAAAATCTAATATGCCGCGAACACCACTAGCGTGTAGTCCAATGAGTTCACCAGCTTCGTCACCCGGTTCAAGTGTAAGTGTATCACCACGTGCTCGACAGTTGATTCGTAAATTGAGGTATAAAAAAGATAAAGAGATTGAATCTTTAAGAAGTCAATTACAGTCAGTAAAAAAATTGAGTGATATGTATCGTAAGCAGCTAGCAAGACAACGAGAAAAAAGTTTAATAGCATCTGGTCAGCAGCCTGCCTGTTCCTCCATAAATAGAGAGAATACCCCGCCTTTGAATGTGCAATCTGAATTTAACTCCTCGGGAAGGTATTTTGCAATCATATAAAAGCATTAAATCGAGCAAAATAAAGCATACCGTGTCAAACATTTTGGAACCACACTTGAGATCACAGGCAATAGACAAAATATCACAGCAAACATTGAAAAAAATATTTAGAAGAAGAAATAAAAGCATAAAATATGTCACAGCTAACAAGAGAAAGAAAGATGTAAGTGATTTTCTTTCCGATGATGTAAACATTAGCTGTGCAGCAGGCAAAAAGGAGTTCGTGAAAAAACAAGGAGTAAAGGCCCAGGTTCGGTATCTAAATGATTCCCTGAAAAATCTCCATACTAAATTTATTACTGCCTATAAATATAGATTATGTTACGCTGCCTTTTGTAACTATAAGCCATTTTGGATCTTGCCAGCATCCCGTAGACCTCAAAACACCTGCCTTTGCGTTATACACGAAAATTTTACACTGTTAGTATCTGCACTTTCAAAATTCAAAATTATACCACACAAAGATTTAACGAACCTATTGAAAAGCATTTGCTGTGATGTCAATAATCCTCAGTGTCATTTACGAAACTGTAAGGATTGCAAGTATATAAAGGTACAATATTTGGAATTTGACAACACAAAAGAGTTTCACTATTGGACTTGGAATAATAAAACTGAAGATATTGTGACAAATGGAACTAAAAAGAGAATACGAGTAGTAAAAAAAGAAAAAAATTCAACTCAACCGATAGAAGCTATTAAAACCTATGAAAACATGATTGACAAATTTTTGAAACACAGTGGGAGGATGGTAAGTCAGCAACAAGCAATTAAACAAATAAAAAACGGTTTAAAAACAAATGAAACTTTAGTACACGTCGACTTTTCTGAAAATTATAAATGTGGTTACAGTAATGAAATTCAAGCAGCTCATTTTGGCGGTAGTAAACCTCAAATTAGTATACACACCAGTGTCCTTTATTTTTTTGATACGCATGGCCATAAACGAACACAAAGTTTCTCTACATTAAGTTCCAATTTAAGGCACGATGCAGCAGCCGTATGGGCCCACTTTGAACCAATCTTAGAATATTTAAAAACTAATTCTCCTCAAATAACAAATCTTCACATACTGTCAGACTCTGCAACCAGCCAGTACAGAAACTATAAAGTATTTTTTCTGATGTCAACTTTCAAATGGACTTTCCCTCAACTAAGATGCGTAACCTGGAATTATTCAGAATCTGGTCATGGGAAAGGTGCTCCTGACGGAGTAGGAGCAGTCTTAAAACGTACCGCTGATACATTTATTAATCAGGGTACAGATATACCAAATTTTGAAACCTTTTCTGATATGTTAAGTGATAAACTAACAAATATTATTATTAAAATCATTACAGACGATCATATCCTAGAAAAAGACTCGCTTTTTCCAAATAACTTACGGTCCTTCAGGGGAACTCTTCAAGTTCATCAAGTAGTATGGAATAATGCAAAATCGTCTGTTGCTCTGAGAAAACTTAGTTGCACTGATGATACGTGTTTAACAAATGCGTCGTACTGCCAACATGGTAAGCATCTTGGGTTTCATTTTGTTAAACACCAAGAAAGCATTACGCCTAGACGCAGACTAAGTTTCACGACAGATAGCGACAGTGATAATGCTGCTAATCATAGTACTCACACCGAATTGGTGGCAGTCGCTAATCTCGAAAGGTCTAGTATTTTTTCTGCGTCGTGTGAGATGGAATTGCCTTCAGAGTTAAGACGTACTATACTGGACAATATTTTAACCGAAGATCCGGAAAACCAAACTGAATCTCCACTGAGCAGCCATACAAGGAATATATTAAATGATAGTGACAGTGACAGTTTTGATTACAATATCTTTTAATAATTATGTAAGTGTACCATACCATATACCATATTTTTTATGTTTAAAATTTTAATAGTGTTGAAATAAGTTTATTTTGTTACCTAAAAGAGATTTTAATAATTTACTAAGAAAATTATGATAATTTTTTAACTGCCAGTAAAATTATTTAGATAAGTATAACTTTTTAAAGGACATTCCAACGTATAAACACATAAATAAAACTAGGTAAATAGATGTAACTTTTGCAGATACCTGTTTGAACAACATTACATTTATAACACCTGCTTTTTAATACAAAAAATCAGAAACAAACAGGTTCACTCCCAATTATCTTTTGTAACAAATAATGAAATAAGACAAAGAAAAACGCGAAGTGCTAACAATGTATCCATACCCAAAACGAGAACGAATTATGGTAAAAAAATCATTACCTACGAAGGAGTAAAATTATATAATAGCTTACCAATAAATGTACGAAATGCAAAAACATTAAATATATTCAAAAAAAACCTGAAAGTACATATATTACAAAAATATCCGGTCGAATAAAAGTAAAAACAAACAAGGAACACAAATTATAAAATGATTGCTAAGTACACACTCTTTGCATTATTGCATTTTAACTACTAAAATAGCGTAAATAGCGTGTCTTTTAAACATCTACAACTAATGGGCTAAGAAATAATAAACGGTGTTCAACCACTATAATTAGTATTAAGTATTTAAATTTCATTTTTTATTTTTTTTTATATTTTAAGGTTTCCTTTCTGTTAGAAGAGTGTTTTGGAATAACATGCATGTTTAATTTATATAAAGTTATAATTAAGAGCTCGTTATTGACACTGCTTAACCTCTACGTCACTCGATCGAGCCGCGAGCCATGCGCCGTGCGCTAGAATGTGAGATAGCGCACATCTACCCGCTAACGCTAAAAGGACGAGCGACTGGGCGAGACTAGGCAGTGTTAATATGCTACCTACCCACTAATTACATTAAGTAATTTAAGATTCTCAATGTAAGTGAAGTTTGTATATCTTCTTATTGAGAAAATAAATATATTCTTAAACCCGAACAACAATAATGGTTTAATTTAGAAAAAATATATTTTTATTCATAAAATAGGAAGGCTGTCCAAAATTCGTGTCACCTTAAATATTTAAGTCAATTAGACTTAGTATTAATTATGTTATAACTGTTATAATAAGCATGTTTGAGACTGATTTTTTGGTTTGAGCTTTTATAATCATCAATATTAGCAATAGAAACATTAATAGGTAGATATAATTATGACGTTCCTAAAATGTGATTCAAGATTGAAGTTAATTAGAGTATTTCGTTTTGTAGTACGGTTATAAGATTGCTTTTTATTTTTAATAATGCATGGCAAATGTTTATTTCTTTTTGTATAGGTCGATCTGACCTTTTTTGTTGATTTATGTTAAGTAATTACTTTATGAAACGAATTGTGATTATAAAACTGTGACTGTGATCTTATGAGGCTTTGAACTAGATAAGTGCCTTAGAAATAAATAACTAATCGTAGGATGTTGACTAATTCGTTGAATTTTAATCATAAGTAAGTAGGTACTTATTTATGAGAATTATGACACATGTTAAGTCGTTTCCCTTTTTATCCAGTATTATTTACAATTGTAATAGGTATATCAAGCTAGCATAAAATAAAGAAAAAATACTCGACGGCTCACAAGGTTTGAATTCTCCTTTTTTTTATTATTAAAACTGATTATATTAAAATAATGTCTGTCATTGTATGAATGACTTTGTTGTTTCAATTTCAAATTTCGTTTAAATTATGTAAGTAAGTTAATGAATTAAAGTCAAAATTTTAGACTATTTGGAACTGAGATTGTTACTTTGGTAATTCTGGGTATTTCATTACTTTTATAAAAATTACTAAAAATATACGTTGATTATTTTATAATAATTTTCTTTTCATTTTTTATATATGTTACTTTAACCTGAAACCTTTTCTTTTCTAACCTGTACACCGAAACTTTAACCTGGATAACTTTTCTCTACTAACCTGTCTAATGTTACTTTAACCTGTATCTCCAATATTTCAACAAGCCATAATTCTTATATTTTCATGAATATTTCGTTCCCTTTTAAAAATATGTTACAATTGAAACACCAAGAAGCTTATTTTATGCAAAAAAGGTAAAAAAACCAAACTTAAAAAAAAACAAAATCTTTAACCTGTCTGTGCCACTTTTATTAGAACGACCCCCGTACTGATTTAGATCCAGGTCATAACGTTTCTCACTCCCTAAATCAAGTAAATTAAAATAGATGACATTTACAATGACAACTAAGTATACTCCAAACTGTACCTAAACACATGAAAAATAAAATAAAGCACGAATTTGACGTACCTTAAGCATTTTAAAGTTCTGTTTGTTATTAAAAAAAATAGGTCAATAGTCCTCGAAGAATGCGATAAAATAAAATTGTTAATTGAAAGTAGTTAATGTCGAATTTTCACCAACCAATGCTCACAAAGAGTAAATGCCTATTGGGAAGTTGAGAGGCAGTGGGTCACTTAACGCGAGTAGGTATAATTTAGTTATTATAATTTAGTGCTTACGAATAATAATATAAATGGTAAAATGTAAAAAAGAGTGCTGTCTTCGCCAACAAACTGCTTTGCTGTTTGGCGAAACTATTCTTAATATTTTCAATGTGTATTTTTGGTATAATAAATGAAAAAAAAAAAAAAAAAAAAAACTAAGAGTAGACCACAAACTTTAGAAATTTAAAAAATCAACCATTATATGTCTTAACCAAATATGTTAATGTATATTGTGCAGGGTCCGTCCGGATCGCTACCTTAACTTACCGCCAAACAGCATTGCTCGCATTGTTGTGTTTCGGTTTGGGGATAAGGCAACCGGTGTAATGACTAGCATAGAGGCATCTCATGTTAGTCCTCAGGGTTGGCAACGCATTTGCAGTCTTAGGCTTGCAGTCTTGTGAATGCGAATGTCTATGGGTCACAGTTTTCACTTACCATCAGGTGGCCTATGCCATCTAAAAAAAAAGGACTAAGATGGAATGCCCCTATGCTAGTCATTACACCGGCTGTCTTATCCCCAAAACGGGACACAACAATGCGGACACTACTATTTGGCAGTAGGTTAATGGATATAATGGTGGTAGTGATCCGGACGGACCCTGCACAAAAATAAAATACAAATTTAATAAAAATAAAACATTAAAAAAGTCACGTAGTCCGTGGTTAGGTTAGTACAAGTCCATTTTTAGGTTTCCGTAGCCAAATGGCAAAAAACGGAACCCTTATAGATTCGTCATGTCTGTCCGTCCGTCTGTCCGTCCGTATGTCACAGCCACTTTATTCCGTAACTATAAGAGCTGTACTATGGAAACTTTGTAAGTAGATGTATTCGGTGAACCGCATTAAGATTTTCGTACAAAAATAGAAAAAAAACAATAAATTTTTGGGGTTCCCCATACTTAGAACTGAAACTGAATTATTATTTTTTCATCAAACCCATACGTGTGGGGTATCTATGGATAGTTCTTCAAAAATGATAATGAGGAATCTTATATAATTTTTATTTCTAAACGGAATAGTTTGCGCGAGAGACGCTTCCAAAGTGGAAAAATGTGTGTCCCCCCCCCCGTAACTTCTAAAATAAGGGAATGATAAATGTTCCACCGAAAATTGGTTTGAACGAGATCTAATAATTAGTTTTTTTTTAATACGTTATAAATCGTAAACCGCATTTTTAAACGACTTCAAAAAAGGAGGAGTTTTTAAACGACTTCAAAAAAGGAGGAGTTTCTCAATTCGACCGTATATATTTTTTTTTTTTTATGTGTGTTCGCGGATAACTTCGTCGTTTATGAACAGATTTTGATGATTCTTTTTTTGTTGGAAAGGAGATATTCCAAGGGTGGTACCATAATAAGAAAACCGGGATCTGATGAGGGAATCAGTGAGGAGTTGAGGGAACTCCTCAAATACTGTAGCCAAACATATAGCGATTTTAGTATTTGAAGTGACTTCTCCAGCATTTGCATTCAGAAAGTATCATTTGCTGAAGCGGAACTGATGATGAAGACCACAGATGGCCACCGGAACTCCTTAACGGTTACGATTTCAAGGGTGGCGATAAGATAACTCCATTAAGATAGTTGAGCGACTACAAACTGCTTTTCATTATAAAACACTACTATTTAATGAAGGTCTGGAGTGGATCTGATGATAGAGCCGAAAGACAGTCAAGGGAACTCCTTAACGCTTTACAGCAATTACCTGGTGTTTGGTCTTGATTAATTTGTATTGATGAGAACTTTACACCTAGATGGGTTAGGTTAGGTTAGGTTAGGTTAATTTGAAATGTCTTAAAATTTCATATCAACTAGGAAGTGAAACTACTTAATAACAGCATATTATGATCACTAAAAAGTATAAAATAAAATAACTGTTTTAAAAAACAAAAAAACGCCTTCAAAAAACAAAAAAATAACTTCTTTTAAAATGGTAGGTACTATCAGCCCATCGGAACCTTGACCCACCATAGAACGTTGTCACAGTGACGTTATGATTCAAGTTGTAAGAAGTGCCAAGCAAATGTTTCACAATGTCACTGTGACACTTTTCTATGATGGGTCAGGGGTCCAATGGGCGGATTGATAGTACCTATAGGTCAGTCAAACTGAAGTCGGCTTTTGGTTGAAAATATTGTCAGTCGCCGACTTCAGCTTGACTGACCTATAGGTACTATCAATCCGCCCATTGGACCCCTGACCCATCCATCATAGAAAAGTGTCACAGTGACATTGTGAAACATTTGCTTGGCACTTCTTACAACTTGAATCATAACGTCACTGTGACAACGTTCTATGGTGGGTCAAGGTTCCGATGGGCTGATAGTACCTACCATTTTAAAAGAAGTTATTTTTTTGTTTTTTGAAGGCGTTTTTTTGTTTTTTAAAACAGTTATACCTTTCATTTAATCAACTCCAATATAATAAAGAATAAAGAAAAACATTTATTTAGATGTGTAGTGGTACGGAACCCTACGTGCGCGAGTCCGACTCGCACTTGGCCGCTTTTTTCTTTCTTTCCGGGAAATATTTTCTTGGAAAGGAAAACTTACAGACCTAGTTTTTTATAATATCTACAAAATATACAAAAATCGTTAAAAACGGACTAAGTTTAAGGGGCGGAAAGTAATCGCATTTCGCATTTAATTTTAATTTCAAAATTCTTTTAAGCACGTACCTAATTTAACATTCTATGGAATAAGTGTTATTGTATCGTGATTAAGAATATATGTTTCTTGATTGCTGTCACCGCCCTCTAGTATGTATTTAGTACTTCATATTGATAGCTTGACGTTGACGTAAAATCGCCGTCAATAGAACTTGCAAAAGATGTAAACAAAACCAAACGAACCAATTCACCATGATTACTCCATAATCACGTAGTTTTAAAGATCAAGTGAGTGCTTTGCAACGATTTATTCACTAGATCATTGTTTCATATTAAGATTAAGATGAAATAACTATTCGTTATACGTTATTCTTAATAAAAACAAGCTTGGTGAATATTTGAGGTTATGTGTCAAATAATACTAATTTGTTTACATCGTTCACAAGTGCTGTTGACGGCCACTTTATACGCAATATTTTGATACATTATTACGGTGTATATACGGTGAAGTATAAGTAATAATAATGTATGAAAATGTACGTTTTAGGGGCTAGCAAGTCGAATGTTCTGTCCCATCCGGATCTCGATAAGATTCTGTTCGGTTTGTCGATCTCTTAGGTGTAATTGATTTATGTTATAACGTACATACAGATGATAAATAGTGGAACAAACTAGGTGAAACTCTAAGCAGAATTCAAGAGTATAAAAGCATATTTATTTTGACCAAGCTATCACAAACCATTTAAACTACTGTATATTTTTGCAACTGACGTGCCAAGATTCCCCCGTGTCCCCGAATAATTTATTTGACTTGATCCTCCGAATTATGATTTATGGTTCGATTTGCCCCAGTTTCCCTATGGGTGGGGGAGTATTGGCAAAATTACCCCAAGTTTTTGCGTGATTCTCTGTATCTCGCAATTGATTTTGTGTGTCCATTGGTATGGAAATGTGACTGTATTTGGGGGGACTTGAGCAGTGTTTTTCAGAGTACTTATCTGACGGGGGAGGACGCGTAACTCGAGTGAACATTACACCGTCCAAGTGCAATAAGTATTTCTTAAATGATCCCCCGAATTTTAAATATGTTCGTTACATATACATACTATTTTTTAAAAGAGCTACCGACTTACGGGGATGTTCACTAGGAATCCCTGGTAGGATCCCCCAGGCATTCATTTTCCTATCCGATCCTAGTAGACGTCGCGCCACTGACACCTCATTCGTTGTGATAATGTATAAGAATTTTTTTTTCATCTGATTTGCTTTGAAAGTCCTTTTTGTTTGTTTGATATCTATTGAGAAAATCGCTTTTTATCCACATGTGAAGAAAGATTTTTGACATTTGAAGGCAGCTTAAGTGATATTTGTCAGCTAACAAAACGTAAAACGTTAAAAGTGCTGAATTTTGAACATCACAATTAATGAATTGCATCGAGTAAATAACACTAAATACAGTCTTACAACTTTATTTATATTCATAAATATCAGCATTCAACATTAACCTTCATTCTTGTTGTAAAAACGGATAAAATGTTCGGACAGCCCAAGTAATTCGATGTGCGAACAAAACGCATCCGAAATTTTTCCTCGCTGTAGTGAGGTGAAAAGTTTTGTGTGTTGAAACACTCGCAGGTAAAATACAACTTCCCCCTTGTATAACAAATAACAATTAAGTACATTAGCTTTTAGTTTTTAAACAAAAATATAATAATTATTTACTGCTTTGTCGGCTCAATTTTAATGTATAACTATGCCGAATGACTGATTTGTAATACCAAGAGTCTGACTTAAACCGCGGATAGAAGGATAGATGAACAGGTGGACATGACGAAACTATAAGGGTTCCTTGTTGACAAAGTACGAAACCCTAAAAACGCATTGCTGGTGCTTATTAAAACAAGAGAGTTAGAAATTCGAACGTTAACAGATGAATTCGAAGTAAGTATTTACAGTCATAGTTCATTGTTGCCTAGGCGCGGAAAGTAAGGGTTTTCCTGACGAGGTGGTTAAATTGACAGCACTTTTAAGAAAAATATAGACATGGACGGAAACTGTTTTCATATGGTTTTTTTACTCCTAGGAGTAAAATGAGGCTCTTTGCGTCCTTGTCTTTCAATCGGAAAACCGTTTTTTCCGAGCATGTTTGAGAAATAGTACATTGTTGCCTAGGCGCGGAAAGTAAGGGTTTTCCTGACGAGGTGGTTAGCAGGCCAAGCAATAGCGAGGCCTGCCAAAATACGAGTCAGGAAATCCTCGTTTCCGCCGAGGCATACATAATGCTTTTCTCAAACATGTGAGGAAATAATACAAATACATTTTTAAAAAGCAAGTAATTTAATTATGCGGAATGAACGAATGTTACCGACTGTCAATTGTTTTTAAATACTAACCATAGAAATTGGAATGCAAATTCAAAAAGAAACACACGCACTGTGCTAAAAAAGCGAGCAGTTACCTTGGCTGTTTGAAATTTTTGTCTTGGTCCTTTTGATTTTGTATGCAAATTGACAGCATTTTTAAGAAAAATATAGACATGGACGGAAAGTGTTTTCATATGGTTTTTTCACTCCTAGGAGTAAAATGAGGCTCTTTCCGTCCTTGTTTTTCAATCGGAAAACCGTTTTTTCCGAGCATGTTTGAGAAAAGAAATTTATTGCTAGACCGCTCTGAACTATGTCAAAGTGTCACTGTAAATAAAATCATAAGAGTCACTTTGACATAGTCCAAAGTGGTCGCAGAATCAATTTCCTTAGCTGTACATAGTGTGTGACAGCTTTATCAATAATAAAAACATCTAGTTATAGTGTTTAACCGTATTAGAGACCTTATTCCAGTCACGCCAGTCTCGTCACTCGATTACTGCAGACAAGTTTGACGAGGGATGCCATAATAAGACCCTTATTTCACATTTCATACACGGCGGTCTAGACATAGTAACTTCTAATAGTGGAACGTGCACAGAATGTATGATTTACGAGTGCAATTTGTGTTGCTTAAATCCATTCGCTTGTGTACTTTATGTATCAACTAGCGACCTGCCCTCGCGTCGCTTCAGTTTATGTGAGTATTCTGTAATACCCGTACATAAACTATACATAAAAACCTTCTTGAATTATTCTATCTATTAAAGACAATTGCATTAAAATCCGTTGCGTGCCTTGAATGATCTAAGCGTACAGCTGGCGGGAAGCAACTTTGTTCAATAATATGTAATAAAAATATTATAATAAAGATAATAGTTATTTGTCTTTGTATATACAGGGTGGAAAAAATCTATGGGCCCTGGAGGGGAACTACTTTAAATCCTTTAGTTAGCTCATTTTACTGAAAGGAAACATTCCTTTATTTTTAAAAAGAAACAAAACTGCATTTAACGATTTTTTAAATTTTGCTTGTCTCACCCGGGAATCGAACCAACTAAAAATAAAAAAATAAACCCTTGCTATTTTATTATAAAAAAAAGGTAGGGTTATTGTTCAGGATAAAATGTCTAATAAACATTTGGTCTTACACTCATCTGTTGTACGAGATGCCCATGAATAATATTTATTACAAGTTCTTTATTAACAATACCTAGTACAGTTCACGTGTAACAAGTAAATGACACGTTATAACGACAGTACGTTTCCTTCTTACACTAGACGTTCTTTCTGACGAAAAGTTTAATAATGGAACGTACTTTTTTTGCAACGCGGGGCAACAAATTTGAAATTCGAACGATAACATTTTTTAAAACTATAAAAAAGAAGTACTCGTTCGAATTTCAAATTTTGTTTTGTTTTGCTTTCATTCCGTAATTCTGTAATAATGGCGTATCAAGAACATTTCGATGCTGGATTTTTATTTTTAGTTGGTTCGATTCCCGGGTGAGACAAGCAAAATTTTAAAAATCGTTAAATACTGTTTTGTTTCTTTTTAAAAATAAAGGAATGTTTCCTTTCAGTAAAATGAGCTAACTAAAGGATAGTTCCCCTCCAGGGCCCATAGATTTTTTCCACCCTGTATACTTCAAGGAACCATATATGTATCCATATTAAATAAATATTCAAATATTAGGGGACAACAAAAACCAAAAGCAAAAGCAAAAGCGTGCCTTACGCACGTTAGTCGGGGTGAAACCTAGGCACTCTTACAGGGGCCTTTTCGTAACGTACCGCATATTGACGCACTACTCGGTTTACTTATTTCAAACAATAATGTTCGTCAGAAATAATATTTCATCCTTCGCACGAGTCAATATTCTTGGCAAGGAGCTCCGCCACACCGGGCGTTTGAGAACAGTTCCCCGTCGCATGGCACTTGCGGCTAAGATCCCGCGTGTCATCGGTCCCACATTCTATGAGCGTCTACCCGCTAAACTTAAAAATGTAACATCCGACGAAGCATTCAAACATCAGCTGAGAAACCTTTTATTGGATAATCCATTATACTCGGTCGACGAATATATGCAACTAAAATTGTAAAATTATTATTGATATTTGACCTTTATTAGTTTAGTGTATTGACATCGGAAATTGAACATTTATTACGTGTTTATCATTGTTGTTTTTGATTATTTGAGTGTTATATATTATTGTATTATTGTAATATTATTTTATCATTTTGTATTAATGTTTTGTTGACGATATCAATGTAATTTCGTATTTTTTGGCATGCAATGCAATCTATATTGTAACATTACATTGATAAATAAATAAACTAAACTAAACTAAACAACATCACACCAATTGACCTAGTGCTAAACTAAGCTTTACGTTTGTACTATGGGTGCTAGACAACGAGATAAATACTTATAATAGATAAATATATGTATACGTATCCATGACTCAGGAACAAATATACGCGCTCATCACACAAATATCTGCCATTACCGGGATTTGAACCCAGGACCGCTAGAATCATAGGCAGGTTCACTACCAACTAGGCCAGCGCGTCGTCATATACTATGTCATATTAATACCATAAATGTAAAAGTAACTGTTTCTGTTTGTATGTTACGTTTTCACGGCTTTATGTCGAATTTCACAACTTAAAAAGCGAATAGAGTAATTAACAGCCATCAAAATGTATGAACTAACAGTCGATCAACATTGATTAATATGTTATGTAACATCGTTTGGTTACATTGGTGCTTAGCCTGGTTTACCGCTGAACCGATCTTGATGATATTTGGCATGGAAATAGCTTGGACCCTAAGGAAGGAGTCGGAGTTATTTTTATCCACAACTAGCGATAATGACGTCTACGTGGACGTGGAGAAGAGGCATAATAAATTTATATCAATAAAACTATTTGGGACAAGCTTGTTGCCGACTGTACTTTTTTATTGGCTAAGTCTTTATCTGCTCTACTTAGGGTCTACTTTATGTATAAGTTAGATCCAGTCGCCACCTCCTGACGCCATCATCAGATTACCTTTTAGATACCATAATGTTGCAATGCCATCAGGTTTACATACGTGATCCAAATTCCAAGCCACTCCATTAGCGGGAACTGGTTTAAAATTGACTTGCAAATTTTGAAGCCGACAACTTGCATAAATTAATACGATTAGTGAAAGTTGAATAAACGCTATAAAAAGACACAAAATATGGAAGCATAACAATACGAGCACTGTAAATAATAGTTCCTACTTTTTTATTTCGGTTTCACATTAAGTTCTTTTGTATTTTAATTCTGTGCAGTAAAGCATTTGAAGAAATGAATCGTGTCCCTATTAAAAAAAAAACTCACTATATACTATTATAATACTTTTGTTTTCTATTCCACTTTTTATTTTCTCTCAACATATATCGTGCATGTTTCGCCCAGCGGCAGAGCAATAAAATAGTCCGAGATCGCGCTGTAAACCCCGCAACCTGCGCAGGTAATAAATTCGTCAAATCAACGAGCTCGGTGTAAAACGCGGTGAGTACCTCGAGTAGGGTGACCATGCTGTTAAAGGTTTTTGTTTAGCATGGATGGTCTTAGATAGAAGATAAATAAGTTTCTGTCAAAAACTTAATTTATTGGGACAAGGTTTTTGTTGCCGATTGTTGCATTGTCGTTATTTGGTTATGCGTTCTACGCGGTGCGTCTACTTTAAGTCTAGCAGAGATACTGTCGCCACCTAAAAAAAATATGACTTTCACAAATGATAAGACTTTTACCCAAACCTCTTCATCATAATTCCAAAAAACTTTTGCACTATCAGCTTTTATCATTAACTTGAAATTAAATTAAATTTGAGGTTATTCTAGTTGGTAATGCTGCCTAAGAAGCTAGCGGTGTCGGGTTCGGTTACCGGTAGGTGCAAATATTTTTAAGAGTCTTGAGTTATCTATATGTATAAGTATGTCTATCGTTGTCAGGTATCATACTATAAGCCTGGAGCTTAGAATAGAACTTTGTCAATGTGTGTAAGATTTTCCGCTGACATTTATTTATTTTACAATGGTCCTTCATGAACGCTGTATTCACAGGAGATTTCAATACAAGTACATCCCAATGATTGCATTGCCCAAGGATTGCCTTTGATGGCCCATTGTGTACAACTGCACAATGGCACAATTGAACTCCTTTGCCTTACTGTGAGTCGTACTAGTAAATCAATTTGGCTTTGCATTTTCATGTGTTCTTTAGCACTTATGGATCTTAAGGGGGTGTCGTGGTTGACTGAAATAGATGACTATCGTAAATTAAATCTCTCACAAGCAGCGTGACGTTCCAATTGTTATTATGAACCTAACCTAGTTGATTCGACAGACGTTGCCCTATCCTTAATAAAGGTATTCAGTCCATTTTAATAATCCTATAGAATAAAAGCATTTTCCATTTTTTCCAAAATATCAAATTTGACGATGTACTTATTCGGACTATTACATTTTTTATCAATTGTCAGTAACCAATCTTCTCAAGTGACATACTCTCTTACCAACAAACGGCATTTTGTTGTGTCGCCTAAACCACTACATTCAAATACACATCTCTATTATCAATTCACCAATACTTGCTTACATCATTGAACTCTCACCTGGCCAGAGTTCAGAAAACTGCAGCTATCCGAAGAAACTTCGGAAGCATTGTCACCGAGTTCTCCGTATGCTCTCGGGGGATTGTCCGCGGTGGAGCACGAACTTTACCACGCCGGTTGAGGGTTATTCTAGTACAGCAATATTTTTAAATTTATTTCAATTAGAACACTGGACTTATATTAGTTCCACAAAATGTTTTACATTTGTTTAGTTTATTACTTTGTTAATTATTGAGTAATTCTGTAGTAGCAACTAACTTTCCACAGTCCGTTCAAAGAAATGAAAACATTATAAAATAAAGTAAAATAATAAATTTGTTCCAAAAATAACATGTAAAAATTTATTACGCAAAACCATTATAACATACATTTTCGAAGGTTTATCCTGTACCTACACATTTTTCATTAAATTATGTTCTTCTCCAACAAATATGCAGTTCGAGTATGTACAAATATGTATTAAATAATGATAATAGAATTGACCTGGTTAATTTTTCGGCAGGGATTTTGTTTTTCTAGAACATTTAATTTTGTGGACAGACGAAAATCACGCAATAATACTTTTGCGAGCTTGTGTCAAATTACTTCTTTTTTATACCTTTAATAAACGTAAAAGAAAACATATACAGTGTGGCCCAAAACCGAGGCGAAAAAATTAAATGGGGATTCTTTAGAACATTTCAATTAACTATCACAAGAATCTAATATTACAAAGTCTATAATTTTGGAGAAAAGAGCCTACAAAGTTCAAAAACCGTAGGTAATTTATTTTCCCGTCGCGATATCGTCGCTTGGTCACTTGGTACGCGGTATGTCTGAGTACAGGGTGCCATTGACAACACGCGGTAGATTTAGCGGTGTTTGCATTACATTGAATTTGCGATTTGTTAGAAAAAAACTGAAAGTTAAGTTTTGATTTTAATTAGGTAAGACCATTATAATGTAATTACCGGTGATCTATAGAGCCCCGGTTTTTAATATTATCCCCGGTTTTGGGCCACACACTGTATACAGGTTGTGGGTAATATGGGTACCTATCAGCGAATTAATATTATAAACTAGCTAGCTTTTACCCATGACTTCGTCCGCGTTGAAAACGCTTATCGTTTTTAACTAATACCAGCCGAAAGTAGTTTTCCAAAAAATACAAATGCATTACGCTAACTAGCGTTTCTATTCGTTTCGTGTTTAAACCAATCGCGTCACTAATAGATGACTGATTGGTGATTAACTATTTTTTTTTTATGGCATAGGGAAGGCTGACGAGCACACAGGCCACCTGATGGTAACTGGAAACTGTGACCCATAGACATTCGCATTCACAAGACTGCAAGCCTAAGACTGCAAATGCGCTGCCAACCCTGAGGACTAAGATGGAATGCCTCTATGCTAGTCATTACACCGGCTGTCTTATCCCCAAACCGGAACACAACAATGCGCACACTGCTGTTTGGCGGTAGGTTAATGGATAAGATGGTGGTAGCGATCCGGACGGACCCCGAACAAGGTCCTACCCGCAAAAACTAGTGACGCGATTGGTTTAAAAACGACATGGCCCTCTGGATTGACTTCTTATCAGCCTTATACACTGTAGTCTGTAGCTTAAAGGTTAATGCGCACTATACTTCTTACGTTTATCTCACGCCGTAAAACGTTTCATTACAAATTAACGACATCCCTATAAAAAACGGACTAAAGCGCCATTGACTACACACGGAGCCAGTTTTTTATAGCGATCCGAAACGTGGGCGTATAGCATTAGCGCACTGATACCGCCGACACCATATGGAGCCAATTTTACAAGGAAAACGCGAGAACCGGCCGCTGTGTAATATATCGAAATTGGGTATGACAAACGTTAATTAAGCTTGGGCAGTGGAGTTAGCGCTTTTTTAATGAATCTGTTAATTGCCTGTAGTTATTTTAATTTAAAGGCCCATGTTCGAGTAATTTGTTTTTTTTTACGGGTACTGTCTTTCCATACTAACTTTGTGAAGGCTTTTCTTTTTTTGTAGCGCTGCAAAACATGTTATTTTTTTATTAATTAAGTGCGGCAACATCATTTTATGTGTTTTTAAAACAAAATAAGATAAAATCAGAGTAACATTTGAATTTAATTAATATAAAAATATAAGGTAGATGCACTAATAAAACAGATTGTATAATAGATCTGTGAAGGTAATTTTAATTTTGTAACAATAAAAAAGAAAAACTTGCACAGAGAGGCAGTGATTACCTATGACTGGATTTAGACCAAGCGAACGAACAAGAATTCTGTGGCATTATCTCTTACGTTTTCTTTGTAAAAATAAAGACAAAACATGTTCTAGAGCATTCGCTCGTTTGGTCTACCACCCTTAGAGGGATGCCGCAAGAGCGTTGCCTGTGCGTTGCGTCGTCGCTGCTGCGCTGTTCTGCATATAAATTAGGACCACATGTCACACGATGCATTGATCCACCTGGGTCGCTCTATTGAAATCACAGCGTTGCGACGACGCAACGCACCGGCAACGCTCGTGTTGCATCGCTCTTAAATTGTAGAATTTAATGTGATAGGTAAATCATTTCTAGAGAAGACACGAAATATATAGTTGTAATGTTGTTCAAAGTAACAGGAGTTCTAAAACATACACTTCAGCGGGACACCAACAAAAAAAAAAGAATTAATAGAGCATTTAAACCCCCTCGTTTTTTTTACATTAAAATGCTATCTTTCGTGGAGATCTATTATTCCATCTTATTTCGTATTAGTCTTCAGGGTGTCCATTTTGAAGAGTAGCCTTTTGCTACCAGCATTTTGAAGAGTAGCCTAAATTCAAACTCAAATTTTGTTTCTTCATTTAGTTTTTACTTTAAATACAAATAATTCTGGATAGTTTTTTGCCTCATAAACTTTTGAAATATTTTGTTCATATTCAGTCAGTAAATTTTCATAGAAAACAAAACAAATTAAGATTTCTTAGTTGTTCCTCTGGGCAGAATTTTCAAGCAGACCCCGTTCCTGGACCTCAGCACCAGGTCTGAACACAGCTCCGGCTCCTTGTCCCAGGGCAGTAGCTTGAACCGCCTCACCACTGATGCCAGGGTCACCTTTATTTCCAGCATTGCGAATTTTTGCCCTGTAAAAACGGAGGGACGTTATTTTTTGGAGTACTTAATTATTTTCTTCCTTAAGTATCGCGGGTACAATTTTTTTTTTGCCAATGGAAACGCAAATGGGCACAAAGGCCAACTGATGGTAAGTGGAATCGGAGAGACAAAGGCATTCTCAAGACTACAATATTAAAACTGCTAATGCATCGCCAACCCTATGGACTAATCTCGAGCAGTATCAGCCGCTGGCAGTATGAGCGTAATATGAGCAGAATGTCTGCGAAAGAAAGGGTTGGCAACGCATTTGCAGTCTTAAGATTGTAGTGTTAAGACTGTTAAGCATTCAAATGTCTTTGTCTCAGGTGCCACATTCCACAATACATATGGGCATATAATAACTCAGGGTTGGCAACGCCTTTAAAGTCTGAAATTTTAAAGTCTTCAGATTGCAATTGTCTATGAGCGCCACATTGCATCAGGCAGCTTGGGTGTTTTTTTATGTATTGGAGTCTCTTTTGTAAATTGTCACCTATACAGTTCCGAGGTCCAGCGCTGAACGGTATCCAGCTGAAGGGTCCTTTGAAGCTGTTTGAGGTCTCAAACCGCTCCGGACGAAATTCCAACGGGTTCTCGAACACGTCCGGGTTCCGGTGCATGTTGTAAATGTTGATCGTAACTGACGTATTCTTTTTTAAACGCAATCCGGACATTTCTGGAAAAGGATAGAGAACTAAGTATTATGTTGAACTAGCTTCTGCCCGTGACTTTGGCAGCTTTGACCATCACGCGGCACCAGTATTTTTTAAGGATTAGAGGTTAGTCTCAGGGCCGTGTTAACAAACTCATCTTAAGCAAGACGTCCCTCACAAGATACGTCAAAGTAAACGTCAAGCCATGGAACACTGTCAGTTTTGACGCATCTTGAGACGAGGATTAGAGTCGAGATCAGTTTATTATTAGGGCCCTTAATGTGTTAAGTCGAGGCTGTCATATTTTTTAATTTTATCCAAATTTGTTGAGCCGTTAATATAAACAAACCCACATTTGTAATATTAATGTAATAGGTATTATGTCTGACGCTTATCGGATATCATGTCGGATATAAATCAAGAAAAAAAGAGTACTTATTAATTGAACGTTCTTACCATGCACTCTCATATAATGCATTTTTTTTTTAATTCGACAACACTGAATCCAAAATTTGTGTAATGAAGTATTTTGTAAAATAATAGGTTAGAATTCACTATCTGACTATGGGATCTATAACGAACCTACACTTATTCTATAACTAATCAAACAGAACAATCAGTTCGTTACATTCCTCGATGAAATTAAAGCTTAAGTAATTAATTGCTTCAAACAACTCACCGACATCTTTAGTGATGAGTCTTTCTATCAGCGGGACCGACGGGAACAAACGCAAACTTTCTTTGATAACGCAGTCCAAGTACTTCATCTCTTGGAGTTCACTGTAATATTGAAGAAATGTAACATAAGTAAATCGAACATGTTAAAGTTAGTAGCTGGACACTTTTGTATTTTGTACCTCTTTTTTTTCTTATATAACGGCTTTGACTCTTATTTTTTAATGAGGTCAAAATAAAAGCGTGTATAAAAAGCGAAGACGTATATGTACATGACATGTACCTAAAAATTGGTTCCCTGTCTAAATCTTCTCCTAAAAGGTCCAATTGCTCCTATAGCACTCTTTGCTGCACGTCCTGGTACTTCGACAAGCAATATAAGCCGAAAACTATTCCAGAAGCTGTGGTGTCGTGACCCTGTAATAACAAATCTGATAAAGTAAAGTTTGGTTAAAGGCGATAGGCAGACTTTTAATGCTATGGGAAGGCAAACGAGCACACTGACTGTTAACGGAAAATTGACATCAACTTGTATCAATCATTTCTGGATGTCTGTCGCCGACCTGATAATCATAGACTAGATCCACTTGATCTAGTTTATGGATAGATTAGAGCTGTCATTGGCTTTTCTCTCTCCTCCCTCTCTTCTCCTGTCAACCTGGAGCGTGTGGACGCAAACGCGTATTTAATCCCGTAAAAATGTAGATTTGTAAGTCGCGAATTGAATAGATGTGATCTCAAGTCATCAACACCCAAGAGTCGTAGAAACACGCTTCGAACCTGCCACCGAACGGCTCTTGGAAAAGGTTAAAAGTTCAAATATTATTCACCTAGTGCAGCATAATACGGGCAGGATCACGGTCACGATCTGAGACTCTTAAGACTAGAGAACTGAAATGGAATGCCTAAGATAGAAATCGGATAGCTATCACTTAGTTCGATAGTCAAGTTATATCGTCGTGATTTTTACCCGTATAGTAAATAGTAACACTTTTAAAGTACGTACTTCAAACATGAATGTTTCGACTTCATCCCGAACGCTTTTGTCATCGATTCCTTTTCCGTCTACTTCGGCCAACATCAGTAAATCCAGGAAAGCATGCTTGTTCTTTAGACCTAGAAAACGAATGGTATTGCTAAAATTGGTATTGATAACAATTATTTGAGGTTACAAAATTATTCTTCAAAAGTATATTTGTCGTACTTAAACTTTATATAGTTTCACAAAGTGGGTACACTGCATGCTTATGCTATGTTAAGTATCTATATGTTAACATGTCTTGTAATTTGTTATGTTCAATTAAAATATTACATTCATACATGCAAACATAGAAGTGTCATGACGCGAATTATTAATGAATCCAAAATACGTTACCAATATCAGAGGTCTCATCAAGTTTGTTGGCATTGATGCTCTTTAGTTCTCGTCTCCTTTTTTCGATGACGTCATTGGTGTGTTTGTGGAGGAAGGCCAGTTCTTTGTCCAGGGTCTTCTTGTACGGAGTCAGGGCAAACAGAGCGTCGTTAGCTAAAAATACGTTGGCCGCTCTCGTTGTCAAAATCTTTCCTGCACTGGAGAAAACATACAAAATTAATTGCAGTCGAGAAACAAAGCTTGTCAAGGATTCACGATAAGCTCAACGCTAGCGTAAACTATTTTTGAAAACTGTCAAAATGTAAGCACTCATCCTCCTTACGTCAATCCCATAAATTTTTGATAAACATGACGTTAGTCGATTGCGTCTTGTCTAGAACCACTAATTATCGAGAAGAATCTTACGAATCCAACTCGGTAGGTCTACTTAAGTACTGCATGTTACCATGACGTACTAAAGCAGTTCAGATTGGTTGAAGAAAGGGACAGAGCTATAGCAGTTATACAGGTCTATCCCATTCTCTCAACTTACACGCGAAATCCTGTTTCCCACATTTTGACTCCTGCGTGGCGTTGCCCAAGATATGACCCAAGCATACATACAAATGAACAACATAAAGTAGAGTTAAATAAAAGCTAGTGTTTAAAACGCGACTGGAAATTGGTCCTTGAAATTATTTTATAACTTACTAGCTGTTGCCCGCGACTTCGTCCGCGTATGAGTCGTTTATTGCTATTCCCTTGGAAACTATCATATATCCCGGGATAAAAAGTATTCAATCTTCATACGAAATTACATAGCAATCAGATGAACGGAATGGCAGCGCTTAAAATACAGATAAACAAATATTGATTTTAAGTATATATTAAAAATAAAATGTGAAATAGGAGGTATTTATTATAATCAGTTCAATAGTATTGGAGCTAACGATTGAAAGCTGTGAAAACGTGACAAACAAATAAATGTTCGCATTTATATTATAAGAACCTACGGCACTAAGATTCCGGCTGCTCCTTATCGAAGACTCGTCGCTTGAAGTAAATTGAAAGAAAGAAATGGATACAACGCAAGTAAGAACTTTCAAAGTAAGGCCCCAGGCGAGCACTCGATTGTTGCTTCGGTTTTTCTGCCCCACATACATACATATTACAAAGTTTAAACTCAGCACCGTTTTCGACTTCGCTTTGACGGGCAACAAATTTATGGCTGCACAATGGCTACTTTCCACTGCAGTTTTCATGCATTCTATAGGGCTATTTCCACCTGTTCACAGCTCTTTGTTGCCTCTAATGGATGGGTACTGAGACTTTTTCCCAGTTGTTCACACTGGCAGCGGGGAGGATTGTGAAGCTAAAAATTTCCATACAAAATGCGTTAACGTTTCTCTCCCCTAAACTTAGTCCGATTTGTAAGATTTTTGTTTGTTTTTTGAGTAACTAGGTCTGTTCGTTTTCCAACAACTAGAACAAAGACGGGACATTATTCAAAAATCGTAAAAACTGGACATAATTTAGAGACTGAGAAACGTTATCGCCTGGAGCCAAATTTGGAAGGAATCATATTGGCCGCCACGATTTAAGTGTCGCTTCACAAGTTTTATTACACGACTGCACAAAAACAGGAGTGTATACTATAGTGACCTAAAATAGTCTCTAAATAATTGAAAATTAGGATACTTTAGTGAGACAATTTTTGAAATCGGTGCAGAAGTTCTAGAGATTACTCCCAAAAAACAAACGCCGAACTCACCATTCTTAACAGAACATTTCTATATCAAGTCTCTGGAAAGTATTAAAAAATAAAAAATCAACTCACACGTTAAGGGACTTCACATATTCAGACTCACGGTCTTTTTGAGCGTCGAAAGATAATCCCATAATGGTTTCTGTAAAACAAAAAATATATAAGCCATTGCCAGTGACATCATAACTGTGTTTTTTCTCAATGGCGGGAAAATGGCATATCTACTCAGAAAAGAGATTTGGAACAAAAAATGCTATACGAATAAGAACGTGAACTATGTTGTGTATAAATGGATGGTTTACAAAAATGTTATGGTTCCAACACTTGCCCATTCCAGGCAAACAATATACCTAACTTAGGCTTAGAGTTAAAACTTAAAACGTTATGAATCTAACATAAAAGTGGAGTGACTATTAATAATTGTCAGGGTACATAATAAAATCATTCTATGTTTAAAAAACATTTCCATACAGGGATACACCAATAAAAATAACTTACGGTTTTTACATTCTAATTCGAAAGAATAGATTATTTTAAGAGACCTATTTTATTAATTTTGTATTTGACCAATTCAACAAAAGTTTTGTTTCAATATCTATTTTTATTTCGCTGACATTTTATGGACGATATGATTATTTTGAATTTGTGTTGGCATTTTCTAATAAGTTACAATAAGTATAAGTAAATGATATCTAATCATAAAAAGCGATTGTAATAGTGTTTTCACACCACCTGCTCGACAATGCCAAATTACATATCATGCAAACCTTACGCAAACCAAGTCATTAAAGCCCTTGGCTTTAGCCGGGGTGTAATGTTGTACTGAATCTCATTATAACCCGCTGGGTTGTAATATTTTCACTTTTCATAGTTCTTATTACAATGGCCTTAAAGTCTAATTTCGTAATAAAAGATCAACTAATACTCGAAGGCCGGGCGCGGCGCTGCCGCCACCGCCGCGTCGAACCTAATTTGAAAATCGAACATTTTCTAAAATCGAGCTGGCCACGACAAGCTGAATGGAACACATTTGAAACTAAACAAAAGCCGCGAGTATTGTAAGACGCTGCAATAAAATACATTGATACATACAATCAATTTTCACTTTTAATTTTAATTTACTATAATAAAACGCTGTTTTTAGTAGACTCGCTTTTTTATTGTCTCGCAAAAGGTGAGAAAAGTAGAGTACACTCCTCGGGGATAAAGCTGTTTTCGTCTTGGGCGCGCTTGAACCCCTCACTGCGCTCAGGACTAACGTACTATTTCAAGCGGGTTTCGCCTAACTCGTAAGATCGTCATCAAGCCGAAAACAAAAGTCAAACAAAGGTTATATATAGTTGTGTCGAAATATCCGAGATAAATAAATATTTTGAAAACTTAATAATGCAGAACGGCTTTAAAACCCTATTCCTCGAAATAGATCGCGAATTAGAATAATTGTAAAAATATGAACAATCCCAATTGTAGTTGCTATGCTAGCTTGTATGCTCTCTGAATAATAACTTTGCAGTAGGTACCAGTAATGTTGTCCAAAGTGCATAAGGTGACAAGCGGGAACAGTTCCACCAGGCTCCCATCAGCTCTTTCCCTCAGCTTCTCACTCAATATCCTCACGTTCTTCAGGAAGATGGGCAGAAAACTGTGCAGTATGTTGTAATGAAACGCAGGCGTCAAGAATTTTCGGTGACTCCTCCATTTAGGGCCTAGGGATGACCAGGATTGTTTTAATAGCTTCTGTTAGTAACTTCATCCGCGCAGAATCAGTAACTTCCTACGCCTTTCCTCTCCTGTTGACTATGGCACGTGTTAGCTATCGCTATTAAAAAAACGTTAAAATCGGCCCAGCCGTTTCAGCGTGAAGGAGTAACTCACACACATACACTGTTTGTTTATGTATATTATTATCACACACATGCACCCATTTTACAAATAAATACACAAACACACTTTCGCGTTTATAATTATTAGTGTGGTATACATTACCATAATACGATAAACCTCATGAAAAGAGCTCTCTGTTGTTTCAACCAAAACACGTCATTCGCTGGATATAGATTATCCTCAAAAATCTCCAGCATGATCGGTCCTGAGGGCCTAGTCAAGGTATCATCATCATCATCATCATCATCATCATCATCATCATCATCATCATCATCATCATCATCATCATCATCATCATCATCAAAATCATCGTCATCATCATCATGGTCATCAAAAACTCAAGTAATTAATTTAAAAAATACCTGTTGAAACCAGGAGCCCATCCCCCAACCAGGGTTCCAAGAAGGTATAAGATTTCCCTTTAGTAATGGTTTCTGAACTCGACATGATTTGCTGTGAACATACTTAGTCATTAGATGCGATATTCTAAGAGCCCACGACACTAAACCTAGTACGATAATACTACCTACTCTATATTTTACAAAATACAAATACAAAATAATTTATTTGACGAAAAAACAACATTATACATAAGGGAAGATGTCCGTCAGAGACCAAACTAGGCTGAGCCTGTATCTTGGCCGTCTGCGAGTGCGGTTTACAAAATAGATAATATTACAAAATTTTATGAACTATAACTACACATTCAAACATTATGTGTCCTAATTTCCAGCGCTGGCTTAACAGCTGGCACATGCTGAGTTGGGACCGTTTCACAACAACCTTTTTTTTTTTTTTTATATATGTATTTTCTTTTTTTCTTTGTTGTGTGTTGTTGTGAATAAATATTTTTATTATTATTATTATTATTAATTTCTATGGTTTGATTTGCGTGTGCGTGTGTGTGTGTGTGTGTGTGCGTGCATGCGTGCGTGCGTGTGTGTGTGTGTGTGTGTGTGTGTGTGTGTGTGTGTGTGTGTTTGTATTTTGGGGTTTATTTTATCCTAGTGGCTTTAATAATATCTTCAGTTTCACTGTAGCTCTGTGTGATTAACCACCCTTTCAATATTTTCAGTGCTTTGGGAGCTGCGAGACGTTATATGTTGCAGTAATTGCAGATGTAGTTATAGATACAGCAGTGTGAATAAGCGGGTAATCTTCTAGCAAGAGCGGATCTATATGGAGGGAGCGGTAACTTGTAATGGCGTCTCGTCATTAATGGGGGAACACGAAATGGTGTAGCTGAAATTCAAAAACCTGGCCAAGCTAATTTTTTTGTGACAAATCCGATGTGTATAATGTTAATAAGACTCCCAAGTTTCGTTTATTCTTTGGAGCAGGGGAGGAGTAAGAATATAGGATAACGCAGCCCCCCTGATTGGCCTAATCAGTGGCATCAATCAGCATGATAAGCGACGCCTCGTACTTAAGTATCTTTTATCATCGACCTCCTCAAAAAACCAAAAAACACCTGAAAGATCATCAATTTCTGTGTTTTTTTCTTACACATCGCATTTAGACATCAAACTAAAATTAAAACAAAAAAAAATGCTGTGCCAGGTTTTTCGCATTGCAGCATTGCCATATCGTGTTATTGACGAGATCGTAATAGTTTTAGTGTCGTGGGCTCCCCTGCTACGATGCCAGCTGTTAGAGCGAAAAATGTTTTGGTCCAATTGTATAATTTGGTCAAGACCCTGTGTCATGACTCATCTAAATATATAAAAGGAGAAACTGACTGACTGACTGACTGACTGACTGATATCAACGCACAGCCGAAACTACTGTACCTAGAAACTAGAAATTTGGTACAGGTGTTCCCTTCATGATGTAAGTGAGCACTAAGAAAGGATTTTCCGAAAATCGACCCCAACGGGAAAAAAGGGGGAGTACTGGGAAACTAATTCTACGCGTACGAAGTCGCGGGCGTCCGCTAGTTTACTCTAAAATTGCTGAAATTATCGGGCTGAGATTAAAAATATTTAGTCCAAACAAAGCATGAAATACATTTGAAATTTGGAACCACTTCTGGGAGCGACAAAACCGAGTACCTAACCGTTATAAAACACTTAACCTGTCATGTGATGTGATGTCACTTAAAACTTCTTAATTGGTTTAAATAGGTTAATCATAATTATCTCCTTTAAGTTTTGTAAAGTTGTTAGTTTTTGAGATATTTGGGTGATGTTTTTTTGGCGTTTTAAATTAATTACGGCGCTGCCGGTTATATATGACATTTACTTGTTTAGTTATGTATTTAATTATAATTAGATTAGTATATATTTGTTTACTTATCCTATTTAATATATATTGTGTATTTCTACGTATTTACTTGCTATTTTTATTATTATCTTCTGTATATTTCATTCATGATTTTTTTATTGTTGTTTTTTTAGCGACCCGTTGTTTTTATCTAACTCTCAATGAAATGTTACATAGAACAGATCTCTTAAACCTTTTGTGTTTCTGTTTCTTTTTTAGTTAGATATTTTCTGTTTGTGCAATTTGGGTTTACATACATACATACATGCATAGCCAATAACCTGTATAGCGTGTATTACTCAAACAGAAGGCGCAACCTTGATGATCTGCGGGCCTAGTATGGCTGCGTCTATATCGCGTGTCAAATTTGGATAAAGCATCCGTCACTGTCGTACTTATTTACGTGTCAGAAGGTGACGAATGCCTTATTCATACTTTGTCACGCGATAAACGCAGCCATGTTAGGGCCCCTGAACTGGTTTATTGTGTTCCTTGTTTATCTACATGTCAAACAAATGTCACAGACAAAAATAGCAATGATGTCTCTATTTGGCTTTTTTTTTTGTATTCTTTACAGGGTTGTGAAGCGACACTTAAATCGCGTAGCTGTCAAATATTTCTATTCAAATACTGCTCCAGACGATAACGCTTGTCACACTCTAAATCAGATCCGGTTTTTACGATATTTTAATATGTTGCAGCCATTATGATAATAATGATAATGAAAAACTGTACGTTTCTATTTTTTGTTTTTTTAATTGGTTTGTACTTACAATGAAAGGTAGCCAACTGTCCGATTTTGTTGATTTTGATATAATATGTTAGAGAGTACCAAACTCAACCTGTTGGGAGAAATTGAACTCCTAAGTACTGAAAAGTGACTAAACCCTCTAACTCATTTAGAGATATTAAAATAATATATGCAAGTTTCATAGTGGTTTGATTATAAATGTTTAAGAAGATGAAACAATTATGAGAACGTGTTTTGCTCTATCGGCTAAAACTCATATTTAATAAAAATTACCCTTCTAAGATCATCGAAGATACACTTTCTTTGGTTTTTTTTTTCGGCAATCGGTCAGTTGGGTACCTCTCCTTGTTAGAAATATATTCTTGGAAAGGAAACCGTACACACATAGTTTTTCATATACGATCCTTGAATAGATCATTCACATCGGACTAAGTTCAAGGGGAGAGAAACGATGTCGCATTCGGCTCGTGAGAAGGCAAACAAGATGTCCTTGGTGGAATCCAATTATAGTGCATGCAGGCGTAACAAAGTCAAGAGCAATGAAAACGGGTCACTTTCTATTGAATGACCATAGGAAGTGACCAGTTTTCAATGCTGCTGAGTGAATGGTTTACTAGTAAGCAAAAATAGCCTTAGTGTTGTTGCAAAACAGCATACACATAACAAAAAAGGTCATCAACAACAAGATGACTCTCCGAAATCTGTTCTTTTTTAGTGAAATAATAACGAATGTAATTTAGGTTTGGTTATTTTTAAATTATAGGAAGTTTATTATGAGTTTCATTTTAAATGCAATTGTTTTGTTTTTTCCTTTTGAAGTAAATTGCACTTTTTTAGGATTCCGTTGTTAGAGTTTCGCTATGTCTGCCCGTCCGTCTGTATGTATTCATAAAAAAAAATCAAACATGAATGACCAATAGAATAAACTTAGATGCTAAATGGTAGACAGCTATATAAAACTGAAACCTATAAGTACGATCACGAACGTTAACTGGAATCCATTTAAAAAAAAAACCTGAAGTCGTCCATGTCATTAGAGATAGTTTACCACAGCTGCTGCTTCTTTTCCAGCTGCTTTTGAATAGGCGAGGTGAGGCGAGGCGAGCGGAGACGAGAATTTAAATTTGAGTCAAAAGTTAATTTCCCTCCTCGCTCATCTATGATGGAAATGGGAATGGTGCGTGTGTGTATGTCTGTCTGTTGCACCGTAGCTCTTAAACAGGTGCGGAGGGCCTTGGCTAGGTTTCATGAAACCCGTTCGCGCTATTGGGGGATATCAGCTCTGAAAGGTGTCACCATTATATCCGGGGTTTTTATCTAATAGATATTTAAAAAATCAAAAATCGCGCCGCCTCGTCTCGCCACGCCGCTGGAAAAGCACCTTAAGACGATGAAGTTCACTGTATTAAGTAGAGTTGATAGATAAAACTTGGGTAAAACATTATATTATTTACAGAGATTACAAGAATGAACAGGGATGGCCTTATGTGCTTCCGCGCGAAGAACGTGAGATAGTGATAGTTCCCGCGCGCCTTGATGGCAGCGTCACATTCAATTAATCACTGTTTACTTTAAAACTAAAACATTCATTGAAAAAACGGTTTGCCAGGATTAAGAAGTTATATATACTCAACTATTGAATCGAAAATCATCATTAAAAATTATAGGGTTTCGAAGATTCAACCAAAAACATGCAAAAAGTGTCATGTTTGAAAAATAAAAGTAACCAAGGTCTTATTTCTAATCGTGTTTTCACGTTTGCCAGTCTCAATGAAATATGATCATGTTTAATATATCAAAAGAACAGATACAAAAGCGTTATGGTTATTGAGATGCAGATCTCGGAACACTGCAGACTTAACATAGGTGGCCTCTTAAGATACTTACGTCAACATATTTCGGATGCGATAGTACAATCACTGGGTGAGACATAAAATGAACGCGATATACATCTCCGAACTTCTTGGATAAATCAGCAAAGATTTGGAAAAACACTGAAACAAATAGTAGAAATTACATTGCTTTAATTGGTGCGTATTACATAAATTAAAAATCAAAATATCCTGACTTATTGCTCAAACAAACAACGATTTAAATATCCCAACCGATTTCTATTAAACTAACAAATATAAACCTTCTGAAGTCATCCAGCTCCAAACGACCACTCTCAAGCGCTCAAATAGATATTATGCACATTTTTTTGCACTACTTCATACATTGTATATTGACACAAATCAAAAGCTACGATTGACACTGAAAAACGATTTCCTACTACACACAGCAGAGCAAAAACACTGTAAGTACTTATAGTAGAAACTATTTAAAATCACCATTTCCACTTGAGAACTTATCTGCGACGAATGGCATTGTTATCTTTTGTTAAATCCAACCGCTAATAACGTGTACAAAATGAAATGCATTAATAACAAAAGATGGAATATTAATAACAACTTTACCTTCTTGAGAATAAGGTTCAAATTGGAATAGGACACACTTCACATTGAACCTTTTGGACATGACATATAATAAGGACCACCGGGTGTAGCATTTAGCAAGTGTTAGTCATTTCTAAAAGGTTATATGTCAATTGTGAGTGAGTTCGTAATTTCCAATTTGAACCTTATTCTTAAGACGGTAAAATTCTAATTCATATTCCATCTTTTGTTATTCATGCATTTCATTTTGTACAGGTAATTAGAAGTCGGATTTAACAAAAGATAACAATGCCATTCATCGCAAGTAAGTTCTCAAGTGGAAATGGTGATTTTAAATAGTTTGTACTATAACTGATCACGAAATGTATCTACAAGTGCTTGAAAAATAGAAAGACAAAACTTAAACGTTTTCTGATTGAACATTACTATTCAATGACAACTCTAAAAATGCTAAACACGTTTCAATTTACTTTCAAGGCAGAGAACTTCGTCCACAAGCTTCAACTGTTTTTGGGCCATTTCGTTAGGCTCATATACATATGTATGGTGCAATGCAGAGAATGTTTATGTTTTTCCGTCGAACAATTAAACAGACTCCTTTTTTTCAGTGTACATTTATCTACTTCTACGTTTCAATAAAAATATATTTAAACACATTTTGCATGCATGTTTAATGGTGAATTGTGCCGTTCTGCAATAATGAAACTTTGACCTTGACTTAATACACTTACGATTCGAGTCAACCAGAAATAAATTTCCATTTCCAATCACTGGTAGCGGCGTGGGTCCAGGAATGTTGGAATCCTTCGCGTCTCTCAGCAAATTGATCCAATTTACAACCACATACAGCACTATTATGCACAAAACCAAAACCAGGATCATGGTGACTTCTGGTACGTTCGACAGAGTACGTCGGAATGGGGGGGGACTCGGCTCGGTGCGTCCGTTTGTATCGTGCAAGCGTCATGAGGTGTTATTATATTTAGACTCACATCGACTCACATCAGCAACAAGCCTAAATTGCCACTCGGGCTTCTGCACTTTAAAAGTAGACCCATCAAGAACAATGAAAGCGGGTAATTTTGTACAGAATTTTCATAGGAAGTGACCCGTTGTTATGAAAGAAAAAGTCAAAGTTTTTTATTCTTCAATTTAGACATAATATAATGCAACTATGAATGTCAAAAAGCGTCGCTCTTGAGTGTAGTTCCGTGACCGCGTCAGTACCGGTTATGAAGGCTGTATTTGTATTTTTTCGCAAGATTTACACTGTCAACATTTAACAGATCCTGTAGATTTGCCACACAGTCCGATCCAATCATTGATAAAATGGATCCCAATTGTGCCAGCACCTTAAGATCCAACCGCGCATGCGTAACAGAATAACACCCGGTTCGGTGAGGAGGAACCAGTTCTGAGCAAATAATCACATGCCAAGCAAAAAGTAGTGTTCACTAGCCTGGCAATTTACTTGAATTAGACTAATTATATCACTAAAGTTTTTGCAGCAAAGAGAGCTAGATTTAGGTTAGGTTAGGCTGGATCTAGATTTAGAGCTAGATTATATTTACATACTTACATTCCCAAAGGGTACCAAACAGGACTTTATTACGAAGCGAGGTTAGGTTAGCTTTATAAAAATCCTGAAATATTTACAGTTACGGAAAAAGGCACTCGCAATCGCTATCGGTTTCAAAGCGGAACAATTGTTTTCAGTTTGTATGCAGACAAGCCTTCGATTTTCAAAATGAAAACGATTGCGATTGCAAGTGCGTTAGGCAATAGCCCCTCGGGCTAGCAAATTTTGGTAAACAGCTGCCTAAAGTCAGAGAACCCAAAAAGGGTAAAACAATGTTATTCACAAAATGTGTTTATGACGTTTTTTGTTTTGGCTCTATCGTCAAACAGCAATACCTACATACAATCATACAAGCATATAACTAGGTGTGGTTTAACCTTAAAGACCAACCCAATACCAACAATGTGTATACATGCCGGCCAGATGTGAGTCGGGCGGTGAGAAACCCTCGTTGCACGTCCGAGTCGCACTTGACCAGATTTTCTTTTACATTAAAGAAGTTTTTTTTTTATGCCATAGAGAAGGCAAACGAGCACACATACCACTTGATGGTAAGTGGAAACTGTGACCCATAGACATTCGCATTCACAAGACTGCAAGCCTATTACTGCAAATGCGTTGCCAACCCTGAGGACTAAGATGGAATGCCTCTATGCTAGTGATTACACCGGCTGTCTTATCCCCAAACCGAAACACAACAATGCGAATACTGCTGTTATATTACTTGCAACATGAAATAATGTCCGGTTTCGGGTATTAAGTAGTTGTTATAAAGACACTAAAGCGGAGACAATTAAACCAAATTAAGCCACGTTATTTTATTTAAAATATTTGGGGATATAATTTGACACAAATACATTACAGACGCTAGACAAATCTAAAGACATCTCTATAATCGAAATTGGTCCATTTATAGTGCCATAAAAAATGTCCTTATGCTTTGGAAAAAAATACAAAAATATGTTAAGGCTAATGTCACAGTATAAACAGTAGTTCATCTTCAAACTATGGTATATCGGGCCTGCCTCGACCGTACGCGAGCCACGACAAGCCAACTGAACAGGTGGGAACGGGCCGGTTGAGACGGAGCTGCGCCGTCGCTGCGTGAACTTGTCTGCGTATTAAGTATCGAGCGACACGCATCGACGCAACCGTAGCACAATAGGTAACAGAAACTCTTTCAATGGCGGAGACGATCTACTACTATTGATATAAAATCTTATAGCTTATTTTAAAATGTCACATGTATTTTCACACCACAATGAAAAACCATTTTGGTACTCAGTCGAATAACCACATTAAGTCGAAATTCGTTTTTGTAAAAGGCCTAATTAAGCGAACCGGGACTCGACCGAGCAGCTCTTAACCTTGTTAGTCGTTGCAAAGGACGGACGGACAGACAACACACCGACAGAGGTCGTAATAAATTGGGTAATACGCAGAGGTATTTACACTTGGCCAACAGCGTCACCAAAACGTCGCTGTTTTGTTTTTATCGATTTTTTTTTAAACCACAGTTGAATTAATCTATATAAATAAATATGAATCGCTAAATGTGTTGCTAAGCGCAAAACTGGAGAACGGCTGAACCGATTTCGCTGATTAATTTTTTGGTGTATTCGTTATAGCCAGGATAAGGTTTGCACAAAAAAAACGCCGGGAATGTCGGAAATTTGCAGCGGGGCGAAGCCGTTGGCGGGCCGCTAGTACAAGATGAAAATAAAAATATGCTTATTAGTAAAAGAGTTGTTTAGAGGAAACTGAACTAAATTACTTCCGTGTATACTTAAATTGTACTTTAACCCCCTTACTAAAAAACTTTGAGTAACCGTGGTGTAGTTAAACCATGTTTTGTCCTTATCTGTCATTGTGACATTTGAATTTGACAGACAAAGACATTGAAATGTGAACATTTAAGTACCTACCTTGTCTATTTAATGTCATGTTTAAATGACCATATATGAATTGTCACAGCGGTTAAAGTGATAAGGTACTAAAGTGAACATATATTTATGAACCTTACCCGACCTTAATAGAAATAGAAAAAAATGTAAAAGGGGTCAAAATTTCAAATTAATCAAGTTATTTTAATCAAAATATGTAAAAAATTACCATTCCTTCTTTATCTCAAGAGTACATAGGGTAAAGTCATTAATGGTCAGCCAGAGACCTGTAGTCGGCCTCTGCCTATACTTTGCATGAGTGGAAAGAGTACGAAAGATATATTTCCCACTTTTCGCACTCATATAAGGTCGAGTACTGGTCTCTGGCTGACCACTGGTGACTTTACCCTACTCGTTTCCATGAAGCAAAGAAATTTAATAAAATAAAATTGATTACGATTAATGTAGGTAGGTAGGTAATCAACATTAGATCATTCACCAATATTAAATTAGAATAAAACCCCCGATGTAATGGTGACCCCTTCTTTCAGAGCTGATATTACTTAAATGGCCCAACTGATTATCATAAAAACTGGCTAAGAACCAGAAAGAAAGAAAACCTGCAATCAAATTAAAAAAATCGCATCCGAATCGGTTTACCCATTTAAGAGCTACGGTGCCACAGACAGACACACACACACATAGGAGTCAACTTAATCCACCCCTCTTTTTTCGTTGCGGGTTAAAAATGAGATTGAAGACTAGACTGTCAGTTTTTAGCTACAAATGGCTGGAACCTACTTCGGCCTGCGGAGTGCAATGGTATGTCTGATGTCAGCAACAGTCTCAGTTGACCGTACACATTGTAGCTCCACAAAGTTGCCATTGTTAAGTGGATTACGTTATTCGAAAGTTTTACTTTTGGAATGTTAATTAAAGCGAACATAGTTGAAAATATGTTTAAAATTCGCAAAATTTGAGTGTGAAGCCACTCGTCACTAGTCTGGTTTTTTTACGTCAATGAGAAGGCACGCGAGCACTCAGGCCACCTGATGGTAAGTGGGATCTGAGACCCATAGACATTTGAAATCTCAAGACTATCATCTCCAAACTGCAATCCTAAGACTTCAAATGTGTTGCCAACTCTCAGGACTGAGATGGAATGCCTCTATGCTAGTAATTTCCACAACCGATCCGTAGTCATTCCAATTGGCCACACTGGTGTGACTATAGTTCATTTTATTTACCCGTAGTCACACCAAGACCGAATTTGCGTCTTTTTCTCTTTCAAAACCAAACTCAACGGAGCTCCGCTTACGCGGAGCTCCTATTTCTGGGTTGTTCTGGCCCTCCGGGCCTGATATAAAAACGAACCTAACCTAAACCTTCCTCCTATTTATGTGTTCGTGTGAGTACGGATAAATAAAATGAACCATAGTCACACCAGTGTGGCCAATTGGTGTGACTACGGATCCGTTACTGTAATTTCACCGGTTGTCTTATTCCCATAACGGTACACAGCAATGCAAACACTGCTGCTTAGCGGTGGGTTAATGGATAAGATGGTGGTAGCGATCCGGACGGACCTTGCACAAGGTCCTACCACCACTAATGTTGTACCAAATCATCATTTGGCAAACAATATCATTCAACAAACTTCCATTTCACAATTATTACTTCTCGCAGCATCATTTTACAATTTCATTTGTACAAAAGTCTAACGTAACCAATTCCTTACTTATTTTATAAGTCCAAAAACCTAAGTACTATATAATATTTTGAACATAAATACGTTTTCGCGAAATTAAAGTTTGAAAATTATACGTTTGTCAAACGCACTTTTGGTTAAATTATCGGGCCCCTAACCATTTGGGAAGGTCATGATTGATCAGGTTCACATGTTGTTTGGTACCACAGATAACACAGTTAAGATTTTAACACAGTTACTGTCAAATATTTACATATTTCATCTGCCATGTACCACCATCTGTAAGTAGTTTTAGTTAAATTGTTCTTGTAATTCTGTTTAGTTTTAAAAATCCTAATAAATATTCACTTAAGTGCTTAACGTTTTTTTAAGGTTACTGTATCTAAATACTCCCAAAAACATGACCTAATTGTATACGGAGTCAGATAAAAACAAATGCTATTTATAACATTACATAACAAGCAAAGACATCTTCATTTCCTTGGCTTACATTCAAAGCAATCATTTACACTTTGACTTGTTATTCAGTGCGTGACCTATCCTGAGCTGAATGGAATGAAACCATTCACTCAGTCACTCATTCACTCCTCCCCCTATTTACCACGAGTATTAATTTTGTAGGTTTCCGTGGCACAGGCAAGTTGGAGTTAAGAATGTACAGTCGACAACAAAGAGATCACCTGCAGTAAGGGGCAAGAGCAGACACTCTTGGTCCATATCTGGGTGGATCTCTAGTTGACTTATTAAAACAATCGGTTCGTGTTCTAAACTAATGATTCACCGACAAGCGTTCTTGTAGACATACTTAGTTAGTGTCGCGACACGTGCGAATTTTTTGGGTGCATGAGTGGCAACCTTATATATAGAAAGATGATTAAGTCTATGGATTTCCTTTAAATAGCTCGTTTTCCTTCCTAAGTGCAGTCTCTGACTTTTTCAGTCTGAGCGTTTTTCTATTTGTTTCAAGAACGTCGCCGAGGAGGGGCAGGGGGCGGCTGCTGCCTCCCCATGAGAGTCGAAAAGAATTGTAACCTTTGTTTTTTGACATTGTTGACATTCAAGTGCCGCCATACTTTTCCATTCTCTATAGTTCTACTACCCACTTGATAATCGGCTGGCGATGCCCTTGATTCGTTGCGATATATTTACGAAGTCAAATATAAGGAAGTGGGCTAGCATTTAGCTATTCGTTTAAATTAATCACGTGATCCCATATGATAGAAAAGAAAAACGTTCCCGGCGTTTGCTTCTAGGCTATGCTAGGAAAGAAAGTTTTTTCTAGCATGCAAGACAATCTTCAGTTATTTCATATACGTATAGCCAAATTGTAGCTCTGGAAATATTATTTTATTAAGGCCCGCATGCACATAGATTTGCCTTACGTTATATCCAGGCTAAATTATTCACGCATGTCAGATTCGGAATAATTTAACCTGGAATTCAGAATTAATTGACCTAGGGTTACAATTTGCGTGCAAGCGGGCCTAAATTGTGTGTCATATGATAGTCAAAAATGTGTTAATGTCAAACTAAACACACACACACATACAAAGTTAGGCAGGTTCTCAATATACTATCATCATCATCAGGCCGGGGGCGTCCACTGCTGGACAAAGGCCTCCCCCAAAGAGCGCCACAAGTCACGGTCTTGAGCCGCTTGCATCCAGCGGCTCCCCGCGATCCTAACCAGGTCGTCAGACGACCGGGTGGGAGGCCGTCCAACACTCCGTCCACTCGAGAACTTTTCTTCCCCAACGGTTATCAGTTCTCCGAGCTATGTGGCCTGCCCATTGCCACTTCAGCATGCTAACTCTCTGAGCTATGTCGGTGACCTTGGTTCTCTGCGGCGTATTACCGTATTACGGATCATATCGCGCAAAGAAACTCCGAGCATAGCTCTTTCCATTGCACGCTGAGTGACCCTGAGCTTATTTATGAGGCCCACATTCAGCGGCCAAGTCTCTGATCCATAAGTCATCACTGGCAACACACACTGGTCGAAGACTTTCGACTTAAGGCTCTGCGGTATTTTGGACGAGAAGATCCGGTCAATATACTAACCACGGTTATTTCGAGTTCACATTAAAACGGACATTACTAATGTCACATTAGTCCATTAATAACCGTATTCCAGTAAGAGCTATAACTGGTTGCAAATTTTATACTCGTTCGAGATCGATTCTTTTTTCTTATTTTACCCATGCTGTTTCTCTTTTTACGTTGTTTTGTGTTAACTGTGTCACTTTCCGTCTCTTCACCAAGCGGTCCCAACGAAAGACCGGCGCTGGCTGTACGGCTAGCGAATGCTGAGTTGGGACCGTTTCGCAACAATTTCTCTCTGTCTTGTTCTTATTTGTATCTATGTAATGTAATTTTGTACTGTTGCGAATTAATTTCTCTTTATCTTTATCTTTATTCAGTTAGCCAGTCAGTTATTGAACCATCTTTGTTTGTTTTACTCTGTGTCCCAAACTTCGCATCAATAAGGTTTCGCTCTGAATACTTCAATGTTCGGAAACGGAAATGAAAGCTTCCGAATTTTCAGTCGCAAAATATCTACCACTTGCTTCCGCACGATCGTGTATTACTTTTATTCACGGTCAAATTTAAACTTTAAACTAGTTACTTCAAGGTTCATTGTGCAAGTAAGTTTTTAAGGAGATACGAGTTTTTAGAAGTAAAATATAATTTTAGTTACAAAGTTCATAGAGCAAGTTAGTTGCGAATGTATTTAAGTAAATACTTTGCTAGTTTGTGGATGTATTTTGTAATGTTAGTGCACTGCATTAGGTGGATGCACAAAATTAGTATATTGTGGCTCGCCTTTGTGAGATTTCAATGAAACGATTCTAAAATTGGTTTTATTTTCAATGGTCATGGTAAATATTATGATTTGCTCCTGAGTAACTATTGCCCTTGGAGGACGAAGATTTTGTCGCAGATGAAGCGAACAACAAACTTCACCATTTCAAACCAGACTCGCCCTCGAACTGTCAAAGTGAAAGCTTATGCGATGGCGAGCGCGTCAGGCAAAAAGCCTGTGGTTCTGCTTCTTTTTATCTCCATAAGAAATATTGTAAACGCGAATGTTTGTTACCCTTTCACGCTGCAAAGGCTACACGGATTTTGATGAAATTTGAAATGCTAGCTTAAATACCCTGGATTAACACATAGGCTACATTTCAATGAACCTTAAAGAGTTTTTTGATTTGTAGAATCTAGGTAGTTTTTAAGCTTAATTTGAATGTTGCATGCCCGAAACGGGTAAATTGTTGGAACTTTTATTGAATATTGTAACACTTATGTACACAGTTATGCTATAAATCTATTCTATTCTATTCTATTCATTCCGGGAAAATTTAAAAGTTCCCGAGGGAAAAACGACGTTTGAAATCTACGAAGTCGCGGGCAGAAGCTAGTCGTCAATATAATGAAGACAACAATGACGGTGGTGGATACGCCAGCAACACCATAACCGAATCCTAGTTCTTCCGCAACATTTTCCGAGCAGAACTAATCTCACTATCATCATCATCATCAGCAGCAGCATCATCATTAGTTCAACGCAGAAAATGTTGACGTATTTACGTAGAACTAATCTATTCCAACATACAAAAGTAATTAGATACTTTTTAACACCGATAGGTACGTGTGGCGCCGCCGCCGGCCGAGGCTGCTCGCCGAGCTGCGCGGGCGCACAAACCTGCTCGGCGAGGCGCCGCTGACGCGTGCACTGCGCGCCCTCAATCTTATAGCAGAAGACATTGATTTGTTTTTCGGTTGCTTGAATGAATTCACAAAAACGTTCACAAGAGTAGTATTATAAATAGATAGTTTATATAATTTATTGTAATAGTACGTAATAAATAAAAGTAGCTTTACACTATTTTCTTAGGCTTGTAAGTGAAGAAAATAAAACACTACTTTTCATAGCCATAACAAGCGCACGGGCCGCCTGATGGTAAGTGGTCACCGTCGCCCATTAACATAAGAATGCTGAAAATATACTATGAAATTTCGCCAACGCAAGAATGTGCAAATATTTACTAAAAAAAAATAAAAAAAAATCGTAACTAAGCTTAAATAAAACTAAATCTAAGATATTAAAATACACTAAAAGATTAAATCTAAGAATGGCGCTTGCGGCATTTGTACCAAAGATGCTGTTACCATTTTCTCTTTGAATAGCTAAAATATACTCTCCTCGTTTGGAATATTAAAAAACAATATTTTTATTTACTTCAATATTTTCGCGCGCAATCCGCATACAAATATTGTCGGAAATTATTTCCAAACATTTTTAATATGAATATAAAATGAAAGTAGGCTTGTCAGTCGAATCACGTGTAGCTGACATAAAATGTTGTATATAACGGAAGCTTTTTCAATATAAAATGGAGACGGTACAATTTGGCAATTTTATCTATTGGATATTTATAAGCTAAATCGTATTGAGCAAAAAATCGATACGGAATGGATAGACTTGGATCTTTTTAAAAGTTATATTTGCGTTAAGACGTTTTTTATATTTTATTCGAAAAAAAGGATTGAAGCTAAAAGTTTCCATACAAAATGTGATCAAGTTTCTCTTTTAACCTAGTCCGATTTTTACTATATTGAATATATTGTAGATATAAGAAAAACTACAACTGTCATCCCGTGACATTGGCGCCCAACGTCCAAAAAAATCTTAGAATACAACAATTTTTTTTAATAATAATTACAACATTCAAAAGTCGTGGAAATTGGACTTGATTTAGCGAGTGAGAAACGTTATCGCCCGGTCCTGTTGTTTTTGATAAAACATAGCTATGAATACGAAATAGAAAGAAACAAGTAACAAGTGGAAGTGGCATGAGCTTCACTTAGTTTCAGACCTGTGGTCGCCAATATTCAAACTATCATAAAAACAACACGCCACCGTGACATTTTCTTTTGGGCATCCCTTCATCTGGCATAACTTTTTTTGGCACAATTCATCATTTCGCACAATCATCATTTGGCATAAAGTATTTTTTTCTGAAACCGTGTTTTTTTCAGGATTATTTAAAATACCATTGCATAGAACCCAATAGGTTAGGTTTGGTTTATTTTATGTCAATCCTGAAAAGTACACGGTTTCAGAAAAAAAGACTATGCCAAATGATGATTGTGCGAAATGATGAATTGTGCCAAAAAAAGTTGTGCAAGACATTAGTAACCCTTTCTTTTGGTGTTCGTTTTACATTCCAATATAGCACAATAAGGCACAACTTTCACGCACAAGCGATCGCGGCAAAACTAAGGTAGGTTGCGAGGAACTCCGCATAACTATGCGACACGTTACACGCCCACTTAACACTGCATTTTTTTCTGTTCTGTGGCTATAAACAACCCTAGTTACACTAGCTATCTTTTTAATGAAACTGCGACCCTATCGGTATAGGCGTAGGCGTGGCGTGGACTTCGACGGTTCGCACTAAGGAGCGCAGACAGTCTGCAGTGGTGTCTTGGAACCATTCTAGAATTATTTGGAAATTACGGTTATATTTCTTTGTTTGGATATGTGGCTACTGACAGTGCAATTAGATTACCTATGAATTATCATTTTGTGTGTAAGTGAGGCGAAACAAAGGGCCTGTCGCAACGCCTTTTTTACCACTGAGAGCAATTAATACGACCGGGCTAGACCTCGGGCACAGGGTTAGGGAGAGTACCCCTTCGACCATCGGACCAAAACCTCTCCTGGCGCCCGCATAGTTAATGTAAGTCTTAGTTTTACATACTTTAGTTATTAATCTAGGATTTACTTTAGTTTTAGCTTTACAGTTTATTGATAATTAAAGGGTATTTATAGTAGTACCTTATTTCCTTTATACCCTGCCTGCCGTCACGTAACAAATGGCTAGTAAATAATTAAGTACTTTGTTCTAAACTTCATCATCAGCCAATTTCACACCATTACCGTTATGCCAAGTATCACGTAGCACCACAAACTACCCTAACAAGTATAAAAGGCCGTAAAATATTAATTGAGCTCAAAACACGGCGCCGATATTACTTTGTCGGGTTTTATTAAAGGTCCCAAGTTATGGACGCCCGTAAACCAAACTATACACTACAAAGTTGTGAAGACAACGTACGGGTGTTTGTTTAGCGCGGTGTCGCTGCGGTTTTGAAGTATCTCGAAACCTTGAATCAGAGCTTTACGACTGTGTACTTAAAGATATTTAGTACAACGGTTAATTTTTTAAAACCATGGCTACATTTGCAATTCCGAAAGTAAGAAAATGACATATTACCGCATATTTAATACAAGAAATCAAGTTCTTCAAAGAAATTATGTACCACCAGCGCCATCTCTGAAGGACGAATGGAGAACGACAATTCGTCGGTCGAAGACACCGCCCCCTAGCAACCGTGGAGGAAGGAAGACGTTCTTGTCAGGGAGTCAATAAAAAAAGTATTTAATCGATGTAATTAATCTAATATGAACCAACAGTAAATTTTATATCCTAATTAAAATTAATTCATTTAAATCGTAACAATAAATTATTCGTATTATTAACTCTGTTTTAATTCCAGTACCCAACTAAATTAGTTGGATAACATACGTATGTTGCGTTTCAAAAGCGAATGCCAGATTTGCTCAAATGTTTGCCTAACTATCATTGCAGAAAAAAGCAGATACAGTGATAGCGATCGCATTGGAACATCAATACCATAAATGTCTATAATATTCCCTCCGGTATTCCCTACGTCGGACAGCTGTTCCGTCTGACTGCGGATAGAGACGAGTACAAGAAGCTGACGGCCAACCCTCACGGTTGAAGAGGCACTGGAAGAAGCAGAAGAATTAATTTCAACTGCTACAAGTACAATGATTGCAATTCCATTGAATCGTCAAGAATAATTGAGAGAGTTTACTATGCGCCATAAGTCCCAACTAATAGAATAATATCACTGAAAAGAAAAGCCAAGAATCACCCGCCCTCATTCCAGTCCCGTATGCCCTCGGCAGGACACAACAGACGCTAAACTCTCAGCCCTCGGATAAAGGAAGCTCTCGTTGATGCACGCACACCTCAAACAGCCCCAGGTCGCTGGAGCCGTGTAAAACTTACTTTGTAAACCAAATATTGTGTAAACTTCACCGTGAGTGGTGTTCCTGAGGTTTAAATTAGTTAGGGAAAAAGATAACAACATGGGCATTGAGTAAACATCTACAATACACTTGCAACATACTAACGTGCTATTGAAAGAACTAAGGCTCAATAAAGTAAGAAAAGAAGACATGATGACAAAATAAAGACCAAGGACACTTTCATTAGAGTTGACAGTATTTACACGCAGGACAGGAGAGATAAATGGTCTAAAATTGACAAAAATTGGTACCCGAGAGTTGGCAAGAGAAAATAGGTAGACCAATTAACAGATAAGACGACGATTTCAAGCTACTGGAGCATACAGGAGAAGAATAGCTATCAATAAATTGTGATAGAAACGCCTGGAGGATGCCCTATGCATATGTACTGTAGAAAAATAGGAATTGAAAGAATCATGGGCAAATTGGGTGTGGCACCAACAGAATTGAAACCTATTTTTTTTTTTTTATGGCATAGAGAAGGCAACCGAGCACACAGGCCACCTGATGGTAAGTGGAAACTGTGACCCATAGACATTAGCATAAGACTGCAAATGCGTTGCCAACCCTGAGGACTAAGATGGAATGCCTCTATGCTAGTCATTACACCGGCTGTCTTATCCCCAAACCGGAACACAACAATGCGAACACTGCTGTTTGGCGGTAGGTTAATGGATAAGATGGTGTTAGCGATCCGGACGGACCCTGCACAGGGTCCTACCACCCGCAAAATCTAATCTAATCTAAGAAATTATGTTTTAACTATTTCATTTTCAATGGCCGAAAATACATAGCTCACTGTAGAACAAAAATATGGGCATTTGAAAACAAGATAAATAGCCAATAACTCCGTAGAAACTTTGGCTAATACATAAAGAACTAACAATGTCTTCATTACTTAATGATCGACCTTCGTGTAGGTTTTTCCGTGTGCCTAGACGAAGGTTATGTTGATGATATAGTTTTATGATATCTCATTGTACAGCATCCAAGAGAGCCTTTATTGAAATACTTTGTAATCTTCCGAGTAACTTCAGAATCGTGCTGCAAAATAAATTTCCTAACTAACCGGTAAATATATCCCTGAAGCAAATCAAATGGAAATTGGATGCCAACTCCCCAAATCACTAAGAACCGTTCAGAAATAGATCTATAGAATTCCAATAATCGTACAATCTGCTCAGTGATTACAGTAATTCGATTGATTACACTGAACATAATCGCTTTCAGTAATCTCGGTGTAATCGGATAATTCAATGGGATCGAAATGTTTCGAGCCCATTATCGATGTCTTGTGAAGTGTAATTGGCAATGATCAGGATTGTATTTAAGACACGTAATCTCTTATTTTTAGGGTTCCGTAGTCAAACTAGGAACCCTTATAGTTTCGCCATGTCCGTCCGTCCGCAGCCTAGCTCAGAGACCCTTAGTACTAGAAAGCTTTAATTTGGCATGAATATACATATCAGTCACGCAAAAAAAGTGGTAAAATACAATGAGTTTAACAAACGTCCTAGAGTTAGAACATTTGCAAAAATAATAAAGGTGATAATCCCTCCCATTCATCATTATCCCTCTGTTTGTTTGTTTATAATATATATGGTTAAAATTTCAGTCAACTAATTATATTTATCGTGCTGTTAGCCTGCGTTAAATTTAATTTGATTTCGGCAATGGGTTTGTTTTCGATTTGTGTGACGAGCGCGATTATTCGTTCCTGAGTCTTGGATTTTATATATGTATTTATCTAGATAAGTCTGTTTTTTGATGTATATTACTTAATAGTAGTTGTCCCCTGATATTTATTTTTATATATGATTCAACCCTTCCGACTATTCTATGCCGGAACGGAACGCACATTCCAAAAAAATAGAATAGGAAGTTTTAAATTAAAACATACCTATTATGTCTAAGCTATCTAAAATATTATCTCTACAAATAATTGCGAAAGCATCTAGTGATTTTCATAACATAACATGGTATTTCATTTAATACATATTATCTTTACAGAAATGTGGGCGGGGCACATTGCTCACAGGACTGATGGCCGATGGGGTCAGAAGGTTCTGAAGTGGCGTCCGCGGACCGGAAGACGAGCTGTAGGTAGGCCTCCAACAAGATGGAGTGACGACCTCGTCAGGATCGCGGGACCGCGGTGGATGCCATAAGCACTAGACCGGTCTGAGTGGAAAGCCTTGGGGGAGGCCTATGTCCAGCAGTGGACGTCTTTCGGCTGACATGATGATGATGATCTTTACAGAAGAAATCGTAGCACGTTTGTGAGAGAATTTAATATGAAACTAACAAAATGTGACAACCACTACAAGAGCAGGACTTCAACAAAGAATATTGATTTAGTCCCAGACGCAGACGTTATTGTAATTTTATAGAAAAAATAACCGTCTTCAAAGACCCACTTTTAAGTGCTTAAAAATAATGACCGGTCTTCTTGGAATAGCCTAATTGGTAGGCATCTAATAATTTCGTGAACTGAATTGTGTATGAAACTAGCGACCAGCTCTCGCTTCTCTTGGGTTTATGTGAATTATCTTTACAATAATCCAGAATTTATTATACATGAATACCTTTCTCTTGAGTCAGTCTATCTAATGGTACTTATAAAAAACCGCATTAAAATCCGTTGCGTAACTTCAAGCGTACAGTCAAGGACTCTACAAAACGTTAATCATTAATTTTGGTGTAATTTCTTTCATGTGGCTTGACGCTGTCATTATGACAAGGTTCCATAGTGACTCAACCATTAAATTTCTTGACTGTACATACAGAGACAGACGGCGGGGCGCGACTTGGTTTTATACTATCTAGAGATACCTATGAGTACTTGAGTACTAGTGGTTTGTCTCGTAAATAAAAATAAAAAACCGGCCAAGTGCGAGTCGGACTTGAGCACGAAGGGTTCCGTAATAATATCATAAAAAATCACGTTTGTTGTATGGGAGCTTTCCTTAAAAAAAATTAAAGTGATCATACATCTTGATATTCTGTGAACATTTCAAGCGTTTACCTGTTGCCGTTATAAAATCGAGCAAAAAACTTGAATATATATTTTATTCCGTTTTTAGTATTTGTTGTTATAGCGGCAACAGAAATACATGTTCTGTGAACATTTCAACTGTCTAGCTATCACGGTTCACATGATACAGCCTGGTGACAAACAGACGGACAGACGGACAGCGGAGTCTTAATTAGTAACAGACAAAGACAAAAGACAATAACAGACAGTAAATGAGACAAACACTAATATTATTAGACTAATACTTTGAGAGAAATAAGCCCCTGATATGTATACTAGTATAGTATATAGGTACAAGCACTGCATTCCTTATGGCAGATGGACGACCGTTCTGGGAAAATCTGATCAACAACGAGGAATATTGGTCCAATATTCTGGTTTGAGAATGGATAAGTACAGTAGGCTGCAAAAGTGCATGGACAATTGAGAATTAAAATGCTATGCAGGTGAATGTCGACGCCATCTGTCTGCTTGTGGGGCGTTAGCAGCTATTAGTAAATCTTACTGGTTCAGTCAGATCTCACTAGATGGCGCTGCATTACCTTATAATATGAAAAATATTTTTTTCCACAAGAACCAAGCAGTTGCATAGTTGTCAACTTTATTATTCTTAGTCCACACTTCCAAACTCGGATTATTGATTAGATTATTAAAAAACACATTCAAAATCCATTTTACCCGAGCGGAATCGAACTATGAACCTCTTGTATCATAGGCAATGCCAAATGCCGTTCGACCATCGAACGTTTTGATAACCTGTCAAAATATATTATCAGTTTATGTTTATAGTCGGCTCTGCTTACTTTCTAAGAAATACGTTAGTATCAGAAGAGGGTAGAATGAAAATTTATAAATACCGGTTTCGTTTTTACATTTAACTTATGCACAATCCTTTGTTCACTGTTCCTCGTACGGTTACTGAGTTTTTAATTGCGTTATTATTTCATCAAAATGAGTTCACGTTGTAATATTGATTCAGTTACAAGATCGCAAATAATTGCCTTGCATAACGAAGGCAAGAATTTATCAGATATAGCCAGAGAGACAGGAGTAAACGTAAGTATTTTTAATGTGTTTTGTTCAAACAAAACTTAATATTCATAGGTTAACTATTCTTTTTTTTGTTATAGCGGAAAACCGTGGTTCTTTGGGTACGCCGATTTGAAGAAGAAGGATCTTTGCTACACCGTCAAAGAACAGGCAGACCACGGCTTATAGACGCGCCGCAGCGTCTAGCCATGGTGGTGGATTACGAGGAGAATGGTTTTATACCGACTAACCACTACGCCAGTTTATTTGACACAAGCGTGGACACCGTCCGTCGAGCTCTTCACAGTGAGGGTCTGCATTATCGTAGACACGCAGTCAAACCATCGCTGACAGATAATCACAAAAGAGCAAGGTTAGAGTTTGCTTTGGAGCTTTTGGATTTAGATTGGTCTAATGTCATCTTTACTGATGAAAAAACGTTTAAATCGAGTCAACATGGACGTCTAAGTCTGTGGCGTCGCAATAATACGCGGTGGAATAGCGGCCACGTAGTGCCCAACATGGAGTCTGGTCGCATCAGCGTGAACATGTGGGGGTGGATGAGTGGAGCTGACCCGGGAGAACTAGTGAGGCTACCCAGTCGAGCCAATAGTGCGAACTATGTGGAAGTGCTGGAGGAGACCATGTTGCCCACTGTTCGGAATGTGTATCCTGAAGAGCAGTTGCCAATTATATCTTTCGTGCAAGATAATTGTCCGATACACCGTTCGCGTATTGTGCGGGAGTGGTTTAGCCAGCACGAAAATAACATTAAAGTTATTCCTTGGCCTGCTAGATCGCCGGATTTAAATCCCATTGAAAATTTGTGGGGCGTTATCGTCCAACGATGGGATAAACAGAATGAGCGAACACCAGAAACTTTAGAGGCTCATTGTTTAAAAATATGGGACAGTATTCGCGGGTCAGATCTGTGTAGAAATCTCGTCGGCTCAATGCGCTCCCGTTTGCAAGCTGTGATCGAACAAGGTGGGGGCTACACTAGATATTAAGTTTAAGCAAATAATTACACTTATATATATATTTTGTGTGATATATTTAGTGGAGACCGGGTTTTGATTAACGTATCACGTCATCATCATCATCATCCATCACTGCGTAAAACATTAATAATAATAAACGAAATGAATGTTTATTTTGCCGTTTTTAAGTTTCTGAGCTATGTTATGATATTTAATCATATATTTTAACGAAATACTTTATTGCCCCCTTTGTCACACGCCCGAGTTAATTTGTTTTTATTTTAAATTGTCAACTTTATTTCTATGTTAACTTTTTTGGTGTGTGTTTGGTTTAATAAATGTGTTTGGTTTATTTCATGGAGCTAGCAGAACTTTTAATTTATTGATGACTGATCATGATCAAAACTGTAAAAGACAGCTATTACAATGCGTTTAACCTTTAGGCACGCGGTTGTTTTATGCGCAGCGCAGGTGCAGGTGTTTAACGCATTTGCGTTGACGTTCCCTATTTTAATTCAATACATCGAAGCAATTACTACGCTTTGTTTTTGGGTCATACGCACGCAGCTCCAATCGCAGAGTTCAATTCATTAAAAAAAAATGTTTACAGTATAAAACAACCGCGCACTTTACGTTAACCCGGTCCCTATTTTTTTGAATTATATTTGTTATTACTAGTTATTGTGGGAAAGCTTCAATCATCTTTCCGATGTCGGAAATGAATACTTAAGCTAAGACCTCAATAGTTAGATGGAAAATTGTTATAATGTTGTAAATAATTAGTCAAATTGAGATAAACTGATTATACTCAAATATTTTATAAGAAGTAAATGATTTTAAACCACAAAAGTAGTATCATTTTTAAGAATGACGAATTTTTCCTGCTTTAAATAATGCATTTATTATGTTCCATCATTGTAAACGTAAGCAAATAATATTTAAAAAAAAAAACAAAAATATGCTTGCCACTAACGAGATTCGAACTCCCATCCATTGAGCACACCTACGCATGAAGCTTATAAACTGTGCCACCATCTCATATGGTTGACAAGACGAAATATCGATTCTAGTGCTGTGTAGTTAAGAAATTGCAGTAATAAGCAATTGAACTAGATCAGTAAACTGCGCCATCTAGTTTATTTGTTGCGAACTTGAAATCGAGTGCTCATAGGATTATCGACGTTAAGGTGTCCATGCAATTTTGCAGCTGACTGTACTTCAATATTTACTGAAGCGCAATATAAAACGGGAGTGCTGGTAAATAGGTTTCACCTATTCGACATTTTCCACGGCGATGTCTCACGAGGATAGATATTTGCATTTTCTATGAATAGGGAATTTTAAAACAGTGGTTTTTTTTTGGATTTGGCAAGAAATTACTAGCATTCTAGCTAGTAATAAAAGAATTATAGGTGGTGAAATCGTTTGCAACTGTCCGTTTTGTTACTAAGAAGTATTGGATATTGGTAGCAAAATGGACATGGAAACCGTTTTGTGGGCTGTCTGCTTGTTTGTCCGTGCTTGGATATAAAAAGTAAAACAAAGCTAGCAGGGTCACTACCAACTACGCTAAACGCGTAGTCGAGTATTAATATTATAAATACGAAAGTTTGGGTGTGTGAGAGTTTGTTACTTCTTGACGCCGCAGCGGCTGAACGGATTTGGATGAAATTTGAAATGGAGATAGCTAATAAATAACTTGGATTAACACATAGGCTACATTTTGGCCCCGAAAATTTAAATTTAAATTTAGAATTTAGACCAGTTTCATTTGAACCTCTGTCAAAAACCCGAACTTTGTCCACTACAGCGGCATTTTGCAGGACAAAGCACGCAACCTTTGAGCGGGCTGGATTAATATTTACATAAAGGGTAAGTTTTTATTAAAGCTCCCCTAAAACTGAAATATCTGCAGGTACTAGAGTTGTTTAACACATTTACGTTGACTTTATTCATATAAGTGACATACCTATGACATTTAAGTAGCTGATAGTAAGCGGTCAAATATGAATATCGGGTACAGTCAAAAGCATATTTATACGACCATGGCGCCAAAATATTTGTACATACACCTTATTATCAGTGGCGTAGGGGCACATGAGTTATTTTTTATACGTAGGCAGCACGAACACTGTTACACGTAAGTCTACCAGCGCTTCCCAAAAGGAGACCACTGCTGAGAAGAAACGCCGCTATAAACTCAACAGACAGTCGTTACAGTTCCAAAATAGCAAGAAACGGAACCCATCAGTTTCGTCATGTCTGTCCGTCCGTCGGTCCGTATGTCACCGGTATTTTACTCAAAAAGTACACGATGTATATTGTTACAATTTAGCGTATATGTGTGTTGTACAAAGCGCTACTTAAATACATAGTTCGGTAGTTAAAAAAAAAAAAAATATCAGGAGCAAAGCATAAAATACCCGACTAAAAAACTGGTAGGTACCTAAGTATGAAAAATTTTATCAGTCCGAATTCAAATGTTGCATACTAAATCTTCAAGGCAGGGCTCGGAAATGTTATTAAAAATAACGTTTTAAAACGTTTCCAACGGTTCTTTATACAAACTTTTGTTCGAAACGAATACGAAACGGGAACATTTTCAAATACCGGTTTTATCCACAGGACGCGCCGCGCCCCGCGTGCCACGACAAGCATGAAACTATTCGTAATAGTCGTTTGAGGCTTCGTACCGAACACCCCGAAAACGGTTAAAAACGTTTTATTAAACTTAATTGAATGGGTACTAACTGTGGGCAAGTACAGGTACAAGTAAATGTCATTATTTATATTTCCATTCGCGCGGGCCTGCGTGCAACGCAAGGCATTCACATTTCTAAAAAATCCTTTGTATCTTGTTTGTTAAAGCATTTTCACTATGTTTGTGTACTTTTTAATTTAGGAACTGATGGATAACTGTCATTGGCCTTATTTTATGTAACTAATAATATGTAATAAGTATATTTATCTGAATCTAAATAAATAAAAATTTCGACCCTGTTCAAAAACGTTTTCTATAACGTTCCGTTTGAACGAAATCGAAACAAATCGTTTCTTAGGTATTAAAGACGAAACCGTTTCGAAATATATACCATTATCCGAGCCCTGCTTCAGAACATTTTGTAAATATTGCATTTGGCACCAACGAGCTTGAAAACCAACCAAAAGAGAAGCGTTTTTTTAAATTTCGTTGAGAAAATGAAGCTCGAAATAGGTTACAATACAAAATCACGGACTACCCTAGTCTCATAAAAGGAGTCTTAAAATGAATACACATTTTGCCCGGTGGAGTCTATAATTTAATCTCTCGGAAGTTTTCCTTCCTCAACACTTTGCAAGGATAAGAAAGGGACTGTTAATAAAGTTCTTATAATAAATAACGTTTCTTATAATATTATGCGGGAATGGCGTCAGATAATTTTGCGTGCTCTTAAGCCGTTCACGCGGCTTTGTAGGCCGGGGGGTAGCTGCTGAAAAGGGCACTCCATAATGGCGATAGTACCAACCTGCCATTTCTTGCAGTAGCGACGTTTTTATTATCTCTGATTCGCCCCATAAAGATTTAAAAGTTTAAAATTTGCTGAAAAATATTCATTGTTAAAGCTGGATATCTACACTTATTTGGTCAAAATTATATTTCAATTTTAAATAATGTTATATTTAAATAATTAATTTCTAACTTTAATACGCAAGCGAGCAAAAACCCAACGTGTCTGAATCATAGTCACCATTCAATTTATTTAGATAGGTACCTAAGTACCAAACATGGTTCGAAATACACACATCCAAAATGTCCAGGGATAATAAATATCCTTACATTAATATGTACTATCTACACTTTTTTGGTCAAAATTATAAATAATATTAAATTTAAGTCATTAATTTGTAACTATAATACGCAGGCGAGCAAAAACCCAACGTGTCTGAGTCATAGTCACCATTCAATTTAATTAAGATACCTAGGTACCAAACATGTTTCGAAATAATTTATCAAAATGAAATGCAAGGATAATTATTATCCCTGGACATTTTTGATGTTTGTATAAGCATAGCCAAGAGCTCAGTTTGAGAGTGAGTTTGAGCTCACTATAGGTAAGTTTGAGCTTAGTATAGGTCAGTTTGTGTTTAATTTTCTCTCAATATTTATTTATTTAGGGAAACTATACAAGTAGTACCTAACCTAACCTAACCTAACCAGTAATCGACAAGGACCAATGATTGACACTTGATCTTTATTTTCCAAAAAATAATGGTTTATCCTTTGTTTTGTAACAATCAATTTATGACCGTATGAATTAAGAGTTAAGTAATTGGTGCCCGTCAGCTTAAAGTGTCCAATACTGGTGCCATCACCCTGTCACCATAGTTTAATGAACACGCCCGTTACCCGGCCACCCCCTAGCCTATCGCGGTGGGTAACCCAAGGTCGACAATGGAGATTTATGCTTCCGCGCGACACGCTCGGCGTCCATACGAGTGCCTTAAGCCTTTATTTACTGTTTCAGCAAATCGGCAAAGAAAGAGGAGCGTGTAGATGAGACACGACGTATATATATGTATTTATTTTAAAAACAAACCAGAAAAGAAACAAACACAAAAGTAATGTACAATGGCGATCTTATTCATCTAAGTGATCTCCTCCTGTGAACCTATTGCTTAATTGTTTTAAATGTCCTTTACTTTCCCAGGCCGAAGAAATGGGATGAAAGAAAAAGTTTCTGGAAATATAAGTTTCCAGTTTGAGCCATAGAATCGTTCCTAATTATAAACAATTTTTTTAGTTGTTTTTTTTTGTTTAGTACCCTAACTCATGGAATTTAATGACCTACATAATTACATGCTCTTTACACCAGCATACATTCTCATGGTATACCTTTACTTCCCAGAATTTCATATGCCCGAATTTCACCAGCCATAATTTACAAATGGCATAATGTTACATCTTATAATTTCATATGATATACAGATTGTTTATAATAGTAGTCAAATAACAGAATCTTTGTTTTCCATAATATTAATTTCAATAATTTCATTTTTCATAATCATTTTAATCCATATTTGTCACATGCCATAATGTCATTTGCCATCCGTGTAAATGGTGAATGGTGATGTTTGAATTAGGCAATATTTACCTACATAGGTTAGGTTAGGTTAGAGTTGCAACAAGGCGCGAAGCGCCTCAACTACGCGGAATAGGAGCTCCGCGCAGCGGAGCTCCGTCGACATTAGTTTCGATCATTTATGTCCATATCAGTCGTGAATGAACACAAATATGTTAGGTTTCATTACATTAGTAATATAATAATAAAAAATGTTATTCAATCAATATATTTATTTATTTCAATATGACCAAGTGTAACATAACAAATATAATTACTTAATGTAAATACAGATTTGACACTAAAGCACGCAAAAAATCCTCTTTTGAATACTCGCTTTTGTTGGATAATATGTCATTTATTTTATTTGTACGATTAATAGTTTTTTTTTCTTCTTTTCATTTCTGGTTCACCATTGATTGGTTGCATAGCCAGGATGGATTCGGAAATAAACTTTTTAGTATGGCGTTTAAATATTCTATTAAATAAAATTATTGCACTTAATAATATGGAAAACATTACGTATGGCATCAGTATCATTATGGCATCTAACTTTCGGGAAAACAAGAGTATGTTAAATAACTTTTCTGGGAAATGTAACATTCGGGCATATAAAATTCGGGCAAAAGAAATTCGGGCAAGTGAAAATTATAGCATATGAATTTCGGGCAAACAATAGATAATCCATTCTCATATGGATTCAACCGCCCGTCACAACCGTGGATACCATCTTGATGATTTTCTGAGGAATATCTAAACCATTTTTTTGTGAATTATAAGCAGCAGTTGAGGCCTACAGAATACCCACAAATGGCATTCGAGTCTACAGGGAAGCCGTCAATAATGCGACCACGATCGTGACAGCGGCTGAAACGCTCGTGAGAAATACCCACTATAATCTAATGGCCAGTGATTAAATGATATAAAAACAAATGCTAATAAAATAGATAAAGATGAAGATAAAGAGGCATTTATTCGGAACAAAACAAAACCACTTTACATAGATACAAAAAATATCGAGACACAGAGAAATTGTTGCGAAACGGTCCCAACTCAGCATTCGCTAGCCGTAAAGCCAGCACTGGTCTTCCGTTGGAACCGCTTGGTGAAAAGACGGAAAGTGACACATTTAACACAAAACAACGCTAAAAGAAAAACGGGAATAGCTCTTGACGGAACGTCCATTTGGCTGACGCGATTCCGAAATCCTAAACCTATCCATTTACTTACTCTGTTTTATCTCAACAAACTCTAACTTTAAATCGACTAGCGACACCTAGCGCTTTACTTAGTAAAATGAAACTATAATTATTAAATATCAGAGAAGTGCCACGTCTTTCTTTATGGTTCTTTTTAAAGTAACAGTGAAGCGATAACCGCCGGCTAGGAAACGGTATATCAGTATTTCGCCGCCATTTTTTATTAATGTGTTGGCCAAAGGTTGGTTACCTACATGTTGCCAACTTAAGCGCATGACATAAACATACACACATTTTATGTATAGGTATGCAACTCACAGTATATTTTTTACACATATAGGTAAGTCTAAAGGAGAGCTATCTATTATAATATATGTATAAGTGGTCCCGGAACACAGTGTAATTTTTATAGACCAGAAAGAAACCCTCTTTATACGTAGCAGAATATACGAGTATATCTAGGTAATTAACATTCATGATATTTATTAAGTTACATAATATTATGAACATAAATGACACTTATATGTTTCTGGTGCAAAATAATTTGCGATCCCAAACCTTGATACGCAATTTTCAATACTTACCGAATGTGATAATTTATTGATTTACATAATTTATTCAAAAAACAACGGCTCTAAAATAAATGCATACTTTCTGAGTCACTGAAGCATTTAATATCTTCTAGTTTTACATTTACCATATATCTGAGTCTTTTGTTTAAAAGTTGAAATAAACAAAACCGTAGGTGTGCCTATAATATTTGAGGAGTTCCTTTCATTTCTCCAAGATATCACCATCAGATCATGACATGTTGACAATGGGACCAACTAGAAAGCATACCCATTCAAACAATGAAACATTCTTTCAAATCGTGCCAGTGGTCTTCGAGTAATCGGGGAACATACATAAAGAAAAAAAAACTAGATGAATTGAGAACCTCCTCCTTTTTTTGAACTCTGTTAAAAATGCATGACACTAAGCTGGAAAATTATCTTTAAACTTGACGTCCAAAAACGTACGGGGACCAAACATAAAAGCGGACGTCAAGTCCAGTACCAGTAGTCGGATGTACAGTACCCCAACGAAAATGTTAACTTTAGTGCGTTGTCATAGTAAACTTTAAACAGAACATGAAATGACACACATGACAATGACAATGACATTCACAATGACAAGGTTCTAAGTATACTCTACATTTTTATTAGGTGACTGTACCATTATGTATTTCCATAATATTAATTTCCCCTTAACCTTGCGCACAGGTTCGTTAACTCAATCCGGCACGGTGGGCACAAAAGCCCAGCCTTCGGTCATTTATTCACAACTAAACGCCCCATTCTTGCCCAAATGTGGCGTTTGCGTGCCACAACTAAATGAAAGGGCATAAGGTATTGTCGTAGATGGTTATTGTAATCAGGCTTTACGTAAACTAAGGAAATCTCAAAGCAGTCAGGCTAATATCCTACTATATAATACTATACTTAATATTATAAATACGAAAGTTTGTACACATAACATTGCTACTCTTTCAAGCTGCAGTTGCTGCAGTGAATAAGAGATAGCTTTTACCCGCTTTAACACGTAGGATTTTTGTCATGCCTGAAAATTTAAAATATCTCAAGGAAATAATCGAAATCTACACGGACGAAGTCACGGGCAGAAGCTAGTATTTTACAGAATTAATAATTAACGGTGTAGTGAGAAAGCAGTTTACAATTGCAGTTTCCAATTAGAATAAATGTATATAATTTTGAACTTGAACTCGTAGCTTTCTATAAAAAAATAGTACATTGTTGTAGAGGTTAGAAAGTAAGTAATAGAAGGACGAGTTAGTTCGAGGGCCGACGCGTAGCAGATGCCCTCGAAAATACAAGTCCACCTATTGCACTTTCGGCCGCGGCTTAACACAGTGATTTTCATGACTAAAGCAAGGAAATAAAAAATTCTTTGAACTTGTCACCGAAAATTATCACATCGAAAAATCAACACACTAAATTTTTTACGTTCTCCCGCAAATTTATACTTTTTTTCATGATACCTTTCTTAGTGGCCAGTCATTCAGAGGCGTTTTTAAACTGACGACTCTGACCGTGACCGAACTATATTTTAGATGATTAAAAACAGACATATATGGCTGTATGGAATCCGATTCCTTTGCCTATGTGTAAAGGTAAATCCGTACCCACAAGTCGTGTTCCGATTGGTCCAATCAGTGATCAGCGGACCGATGTAATTGGTCGACTTGGTCATTGGAAAAGACCAACAATGTTATTGACGTTATTGTTGTCCAGTTTAAATTCATAGAAGGCCTGCTCTTTCCTATTTATTGTTTATGGGTCCAAGAACAGATCATCTTTCGCCACATTTCCGAGCTGTGGCGGGAATAGTACATTGTTGTAGAGGTTAGAAAGTAAGCAATAGACGGACGAGTTAGTTCGAGGGCCGACGCGTAGCGGAGGCCCTCGAAAGTACGAGTCCATCTATTACACTTTCGGCCGAGGCTTAACACAGTGCTTTTCACGAATACTGCGAGGAAATAAAAAAATATCTTATAAGGCGTTTTTTAAACTGACGACTCTCACCGTGACAAGAACTTTATTTCAGATAATTAAAAGCAGACATATATGGCTGTATGGAATCTGATTCCTTTGCCTATCCGTGAAGGGATGAATATTATTAAAAAAATAAAACGACTTCTCATTGGCCAATTTAATTTCATATGCAGCACAAAGTGTGTTCTGATTGGTCGAATTAGTGATCAGCGGCCCGATGTTATTGGTCAATGGAACAGACCAACAATGTTAACATAGTTAGTCTGTTTAAATTCATAGTAGGCCTGCTCATTCAATGTACAACTATCGATTGTTTTGGAGACCAAGAACAGACCATCTTTCGCCACATTTCCGAGCAGTGGCGTGAACAAACCTTTTGTGGAACTCTAATGTAAAAATTCCGAGATGAAATGAAACAACCCACAAAAAGAATTGTGTGCCGAAAAAGTTTATCTAACACAAACATCCAGATATATGTACATACATAATAATATTCATAGGATTATGGCCCCACTTCTATCCTAACCTAACGAAATAGTATTTTCTCAAAAATGACAGGAAAAGTTGACATTACTATCTATATATTGGGATGCGAAGTACATAGTTTACTGACAGATCTCAAATTAAAAAAAAAAAACATTGCGTGCTCGCTACACAAGCACGCAATGTTGCATACAAATTTCATTACCATCTAGTATCTAACTTTTTAAAAAGTGAAAACGGCCTTAATAAAATGAGGGCACAAGTCTTATTACATCCAAATTTTGTTCGGAATATAACTTTTTTATCTGTATCTCGAATAGCTTGAGTAGTTTTAAAAAAAAAGCTTGCGTTTCTCCTTGTCATAAACAAAAGACGGTAAAGAGTAGGTAATAATATTGTCTGTATAGATTGTGTGGTATTTCTTTCCTTAATAAAGTACTTTACTCCAACATAATTTTATTCTTGCGATTTTTGAGAAAAGCACTATATATGCCTCGGCAGGAACGGCAATAGCGGGCCTCGTATTTTTAAACGGACTCGCAAGCTCGTCCGTTTAAACCAACCCTCGCCCCGCAATTGCCTACTTCCGTGCCTAGGCAATAATGTACTATTTCTCAAAAATGACAGGAAAAGTTGACATTACTATCTATATATTGGGATGCGAAGTACATAGTTTACTGACAGATCTCAAATTAAAAAAAAAAAACATTGCATGCTCGCTACACAAGCACGCAATGTTGCATACAAATTTCATTACCATCTAGTATCTAACTTTTTAAAAAGTGAAAACGGCCTTAATAAAATGAGGGCACAAGTCTTATTACATCCAAATTTTGTTCGGAATATAACTTTTTTATCTGTATCTCGAATAGCTTGAGTAGTTTTAAAAAAAAAACTTGCGTTTCTCCTTGTCATAAACAAAAGACGGTAAAGAGTAGGTAATAATATTGTCTGTATAGATTGTGTGGTATTTCTTTCCTTAATAAAGTACTTTACTCCAACATAATTTTATTCTTGCGATTTTTGAGAAAAGCACTATATATGCCTCGGCAGGAACGGCAATTGCGGGCCTCGTATTTTTAAACGGACTCGCAAGCTCGTCCGTTTAAACCAACCCTCGCCCCGCAATTGCCTACTTCCGTGCCTAGGCAATAATGTACTATTTCTCAAAAATGACAGGAAAAGTTGACATTACTATCTATATATTGGGATGCGAAGTACATAGTTTACTGACAGATCTCAAATTAAAAAAAAAAAACATTGCATGCTCGCTACACAAGCACGCAATGTTGCATACAAATTTCATTACCATCTAGTATCTAACTTTTTAAAAAGTGAAAACGGCCTTAATAAAATGAGGGCACAAGTCTTATTACATCCAAATTTTGTTCGGAATATAACTTTTTTATCTGTATCTCGAATAGCTTGAGTAGTTTTAAAAAAAAAACTTGCGTTTCTCCTTGTCATAAACAAAAGACGGTAAAGAGTAGGTAATAATATTGTCTGTATAGATTGTGTGGTATTTCTTTCCTTAATAAAGTACTTTACTCCAACATAATTTTATTCTTGCGATTTTTGAGAAAAGCACTATATATGCCTCGGCAGGAACGGCAATAGCGGGCCTCGTATTTTTAAACGGACTCGCAAGCTCGTCCGTTTAAACCAACCCTCGCCCCGCAATTGCCTACTTCCGTGCCTAGGCAATAATGTACTATTTCTCAAAAATGACAGGAAAAGTTGACATTACTATCTATATATTGGGATGCGAAGTACATAGTTTACTGACAGATCTCAAATTAAAAAAAAAAAACATTGCATGCTCGCTACACAAGCACGCAATGTTGAATACAAATTTCATTACCATCTAGTATCTAACTTTTTAAAAAGTGAAAACGGCCTTAATAAAATGAGGGCACAAGTCTTATTACATCCAAATTTTGTTCGGAATATAACTTTTTTATCTGTATCTCGAATAGCTTGAGTAGTTTTAAAAAAAAAACTTGCGTTTCTCCTTGTCATAAACAAAAGACGGTAAAGAGTAGGTAATAATATTGTCTGTATAGATTGTGTGGTATTTCTTTCCTTAATAAAGTACTTTACTCCAACATAATTTTATTCTTGCGATTTTTGAGAAAAGCACTATATATGCCTCGGCAGGAACGGCAATTGCGGGCCTCGTATTTTTAAACGGACTCGCAAGCTCGTCCGTTTAAACCAACCCTCGCCCCGCAATTGCCTACTTCCGTGCCTAGGCAATAATGTACTATTAAACGATATAATTTTTTAAAATAAAAACACTCAATTCTGAACAAAAACGTACTCGGCTTATAACAATTCCAAATATATTGTCTAATTATAACACACCTTACATATTAAATGACATCGTCTTTATCCTCTTGAATGGTTCGTATAACTTACAGAACTATGCGATTCCATAAATTTGCCGAGCAATAAATTCCCATCAGGGCGGTTACTCCAAGACCTTCATTTATCATATCAGATGGCAGACCTTCCTGAAATCGAATCTACCTTAGTAGAGGTAATTTTGTGTATTTTATCCTGGTTTATATTTCGGCCATGATGACATATAACCTAAAAGTGTGTAAGTTTTGCATTCCTCAATATTATTGCATGATTTTTTTGTTTCTATGGGAGTGAGATTATTGTGGGGTTCTTTAGTATTTTCCTACGATAACTATTCCGTTATTTCTATTAGTTTTGTTAATAAACAAATAATAAATACCTAAGTATCACAGGACAATCTCACACAAATTGAGGCATTCCATCTTAGTCCTCAGGATTGGCAGCGCATTTGCAGTATTAGGCTTGCAGTCTTGTGAATGCGAATGTCTATGGGTCACAGTTTCCACTTACCATCAGGTGGCCTGTGTGCTCGTCAGCCTTCCCTATGCCATAAAAAAAAAAAGAAAAAAAAATTGACCTAACAAGTCCCAAACTATATATACGCTCAAGGCTTGTTATAAATGGGACAGTGATTGATAAACATGCTTTATACTAGCCTACCTAGCAAAAATGTATGACTAAAATCGACATTTTAACCATTCAGCCCACCAATCGGAAGTCTTACGCCCCCGGCTGCGCTGAGCTGACAAACTTCTGCGTTGCGCGCGCTCCATCTCGCGAAAAAGGACGCCAATCACCTATTTTTATATTTAACTTGATGTTTTTGTACGTCGTATCCTTTAGCAACAGTTTTAAGGTAATAACCCTCCTCGGCGATCGACCTTAAAACCTTTCGCGGCCGACCGTATGGGCATTGGGCATCCCTGCTTCATACCCTCGACCTTGTCGTCACTTACAAGTAACATTAGATGAGAATAAGGTGAAACACAACCCAGTTCGGATAAAAAATAACACAGATAAATAAATACATAAAACACACAGAAAATCTCCAAGACTCAGGAACAAATACTTGCACTGATCACAATAATATTTGCCCATATGAATCGAATCTGGGACCGCTAGTGACTTTGTTTTTAGCTTAGAGAAAGCAAACGAGTCAAATCAGAATCCGCTTGTCATTTGTTTGAGTTTCTTACTATCACAACCATCTGTCTTACGTATCATTAAACCAATATTAATTTCCTAATTATTCGCCTTAAGACGGCGATGAGAAACCTCCGAAAAGAAAAACTTTAACTCTAACTTTCACGGCCATTACTGAATAAAATTCATCACATTTTCATTCTTCTAACATATCGATAAAACGGTTTATATGTACTTATTTTGCAAACAAAAAATAGAACGGAGTTATTCTATACCGCGCGACACAGTCAAAGTCCCACACTAGGCTACGTCACGTGGCAACCGTATTCGGAATATCATATTTAATGAAAGTACAGTTCATTATTAATAAAATCTAAGCTTCTGAAACTAATTTAAAAAATTAAGTACGAGTATGGCACAGTTCTAATTATATTTAACTAATGATCATACGTATAAGATGTATACTTTCCTAAGGCGTCTAAGGCCCGTATTAATATACTGATCTCAACTCTAATGTTCGTCTCGAGATGCGTCAAAAATGACAGTGTTCTATGGTTTGGCGTTTATATTGATGTATCTTGTGACGCGCCTCACAGTCAAGATGAGTTCAAATCAAATCAAATCAAATCAAAAAAGTTTATTTGCTGAACACAGTTTCTTAAGTGGTAGTAAACATTATTATTTAAACGTCCAGTGTATTCAGCCTGCATGCAGGCGTGCAAATATTAATAAAATGTCAAGTTAAATTCAAGATATAAATATAAAATAGTAAAATAATAAAAATAAAATTCAGTTATAATCAAATGTCAACAAAATTAAAATAAAATTACAAATTAACATCAATATTACGCTCGAAAAAATCCTTAACACTGTAATAGTACTTATCAAAAAGCCAGTCTGTTAACTTATTCCTAAACATATTTCCCTGGAGCAACCGTATGTCCTCAGGTAGGGCATTATAGATGTTAATGCACATGTTAAACACATTTTTTTGAGTAGACGGCTTTAAAGCAACGAGGTTTATACAACCGGTTCATAACGTCCACTCTCGTACGACGTTGCATGACTTCACCCCGAGTTTTAAAGAGCATTGGTTTAGACTTAACAAAGACACATATTTCCCGTATATATAAGGACGGTAATGGCAGAATGTTAAGTTGTTTAAATAATGGGACACAGCTTTCGTCAAACCAAGCCCCGCAAATGACCCTTACACACTTCTTCTGAATTTTAAATACCCTGTCCACGTCCCTCAGAATTTCCCCACATGATAAGTCCATAACGAAGCACGGATGACACATAGCCGTGATAGGCCGTCAGCGCGGCCTGAACCGAGACAGTGTCCCTTAATCTTTTTAGTGCATAAACAAATCTATTAAGATTTTTGCAGATATGATCGATGTGATCCTTCCAGTTAAGGTGTTTATCAAGCGTTCTCCCAAGAAATTTAAATGCATTTACCTCTTCTACACTTTCATTTTTTAATTTTAATAATAAAGGTATATCGTTACAATTGTACGAACTAAACTGAATAAACTTTGTCTTACTGGTATTAACACGTAAGTCATTTGCACCCAACCAGTCTGTAATTTCTAATAGTGCAGCGTTAATTTCCTGCTCAAAAGTACCCCTGCTAACGTACTTTACAACAAGGGTCGTATCGTCGGCAAACATGATGGTCTTGTGCGATGAAGCATTGGGTAGGTCATTTATATACAGAAGGAAAAGCAAGGGGCCCAGAATGCTGCCTTGTGGAACCCCAATATTAATTTTCTTAAATTCTGATGTTGACTTGTTTTTAAGAATTATCCTTTTTGTTTCTGTAATTTTACTTATTTCCGTGCACTGCATTCTATCTTCTAGGTAACTTTTAAGTGAGTTATTAATACGGCCCTAAAATATCTAGACCCCAATGCCACAGATAACACACTATATCTTACTTAATTATAAATGCGAAATGCGAGGATTTGGATAAAGTCTAGCACAGAGATAGATTTTAGTCTTAAATAGCACATAAGCTAATTTTTATCCCGGAAAAAATTACAGTTCCTGTGGGATGGATGACAAAGTTACGAAGTCGCTGGCAGAAGCTAATGTTTACATAATATTAGTGTTTATCTGTATGGTCTCAGATTTATTTTTGTCGTATAAAACCAACAATTAATTCCTATGCAATTTCTATCTCGTCGTTTGACGTTGTCATTATGACAAAGGTCTATAGACGATCAACATTTAAAGTCATGGTACAAAAGTCGAACTTAGCTTCATACGTGTGTACACGTGTCGTTAATGTTTACAGGGTGTTCCGTTTGTTTGTTCGCAGCGCAGTCGTTAACCAAACAAGTCCTCGGATTGATTTGGTTTCAATTCAGAACTTGTATTTACAAGCCTTTGTAAATAAATAAATGAATATCAGGGGACTATCTCATACAAATTGACTTACTCCCAAACTAAGCTCTAGGCTTGTACTATGGGTACTAGACAACGATAAACTTAATTACATATATAAATACATACTGAAATACATAGAAAACACCCAAGACTCGGGAACAAATACTCGCAGGGTCACTACCGACTAGGCTACCGTTGTATATTTCTATATATATTTTTACATCTCACTTGTACACATAATTTTGTTGAATGAAAATATTTACTTTCGTAAAAGGTACAAACGAATAAGTTAGAAAATTGTCTGTACCGCTTATTCACTTTACACTAATAATAATTTCAATCAGAGTTAAATACAACAGTGTAAGTACGGTCACGAACTTTAATTGATATATCACTATAGAACCTTGTCGTATAAACCTACGATTAATTCCCATGTAATTTCTATCTCGTCACTTGACGCTGTCATTATGGCAATGTTCCTTAGTGGCATAACAGTTAAAGTCCATGACTGTACCTATTTTTATTTCTGACTAGCTGTTGCCCGCGACTCCGTCCGCGCAAAAAATAATAATACAGGGTATGTTACTCAGGGATTCAGACCAGTAGTTTTCAGTTTATTAGTTACAAACATACAAAAACACAAATCTTTCCTTTTTATAATATTAGTGTAGTTAACTTTGGAATGCAACAAGCTACAGTCAAACTCAGTAGCTGACTAGATGTACATTGTAGTATTTTGTCACAGTAACTTATTAGAGTGTGAGTGATTCGTTAAGGTACGAGGGCAGAGTGAAAAGTCTGGAAAAATTTAAACATTTTTTTATTTTTTTGGTCCAAGTAAATATTTATTTTTCAACGTAGTCCCCATGTAACTCAATACACTTGGTCCATCGCTTTTCTAACTTTTCGATTCCCTCCGTATAGTACGATTTCTCCAACCCTTCAAAATACGCACTGGTTTCTGCGATGATTTCTTCGTTGGAACCAAATCTTTTCCCACCAAGCCATTTCTTTAAGTTTGGGAAAAGAAAATAGTCGCAGGGGGCCAAATCCGGAGAATAAGGCGGATGCGGGAGCAATTCGTAACGCAACTCGTGGATTTTAGCCATAGCAACTGCACAAGTGTGGACCCGTGCGTTGTCTTGGTGAAAAATGATTTTCTTTTTCGCCAAATGGGGTCGTTTTTCCATTAAAACTTAATGAAATCGCTGTAACAAGTTGGCATAATATTCGCCGTTAATTGTTTTACCTTTCTGAAGGTAATCAACATATATTACACCACGAGCATCCCAGAAGACAGTAGCCATAACTTTATTTGCCGATAAAACTGCTTTGGCCTTCTTTGGTGCAGGTTCACCTGAAGCAATCCATTGTTTTGACTGCTCCTTGGTTTCGGGTGTATGATGATGAATCCAGGTTTCGTCAACAGTTATGAAACAACGCAAGAAGTCCTTTTCATTATACCTAAATTTCGCCAAACATGCCTCCGACAGGGCCACCCTAGTGCGTTTTTGATCCACTGTGAGCAATCGCGGCACCCAACGGGCGGAGAGCTTCTTCATATCCAAATAAGTGTGGAGGATATTACGAACCCGTTCGTCTGAAATGCTTACAATATCAGCTATCTCACGGACCTTTACTCTTCGGTCGTTCAATACGATGTCATGGATTTTGGTGATCATCTCTGGTGTAGTGACCTCAACTGGGCGTCCGGGTCGGTCGGCGTCAGCAGTGCTTGTACGGCCACAACGAAAATCCGTAAACCACTTGTGAATCATTTTAATGGATGGAGCAGAGCTCCCATAATACTTGTCTAGTTTTTTTTTTGTATCCGTGATGGTTTTTTTTCGCAAAAAATAATGTTTAATCAGAACACGAAACTCACTTTTCTCCATCTTTGCAAACACCAAAGTTTTTTTTTCTTTTTCATAGCTGTCAAAAAAAAACTATCCGTGCGAACTGGCTGAAAATATACGATTTACCTCCAAAAAGGCTGCATTACAAATTGATATTAATTAATTTGTGAAAAAAATACCTTTAGTATGATTTTTACCAGACTTCTCACTCTGCCCTCGTACTTAGATGTACCGTTATTTTCAAGTTGTACTGTACATTTACAGACACGAAATAGTTGAACAATTATCCAAATATGGTTTCTTAATATTTATTACGCACTTAGTAAGTTTAGTTTTCGTCAAAAATCTACACCTGTTGCTATGAATGTACCAAATAAATTGGCAAAGTTATGCAAAATCAAAAACAACACGACGACTACTAACAGATGAGCCCTTTAGAATCTTTTGTATGCAATTACCCTCTTACACACTCAGCTGTTTCAATTTGCAGGTTTCTTCACGATGTTTTTCCTTAATGTCAGCATCGATCGGGTGACCGCGGAGTTTCGAATTCGAACTCGGTACCAAACGATCACGAGTCCAACGCTCTGACGATGTAAAAGATAAAAAAAAGATAAATGATAAAAGATGTTTATTCAGTAAGTAGGCCGCACGGGCACTTTTACACGTCAAAATCTACCAGCGCTTCGCAAGAGACCACTGCTGAGAAGAAACGCCGCAAGAAACTCAACAGACATTCGTTTTTTAGGGTTCCGTAGCCAAATGGCAAAAAACGGAACCCTTATAGATTCGTCATGTCTGTCCGTCCGTCTGTCCGTCCGTATGTCACAGCCACTTTATTCCGTAACTATAAGAGCTATACTATGGAAACTTTGTAAGTAGATGTATTCGGTGAACCGCATTAAGATTTTTATACAAAAATAGAAAAAAACAATAAATTTTTGGGGTTCCCCATACTTAGAACTGAAACTCATTTTTTTTTTCATCAAACCCATACTTGTGGGGTATCTATGGATAGGTCTTTAAAAATGATATTGAGCTTTGTAATATAATTTTTTTCTAAACTGAATAGTTTGCGCGAGAGACGAAAAAATGTGTGTCGTCCCCCCCCCCCCCCCGTAACTTCTAAAATAAGGGAATGATAAATGTAAAAATAATATATGATGTACATTACTATGCAAACTTCCACCGAAAATTGGTTTGAACGAGATCTAATAATTAGTTTTTTTTAATACATTATAAATCGTAAACCGCATTTTACCTTCAAATCAAATCAAATCAAATCATTTATTGTGTGGAATTTAGGTACAGTACAAAGATAATGTAATATTGCACATATTTTGGAAACACCAAATTCTACCTTTTCAGGTGTCACACATTTCCCTACCTACATTATTTATACAGGTCAAATTAATTTATAAAAAAAAAAAAAAATATTGTCCATCTAATAAAATTGAGTAAAATTGAGTAGTTATTGATAACAATCATATTAAGAAGTCATTAATAGTATAAAAACATTTATCTGTAAGCCATTCCTTTGTCTTTCCCTTAAATCTACTTAGATTATTTTCTTTCAAAGCGTCAGGTAACTTATTATAAATTTCAATGCACATGATATACGAGTTTTTAGAATTAAGGGCTAGTTTAGTCAAAGGCTTATACAGTTTTTGCTTGTACTGGCTTCGAACTGTGCGACTGCATAAGTCTTGCTTTTTAGTAAAAAGAGTTTTGTGCTTGTGTACAAAAGCACACACCTCTAAAATATACAAACCCGCTACAGTGAGAATTTTATGTTCCATAAAGTATGGGCGGCATGACTCAATCTGTCTTATGTTAAATATTGCTCTAATACAGCGTTTTTGAACCAAAAATATTTTCTCATTGCCTGCGCAATTTCCCCACAAAACTATACCATAGCGAAGTACAGAATCAACATATCCGTTGTCGCGTTGTCCTTTCATTCAATCAACTCCAATATAATAAAGAATAAAGAAAAACATTTATTTAGATGTATAGTGGTACGGAACCCTACGTGCGCGAGTCCGTCTCGCACTTGGCCGCTTTTTTAAATACTACTTATTCATTCATTCATTCATGTCAGTCGAAAGACGTCCACTGCTGGACATAGGCCTCACCTACTTATGATATTATACAATTATAAAGCTTTACCTAGCATTATACAAAAACAATGAATCTAACATAAAATAATTAAATATATTTAAGCGTAGCTTGAGCAGGAAAATGTGTCAAAACTCAGAATTTTCATAGGGAGTAATAATAATACACTCAGGAACAAAAATACCGGGTCAGAGTGCGTTTTTCATACAAACGAGACTATTTCGAAGCCTTGGTTCCTTGCCAGGGGTTGTTTCGAGTGATGTTTAATGGTGGATACTCTGAGGTTTAATAGAGGAGATCAAAAGTTCGTAAGATACCTAACTGATCGCACAAGCAGTTAACACCACAGCCGGACAGTTTGGGTCAGAACTTGGATTTCCTTACATTTTATTGCCATTTTAGATGTTTTTCTGAACAGGCACTATTCCGGCGTTAAACGCAGATTCGTTCAGTTGGGTATCCTACGCACTCCGGAAGTCCTGTATCGACGCTCGCGCATCATCAGAATTCACTAAAAGCATTCCCTGGCGAGGAACCAAGGCTTCGAAATAGCCTCTTTAGTATGAAAAACGCACTCGGACCCGTTATTTTTGCTCCTGAATGTATTCATACAAAAATAATACTTAAAATATTACTACACATTTGTACCTAAACTATTACTACACTGTAACGTTTTGAAGCATCCCAACAATAAGATAAATTCTCAAACTTAAAACTTACAACTTACAAAAGACATAACCGCTAACAGTTACGAGGGAGCCATTAAAAAGACATCAGCTGTTTCGACCGACTTCCAAAGGAATGGGGTCGCCAATTACCAGTTTACGCAATGAAACTAACTTTTTTATTGCTCTAACTTCCAGGACTCGCTACGGCATAGTATTTTTGTTAAATACTGTAGTCTTTTAACGGCATAATGTCTAATTTATTAAGCAGACCCCTTATTAAGGTGCGATGCCTCCGCTGCTTGAAATACGGAGACGGTACGGAATCGTACCTTTAATATCGCATGCCCTCCACACCCCTGCTTAAAATACGGTGTCGCTGCGTAAACAAAAGACGGTGTCATAGTAACAACATGGCGCCGTTAATGTCGCACCGTAAATACCGTAATATACGCACCGGTAAGCAGTAGCGGTGTGGAGGGCATGCGATAAAAAACGGTACGGATACGATGCGTCACTGGGATTCCGTTCCGTCGCCGTATTTTAAGCAACAGTCGGGTCGCGACTTTACTACTAGCAAGAGAACTTAGGAAGATAGCAGACCTATGTCAAAATACCTGAACTTTACCGTGTCCAATATCTTTCTACTTTTTCACTTTTTCTATGAATGTTTTTCAAAGCAGCGAAGCAGTGCTCTTGCTCGTTCTAGCAAATATGACATCGGCTTTTAGCACACGATGAAGTACCATCGTCGGACTTCATAGAAGCGCGTGAAAGCAACCCTACGTGATCCCCGAGTCCACAAGCGAAAATACTCCTTAACCCAACCATTCCCTCTCTTATATCTCTAATAAGCCAATGGTAATTGTCTGTAAATAACTTGACATTGGCGTTAACCAATACACGTTAACAGGAGTGAAAGCCATTCATAATAGAAATCAAATATCACTATTGACTCATATGTCAATCAATACACGTGTTGATAACTTGATACATGTATCCTTCAAGCGATATCCTTTGTTTCCCCATTTAGCGTTATTTATCATGGCAACAGCATTGTCTGGTATACTGTAGCGTCTCGACACAAAGAGGTCTGACGCTCTCGACCACGTCGGCGATATTTAACGCGCGCCATCTTCACGCGCGCGTTAGCATGTTATCCAAAAGAAAAAACTATCGAAGAGAGTTTTTCGAATTTTAAAATCCTTATCGGCCAATTGCTGGACTTAGTTCGGCAGATTTTTTCAGACGGAGCACATTTAATATAATAAAATTGTCAATGTAATCATCTTGTCATGTTGAAATAAACATGGGCTTTTTCTAAGAATCTCCTCAATGGGCGGTTTTGTCACGCATAAAGTCGTTGAAACTAAACTGTTGAACTTTCTAGACATATTTTATCGAGTTTATGTGTATGTCGTGGTTAACGATAGTTTAGCGATAGAAGATGTTGTATTGACTACCGTAGTACTAAGTTAATTCCAGTTGGCGGCGAACGCCGTGTGACGTAACTACCGGTTGCGCTGCACGAGGACAGGCTCGTTGGCGGGAGCATCATTCTATTTCTGACCGTTAAGTTGAGAGCGCCTTTCCCAACGATTCTGTCGGTTCGTCCACCGACTTAGTTATTGCAATATTCGATTAATTCTAATTAAATAATAATTGTGATTTACTGAGTGAGTGATTGTAAAATAAACAACCAAATACTAAAAGGTTATTCTTTATTGAAATCCTCAACTTGAGTACCTACGCCATGGACACCGTACCATCGAACCCTGACGACGAGGATGAAGGTCCTACTCCTATCTTTACACCGTCATCAGAAGTGGGATGCACTCAAGTTAATCAAGATTCAGCCGCCGCAACCAACAAAGATGACTACTGGCGTGCCATGTTTGAACTTCAAAGCCGCACTATGATACAACTAATAGAAACTGTTCGTGCGCCATCTGCTCCAAAACTGACATTACCCGAGTTCAACCCTGATGTCGCCGACGCTGACGCACGTGCTTGGTGTTCGACCATCGATATTTGTCTGAAGGAGAAACCTCTTGAAGGCGGAGCCTTAATCATCGCACTCAGCAAGGCACTACGAGGCAGCGCATCGTCTTGGCTGTCACAAGTTTCACATGAGGGCATCACGTGGCCTTATTTCAAAGACCTGTTTATTGCACGATACGCTTGCATGGAAACTGCCGCAGCTACGTTAATTAGCATCAATAATGGACGTCCAAGAGATGGAGAGTGTCTTGCAGCCTATGCAAGTCGTCTTATGTCTTCGGTAATGATAAGGTGGAAAGATATGAGCGCTGAAGAAATCGCCTTGTCATACGTGCTTGCTCACACGTCTCAATACGACACACGTGTGCATCGCCTTGCTCACACTATGGAACTCAAGACACGCAGTAAACTTCTGCAAGAGTTGAAATCCTTTTCAAGCATGAAGCGTAAGCAATCTGAGAAGGACACTGCACCGGATTCTAAACGCTTCAAGTTTCATACGCCTGCTTCAATAACGTGTCACTACTGCGGAAAACTTGGCCACAAAGCAATTGACTGTCGCCTCCGAAGACTATCAAACGCTAGGCCGACTGCTGCATTTGCAGGAACGAAGCCAAACATCAGCAACACAAACACGGAGACGAAGAAACCTGTTATCTGCTTCCGCTGCGGGGAAAAGGGGCACATCGCGTCACACTGCTCGAAACCCATTTCCGGCGGCAGCACCGGGGCAGTCGCGGCACCACAGCAGCAGCGACGCGTCGACACTTGCGAGATTCGGGGTGTGTCTGGACAATTAACTCAAGCCGGTGAGTCGTATTCATTTTGCTTTGATTCTGGCGCCGAATGTTCTCTAATCAAGCAGAGTATAGCACCCATATTTTCTGGCACTCGCGCGCAAACTACTGTACAGATTACTGGCATTGGTAACTCGATTGTTTGTAGCACTGAACAAATTCGTAGTGATGTTTTGATTGATGGAAACAAGATGTCAATTTTATTTTTTGTTCTACCCGACAATTGTTTAAAATATGACGTCATGATAGGTCGCGATATATTATCCCTCGGTTTTACTGTGACTTTATCGGAATCTACCCTACATGTGGTGAAAACTAAACAAGTTGATTTCTGCGAATTACCCTCTTTAGATTTTAACAATGTTGACACAGACGTATCTGAATTGAACAAACAAAGTTTAATTACCTAAAACGCGTGTCACAACGGGCAAATTAGAGATCCGTTTGATTGATTCGAATCACACAGTGCAGCGTCGTCCCTATAGGCTCAGCCCAGACGAAAGGCAAGTTGTGCGCGGTAAAATTAGTGAGTTAATACGCGCGGGAATAGTAAGGCCAAGTAACTCTCCATTCGCGAGTCCGATTATTTTGGTAAAAAAACGAGACGGAAGCGACCGCATGTGCGTTGATTATAGAGAGTTGAATAGCAACACGGTACCCGATCGCTTCCCTCTGCCGCTAATAGCTGACCAAATTGCTAGGTTATCAGGCGCGCAGTATTACACTTGTTTGGACTGTGCTAGTGGTTTTAATCAAATCCCGGTTAGCGATGAAAGTATTGAGCGTACCGCATTTGTAACGCCTGATGGACAATTTGAATATGTCGCAATGCCCTTCGGGTTACGTAACGCTCCTAGTGTTTTTCAACGAGCCGTCTCGAATGCGTTAGGTGAGCTGGCACATGACTATGCTGTCCTATACATGGACGATATCCTTATTCCGTCGCGTGATGAGCAGGAGGGATTAGATCGTTTGCGTGAGGTTTTGACAGCGCTAACAAAAGCCGGATTTTCTTTAAATGTCAAGAAATGCTCTTTCTTAAAACGACGTGTTGAATTTCTGGGATTTGAGATTACTGCGGGCGAAGTAAGACCAAATCCAAGAAAAATTGAGGCTTTGACTAAATTACCCCCTCCGGAGAATGTGCACCAATTGAGACAATTTAACGGTCTCGCGTCCTATTTCCGCAAATTTGTAGCAAATTTCTCCCAAATTATGGCCCCTCTATTTAAATTGACGACCTGTAAACAATTTGCTTGGAAAGCTGAACACGAGGAAATCAGACAAAAAATGATTTCCGTTATAACTAGCAAACCTGTCCTTATGATTTTTAACCCAGACTATCCAATCGAATTGCACACAGACGCGAGCGCGGACGGCTATGGCGCGATACTTTTTCAAAAGGTCGATGATAGGTTGCATGTGGTGGAGTACTTCAGTAAGCGAACTACCGCCGCCGAGTCCCGATACCACTCTTATGAGTTGGAAACTTTGGCGGTGGTGAACGCTGTGAAGCACTTCAGGCATTACCTGCAAGGTTATAGGTTTACCGTCGTCACTGACTGTAACTCGCTTCAAGCCTCGAGAAAGAAACGAGATCTCACTCCAAGAGTTCACCGTTGGTGGGCTTACCTGCAAGCCTTCGATTTTGACATCATTTATCGCGAAGGTAGGCGAATGAGTCATGTAGACTTTTTGTCGCGTAATCTGACCCCAATACCATCTTCCGGGACAATCCACAATGTCGAACAAAAACGTGTTGATTTGGCTACATTGTCAGAAAATTGGCTTCTTGCTGAACAGTCACGTGATTCAGAAGTCCAGTCTATCATAACCGGACTAAAAAACGATACACTTTCTCCCGACGTCGCCAAAACGTACGAGCTACGGTCCGGTCTTCTCTATCGTAAGGTTCAGAGAAACAATCGTTCACGCTGCTTGCCGCTCGTTCCACGAGCTTTCCGTTGGTCGGTCGTTAATCATGTGCACGAGGCCGTCATGCATTTAGGCACTGACAAGACGCTCGAAAAGATTTACGAAAATTACTGGTTTCCTCACATGGCGAAATATGTTCGCAAATTTATCGACAATTGTATGACTTGCAAAATTTCTAAGTCCTCTTCGGGGAAAGTTGCTGCCGAGTTACATCCCATATCTAAAGTAAGTGTCCCGTGGCACACCGTACATGTGGATATTTCGGGAAAACTTAGTGGAAAGAGTGATGTTAGGGAATATGTGATAGTTTTGATTGACGCATTTACAAAATTCGTTTTATTGCATCACACTTTGCGGTTAGATACCTTTAATGCAATTAAAGCAATGAAATTCGCCATCTCGCTTTTTGGCAAACCCTGTCGTGTCATTGCGGATCAGGGACGCTCATTCACAAGTCGAGACTTTAAACAGTTTTGTGATTCTCACGGTATCGCGTTACACTTGATCGCTACTGGTTCTAGTCGCGCAAACGGACAAGTAGAAAGAGTGATGGGAACTCTTAAGAGCATATTGACCTCGGTGGAAACGTCTGACAGATCGTGGCAGGATGCGTTGGAAGACGTTCAGTTAGCTATTAATTGTACGGTTAATCGAGTGACCAAAGCCAGCCCGTTAGAGCTTCTAATTGGCAGAGTAGCCAGACCTCTTAGCCTTATGACAGTGGATGATGCTGAATCCGAGGTTGACTTAACGGAGATTAGAGAACAAGCGGTGCAGAACATAGAAAAATGCGCTGCTTATGACAAAAGCCGATTTGATAAAAATAAAGCTAAGGTAGTGCCATTTGCCATAGGAGATCTTGTTCTCATAAAGAGCGAAGAAAGAAACCAGACGAAATTAGATCCTAAATTCAAAGGTCCATTCAAAATCGTAGAGTTGTTAGATGGTGACCGATATGTTTTGAAAGGTTTAACCGGAAATAGAACATACAAGTATGCTCATGACCGTATTAGGAAAATGCCTCAATGTCAAGTTCCCCCAGAGTTAGAATGTGTGAGTGATAACGAGGAGATCGTAGATCCCCAAGCTAGTACTAGTGGTATAGTTGAGCAAGCATCTTGATTTGTTTGGCTGCACCGTATTCACGTGTCGTAGTTGTAACTGTGACCTTAGGGTCGTTCAGAGCGCAATGCGCGGCAGTGATACGGCGGGGGCCCGGGTCTCTATGAGACTATTGATTGAGATATGGCTGACTTGGAGTGGCCCGGGAATCTTGTTGATTCCATTGTACGATGTTGAATGGGTTAATCACATGGTGTGGTGAAGCCCCGTGTGGCAGTGTCCACTAATGATACAAAGTTAGAAAATCATGATGCGAGCTTATGTGTTGTTAATAAAGTTATCCTAGTTCGATCGAAAAAGTATCTTGAGATGAGACATTTTCCTAAGTCCTGTTGTAATCAGGTAGGCCGAGCTATAAATGTACAGCTAATCATACATGTGTGTTTGGTGCTTTCAGATGCATGCGAGGACGCTTGATATGTCAGTCTGGCCGTGTCGTGGTTAACGATAGTTTAGCGATAGAAGATGTTGTATTGACTACCGTAGTACTAAGTTAATTCCAGTTGGCGGCGAACGCCGTGTGACGTAACTACCGGTTGCGCTGCACGAGGACAGGCTCGTTGGCGGGAGCATCATTCTATTTCTGACCGTTAAGTTGAGAACGCCTTTCCCAACGATTCTGTCGGTTCGTCCACCGACTTAGTTATTGCAATATTCGATTAATTCTAATTAAATAATAATTGTGATTTACTGAGTGAGTGATTGTAAAATAAACAACCAAATACTAAAAGGTTATTCTTTATTGAAATCCTCAACTTGAGTACCTACGCCATGGACACCGTACCATCGAACCCTGACGACGAGGATGAAGGTCCTACTCCTATCTTTACACCGTCATGTATATAAGTGCTTTACAATTCTGGTGTGATAAATTTTGTTTCAAAACTGAACATAACCTGGCAGGTTCCGCGTAGGCAGATAAACTTTTTTTTGTAAAGTCACCTATTTCTTTAACTGCATTCTGACTATGTTTTGATAGGACTCAATCAGGTAAGTTTTTTGACAGTAGCCATTGGTCTAATTGACACACAGGAAAAATATTAATATCGTTGGGTAGTCGTGTACACAGCACAACCTAAACCTTTTTGACCTCCCTATATAGGGAATTAGGAGGGAGTATTCTTTGCGTACCCTAGAGGTGCACTAAGAACGACCCCCAACGCGCAACGGGAAGAAATAGGGGGAGTAGCGGAAGATAGTCTACGCTTACGATATTCTTTATTTGTTAACTGACTTCAAAAAAGGAATTGTATGTTCCACTGTATGTGTTTTTTATTACCTACTGCCCATGCTAGTGCTTGGCTCCATATAGAGGGTGTGTCCGGGATACACGGTCGAGGCGTTTGCGGCTCCCGACTGCTGCGTTGGTTACTTGCTTATTTATAGCTCATGTTGAAGTTGTAAGTGCGGTTTTGTAACTAATTTAAATATCACCAATAAACTAAACTTACAATTGAGTGTTTTGTGCAGTTTATGATACAAAGAAGTAATGTAAATCCCTGAGAAATAAGAGGCTCTGCAGGTTGAAAAACACTGTTATGTATAGGGACTTCAATCGGCAAATAGGGATATAAACTGTCAGGGAAAATCAACTTTTTATGAAGTGTCAAGACGAAAGCTCTATAAAGCTAATAGCTCATAAAAACCATGAAAATCCATGAAACCATCTTATCCAGTAACCTACCGCCAAACAGCAGTGTTCGCATTGTTGTGTTCCGGTTTGGGGATAAGACAGCCGGTGTAATGACTAGCATAGAGGCATTCCATCTTAGTCCTCAGGGTTGGCAACGCATTTGTAGTCTTAGGCTTGCAGTCTTGTGAATGCGAATGTCTATGGGTCACAGTTTCCTAATGGTAGATAGGGCGGTTTTCCTAGGCATAACAATAGATAAAAATTTGCAATGGAGTCCCCACATAGCTGCACTGGCAGGTAAACTAAGTTCGGCAGCTTACGCCGTTAGGAAAATTAGACAACTAACTAATGTTGAGACAGCTCGCTTAGTTTATTATAGTTATTTTCATAGTGTTATGTCTTATGGTATTCTGGTTTGGGGTAAGGCAGCTGACATACAAACTATATTTGTGTTACAAAAAGGGCCATTCGTTCTATTTATAATTTAAATTCCCGTGACTCCTTAAGAGAACTTTTTAAAGAAATTAATATCTTAACTGTAGCGTCTCAATTTATTTACGAGAATATTATTTATGTTATTAAGAATTTAGATTCTTTCACCAAAAACTCAGATATACATAATTTAAATACTAGAAATAAAAATAAAATAGCTATTCGAAAATTCCGTGTCCGTAAAGTATATACATCATTTGTTGGTCAATGCATTCATTTCTATAATAAATTACCTGAAGTAGTTTCAAAGTTACCCTTTCCAGCACTTAAAAAATATTTGAAAAGGTCGTTAATGTCTAAAGCGTATTATAGGGTCGAGGACTATCTAACAGACAAAAATGCATGGCCTACACCCGAAACTTAGTCAATAGTAATTTGTTCAAATGCAAAGGCTTTATCCTGCTTTTTCTTGTCTGGGGGACACCGTTGATGCAGGAAAACATATCGAAACTTTTATGTGGTCATCTTGCACCATCTCATATACACATATATAAGTAGGTAGTTGTAGTTATTTTACTTTATTATTTTCTATCTTTCTCTCCCGTAAGATTTTTGGCATGTTTTCCTGCTGAACTACTGTTATTTGATATTATATTTAACTTAATACTTGTAGCTTTATATAATGCTAGATTAAGTTGTACATACCATTGTAATATGAAATATGAAATAAGTTTAAAAAATGACTGACTGCTGAGTTTCTTGCGGCGTTTCTTCTCAGCAGTGGTCTCCTCTTGGGAAGCGCTGGTAGTATCTTGACGTGTAAAAGTGCCCGAGCGGCCTACTTACTGAATAAATTTCTTTTATCTTTTTTATCACTTACCATCAGGTGGCCTGTGTGCTCGTCAGCCTTCCCTAAGCCATAAAAAAAAAAAAAAAACCAGTGTTGTTACTTTGGTGTATTTGGTATGTTTCATCTCTCTCTGAAATAATGAAATTACCTACATCATCAATCAGGTAACCCCATTAACACCACAAAATTACGAAACTTCAAACACTTGTTGAAACATATTAAACTAAAAATCCTATTCTTCACTTAACATTTTATTTTAAATATCAAACAGCCATATAACCTTTACATTTAATCAAGTTATTCTCAGTCTGATACTATTTTTCACATTCCCTATATTTATCGTTGCACGTTTTTTCACTCTTCTATTCCTGCCTCGTTACGCCTAATGTGTTCAGTGCCACACGGCTAGGAATCGCACGTAATTTAGACACTCGGGCGTGTCCGTGGCAGGGGACGTGCTAATCTTGTCACGGCTGGAGTACGTAATGGAGTTAGTGCGAGCGGACTGCGTGGTTTATTGGTACAGTCGGCTACGAGTAGCTTCTGCCCGCGATTTCATCCGCATAGAATCAGTCGTTTCAAGCCATCACAAGTCGCGGGGCATTCCATGTTAATCCAGGGTATAAGCCATTCCAAATTGCATCCAAACCCGTCCAGCCATTGCAGCGTCAACGAGTTAAAAATTAACACACAAAAACATTCGCATTTATAATATATGGTCTTAACAGGGAAATTTTAAGTTGATAATAGTTTTATTAATATCAGGGAATGTCTCTTGGAGGGAGTAAGAGCAATGTTCTTTTAATTAATTTAAAAACCCGATTTGTATTATTTCCATATAAAATATGTATCGGCTAAAGATTTCCCCTCTTTTTGTCAGGGGTGACATACGTTATCTGGATATGGATAAATCAGCCCTAGTTTTAATAATATTAATGAATATAATATAATAGAATGAAGTTTATTTTCAGACCATAAAATCCATAGTTATACTGCTGGGGATTTCGATTATTGTTATTCCCTCGGGAACTTTTAAATTTCCCATAGTGAAAATGCTTTTCAAGCTTCATCCAAAATCGTCCAGCCATTGCAGCGTAAATTAATAACTAACTTCTTACTTGGACACACAAGTTACCATAGAATACGCTAGCGTTTGGTGATCACCTGTCACTTACAAAAATGTATGGACTTGACGTAAGTTACGTGACATATCACTCGTTACAACTGACGCGCTGTAATGTGATCACTATCAGTCGCGCTAATCGAATAGTGATAGTTTGACGTTTTGTCCGTCGTTACGCGGTACTATTTTGACAGGTTGAATTCAACACGAGCACTATCACGATATAAATATCGTTATCTAAGGGCAACTTGACTAGCTTTTTAATTTTTGACAACGCAAAGCGATAGCTGATCACCAAACGCCGAAGCGTTTGTATTCGATGGCAACTTGTCTAGCCCCACTATACTATCAGCGGTGTCCTGCCGTTTGACCAAAAGTCATTTGGCAAAATTACACTTGACAAACAACGTTTTGCAAAAAAATGTTTCGCCAATTGATCATTTTACTAGTTGTCATTTTAAAAATGGCTCACTTATTCAAATGATCAACAGTTAAATTTACATTTTATAAGTAATTATTTGACAAAATGAACATTTAGCAACGGAGTTATCAGACAAAATTTTAAATGCAACGAGCAAGACGAATCTGGGCAGAACTGACTCGGATAGGTTAGGTTAGAAGGCCAAGGCGGGAGCTTTGCTCCCGCCCTGGCCTTCGAGGTTATTTTTTTCTGCCCAGAAATAGGTAAACTACAGGAAATAATATTTGGTGAAATGGAAAACTGTCAATTAACATTTTATTATTTAACACATTTACCAAGTGTAGTGTTTGCTAATTGATCATTTGCTAATTGAGTTTTTGCAAAATGATACTTTTGTCAAATGTCACGTTTGCCAAATGATTATTTGGTGAAACGTTGTTTGTCAAATGATCATTTGTCAATATTTTTTTGGTCAAACATTAGTGAACCACTATCAGCAGCTCACGCTGGAACTTTTTTGGTTTTACGCCACGCTTATCTAATCACCTTATCATCATCATCATCATCATGTCAGCCGAAAGACGTCCACTGCTGGACATAGGCCTCCCCGAAGGCTTTCCACTCAGACCGGTCTTGTGCTTTTCGCATCCACCGCGCTCCCGCGATCCTGACGAGGTCGTCACTCCATCTTGTTGGAGGCCTACCTACAGCTCGTCTTCCGGTCCGCGGACGCCACTCCAGAACCTTCTGACCCCATCGGCCATCAGTCCTGCGAGCAATGTGCCCCGGCCATTGCCACTTCAGTTTAGCTAATCACCTTAACTTGTCAAAAACTAGTAGTAGTAGTAACTAGGTTCCGACTATTAATTTTCCGTATTTTAGTGCTTGGGCAAGGTCCGTCCGGATCACTACCACCATCTTAGCCTTTAACCTACCGTCAAACAGTGTTAAAAGATAAAGATAAAAGATAAAGATAAAAGATAAAAGAAATTTATTCAGTAAGTAGGCCGCTCGGGCACTTTTACACGTCAAGATACTACCAGCGCTTCCCAAGAGGAGACCACTGCTGAGAAGAAACGCCGCAAGAAACTCAGCAGTCAGTCATTTTTGTTGTTTTGTGCTCCGGTGTGGTGATAAGACAACCGGTGAAATTACTAGCTTAGAGGCTTTCCATCTTAGTCTTTAATTGATCACAAGGAAAATAAGCCGCGGTCTTACGATTATAATCTTTAGATTGTACCTAGTCTTGAGAATGCAAATGTATGTGTCACAGTCACAGATCCCAATTACCTATTAAATTGATTGTTGTAATGTAGCTTTATATAATGCTAGACTAAATGGTACCATTGTAATATGAAATATGTTTAAAAAATGTCTGACTGCTGAGTTTCTTGCGGCGTTTCTTCTCAGCAGTGGTCTCCTCTTGGGAAGCGGTGGTAGATTCTTGACGTGTAAAAGTGCCCGAGCGGCCTACTTACTGAATAAATTTCTTTTATCTTTTTATCTTAATGCTGGTCATTTCCAACGGGTTCTGAACGCATTATAGAGAAGAGAGCCCGAATGTTTTCGTGATACATTTCGTATCTGCAATAGCTCTCGGCTCCAATATGTTATAACAACCCGTCAGTGGATTGCTTCAAGCATCGACTATCGACCAATGAATCTGAGACTTAATGATACCCGTGTAGATTAAAGCATAAAGATCGTGCTCGAGGCAATACATCTATTTCCAGCTCGTTACGCTTAAAGTATTCAGTGCCACACTACTAGGAATCGCATGTTATTCAGACACGCAGACGTGTCAGTGGCACGGAATATGCTAATCTAGTCGCTGCGAACAGCCACGTGATTGAGTTAGTCCGAGTGGACAGTTACTGGACCGTTGGTACAGTCGCCTGTGCAAGACTTAATTCAGATGTACAAGGTAGGTATTAGAAATAAATTGGAGACTCTTTGTGACGACATGTTAGCCTTAGGCTTGATTCCTCCAATGCTGATGTCGGTCGCTGACGTCGGTGGAGCGTACCGTCGGTCGCGTATGACGACGCAAAGTCTATATTTCGGGAAGTTATATCTACCATCTTATCAGCCATCGCGTACGCAGCCCTAGCGCTTTTCTGCTCGCCCGCGCATACGTGCGTACAGCCAACCGGTCAGCTTTGCACTGAGCACGTGCATAATGGTGTATAGCGCATCAGCGTACCGACGTACGCGGCGCTGACGAGTGAGACCGACGCTCGCCATCAGCGGCGCGTAGCAACGAATCTGCCGCGGGTGTCAGCGTTGCTGTGCGGTGCCTCAAGAAAATGGTGTTTATGCGTTTGCTGGACCGACGTCAGCGACCGATTTCAGCGTAAGAGTAAATCAAGCCTAAACCCTGGTTGGTAGTACTTTGCCTTCGAAGCTAGCGGTCCGGGTTCAGGCTTCGGGTGTCTGTGTGATGAGATGAAATGATAAGCGCGAGTAAACGAGAAGCTTTGCTGAGTCTTGGATAGTTCCTATGTATTTAAGTATGTGTTTTTATAAAGTTTATCCTTGTCTAGTACCTATAGTACAAGCCTAGAGCTTCGTTTGAATTTGTGCGATATAGCCCATACTGTGTGTATTTATTTATAGTAAATACTTCCTTTGTATTTTGAATTTGGTACAATTTGGCCTTTTACTTGAAAATAGCGAAAGCGAAAATACGCATAACGTGTGGTAAAATACATTATGAAATCTGTCAATTGAATGTGGATCAGTTAGTAAGCCTATTATTGGCTATTATTATTTGGAAGAGATCCCTTAAATTCCAATTCTGTTAATATTGTATTTGAATTTATGTTTTTACTAAACTATTTACATACATACATACATACAAACATATTCCACTCATGTGTTTTGAATGACCATACAAGAACTTACATTGTAAAAGACCTAAGCAGTAAATACCACTATGGTAACGTATTTAAAAATATATCACTGGGTAACTCTATGCCAAAAAGTCACAAAAGTACATTTTACGTAATAAACTGTCAAGTGCATGTTAAAACTCATTTAAGAAGAGAGCCTTTACTCTCGAAATACCCATAGAACTGTCTAAGACGATAATCTCTCCTATTGTTCCATAATACCCCCTCGGAAGCCATTATGGGGTAATGAAATCCCGGCGGTTATTATGTGCCAGTCGATAACTGTCGCGGGAAACGAGATAATTACTTTACCTGGGTTAACCAAGGCACGAGTTTCATTTTAAGGATCCGTACTTCAAAAGGAAACAGAAAATACGGCTATTGGTATGAAATGTTTGTTTATAGTTTTTGTATTCGCAAACTTGCTGATAAAATCTGTAGTGGTCCGTTGACCTGGAATGTTTGATTAGGACCGTAGAACCATCTGGATTGCTACCACCATCATATCCTGTAACCTACTTCTTTTTTTTTATGTCATAGAGAGGGCAAACCAGCACACAGGCCACCTGATGGTAAGTGGAAACTGTGACCCATAGACATTCGCATTCACAAGACTGCAAGCCTAGGACTGCAAATGCGTTGCCAACCCTGAGGACTAAGATGGAATGCCTCTATGCTAGTCATTACACCGGCTGTCTTATCCCCAAACCGGAACACAGTAATGCGAACACTGCTGTTTGGCGGTAGGTTAATGGATAAGATGGTGGTAGCGATCCGGACGGACCCTGCACAAGGTCCTACCACCCGCGAAACTAAACTAAACTAAACTAAACTAAACTACCAAGCAGTGTTCGCATTGTTGTGTCCTGATGAGGGAGTACGAAAACTTGGCCTCTATTCAACACGTTATCGTAGTATTATCGTTCTGATAGCTCTTATTTACTTCACAGTAATGGCGGCTGACGTCAAAACAATACCATAACAGGTCAAAGACGATAATGTTTTTTGCCCAGTTGAAATTACTATCAAAGCATAGCATTGGTGTACCCTTGTTTTGTCGACAACTTTTTCATCGAATATTATTTCATCGACAACGATTCATCGAAACTTTAGTACTAGTAATATTGTTTGGCGTTATCTTATTTCAACTACTATTTATTTAAATTTAACTTACTTCGTGGAAATACTAATCAACGAATACTACTTAATCGCTGATTTGTTTCAAATTATCTTAATTGGTACAACTACAAAACATTGCAATTCATTTCTTCGACGTATTACTTTAATACAATTTTATATCTCCAATTGCACATTTATATATTTTTCAAATTATGTAGTGTGACATACAAATATGTATATTGAAACTAAGATTTATTGGTGTATCAAAGTAGGTTAGGTTCAGTTAGGACTGCGTCCCCCAAGAAAACGAACTGTTGACAGAAGTGGGTTAGGTTAGGTTAGAACTGCGACCCCCAAGAACACAAAACCATGACACATTACTATTATTACAATAACTTTTATTATTATTATCATAATATTATAATAAATTAGGAACAGCTATAATCGCGCAGAGTGAGTGATTGCGTTTAGTTTTGATAGCAAAATATTATCAATTCTAATAATTTTATGCGGAATAAATATTATTACAAGTAAAAAAAACAAATTAAAAAGACCCGAAATGATTAGTCATGACATGAATTTTGTTGAAATATTTCAACTACTAATTAAAAGACCTCGGTTCAAATTACCTAGTATCGAGTCCACGACGCAATGACTTGTCGATGAAATGAAAATACTTGAAACGTTGTCTTTGAAATAATATTCGATTAAAAGTCTGTCGGCAATTCAATGGTAAACCATGTACATGTTAATTTTTTGCTTTAGTTACAGGCCCCACCGTGTATATTTATTTGTTTATGCGTTCAGCATTTAGCAAACGAACGAACAGGCCACCTGATACATTTGCATTCTCAAGACTAGAATCTTTGAACTGCAATCCAACCATGGAACAAGATGAAATGCTGTGCTTTGATAGTAATTTCACCGTCGCCTCTATTCCCGACGGCAAAAAACATTATAGTCTTTGACCTGTTATGGTATTGGTTTGACGTCATCCGCCATTACTGTAAAGTAAATAAGAGTTCATCATCATCATCATCATGTCAGCCGAAAGACGTCCACTGCTGGACATAGGCCTCCCCCAAGGCTTTCCACTCAGACCGGTCTTGTGCTTTTCGCATCCACCGCGGTCCCGCGATCCTGACGAGGTCGTCACTCCATCTTGTTGGAGGCCTACCTACAGCTCGTCTTCCGGTCCGCGGACGCCACTCCAGAAAGATTCTAGTCTTGAGAATGCAAATGTATCAGGTGGCCTGTTCGTTCGTTTGCTAAATGCTGAACGCATAAACAAATAAATATACACGGTGGGGCCTGTAACTAAAGCAAAAAATTAACATGTACATTCTTCTCCTCAAACTACGCAACGTTTGTTTGACGACTTTGAAAAAAGCTTGCGGTTTGAATTTTATTACATTATAAAGTTAATTCGAACACGCAATGTACTATGAAATTGGTTATGTCTGTAGAGTGACTAGACTGACAGGCGATGTCAATTAGACGGAGTTTTAAGTACATTGAAAATACTATTTACTTTGTTTGAGAAATGAACAATCTAAAAACTTTATGATTTTAAAAAGTTACTAAACAAAAGTTGTCTAGTTGAGGAGTAGAATCTACGTTTTAATTTTTTGCTTTAGTTACAGGCCCCACCCTGTATTTGACTTTGACTTTGCCTTTGAAGCCTCTTCTTTCAGAGACTCTTGAACAATCCAATCGATGTTCATCAACCTTCTGACCTAACTAAGAACCACCAGTTAAACCAACTTTGTATAAAAAAAAACTTGTCTGAATCGGGCCATCTGTTTGGGAACTACGATGCCACAGAGACACAGACAGACGTAGGGATCCGTTCGAAGTTATTTAGATCCCTAAGGGGAGCTTTTTAACTTTTAGTAAAGAAAAATAGGATAAATCTAGCTGTTTAAAGAGAAAATGCTGCCAGCCTCCAGGGCCACTTGCTTCTTATATTTTACCTATAGTCGGTTTAATTATTTAAATTAATTCGATTAGTTTAGTTTTAATATTAGGTAGTTTCGTTCCTTATTCTAACGTACTGTGATTTGTTGCTAATTTATATCAAAATAAAATTCTTTTACTTTTCCTAAAGTTATTATTTAAAAAATAAACATGAAAATCCAAAATTAATAGTTCAAATTACATATGTCGTACGTAGGTATCGACCAAGAAAGTTCTTTACCACTTTTGGATCTTAGTATCATACAAATAGAGTCGAAAAGTGGTAATGCAGTTTCTTGCTCGACTATACATAATAAAACTCAATATCAAAAGTAATTGTTTATATCGTCCGGAGCTTACCATAAGTCGGAAATTGCGGCATTCCCGCCCAAGGGCGGTAGCACCCCATTATTCGCCCGCGTCGAGCGGATTACTGTAACCGCGTTACAATGGCCCTTGTTAATAAAAGTTCAACTTTACTCACGAGGGGGATAAACGCGCGATAATGTGACAAGGCACAACGCAAAGAAGACTTAAACGAATTGCCCGAGTTAGACTTTTTAAAGAGGAAGCCGGTTTTATATAATTTTTGATCTTGTCTCAGAAAAAATATTAATTTTAACTTTGAACAGGCACTTGTTTCTTCAAAAGCTTAACTTTACTTTATTGTATTTTGTGGAAATGTGATTTTTACTCGCTTTTATTAAAACGTTGACGAACACAAACTTGACTATAGTTCGGTCAATCTACAAAGGATAATGAGGCAACATCAAGCAAAAACCCTTTAAAAAAAAAAAAATACAATTGGCTCAAAAGTTATTTAACATAAATATTTAGCCACGAAAACTTTACAAAAAGACAAACTCCCGCATCACATTAGGGGACGCGCTACGCTGACATATTTCATTTATTCAAATCATTTCATTTCAATTCCTTCCCTGTTTTTCCTGTTGAATATTTCCACGCCGTTCTGGGCAACGTTCGTGCAGAATGCAGGAATGTTAATGAAACTAAAACCTTTGTCGGTAATAATTTAAACGAAATCTTTTACCCGGTCAGGGCTGCTCGCTTTTTGCACTCGGGCAAAAATGGTGCACCGGCAGGGTTAGAATTTTTATTTTTAATTTGAAAGATAAAGAGTCCTATTCATTACCGTAAAAAAGGCAAATGCATGTTTAGCCGTAAATTTTTTTTTTATTTGACAGAAATTGACAAAGAATACTTTTACTAAAATAGGTTTATTGATGATGAAAATGATGAATATAATAAATATAATAAGGTATGTACACTTTTTTGTGCAAAAAATATAATAACTCCGGGTCCACCCACAATGTCAAAATATATATGTATAAATATATGTAAATATATGTCGGCTTTTTGTGGTTTTAATCACTTTTAATTTAGTTCTATCTGCGAGAACCTATAATTGGCTTTATCTTAAATTTTATTTCTGTTACGTACCTATAACTGTTGGATCTTCTCAAATAAATAAATAAATAAATATAGTTTTATCTCTATTTGACTGACATTGTTACCGGAAGGGCTTATTCTACCTACTTTGTGACTTTCACTATAATTATCGTATTGTCAAATGTTACATTGTGTAACGTTATGACAACTCTTAATAACTTACTGTCATGTTAATAAATGCGACCGGGTTGAAAACAAGACCATAATGACAGGTGTAAATACAATGTAGACTAGCTAGGACAATATTCAATTATTTAATTTGACAGCCGACAAAATGTTACTAAAAACTTGTCTGTTTAACTGTTGGTTAACTAATCTCCTAATCATTTTATATTTATCAACTGCCCGATTTATCAAAGTTGCCCAAGAAACTTGCCTGCAAGTGCATTAAAAACTAGGTCGTTAATGCCCTGGCTTTACGGCATCTTGTCTGCAAACCTTTAAAAATTTCCAGTTTTATTCTGAGTATAAGAAACTTCATCGGAGCACGAAATTTTCATTTATTTCTTGTACGGTCACAAACGTTAGGACACATTTTCAAAATAAAACTGCTTGAAGATGTCAATGTTATTAAAGAGGCGAAGTCATCTGTAACTTATAGGAAATTCTTCCTTATTGCTGTAAAATGTGAGTTTGAAACTATTGTGGGTCACAGATTTTTCGTTGACTGTACTTATATAGCAAAGTATATGCATCGTCCCAATCCATGTTACGCTACCAACTTTGGAAGCTACAAACCTTTTGACGTCGTTTAGCCAGATTCCCCTCTTCATCCTAATGAACTCCAACCGCTTTAGGACTCGGCTTCCAATCCTCAATTTACGAATCAATGGATGGGCTCAATTAAATGCAACTGCACAAAGTAAAGGCAAATTAAGTGTTTGAGATCAAAGGCCTCTCATCCTTTGAGTCTTTAGCCAGAAATAGACAATTTAGCCAAAAGATAATGTTATCTGTTTAACGTTTTTTTACGTTAGGATGGATATTTCGCTCCGTTTAAACTAATCTTAACTTTAACTGTAAGTTTAATGTTAATTAGCGAACTCCCGATCGGCAAATAAACCTTCTCTAGGTTTCGCACGGATGGGCTTTATCTTTGTAAGATTGTATAATTTCTTATGTTAAAAAAACTATCGTACGTGACGTTTAAAAAGGTTGTAAGGCAAAGCTTTAAACGGGTGGCTGTCAATTTTACTTAGCTCCGAACCGCAACGTTTCTCGCCCCCTAAGGGTGGATTCGACCAACCTATGGAATAAATACGCGAATAACTATACTAGGAACATATCTATTCCACAATTTTATTCTCGAGTAAACCAGTGGTTATTTTTCCATGCAATGTATGGTTGGGATTACTAAGCTAGAATAGTAGATTGAATGATGAACGAATGAGCGAACGAAAAATGAAACGAACGACAAATTAAAAAGGGATGAACCCGGCAAATAAATACCGCTCTACAACCGAACGATGTCAAAGCTTCAGTCATGTCTGCTTTTATGTCGGACTAGTAGGTATTAGACTAAGGCAGTATATAGGACTGACAAGATGGAGTGACGACCTCGTCAGGATCGCGGGACCGCGGTGGATGCGAAAAGCACAAGACCGGTCTGAGTGGAAAGCCTTGGGGGAGGCCTATGTCCAGCAGTGGACGTCTTTCGGCTGACATGATGATGATTTAGCACTGGAAAAAAACTGTCATTAGAAGATGAGTGTCGAGTTGGTTTGACAGTACTGAAAACAAAATGTGGACGCCATTTAACTATTCTTCTATAGCGAAACGGTAGTAAGTAGGTATAATATAGCGACTGTTCCCGAATAATTTCCCTATTCTTAGAATTATCTTTGGTAAAATGTAAAATTGACTTTACTCTCAATTAACTGCCGAATTATTCTGAGAATTAATATTCGAATCCGCCCTTAATCAAGTCCGCAGTACTTATAATGAAACACTAGAATTGTACGTTTTGGTTATTGTTTTTGTTTCTTTCCAAACATATTAAACATATTAATGAACCTAGACAGACCTTCAATTCAAAAACTCGAAAATCATGGTTTAATGGTGGAGAAACTACCGCATTTTGTATGGAAATTTTCAGCCGCCCCACCCTCTTAGGAAGCTTATAAATTTCCATGCTGCATTTAGTTAAGAACTTGAAAGTTTGGTATCCTTATTATTTGTTACTTAGTGTGGTACTTGTATTTCAAAGTGTAGTTCTACCTCTAAAACTATTTTGCAGGATTAAGAATGACAATTCCTAGAACTTATTACTAGAACAATTAATTACTAGAACCTAGTTGGTAGGGTCGGTACTGTCGGTAGTGTAAGTCTAGCGGTGATAATTATGATGGTGATCAGCACAAGTTTTTATTTCTTAATCTGTTAATAACTATACTTTTATTTCATATAACACATGAAAAAATACAAATGCATCTTTAAATACTAACTATAATTTTATAAATAATACCTTCACTTCGTGGCATGGTGGCATATAAGTATTTAGATTTAAAGTTTTTTTATTTTATTTCTCATAAAAATATGTACAATTCACTTATATGAGAATTAAGAGTAAGTTTACGATAGTTTGGTGAGCGTATTTAAGCGTGCGTATTTACATTCACATGGTTAGGCCCTCAAGGCAAACGGAAGAGAGGTAGACCTTTATCTAGATGGGAAGACGAGCTCAAAACAACAGCTGGCCCTGACTGGATTCGAATAGCTCAATCTAGAGAAGACTGGCTATCTTTGGAGGAGGCCTTTACCGGTAGAGGGGTTCTTGCAGACAAAGATAATTAAATAAACAATAATAGTATAAAAGTTAAACTTTTGCAATAACACTTAAACTGTATAATTACTAACAAAAAATATAAATTATTACTAACATAGACTTTAAAACACTTTAGATTAATCTTTTTGTAAATTCACTGCAACGAAATAAAGGCTTTTTTATTTTATTTTATTTTTATTTACATTCACACCAAAAAGAGTAAAAAAAACAATAAAAAAGTTGGTAGGTACCTTAAATTAACTACATACGTTTTAACATGTAAGATTTTAATTGAATATCAATACAATATGTATAATGTTTTAAGTGGTAGGTGGGTAGACTTAACCACAGACTTAACTTAGTAGGTAGACAAAGTTGACTGTGGTATTTAATGATCTATTAAGCATGTTTATCGTTACAAACCTAGATCATTATTTGGAATAATGTCAGTTCCTGAAAAATTGTCTCTTAACATTTAAATTACCATTTATTTAAATAAAAACCGAACTTCAAGTTTAAGTTTTTTACCATTCCACCACCCCTGCCGGAGTGGCCATAAATCCTCCTCTCGTCACAGTCTGCGTCCCGTTGGCCGCGCGCCAGTCAGCCTGATAAACTACCTTAGGTTTAATAAAGTTATGTTTTTTTAAATATATTTTTTATTCTGTACTAGTAGATTCCTACGACTTCGCGTAGTTCTAGGTTCGGATTTTGTTCATGGATTGGGGATTTCGCACATATAGGTCATTATCCTGTGATTTCTTCGCAGATTTGCACCAATTACTATTGTATTATTTGTTAATTTCCTTGATACCTAAGCAAACCTTAAAATAAAACTGTTCTAATAAACAAACATCAAATTTATTAAACAGCGCCATCTCTTATGGTGCATGCGACACGAAGCTGAAGTCGTGAGCTGCTGCCATCTATTGACAAGTAGCTTACGCTGGACTGAACTAAGTTCAGCTATTCGTCGATAGATGGTGCTGTTTCCAACTTTCCGATTTCATCATTGTACTAGAAACTTCAGCTTGCGGAAATCCGGTACCTATGCATGTAAGTACTACTCATAGACTTTTTAACGCTTTATTGCGCATGATCAAGAAAAGCTTTGTTTACTTCCCACTTACTAGGCTTCTATGGATTTTATGATGTATTCAGAATTCTAGAAAGTTCATGAATAAATTACGTTCCTTTCGACGTCAAGTGGTTTTGCTATGAAATTAATTATGTTAATCCCATTGAATAACTTTGTCAAAACTCTAGCAGCAACTTTCACTTAATAAAATAGGGATCACATGCGCTGTGCTCCGCATTGACCTTGATCGTTTACTACGTTTTCGTGCTCTCTCTCTATTCGTTTGATTGACATGTTTCGTTGTTTTTAGAATTGTTATTTACTGAGGTTATGTTCAATAAACTTTTATTAGCATACCTAGTATACCTACTTATGATTGAAATAATTCAATCTATACATCCATCGCGTCAACTATATAATTGCTTATTGCCAGTGGCATAAAGATGTATAGACATTTTTGCCCTCTTGGGAACGTATATACATATATTTATACCCTTGACTGTACTTACCTAATTAACTCCTAAATTGGTTGCAACCTGATGTACTTACTTATCTGTTTCTGTTTAGTGTTGTAATTAGGTAGCGGTAACTTTTTTCCCGTTTGTGCCCAAACAAAATAAATAAAAAAAATGATTTGTAATTGGCTAACTTTTAAACTATTAGTCAAATTAATGTCCCGTTGATTTACATAATTGATTAAAAAATCGATACATTAATACCTAGGTACTTTCAATATTTCATGAATCATGATTAACTTAGCGTTATTTCTATGGGCATAATGATAAACTTATGTTATTTAGGACATTGTAAATATTTACTTGCTTGGATTTGGAAGGTTTTCGATCGTTTTCCAGGGGGGGGTTTTTAACCTAATAGCTTTAAACGTGTATTGTTTTATCGTTTTGTGAACAATATTGGAGCTACTGTATGGGGTAAAGTAAATAACATATTTTATGGCCAGCCCTTTATAGCGGGCTTTTTTAGGGTTCCGTACCCAAAGGGTAAAAACGGGACCCTGTTACTACGAATCCGCTGTCCGTCTGTGCGTCTCTCTGTCACCAGGCTGTATCTCATGAACCGTGATAGCTAGACAGTTGAAATTTTCACAGAAGATGTGTTGCTGATGCTGCTATAACGACAAAAACTAAAAACCGGATAAATTAAATATTTAAGGGGGGCTCCCTTACAACAACCGTGTTTGTTTGCTGTTTTTTGTTTATGTTGTATAGATAATGGTACTTACGTTAGAAGTAGAACTAAGGTTATCGACATAGCCCGAAGAATATCTAATCTTAAGTGGTAGTGGGCGGGGCACATTGCTCGCAGGACTGATGGCCGATGGGGTCAGAAGGTTCTGGAGTGGCGTCCGCGGACCGGAAGACGACCTGTATGTAGGCCTCCAACAAGATGGAGTGACGACCTCGTCAGGATCGCGACAAGACCGGTCTGAGTGGAGAGCCTTGGGGGAGGCCTATGTCCAGCAGTGGTGGACGTCTTTCGGCTGACATGATGAGATAACGGTACGGAACCTGTCTGACTCGCACTTGGCCGGTTTTATAATTATTACTTTAGCACCATGTTATCCTTCCAATTAGCATCGTGGACATGCAGGACGATCTTTCATGATTGTTTGGCAAGTTATTATTTCGATTATTCTTATTTTAATGCATAAAATTTCATTCTAGATTGCGATGATCTTCCCGGCCTGTAACTCGCTTTCTGCTGTAAATGAATTGAGATTTGATTGATCCTTGATAACAGGAACATGAGCAAGATCTGTCTGGATCGTTATCACCATCTTACCTACCGCCAAAGGTCTGCGATCCGAAAAGAGAACGGCCTTGTCCAGTCTTATTCGATAAAAAGTATTTTACATATATGGCGAATGGGTAGGCTGAAAAATTTCACTCCAGTCTTAAATGCTCTTTTTTTTTAAATTACAATTGCTTATTTAGGTAATAGACAAATTACATACCTACCATCGAAAGTACGAAGCCTAAGTTTGGTGCAAATTATTGGTACCGACTTACCTGCTTTAGTGAACCTAACGTTATAATATGCAATATTCTATTATAGGCTTTATACTTTCGATTGATATGTAATTTGTCTATTAAGGACGCAGTTCTGCAAACGGGAAGAAACCCACAAAGATTTGGCAAAAAAATGACAACTGGCACGCTGAATACATGTGGATTGGTTCCTGTTTGCAACTTTTTTGTGGGTTGGTTCCCGTTTTGAGAACTACGTCCCAAGCAGTTGCAATTGCGTTGTTAAATTAGTAAGTATATATACTGGACTGAATTAGTACTTAACATATTAATTTAATGTAAAATTCTTCTTATCGAATAAACAGCCCGGTGAAGGTCATCTCCTATTCGGATCCTCTACTACAAGCAGCAGTGTTTGTGGTGTTCCACTGTAGGGATAAGACAACCGGTGAAGTTACAAGCATAGAGGCATTCCATGAAAGGAGAGAATGCAAATGAAAGTAGGAATTCTGGGCGACGGTTTACATATTTTGGGGATTACGTGGCCACCGGTTAGCTGACACCGCGCTGTTTTAGTGGTTTAATAAGTTAATTTTAAGTTACATAGTAATGTTTCTCGCGGACATGCTTATTTTATCTTTGAATGCGCAGCATGACCATGTTATGCTCACTCAAAGGTCTTTGTTTACAGCGTCGTCGGTGATCGGTTCGTCACCTTCCTGAACACAGACTGATATACGCGTTATACTCGTGGACTGGTGCAGTCTGTGGTGTCCGGTCTGTTCACGCTTGCAAGGACCTGTTTGCCAATTAGTTATTTTAATTATCGTTCCTGACGTAGAGACCTTGTCGTGTGGTTCTCCTAGTCATTTAAACCTAAAATAAGGTATAAAGGTTGAAATTGTGGTTATAACTTAAAGCCTTTGCCTTAAAAAAGTGTTAAAGTCAAAGAAAAATAATCTGGGCAGTTCATGTTTTATATGAGTTGTCACAGGTGTATCCTAGATTGATCCTTCTTTAGTGTCATAAGAAAGGGATGCACTGAAAGCTAACTTGAACTTGAATTAGTCATGTTGATAGCAAAATGTAGCGTTTTCTATAAAACTGACGGGAAGTAGGTACCTGTTTGCGAAATGAAAGTATGTAAAATGATATACTTTGCCAAATGATGAATTGGTAAAATGTTAGTGAACCAAAATAGCGGCTTGACAGTTAAGCTGACAAACAAGTGGGGGGTATAATAAGAACTCTCTAACTTTGAAGCTTATGGATACTGACATTAAAACAATTATATTATCCTGGACTGGCAAGTGGATAGGTAAGTTAAGGCTCAGTTCCATTGGTTGATAGCCCGCATGCTAGTAGCAATCCATTGAGTGGTTGTTTAAACATTTTAGAGCCGAGAGCTATAGCAGCGACACAATGTATCACGAAAAGCATACGGGCGGTCGCGCAATGAGACTGACGTTAACAAATAAATAAAACAACAGTATACATGAACAGATTTATTCGTTGACCTTCCATCAGGCAAACTTTATTGGTCCACCCTTATTGCTTCTATCTAGAGACGCGAGCGCGGTGCGCCGGGAAGGGGTCACTTGGCGTGACGAGACAACGTCGTGACGGTTGTGGGTCGTGACGACTTTTTGTCGGGGTGGAATGACTTTGTGGAGTGTAACTAGCGCGCATGGGCGACTTGGAACTGCTTCTAATTGTAATTTTAGCACTTTGAACGCACTTTCAAAAATGAAAACCAACAACTACACAAGCCATGCAAAATTAAACCGTAAGGCATATCATCTAACGACTTCTGATACAGCCCTTTTATCTGACGAAAGCGCCATGCTCCGACGAAAGCTACGCACTCAGAGACCATTTGCATGTAAATCTACACACAAGTACGGCCCATCCGCTGTCGTGAGATAAAGCAGCTGTATTAAATGTTGTGGCTTGACCTTGACTTTAAGTTTATATAACCATTTCAATTTTGTTTTATTTTCTGGCATTAGTTTTTAATTTTACTTGCACGTGGTTACGTAAAATTAACTTGAACTTTGTGATTTATTGTAAGTTCCATTGTCGCTGACCAAATGCAACTTAAGAATTAGAAAAATCACTGACGCACGCTAGTTAAAAAGGTAATGAATATGTGGCATACAAATTAACAGGATGCTAAAAGGACTATCGTAATCAAGAATTCAGTCCCATTAGCGTGACTGAAATTTGTCGGCCGACGATAATTGGTCATGAAGTGACGGTAGTGTCGACGAATGTTGGTCATGAAGGATGTGTGTTGACTAGTCGTGATGCGCATGCGGCGGTGGACCAGTGAAGTCGCCACGGCGCACCTACATACTCTTAACCTAACTATATACAATATTACCCGTAAATATATTAAGACTATTTACAAGAAAAGACTTTTATTGCTCGAGGCCGGCTGCCACGAACGACCCCGTAAGTGACATCGCGGAAACATACCTTATTTATATTATAAATATATAATGACGCTGTTTTACAATGTGCTGCGGCTTAGGTGGTTTTGGTCGCTTCAATGACTAGTTACTCACATAATCAAAAGACAGCAACGTTAGGCAAGATTGCTGACTTAAACTTAGATGCACAAACGTTCTTTTGCACTAATGTCAATTAAGACGCCTTTTAATTCACCCACGAACAAAGTGAGAGCTCGTGACTTAAGGTGACAATAACTTAAATGAGCGTGTGTGCAACTGCACTTGAATATTAATGGATAGTATTAAAATATAAATGCATTTTTAAATGAACGACGTGAGACTTAGCTGTGTTAGACTCATCAATGTCCACGGAGTTGGACCGCCTCTTACGACCACATTACCACATTTCAACTTGCTTTAATACTGCTAGGACGTTCCCTAGAGCCACTAGGAAACTTAAAATTAGCAATGTTTAAATTCAGCAGTACAGGCATCGCTCTGCCTATAAAACAACCCTCTTTCCTTCTGTGCTATTAGCAAAAGAGCTACAAAATTTCTCAAAAATTCCTTGCTAAATTCATGCATATTCGAATTCAATGGTGTTGTGGGCTTTTATTAACAGTGACGGTTGATTGCATCAACATCATTATTATTATCATTACCTCTCTCATCCTCATCACCACTCCCTTCATCATTATGTTCATCATTATCAGCACCATTCCTATCATCATTATCATCGTTATCATCGCTATCACAATCATATTCATGTTCATCATGATCATTGTCAATAACATCATAATAATCCTCATTATCTTGATCAGCCTATTCTAGTCTTCTGTTGGATATAGGCCTCTCCCATTGTTCGCCACCGAGCACGACCCACGGCCATTCTTATCTAGTCTGCCACCTAGCAAAAATTGTCGCTCTTTCTTCCCTGAGCGCATCTTAGTAGCTTGACCACCATACAACCGCGCAAATATTTATCATCACCACCACAACCATTTATCACCGTTCATTTTAAAGTTTTTTCAACTGACTTTTTGACTTAATTTTGATTAAATTAGTCCGTGATAAATTACCTTTCTTGTTAGTAAGTTATTCAGTTTTTAGGCCGTTAAGACGATCACAGTTTACGTAAAGAACTCCACACACGTCCAAGTAGTAGTATTGAGAAATAAATCAACCTTATCTAGTTTTTGTGTTGTTTGAAATGCACAAGACTCATTTATTTATTACTTTGTATCAATCTGGCCAACTGTATGGTGTAAAAGCTAAAACTGTGATTTCATGACTCATCTCATTCTCTGAGTCCTAACGCGCAAGGTCATATAGTTGTCATCTCTTAAATTTCTTTACAATCTACCTCGTGCTGTTTGGCAATACATTATGTGACATTATGATTCGCGCGACTAATCCAGTTGATTTATAATCAAGACAAAGACAAATATGACAGCAAATTGTGAAAAAAAATAAGGACATGAACAAGACAATGTGACCACAATATTAAACGGGTTCCGCTGAGGCCCTATTTGATGCGTGCTCCAACGCAACGACAAGTGAAGCTGTGACGATGCGCCGCACCAACGACGATAATATCAAAAACTAGCGATATTTGAATCGTAAACGGCGATTTCTTGAATTGAGTGAAGAGTGAAGCCATGAGGACACACCGTCAACTAGGCGTCAACCATCCGTTGATCAAACGCAAGCATGCAGCCAATGCGGCACGGTAACTGCGGGACGTCACGCTTACGGTTAGGCGATGACTGGTTGACAACAAGGCGTACCGGGTTTTTTTTTTAAAGTTGACAAACGTCTACTTCTAATAGTGTCCTCCCAAGAATAGTGACCAGCGATAGTTGACAAGATATCGATACGGAGCAGAATAATAAACGTGTGACAACCTTAAGAAAAGAAACGCGTTTAAGAACCGCGATAGTTTGAAGCACAAGCTCAAAACAACAATGGTATTCATTTAAGTATCTCACTTTTCAACTCAACAGACGAATCATTAATCTGCAAGTTCGAGTCCCATCTGTGCTCTTTATAAATTTACATCTTGTCGTTCGCTAGCTAATTGTAACTCATGGTCAGGGTGCACACTGAAGGGCGTGCATACTCAATTAGGTAGGTTAACTCCTGGAATGAGCTCTCTCAATTGCTCGACAAGATTTAATTTTCAAGTGAACAACACCTCTACGTTTCCACACGGCTGTCTAAGTGTTAAGACTGCGCCTTGCCAATGCCGACCGGCCAGTGACGCCGTCATTAATATTAGGTATTGTCTTCTTTTTTTTACATTTTCTTGAAATCAAAGAGTGGGTATTTGTTGTGAGTAACTTGATTACAATGAGGTTTTAAAGGTTATTTTACAAATATATGTGTCATATCATATAGCATCTCTTTTCTTTTATTAGAAAATACAATAATAATACTAATTACGGGCCACTGGACGGTTTATAATTTTTTTTGTTCAATTTCCTGTCATTTCGACTTCCTCATTCTAAATAAATTTTGTTTTCAATCCCAGCATACACTTCATTAGTAAGAGACGGTCTCACACGTGGACATTGGCCTTAAATAACAGTTTTTACTGCCCTTATGCCTCATCTTAAAAACCTTACAACAGTCTTGGAAAGTGCATTATAACAATATGTTAGGCCTATTACTATGTGCTAATCTACTGAGGCCTAAGTAAGATCCACCAGACATCCGGGTACGAACGAATCACGTATAAAAGTACAAGATTACAACATTTAAAAAGGGGTTCACATAACATCGTAGTGCACTATTTTAGTGTGCGATGCGAAGTTCACAAAAATATTTAATCTTTTATTTTCGTCGTTAATCCGATTGGCTTAAAAAGTAGCTCAACGTAAGTTAGAGCCAACAGGACTTACTGCGTTACTTAAAAGGGTCTAGCATCCTGAGTCTAACACAGCCTTGTCCAAAACTAAGTATAGCACATTGTGCTGGGTCGAAGCCAGCGGGAGCTGATCCCGATGCGCCTCAACCAGCCCAGAGCCTCAGACAACGACGAAACCAAGAAGCCAAGGCAAGCATTTACTTTATTTACCATAGCCTTGGCTGCTGGGTTTGCCTCAGCGTCTGCTGATCGACTGCTTAAGGCGACAGTGACGAGGTCTGAGGAGTTTGAACATGAAAGAGTTGGTGATATCGATGACAATAAATGACCAACAGGGAACACCACGTGTTCCAGTGTGATCCACTTGGACGGGTAACGAGTCCTTCGCTGTAGGGGCCTTAATTACACTTACAGAACCAGAAAACCTCCCTGGTACTGATCTTCCTATGAAATGTAAAAGAGGTCCGCGACCTTGACTAGAAAACACTTCACACTTACTCTAAACTTTCTTGTATATACACGGCTCTGTTTAGCCTACAGGCAATGAACCGAATGTTATAGACATGGTACGCGAGGATACCTTGGAGAACCAAACCAGAGTGGCTTCAGCCGGGGCTCATCCCCCAACTAATGAGTCAAGGAACACGACATTAGATTAGATCAGATTTCTCTCATATATGTATGAGGGATTCCAAAATACCCGCATGTTATTCTCTCATAATAACATTTTCATCTCGAGGGACGTATTATTAACTACCGAGTTACAGTTGTCCTGTCAAAGCGTACAAACAATATTCAAGGGCGTGCACATTATAGTTTAAAATACCTTATCAAAATGTTTACATGTTTTAAAGTAATTTATTCGTGTCGGTCCCTTCACTTGTTTTGGCTGGTCAAATTACCAGTTACCAGTACAAACAGTAAAAATCATTTATGCAGAAGTTGCAAAATACAAATTTTACGATATTATTGCTAAGTATATGTAGACCATTGATTAGTAAGCCGTGCTTATTTCTAAACCTAATTCTTGTTCTGGTGTCATATTCTACGAACGGCCCCTACGTCCTTCTAACAACCCTGGTATTTTGAGATAGATTAAGTATCTGATAGGACCAGATGAAGAAAACTAGGAAACTGATGTGCGTGCACTGAACGGCTTTCTCAAACATGCTCGGAAATTATGGCTTTTCTTTTGAACATCGAAGACGCAAACAGCCTCGATTTTTTCCTAGGAGAAAAGCAAACATATTAAAACCATAGACTTACTTTCGTATGGTCTTGACTTTATGATAGTCAATCTGGCCTATTCTTTGGGGTAAAAGTTATAACGGTGACTCAAACACGTTAAATTCTGTCTGATTTAGTACTGGCACTAGTTGCTGAATAATGATCAACAAATAAATTTACTGACTCAAAATCGACCCTTGCACAAAGCACGTTCAATGTAGTCGACTTTTAACAAGTTCCTCCTTGTTCTAGATTAAACCGGTTACGAATACTCCCAGTCATGTCACATGGTCCTCAGAGATACTAAACTTCCCAACGCCAGATGCCACAGTGAAGTCACAGTTGCACCCGTGACTCTTTAAAACCAAATTAATAAAGGTTTAACGCCTGAGAGCACTGACTATCTATTTTGCTCAACTTCAACAGATACCGTTTAGTTATTTGCAAGCGCTTAATCAGCTTAACACAAACCATTCTATCAGCATCCGCTGACAACAATAGATTATTATAATATTGTGTTTTATCCATTAGGCACAAAGACAAAACACAAAATGACTTTGCCTACCTGTCTGCTAATACCAGCTTTTATATCTCCTCATATGTGGAGAGACCCAAATCAGGTTACTTACATAATGGATCTGTGGCGAATCCTAATTTAAGTCACCATGCTCACATGTCTAGTCACATTAGTAACTTTTTGAGATATCGCGATTTGAAAGTTAGAAACCGTGTCATTTTGTACGTAATTTTCGTGTAGAGGTGTTTTTAAGAGTGAAAAAATACAAGTTATATGTAGATTTATATCTGAAACTGTGTGGTAGGTAATAGTTCATTTTGTCCTCTACATTTGGAGATCAAAAACTAATTTTCAAAAAAAAGTGACTAGACATGTTCTTTCCGTGGACCCTTCACATGGTCTCTGTCACCCAGCCTGCGGCAAAGCCCTAACTGGGTCCTATAGCTGGGGCAGGTACGCCATTCTGTCCTTCACAGCAGAGGAGATATATTTTGGAATCTCAAAAAACAGGTACCAAAGGTTGTACGTAATGTGTGTTGTAGGTAAGATTTTCCAATATTTTGAAGAGCGTCTGTTTTAACAGGTCTTACAGAAATGCATAACCTCAAGCTGACAAGAAGCTGCAACTGCTGGCATCTACCGTTTCTTTCAAATTATTCCATGGTCACGTTACTCCCCAGTGGATTCGGCTGATCACTGCGGTGACGCAGCTGGTGAACTGGTCAGCCGTGCCAGGGTCTTGTACAGTGGTGAGTTGACGAAGCGAGGGTACGAGTCCCGGTGCATCAGCGTGTATATCTGCAGCTGGGCGTCGTCGAAGGTGTGTGGGGTTGGTTCCACCATGTTCCGGTTTACCACTTCACGCACTCTGGAGTCTAGTGACACCTGGAATGAATGGTAAACTTTTAAGTTTGGATTTGGTAAAGTAAGCACAGTACTACCAGTTTCTTAATAGCTATCGGCCATCTTCGTTTTATTGTAAAACACGTGTGATAAATAATACTTACTGTTAGCTGCGAGTGTAAGTGTGATAGCAAAAGCCAGCCGAACTGTATTAAGGAGCTGGGAGAGCTGTAATAGTAAGTTATAATTTCATCTTTTTCAATTCAATTCAGGGAAGTAGGTAACTATTCTGTCTTAGTAGCGTAGCGTTTTCTTTCATATGATGAAGAAAAGAAGAGTGATGCATTTAAGTTACTGATGTTTTCATCTGGGGACTGGATAATTAATTGTATGTAAATGTTTATATTTTTTATTTAAATAAATAAATAAATATCATGGGACAATGTCATACCAATTGACCTAGTCCCAAATTAAGCTCTAGGTTTGTGCCATGTGTACTAGATAGCGATAACTTATATAGAGAAATATAAACTTATATAAAATAGAAAACATCCATGATTCAGGGTCAACATTATCGCGGTCATCGCACAAATATCTGCTCTTCCCGGGATTTGAAACCAGGACCAGTGCAGCTTCGTGGGCAGGGTTTGATGGTTCGGTTCGGGAAAAAGACGGGGTCTGTTAGGGTGAAAAGCCGTGACAACCTCAAAAGTGACTTGTCTTGCTAACCTCTTTGGGCGAGAGAATGGAGATGTAGTCCTCGTATATGAAGCGCGCCTTTTCCTCGACGGCGTCAGGGTCCGTCTCCCGCTTCAGCTCCTCGCAAGCGAGCCAGAACATGATGTTCTCCTCCGAGTACTCGCCGCGGAGAAAGTCGCGGAACACCTTGCGCCCGGCTGTTCAGACAAAGAAGAATAGCTCTTAGAAGGTGCTGCGGGCTTTCATACTCATAATGTCATATTAAGAGTGAGTGAGAGAGAAGTACAAACCCGAAGACCCTTCTAAGTGCTCACAAAGTGTAAATTTATGGAAAGTGAAAAAGTTCGGCACAGAGGCCCTACTTTGTAAATCGAAGTTAGAAGTTACGTTAGCCTGTCACTCGTCATTCGAGACTATATCTGGAGAAAGGAATGGAGTTATGTAACTTCGAACTTCGATTTTCAAATGAGTGCCTCGGTTTTTATATGGCAATTATTTTTGGCTTTTAGAAGGTAAAGGCCACCTGATAATGCTCTATTATCTTATCTTAGAGATGGGCCCTTTCGGATTCACTTCGACCACTTTAGGATCATCTGTGCAATTAAGAATGCAAATTTCTATGGATCTCGGATCCCACTTACTATCACATGATCCGTTTACCCTCCCTATGTCATAAAAATATATAAACCTTGTGTCAATTATTATACTGCCCTTCTAAATGAAAAGGACGCATGCGCAATTTGATTGTCAAATCAAATCGAACCCCCTTGCTTTAAGAATTAAGGTCGCTAAATAGATGATTCGATGAGATATACGCCCTTTTTTCTAATGACGGCAGTTTATGAATATTCAAAAGGTACAAACCTGCGCTGCGCATGAGTCGATCAAACGACTGCCCCCACATCTGGATCTCCTCCAGCGTCGGCCTGCAAACGAGAAATAAATACTCTTAGAAAACTGTGGCCAAAGTAAACAAACAGAAAATATGTGTGACAAAGTGACTAAGTATTTATGTGCCAAGTACTAAGTGTTGTGTACATAGGGGTTAAACTCGATCTGTTTGGTTGTAATCTCGGGGAAAATTCGTCTTTTTATAAAACTAGCGGTCTAATAATTTAAAACCATCAATGTCAGAAACAAAATGTTGACAAGCCTTCGTTAGCGGACTACATCCTGATTTTCTCATCATCGGCAAATGAACTTGAAGTCATGCTGAAAGAACTTGGTTGGACTCACGATGAACAGATCCTAAACTCAGTTGCACCAACTTTGCAAAACGTAGGGTGACAGTTGATGGGCAGGTTATGTAATAAAGTCCATACCAATTGACTTGTCTTATTTAGTAAATACTTTTACCTATAACCTGAAAATGCTCCTTTTTTGCCCAAAAATACCATTTTTTCATAAAAAAACCATCCATCATGTAAAACCAAGAAAATGTTGTGCAAAATGTGATCTCTTGTTGATTTATTCAGAAGAAAATGGCCATATTAGCGAAAAAATATGCATTTTGAGTTTATACATTTTGTCAATCGATATCGAGTATAGTCGATGAGTATACCTACTTGGGCCAGATAGTCTCCTTCACAAACCAGCATGATAAATAGATTTATCGACGGATCGAAAATGCCTGGAAGAGCTTCTGGTCCGTGAAGGAACTAATGAAGGGTACCCAAAAGACCGTTATGAGCGGGATGCTTAAAAAGCAAGATGCCTATCGAGTAGGATTTCTAAAAAGCAAGATACCTATCAAGCAGGACGTCTAAAAAGCAAGATGCCTAGCAAGCGGGATGCTTAAAAAGCAAGATGCCTATCGATCAGGATGTCTAAAAAGCAAGATGCCTAGCAAGCAGGATGCCTAACAAGCAACTTGTAACTAGGTCGGAAAAGGTAGGTAGGTTTAGGTTATGTTAGTTTTGCAGCAGGCCCGAAGGGCCAAACGGCGTAGAAATAGGAGCTGCGCGATAGCTCAGCTCCGTCGAAATTCTGCTATTAAGAAATAATGATTTTATAAAATTGATCTAACAAATCATTACACTTCTCAGGCATTTTTCTTTTCAGGCAACTCGCTTTGTAGGCATAATACTTAGGCATTTTGCTTTGTTAGGCATCTTGCTTTGTAGGCAACTCGCTCAATATAGCCAAAAGATCCTGACTTAACTGTTTGAAGTAAAAATATTGTCATGTGGCGAACTAGCGACATCTAGTCGCAAATTGTAATATCCAACTTGACAGCGCCACTAGCGTCAGACAGCGTAACTAAATCTGACAGTCATCTTCAGCGCGGTAACGAAGTTTCTCCAGTCGGTTGACTTATATACCACTGTCAACTTCATCACAATGGACTGCGGTCCTCAGGCATAACAACCGCCTGGAGAGAGATTTATCTATTGGATTGTATCGCTTTATAGCACTTACGGCGCATCTCCGTCGCAGAGCAGCGGATCCTGCGGACCAGGCTCGCGGGGCTTCTTGCCGGGCCCGCCCTCCGACCCCCGCGCCGCTAGGCTGGAACACCGACAACATTACTATTAGAAGATACCTAGGCTAGCGGGTGCGATTCCCAATTGGTTCCATTTAGTTCTAGTAGTTCAATGAAGTTCAATCACTCTAGCATTGGGACAAAAATATAAAAATTGAGGCTCCGCATAGCGGACCTCCATCGGTACCCAGCCACTTTAGCCAGTATAACTAATTCGAATAGTTATGTCCAAGCAGTTAGATGATCATGTACTATGACGGAGTGATAAAGAGCTTAGCTCACTACAACGTCAATTTGTCTGAGATTGTTTCCTGATACTTACTTATTTATTTAAAACTAATTTACTTACACTCCTTGATGAACTTCTACGAGTACTATACACAAATAGAAGAGACCTAGGTAGTTAGTAGCTTTATAATTAGCAGGGCAGGGATATGGACATAGGACAAGACTATTAGGTATAGAGTCGCGACTTAAGATTATTATTTATTATTATCTAAAGCTGATATATTATTATCGTAATTTATAATTTAACATTTGACCTTTTTAGTCGCATATCTGTTATCGGTTTGTTCCAGACAATGCAGAAGTTAATGGTTGCGTATGTGCAATGCAACCATCAGCATTAAAAAAAAAGTTAATGGAAATACCTTCACACATGTATGGTGAATTTTGGGTTGCAGTAATAAATGTCAATGAAAAATATAATTAAATAATATTGTACATAATGCGATTCTATTGATCTTGTTCTATTGCCGTCTTGCGATTGTTTTGCGATGACTTGTCCGAGCCCTGATAATTAGCAAAAAGTAGGTAGAAATAATGGTCCGTTTCGTGACTTTTCGTATCACGTCACGTCATCTATCAGTGACGCGATTGGTTTAAAAGAAACTAATAGAATCGCTAGTTAGCGTAGTGCGTCTTGGCAGGGCCCTCAGGTGCCTTTAGCGAAGTAGGTACTATAATCGATGTTCTGCCACTCACCACTTTGCCCTGTAACAAGAAAATAGGCTGGAATTAGAAACGTGAATAAAATTTTGGAAACTGGCTATGTAGGCGAGTTAGTTTTCATCAAATGTATAATTTTCCTAATGTTCATTAATTGTCATTATTTTGTATTAGGACGTCAAGTTAATGTAATTATGTAAATGTGAAGGGGGAGGGCTGTTGGAGAACAAATTGGAGCCAGCGAGTCAACAATATACATAATTGGCTCTTTGTCTCGCCTCGTCCCGTTGGACCAACCAACTTGAACTCACCAGGAGCAAGAGCAGCAGCAGCACCAGCACAGACAGCACGGCTTGGCGGCGGGCCGGCAGCCGCGCGCCAGCGCAGCCAGGCTGCACATCTGCCAAAAACAGATTCTTCAGTCTTTGAACACCAGAGGGCCTGAGTGACACTTGAGTTGATCACGTGGTTTATCACAACGCACAATAATGTCATTTTCAAAAAAAAAACATTAGCGTTTGGATCTTGGCTACGGCCTCTGAGGACCTAGTCAAAATGCATAACACTAAGTTCGCAATTTTCGAACTTCGACAAAATGTATATGACTGACGTGAGCTGGTTTCGAGTCGATAGAAAACAGAAACAGCGTTTGGATCTAGGCCTACAGAACACCTATGTCGCAAGCTTGGATGTAAAAAACACTTTAAGGATCATCATCATCACTTCAACCGAAAGCCGTCCACGCTGGACATAGGATACTCCAAGGTTTGCCACAAGCCGCTCCTGCGCCACTTTTCTCTAATTGTAAATTCATCCATTCATTCATCTTTTAGGGTGAAATGACGTATGACACAACTCGAATGATGACATCGTTGTAGCTTGGCGATCGATCGGTTAGAGGAATCGCCTTGACTGAGCGATGAATATGGATCGGTCAATCGTCATCACATGTTTGTCGTTGATCGATTAATCATTATTCGATAAATGTGAAGTACATTCTGTCATTGAACAAGCAGGTTGTCTAATTCTTTAATTGATGTATGGTAACACCTTTTTTAATCCGGAACAATAACAAATAAACAATATCTGATCAATTGGCACAGTTACATCTAAAGTTATTGATGGAATACTTCCTAGCTCGTTATCATTTGTAGACAAATATCTTTAACGATGCAGAAGAATTGAATGAATATGCTGTAGTGTATATCTACGAGCTTGACTTTAACAACATACTACCTAGAAGCAACACTAAGTTTGTCAAATACGGTGATTAGCGCTTAGATCTCTGAAATCGAACATATGCTATGAACACAGGGGTAATTATAAAATTGCCTGAAACGAGGTCACTATTGCATCACGCCAGTTTTAGAAATAAGTAAACAAATTTGAATATCCAAAAGTAAACAAGGTAAGACTGAAACACTCAGAATTTTAGACAAACAAAGAACAAGACTAAGAAATGCACTTCACATGAAAACATAACTCGAGTTTAGTGAAGCCACAGCTGGATTGAAAGAGCTTGTTGACCCAAATCTGAACACGTGAGCGCTGGATCTGGTTTACACAAACAAACGGAGCGACAACTAAGCTCGTTAGAAAACCGAAACCACAACAGAAACAATAATTAGAACCCACGCGTTGAAAAATACATTTTATAGATGTAGTAAATACACAAACGAGATCGTTTGTTTTCAACTGAGTTCAAAAAATCCGACCGGCACAAACGTATTTTTTTAATTTTTTTTCAATTTTAGGCTCAGTACTTTCGGTGGTCAATTTTCGTCTTCATTCATGAATAAAATCAATACTTTTATTTTACAATAATAACAAAAATAAATCGCGATCATCATAACGATTTCATTTGATATATGACAGTAAGGTTTGCGAAACTTTTTTTTTAAATGACCTAACTTGTCCGCCAAAAATGACACTAATTAAAAAAAAACTTTGTAAAGTCGATGTCAAAGATATGTTTACATTTTTTCACCTTGTTCTATTGAAATAAGGTAAACAAAAAGCTTTAACGTCGACTGTACATCTGTGTTTCATCATCAATTTAAATATGTGTACCAATGTCTGCTGTTTAACTGTAGAACCAAGAGTCTCTTGATTCTACAAAGCTATAATTTGGCATGGTTATTTATTCAGGTACCTCCCATGAATGTAAAGCAAAGGTATTTTTATTATATCATGACGTCGAATGAGGTAACATTGTATAGCTCTGAAAAAAAACCGTTTAGGAAATATTTAACTCAAAAATTGTAATTTTCGCTCCCCCTTCCTAAATCAAAATAACAAGTTATAAAATTCTCCAGTAGCTTCAGAACCTACTCATCGATTTGCCAATTGAGAAAGCACCCACCAAATACGATGTTAATTGTTTATGCTCTTGGTTTGTAACGAAGTTGCATACGTAAATGAATATTATTTTGCAACAAGATCTATTAATTTCAGCAGCAAAGCATCTTCTAAGAAGAAACGCCGAATCAGAGGCCACTTAAACTGTTTAAACAACGTCTAATTCGCCACTGATTATAAACACACCAGATAGAGCGCGTAAAAATTAAAATCATAATTTTAGATTATTTAACGTGTGTTTTCCATGAGAAGGAAGGTAATTAACAGCAGCATAAGGTCGTTAACAGCTTGTTAAGGAGGTATTTTGTAAAACACATTCACCTGCCGGGCACGACACAGCGGTAGCGGTAAATTTACACAAAACGAAGGGTAAATTTTTGAACCGTAACCGTAACCGTAGTCTCCGTAACAAACCCCATTTTAATTTTGTTTTACCGTTTTTCTTTCACTTTCGAATGAAACTTTTGAATATTCGCCGTCCAAAAGAACTAGGGAGTGTGAGTATAAAGTCTATAGACGTATAGGTACATAGATCAATTGTACGTAAGTACCTATATATTCATCATCATCATCATGTCAGCCGAAAGACGTCCACTGCTGGACATAGGCCTCCCCCAAGGCTTTCCACACAGACCGGTCTTGTGCTTTTCGCATCCACCGCGGTCCCGCGATCCTGATGAGGTCGTCACTTCATCTTGTTGGAGGCCTACCTACAGCTCGTCTTCCGGTCCGCGGACGCCACTCCAGAACCTATATATTATACGTATGAAATACCTCAAGTGAAGTTTCGTCACCGGCCGTTACCAGTAATAGTTTCGGTATTGATTCGGGTATTAATAGGCCGAAGGTAATGAATATTACCATAATTGATTTGAAGCGTGGTTACAGTTCGGGTTTCAGGCTTCAGTTAGTTATTTACACGTTAGCCTAGTTGGAAGTGTTCAAATCGGGTAAGAACAGATATTGTCATCACACTTGCTCGGAAAGGGTTTTATAACACGCAGGCGTTTAGGGCAGTTATAGCCGACTTAGCTCCCGCGGGAGTTATAGATTTTCATAAATCCCTATGGAGTTATGAGTTTAGTTTTAAAATATAGAATCCACTTGAGCATCATTTCAGACCAAGGAGGTGTAAAATCAGTCAAGGTTTATTTCCTATATTCAAAACTTGGCTACAAACCAACTTTACTGTTTAATTAAACTTATACGGCACAATTGTCTGCATTATATTTCTATTTTACCATTATTTCAGAGACATTCGCAATTATTTTATTAAATTTCATTTTGAAAAATTGTGCAATCTGGCAGAATGGCCTGTATTTGTCAAGTTTAAAAAAAAGCAATTCTCTCATTATCTGTAGAAGACTAAAAAAAAGTTGTCAAACTCTTTTAGCTTAGCGAATAGAGTTCGTTTAATTTTGTTTTTTTCTATTTGTTTTTTATTTCCTCGCTAATGTGATGATAATCATTGTGTGTATCATGGGCAGTAAGGAGATTGTAAACTCGAGTCATTAAAAGCCCTCCGCCTTCGGCGTCGGGCTTCTAATAGTCTCTCGTTAGCAATCCTCTTCTTACCGCCCTTGATGCACAATGTACTATTGTGTGATGAGCGGGGATATTTGTTCCGGAGTGTTGGATGTTTTTTTATGTATTTAAGTATGTATTTCTCTATAATAAGTAAGGTTATCATTGAGTAGTAGTTAGTGCCCACAGTGCAAGCGTAGGGCTTAGTATGGGACTGGGGCAATTTATGTGAGATCGTCCGTCCCGTATCATTTTACATATTTTCTTTAACTAAGAACGCAATTTTTTCCTGGAACTATAATGTTTTAAAGATATCTTAAACATCAAATGTAGGTTAGGTTAGGTTAGGATACATTTATTACGGCCAAATAATATAGCGGGTGGTAGGACCTTGTGCGGGGTCCGTCCGGATCGCTACCACCATCTTATCCATTAACCTACCGCCAAACAGCACAGTGTTCGCATTGTTGTGTTCCGGTTTGGGGATAAGACAGCCGGTGTAATGACTAGCATAGAGGCATTCCATCTTAGTCCTCAGGGTTGGCAGCGCATTTGCAGTCTTAGGCTTGCAGTCTTGTCTATGGGTCACAGTTTCCACTTACCATCAGGTGGCCTGTGTGCTCGTCAGCCTTCCCTATGCCATAAAAAAAAAAGAACTCATGCGGAGAGAAATACCTATCCTGTCTTTATAAATTCTGCTTAGGTATGTATCCGTTTTTCTAAAATAAAAGTTAGTAAGATGACTCGTTTGCCAAACTTTGTTTTTGGTTTACTTATGCCTTTTTAGGTTTAGCCTTATTGGGGCTGATTCGGATCAGTGTTCTCTAATTTAGATTTAATGTAAAATTAAATAACACTGATTCGAATATTGGCCCCATCATAACGTATTTATTTCTATTTAGGGTTCCGTAACCGAAGGAAGTTCAACAGGACCCTATAATTAGCGTACGCTGTCCGTCTATCCTAATTTAAAAGAGCTATTGTGTGTATAAATAAAAGGGTCACTATTGATCTAACCACTTGAACCTGTCGACCGAACGACCTGACGACGCGCTGGCCTAGTTGGTAGTGACCCTGCCTACGAAGCTAGCGGCCCTGGGTTCAAATCCCGGTAAGGGCAGATATTTGGGTGATGAGCGCGAATATTTTGCTGATTGAATACAAAACCGACACATTCCAAAATATTAAGCTCTTGTACTCGTAGGTACTGAGAATCTTATATGAACAGCTTCTAATTTAAAAATGCAATACTGACTGATTTTAAAATGTGTCCGTTTTGTATTCAATGAGCGATTTGTAGAGTTAGGACTTTTGGTGGCAAATCGTGGTTCCAGAATCCATGGAGTCGCTATTTCCTAATTATTACAATACATAACACTTTGATTTTGACCCTCAGTATTTTAATATTTCAAAATTCATTTTATTCGTTATTCGGCCGCACCAATTTAAATTAATTTTGGTATTGAGGATATCTCTGATGAGAAAGCGTTACAAACAAGCAAATATTAATAGCTATGAAATAACCGAACTAAATATGTATTTAGTTCATTTTTGAATATGATAATACCGAAGGTCAAAATCAATGTGTTATGTATTATAATAATTCGGAAATATCGACTCCATGGATTCTAGAACCACGAAATGCCACCAAAATCCTAACCCTAGCGATTTGTTTCTGAGTCATGGATGTTATCTATGTATTTAACTATATATTCCTCTTTATAAGTATTTATATCGTTGTCTAGTACCCATATCACAAGCTTAGAGCTTAGTTTGGGAGTACGTTAATTGGTGTGACATTGTCCCCTCCTATTTATTTAATTGACAAAATAATAAACATTTATTACCGTTTACATCTATCTGTAATATTTCCAACAACAGCCATTCAAACTTTAGAATTCCTTTTCCATTTCCAAAAGCACACCTGACATTCCGCAGTTCTACATGTCGCAACTTGATTGGTTTTCCCCCTCTCCCGCCCCCCCTTACACCCTCCGGGCGGACACCAACTAGTAGGGCTGTCATCTCTATATTGACGGAGAGCCATCCTACACTCCGGATAATTCGGTTCAAAGAATAAGTGCTGTTAAAAATAATGTTTGAATATATAACTATTAAAGTTTAAAGGCGTTATGCTTCTAGTAGAAAGCACCTTTAATTTTTGAATCGTTATTATAACACTCCTAGGATCTCTACGAACTATAATATTATTATGATACCACAATAATACTAAAGACCCTGCCCGAACGGTCGGAAAGATCATCATCATCATCTGAAGAAAATGAGTGGAACCACATTCTTAGCTGATATACATACCTATTCATATAAAATGGCTTTTGAATAGAGGATTGTGAGACAGAATATTTCCATACAAAATGCTATAACGTTTCTATCCCCTTGTCCAATTTTTACGATTTTTAATGTTTCGGATATTATGAAAAACGCAAGAAAGCATTTCTTGGAAAAAAACAAAAAAAAGGCGAACTTATTTTTTTAAAGAAAAAAAACAAACTTTTTTTACACTAGCGATGATAATAACAACAATAACGATAAATAGATAAATACTCCGCGCCAAAAACCAATATTGTAATATACTTACAATACCTACTCAATATTCTAATATGTAATACAACCATTTGACAACACGCTGGCCTAGTTGGTAGTGACCCTGCCTACGAAGCGGTCCTGGGTTCTAATCCCGGTAAGGGCAGATATTTGTGTCTGAGTCATGGAGGTGTTCTATGTATTTAAGTATATATTTCTCTATATAAGTACTTATATCGTTGTCTAGTAACCATAGTACAAGCCTAGAGCTTAGTTTGGGACTAGGTCAATTGGTGTGACATTGTCCCCTGATATTTATTATATTTATTATTATTATAAATAAATAAATAGGTACATGTTATATCAATTAATAAGGATTACTAGCCACAATTTCAAAGTGTCCGGGAGACTTTCAAGCAACCCGTAACGGGGAAGCCCAACGAGAGTAATTTTTAATTTGTGAGTCGTATATTTCTGTTCGCATAAATTCCGCTTCATATAAAAGTCAAACTCATTTTCCGTCGCCGGTGAATCCAACAGGCGTTTTGTATCAAACCGAATGTAACAGAATTACGCGACACAACTTACAAAACTACGCTCGTTTGGCATTACCATAAAGGTTGCAGCCCTGACTTTCCTCATCCCACGAGTGCAGGTGCATGCTTCATTGGCAGATTCGAATGCGGAGAGTGCTTCAATATGCTTTGGTATAGAAATCGCTGAGATGACAGTGTGCATAACATCAATGTGGACATTATGAACTGCAAATTTTCCTTTTCATCTGTGTGGGTGAAGCTAGTATATTAAAAGAATTATACTTAAATGCGATAGTTTGTACAAATTACTTTGTTACTTCTTTACGCTGTAATGAGTGATCGGATTTGGATGAAATTTAAATGGAGGTAAGACAACTAAGATTCTAATTCTAGAATAAATATTATCGAAATCTACGCGGACGAAGTCGCGGGCAGAAACTAGTATTTAGAAATGCGAAAGTTTGTATGTTAGTTTGTTACTCCGTCACACTGCAACGGATGGACAGATTTGGATGAAATTGGAAATAGAGATAGCTTATACCCTAGATTAAATAAGGGCTACTTTTAATCTTGGAACTTTTCAAAGTTAGGTTGTGTTAAATATAATTCTTATTTAATTTTATTAAAGTTTTATTATTATTATTCGCTGTTTGTATGCCTGTTTAGATAAATTAATAAATATTATGGTCCGCCAATTTATAGCTCTTAAAAAGTTCTATAACTCTCACTCACATACTATTTTTTACTTTTGAAGCAGTTTTCGACGTGCGGCCTTTACTTTGTACCGCGGGCCAGCAGAAATTTCATCAGAGCGGTTCGGAGCGCACTCACAAATGCACAGTCCAAACTGTGCCGTGTAAAGGCCGCTTTTTAACTCTACATAGGTATAAGTAGGAACGTTGCACTGCGTATAGTTTGTTAAGACTGTAAACAAAAAACACAGACAAACAGGTCGTAACGCATTACTGTGTGTAATTTTTCGTACTTTTACACATTTTAATTTTAATTAAAATCGCAATGAAGCCTCCTTAGGCAAGGCATTATTGGTATTTGGAACTGGCCATATAGACAGATTTGAAATAAAAAAGTAGCTAAGAAAATACAGGTGGGGCAAAAGAGGTAATGTTTTTTGAATCTATGTACATACCTACTAATATTATGAATGCTAGAGTAACCAACACTTAACCAATGAACCGATTTTAATGTTTGTTTGATATTAGATAGCTTGAGCCGGGGCACGACATAGTGTACTATATATCCCGGAATATCCGACAGTTCCCGAGGTCATCATCATTGCGTATGGCACTCATCCTGCAGGGATCAAATGTCGATGTCCAAGTGTTTCAGCCAGTTTACTGCTGCAGGCGAAAATGTATGCAGCTCCTCCATGCCACCCGGGAAACACCGAAGTGGGCAATCATTTACCACGTGGGAGAGGGTCTGGTCGGGTCCTCCGCAGTCGCATTCTGGTGACTCCATCAATCCCCACTTGTGAAGGTGATGGTTTGGTTTTCCCGTGGTCAGATCGAAACCGATTTAGGCGGGTCCAGGGTTTCCCGTCGGCGCAGGAGCCAGGTAATACCTTCGAGGGGTCTGTGACGAGGGTGGCGATAAACGAATTCGCGGACGGAGACTAGCTAGTCTTTTTTTGGTATATAAACAAGGAAACTGTCTAACTGATCAATTAACGCACAGCCAAAACAACTGGAACAAACACTTGAAATTTGAAGGGGATATTCCTTGGACATCCTTGAATGAATGAATGAATGAATGATATTTATTTTCCAAAGTAAGTCACAATATACATTGCATGTTAGTATGTCAAAAGTACAAGAAATTTCATTGGAATCGTCAAAAAATATACACAAATCTAATATAATCAAAAATATAAATTAGAAGTCAAAATAAAAATAAAAATAACAATACAAAACTAGAGTTATCACCGTTAAGGATCGTCGTAAAAATAGCATGTAAACAAATTAGCAATACTTAAAAATAAATAACATAATAGGTCTAAAACATCAGAAATAATAAAAACAACAATACATATTAAATCAAAACAAATTATAAATTAAGGTCCATAAACTCTTTAACTGAGTATAATGGATTTTCCAATAAAAGGTTTATCAGCCGGTGTCCAAATGCATCGTCGGATGGTTCGTTTCTGATTTCGGAGGGTAGACGTTCGTAAAAGGTGGGACCAATTACGCGCGGGTTCTTCCCTGCAAGTGCCATGCGACGGGGAACTGTCCTCAAACGCCCCGAGTGGCGGAGCTGCTTGCCGACTGCGTGCACGCGGGCGAACATGTTAATGTTTTTTCTCACAAACATTACAATTTCATGAATGTAAAGTGAGTAGTGCGTCATGATGCGGTGCGGTTGGGGTCTAAGAAGTGATTTTGGCAAATTTATCCCCTAAGGGGCTATAACTATATGGCGGAGTAACGGGAAACTTAATCTATGCGTACTATTGTGAAACATGAAAAAAAACTTATTCAGCTTAACACTGTCACCCAGTATTAGTAATTTCCTTCAAAATGTATGTCAAACCATAGACAGGACGGGGAAATATGTCACAGTCAACATACCGAATTACCGGCCGGTACGTATGTTCCGGTCGGGTCCCTAGTTCCCTACTCCCTTTGGGTGCGTGTATTGTTTGGGATGGGAGGAACTGAGAGAGCTTCCGGCTCATATTTGCCAACGGATTTACGACCTGAATGACATGAAACAATCAGTGCAGTAGCTCTGTAGGGAATGCAATCTCGCAAGCTTCGACGAAATCTCGTGAGATTGGAAAGATCGACGAGCTCGAGCGAGTGTGGACTTGTTAGTTTAAATCTGATGTATTATTCATTAGTTTGGGTATAACCACTTTATCAAATAATCAGTCTTCTTTTTTGTAGGAAAATCAAACAATTAATTGCTATCGGAGTTTTTGAAGTGGCTTCGTAAAATAATAGGATTACGTATAATAGTGTGTCCGCCAGACGGCTTCTAAATTTAGAAGTAGAAATACGCAAACCAACATGAAAAAAAACAGATGACAAAAAAATAATTACATGGCGTTGAAAAAGGCAGCAAGCAGCTCTGTGCCGCAGCAAGCTGAGCTATTTTTTCAGGTCAAATAAATTAGTAAAATTAGTAAGTTAGAGTTTAGTTTGGGACTTGGTAAATTTGTGTGACATTCCCCTTTTTTTTTAATAAATTATAAAATGCCAACAGTTTAGCGAGTTAACGAGCCACACTCGTGACCATCCATCCCCCGCCGGCTCACAACTGCTGTGCCGACAGTGCAAAAACACGTGAATTCATGCATCTAAAGAATCTCGTTGATCTCGCGAGATCGCGTTTGATTTTCGGCCTAGATTAATCTCGGTTAATATGGCCGAGATCTCGCGAGGTTGCATTCCTTACACTTCAGGCCTCCTTCGAATTTAAAAACGTTGTTTTACGGACATTGCAGGCGCGGCAGCACCCCCAGGTCAAAAACTTGAATATTAATAAAACCCCCTACCTAAACTACCTCTGTAGGTACATATCTAAAAATGGCAAATACTCAAACTTTTGTAAGGTAAAATGTACCTATAATTTAGCTCAGTTACTAGGTTCAAACCCCAGTAAGGGCATGTATTTACCTATATGTGATGAGCACGAATATTTGTTCCTAAGTCATGGATGTTTTCTATGTATTTAAGTGTATATTTCTCTATATAAGTATTTATATCGTTGTCTAGTACCCATAGTACAAGCCTAGAGCTTAGTTTGGGACTAGGTCAATTGGTGTGACATTGTCCTTTGTTTTGGCTTATATATATTTATTTATTTATTTATTTACTGTACTTTTTTTCAAGTTTTTGCTAAATAAGTAGTTTGATAACGTAAATAATACCTCATAAATATAATAATGACATTGACGGAGTCCAAAAGTGGCATATGGCATCTAGACAACGATAGAAATAGTTTAGTAGAAAAATACAAAATTAAAAGTACATAGGAAACACCAAGTCTCAATAACAAATATTCGCGCTCATCACCAACGACAGTTAGGGTTCCCCTTTATCGATAAACACAATTATCGACGGTTTTCCCATTTACTAGAGATCGCCCCCATACTTTTGAAAGTGTGTATTTTACTTCCACAGAGATTAAAAAGTGTTTTACTGCCGCACTCAGAGTCGCCAATTAAACTTAATGCCTGATTAAGGTTGCTGCTGTCACGTTCTTTGCTATAGCAATAGAGTAAGACAACACGCCACTAAACACGCATTAAATGTAATTGACGTCTCTGAGTGCGGCAGTTAGCCACCTGAAATGGATTCACCAGTCGAGCCAAAGGAGTTGTACGCCCGAAAATTTGGAAAATCTGATTGTTTAATTTAATAATAATGAAACAGTAATCTGGAAATACATAATGAGGAAAAAAATTAGATGATGTTCAGTGAAGGTTCAAAAATCCTTTAAAATAAATAATTACCAGAATTACGTTTCTATTTTGTATTCGTAATGAAATTTTATTTTTACAAACTAATCTTGGAGCGATCTCTAGTATATGGGAAAAGCATCGAGTTGAGTTTATCGACACAGGCGAACCCTAGCTGTTATTTAAATTTGCCCCATATATTCCGAGGTCTGCTCATCGAGAAAATGTTTACCCGTCTGTGGATCAAACCTGGATTTCCTAGCTTCGTAAACAAGGTCACTAACAACCAAATAGGTCAGAGTGTAATTCTCATTTAAGAGAATAATCCTACTGATTAAAAATATCAAGGATTATGCAGCCAACCAAAGCAAAAAGACGGTTTACGCATATGGACTTCATACCACATACAGCCTTTTTCTCCTGGAACGCAGCGGTACTATCAACTATCAATACTGTTTGCATTTTATTACACCGATTCGTTCCCACTATATCGATTCGCCCCAGTTTTCCCCGTATGTTTACCCGATGATTCATCGCATGCTATCCCGCTTGCTCCCGCGCTCGGTGTAACTACGTGGATGATCTCTCTCGCATAAGCCTTGCTGTGATTTTCGTAATTAAATTTTCGTTTCATGTTATGATTGCGTTCTGTTGTTTTGAAATACGATGTGGGTGATGTTATAAGTAGGTTGTATTTAGGTTTCTGTTATTACCAGGGCTCGGACAAGTCATCGCAGAAACTGATATGGACATGGGACAAGACTATTATAGAGTCGCGACTTAAGATTATTATTTATTATTATCTAAAGCTGATATATTATTATCGTAATTTATAATTTAACATTTGACCTTTATAGTCGTATATCTGTCATGGATTTGTCAAAGTGGCATGCTTCAAACAGTTTTGTGGTGACAAATTAAACTAATACAATTATTTGCTTAATTATGGTTATATCTAAATATTTTAAATATGGTGCATATAAATACAATTAATAAGTGGATTAAGGACTACCCCGAGCTCTGTTATATGGTGGTGGTGAATTTTGGGTTGCAGTAATAAATGTCATTGAAAAATATAATTAAATAATATTGTACAAAATGCGATTCTATTGATCTTGTTCTATTGCCGTCTTGCGATTGTTTTGCGATGACTTGTCCGAGCCCTGGTTATTACTTCATTGTACATGACACAGAAATGTAATTCAAGCTTTAGAAAAGGATGTATGCGCTATCATTTCAATTGGAGCCCTGCCTCGCCATAGAACTGTGTCACAGTATCAATATAAAACAAGGTCCGGGTTCTATTGGGCTAAAAGTACATATAAAAGCAAATTTATAGCTCCAAGGGATCTCTTTCAGCTCACCTTTGGCTCGGAATAAATGATGGTAGGCGTTTTCGAAATAAATATACTTTTTAGAATCAGTAAGACTTATATTATAACAACGCCAGAGCTTGCAAACAGAAAGTATGTAATTTTGGATATTAGTTACTATTAACAAAAATCATAATGCTAAAGTAAATATTTATGTAATTAATTAATGCTGTAAGCTGGCATTTAAAAAGAAATTGTTAATTATTCACAAATTTACTAACTAAGTGTGTACTTTGGCCTATCACTACCTACATATTATGAAATTTCTCTGGTACAGTGACTGCCCTCCAGCGGAGAAATGGCGCATGTACCTATTAAATTAATTCTATTGCACTTTCAACTTTATCCAACTTTATTCACAAACGCCTTTTCTCTTTAGGAGGGTAGAGTGGGCCTTATAAGTAGCTGCACACTTTAGTACTCTGTCACTTTAAAGCCATGTTAGAACTGCTGCACTAATCTTTCAAAGGCTTTAAAGCGACAAGGTACAAAAGTGTGCAACTACTAAGGTCGACTGTACCACAGCATGTGATCTGAACAAATACAACGCACGGACAAGTTTCCATCAAAATGTGGTTTATTTACATTTACCGACGATACATTGTTTTTATCTTGCCCCATTTATTTGGCACGGACTCAATGATTTCCTTCTTGTGTATCGAGCTCCCAATCCTGTGCACCGTGAATTTTCATTCACGATTGTAATACTGTTTAGGACAGGGAAACGTGCTTCGCAATGGAAAACGCAATATACAGATATCTTTTTTTAAAGTTAAAGCTTCCTCAGCCCATGGCAGTCCAGGGACGGACATAATCAAGTAATAACTCACGTCACTTACTGTACGTGCAATCATCTTTACAGGAACAGCGGTCATCATGGAAAAAGGTATTTACAATAATTAAAAAGCAGAGAGTTACCAAAACATGAATTAAAAACTGAAAACCAAGATGTACTCGTAAATATGACCATTTATAAAGATAACTGATTATTAAAATTGTCTATAATAACTCAAACAAGCGTTTATCTGAATGTTACCAAGGCCTCTTTTACATCACGGCTTTTTTTTTAATCAGCGCTGTAGGTGTCTGACACGTCGGCATTTTGCTGAGCCAGTGTCCGTTTCACTGCCGCGAGGACACACAATTGCGTGCTATGCCTGTTACCTTTGTTTTCTTGAATCATTTGTATATTAGTGTGTCTTATGGTTAGTGAATAAATGTATTTCTTCTTCTTCTTCTTCTTTTCTAGGCGGTAAAAACAAAAACCATATTCATAGCGTCTTTGATCGGCCGCCATTACTGTCAAGTGAATGAGCGCTATAAAAAGGTTGATAATACGTTAACAGCTCAAAGATGATGTGGTTTTTAACGCCTAGAATAGGCCCATTGAGGCCCCGATGTCGAAGTCGTTTTGTGTTTTGTATTATTGGCTTTGGACGTTTTTTGAACACGTTCCTTATGCATCTTGCACCCGTGGAGGCGTTTGCATTGTACCAGGCGAGGGCCGTGTATAAATACGACGAAAAGACTATCATTGCAGAGAAGACGCGCCGGAAGAAACTCCAGCAGAAGGTCAAAAATCATATTTGAAAGGTCAAGAGTATAAAATGATGACTAGGAAAGCCAACACGAGGTCTTTACGCCAATAACCAAAACTAGAATAATTAAAATGCCACAATAATAATTAAAAAATAATTAATAAATATCAGGGGACAGTGTTACACCAATTTATCTGGTCCCAAACTAAGCTCTAGGCTTGTACTATGGGTACTAGACAACGATATAAATACTTATATAGAGAAATGTATACTTAAATACATAGAAAACATCCATGACTCAAGAACAAATATTCGCGCTCATCACACAAATATCTGCCCTTACCGGGATTTGAACCCAGGACCGCTAGCTTCGTAGGCAGGGTCACTACCAACTAGGCCAGCGCGTCGTCCAAATAGATCAGCAATGGTGCAAGCGGCACACAGGCTCAACCGCCAGTAATAATACAGCTTATTGGCTTACGAGGTCAGTATGGCAGTCGAAGTGAAAAGGTTATGACCCGGTTTAGACCACGTTCCCAGTGCATCTTGCACCCGCGGAAGCGTTTGCAGGCTAGCGGGTGAGGGCCATGTATAAATAGCCGCTAAATCGGTCCCCGCGTAAACAGCGTGGCTCTGCTGCGGCGTCAACTGGGATGTACTCGCTTCTTTCATGTGCTGGTTACGTGTCTTTACGTGGTTAACGAGGGTGGTCTTAGCTTTTTGGGTTCCGTACGTTAAAACGAAAAAACGGAACTCGTTTAGCATCACTAGCGTCTCCGTTTGTCCCATCTGTCACAGCCAATTTATTTCGAAATCTAAGTCCGTTAATTATTTTCCTATAGATTTTAGGAACACGTTTAAGAAATCTATGGTAACATAGGAAATTTCTTAAAACATACGGAACCTCCACGCAAGTTTATAAATTATTCTTTCTCCGTTTCATAATGACAGATATGGACAAAGCATAGTTCTTTGATTTTCTGCCCAAAAGTTTTTTTTATGTTTGTTGTGTTGCTGTGTTTTTGTCAAAATAATGTTGGAAGTTTGAGTTTAACTTTAATAGATAGGTGTTTGTTTTTTTTACATAATTTGTATATAGTCGGGCCGTACGGAACCCTGTTTGCACTAGTTACTCTCACTTTTTATTTAAATAGACGCAAACGACCAACGAGCCAGTCAATACGGTCAAATTATAAAAAAAAACAAATTCCCATTAACAACGGAGAACTTAAATAATGTAAAAAATGCAGATGACATATTTAACGGCTGGCCTTTAAACCAACAAGAAAAGTGAGTCAATTATTTTTAGATCACTTTATTTTCAGAACGTCGTTTCTAAATTTAAAATGGCTGTCGTTAATTGGGCTACGACTCAACGGTTTTACCAAGTGAGAGTGTGAAAATTACATAATTCCTACTGGCGCTAAATAAATTTCAGGGTCAGTATTATTAGAGAATCTGTGACAAAATTCAGTTTCTGTTGACGTTTCCTCGGAACGGTCAACATTTGTTAGTTTGGAACGTGTAAATTGTACGGTGTTTACTAAAATACCTTTCGGATTCTTGGATGTCATCCGCTCCACTGTAAAGCCAGATGTCAATCATAGTTTGGTGAATAAGTTGTCTAAAGAGCACACCTGCTTTTCGAAACCATGATGATGGTATATGTTGATGAACTAAGGTATTTTACCTTATGTTCTTCACCAAACAAGAATAAAAAGAACAAGAAATTTGTTTATGGATAGGATTTTTTATATTCAAATAGGCGTCCTTTTTATATCTCAAGTATAAGTAGTGTAGTGTCATAATGTAGTGTTTTCCCACGTCCCACATCATTTCATAGAACGATCGCAAGTTATGCAACAGAGTTGACCCTACAAGTTGTAAGTGTAGGGCAGAGGGCTTTGGATCTATCTTTGAGTTTGGCGTTTATTATTTGACTCACGCTAGGAAATCAATCGTATAAGTAGTTATTTACTTTTAAAAAAACAGTCAGGGTCGCCGTCATCGAAATCGATGAGAACTACATAGAACGATCACTGGGCAGAATTTTCGTTCCCACGTAGGTTAGGTTAGACAACCTGAAATCAACACGGGTTCAGCAGAAAATTGGATTCTATGGAAAGAAAAATCTGCAAAGTAATACGCTATATGCAAGATATTACTGTCCTTTTCACTTGTAACTGTAAAATTGCATTGCGCAATGAACATCAACAAAAACCAGAGAGCTAAGTTAGTTTTCGAAAATCGACAAAATATGATTCACCTCAAAGTCACTCAGAGGGCTATGGAGAGGGCTATGCTCGGGGTTTCTCTGCGTGATAGAATCAGAAATGATGATATCCGCCGTAGAACTAAGGTTACCGACATAGCCCGAAGAATAGCTAAACTGAAGTGGCAGTGGGCGGGGCACATTGCTCGCAGGACTGATGGCCGATGGGGTCAGAAGATTCTGGAGTGGCGTCCGCGGACCGGAAGACGAGCCGTAGGTAGGCCTCCAACAAGATGGAGTGACGACCTCATCAGGATCGCGGGACCGCGGTGGATGCGAAAAGCACAAGACCGGTCTGAGTGGAAAGCCTTGGGGGAGGCCTATGATTCACCTAAGCAGGGCGATAAAAACCGTATCGCCCTTTGACCTGTTATCGTATTGTCAACGTTTTGATAGCTCTTATTTACTTCACAGTAATGGCGGCCGAGTTGTAAACATTACCATAACAGGTCAAATACGATTTGAATTGTACCGCCTAGAATAGAGGCGCAGAAGAGATCTCATCGAGCGTACGATAGGCTACTTGCCTCATGTTAAATTTCGCTTAATAAATTAATATTTTCTGTAGTATTAGACTTATAAAACCAATATTTATCGATTTCAGATATTAAAAGTGTAAGATGGCTACATATTTTTTATTTCAAAATTGTTCATTTTATTTTTTATTTTGATCTCTGAAAACGCTGTCGGACATGTTGTGACGTCATAGGACTCTAAGCCAACTTCATGTCGGTTCTTATACGAGTGAAATTCGCAATGGTATATTCTGCAAGTATTCTGTGCTGTGACATGACCTTGACATTTATGACTCATGGACTTTTGAGGTTGTGTTATGATCGTAGTCGTTTTAATATTAGTAAAAACCTAATCTGTGTGTTATTGTTACTGCTTTCAAGTTTTATTGATAAGAGCAATCATGGATGTTGGATACCAAGAATCGACACATTGATGGTCGGTAATTTTTTGCCTTGAATCCAGATTTCAACTTTTTAAAACAGAGTCAACTAGCCTATTCCATCCATACGATTTCGTCCATACGATTTGAGTCGGTAGAAAACCGCAAAACTCACCCAATGTCGTACAAAACTTGTTTTATTGTTTGTTAAATTATTGTTCATTTTGTAAATCAAAAATAATTATAGTTATTTTTGCGTGCGTTAAATTATAATTAAACTAATATAGGATTAAATAACACAATAATAATAATAGATATTCAAGTTTAATTACCTAGTTCAAATTAAATTTGATATTATTTACGTTAAAAAAATTACAATGTAAGTTTATTAAGCTAAAGCCCTCTCTTAATGTTGCTGTGCCTAACAGAGTCCATAATTAAGTTATATATTTATTACTGTAATAGCTTAAGTTTTAGCCTGTCAACTGCCAACACATTGTGGAACGCAATAAACGTTTGAGTATTTGAGTATGTGAGTAATTAGTTTCATTTCATATCATCCTTATTTCAAAACAAAAACTTCAGCAGCGTTTGCACCTTGGCTATGATCAAGATACTAAAAGATTTGGAGAAAAAAATCTGTACACAATTATGCCTCCAACAATCACGATACAAGAACATATGAACGAACAAGCATATCTTTCTAGTCGATCTGGGAGTGGTTGGGGGGAGTCTCGTCATAGCTCACAGATGTTGCGGGTCGCTGACCTTTTCCTACATCTATGAGGACGAATTCTTTCATCATCTGGAGCCCTACATTTAAAATCGATGTTTGACGTTACGAAATCTCCACCTTTTTCTTTCGATTTAATCTCTAATGACCACTTTACCGCAACGTAAACGATTTTCGAAAACTGACGCGACCGTCTGCAACTTACGTAAACCTATTTTTGCTAGCGATAATATATCTTCAGGCATCAGGAGGGTTATTATGACATAGCTATGCAGTTCAGTTTACGGTGAGAGAAAAGGACAGAGCTATATTTATTTATTTATTTATTTATTTATTCGAGGAGAACCAACAGCTTTACAAAACAATATAAAAACATAAGATAGCATCAACTAAGCCAGTAACAGGATCTCGCTTATGGAAACAAAATTAACCACCAAACAAGGTGCCACACAGACACCACGACTCATGCAAGAGATTGAGTTAAATTGATAAAGTAGTTACAGTTAAAGTACTTACAAATTAATAATTTATAAATTAATATTTTAGTTGCGACTTGACAGAATACAAGTGAAAAGAAGACACTTACATATACCTAAAGCAAAAACAACGCTAACCTACCTACACCGAGAGTTAATTCGCTTAAGGCGCACTCAGTCAAAACACCTCTCAGCTAAAATCCGCCTCACCGAAGGTATTTTAGAATTAAAAATATCAATATCCAGTTCATTCGCTAAAATATTTAAGTTACGGCTAGCACGATTTAGAAAACTATTCCGCCTGTAATTGGATGATGCAGGTTTCACAGAAATTGGGGAGTAATGTCTTCTAGAGCGGACGGGGGCACTGAAAGAGAGGCTGCTAAGCATATAACTGATATAGCTCTGTCCTTTATCGTAAAATGAACTGCATAGCTATGTCATAATAAAACCCAGGGCCTATATTCGACTGGGGAAAACCAAAGCTATGGTTTCGTTTTTAACTCTGCCGTCATTATTGTCTAGTAGATAAGAGCTATAGTAACGTTGACATTGCGATAACATGTCAAAGGCAATATTGTTTTACCCATTAAGAGAATACAAAATAATCTTAGTGCTATAATTTAAACTTATGTTCTTTTGAAATTATCTGGTTGCCCAAGATACAGGCTGGCCTCGTTTGGGAACCCCTGTTGATACCTTTACCTTGTTATAAGTTATATTTTTACAAATAAAAATCTTATCTTATCTTATCTAATAGAATACAAGCCCAGTGAAAGGCATAGGGCACTCAAAGTAATGATTTAAGTGACTTTAGTAACTATGCTATGTCTTTCTTCCGGGTTATTGTGTTATAGATTTTTAAATATCGTCTTCCTTAACCGGGAATCGAAATGGACGTATATGATAAAACATTCATCATCATCATGTCACCCGAAAGACGTCCACTGCTGGACATAGGCCTCCCCCAAGGCTTTCCACTCAGACCGGTCTTGTGCTTTTCGCATCCACCGCGGTCCCGCGATCCTGACGAGGTCGTCACTCCATCTTGTTGGAGGCCTACCTACAGCTCGTCTTCCGGTCCGCTGACTAAATAATCTTCCGATTTGTATCATAAAACACGTAAACAGCCCTTTGAGCGTTATATCCGGCGAAGAATTATCGCTAAATAAAACATTAATTTCGTGTTTTTTTAACGGTCCTCTTTTAGATTAAAAGTGTATGTGTAATAAATAGATATAGATATACTATTTTTTAAAATAATTCACTCTCATTCGGATGCCCTGAACCCATTACACAAAATCAACTTCAGAGTTCCTCGTAAACGAGAGTGCCAGTGTCCTAGAAAAGATCTTACCACGTAGTAGTATATGTTATGCTCGGTAACATTGTTAACAATAATTTGAAACTAACGGACATTGATATTTTTAATTGTTCACTTGCAACATTGAAGAACGCTTTAAAGACATCCAAAAAATAGGTTACTGTCACTTAAGACCCTTTTCTTGTCAAGATAAATTTCTGCATCTCTGCAACGTAATCGTAATCGGTCGATTAAATGCTAAATTATTAATATATCATATTTGATTATATAAATACTCCTTTCTTCGGACAAGCCACGTTCTTCTGCTAAGTTTATCTTTAAGGAAACTATAGGTCTATATCGTGTTATTTAAGTTTGTACATTAATGTATATGACCGTTTGTTTCTTAGCAAGGTATAAATTATCACTATCAATGATCCTTTCGATTTGTATCATAAAACACGTAAACAGCCCTTTGAGCGTTACATCCGGCGAAGAATTATCGCTATATACTCATCTTACTACCCGATATGTTAAATGTCAGAGGTGTGAGACGAGTATTCGGCCTTATTGCGTCGCCGGATGTAACATCTCAAAGGGCTGTTTACGTATCTGTTTTTTATCGACTCGAATGTATCGAGTTGACATTAGAGGTGAACAGCTTGCGCCATAGATACATCAACATCCCATACACTTATTCAAATTTCGAAAAACACTAACCTGGCAAGGTAAGGTAAGGTAAGGTGGCCATTTGTAATCTCAAGATGCATGAAAGAAAACCGCTTGATAGAACCCAAAATCTAGATAATATTTAATTTATTCCAGAGCTAATATTCAAAACAGAACCAAACCCTGACGAATGATATCATATGTTATTGGATCGCTACTGTTTTGAACAAGAATCTTTGTCTGTTGCAACGAATAAAAATAAACGAAACGTTTATGGCAGGACACGTGTTTCATAAAAATAAAGTGCTACTGGGATCGACATGGGGATTTGCGCAAGTTATAGGTCAAATGGTCATGTCAATGGCCCTGGCGTAAAGCCAAAATTTGTTGAATCTTATAAATAACTAGCTTGAGCTTGCGACTTCGTCCGTGAAGATTTCGATTACCGTTATTCTATCGGGAACTTTTATTATTTCCGAGATGAAAAGTAAAAGTAGAGCATTTCAAATTTCATCTGTATTCGTCCAGCCGTTGCAGAGTGAAGGAGTAAGAAACTTTCAGTTCCCGACTCGATTGTAAAATTTAATCGAATGTTATTCTCTAGTTAAACCATGACGTTGTCAGAATATCAAAAACATTTATTACGTAGGTTGTTAAGTTTAGACTTGTGACTACGAAATGCCTTTCGAATAAATTGTAAAAAAGGCATTTCGCCGCATGAGTAAGTGGCGTAGCATCAGTGCAAAATTTATCTTTAACGAAAAACCGGGAAGATAACTAAATCATTCGTTATTTGAAATAACCAAATAATGTATCTACATGAGCTTTATTCTTATATCTAGATAAATTATTTAACTTTTAAATAAAAGATGAATGTTAGTAGTAGGTACAGTCATGTAGAGCTAAAAGTTGTCAGGCACCATGAAAATAATCTACAACATAAGTAATTAATGTTTTGGAAATAAATAGGCGAAATATAAATATATTATTTATGTGACCTTTTTAGGGTTCCGTAGTATAACTAGGACTAGGAACGCTTATTGTTTCGTCATGTCTCTTAGTACTAGAAAGCTGTTATTTGGCAATATACTTATTAGTCACGCTGATAGTGTGGTCAAACCATGACAAAAATATTTTTTAGTGTAAAGTGGGGATGGTTTTTTACATTACGATTTTACGAGCAATGTCAGTATGCTGGTTTGACCCGACTTGACATTCTATATACATTTATTTACTAATCTTACTTCAATAACAAACGAGGTTTGTTATCTTCATCTAGATAGTTAATTTGAATAAAAGAGTTGACAACGCAATTATTTGACATTGGCGTTTTCTTCGAATAAATTATTTTCAAATGATTTCCTTTTAGATAATTATCTAGATAAGAAATTATTTAAATAATGCCTAACTTGGCATGAGTGGCACCCGGTGTGCGGATATTGTTGGTAAAGTTCAATCAAAACTCTTAAAAAAAAAGCAAATTAAATTTTGGTTTTATTCAAAAATCTAAATATTTTTTATACGGTTCTTTCAAATTATTAATCAAGTATGTTTGAAACAAATTTAATAAGAAAAAAATCCGTCTAACTTTAACACTTGTTAAAATTTATATATTTTTACTTTGCTAAAACTCTTCTCAAATGAACCAACTGATACGCATACTGTTATAAATAACCTTAGTGCGACCAATAGATTCGAATGAGATTTTGTAAAATCCCATGCCTACTGTACTTTACATTTCGGAAACCTCAAAAACCCCTTTTTTAATTTACCTTATCAAAATAACTTATAAAATAATTTATGGATTAAATGAATTAATAAATTACTGCATTTTTTTTATGTCAATGAGAAGTAACGCGAGCACTCATGCCACCTGATAGTAAGTGGGATTCGAGACCCATAGACATTTGAAATGTCAATACTACAACTGCAATCTCTAATCTTCAAATGCGTTGCCAACCCTGAGGACTGAGATGGAATGCCTGTATGCTAGTAATTTAACCGGCTCCCAAAAACACTTCACTTGCCTTGTTTTGAAGAATAAACTAAGAATATTAACTCTTTTGTAATGCTTTTATAATAACCATTGTTGATTTTAATATACTTAACAACAAATACTTTGCGAAGAAATGTTGAAATGTATGCGGTCGGGAACAAGGAAAATTCCCCAAGCCCGCCACACCACAGGTGCCGTGCCGTGCAATCCCTATTTCCGGGGAATCCCCTGACTAGTGACAGTTATGTAGCGAAATTCGACAATAAAATAAATACATTTTGGGGGAATCCCGATCGACTTGTGTGTATCTACACTAAAAAATATATAATAATCAATTTATTGCTTTATTTGGATACGGACGGCGAGCTCAAATAGGTGTCATGCACCTATTTGAGCTCGCCGTCCGTATCCAATTAAATACCCTTTATACGTTCCTGAATGAAAATAAACTTACTAGGCAAGTAGGCACCTACATTTATTACTTATATAGTTACTTACTTATTTATTATTTTATTTTATTGGTGGTGGTTATGCAATCTGCCATAGTTTTACGAATTGTTATAAATGGCACACACTACTGTAGGTACTCTTACGACGAGTTACAATTAACGTACTCGCAGACCTCGCAAATATTCTTATCGAGTGCGAGGGACAGAGCTTTCGGCTCGCTAGTTACGGTGAGGTCGGGTTTCACCCCTAAGCGGGTGCCCCCATCTACACCACTTTCGATGAAACTAAATTTGGATTCATACATTCGATGAAAGGTGTTTCGATAAGCTGATAGATACCCGAGGTTGAGTGATAAGATAAATCTAGAAGGAGAGGAGAATAGAAGTTTTTTTTTTTTATGGCATAGGGAAGGCTGACGAGCACACAGGCCACCTGATGGTAAGTGGAAACTGTGCCCCATAGACATTCGCATTCACAAGACTGCAAGCCTAAGACTGCAAATGCGCTGCCAACCCTGAGGACTAAGATAGAATGCCTCTATGCTAGTCATTACACCGGCTGTCTTATCCCCAAACCGGAACACAACAATGCGAACACTGCTGTTTGGCGGTAGGTTAATGGATAAGATGGTGGTAGCGATCCGGACGGACCCCGCACAAGGTCCTACCACCCGCAATTAGGTATAAATGGAGAACAATGCGAAGGCGTTCTATAACATTGAACAGTGATCGTAAACAGCAATGCTATTAGAAACACTGCAGTAATACTCGTGTTTGATGCAACTAGCGTACGATAATAGATAATTTAATATTCTCCACACAGCCACTATTCTGCCCTTCTAAGCTAATAAGCAGTATCCCAAAATCAATAACCAAAGCAGTTTTAATTCTCTCCTGTTAGCAATAAGGTTGATATTGCTGTAGGAGTTTTATCTGAGATACTGCCTATTGGATAAGCAGGGATTTCCTATGACTATGATTACGGTTCCATACCCAAAACATCGAAGTCTGTTGTTTAACGTTAACGAAGGAGAATGGTGTATTTAGCTTAAGGCTTCCAGATAATAAAACAGTATCACGCTTGTTTAGTTACTAAATAAGTTCTAGGAGTAGGGTAAAGTCACCAGTGGTCAGCCAGAGACCAGTAGTCGACCTTACATGAGTGCGAAGAGTGGGAGATGTATCTTTCGTACTCTCCCCACTTTTGCAACGAATAGGCAGAGGCCGACAACAGATCTCTGGCTGACCACTGGTGACTTTACCCTAGCTCTAATAATTTTCAGGAAGCATTTCTGAAAATAGCTGAGTACGGGGTAAGTACTTTAAAATTGTGAATCTTCCGTTTTAAGACGTTTGTGAAGCGACTCTTAAATCGCGTCGCTTCCAATATTTTCCCATACAAATTTAGCTTAATTTAGCACCCCCTAAATGAAGTCCGATTTTCGTGACTTTTGAATATGTTTTAGTTATTAGTTTAATTTGTTTTTGTTAAAGGATACAAGTATTTGGTGATAAATGTCATCATCAATATATATAATGACTAGCATAGAGGCATTCCATCATAGTCCTCGGGGTTGGCAACGCATTTGCAGTCTTAGGCTTGCATTCTTGTGAATGCGAATGTCTATGGGTCATAGTTTCCACTTACCATTAGGTGGCCTGTGTGCTCGTTTGCCTTCTCTATGCCATAAAATAAATAAATAAAATAAATAAATATATGTTTCTAGTAAGTGTTCGAAATTACGAAATTTATCTGTCACAGGAAACAAACTATAGTCTTTATGTTACTAATATTATAAATGTTCAACCACTGAATAGACGGGATGAAACTTGGCACACATAAGTTAGGTCCCGGAATAGGACGTATGAAGGTTTAGTCCAAGAAAATTGTAAAGTTTCCGTGGGAATACAGGTAACCAAATCAAGCGGACGCGGATTTTAAAACGCTTTCATAAAGATGGAGTGATTCAAGAAAAGGTGTTACAGAATACTCACGTAAACTGCGCCACAAAGCGAGGGTGGGTCGCCAGTAATACATAAAATAAGCCAAATATAATAGGAGAAATATGGGTTCCGAATGACTCACTAAATGAATCCTCGACGGGAGTTATTTGCTTAAAATCCAAGTCAATACAGGTCAGTGGGTCACAGCGGACAGATTAATCAATTCCAGATTCTTGCGCGGTGGAAGGAAGTCGGTCCAAGGATTTCTGATTTATAATAAGAGGGAAAAGAGCGGCATTGTGGTTCCGTTGGAAGACGTAATGTTTTAGAAGGATGTCTTTGGCATTAAAAATACCTAAATTTACCCATAAAACTTTTTAAGGAGTTCGAAACGCGTGCATAATGATCTGATCGAAAATGGCTAAGAAATTTGTTTTGAGTGTAAAATACATCCGCCATTTGTGCTTTTTTATGCATTAAAAATAAAAAAACATGTTAATTCGTAAATCTTGACAAAACTGTGTTAAAAACAACGGAAGGAATTTAAATGGGCTTTTTTGAATTATTATGCGACTAATCTTTTGAAATTATTAATGATTATTATATTTTTAGCGGTTGTAGAATGTGGGTGCAGTTTGTCTGGATCAGTACCACCATCTTATCTTTCAATCTGCCACCTTTCAGCATTGTTCGCATTGTTATGTCCCAGTGTGGGGATAACAAAACCGAATAAATTACCAGCATAAGGCGCTGTTCCACCAAGGGCGAGGAAGCGATTAACTATTGGTGATTTTCTCGCTCAAGAAAACACCAAAAGATAAAGATCCCCTGTCAGTAAAGTATTAATAGTTGATCGCTGGCTGTTCACACGGCCGGCGAGAACTATCTCCACTAGTTTGTCGAAACAAAAAATATAGATCCCGTGTCAAAGATACACAAATATTAATAGTGCCTAAAGCCGATCCAAATTAGTCCTCAGGGTTTGCAACGCATTTAGAGTCTTAGGGCCGTATTAATAAACTCATCTTGACTATGAGGCCCGTCACAAGATACGTCATAGTAAACGCCAAACCATAAAACACTGTAATTTTTGACGCATCTCGAGACGAGCGTTAGAGTTGAGATCAGTTTATTAATACGGGCCTTAGGCTTGTAATCTTGTGTGTTAAAATATCTGTCTCGATCAGACTTACAATCATGGCTTGTATGCTCGTGTGCCTTCTACTTACCATGAGAAAAACCGTTCCAAGGATGATATGAACCTCGTTGACTTGGCGTTTACAGGATGATTCATTACTATTGTTAAATTGATCATTATCGAATTACAGCGATCGCATGACTGTTTTTTCAGTGATCTATAATTAAAAGTGTCAAGCGATAATCAAGGGCATCCATTAATTACATTGATCGTGCGGACAATGTCTGAGAACAAGGCAACATTAGAGTAATTTTGCTTGTTAGGATTCCATTCCCAAAGGGTACCAATAGGATCCTATTACTTAGACTCCGCCTTTCGTCTGTCTGTCCGTCCATCAATCACAGCCCGCATCTTTTGAACCGTTTTTTTTTTCAGAGTGTGTATTACTATAGCCAAGAATTGTGTTTATTCCGGCGTACGGAACCCTTCGTGTGCGAGTTTCAATCGTATTTGGCTGTTTTTAGGATTCCGTGGCCAAATGGCAAAAAACAGAACCCTTATAGATTCGTCATGTCTGTCCGTCCGTCTGTCCGCCCGTATGTCACAGCCACTTTATTCCATAACTATAAGAGCTATACTATGGAAACTTTGTAAGTAGATGTATTCGGTGAACCGCATTAAGATTTTCATACAAAAATAGAAAAAAAACAGTAAATTTTTGGGGTTCCCCATACTTAGAACAGAAACTCATTTTTTTTTTTCATCAATCCCATACGTCTATGGATAGGTCTTCAAAAATGATATTGAGGTTTCTAATATATTTTGAACGAGATCTAATAATTAGTTTTTTTTAATACGTTATAAATCGTAAACCGCATTTTACCTTTCATTCAATCAACTCCAATATAATAAAGAATAAAGAAAAACATTTATTTAGATGTATAGTGGTACGGAACCCTACGTGCTCGAGTCCGACTCGCACTTGGCCGGTTTTTTTTTACATTCAGATGAAGATGAAGTCACTAATATTGGTCCATTAACTCTAACTCTTTGATTGTAGTGATCACACACGGATATTTTTGACGCACTAACAAATAAATATATTCTTATGAATAATAACTAACTTAGTACAATTAAAAGAAAAAAAGTACTTTCTTATGACAGTTTTGACTATGAGATAACGTTTAATATGAGCATGCAACTTGCATAACACGCTAAAAAATAAATTTTCTTTTGAATAACTGATGTTTATTTGAATTTTAACATTTCTAAAAAGTATGCCTATGAATTACTTATTTTAAATATCCCCTATCATTATATAACATCGATGTTTATATGAACTTAATACCTATCTACTATGAAATGTCACTTTGAAATAAGTATTAGTAAATTATTGAAACAGTTCTCAATAAATGTAATATTGGAAGGAAGTCCCTAGTTAATAGACGTTTTTGCCACAAAAAATATATAATAATGTTTTTTTTATGGCATAGAGAAGGCAAACGAGCTCACAGGCCACATGATGGTAAGTGGAAACTGTGACCCATAGACATTCACATTCACACGACTGCAAGCTTTAGACTGCAAATGCGTTGCCAACCCTGAGGACTAAGATGGAATGGTTCTATGCTAGTCATTACACCGGCTGTCTTATCCCCAAACCGGAACACAACAATACGAACACTGCTGTTTGGCGGTAGATTATTGGATAAGATGGTGGTAGCGATCCGGACAGACCCTGCACAAGGTCCTACCACCCGCAAATGTCTGATTATTACATGCATTGTTGTAATAAACATATTTAACTTACGATAAAACTATAATGACTGAATACGAACACTCTTTTATTAAGGTGAAGAACTAACTGAATAAATATCAATGGATCTGCTTACACCAATTGACCTAGTCCCAAACTAAGCTCTGGGGAGGATATGCTGAAGCATCAGTTTAGGTTACGAGAAAGGGACAGCTGTATAACTGCTATAGCTCTGACCCTATCTCTCAACCATAACTGAACTACTTTAGTATGCCATGGTCATCCCCCTGGGCTTATACTTTGGGAACTAGACCCGAAACATACTGACACGGAAATATATTCTTAAATGCAAAGAAAATATGGAAGACTTCAAAACAATGATCGAATCCGTAACCGGTGGCTTCGTAAGCAGGGTCACTATCAAAATTGTAATTCAAATTTAAAATATGGTTATTATTATATTCAGAAATTGGCCACACGTCGGTAATATGGAGTGAATCTACTAGCGCTTCGGACAAGACCACCATTGCGGAGAAGTACTAGAAGAAGCCTCCAACCACCTCGGCTAACTGCATATCTTGTAAATTTTGATATCAGTTTTAGGGAGATCTGGTCAATGTATTTTTATCTTATCTTGTATTATCTTAACAATAGGCCGTTTCTGATGCCTACAGTTCGTCCTCTCTTCCAACTCTTCGAATGTGCTGGTTTCCACACGATTTTTTTCCATCGCTGTAAGAGCATCGGGTAATGTACTTAAGCCAGAAGAACTCATGGTGACCTCAGGGGTTCGAACTCGATACCTAATGATCACAAGTTGTCCAAGTCGACCCCCTAAGCCACTAAGCCACCGACGCTCACTGGTCAATTTATACAACTATGTATTTTACCCATACTAATCAAAGGTGAAAATTTTAAAAATGTTCCGGAATTTCAATATAACACAGGCAAATGTGGCTACCATGTTTTGAACATTGACCATTGTTCTCTACTACATCCATTCAAAATATCTCTGCTAGTGTATATAAAACAAATTCGCCAGACAACGGTTTATTAGTAGTTCTACTATGGTATTGTCTGTAACCAAAATAACTTGTCTGTTCCCAATTTGATCGTCATCATCATCATCTAACTTAATAGCTAGTCTCTTTTCTGTGGAGTAATTACCACTTTTCTCTGTTCTCTGTCAGCTTTTTTGCCTCCTGATACGACACGATATTGTCCTTCTGTCTGATTAGGCCAAAATAAGTAAGCCTAGGTCTTTCTCTTCCTCTTCCTTCAATTTTGACCTCGAAAATGATCAAAAATGAAAGTCTTGCCGTATCTGGTGTCCCATCATATTACCTCTTCTACATTCTATGTAGATTTGATACGTCGCGTAAAAAGATTCTGACTATTCGTTTAAAAACTTGACACATTTCGTACGAATCTAATGTATTTTTTATACCTGAAGTAACTTAATCCGCGGCTTAATATTTGGAACGGACGTTGGTCATTATGATGTAAGCGTATGTTGTCTAGGGAATATATAGGGACCATGTAGCAAAACATATCGAAATCTGTTTGATTATCCTGCACCGTCACATTTGTTCTTACTTGTAATAATTTTGATATGTATCCCTGGATATATAATGGTTGTACGTAATGCTGGTTTATGTATATAATAATGATATTTATTCAAAACAAGCTCGGCTCGGTTTAGTTTCATGCGTTTTCTTCCCCTTAAACTTAGTCTGACTATTACGATTATTGATTATGTTGGAGATATTACTAAAAATTGTGTATCTAAGAAAATATTTCGCAAATTAAAATGAAAACATATAAACCTATTTCATAATAAATAAAAATTGTTCAAAAATCGTGGAAATTGGACCTGATTTAGGGGAGGAGAAACGTCACCGTCCGGAGCTAAATTTGTATGATTTTTTTGAGAGTGACCAAGTTTGAAGACCTCACAATATTCTCTAGATTATGTTTTTTTTTAATGCTCGTGCTACCTATTTACTGAAGAAAGCGACGAAAGTTAAATAAGGTTTCATGTCCAGTCATGGCAATTGTTCATAATTGTAGATCATTTGTGTGTGTAATTGTGTCACTGATCAATTTTGTAATTAGAACGAAGAAGATTCATAATATTGTTTTGGTCTTAAAGAATCGCAAAAAATGCCTTTAGATTTATGATCAATCATCATCGTTATCATGCTATTCGTTTGCATCATAAACGATAATTGCTTAATTACAATGGTTAAGAAAGAGACGATTGATTAGTCTTAAATTGACAGGTTACTGACAAAAAAAGGTTGAAATAAATTTGTATCAATGCTTTATTCTGATTCCTTACATAAAAGACTCTTGATAGAGACGAAAAGGAAGTAAGATCGAGATAGACGAAACCAGAGCGAGAAGCATGTATATCGCGCATGTGTTTTTTAGAAGTCTATACAAACGTTGTAATAGAAAATGCGTTAATCTAAATTCGGTTAGAGCATTCAGGTCAGGTCAAGGGGTTAGGAGAAAAAAGTTTTAGTTACATTGTTAGATGGATTTGGGAGCATTCTGAATAGTAAATTAGTACCTACTAACGTTAACTCGTTCAGAGCTATGAACTCGATATTGTGTCGGTTTTGTATTGGAATAGAGAAGCTTGGTAAATGTGTTTAATTCTGATTTTTTTCCAATGACTTTTATGGTTAGATAAATGTTTTAGAAAATCCCTACTAGTCATACTAAATGAGAGAGATTATTTAACTTGATTTTATAATTTACTAATAATAAAAAGTGACAAAAACCAATCCCTAAAAAATAGACGAGAACGAATTCCATTTAGATGTCAACAGAATCTAAATTAAATCATAGATTTTTGGCGAACTCAATGGGTCTAGGAAGCAGATATAAACACCGGGAAAACCCGTGGGTTCAAACCCTGCGGAACCAACGGAGCTAGGTCGCTCCCGGGCCACGTGCGCGCGCCGATCAATGCGCGACAACTGCAACACCCTTTGTACTCAGAGCCGTCACAGACACAGCCTAAGCAACACCTTTCATATCCAACTAAACACGAAACCACTTGAACACTGAACAAAATTAGATCACGATGCAACATTGCCTTTGAAATGTCCACTATTGAAGATTCGTTAGGTACTAAAGGATTTGAAAATACAGCTCAAGCGAGACTCGCGTACGTTGCTAGCATTGAATACTTGTTTTTAAACTAAATCCTTTAGTGTTTTAAAGCACTAAATATTACCAATTCCACAAAATTAACAGCACTGGCAAGGCACTTTGCTTGGCTCCATACAGAAAATCCAAGTCAGCTTGCAAACGTTGCGAAGTCCTAGAGTTACACTGCAATTCGAGCAGGGAGACACTTCTCTACTTGTAGAAGTACATGGGCTTCATTCCAGCCTGTACATGAATCTCACAATTCACACTAGCACTCGCAACGTTGCAACTTCTCCACTGATGCTTCAGAAGAAGGATACGGAGCTTGACTTGAGCAAAGCGTTGCCAAGCGTACGCGAATCTCGTCTTTTGGACCCGTTTGGTGGCAGTACCTGCCCGCTAGGCGCCGGCGGAGCGCATGCCGGCGCTAGCGGCCGCGCGGGCACGGCATGGGCGCGCGGCGGAGGAGGCAGCACGGGCGCGGCCGCGGTCGGGGCGCGACTGAGCCGAGCCGATCGACCGCCGCGCCCGCCCTCGCCAGGGCTGACAGATTCCGGCTTAGGTGGGAAGCGATTTTTTTGTTACAGGGAAACCTTTTTGTGTAGAACTTGTTATGAGAAAGTATTTGTGTTTTATTTAGAGTTGTGTAATGGATTAATGTGGGGATTTCTTGACTGTAAAAGAAATTATATCATGAAATAGGGAGAAATATGTCAAAGAGATTAGCGTCCTTTTTTTTTTTTCGCGCCGACTTGGTATGTTTTAACATATTTATAAAGTGAAATTTTTCGTTAAAACCGATCAAACAGTGGGAGCCGTACGTTCGTACGTCGTCCTAATTTTTCAAGTCAAATTAATATCAGGGGACAGTGACACTAATTGACCTAGCCCCAAACTAGACTTGTTATATGAACAACGTACTTACTTGTCAGAGAAATACATATTGAAATACATGGAAAATATCCATGTCATCCAAATTCCTCCACTGTCCATTCATTCGCCCGTCTGTCTGCCAGCGGGCTGTATCTCATGAACCGTAATAGAAAGATAAAATTTTCACAGAGTATTTCTTTTCATAACATTTTTTTTTTTAAATATTAAAGGGCGTTCTATACAAGATTGTGATAAGGAACCATTAATTTGGGAGTCCGACTCGCACCCGTTCTTTTTTTATCATGACTACATAGCTGACCTGACATAACATTATGGTCTAGTTAAAAAAAAAAGTAAACTTTCCCATTTTTTCCCTTGAAAACCTTATTTGGACTATAATATTACGAACATAAAAAAATAATGCCTCTGTGCAGCCGTTCTTATGTGATGCATTTATCAACAAACACCACTTCATTTGAATGTAAGTATGTAAATAAATACCTAAAGGTAACTAATCAATCAAACTAAGTAATCAAAACTTACCACTATGAACCACATACTAATTATTTACTCTATAATTTCCATGACATAAATTCGACTATTGATTAACATGACCTTTCACACGTCATACCTTTAAATTATCAGCATGACGTGTAAAATGGAGTCCCAGTGAAAAAGTACAAGTTGACTTAACTCGTAATAAAAAAGGGTACATACATGAACGGAGTATACTACACTTACACCCTTTTTCGCTTGATCTTCAGAAGACTTATTCCCTTTTTCACCAGGGCCCCAGTTACGCCTACATCCTATCCCAACCCACTCAAAGCACAGTTATTAGCCCGCATGCTTGTAGCAATCCATTGACGAGTTATTTTAACATTATTGACACGTGAGCTATTGCAGCAATGCAATGTATCACGAAAAGCAAGCAAGCATCGACCAATGAAAATGAGCTTTATTTATTGCCCACCATATTTTTTTCCCATCGTCGGTAACCCTAGCCCGCCCGCCTGCGCGGGGCGATCTTTGCCGAGGGCGCCGAGCGAGCGCGCACGCGTCGCCGCCGTAACTATCCGAGCGCCGGCCTCATGCAAATATTCGAGTAGAGAGAGACAGATGGTTGAGGTGTATTAGGATTAATCCACGCACGCGTCTATGAGAATTTAATGTGATGTACTAGATTAAATGTTTTATATTGAATAATGAAACGAAAAAAAAGTATCACTCTTTTACTTGCTCATTTAAGGCTCAACTCGATCATTACCTTTATCATGTGTTACAATTACAGTACCTACTCGCTACGAATCGAATGCTTTGTCCCTCGCACTCTATATAAATACTGTGGGGGACAGAGCATTCGACTCGCTAGTGAGTACGGTAATTGGAACTCATGGTAAGGGTACTGTATCCACGAAGGTGAAAACCTACTTTGCAAAAAAAAAAACATATTCAAATCGGTTCACTTGTTTAGGAGCTACAATGCCACAGACAGATACACAGATATACACGTCAAACTTATAACACCCCTCTTTTTGCGTCGGGGGTTTAAAACCAAAGTAAAATGTTTTTATGCAAATATTAAAACTTGTAATCAACGTACTAGATTTCAAGTAATTTATTCCCTGATCGCAGAAATCGCAGATCAATCGTGCCTAGGGTTACTATCCGTCCGAATTAGTCCGGATATGTCCGTACCTCGAGACTCTAGTCCGGACTTTGTCCGGCTGTTTAATTTGTCCGTTTTTTTTTAAATTATATGGCTTTTATCGATATGTATGGCTTTTTGTCACGATTTTTCAAATTCCTTATCGGTAACCCTAATCGTGCCAGCTTTAATGAGCTTTTGCGGTACGTACTTCTAACACAATATAATTACAATTGAGTACATCATTATACAGTCGGCCTTATAAGAAGCTGAACTATAGTACCTTGTCGCTTTAACGCCTTCCAGAGATTAGTGCACCAGTTCAAATATGACTATAAACTGACAAAGAGCTAAAGTGTACAACTACTTATTAGATTGACATAGGGTAGAACACCGAGTGATTGTTGAATTACTGTCTCTATTACCTTATGTTAAAGTTCATGGGGCCAATAATTAGTAGGTTGCCAATAATAGAGCAGTTCACCCTACCCATCAGTGGTCTCCCTCCCGCCTAGCGTTCCTGTTGCACACTTGGCCTGTTCATGAATGAACGGCGATCGGAGCCGTGCGTGCGTCTGTCATTCTGCATTGCGTAGGTTTACAAGCTATCGACTGGCGCTCCAAGAGCTGGGTGATTCTAACAATTTAGAGTGACGGCACCAAATGGACACTTTTAGCTGACGGCACCATTAGTGGACACTCTTAAATCACAGATTATAAGGTTACAAATGGAGTGTCTCAAAATAAATAAACTTCTGTACCATAAGAATCAAGTGCCACCATTGGTCCTTGTTCATTAGTGATTCCATCACCCAATCAACTCGTCCCGACAAATGTTTCATAGAATTTCATATGACCGAAAGACATTTTTATAGTGTTATTGCTTTTTGAAACTCTTGGGTATTAAATACGTATGTTAGATCTCTGATTGGTAGAAAATTTAAACTCCCGCGGTGGAAAAGGATGGATGATTGAATGAGAATTCTACAAATGGAAACATTCTACATTTATCTATATAAGTATTTGTATAGTTGTCTAGTGCACATAGTACAAGCCTAGTTCTTACAAGGAAAGGTATCTAACTGTCCGACTAACTAATATAATATAGAGATATTTAAAAAAAAAACAAGTTTTAAGAAGATGAAAAAATATTGAGCGCGTGTTTTGGTATATCGGCTAAAACTAATATTTAAAAAAAATACCGATGAAAGTGTATCTTCGATGATCTTTGGAGGGTATTTTTTATTAAATATGTGTTTTAGCCGATATATAACAAAACACGTGCTCATTATTTTTTCATCCATACCTTTCCTTGTTAGTTTACTTATGGAACGATTCCAACACATGGTAGAAATGTTTCACGGTTTTTTTTCATTCTTTTATAGCTTTATTATAAACAAAAAGCATAAATATAAAATCAATAAGTATTGAAGTCCTCCATTGACCTATATAACGATGAACCTCACAATACATTACCTAAGGTACCTTCCAGACGCTTCGAAATAAACAATCAAGATAAAAGACGAGTGAAGCGGGTGAGTATCCGTGTAAGCATGAAACCATTGAAGCGGTTGGATACATCCTGAACAAAGATAATGAAAAGTTATATTTTGCAAATACACACATAAAACAACAGTAAAATAAAATAAATAATTTATTTGTGAAAAACTGATACACATTATGATGGTAATGATGGCGGGTGGTAGGACCTTGTGCGGGGTCCGTCCGGATCGCTACCACCATCTTATCCATTAACCTACCGCCAAACAGCTTTGTTCGCATTGTTGTGTTCCGGTTTGGGGATAAGACAGCCGGTGTAATGACTAGCATAGAGGCATTCCATCTTAGTCCTCAGGGTTGGCAGCGCATTTGCAGTCTTAGGCTTCCAGTCTTGTGAATGCGAATGTCTATGGGTCACAGTTTAAACTTACCATCAGGTGGCCTGTGTGCTTGTCAGCCTTCCCTATGCCATAAAAAAAAAACCTCCACCTTTTAACTATAAATAGGTGTTCAGTCGAGTTCATAAATATGTATACACTTTACTTAGTACCTTGTCTATTTAATGTCATATTCAAACTGACATATATGAATTATGACAGCGATGAAAGTGACCAGGAACTAAAGTGTATACATATTTATGAACCCGACTGTACATTTAAACAAAATATAACAATTGTATGAGCAAACAATAGCCAAATAATTAAATTATAATACCAATTATCACATATTTTATTTATTCTAATTATTATTACTGTATAGTGTATAAAGTGTATTTTTTAACCTATTAGGTGAATACATGAATATATCTAAAAAAAATATTTTCATCGCATATTCAAAAATTCATTCACGTCAAACAAACACTTCTCAGCGAGTCTAGTTTTTTAAAAGTAAATAAAAGCCGCTTTAACAGTGGTTCATTTACACATATTTTGCCTTCACAATCTCAATGACGCAATTTATTTCTAGTATTTCAGCTTGGCGGCATTTGCCTCTACGCAGATTTGTATTTGTGATCTGACCGATTTTACCAAAAAAAACCCGACAAGAGCATGTCAGACCATGCTCAGTGTAGGGTTCCGAACCGCTGAGTACTACAAACATAAAAACAACAAGAAATAACTAATTTTCTATTTAAAGTCGTGCCGTTTTAGATGAGTGTAGGTAAACAATTTAATCGCCTGTATCTCACAAACCAATTATGTCTACCTATTCGCAATATTTTTTCTTTATAATTCGTTATATTCGCTTTTATAGAAGATATTTTTCAGATTTTTAGTATTTGTAGTTTAGGCTGTAGTACGGGGGGGGGGCTTGACTGTAACAGAAATTAGCGCTTTAAAGCTTCATATTTCATTAACGAATTTCTTAATCGAAAAATTGTTTCCGTACCCGCAATATTTTTGAATGACCTACCTAACGACACCACACACTATGGGGAAGACAAGAAATAAAAAAAAATCCCCACTTTAAGTTTAGGGGAGGTACACTAAAACAATTGTTTTTTCAAGATTTTATTTTACCGCTTTGTTGGCGAGACTAATGCATATTCATGCCAAATTACAGCTTTCTAGTACTAAGGGTCTCTTAGCTACGCTGCGCACGGACGGACAGACATGGCGAAACTACAAGGGTTCCTAGTTTGACTACGGTACGGTAAAAACTATCTATGTACAAAACGTACCTTAGAGTTAGGACGTACAAAACCGCTTCGTGTACGGGAAAGCTCACAAAAATAGGCGAAAAATACCTGCCCAATATTACCTAGGATTACATTTTACCTCGCCGTCAAAAAATATAGTGCAATTGTGCCAAAGCATAAAAACGGCCCAATATTTTCTCTCCACCCCGGTCCCCAGAGAGGGCCATTCCCTTCCACTATAAATGTTTTTTTGCGTCCTTTTCGGGACATATTTCTTGGACCCTTTCCTCGATACAGAAAAGGGTAAATGTTTCTAGCAAATCAATCTTAGTGCGTGTGTTCTTGTGAGTACATTGATCGTTAGCGCGGTAATTTGAAATAATCAGAATCTGAGTCAATATTAGTTAAATTAGGGCGAACCGGAAAAGCTAAGATGTGTCCTAGTCCTTTTTTGTTTTTTTTTTTTAATAATTGTATTAATTTTAATTTGACATCTGGAGACTCTTTACATCTCCAAAATTGAACGTGGAGACACATTTTCCTGCTCAAGCTACGCTTGAATATTTTTTATTGTTTGTTTTATGTTAAATTCATTGTTTTCTATAATGCTAGGTTAAGCTTTATAATTGTATAATATCATAAGTAGTATAAAAAAAACGACTTTCTGTTGAGTTTCTTGCGGCGTTTCTTCTCAGCAGTGGTCTCTTCCGAAGCGCTGGCAGATTTTTGACGTGTAAAAGTGCCCGTGCGGCCTACTTACTGAATAAACATCTTTTATCCTATACCTAGGGCTGATAGAGCAGCTAAAAAGCTATCCATTTAACCTCTATTTTCAGCTATTTTTAATAGTTTCGCGTATTGATCCTTTTAATCTGAATATTTGTATTCCCTTATGACTTATGATATGACATGGACGTCACGAAAAATCATGAATTTCATGTTTTGTTTTATGAATTTTTTAGTGGTATAAAGTTTGTTTCTCCACACTAGGTGTCCCAGTGTTTGCTTTTCACTTTCAATGGAATCTCAGTAAAATCGCTAACTCGTACGCGTTAGGATCAATAATAAATTACAAATATTAAAATAAAAACCTCAGATTATATTAACTTCAATGGCGATATCCTCCAAGACAACCTCAACTAAAAAAGAAACAGAAAGAAAATCCATTTAAGAAACGATCCAATTTTCTAGAATGATGGCGCTAATCTGTACTTCGCAAGGCATTTGCGCGTCATAAGCAAAAACCAACTGTATAAGGATTAGATTAAGGTTAAGAATAAGATTGTTGTGCGTGATATATGCCAACTAATTCACAGGGACGATCAAATCCGACCATTTCCGAGTGCTTCCGAATTATTATTTTACTGCTTAAACAAAAAACTTTTTCGCTCGACTCTTACGACTGGTAATAAGGTTCAAATTGGTTTTTATCGTGTATATATTGGATTAATATTTTGAACAAGGGAAGGAAGACAGGTTTTTACGGCCGATGGTGGCTATGGCTCGGCAAATAGGCCCGGAGATAAATCGAACTTTAGACCTACTAAAGAAACCTGTGAATTATCTTAATATGAAATGAGACTGATATTATATTTTTAGTAAGTTTAAGTTTTTTTTTTTTTTTAGGTTTTATTCTGTTCAGTAAATCTATATCGCTTTTGATACGTTATCATATTATGGGACGGCAATGGCGGCCGATTTAAAAACAATATGATGACATTTCAACAGCAATATGGCTTTGCCAAGTAGAATAGAGCCAATCTTCTGCATGGTGGTTGCGGGTGGTATGACCTTGTGCAGGGTCCGTCCGGATGGCTACCACCATCTTATCCATTCACCTACCGCCAAACAGCAGTGTTCGTATTGTTGTGTTCCGGTTTGGAGATAAGACAGCCGGTGTAATGACTAGCATAGAGGCATTCCATCTTAGTCCTCAGGGTTGGCAACGCATTTGCAGTCTTAGGCTTGCAGTCTTGTGAATGCGAATGTCTATGAGTCACAGTTATCACTTACCATCAGGTGGCCTGTGTGCTCGTTTGCCTTGTACACGACATTAAAAAAAAAAACGTGGTGGCCAAAACATAAAAAATGGTAAAAACTATATACGACCTTGATATGTGTCTTTTGTCGCACTTGACATTCAACTTTTCCGTTATCAATTGTATATTTAATATTTGTTTAATCAAAATACTTTTCTTTTGTATTTCTGATAATAAGAAATACTGGTATTGAAATCAAGTTCGTGGGCGAAAGCGTGGGCTAAAAGGTTGTACATGAAAATTATAATAACAATATTATAATATTTAAGCAAATTCAAGTAAGGATTTAACATGTCTGTAGGCGTTAAATGCCAGCGTAGGCTTCTACGGCGTAGGTCTATCCCGTAGCGCTACAGGGGTTGAGGTCTGGAGAGCCAGCGGGTTCGTAATATTTATCTATGTTCATTTCATTCGTTTTTGCTTCCGGGTTTTAGGTTATTATGAACTCGAAACTATTTTTAACCGACTTCAAAAAAAGGAGGAGACCCTCAATTAGTCTGTATTTTATGTGTGTGTTTCTTAATTTCTCCGCAAATTGTGGATCGATTTCGAAATTATTATTTTTGTTTGAAACGGTCAATTTTCGAGGTGGTCCCGTTGTTGAATTTACTAACACATAGTGTGTTTTAATATTGGAAGGTATTCTTTTAAAAGGGTTACGTTGCTCTTTAAAGATAAAACTACTGATGAAATTTAGTTTTAAAAATATTTCCACCTACCGGTTCCGGGTTGAATCCCCGGTGTGATTTATATCAGTATTCAAGTATGTATTTCTATATATAAGTATTTATATCGTTGTCTTGTACCGATAATACAAGCCTAGAGCGAACAGTTTGTAACTAGGTCAATAAGTGCAATATTTCCCACCAATATTTATGTATTTAATTAATTAATATAAACGAGTGTACCATAAACGAAGTTTGATTAAAAAAATAAAGACATAAATAATCAATATATCAAGGTTTTTTGACTTTTTTCACTTTGCCTCACCCTGTATCTAACATTCCGCATGTTACATCAGCCTGTATCCGCCCAAAAGTTCTAAATATCCCCTAGACGAAGCGCAATGCAGTACAATTACGAAGTTAGAGAAAGTCGTTGGGGCAAGTTTTTCGAGACTTAACCTAGTTTGGGACTAGCCTGGATCCGCGGTTTGCGAGCTACCCTTGAGAAATAGGCTATAACAAGCCGTGTTAACTAAGGCAATTGGACAACTTAGATACTTATAAGAACCACAAGCTTTTGCCTTGTCTTAAAGTTGCGTTTGGGAAGCTGTATTTCAGAAACTATTAAGTCTTTAGAGACTTCTGGTTTCAAGTTGTTGCAAATTTAGTCAAACTAAACGAGGGTTGAAATTGACAAAAATAAAAGTAAATGTAAACATTATATACCGGTGGGTTTGGAGGATTTTAGAACAAAATAGCGTTTGTTGGTAGAGTTATACATATAAAAACTGCGTAGGTATACTTGTCGATATATTAAACGCACAGTAAAAACACAAGTTTAGAACTTTATTTTAGGACATTTAATTATTTTAGCAAATGATTGCAAAATTAATTGAATACTGAACTATTTGCCGTGCAAGAGGTCCTTCGAATTCTGTTAGAGTAGCTACGGGCGTGAGTGAGTGAGAGAGAAGTACAAACCTGAAGGTCATGTGCTATTGTAATGTTAACCAAGGTGTGTCTTCCCCAATACTTTACTTCAATTAGTTAATAGTTTAGAAGTTTTCGACAGACAAATACAAACAGCGCCTATATTAGAATCAATAATATCGTTTGTCCTAAACGTCATTTGTCCTAAATCATCGTTTGTCTAAAAGCCATTTCCGCCCGATGTTTAAAACTTTTTAGTGTTGTTATAACACAACTCTAACCTAAGCTAACCGCAGGTATTTTTAGAAAGCTTAGAAAGCTTATAAATTAGGACTAATGGAGATTAGGACAAGCGATATTATGTGTCGCGAATGACACCCATCTAAACATTGGCAATACGATAACAGATCAGAAACAATATCGTTTTTACTCTGTTGAATAGAGGCTCAGATAAACATATCTCAATGTAAAGATTTCATAAAACTCTAAATGCGCCCTATAGGTAATTTATACATTCATATTACAAAATCAATGATGAAAACATAGCCTATCGAATAAAATAAGAACCCTTCAAAATACCAGAAGTGTCCGGTATCCCCCACTCTCCCCTCATGCATGTTAGTAATTACTAACGTCTCGTCTCAATCAATAATGCACCTTATTTACAAGGAGTTAAAATTAATTCACCCTTGTTCACTTTCTTTACTAATTGACATGAGATGGAGGACGCTGGTGTTTTCATAGCCTGAGGGCATTCGGATAACATAAATATAAAATGCGTGCGTTTTTTGCAACCAATTGCAAAAGACGAAAGTGTCTAACGTAAACGTAATTGAAATAGTTTAAAAGTTCTCTTTTTTGCAAGCGATGTTAAAGACGTCAAAGTGTCGAACTAACTGAGGTTGTAAGAAAAATACCAATATCAAACTACTAAATTTGAACACTTCTAACAAAAAACTTTGAAAATAAATGAAACATTGGGTGACCATCTTACACAAAGTCACCTAGTCCCAAACTAAGCTCTATTTGCACTATGGGTACCTTCTAGACAACGATCGATATACTTATATACAGAACTACATACTTAATTACATACTGAAACAAGAAGACTGAGGAAAAATCTTTTTTTTTATGGTATAGTAGGCAAACGAGCAGACGGATCGCCTGATGGAAAGCGATTACCGTCACCCATAGACACCTGCAGCACCAGAGGAGTCACAGGTGCGTTGCCGGCCTTTCAAATGAGAGTACGCTCTTTTCTTGAAGGTTTGAAGGTCGTAACGGTCCGGAAATACCGCAGGCGACAGACCATTCCACAGTTTAGTTGTGCGAGGCAGGAAATTCCGATTGAAACGCACAGTTGTGGACTGCCAACCATCTAAACATATGCCCTTACCGGGATTTATACCTGAAACGGCTGGCTTCGAAGGCAGGGTCACTGGCCACTGCCACCTAGGCTAAAGCTTTATAAGAAAAATACCGCAAGTTTAAAAAAAAACATGTCTTTGAAAACCAGTCTAGCCGTACCAATATCCGAATACAAGGATTTTTAACTTCAAATTAAATGAAAAAGTCCTTACGTGATAAATGTAACACGAAATTAATTAAAGATAAATCTTGTGGTGATTGTAGAGTCGACTACAAAGATATGTTTGACTTTTGGTCCTTATTACAATGCAATAGAGTGTTTTTTTTAATTTCGATTTCTTATTAATTCCAGAATTGCAAATTCGGAAGTATATAGACGACATCGTAACCTACTCAACTACGCGTTCTATTTTATGATTGTTTTATATAATGCTAGGTTAACTATTATCATTTTCATGAGTATTTATGAAAAAAGATCTCCTAAAAAAAAAGTGCCCGTGATGCCTACTTATATACTGAATAAACACATTTAACCAGCGCTTTCTAACCGTTACTAAAACTAAACCAAACGACAAATCCTTATCTACATTAGCCGGGCGAGTATTTAGTCAATACCGGCTACCCCCCCACCCCCCTTCGGAGGGAGGCCCGCATCGATCCGGCCCACAGTCGGAGAGGACCCGCCGGCCCGGCAACCCATGCCCGCTCTGCTACAGGTATTTAAAACTATATTACTTTATTTATCAAAACCATTGCCATAATATCTTTTAATGCATGCGTTAATTCTTAGTGGCCAGTGTGTTTGGTGTAAATTTTAAATTGGGTGGTTTTGGGTGGCAACCCCACCCACGTAATATCCGCCCGCCCTGCAAAATTTTCTTGTTCGTGCGTTAATTCGGAAATTGTTCTTGTAATGTTGTGTTTTGAAGTGTTAAAGACGTTTGTGGTGTGATTTAATTTCTAGTTTCTAATACTGATTTTCTTTAGTGTTAGATTGTGTTATCTGTGATTATTGAGCGGTCTCATCAGCTGCGCCGATAGAATTAGATTTTCTCGTGATGTTAAAAAGGTCTTTGTGATACAAAAATTGATGCTTTAGTGATATAACTTTTGTTCTGAAAATATATGTATTTAGCCATCTATTAGTATATAAAATATGAAGCACAATCTCTTAGCATTTTTTGAAGGTATAACTATTCCAAAACCTAAAAAACGTGTCATTTAATTTAAGTATTTTTTTGAAATCTCTTAATAATATAACAAATTCTAAATAACCCTTAACAAATAAAATCTCGCAAAAACCCGCAGAAACCCAGACAGATTTTCCCCCATTTGGAACTTTCCCCCACCGCGGCGCCGTTTTCCCGAGTCTGGTTAGGGGGAAGGGGAGGGTCGGGTGCACTTGCACTCGCCTGAACAACAATGCGTTAAGGGAAGCCCGGGTGACGCAATTTGGTTATCAGTGCACCGATTGTAGGTTACATTGGTTTAATAACCAAAGGTTTTTTTTAAAAGGCCTCCGTCTTTTCCGCCATTTGTACCCACTGATCAGGTCACTTGCTTGTAAAAAATACCTATGTATGCCCAAACCAGTTTCCTTTTTATTTTTATTTCATGTGTTGTTACACTTCAATTGATACAGCGATTGTTAAGGTAGAGCAAAAACTATCAAAAATCACATTGCTCTTTGCTTCTCTTAAATTATTTTTTAATGTTTATTTTTTATGACAATTTTGTACTTTTTGTCGTAATTTTTTTACGTTATTATTGCTGGCGTCTGCTAGCGGCTGAGTTAAAAACAATAACATGTCAAAAATAATATTTTTTACTATTATTATTTATTTATTTATTTATTAAACCAATTTTTTTTTTTACAAATAAACAAAAGCCTTGCAAAACTGTTTTAGGACAGTTTGACTGCAGAAAGACTTTAAGAACATTACAGTATTATAATCTTAGTATTACACAATGTTTCTGTCTAGTAGAATAGCGCCCCAGTATTTTTTTAATTTGTTAAATCCAAAGGTACAATGTAAAAATACTTTTCGTCCCGCAAGAGAACTTATTTGATTTCGTCGGGTCCTCCTTTACTAGGTTTCCTTAGATAATTAAAGAATCTTTGAGACGGTATTTTGCCCAGTTTTGCTACAATGCGTTGTAGGAAGTGTAATTCGTAAAGGCGGTCGATTTCTTCGGGTACAAATGTCTTCATTTATTGTTCGTAGTACCTATGTCCGTTCTCCATATTTGAACATCAAATAGATTTGTGATAGCATTCGTACGTTTTTAAGTTTTTTGGACGATAAATTGAGTATTTCTTGATCAAATCTTCATCTTTGGTAAAATAATGGTCAAAATAATTTTAAATCATACCTGATATAAAAGCTTCTCAAAAATTGACATGTTCCTCAATCATTCTTTGTTTTTAATCGGTGCCTAATTATTATAGTTCATTTTTATTTTGTTATTTATTGTTTTATAATTTTGCCTCTTCCTCATGAACGCGGCAAAATTCCGCAGGTACATTCTAAATATATAATAATATGTCAATTTGCAATATTCAAACTGCCAAATAGATTTGGGAAATTACAATATAAAACACCATTTTTTTATTAAACTAATTGACTTTTAAATAAAAAAAATCTATTGTGAAAAAGGAGATGGCATTCGTAGGGGACCTTATAAATTATAAGGTAAAGGTAGTGCCCGAACCTCCCGACTGCCCAATGGTCCCCTACCTCCCATACGATAGTTCGAAATTGAACTCCCAGCTTGTTGCAGTGCGGCGGCTAGCGTGGCATGGAGAGCGTGTCTAGCGTGGCAGCCCTTACAATGGACTGCGAGGATATGTTCAAGGAGATCACCAAGAAGCTCTACGGGGAGGAGGTAACCAACATCAGCTCGTTATAAGCTCTTTATAAAACTAAGCTTTCTACGCGCTATCCATCTAAGATGTCTGTCCGTGCACGATGCACGACGCAAAACGATAATGCGCTGGCTTGCTGGACAAATAACAATAATTATTACCGTGATGGACTCGATGACCGATTTCTCTAACCAGCCCCAACATCAGCATCGTCCAGCATGATGGATACTTTGTGCGTACAGCACCATCGGGCCTGACGGTAGGGCGCTGCTGTATTTCAAGATGGATAGTGCGTAGAGGGTTTTCTATTCCATCCAAAGCAGAAAGGCTACATGCCGTCCATCGCTTGACGAGTTTCTAAAAATAGTCTGCTAAGTCGTCACAAGGGGTTTTGTTTGTGTATATGAATATATTTGCGAAGAAATATAAGTCACTTCGATTGCTTATGTGCTATCCCAGACTATAATCTATCTCCGTGACCAATTTCATTCAGATTCGTGCAGACGTTCTGGCGTGATTGAGTAACAAACATCCATCCAGCCAAACTTTCGCAAATAATACATTCTTAATTTTGTTCAGTCAGAGTCATAAATCGTCTTATAGATATTAGTGCTCTTGACTGTACATTTGATTGTATTTTTTTTAATTTTATTTAGTACTTACACTAGATAAATTCGAAAAGGGCCATTTTCTTTGTCAGAGAGTGCATACCTAGCAACAAACCAAAGAATTGTAGACCTATTTAAAGGTTATTGGGGTGAGTAGGGCCGCTGTCTAGAGACACCGCGAAAGTGTGCTAGGTTATTTGTTAGTTTTAAAAGATTTATATTCAACTATGTGAAAATCACAAAACAATGTGTCTTAAGCATTCCAGGATTTTTGGCTATATTTAAATGTATCCCCATTTTAAATATATCTATTTAGTCTATTCATACTTTTGGACCATGCATTGCTAACTGTACCTATCTATATATGTGTAAGTACTTGTATAACACCTTTACCAATTCCTGCTTTTAACCTCCCAACCCTCGGGGCCCCCGTAACCAGACGTTGGTGTGGCAGGCCTCGGTGGGCAGCGTCATCGGGGTGGAGTTCCCTGCCGCGGAACGGGACCTGGAGGAGGAGTTGCGACCAGAGGAACACATCACGGCTTGGGGGCTAGCAGCGCTCATGCAGAATGGGTTTCCGCCGCCTGGCATTCTACAGGTGACCTGAACAATGTTTTGCTTTGGAAAATAATAATAAGGGACTGTTGATTTTATTGTGGCGTTTCGAGGAGGGATGAGAGTCATGTTAAATACAAGAAATGTTTTAATATAGCAAGATGGATCTTAACTGACATGGATGGATAGACATGATGAGACAGATAGATGGATTTTTGTATATAACTAGCTTCTGCCCGCGACTTCGTCCGCGTAGATTTCGAATATCGTTATTACCTCGGGAACTTTTAAATTTTCCGAAATGAAATGTATTTAGCCTGTGTTAATCCTGGATATAAGCTCTCCATAACGAATTTCATCCAAATCCGTCAAGCCGTTGCAGCGTGAAAGAGTAACAAACATCCATTATAATATAATATAATATAGTAAGGATAAATTCTAGTTTATGTACGGATTTAACAGAAAACTAACATAAATCGAGGGCGGGCCGCTAGTTGTTCATTATACATTTCTGTTCCAGGCCAACTTCACCCCCCGCATCGACCCAGCCGCCGAGGACCGCTGGACGGCGGCGGAGGAGCCGCTTGCGTGGGCGCACTCGCGCGTGGCCTCTTACAATCCCGCGCAGCGTCTGTTCAAATGCGCAGAGTGTGAATGCGTCGGGTTCCTCGCGCGCGTAGCTGAGCACTGGCTCGGGACCCACTCACATGCAAGGGTGTTCCACTGCCCTCTGTCGCAGGTAATTGGCGTTAGTGCTGGTGGACGGTGAGGCAGAACAGTGGACAGCAGAGTACTGGTACTGTGTAAACACACACGCCGGGACAGTACAGTAAGCTAGGCAAGATACATTCGGCGTTCGTTATCGTTATCCAAAATGTATAGGATCGACGTAAGCTGTCAAACGGGTGCGTCGAGCGCCTACGTCAATCACATACATTTTGTCAGTTTTCGAAAATCGCTTACGTCAGCGTTAAGCAACTTGTCTAGCCTCACTATACCCTGTCTATTTAACAGAGTTAACAAAGCGTTGTCTCTGTTGCACTTTTGTATGAAAATGAAAGGGACAAGAAACTGCCAGTGGGCGTCAACAAACGCACGTCAATGGCGGGCTCGGCTTACATGCCGCCTGTTGTTAAAATATTCGTAATATTTCTCGTTATTTTTGTTTGTAGTTAGAGGCACCTCAAATAATTAACTTACTGATAACATCACATTGTCATGTCATGTTAATTCATCTATAAATCCTAATTATGTAATTTAAAGTAGTAGATAATAATATTTAAATATGTGCCCTGCAGTGCCGAGTAAACAAGCCGAGTCACAGGTTAAACGGGAAACAGACCAATAAACGAGCCAGGTAAAAATTTGTAACCAAAGATAAGCACTTGAAAGCGTCCGCACCGTACGAGCGACAGATGTTGACTAAACTTTGACAGGCATGTAAACCTACCTTGTGCCTGTGCATCGTCCTTATCGCTGACCAATTACGTGCATTCTCTGTTATCTAGTATTAACTCTGTTAAATAGACAAGGTATAGGCCCGTAGCCAAAATGCAAACGGTCCTAAACGTTATTCTTTTTTATGACTCTAAATAGGTACATGGAATGACAGTTATTGACGAGGTTTATCGCTACGTACGATAATGTCATGCTATTTTGGGTGATAGAAAAGTAAAACATCTGTTTGCATCTTGGCCTCTGTTTTATCATTTTTCTCAGAAACCGTTTAACTTCTCTAGATTGTTATAAAACGAACCTAACCAAACCTGCAGGTTATGTGGTTTTACCTCTTTAAACATTTTGAAAAAGTAATAGGTTCAGAGAAAAATGATTTTCGTACAAACGAAAAAGCGGAAAACAATATTTCGAAAGGTTTCCGCTTAAGGGAAATCAGCTCTGAAAAAAGGGATCGCTATTGTATCGGGGGTTTTGTCTGTGGCCCGTTTCACAAAGCTACAAGTTATAAATTACCAGCGGAAGTCTCTTTCCAGCAAAAGGAGTTAGATAGAGACTTCCGCTTGTAATTTGTAACTTCATGAAACTGGCCTCTGATAGTTATGTTGAAATGTAATACCCTATGTTTGTGTACAGTGCGGCTACGCAAGCGGCTGGGCGCGCGCAGTGAGGCAGCACCTCGCTCGCGACCACCACTCGGACCCCGCCGCCGCCGACCAGCTGCTGCGAGACAACCCCGCGCTCGACGACGTCACGCGGTACCTGCAGCGGCTGAAGACCAAGGTAACTCACAAGTCCTCGGTGATGGCACTAACAAATTCAAAAGGAGCAAAGTGTACTGTACCTTAATGACTTAATAAAGGCCTCTAAGCACTACCTAACTTGGAAGGACTACCGTGCCCGACCGTCGGCCCGATGGTACGACTGTACGCACTATCGTACAAAGTATCCTTCTTGCTGTCACAGACCACATATTATTACTTCGCTCACTTTGTTTCTTACAGATATTGTGACTCCTACACTCGCTTCAAGTAACTTATCTGTATAATTTTTCTTTTTATTACACAAAATTTACACGTACAATATTACACGTACTGACGTCACACATACACTTAACAGTCTACGCATTACCAAGCACGCACGATGCAAGTTTCAACTGACGTTCTTCGGGGCTACGCACCATCCAGCCACACGTCATCCGAGAAGTAGTGGGGGGTTCGATGGACGAAAATTCGGTCTTGCAAGTCCATAATAATAATTATTGACGACCAGCAAGTCTACGCACTATTGTTTAGCGTCGTGCATCTTGCCCCGACGACGACGGATAGTCACGGAAGTATACTGCGAAGTGGGCTTATAAGGTGCATTTTGCTCCTTATTAAATTTGTCAGTTACGTGGTTTAGAAGTATCATAGACGAAATGGCGATATGATGAAATAGCTGTCAGACAGCTTTTAGAACGACCTTCGCGTTTCAACTCTGTCTCTCCGTCTCGTACTTTCTTATCCTAGTCTCACCGACATCACCCGAGCCCGAGATACTTTAGAAACTGCTGCACTGGTACATTAAACTCAAAGGGTACGATTAGTAACCCCCTTAGGAAGAGTCAAGTTGGAACACAGTCAAGATGTATAACACAGTACCTAAATATGAGAAGAAAAACGTTTTTTTTTTCTATATTTTCTAACTAAATAGAGTACTATGAGCTTATCAAAAATAGAATGCTAATATACATTACACACTACGGATAAAAGTACCCATAGCGACTTTGCGAGTATTTTCGTTTTGATGGCGAATATAAACTTTGACAGGATTTGAAGCTTCGCAACATCTGCAATGATTAACTACTCCATTTCTCGTCAGGTGGAAAACCAACGCAACGAGCGGCGCGCCAGCCCCGTGGCGGTGCCCGCAGCGGTGCCCGCAGCGGTGGAGCCGCCCCCCGTGGAGCCCGAGCCAGCGGCGGCGGAGCCCGGGAAGCGCTACGCCTGCCCCACCTGCCCCTACGCCACCGACCGCCGGGACCTCTTCACCCGCCACGAGAACATCCACCGGGACGAGAAACCTTTCCACTGCTATCTGTGCCAGAAGCAGTTCAACAGAGCAGACCATGTGAAGAAACACTTTCTTCGCATGCATAGGGACCAGCCGTATGACATGAATAGGTACGTACATAACATTAAATCACACCAGTTTCCCAGCGGCGTAGGCAGACACCACTTCTTTCCACCTGCTACGATCCTGACAAATATCTTTCGCATCTTGTGTAGGTTTTAAATTTAATTTATTAAATTAAAAATTAATTGCAAGAACACAGTAAATAAGTAAGTAATGGGCAAGCAAAAATGTATTAGGCGGTACTAAGTTTTGATAGTCAATTTGCTTAGTCAATAAGCTTGAGGCAGACATGACCTCTCGGCACCGGATCGGCTCAAAGTGAGCTTTGTTTGATGTTAGTACGATAAAGAAACATAGTTAAAGTGAAAACAATAGCCGGGCGCAAGCCTCGCGTCGTCTAGGTACTGATAAATGTAGCTCAACACAAATCAAAGCTCACTTTGAGTTGATCCGGTGCCGAGCGGTTACGTCTGCGCCAACCTTAATCCATATAACCATCTATAACTAACAAGCGTCATCATCCCAATAGGATACGACGTCCGACCGGCAAGCAGCAACCAGCTACCACCACTACCACCCACCAGTTCTACACCAAGCCTCCGGCCGAGCCCCCACCCGTACAGGAGTACCGTCCGGCTCCAGTAAAGATTGAGCGTGCGCCCCTGACCAAGGCCGAGGCTCCCGCGACGATACCGCAAGTGAAGACGGTGGTGAACGCCGCCCCCGTCGCCTCTACCGCCGGCGTCAGACGCAAGGGGGAGAGGCGGTATGCTTGCTGCTACTGCACGTGGTCAGGTATGATTATTTGTATTCTATATTCATTAAGTATCAGTATAAGGGCTATGCATCAAAATGGTTCTACCAATACACGAGAAGGATTGTGCGGTTCTAAAGCCAACAGAGCTGCTATAATGAGCATGTTTTGCGACTTGGGTGGTCCGTCCAGTTTCGTGCCGAGAGCGCGACTTTGCCGAGATGGATAGATTGTGTGAAGAGTGATATGAATAAGAAGGGAGTGAACGCTGAGATGACGGCTAACGGGGATGTGTGGAAGGAAAAAACATGCTACCCCGACCCCAGATGATTAGGACAGGGACAGATGATGATGGTGATGTTATAGTACAAAATAAAGTAAATACAAAGACCTATTCATTTACTGAAGTACATGCATAGACCGCATGACTAATACTCTGTTTTCTCACTTACTAACAAAGCTCTATTGGTTCTTGAACCAGACTTTAATACTAAAGTGCAAATGGCCCTTTAGTAGCTAAATATAACGTAAATATGATTGATGCTTCATGTGGCGTTAGATTAGTAGCCCATCGAATCCTTTATCAGAAAGTTACGCAGAAACCCACAATGGACACCTATTTACTGCTTCCAGAAAACTTTTCTGCCCACGGCACTATAAGTTTGTGGAATGAACTCAGGGGGTTCTTTCAAAGGCTTGGTTCCCTTCTTCTGCTGTTAATGAGCCGCACTATTTGTTTAACATTGGCCAGAAATATTGTTCAAAAGACGAGCGATCCCGTTCATGCAACTATTTTCTCCATACGTCCAGGTGTCGACAACTGGTGTCTCAAGAGGCATCTCAACACGCATCTAAAGCCGTTTGCGTGCGCTCTCTGCGAGTACAAGGCCGCCCGGGCCGAGAGGCTGGCCACCCATGTGCACAAGGTGCATAACAAGAAGGCCTGTGCCAAGTGTCCGTTCCTGGCCGATGATCAGCACCAACTGACGCACCATTTGAGAGAAGCACAGTAAGTTGCTTTCACGTACATAATAAGGTTTATTTTTAGGAGGATGGATATGGTTATTTGAGGGTAATGACACCATTAGAGAAGTAAGTAGCATAAATGGCCTCTGAGGGCTTAGCTAGCTATTTTTGGTTCGATAATCTGTCTCGTAGGGAAGAGTCTTAACCCACGCCTCAAGACTCTCGTTAGATGACTGGATCAGATACAGAAAGCGGACTTTTCGACACGGCGAGTATGGTCAGGTTCCTCCTCTGCAGTCCTTGCAGTGACTTAAACCTTGTTCCGGTGCCTCTTGATTTTGTGTTCTTTTTTCAGTCATGTCATCATGATTTCAGCCCAAAGCCGTCCACTGCTGGACTCTCCCGACATTTGCCACAAGGACACGTGCGGCAGAAAAGTCGTCGGGCCTCGTTGGAGGCCTATCTACGCTCCGCCTCCCGGTACGCGGAAGCCACTTAAGGTTTCTTCGACGCCTATCGGCCATCAGTTCTGCAAGCGATGCATCCCGCACAATGTGACTTAATTCAATCAATTCTTAGGGATATGTTGGTGACTGTGGTTCCTGTGTTGTCTGATTTCTGGATCGATCGCACAATGTTATTACTAAAAAAAAATTAATCTGAATTATTAGGTAATTAATGTATGTGTGTGTGTTGTGTACTAATGGTCCGCTCGCTCCCCCAGTCACATCGAGAGCCGCAACCTGAAGGTCCCGAGCGGCGTGCGCGCGTTCCCCGCGCCGGCGCCGGCCGCCGAGGACGCCGCGCCAGGCCGCCGCCGCGACCAGCGTCCCGCCGGCGCCGCGCGCCTCTTCGGCTACCTGGAAGCTTCAGGTACGAAGAGACTGGAATAAATACTCTAAACTAGAATTCGTTGGATTCTTCAGGTATCTCGGGCTAGGATGGACAACAACGCAAACAATTTTTTTTTAATTTGCTTACTAAAACCTAAAGCATCCGGATACTCAAGAAATTTTGTAGTTTGGGCGGTTTATTGAAACGTTTCACCCAGCAGACTGTTTCATTCAAAATTTGGGAATTTTGGAATGGGTGTGCAATAAACCGCGTTGTCGCAACAGTTCCAACGATTTCGGTGAAATTTGCAACGTATTTACAACGGAGAAAAATCGATCCGTCAAATTGTCATATTCGGGGATATTATCCTTAAGTCCACGTCTTTCAGGTACGGTCACGGATTTTAATTGAAATACGACTATAGAATCTTGTCGCGTGTCATTTCTATCTCGTCAATTGCCGCTGTCATTATGACAGGGTTCCATAGTGGCATAACAATTAAAGTCCATGACTGTACGGTCTATATCTCTCCAAGCTCATTGACGTCAGCGGAGTCGGAAGAGCTGCCAGTTTCCCCGCTCAACGCTTAGTTTAACTCTTCAACAAGGAAATGGGGCCTTTTTTACACTTGTCGTTTTAGTTTTATATAATAGATTCAGTCTCATTCTGATTCTTGGATGTTTTCTTTGTATTTAAGCATGTATTTCTCTGTATAAATCAGTTTATTGTTGTCTAGTACCCTAATACAAGCCTAGAGCTTAGTTTTTGTCTAGATCAATTGTGTGAGATGTGTGATATTTATTAAGATGGGACGTTGCACTAGACAGGAATACGTGCAAGGACGAAAGGAACGCCTTTGCCCAACAGTGGGACTTTTAAGGCTAAATAATAATGAATAGTATTCATTCCAGACAACTCCGGCGACGAGTTCGAGCCCCCGAGCCAGGAGTACCCGGCGGCGAGCAGCGCCGCGGCCGCCGCGCCGGCGCCGCACTACGCGCGCGACAAGGAGAACGCCGCGCCGCCGCTGCACGCGCTGCACCACGACTGCCTCCGATACTAGTACCTGTCCGCAGATTATATCATTCTAATATAACCTTGTTTTACTCACACCCCATTGGCTGATTTACATCGCTCCAGCAGACTATGCCAGTACATTGAAGGCTTGGTTTTCAGGTTTGAGGCGAGAGCTATTGTAACGAAAAAAAGCGAATCGGACTCGCGCACCGATGGTTCCGTATTTAAGATAATACGTTTGGTAACTGTAAAAGAAAATACTCATGTTGTTATGAGCTTTGTTTTCTATGCATTTAAGTCCATTTTGACTAGCCTAAATTTTAATACAGATTTTCTTTGTTTCTTTCTTTCTTTGTTATTCCTCAAAAGCTGAAAATAATTAACACTTAATTTTATTTTTTGCTTAAAATATAAATAGTCATCTTATATGTCAGAACATTTTCACATTTTTGATCTAAAAACTTCCGAGATAAGGGACGTTGATTTGTAAATTTTTGGCAATAAATCAAAATGTACACCACAGAAAATAAAAACAAAATAGTTTTGAAATGTTCACATTGAGACCTTTCATATGACACACCATTTGCTATAATTAGACCACTTTCATTTATCAACCCCCATTCTAGACCCCTTTACAATTATTAATTTTATTATACATACACCGTGTTTTTTTTTGATTTAAGATAACTTTAAGGGAACGTTCTTTAGGTCAAACAAAGTTAATTTCCCGAAGACAGACAAATGATAAGTCTAACGGTTTTAAAGATATTTAATTTTTAAATTTAATCAGTTAATCACGTTAAACTAGTGTAAAAGGCTCTTAATTGATAACAACAATTTTCTTTTAATACGTATGAGTAAAGAGTTTCCAATTGTTAGGTTTGTATACGCGTCAATCTAAAGTGACTTGTACCTGTCAAGTGTTATCTTTACTTGTGTGTGTATGTCACGCCAACATAGACGTATTTGACACTGATTATTAGCTAGGTAACTCTAAAGGCCCTTTTAGAATGACCAAAGATAAAAGATTTCATTATTTTGTTCTAAACTGAAAAAAAAATTTTTTTTTGCAATATTTAAAAATCTAATCTACCAATTAGTTTCTATAGATATACCTAGTATTATGCCGAAGTTATCGTAAATCAAAAAAAACACGGTGTATACATAATTATGCGGGCAAGCAAAGTGTATAATTATGCCAAATTACAAGTTGATAACATTTGTAGTTGCTGAGAAAACCTGCTGTGAAATCATATGCTGTGTGAAAACATACATACTGGCAGACAACGAAGTCTCACCATAAGGGTTCCTTGTTTACCATTTTGGTACGGAACCCTAAAAATGGACCTCTCAATGGAGCATATCACCTGTATGGAATCTAGCTTATCCCGAGATTCTAGGCCGTGATGGTACATTATGGCCTATTGGAAAGTAGGGAATTGCCTGACGAGGTGGTTGGCAGGCCGAGCATTGACGAGGCCTGCTAAACTCCGAGTAAGGCAATCCCCGTTTCCGCAAAAGTATATTGTTTTTCTCAAAAAACGCGAGGAAATGATACCAATACATAATAGGGAATATGCACGTTTGTTTTGACAGCTTCAATAAAAGCTGATTCATGTCACAAACTGGTGTTTTTTAAATATCTATAAAAATAACCAAGTTATAAGCCAACAAAGCTTTGTTCCTATATGTTTCTAGCAAAACAGAATTTTACGTGGAGTTTATAATTACGGCCGAACTGCACGATGACGTCACCGGTGCACATCGGATTTCTCTGTCTAATTAGCATTTTAAAATACTTGTGTCATCCGTATTTCTTGACCGATTTATTTTAACTTCACTTTTGGTGATCAGTTTTACGGTATTTTCATATTTTATTGAGTCATTATTCGGGCGTTTGTTCCGAAACACTTTCGTGGTCATATTTTTGTAGTAGTAGCTGTAGCTGCAGATTTCGATTTCGTTTCTGGTTAGGTATCTAAGTTTACCGGACATCTAACAAATATCCAAAAACGGCAACAGAATATTCTTCCAAAAATATGTCCACAAAAGTGAGGCAGATCATTTATATGTCAAGTCAAAAGCTTTCGACAAAAATAATATTTTTTTTGATCACTATAATGGCCGCAGGCCCCCGTCGCCGCCCAACATTGCGGATGTTGATGAGGTACAAGTTGGATGTATGGAATTTTTTGATGGTCCATTTAATTTCACATGCAATAGAGAGCATTTTTAAACAAAACTCCTAGAAAGAAAATGAGGCTCTTCGCAGAGGTCTGTCAATTTCGTCCCCAATCAATTTCCCAAAAAAACAATTTTCGGTCCCAAAAGTTAAACTTTGGCAAATGTCAAAGTACATAATATTTATTTGACATTTGCCAAATCTATTCAGTTTCAATATTGGGAACAGATGGTTTAAGGTTATAATTTGACCTTAAACGTCAGCTGTCAGGATTGACTTCTTGTTTTGCCGCCATTTTAATGACCATAGACAAGCAAGTGAAATAAAACCACAAAATACGTGGGTAATACTGGTTTATTGTGTACGAGGTTACAGAGGTACAGATTCGATACATATCACAGACGACGGCCGTCGCCTTCACTCTACTTATATTCTTCACCCAATTTCGTCTCTTCAGCTACTCTTGCATTGTCACCTATGCATCCTTCGTCTACGCAACCTACACCTACACATGCTTCGCCTACTAATGTTCGCTTACAAATTGTATATGGCCAGGTCGAATGCGGGAGTCATTCATTGTTTTATTTAGGCCTAATTTAGAATGTGGCCGCTACAGCCTTTTCGTAGATGACTCTTACCAAATCGCAGATTAGGAACAAAATTCTACGAATTCTCAAAATAAATAATTGAATTCTCGATATAATAACTAGAGTTTAAAAAATTGTATGGCGTTAACTATTTACTTTCGATCGTTAATAATTCTAACTTTTGAATTGCATTATTTAGGTTAAGATAGTGAAATCTTTCTTAAATTTATAGCTTTCTTACTTTTAAATAAATCCTAAATCTTAAATATGGACTACCGCATCCAACTTGGCGTTGTATAAAAATAATGATGTATAAAATAGTTCTTACATAAATATAAATACGAACTAATTTACAATACTCGCGTTTTGGCGACGGCCGGCCGAGCCGAGAAGGCTGGATATAAGAAAAACTACATCGAGGAAGGTTCAAATGGTCAATTCATAAAAATGATTAAAATATTATTATTGGGAACTAAGTAGGTAGAATGGTAACCACTGTACATAGGCTTTCCCTTATAATCGGCGAACTATTTATGTAAAGAAATCAACAACACTTCAACAAAATAATACTCGTGTAATTACATTTGTGTTCGCTGCCTTATGAAAATCTATTAAACGCCTATTAAAGAAATATAATCAGCCAATAATTGTGAATAATATTTCAATTATTGGCTGATTGACGACGCAAAATTTCAATTAACTGTTTGATATTTTGTACGTAATTATTTGAACATATTTTAAACAAAATATGTAAAAGCAACTTGATCGTTCTACTAAAAAACTTCTATATGTGGACGACAAAATGGTAGAAATGATGAAAAAGCGGCCAATAGAGACTAGTGTTATTATATTTTAAATTTCGATAAACCTAATTTTATAAAAGTCATACGATTGTAGTCTAACGAGAATAGTTTGACGTTTATAAATTTAGGTATCATCATGTCAGCCGAAAGACGTCCACTGCTGGACATAGGCCTCCCCCAAGGTGTGCCCAAAGCTTTCCACTCAGACCGGTCTTGTGCTTTTCGCATCCACCAAGGTCCCGCGATCCTGACGAGGTCTACACTCCATCTTTAGGTTTACACATATTTAAATTAAAGACCACTTTATGTGTAAAACTCAATATAGGTGTAAAAAAATTTATAGATAACATACCTCATCAAATTTGCCACTAAACCAACTACCTACGCTATCAGAATAAAAAGGTTTAGATTGTCTGTAAAACCTAGTCAAAAGACCTGACAAGACCTTGCGATTTCAGTCAACTTCATAAATTTCTCTTTATTACCTTGTCTATTTAATGTCATATTTAAACTGCCATTCATTAATTGTCACAGCGATTAAAGTGACAAGGTACGAAAGTGAACTGACTGTACAAGTTTTATAAGTTGTAAGCATACGAATAAAGACAGTTGAAACACGTCCAATCTCGCACCAGCACCGACGCATGCGTGTCAAATTTTGTTCGGAATAATTTGAAAGAGTGTATTTGTATGATTGACCATTCGAACCTTCAGAAGCGTCAAGAAAGGACAGCTAGTTCCATAAAACTTACGCTAACACTGAGTACATGTTCTGTTCCGTATGACCACACAAAAATACATCCATTCATAATGACAACTGATAATAACGTTGCCCATACAATAATTATTAAAATAGCATTATCACTAGATTGTGTGACGTATATTTGTCGAATTATTATGTCAATATATCTAAAAAAATAATGATTATAATAGAGATCCATTTTCATACTCGATCAAGAAAGTTAAAATTGTGAAGAGACGTAAGTGCATTGTTTTGGCATTCAACATAAATCATTTAACTTTTTTGATCCAGTAGAAAGTACATCATAAAGACATCGCAACATAAGAATTTTTATCGGGCGCATTTAAACCGATATTTTGGTCGAAACAGCCTCCTTTTTAATTAGATGATTGCACCATTTGCACCTAAAATATTTGGACTTAACCAGTTATTAGATATTTTTGAGCTTTATATTGCTTGAGAAGATAACACCGTCTATATATGAGCAAATTTTTGAGCGTAAGACTAGTATACATTCGGGGTATCCCAAAAAAAGCGAAAATTGATGGCAGGGTAGCCTAATAAATATGTTTCGCATAGTTAGAATCCTGTCATTGTAAACGTTATTGATTATGCCTATTTGAGTTGTTTTGTTTGGTCAGCTTGAAGTTTATCACGACGAGGCATTAAAGTCCTTTAAATTTTCAGTCCGAAAGACTGCACAACTGTATGAGTATCTAAAATCTTTAAAAAGGTATAATGTAGTCCAAATTACGTGCGCGTTTTGAGTTAAACGTCTCCCTATCAGTACCACGAGACTATTAAAAATCATCTACCGAGAGGTTACCATGTCATGGCTAACCATTTCACCTTATGACGAGTATAAGGGACAGAGCTATATCTGTTATATGGCTGGCCCCTGAAGAAACTTATCGAAACTGTGTGTCCTTCAAGACTCAAAATGCATGGACGCTACCTATTGATCGATAGGGTAAATAGGTATCTTAAAGCTCTCTAAAATTGAAATCCTTCACCGGGATGACCCTTTGATTGTTAGATAAAATCGGTAAGCTTGAACAAGTCGTATTCTCTCCCTGAAGGCTCAACAATCAATTGGCAACACGGAAACTAAAGAGCTATTGTCCTAAAAATGGCGCAATCATTTCCCTGCTTAAGTAGCTTCATCAGGCGGCTGTGGCTTCGCATGCTGAGGGTGGGGAGTCGGTCTTCGCAACAGCGCTGGTTTAGCTGCCAGTGCTGGCTTTAGGGAGCCTCCTGTTAGTGTAAGATCAGCGAATTTGGCGGCGACGCGGGCGGTGTTTCGAGCTGGCACCGGGCTCTCTGGGGCGGCGGAGGCCGAGGGCTCCGCTGCTGGCTCGGGGGCGGCCTCGGCTTCGGGTTCAGGAGGCTCTTCTGGTGGTGCTGTTGTGCTCTCAGATGTTGATGGTCTGGAATTGTATTTTTGGTTAGTTTCATTTCAGAATTTGATGCTTCACGTGGTATGTTAATTGTGATTTTTGAGAATAATAAAGGACTTATTGTGGTTTAGTCGACTTACAAAATTGTAATAATATTCCCGGACAGGCAGCTATTATGGCATAGTAAAAAGGGCTACACTCAGTTCTTTTTGCAGAATTTGAACTCTGTTCTTTCAAGCTTGGACAGTTCATGGGTAATAGTGGCCTTCCTCAAGGTGGACCACCGAGCGAGCATGCCGATGAAGAGGCTTTTTCAGCGTGGTAGCGTGGATAATGTAGGTACTGACTTGGCTGTGCGTTTCTTCAGCGTGTGTTGGTTGTGCGCGAAGGTGTCTGCAGTGTCGGCAGCGGGCTCGGCCGCGCCCGCGGGCAGGTCCAGCACCAGGTCCGGAGTGGCTTCTGCTAACCGCCTGTTGGGGAGAGATAGCTTGCATGATTAAGCATATAATTGCTGTTTAAATATGTTGAAGATGCGACTGAATTTGGCACTCGATAATTCAATACAATGATTTAGTTACAAATATTGTACCTACACATCGTTTTAAGACGGGGCTAATACTAATTAAGATATTTTGAAACACTTGGTCTCTACGTTTTCCTTTCGAGACGATATTACTTGGAAAGAAACAAATTTAAAATTTAAAAAAAAAACAGAATCGCACAAACGTAGTTATTTATAATAACTACAACATATTCGAAAATCGTGGAAATCGGGCGTTATTTAGAGGGTAAGAAACGTTATCCCCGGAGCGAAATTCGTATGGATTATTTGGACATCTACGCGATTTAAGCACGTCTTCACTTATCTTCTTAAACACATTTTAATTTAGGAGGTTTTACACCTTCCTAAATTAGTCACTATCAAGAGGGATTCCGCAATACGTTAGATACGTAAGGAGATATGTCCATCTCGTTCCAACGTATTGCTGCGTCCCTCTTGTTAATTTTTGCGTAATTGCGTAATAATAAGCGCATTAAATAGAGTCACGCGGATTAAAATGTGTCATAATACGTCGCAGTACAGCCTCACAGTTTTCAAAACAACACAATTCGAAATTTAGAATTTTAAATTATTGACGACGTCGCGGTTTCGGAGTTAGCGCGAGTCTGACTGAGCTGACACTGTGACGTCATGGAGTCACAGCTGTAGATTTTACACCATTTTTAACCTGCGCCCCTAGTAATGGTAGCGTTTATCGCGTGACAAAATGTGGATAAAGCATCCGCCACTGTCGTACTTATGTGTGAAAAACAGATGTTAGTTATATCCACATTTTGTGGCGGGATAAACGCAGCCATATTAGGACCTCTGATTTATTATCCCGAAGGAAACTCCATACGAAGTAATATACATATAAAGCTATGCTTAAACCATGCTTTATATTTTTATTATTGGATATTAACTCTTTAGTAAGGAAAAATAAGACAGTGGAGAAAACCTTTAAGGCAATGGTGTTTATCCTGTCTTTTCCCGTGACCCATGCTATCTCCATACTAAATTTCATCGAACTCTGTTTAGCCGTGAAAGCGTAACAAACAGACAGACAAACACAGTCACTTTCACATTTATAATATTAGTAAATAAAGATTAAAATTATCGTCTATTTATCATTCCACAACGGCATGAAACAAGCAAATTCCACTCTATAGTCCCGATTAAGAACGAGAATTGTACATAACTTACCGGCACTGGGCAGCGGACGTGGACGGCGTGGGCGCAGCGGGCGACGGCTCGCGGACCTGCGCAGTGGCAAACATTCAACACTGCCCTAAAATGGCCCCTATTACTTAACACGTAAGGGCGACGTAAATGTATTCATTCGGTAATGTATCAAAATAATATTAACAACACACTTGCTCGTAAAGCGGCGCTTATCGCACCGTTTTTAGGAGCATAATCTATCCCTTGTCAATAATGCAAGCGGCACCAGGTTGGTGGCCGCAGGGAAGTACGCCGTGCCGAGAGTCGGTATAAACTACGGTGACAGTTGCCTGCAGAAACGTCTACCCTACATTCTCAATAGCTTGCCGTTCTTGTTTAAAAGAAAATTGTTCAATTATTTAGTTTTAAAGTTATATCCTAGTGTAAAGAGACTCAATGATCCCACAGTCAAACTGTGTAAACAGTTTTGTGGGGCAAAGTTCTATTGATACAATTGAAATTGTCTTCGTTAATAAATTTTAATAATTAAATAAATACCGCAGCGCGTAAAACACGCGAGCCTTTTACAGCACATTCCCCGCACTAGTGTTTTTTATATTGCCCCTCATAGATTGTATACTTTTTTATTGAAGTATCTGTATCGATACAAAGGTATTTCAAAAGAAATTGTACTCAACAACTCTCAGTTTTCTGAAGCGTCTTTTGGAGGCTAATATTTATTTTAAAACTAGCACGAGTAGTGCTCATATAACCTTTTAACCATATATAATTGGTATCAATTACCCTTCTCGATTGGAAGAGTTTGCACATTATCTGTACTAATATTATAAAGAGGTAAAGTTTGTGACGTTGTAGGGGGTAATCTCTGGATCTATTGAACCGATTTTGAAAATTCTTTTACCAATAGAAGAATTTTTATTGCCTAACCAAGTGGGCAGGGGAACAGTTTCTGATTAATAACTAAACACGTTCACTTTAACACTTTCGCAAACTGTAGTTACAATCAACCTGCCCCTCGAGTTGGTGGCGTGCTAGCAAAGATGCAAGAAACTTCTGCCCCGAAAGTGTTAAGGAATGTTAAAAATAAACAATACTATCTACGACCTATTAATCAGTCAAGTTGGTTTATCGTAACGCCCAAATAACCTAGCTTACTTTTAATGAGTATAGAACAAAACGTGTTTTATAGAAAATAAAATACCTCGTAAAAACATTTTTTTGAATTTATTATTCGATTCTAACACCATAAATACCCCATATATTGAATTTAAAAACCTCAAAAAGCATAATAACACAAACAAACCAACATATAAAGCGGATGCGAAGCGTAACGAAACAAAATAAAACACACACATGCAAATATACGTTTATTCAAAAAACGAAGCACCATTAAACAATAACAACGTTTATAAAACCAAGCTTTTCAGTCTTAACGCAATAACAAATTCCTTTGACACTGTTAAACAATCACAACCAAACATATAATGAGTGTTTTTACGGGCTCAATCAAACAAAGCAGTTGTCTAAATTTGTAAATATTTCTATAACATGTAATTCATTATTTGATTGAAACATAAAAACCAAATGGTGCATGATAATTAGATATCTGATAATCTAAGATGGATATGAGTTAAAGATTTTCCCAAGTTTGTATAAGTAAACAAATTGAAACTGATATAACTAGGTACGTATAAGAAGATAGGAATATACTTATATGGATGTTAGATGAACAAACTGATATGATATTTTTGAAGTTTAGTCTTTGTTTTGATTTTCAAATCAAAGCCTTTTGACCTTTTGACCAGCCAGGTCGTCAAAGCATTTCGTGCTTAAGCGTCAGAATATGACGTCACAACTCTAAATAAAGTTCGAATTTACATTAGCCCCATCTTGTCTATCAACTGCGCAATAACTTCGAAGTGAACGAGACAAAACTTTCGAATTTGCACATGTATCCACGTGACGCCGAATAGTACGACTGTGATCGGTCAAAAGGTTAAACACACTGTTTTTTTTAAAGTTAAAATACACAAACCAGCGATGTTTATCCCTGAATAATTTGATGTGTGTATTTCGTCCTGTTAGCCATTCACCAGTTAAAGACAACACAACACTACAACACACATGCAAATCTAGCGTCACAAGCTGATAATGTAAGCCCTACTTTAAAAAAACTAAACCTATGCATTGCACTTCTAAAGATATGTTTTATAGAACTTATTATAACGTATTTGCTAATTAATGTCTACTTTTGTTGGACGATATAAGGCACATATACATAAAAATCATGGTCCTAATAAACAAAACCTATGAGTACCTACGACTAAAACAAAAAAAGTTATGTTAAAATGGAACTCTTCAATAAGAGTTGCTACAATAGTACTTTTTTGAATATCTTATCGTGACTCAATTAAAATCGAATAGTTAAATTATAGTGTAAAGTTTTTCAACTTCAGAACTGCACGTAAAATTCGTGGTCTGAGCCTATAAAAAGCCCTGAAGGCTTCAGTTTTTAGCCGTTCATCGTCGCTTCCTTAGAATCGCATCATAGAGAGTAGACATTTGTTTATAGCTAAAACTCTAGTCAGTTTGTCGGTCATAGAGTCGGTTAAATAAATGACCGCGAAACTGCGAATATTTTCCGTGGAATGCGACGCTAGTACAAGTATTTACTATCACCAACATAAAGCCTAAATAAAATAGCGCGCATGACATACACACGTAACCGAAATTCGGATATTCAGATGCATGTTTACCTGAGCTCAAAAGATTAACAGTATAGCCTGACAAGATTTTATTTGGCCTTCCCCATATTGTGGATTTTCAGTGGTATTAATATATTTGAATAACCAGACGTCGAACATCATCGAATGTCACCGATGTAAGCAAGAAGAACATATTTCGCAATTATAAACGATTTTACCAGAATGATGCCAGAAAAGGTTTCCAATGATGCAAGAAAAAATATTGTGAATACAATCAAATATTTACATCTAAAAATGGACGAAGGATTGCATAGCGTTCCAATAAACAATGTGTTGAAATTGGCCGTTGACATGACTGGTTGACATTATATAGTGCGGTTGTATTAAATTGGTTAGTTGGTTAGATAGTTTTCAGGTAAGTATAAAACTCTAACACCAATTCATGTAAAGTATTGATAAAAAAAACAACACATATAAGTGAATAATAATCCCATATCACTTTAAAGTACGGTATCATAATAAGAGTTTTAACTAACTATACTAAAAAATTACGTCTATAGACGGCACAAGGGCTAAAAGTGTTGCATAAAATAGAGCCATATTTTTTTAAATGATCGATGTTGATGATTGGTTTAGGTAAACATGGATCTGACTATCGCTGCAAATAACATGTAGCAATGTAGTCAATAAAACTATCATTTAAAATGCAAAGCAAATCTCAAAACAATCACATAAATAAAATCTTAACCAATCGTATCCTATTTCGTTCTATTAATATATTGGCAGTTCCTAGGCTAACGTTTAAAAAGATAATTTTCGTTATTAAAAATATTTTACATACAAACATTATTACTACAGTTCGTGATATAGTTGGTTTGAAGAAACATGAAATACAAAATCTAATAGTCTTTTTTTCAGCTTTTGGTCGGAGCAGAGTCGATTCGATTCATATAATATTAATTTTGAATCAAACAATATACATTGCTACTTTTCTAATGTCCAACGCTTAACACGAAAGAATTAATGGAAAAGTTATATTTTACACATTCTTGAGAAACCGTGCTCTACCGTCTAGAACAGAGTAGCGAAGGGCCTCTTTCAGATAAATGTAGTAAGTATAATGTCTATGGCATTTTATCCTCATACTTTCTCAACTCGAAATTAGTGCCACATTTCAAAAAGGTATTTTTAGGTGAATTCAAGTAGCTAGGTAGCTTTTGTGGCATGTTTGAGTGTGAGAAAGAATTGGACAGATTAACTCTAAACAGCTGTTTCGAGCGGTACCTGGGAGGCGGGCACTGACTGGCGGCGGGGCAGACTGTTAGATCTGAAACAAAAAAAAACCAATAAAAACCCACTGAAACAAAGGATTGCTTTTTCCGAAATTATGGCAAATGAAGTGTTTTTTTTAAATTAGGGATTATGAACATTATACAAAGTAAATATTATGGAAAATGTTAATATGGTATCTGATATTAGAGACTTTAAACATTATGACACTAGAGTATTATGGCATTCAAAAAGTATGGTATGTGATATTAGGGGGGTCTCTATTGACTGCCATAAAGTTAAAGTTTCGATTATTGTTTGCCAAGTCGTTTTACATTATACGTATTAATAGTCATAATGTTTTTAGTCATACTTTTGAAGAGTATAAATTGGAATGTCAATTATTGCGGGTCATATTTGTTGGAAGTCATAAAATTCATAGTCATACCAATTTATGTCATAATAGTTAAATTTCATAATGTCAAAGGTTATAGAACTTGTAAGAAATGTTATTAGGTCAAAACTTGCTAGTCACAAAAGTACAACTTATACAACTGACAATAGACATGTATGATTAGACAGGGTCGACGGAGCTCCGCTTCGCGGAGCTCCTATTTCTGGGTAGTTAAGGCCTTCGGCCTTGACGCAATACTAACCTAACCTAACCTATTGATTTAAATTTATCGTCTAAAGAAAGGATTTTTTGATATACGTTCGAATTATAAAGCGTTATGATCTGAAATTTTTATGACTTCCGATAATTATGAACATAAATAATATGGGTACAAAAGTCTGACTTTCAATAATCGAACCAATAAATGTATGGCAGTCAAAGGGATCCCCAGTACAACACATACAACTTGAAGTAACTAACGTTTTTAGGGGCGACAATTACAGAGCAACGATTCGTCGTTATGATCAATCTGAATCGATTACGTAACGATTCATATTGCGATTGAAATTTAGATGGGATATTGCCACACACTGCAATCCATCGCTCGATTTCAGTATGAAACGACGGATTATAACGACGGATCGTACCGTGTATGGGGCCCTTAAACTGTGCCTGCATAGTAATATAATAACTAAGACAAATAAAGCGGGTAGGAAGTATTGCCGCGTAAACGTACCTACATAATTTAATGTTTCGTTCACTGTTTAGTATTTGCAATCATGTCGGGCGAAAGTAACCCAATTAATACTCTTCAAAATTATGACTTTTAACATTATGACTAATAATAAGTATAACGTAAAACGTTTTGGACAACAATAATCGAAACTTTAACTTTATGGCAGTCAATAGAGACCCCTTTAATACTTTCGAAACATAAAAAAAAATTGTAATTAACATTTGGTAGAAAAACGGTATGAATTAAAATAATTGATACTATAAAAAGTATGTCCTAAAATGTGTCTGACTCATTTTAAACATGCCTTTGAATGTTATAGGGTTTTAGGTTATGACTTTTGTATATTATAATATTTTACATTATGGATAATTAACGTTCGACTTATAAAGCGTTATGACTTAAAAAAATTATGACTTCCGATAGTTATGAACATAAACAAAATGGGTACAAAAGTCTGACTTTCAATAATCGAAACAATAAATGTATGGCAGTCAAAGGGATCCCGATATTAGGGAAAATGAAGGTTGTAGCCAGTGACCGTTATGGCAAATGAAATTAGTGCAAATGATATTATGAAAAATGAAGGGATACCCTTGAGGTGACGTCTTTAGGTGTTGTGGTAATGAATGATTAAACAATGTCAGTGCATTTCTCACCTCCTCTCTATAGAGTCTCTGTCCCGCCAGTCTCCGTTCTCTCCTTCGTCGCTTATTTCCTCTGTTCACAAAATAAACAATCTTTATTAATCAATATGCAAAAACCATAAAAAGACAGGCGGATTAGAAATGCCGAAGTTTTAAGTATAAATGAAAGGATATATAAAGCGGTCGTACCGTCGTCATCGTGATCGTCGTCGTCATACAACGACAGGTCGTCGTTAACGTCGCGCTCGGCCGCGTCCACGCTGTCGTCACCGGCCACGCTGCCGGACTCCTCGGTCGCCTCCTCCTCCTCTCTAAAGCAATATAACATACATTCATTTATCAAGCCATTCTTAATAAGATTTGTACGTGTGTGGATAATGCCACTCCATACCGTCCCGTGGATTTTGTAAGAGGCGACTAAGGGCATAAAGGCTTGTAGTATTGTTAGGCGATGGGCTTGCAACCTGTCACTAATACACTGGTAAACATCATAGCCTGATTGGTGCAAATTTTAAATATAAAATTAACAACAAGCTTTTAGACTGGAAATTCTGAAGCTCTGCCTACCCCACTCTGGGAATGAAGGCGTGAAGGTGTGTATGTATGTATGTATAAGATTGACCAGTCCGGAAAGACCTCCCCATAACAACCACGTGGGCCTACTGGGGCCTAAATAAGTAGGGTTGCAAGGCCTAACAATAGAAAGGCCGGACACGGATTCATATTTAGCAGGACATTTTGCCCTAAAAGCCAGACACTCGTTAATAAATAAAAGAAAAAAATTATAAAGTCAGTCTAAAGTCAGAGTCAAAGTTTATTTGCCATTTGAAACTGTTACATTTGTGTATTTATTACTCGTATATGTTATTACGAACCACACTGGGCCCGCGCCACCTGCGTTTAACCTGTCATTTGACATCATTTGACGGACGGGGTGACCAAAACCCGGGCTTATATTTTTCCGGACAAGGCTACACGCTGTGAAGGCACACTACCCACATTGTTATAGCCTCAATACTTACAGGGTTGTAGCCACAATACCCACAGCACTGTAGCCACACTGAACACAGCATTGTAGCCTCACTACCCACAGCGTTGTAGCCTCACTACCCTTAGCGTTGTAGCCTCACTTCCAGCAGCGTTGTAGCCACACTACCCACAGCTTTGTAGCCACACCACCCATAGCATTGTAACCTCACTACCCAAAGGGTTGTAGCCTCACCTGGGCCTCTGATAGAGTGCGTGCGGCGCCAGGTCCTGCGGGAAGATGTCCGCGTGGTGCAGGATTGTTCTCTTGACCAGTTCGTTGACGAGATTCTGCGCGGCGAGCTGAGCGCCGCCCTCGCCCCACGCAGCTAGTAGCGTGGGACCCACGCAGATGGCGAGGTTCCATGCATCCATCATGTTGTGCTCGCTGAATTCTGTTAGACTGCCAAAAGAAACGAATTAGGATCTTGCTCCTGTACGGAAAAATGGCTAGCATCAAAGTATCGTCGTCGTCGAAGACTAGAGCTAGATTGGGTTAGGTCAATTTTTGTAGGATTTTTCCACCTCTTGCGGTCTTAGGAAAGCAGTCTTAAGATTGTAGTCTTGAGAATGCTAATACAGGTGTCCTGTGTGCCCGTTCGCATTCGCCATGCCATATCAAAAACCACTTACTGTGCTAGGAAGGCGAGTAGATAGCGCAGCACTAGCACGGAGGAAGCTGGGAGCGTAGCGAGCAGTTCACGCATCCGCCGAACGAATTCGGCGTCGCTCGGGAGTGACGCGAGCCGCAGTAGACGGTCTTGTAGCTGCGGGGGGAGGAGGGGCGGGCGGAGTTCGCGTAGATACAGCTTAAGGAGGCCGCATACCTAAGAAAAAAGGTAATCATTAGGTACATCAGAGTAACACTACAACAATTTAAAAGAAAAATCCACTTACAGACAATACATTTTGGTCCATGTTCATACAAAAGTCAACAACAAAATATGACCTTTCAAACGATTTTGATGCAGTTTGTAGTATTTTGAAGCTACGAGTATGCGAAAGTGATTTGTCATTTGACAGTTCTTGTAGAATCTTTCGACCGTATTAAGAGTTTCCGCATTTTATTCACAGATGGCGTTGTCATCAAAATAACCACGACCGGGACCGCATTGCAATTGGAGCAGTGGGATAAATAAGGGGTTCCCTTCATCTTGCATAATATAGATTGTCCGAAATACACAAAAAAATAAAGACAACACATAAATGCAATTTCATTGATTTGCATAATAATCATTACTTACAAAGACAACTCAGGATTATTCCTTAAAATAATTATTCTGCTTTATAACTTTAAGCCAACTACATAGTATGCCATACAAAATTCGGCGAAACAATTATTCTACCATAGGTCTATTATTCTAATCAACGTTATGCCAATGTACTATTCTGCCAAAGACAATTGTGCCAAATGACAGTATGCGAATTTTTTTATGCCGAAAGCAATTATGCGAAATGATGATTCTGCCAAGGGTTGCTATGCAAAACGACATTATGACAGTAAACTTTATGCAACATGAATGTAAACCCAAAATAAAATCAGGTTTACATCCAAATAAACATACATTCAGCCGGTGTTTAAACCGAGAGTAATTTCAAGATTACTTGTGCCACAATCTTTTTCCTAAGATATTATACTGTACAATTTCGGGGTTACTTACGGAGTTGATGTCGGAAGCATCTCGGACATGTGCAAGAGGGTCTTCGCCTCGCTCGAACGCGGCGCGCAGAGCTTGCATCTCGACTTGGGAGCCCGACACGCGGAATATGCCCTGGTGTCGCAGACCTATGGATATACACACTTGATTAATACGTGGAAGATCTATTGAAATCTAAATAACAGTTTCAAGTTCTACAAAATTAGATAATAAGTGATAAAAAATAGGTTCTTGATTAATCATGAACATTTTATTTCGAAAACTTACTTGTACATGTAGGTATACTTTAGCGGGTTTAAATCGAGCTTGTTTAATATTATTGAAGTGATGACTTCTTATGGGAGGGTAAACCGCTTCGTTACGTGACGCGTTACAGTTCCAGCATAGAGGGAGTATAAAGACGACTAATAGAATAGTATTCTTCGCACCTGTTACGAATGCCTTTCTTTAAAAAGAGATGTGTATATATGATCTCTTTCAACAGTGTTCCACTTTAAAGGTTTGTTAGTGTGTGTCACTCTCCATTAGTGTGCGTAAAAATGCAGTCAGTTAAACAATTTCAATGTTAAATAGTTCAACTTAGATTAGTTTAAGTTATTACTTTTGTCAGGCACGCACACTTTTTTTGGTTAATTTTGGTTAACATTCGATCAGAAAGAGCGTGTCTCGCCAATGTTCAAGTTATGTGTAATCAAATATAAGTCTCCTGGTGTACTGACCGTAAGTAGATATGACCCGGACGCAGGAGGTGAGCACGCGCGGCAGGTCTGCGCGCGCGGCGGCGAGGTGGTCGTCGAGCGGCGCGGCGAACTGCCCGCGGCGCAGGCGCGCGGCGGCGCGGCGCGGGGGGGAGGGCGGCGACGCGGGGGGCGCGGGCGCCTGGTGTACTGACCGTAAGTAGATATGACCCGGACGCAGGAGGTGAGCACGCGCGGCAGGTCTGCGCGCGCGGCGGCGAGGTGGTCGTCGAGCGGCGCGGCGAACTGCCCGCGGCGCAGGCGCGCGGCGGCGCGGCGCGGGGGGGAGGGCGGCGACGCGGGGGGCGCGGGCGCCTGGTGTACTGACCGTAAGTAGATATGACCCGGACGCAGGAGGTGAGCACGCGCGGCAGGTCTGCGCGCGCGGCGGCGAGGTGGTCGTCGAGCGGCGCGGCGAACTGCCCGCGGCGCAGGCGCGCGGCGGCGCGGCGCGGGGGGGAGGGCGGCGACGCGGGGGGCGCGGGCGCCTGGTGTACTGACCGTAAGTAGATATGACCCGGACGCAGGAGGTGAGCACGCGCGGCAGGTCTGCGCGCGCGGCGGCGAGGTGGTCGTCGAGCGGCGCGGCGAACTGCCCGCGGCGCAGGCGCGCGGCGGCGCGGCGCGGGGGGGAGGGCGGCGACGCGGGGGGCGCGGGCGCCTGGTGTACTGACCGTAAGTAGATATGACCCGGACGCAGGAGGTGAGCACGCGCGGCAGGTCTGCGCGCGCGGCGGCGAGGTGGTCGTCGAGCGGCGCGGCGAACTGCCCGCGGCGCAGGCGCGCGGCGGCGCGGCGCGGGGGGGAGGGCGGCGACGCGGGGGGCGCGGGCGCCTGGTGTACTGACCGTAAGTAGATATGACCCGGACGCAGGAGGTGAGCACGCGCGGCAGGTCTGCGCGCGCGGCGGCGAGGTGGTCGTCGAGCGGCGCGGCGAACTGCCCGCGGCGCAGGCGCGCGGCGGCGCGGCGCGGGGGGGAGGGCGGCGACGCGGGGGGCGCGGGCGCCTGGTGTACTGACCGTAAGTAGATATGACCCGGACGCAGGAGGTGAGCACGCGCGGCAGGTCTGCGCGCGCGGCGGCGAGGTGGTCGTCGAGCGGCGCGGCGAACTGCCCGCGGCGCAGGCGCGCGGCGGCGCGGCGCGGGGGGGAGGGCGGCGACGCGGGGGGCGCGGGCGCCTGGTGTACTGACCGTAAGTAGATATGACCCGGACGCAGGAGGTGAGCACGCGCGGCAGGTCTGCGCGCGCGGCGGCGAGGTGGTCGTCGAGCGGCGCGGCGAACTGCCCGCGGCGCAGGCGCGCGGCGGCGCGGCGCGGGGGGGAGGGCGGCGACGCGGGGGGCGCGGGCGCCTGGTGTACTGACCGTAAGTAGATATGACCCGGACGCAGGAGGTGAGCACGCGCGGCAGGTCTGCGCGCGCGGCGGCGAGGTGGTCGTCGAGCGGCGCGGCGAACTGCCCGCGGCGCAGGCGCGCGGCGGCGCGGCGCGGGGGGGAGGGCGGCGACGCGGGGGGCGCGGGCGCCTGGTGTACTGACCGTAAGTAGATATGACCCGGACGCAGGAGGTGAGCACGCGCGGCAGGTCTGCGCGCGCGGCGGCGAGGTGGTCGTCGAGCGGCGCGGCGAACTGCCCGCGGCGCAGGCGCGCGGCGGCGCGGCGCGGGGGGGAGGGCGGCGACGCGGGGGGCGCGGGCGCGGTCCGCAGCAGGCGCCCGCGCATCGCCGACGCCTTGCTCTCCAGCCGCGCCAGCCGCCCGGCGCTTTGGACGTACGAACGGAACTTCTGTAGGGGGTCAAGTGATCAATATAGCATCAGAGCATTTTTTTTTAATCACTGGACAATCTAACAAGTGATTTTGAAATCCACTATAAATACGCCTTATTTAAGCTACTTGCCAAAATTACGGTCATTTTGTTCAGTAGGTACAGTCACGTCGAGTGTGGTGATTAATTATTTTTTAATACATGGTTGTGATAACCTAATAATAACTAGGTTTATAATATTTTAAATGCTACTTCATTCAATTGTTGTTGTTTCATTTTCAATTGTTGTAAATAGAAAAAATATTCAAGGTCTCGATTTTAATTTGAGTTGTGACATTTTTTTAAATATATGACGTAGATCTTTTACCCCATTACTCCCCCTTTCGGCTTACCGTTTATTTTGGGACACCCTGTATAAAGAAAAAGCGCGAATATTACGAGTACATCCGTCAAGAGCCAATCTCCAGAACCACGGAACTTATTTAAAAATAATCGTTCACCGTTGGAAAGGTTCTGATTAAGCCAAAGTGAGGCAGGGTGCTAGGCTAATGTCGAAGAAAGTAAGCTATGCCAACGAACCGCTAAGTAGTAGTCCTCCTGCTCCTTCCGCGGCGCTTCGTTGTCCTCGGGCACCGGCGTCGCCGGCGCCGCGTCCACGCCGAACAGCCGGGATGTGTCCCACTGCGCGGGGTTACCCTCCATCTGGAATAAACCATTATTTACGTGCCGTTTCAGTGCGTCAGGTTAATTGCAATATACAGGGTGCTAGGTAATGAATGTATAAACCGTCATCTGCTGATAGCGCACTTAGGTCGTTTTAATCATGTGAAATAAAGTTAAGTAAAAGTGCTAAGTTATGTAAGAGTTATTTCTAATAGTACTTTTTCCTTAATTTACATTCTTAATCAGTTTTTTGAAGATGATTAGAGTACAAAGATGGCTTTTTTTCATTTTTTTTTAGACTAATATTGTTACTTATTATACTTGAATTTTTCATCTCCCTTGAACTCTAACTAGAACTCTAATATTAACGAAACTTTGACAGAGGCGAGTTTACCTGCAGGATGAGCTGCGCCTCGGCGGCGTCGAGCGTCTTGGCGCTCTCGCGGCAGGCCGCCCGCAGCGCGCGCGCGCCGCTGTCGAGCTGCTGCAGGCGGTTGGCGAGCTCGGCGGCGACGGCCGCTGCTGCGGCGTCTTGCTCCTCGGCAGCGCCGTTTACGAGGTCGCGCATTTCTTGGTCCTGGAAATAATGATGTACAGGTGTTAAGGTCGTCTCTCCAGATACATAGAATGATTTATATTGACAGTGTGTGTAGTAGGTGCGGCACCTGTTCGTCGGGCGGCGCGCCCTGGTAGGGCAGCGGGCGCGGCAGCGCGAAGGCGGGCGCGTGGGCGTGCAGCGCGCGCTGGCGGTCGCGCAGCGCGTCGAGCGCGCCCGCCGCGCCGCGCAGCGCCCCGGCCGCCGCCGCCAGCGCCGCCGCGCGCGCCGCCTCCGCCTCGGCCGCCGTGCGCACGCAGCGCCCCACCACCGCCTCGAACCCCACCTCCATGCACTGGGGACAAGTATGTTGTAAACTGTAACCTCGTACCAAACACTGCCGGGACTTATTACACATTTTTTCTTTAAGCACTTTTCCCAGAAATTACATATATATTTCAAAAATATAATTGTTGTCGATGCTGAGGTGAATATCTCACACGAGACAAAAATTATTTACATCTCGTGTCTTTGAATGCATCGCTGTGCTCAGTATTCTAACCTAAAATTATTCTCTAATCTCGTGATTCAATATAAAAATCCTTCGTTTACTTGAAATTCAAAATCAACAAAAACCAAAACGAACTTTTGTCTCTTGTTGCCCAAACAACAAAATTTTATATTAGTTTCTCAGTTAAACCGAAAAGTTTTTTTATCTGGAATAGGGAAAATTAAAAATCAAACCCGAAAAGCCACATGTATATTATACATCGAAAATAACACAAACTCACGAGCATAATGTCAGCGATGTCATCCAGATAGTACCGCTGCAACGTAGCATTGGCCGCCTCCAGACTCAACACGTAGTCGGCGCGCGCCCGCAGCGCACGCGCGCGCGCTTCGCTGTGTCGCCCGCGCCGCTGCATTGTACACAATGTTCAAGATTAAACAATAAAACCTAATAACTACTCACTGATTATCAAATCATACAATTTTCCCAAGACTCAAAACATAGAGTATAACATCGCATCTTTAGAATTATAGTGACCTAATTCACAAATAATGGATCTCGAGTTAGGTCTCTACATAAATGTTCATTTGTAACGATTCCTAAAGGACGAACGTAGTCACTTTAGTGACATAATTGTGATCTGTGGATATTTTAATTCATGATTTAGCCGTGGAAAACGGCATTTCAGAAATTTTAATATGTAATTTAATGTTTGCGTGTATAATTAAAATGGCGTCTCGTTGATAGTTGGTTATGTTATGACTCGTATTATTAGTCAATGTTGCACCTCATTGTTTGACTAGCTTACAGTTAAGTTGGTTTTTCCTGATTTTTTTCCTGAATTTGCCTCAATGTCGTAAATTCTTCAAATAACAAAGTGCACATTAAGAAATGAAAGAAGGTAAGGTAAGGTTGAATGGGTAGGCCGTATGTTTGTATCCAGGACATGAGCGGTTTCCTTTTTCACTTCCTCGACTTTTAAATTTTTTCATGTTTGGTTTTGCACTATGCGCCCATAGGTTTTTTGATCAGATCGCTTCGCCTCGTGGACACTACTTTAGAACCAGGAAGAAGGCCTATATCAAGCAGTAGACATATTTCGGCTGATATGATGATACTGTCAAGAATTAAAATAATAAGTAATCACTGCTTTTTTGCCCCGGGGGCAATTCCAATGCATACCCGCTTCAACGGGGCCCAGGACGAGTTATGTCTGACTTACATGGACTAAAACTCCGCGGCCTTTCGCCAATCCCTTTAGGAGGCTACGGGGCCACTATAGCGCTAAAATGTAGCCCCTCCATAGCGGTCGTCCCACTCGCGTCCTGCACTGGAGGCACCCTGGACAGCAGTACCTTGTCGAGCTCCTTGTCGAGCGCCTTGAGCTTCTTGTGGCGGGGCGGGTCGGCGGCGGCCAGGCGCGCGCGCTGGTCGTGCGCGTGGCGCAGCTTGGCGGCCGCGGCGCGCCACTCGGCCGCCGCCGCCGCCGCCGCCTTGCCCGCCGCCGCCGCCTCGGCCAGCGCCGCGCCCACCTCCTCGTGCCGCTCCAGCACTGCAACACACGGACGGTGCTTTTAGGAGAATAGCTAAAAGCAAATGCCATTGACAAAGTGCGCAACCTTGTGCAGAGTTCGTCCGGATCGCTACAATCTTATCCTTAGACCTACTACCGAGCAGCAGTGCAAGTCGTAGGACTCAAGATTCTATCAGATGTGCAACAGTACGAGTATGAAAAAAATTGTAAGATGCTGATAACCAACACCTCTAGTGCGTGACAGGCTTGTTCAAAAAACGATATCTCCAGCTCTTTTACGTACCTATGTCTCGGCACTTGCGATGTAAACGCAACGCATCGTCTGCAGCGCGCTGCAGGCGAGACGCGAGGGTCCCTCCATACAGAGTTGCCAACGCTGCATGGTCTTTAGATAGCGACCGCGTGCTGTCCAACGCGGCTTGCCAACATGCGTACGCACCGGTCAGCGACCATTGCTCGCGTCTAGAATTAAAATAAATTATGTTAGTTAAAGGCCGTCGACTTTTTAAATACACACATAAAATGTCCAAGGATAAAAAGTATCCTGTTTGTAATATTCTCATTGCAAAATATCAAACTAATGTAAGGATATTTTGCATCGCTAGTCATTTCTCATTTGTATACCTACTTACTATTACCTAACGGGCCTGAAACATGAGCACCTACGACAGATGATCATAGCTTCATTAGGTTTCAAACTTCCAAACACTGAAACCTCGTATAAAAAAAAAACGGCCAAGTGCGAAAAGAACTGGCACACGAAGGCCATTCCATACCATTCTTGTATGGGAGCCCTTCAAGTATTTTATTTTTTATATTTATTATTTGTTTTCATTACTATTTATTGCGGCGACTGTTAATATCAAGCAAAGAACGCCGATAAAACACATTTCTTGTGTGGTGACCCTCTTTAATTTTTTACTTAATTTAATTCTTACTATTTGTTATAGCGGCTACAATAAGACACACTCTGTCTAAAAAAACCCTCAAGTGTCTAGCTGTTAGGTTTATGAATGAGGTACAGCCCGCTGACAAACAGAAACAGACAGACGTACAGCAGATACGAGGCTGAGTGATAGCTAGCGGGGTCCCCTAGAAATGACAAACATCAGGCATTCCTAGAACTGCCAAAGGACCTACCTATTTGAGGGTCACCGTGTAAACTCACTTGTGCCTCTGCTCCTTGTGTTTCTGATGCGCAGCCCTCGCGAGCTTGTCCAGGGCGCGGGAGTACTCCGTCTCCAGCTCGGCCCGTCGGCGGCAGTAGTCGTGGAGCTCCCCAGCGATGCCCGCGGCCGCCTCCGCCCGGGTCTCGAGGATGCGAGTCTGTTCTGTCAGTTGCACGCGGATATCTGTGGAAGGAAAGACAAATTAATGGCGGTGGCAAAATATAGGAATAGGATGACTAAGTTAGGTTAGGTGACTCAAATGGGGTGGCGACCTTCACCAACATACTAATGACACTGGAGGAATCGGCGGGCCCCACGGTTGCAATGCGCCGCAGGCGATTGGGTCAGCCATGCCACCGTAACGGTAGCCTGCAGGTGAGAGATCGGAGGTCTATCCCGCTGCGGCTGTCCTGAGCTGGGAGAAACTGCTTTGTTCCAGGGTTCCTTTAGTAGAGTAGGCGAGGCGACTTTACTGTCTCCCGCCTAAAGGCGAGCCCACAAAGCAACCGCAATTGGGTTTTAGCGCTTCAAGAGCCCCGTAGCCTCCTCTTAAAGCGATTAGAGGGAACGTGCAAGTCGGACTTAACTCACCCTGGCTCCCGTTCGAGCGGTAATGCATAGGCATTACCCTCGGAACAAAAAGAATGGTTAACTCAAATGAAAGAGCATGAAGCTGATCTGGTGATAAGAGAAGGTGGCAACCAGATCTTCATTGCACTTAACGTAGCTCCACCGAGTTTGGACTCGTTAGTTCCGTCTTGATAACCAGATGATGACATCACTTGGAGTAAGTAATTTTAACTCCAAAACACGTTAAGTTAAGATATCGGTGCGGTGCTGGAACGTTTGGATTCAAATTCAATACGCGGTTTTGGTCGTTTTCCTTGTTTTCTAATTGTACGTTTACCTACTTTAGCAGACAGTGACCTCTCGTCATTGCAGCGTATTTAATAACCATGATGACTCTTAATTTTGTTGCGGTAAATGACTAAAAAGGTACATTAGATAAGCGGTTTTAGCTTTACCTACTGCTAAAATTAAAAGCTCATATTCTAATAAATAAATATTATAATAGTTTTAATACTAATTGGGTAACCGCAAACTAACTTTAAATAGGCTATTCACCGAATTAGTCACATATTTCACGATTAATTTGAACGATTGTAGTACTGCTTAATAATGCGTTCGTTGTTAAACATAGATTCAAAAGAATTGTACACAAGAGGCGAGATACCCTTAGTTGATGGAAGGATGTGTCACAAATAATGGTTATAAATACGTAATGCGCTGGAGCAAGATTCTGTTCTTTACTCTGCTTCTAGCGTGTTTGCTGTTGTATTGTTCCTTAATGGAGAAAAAAACTGAAATTGTTCTTCTACTATTTTAGATGAACGGTGTGCTCGGTTGTGTTGATTAGAACAACGGGTATTAAAAAAATGCTAGGCTAGTTCCAAATTACAATTTTGCTCCATAAAATCGAAACTAAATTATATTCTTTTAAATAATATAGAAAACAACCTACCAAAACATCGGTATCGGTCTGACATGAAATATTTGCCTACTTTACCGTGTTAATAATAACGTACTAACGTTAAATGGGACGTTAAATAATAATTTATCTTCTACTAGCGACCCGCCCTCGCTTCGCTTCGGTTTATCTGAGTTTGCTGTAAAACCCGTCCATATTTAAAAAAGAAATATGCATATAAACCTTCTTCTTAAATCACTCTATCTTAAACCGATCAAATTCCGTTGCGTTGTTTTAAAGATCTAAGCATACATAGGGACAGACAGACAGCGGGAAGCGACTTTGTTTTATATTTACTATGTCGTGAAGTATTACTTTAAATTTTAAGTGGTAGGACCTTGTGCAGGGTCCGTCCGGATCGCTACCACCATCTTATACATTAACCTACCGCCAAACAGCAGTGTTCGCATTGTTGTGTTCCGGTTTGGGGACAAGACTGCCGGTGTAATGACTAGCATAGAGGCATTCCATCTCAGGGTTGGCAACGCATTTGCAGTCTTAGGCTTGCAGTCTTGTGAATGCGAATGTCTATGGGTCACAGTTTCCACTTACCATCAGGTGGCCTCTGTGCTCGTTTGCCTTCTCTATGCCATAAAAAAAAGTCAACATCGCGTCCCTGCCTCCCGTTAAATATGAAATGGTCACTGACCACCCGTTCCCACACCGAACAATTTACCCTCAATAAGTTCGCCCTCGACAAGATTGATATTGGCGTACAATTTGACGGCGACAGACGCAGCGTTTATTGCAATTTTGGTTTCCGTTCTAATTTCGTCCTGGCCGTTTTTGCTGGCATTTCTCACGAGACTATCTTACAATAAAATTTAAACTTTATCTTAGCACGATAAAGTTGGTTTTTGAAGGACAAAAAGTTGTACTTTTTTATTTATTTTAATGTTCTCACACACTTGTTGAAATTGAGCTCGTATTAAAGTACACCGAAGGTTAGTTTTACGAGAGCATTACATTAATTTATTCAAGTCTTTGTGTTCTCACATACATAATGCTACATTTAATTTTATGTTGTGCAGTTATTAATTGGATAAAATAGAAATGGAAATACTGTATTGTTCTTCGGTGGAAGATATGCATAATATAATGTATGACTTCCGCACAAAAATGTATGGGTATATTTCTTCCAACAATAGTTTAGTCATTATGATTCTTTTATTTTATGTCGACAGTTGGCACTCGAAACAGACGATTTTTTTTTTCCATATCTATATATATAAAACGCAAAGGTGACTGACTGATTGACTGACTGATCTATCAACGCACAGCCCAAACTACTGGACCGATCGGGCTGAAATTTGGCATGCTGATAGCCACTATGATGTAGGCATCCGCTAAGAAAGGAATTCCCGAAATTCCCACGGGAACGGGAATTAGCGGGAAAATCCTTTTGTATGAAAAATCTAAACCACGTAAGATAGATGATTGAAATTTGGCATACAGGTACCCTAATAAATTTAAAGCTTACTTGCAACGCGATATTGCAAAATTCCCATGGGGACGGGAGTTATTGGGAAAAAACTTTTGTATGTAAAAATCTAAACCGCGTAAGATAGATGATTGAAATTTGGCATGCAGGTACCCTAATGAACGTAAAGCTTACTTGCAACGCGATAGTGCAAAATTCCTACAGGAACGGGAGTTATTGGGAAAAAACTTTTGTATGTAAAAATCTAAACCGCGTAAGATAGATAATTGAAATTTGGCATGAAGGTACCCTAATAAACGTAAAGCTTACTTGCAACGCGATATTGCAAAAGTCTTACGGGAACGGGAGTTATTGGGAAAAAACTTTTGTATGTAAAAATCAAAACCGCGTAAGATAGATGATTGAAATTTGGCATGAAGGTACCCTAATGAACGTAAAGCTTACTTGCAACGCGATATTGCAAAATTCCTACGGAAACGGGAATTAGCGGGAAAATCCTTTTGTATGAAAAATCTAAACCGCGTAAGATAGATGATTGAAATTTGGCATGCAGGTACCCTAATCCAAGTAAAGCTTACTTGCAACGCGATATTGCAAAATTCCCACGGAAACGGGAGTTAATGGGAAAAAACATTTGTATGTAAAAATCTAAACCGCGTAAGATAGATGATTTAAATTTGGCATGAAGGTACCCTAATAAACGTTAAGCTTACTTGCAACGCGATATTGCAAAATTCCTACGGAAACGGGAGTTATTGGGAAAAAACTTTTGTATGTAAAAATCTAAACCGCGTAAGATAGATGATTGAAATTTGGCATGCAGATACCCTAATGAACGTAAAGCTTACTTGCAACGCGATATTGCAAAATTCCCACGGAAACGGGAATTAGCGGGAAAATCCTTTTGTATGAAAAATCTAAACCGCGTGATGGACTCCTTTTTCCGCACTTAGCCCGTGTATGTCGGGCCATTGTGCGATCTAAACCGCGTAAGATAGATGATTGAAATTTGGCATGCAGGTACCCTAATGAACGTAAAGCTTACTTGCAAAGCGATATTGCAAAATTCCTACGGGAACGGGAGTTATTGGGAAAAAACTTTTGTATGTAAAAATCTAAATCACGTAAGATAGATGTTTTCAATCTAGCATGCATGCATACCTTAGTAAATATAAAGTTTAGTTATGGATGTATTTTGAAAAATTAAGTTAGCGAGAAAAAAATGTTGTATGTTCGAATTTCGGAGACTACAATTTCCATTGAAGGTATGTTTCGCCATGATCATTAATAAGTCGCAGGGTCAAACACTCGCGCTAGCAGGAGTTGATTTAAGACAGCCCTGTTTCTCCCATGGTCAGTTATATGTGGCGTGCTCCCGCGTAAGTTCGCCATCCAGTCTGGTCATTCTCGCACCACCCTCCAGAAAGACCAGAAACGTTTTTTATAAGGAAATTTTATAAATAATATGTTTCCTAAATACATTTCCCATATCCCGGTTGCACCAGCCACCCACCAACCGAACCACTCTTCCATGCTACTCTTTTTAGGGTTCCGTATCCAAAGGGTGAAAACGGGACCCTATTACTGAGACTTCGTTGTCTGTCTGTCAGTTGAAATTTTCACAGAATATGTATATCTATTGTCGCTATATCAACCAATACTGAACATAAGAATAAAATAAAAAATAGGGGGGTCCCCATACAACAAACGAGTTTTTTTTTGTTAATTTTGTACGGAACTCTTCGCGCGCGAGTCCGACTCGCACTTGGCCGGTTTTTAGTTTTCATGTGGTCAAACTTTTACTTTCATACCGACTGACATCCACATTCTCACCTCTGAATTCCAGACGAAACCCTATAGGTACTTTAGGGTTAGCCTCCACTGATCGTATTTTCCTAAATTTATATCAAACCAAATTATCATAAACTAATAATCTAAAAATTAATAACAATTCATTATTCAACTGAGCTTTTTATACTATAACCTCATTTAAAAATAATAAAATTAAGCATTTTTTAACCTTTCTCCCACACACACAAAGATCTCTCTTTTATAACACGCCACGCGGACGAAGTCGCGGGCAAAAGCTAGTTTATTATAATCAGATGTCCGGTTCTATATTTTCAAAACCTATCGAGGGGTACTTACATGTATTAAAAACTGTGTGTTGTTTTCTTTCACTTTGTTTGTCCTTTAAGGTTTTGCAACTACAAGATATCAACACGCGCCATGTCACAAAACATTTAACATGAAGAAATAGTTATTTTCATAATCGTGTTATAATATAATAGAGAGCTTTTTAGTCGAGTTTTACACGGTTTAGGCCACGAAGCTTGCTGAGTGGCCTAAGTAAGGTACGAGATTAAAAAGCTTGATTATGACACTATTGTGAACAATACTTTTTGTACGAGTTCATTAAAATTAATAATTTAAGTCATTAATACAATCACCACCACATCGACATTTGTATCAAACCACGGCGTCCGTAATTGTTGCAGTACTGTGCTGTTCTGTTGGCTAAAAACTAGCCAATCACAAACCGTAGATTTTTTATTTTTTTTATGCCCTGGATACAGAAGCAGGTTTAAATAGATCTTTGACAGATGACGCGACGCTGCTACGTTCCGAAACGCCATAGATTGGCAATTTTGTATCGGATCGAGTCTCCATAAACAAGGACACATATTATTGAAATACGAAGTTCTATTTTCAATTTTTTTTCAGTTGTCTTGAGCGTATCGAAATGGTTATTTCGGTTGTTTCGGAAGTGTCAACGATGAAAAGAGTGACGTTGCAGTATTCTCTATGAAATCTTAATACACAGATTTTAATCGACGAGTACAAAAAAGACATTATAATAATTATCATTAGTCTCTGAAAATAATCCACTGCTTACCTAAATAAATAAATCTGATATTTAAGCTAAAGTAAATATCGGCATTAACGTCTTATTTACTGCGAAATTATTAATTAAAACCATATCAGAACCAGCATATTTATTTATAGCTAAATCATTATTTTTATTTTCCATCAAAAGCCATTCGTCATTATATTTACTGCCAGTGTTGAATGAGAACCGAGAACTCAAGCACAAAACTGCAAATCACAAATGTACGTAGATTGTTCAAATTCAAACCGTATTTCCTTGTAACAAGAGCATTAACACACGCACCATGATATTAAGGACCTACACTACTCGACTTTATTAAACGGCGTAAGTGTTATATAACAATATTTTAATTTTCGACCTTACAACTACAGTGATAGAATTGTATCTGGTTTACCTTTAAGTTGAGATACATCCTTTTGACTCGAGAAGGTTACATACAAGGGGACCGAAAGAGGGTTCGCGGTGGCACTAAGGTCCATAATCCATAATCCAATAATAATTAATAACACGGCCGCATCGACCAAGGGTGTTTTTATGACCTTTTATAGCACTTTTCTATACAAAGGAATACTTGCAAGCAATAAAATAAATGAGTAGGTACATGTGAATAGTTTATATTATATGGAAATGTTGGAAGTACCTTTTTGCTAAGTTGCATATTGATGGTAAATAAGATCTCGACCTTAATTACCGTTAGATCCATAGACATTCTCAAGACACAATCACAAAACTGCAATCTAATTTAAATGTTCTTATGTAACAAACTCAAGACATACTCATATAATATAAATGCACGAGTGTATACAAAGACGCTTCTTCGTTTCATGCTTTGTTTTTCACGTTATACCTAACTCATTTGTAACACCACTACATTTTTTAAACATTTAATCAACCTATAATTAACGAAACAGCTGACACGAAGTGATTATTACGTCTTGGCATCAACAGTCTAGCTTTAAAAAATAACACTGGTGACGACAGGAGAAAAAACTATATTCTTAACTTTTAACTACTACATACTCGTATCACTCTTTACAATTTTATTCAGAGAACAGGCAAAAAGAAAGTATCTTCATCCACATAGAATTAGTTATTTGGTACCTATAATGTGTAATATTACAGGGATATCGATTATCGTTATTCCCTCGGGAACTTAATAAATGAGTACAAACTTTTTTCCTGCCAAGCTATATAATTTGACATCGCACGGAAGCAAATTCAAAATAATAAGTCTTTTCACTGACTTTGCCCGTTTTAATCTCATTAAATTCATACTTCAAACGCGTCGTAAATCAGAGTCGTTTGAGCTGATAATGCTTCCGGGGATTTTGGTTTAATTTGATTTATTGAGAGGGAGATAAAAGACATTCTTTCTGCGGTTCATAACTTTTGTAGTATGAAGAGTTCTTTTTTCTTTTTGACATCTTTAAGGACAGTATCATCTACAGCTAAATAGATGAACCTACATCAAACGTAATAATCATAAAGAAACAATGTTTTTGTAATGTTCGTAACAAAAACACATATGCCCTTATCAAATTTATGTAATATCGATGCCGCACAAAACATAAGTGTTCAATAATATTGACATGATAACATAATAATGCAATTATCATATTATCTTTAAAACATCGTAGATAGTCATAATCTCATTTTAATAGTGTACGCAGTGATAACGGCACTAAAACGATCGTAGCTACTTCACTTCGCAACATCTGCCCAATAATAGCGATCGATCCTATAGAACTAAAGAGATAAAACATATTGTAGTCTTAGTTTTGACACATTTTCCTGCTCACGCTACGCTTGAATATTTTTTATTTTTTGTTTTTTGTTAAATTCATTGTTTTATATAATGCTAGGTTAAGCTTTATAATTGTATAATATCATAAGTAGTATTTAAAAAAACGACTGACTGTTGAGTTTCTTGCGGCGTTTCTTCTCAGCAGTGGTCTCTTGCGAAGCGCTGGTAGATTTTTGACGTGTAAAAGTGCCCGTGCGGCCTACTTACTGAATAAACATCTTTTATCTTTTATCTTTTATCTTTTTTATCTTTTTATCTTATAAACGTGAGTTACTCATGTATGTTTCGTATTATTTTACTTGTATTGGCAATTACATAGAAATTTGATCTAGTTGCTAATTTCACTCCACTGTCCTTGCTTATTATAATAAAAACACAGGCGACTTCATTGTAAGAATGAAAACGTGGTGAGAACTCGTAGTAACGCTTACATTTGGCAAGGGCATGATACCCCACTCGCAGAGAGTATAGGATCCATTATAGGTCTAGGGATATGGTGACGTTTCAAAAGCCATATTCAATCTCCCCCAAGCTTTTAATCTAATTGTTTTTAAACAAGTACGGCGGAACGCATTCAGCGTTCTTTAAAAGATTATGGCGCTGTACTTTTGAACGTGTTTTAAATTAATGTGAATTACAAAAAAGTTGAGGTGGAATTATTAAAAGTCAAAAGAAAAGGTTTGCAATAATGATTGATGTTTTAGCGAAATAGGGTCCAAAAAACAACCAAACCAAAAGATCTTGAATGTCAAGTACCAAGGAAGCATAAGCTAGAGAAACATCGGCCCTATTCAGTTCAAAATTACGGTTGAAATATGTATTGTGATGTAAGATCCCTATAGCATATACGACCTTTACTTGGACAGAATTAAAGCCTTTTCATTTCGAAATAGGACCCCAGATCGAGTTCCAAACCATAGAGGGAATGTAGTTAAATTCGTTTAAGAATTTGGTACGGTCTTTGTACTGGTACCCCTACATAACAATGATTCAAAACAAAATTGAGGCACACACGTCAAGGCGCTTGAGTAAGATTGAATGTTGGGTGTCATTTATTTGGAAGACCCTAATATATGTATAACACGCCGGTAAACATCTTAGCATAGGCGTCCTTCTTAGGCGTATGCCCAACGGTGGGTGCAAATGTGCTGATGAAGAAGAATAGGTGAGTATATATTTGTTCCTGAATTTCCTGATAGTCTTGGAAGGAGTCGAAAAGTGGCAAAATAATCTCCGCTGTTAATGAATGATTGTAGAAATTTCAAAGAATATTTAGAAATTTTGATGAAAGTTGGTCTGGCATAGAGAAGGCAAACGAGCACACAGGCCGCCTGATGGTAAGTGGAAACTGTGACCCATAGACATTCGTATTCACAAGACTGCAAGCCTAAGACTGCAAATGCGTTGCCAACCCTGAGGACTAAGATGGAATGCATCTATTGCTAGTCATTTCACCGGCTGTCTTATCCCCAAACCGGAACACAACAATGCGAGCACTGCTGTTTGGCGGTAGGTTAATGGATAAGATGGTGGTAGCGATCCGGACGGACCCTGGACAAGGTCCTACCACCCGCATTTGGAATAAAACTCATAATGGAATTCCAAAGGAGGAATGAATATTTTGCAGTACAAAAGTGTGACAAAAAAACTGTTTCAATTTGAACTGTGCTGGTTATCAAATAGGTTTTAAGTTAAGTATTGAAAAATCTAAAAATGTGTGTATCTGAAGTTTTCACATTCTTAAGATAAGATTGTTTGCTACGTTATCAGTATGCGGTAAGTTTTATAGGCAGCGCAAGTGAATGAAGTGATTTACGATGTTTGGTAGCTACTTAATTCATAAAACCGCTGCATTTCATATTTTATTATAATGCTCAACTATTAATATGTTGAAACTTAAGACTTAAGTCATACATAATCATTTGTTGTCGAAATTACTGTTTTTGTGCAATCTACACTAGTCTAGTCTCGCGAGACTCCACTAGGTAACCTAGGAGATCCACTAACAGATCAGCTCATACACATCATGATATTGCATCACCCTCGGTTTCCACCTATCACGGCCGCAGAAAGTGATTCAAAATGTACTTGCAAGGTTTAAACCGGAATGTTAAATAAAAACAGGTTCTACGCACTACGTGGCAGACAAGAACTAGTTTATTCAAAAAATAAAAGCATAAACCATCGAGCTACAAATAATTTTAATAATTGTCACCAGACGAACACGTACTACACCTGACAAGCCTTGCATTCTATAATTTATTGCCTGCATCGAATAAATAACTGTGGAGCTATTCTTTAACACTATATCGATTAGCTCGACGTCGAATTGACTGTCTATTCGGACTTCGGACTCTTCTCAAAGGATCTTGGTCTGGTAATACGCTTGCCGGATTTATGGATTAACCTAACTTAATGACTGTTTTGCATTGATCCAGCAAGAGTATACAAGTAGAATTAGGTACATTACGTCATTACAATAGCTCTTTGCCTCTAACCTGAAAATTAACTCGTCAATGTACATCTACTGGCATGCTTTTGCTGGACTAATGTAAATCAGCCATAACAGAAAAGATAACACGAGCAAAAAATATGTACTGACCTCAGAGCCTACTTTGAAAAACGAAGTTCGAAGTTACGTTAGGCCCATCCCTTTACCTCCATTTAGTCTCAAATAATGAATGATAGGGATGGAGCTGACGTAACTTCGAACTTGGATTTTCAAAGAAGAGGCCTCTGAGGCCCATGTGGGGTCTTACAAACCAAAATAAATATTATTCTTGAACAAAAAAATAATTGACGTGTTGACAGGAGAAACTGTATACCACCACTAGCAGCTTTACTATGGTAAATAAATAATGTTACCAATTTCACTCCAAGCGGCGTCCTCATTTCATATCAACAGTGTTTCACAATCACAATCGACCACTGGATATACTAATTTATTCTATAGACCCCGATAACGAATAACCACCTGAAGCCAGTTTTGCATGACAATGCGCAGACGATGCAGGTATTTGAATGGTGCCCGCATCCCGTATGCCACGGGGCAATTAGTATGCTATTAATAAAGAGGGTGCAACGAGCCGCGGATAATTGGGATACTACGATAGACTAGCCATGGCGGTTCACTATTGTTTCCACTGGGACTATTAAAGCTCAGCGGGATCCGTTTTATTACATTATGTTTACCTACCAGCCGGACCAATTTCTAAAATCTCCTCGAACTAACTTCGGAAATAATGATTCATCGATCTCCTCTACTTTTTTGTGTGGCACGAATGCTTTGCCATTAGTCAAGTTTTTTGTGTATTGCTGGCACACATCGCCATAGCAACGTTTTCATATTGTAGACATCGATTGTAAATCACTGACTTTGTTAGGGACTAACTTTTTCAGTTGATAGTTGATCCGGATGACTAAATTTGCATTCTAGTCTTTTGAAACCACTTTTGTTTCAAAATTGGATACGTCCTCTAATCGGCTCTAAGCCAAAACCCTATCTCCATTTTATTATGCTAATACATCTTAGTTCTACTGCGGATATCATCATTTCTGATTCTATCACGCAGAGAAACCCCGAGCATAGCCCTCTCCATAGCCCTCGGAGTGACTTTCAGCTTCCTTATGAGGCCCATTGTTAGCGCCCACGTCTCACATCCGTAAGTCATCACCGCGTGGAGTGGCGTCCGCGGACCGGAAGACGAGCTGTAGGCCTCCAACAAGATGGAGTGACGACCTCGTCAGGATGCGGGACCGCGGTGGATGCGAAAAGCACAAGACCGGTCTGAGTGGAAAGCCTTGGGGGAGGCCTATGTCCAGCAGTGGACGTCTTTCGGCTGACATGATGATGATGATGAATACATCTTTTCCTTCCGCACCAGTCAGATATACAAATTAGTCTAATTAAACTGCTAAGCCTGCCGCATGACGAAACTGATTTATTGGTTTAAATAAATACGAGTGTGTTAGTATTGTTGTAATTTGTCTATGACTGAGTCAGCGGAAGCTCAGAGGAGGGTGATAAAGGACTTGTTGAGATAGGTCGTCTGATAACGCGCCCTTTGAACTGAGATATCGCTGGAAGGGAAGCTTTTAGTTTTAGGACACATGTGTACAATAGACGTGGGGAACTGTGATAAGGGACGTTGGTTTTAGTTATTTTGGTAAATTAGTCAGATCTTTGGTAAACAATTTGTGACTGTGTTTATAGGTACCTACCATTTGAGGGTTTTAATTGAGACCATTTCTTAAAGGAAGTATCAGTAACTTAAAACCAAGGTACTTAAAACTTGTACCTTTCCCAATTCACAGTCAAATTTGGTAACTTTGGAGGCGTTGTCTCCCTTTGGCTGTAATAGATTCATGTGCATTAAATGACGAAGGTCATTGGTCAGTAGTAGAATTTTGACACGTTGTAAAGGACAAAACTCAATTTAAATGATTTTATTCCAAAATGTTGACAATGCTTAACAGGAGCAAGCAGTTACAATTCCTTAATTTTAGCTACATAATCTATCTGATAGCCGTTCAATATTTAATCACTTAGAGACGTAGCTGTCTTTGCTTCGTCAGAAACAATGATTTCCTGAGCAACGGCTGTGTCGACCGGTGAATTTCAAATAAAGGAGCGGCAACGGCACCCTAAACCCTTAGCATGAGCACCTGGGGTAGCCCTCCGTAGGGGTGGACTTCCATATTTACTCGAGACTAGTTCGACATGAATGTGTTGTCACTCAACCCCTGCTTTGTTATTGTTTGTTATAATAAAACGTTGTTATGATTAAGAACGTGTTATAAGCACTAGACCACCATTTGATTGTTATTTTTAAATCACAAGTAGAATCGATAAGCTGATAAGGGAAGCGAATAGACCACTGGATGCGAGTAGAAGACCGAATGTGGTAAAGATCTTTGAGGAAAGCTTATATCCAATAGTGGACGTGCGTGATTCGGCTGACATTTCAAAGATGAAAAGGAAAAACTATTGATTCACGCCAAAGAAAGGTTGATAACTGTAAAATACTCTGCTTATTTCAATAAGAACATGTTGGCCATTTCCGTGCCGATTATTATTCCTGGTAAGGTAATACAAACGAGCATAAAGCCTCGCTGTCAAACCGAACACAAAACCAGATTCCAGGCGAGCTGTGGCCGTTTACTTGACTACAAACTAGTATTCAGTGTATTTATGATACTGAACACAATAGCCGATGGTGAAAAACTAGTAAACGTAATTCACTTGAGGGTTGCATTCGTTGTGTGTGGTAGTAAACCCAACCCACCCACATTCTGCTTATATGATTGAATGTAATTGCGATTGTCATCTAATTCATGTTTATTTATATACAGGTTCATGTGCAAAGCTATAGTGATTCTATTAAAGTTCTTGCCGTGGCTCTTGTGGCGTTAATACGTTGGTGGAACGGGACATTTCTACTTCTTTCTGCAGCTCAGGGTATTCTTATTGGCATGTAAGAAAAAGTTTTATAGATAATGAGCATTTCTCGATATTTTTATTGGTCATATTTCTTATTGTCATTCGATTTCACCGATTGGTATAAGCTTTTCTTTACTTCCACTTGTTGATTTGTGTGGATGTAATCTTGCAAGTAAATTTTGAACAGGTTCCTGCTATCCTAATGGTCTGAAATTTGATACAATAAACAAGAGTGCAATATTTATGGTGTCTGAGAGCTGATCCAATGATGAAGCCGGATGATCTTAAGATCTCTGCTGTAGTATGTAAATATCCTGAGTTTGAACTCGTTAGAATCGTTACAATATAGCTGGTGATACCTTCGTAATACAGATACAGCTACCTACCAAGAATAATGGAGCTATAGAGTATAGACAGATAAAAAAATATTTAACCTTAACCTTTATTGTGTTGGCATTCAGTTTCAAAACTTTTTAAAATGATAACTGCGAACGTCGACCGCTAAGATACAGCCACACGTGATTGCAACACGTTTTGTTTTTAATCGGCAAACGGTATCATCGCGTTCGGCCACATCGTTCCCATCAAACAATACCCAACGCTTTCCCAAGCGTCTAAAAAGTTTTACTTACGTACAACGGTTATAATTAGTTATTGGCATTTACACAGAACGTTTTTGCAGCCATTAATAGATCATAACGGCACGATCTTGCACCGAAGATACTCGTTATCTACATACAATTCACAGCTCGTTTTCAATGCACAATCTCTGAACATTCACATCAAAACTATACGAGTAGGTGTATTTTACTTATCGTACCAGGAAAAGCATTGGCGTCGTCCGGGGTACCCCAATCATGGCGCGGTTGGACGATGCAATGGAACATGGCGGTCGGCGCCAGGCGAGCGCCCGCCGAATACTGCCGGCCGGAGCCCGCCGCGCAGCCTCCCGTGATGCGACCCACCCCCGCCACCCCTTCCCCCCTAACGACCCCAAGAGACGTTTTTCGGAAGCTGAACCACCGTAAACAAAAGCGCGCATTCATTCATCGACGCGATTATTAATAGAAACTATTTTAAAACTATGTAGATTCATTTCCCCCGCTTTTCCGTTTATGAAGTTTTTATTAGTTGGTGACTAGTTTTGAACTCCTGTTGTTGATGGTCTCCTGGTATCAATGAACACAGCGTTGTCTTGATGTCGTCACTTGTTTATAAAGATCTCACAAGACTCATTGTTTTGTTATCACGTGAGGTTATTATAATAACATAACTTTCTTCCCCGACTTAATAAGACAACTTAACTACTAATGTGATTTAACTTTTTTTTAGATGCCCCTGGCGACAATAGCCTCTTTAGCCATCGGAACTTTTTTGCTGTTTGTTGATCAGTTATTTTCGGTGAGCGCCCGGAAACCAGTGTTGAAGTTAGAACGACGTAAAAAACAAACAGAATGCAGTCATTGTCACTACGGCTTAGCGTCGATGGTCTTGGAGATTGACTACGAGAAAATAATAATTGAGAACGAGTTTGACAAGAAAAGATGAACTTAGTACCAAAGGTAATGTATCTAATGTCAAAAATATATCGTTCACATAACCATTTAATAAAGTTAAACTTATTTATGGAAAACTAAATTAACGGAGCAATGAATGACCTTAGATAGGGATAGGACGTTAGTTTAAATCTGTTCACTGACTATTCTATGGCAGAAAGGTTATGATGGGCAAACCGCGTCACATTATATTTCATCTATATTATGATAAGTAAACACTCAACACTGCTACCTAAAATACAAACGGATTCACAGAACCTTCGTATTCCAAAAATAATAATAACAACAAAGACGCAGAACTTAGAACGGAGGGTAGGAGAAATACCTACTAGGGTAGGATGAATCGAACGAAACGCAATAACAATAATTGCGTTACCACTTCGTTTGGTTCCATTGATATGATTATTTTCACAACTGCTGAAATCAGAAATGGGATCGACTCATTTAAGACATCAGGTTGTAGGTTCCCTACTTTTACAGTAAATGCAGTTCTATTTACTTACTAAATGTGTTAAGAAGAAAGAAATCAAGGGTATAAATAACATCTTTCATTCATTTAAGATAATAATATAAGATATACAGTAATACAGTTACTCCGCGTATTTTTAAGTCAGTCAGCTGTTATCTTGATTGAGCAACAAAAAGCCAAAAGATCAAATTTAAAAAAGTACCTTTTTTAAAGGGAAAGATTTTTATATCAAAAGAAACACCTTTAGCACCTTTAGCTTTTTTTTTATTAAAACATACGGGTCGAATTAAGAAGTTTGTTTTCGCACGAGTCGGCTACACATTTAGTGCCACGCTGGCTCCCTTTTAATATGAAGTTGGCTCCATATTGATATCTTGGCACTAGAGACTTAAAAATAGGAATTCTCGTCACGTTTCAGACTCCTTGACTGTGTTAGATCGTATTAAGCCCTATACTTTCAAAGTTCGAGTATAGCAGCTAATTAGTTCTGTCCCTTTTCTTCAAAACTACCTCAAATCAAGAGAAAACGAGACGGCGCCAACGTACAAGACTGCATTTTTCAAAGTGCATCAGGCAGATGCAAGGAGCGGGTGTGAGGGGAGAGTAGCGTAACGATCCTGTTCACATCTGCGATCTATCCGCCGACTAGTCGCCGGATAGATCCAGCGAGATACAGGATGTTGGGTTATCAGAATCATGTAATCGAAGAGGTTGAAGCTATATAGATTATAGATACATAGTTTAGTACTCCAGTAGTAATTTAAAACCATGAACGAATGCATAGAATATGATTTAGCATAACTTAGTCATGGTCATTGATCATATTTTAGCTTTGGTTGTAAAAGTATTTATCTCTTTATTTTAGCACATATTACTTTAAAACCATTAACATAGACGATAGACAAATATACAATGTGTCCGAAGCATTCCTTGCTTTTCTGTTGTTATTTGGTTAATGTAACATTGTTTTATTTGTATTGTCTTTGTAGTTGATAAATGTGTCATTTGGTTGATTCTTCCCGCGCACATTGGTGGTGCTAAGTCAAATTTTTTAGGTCTTAAGCTCAAAGCTTCTGACAATAAAGTAAAAACTGTGTGGAAAATAATAAATAGAGAAACGGGTAAATCAAAAACTCGCGATAATCAAATCACCATAAACAAGGGTGACAAACAAATCATATCAAACAAAGACGTGGCCTTAGCGTTCGAAGATTATTTCTCCACCATAGCCATTAATACCACGAAATGTCTTCAATCATCTGCGATTGGAGCTCAAAAATTACTTTGTGGTAAGGTTACTAAATGTAATTTAAGTTTTGATTTTAGCCATGTAGACTCATTTTCAGTCGTAAAGGTATTTAAATCACTCAGTTTAAAAAAAACCGAGGATTTATGGGGAACGTCAGTTAAAGTCATCCATCATATCTATATATATAAAACGCAAAGGTGACTGACTGATTGACTGACTGATCTATCAACGCACAGCCCAAACTACTGGACCGATCGGGCTGAAATTTGGCATGCTGATAGCCACTATGATGTAGGCATCCGCTAAGAAAGGAATTCCCGAAATTCCCACGGGAACGGGAATTAGCGGGAAAATCCTTTTGTATGAAAAATCTAAACCACGTAAGATAGATGATTGAAATTTGGCATACAGGTACCCTAATAAATTTAAAGCTTACTTGCAACGCGATATTGCAAAATTCCCATGGGGACGGGAGTTATTGGGAAAAAACTTTTGTATGTAAAAATCTAAACCGCGTAAGATAGATGATTGAAATTTGGCATGCAGGTACCCTAATGAACGTAAAGCTTACTTGCAACGCGATAGTGCAAAATTCCTACAGGAACGGGAGTTATTGGGAAAAAACTTTTGTATGTAAAAATCTAAACCGCGTAAGATAGATAATTGAAATTTGGCATGAAGGTACCCTAATAAACGTAAAGCTTACTTGCAACGCGATATTGCAAAAGTCTTACGGGAACGGGAGTTATTGGGAAAAAACTTTTGTATGTAAAAATCAAAACCGCGTAAGATAGATGATTGAAATTTGGCATGAAGGTACCCTAATGAACGTAAAGCTTACTTGCAACGCGATATTGCAAAATTCCTACGGAAACGGGAATTAGCGGGAAAATCCTTTTGTATGAAAAATCTAAACCGCGTAAGATAGATGATTGAAATTTGGCATGCAGGTACCCTAATCCAAGTAAAGCTTACTTGCAACGCGATATTGCAAAATTCCCACGGAAACGGGAGTTAATGGGAAAAAACATTTGTATGTAAAAATCTAAACCGCGTAAGATAGATGATTTAAATTTGGCATGAAGGTACCCTAATAAACGTTAAGCTTACTTGCAACGCGATATTGCAAAATTCCTACGGAAACGGGAGTTATTGGGAAAAAACTTTTGTATGTAAAAATCTAAACCGCGTAAGATAGATGATTGAAATTTGGCATGCAGATACCCTAATGAACGTAAAGCTTACTTGCAACGCGATATTGCAAAATTCCCACGGAAACGGGAATTAGCGGGAAAATCCTTTTGTATGAAAAATCTAAACCGCGTGATGGACTCCTTTTTCCGCACTTAGCCCGTGTATGTCGGGCCATTGTGCGATCTAAACCGCGTAAGATAGATGATTGAAATTTGGCATGCAGGTACCCTAATGAACGTAAAGCTTACTTGCAAAGCGATATTGCAAAATTCCTACGGGAACGGGAGTTATTGGGAAAAAACTTTTGTATGTAAAAATCTAAATCACGTAAGATAGATGTTTTCAATCTAGCATGCATGCATACCTTAGTAAATATAAAGTTTAGTTATGGATGTATTTTGAAAAATTAAGTTAGCGAGAAAAAAATGTTGTATGTTCGAATTTCGGAGACTACAATTTCCATTGAAGGTATGTTTCGCCATGATCATTAATAAGTCGCAGGGTCAAACACTCGCGCTAGCAGGAGTTGATTTAAGACAGCCCTGTTTCTCCCATGGTCAGTTATATGTGGCGTGCTCCCGCGTAAGTTCGCCATCCAGTCTGGTCATTCTCGCACCACCCTCCAGAAAGACCAGAAACGTTTTTTATAAGGAAATTTTATAAATAATATGTTTCCTAAATACATTTCCCATATCCCGGTTGCACCAGCCACCCACCAACCGAACCACTCTTCCATGCTACTCTTTTTAGGGTTCCGTATCCAAAGGGTGAAAACGGGACCCTATTACTGAGACTTCGTTGTCTGTCTGTCAGTTGAAATTTTCACAGAATATGTATATCTATTGTCGCTATATCAACCAATACTGAACATAAGAATAAAATAAAAAATAGGGGGGTCCCCATACAACAAACGAGTTTTTTTTTGTTAATTTTGTACGGAACTCTTCGCGCGCGAGTCCGACTCGCACTTGGCCGGTTTTTAGTTTTCATGTGGTCAAACTTTTACTTTCATACCGACTGACATCCACATTCTCACCTCTGAATTCCAGACGAAACCCTATAGGTACTTTAGGGTTAGCCTCCACTGATCGTATTTTCCTAAATTTATATCAAACCAAATTATCATAAACTAATAATCTAAAAATTAATAACAATTCATTATTCAACTGAGCTTTTTATACTATAACCTCATTTAAAAATAATAAAATTAAGCATTTTTTAACCTTTCTCCCACACACACAAAGATCTCTCTTTTATAACACGCCACGCGGACGAAGTCGCGGGCAAAAGCTAGTCATAGATATAATTGCACCACACTTAGCTTTAATCTACAATAATTGCATTTCAGAGGGGGTCTTTCCAAATCTTATGAAATATAGTAAAGTCATACCACTTTTTAAATCGGGCGAGATGAGTGATTTAACGAATTTCCGTCCCATTTCTATTCTACCTGTTTTAAGTAAAGTTTTTGAAAAGTTAATGTTAAAAGATATGTTAGGTCACTTCAATAGAAATAAACTGCTTAACAGTAATCAGTTCGGCTTCACCATAGGACGATCCACAACTGACGCAGCATCTGTACTCATTAAATATATATAAGTATAATATTTGGGAGAAATCTTGTGATGCAATAGGAATTTTTTGTGACCTTTCCAAAGCTTTCGATTGCGTAGATCATGAGACTCTTATATTAAAATTAGAACATTATGGTCTGTCAATTAATTCTCTAAATCTTATGTCTTCATATCTTAGTGATAGAACACAAACGGTTGTGGTAAACAAAACACAGTCCATGGGAGCAGCTATTAAACTAGGTGTGCCTCAGGGCTCTATATTAGGTCCTTTCTTATTTTTGGTTTATATTAATGACTTACCACGCACGGTAGATAACCTTTGTGATATTGTGCTATTTGCTGATGATACATCATTAATTTTCAAGGTAGAACGAAAATCCGTCGATTACAGTAGGATAAATGCCACGCTAGGTAAAGTACTTAATTGGTTTACTAGTAACAATTTGCTACTCAATGCTAAAAAAACTAAATGTGTTAGGTTCGCTTTGCCTAATGTTAGACCAGTAGAATCCAGTTTATTTCTAAATGATGAGTGTTTGGAAATGGTAGATAAGGCGCTTTTCTTAGGGATAACTATAGATAAAAACTTACAATGGAGTCCCCATATAGCAGTACTAGCAGGCAAATTAAGTTCGGCAGCTTATGCTGTTAGAAAAATCAGGCAACTTACCAATGTTGAGACAGCTCGCTTAGTTTATTATAGTTATTTTCATAGTGTTATGTCGTACGGTATTCTGGTTTGGGGAAAAGCTGCTGACATACAGACTATATTCGTGTTACAAAAAAGAGCCATTCGTTCTATATATAACCTTAACTCCCGTGATTCCTTAAGATTAGTATTTAAAGAAATTTGTATCTTAACAGTAGCGTCACAATTTATTTATGAGAATATAATTTATGTCATTAAAAATCAAGACTCTTTTGTTAAGAATTGTGATATACATAATTTGAATACAAGAAATAAAAATAAAATTGCTATTAAAAAATTTCGTGTCCGTAAGGTTTATAAATCATTTGTAGGTCAATGCATTATTTTCTATAATAAATTACCTGACTCAGTTTTAAAGTTACCATTTCCAGTACTTAAAAGTTACTTGAAAAAGTCGTTGATGTCTAAGGCTTACTATAGGGTCGAGGACTATCTAACAGATAAAAATGCTTGGCCTAAACTTAACTAAACACCTAAATAACTGATTAATAAAATAGGCATAAAAATATGTAAATATTGTATATTGTCTAGGGGACACGGTTTCTGTAGGAGAATGTATCGAAACTTTGTATGTGGTGGTTGTCTTGCACTGTCATAGGAAAGTATATATATATTTTTTAATATATATACATATTTTATATAAATATATATTTTTTTTATTACTACTTCTTATTACTCCCTATGAAAATTCTTAGTTTTGACACATTTTCTTGCACAAGCTACGCTTGAATGTTTTTTATTTTTATTTTTATTTTATGTTAAATTCATTGTTTTATATCATGCTAGGTTAAGCTTTATAATTGTATAATATCATAAGTTTTAAAAAACGACTGACTGTTGAGTTTCTTGCGGCGTTTCTTCTCAGCAGTGGTCTCTTGCGAAGCGCTGGTAGATTTTGACGTGTAAAAGTGCCCGTGCGGCCTAATTACTGAATAAACATCTTTTATCTTTTTTATCTTTTTTATTTTAAATTCTGACCTAACTTCCTGTGCAATAAAAACGTCGCTATAGTCTCTTCAAATTGACCGACACCTCTCATCGACCTGATTGTTTAATCACCTGCAAACGGAATTCAACCTTAGGTTGTCAGATTACATTTGGAGGACATTATGTGGCATCAAAACCAGCAACTTCCTGAGCTGGGACCAATTGATACCAACACCAATTGACAAGATTTCATATTTTCAAGACTTTAATTTTATTCGTTTTATAGATACTGTTTGGAAGGATAATAGTTTTAAATTTTCTCTAGAATGAATAATTATTTTATTATTAATTTATTAAGATGTACTTATTCTAAAAGGGCGTAACTTCATTTCTACGACACAATGGACATATTACGTAAGTCCAATCTGTATTTAAAAAAATAATAGTGTCAATGTCAAATTTGAAGTATGACAGCTTTTTTTCTCGTGAAAAAGGCAATGGTATTATATCTATTCAGGCATAGTGTTGGTAAAACTCGATATTTTTTTTAACTTAAGTACTTGTAATTTTGTGAATCAAGAAAAATAAATCTAAATAAATATTTTACCGTGTTCAGGAGGCAAAACCCTTTCGATTCGTATAGTAATTTGCAGGTGTCACCAAAATGAAATGTTGTCAATTGGAACACCTTTTAAACTAAACCACTTGTCAATTCACATCGTCTGGAATTCGTTATTTTTTATTGCGTTTGTTATGATGTGTTTAGAAAAACTTCTTTCTTTCGTATGTGCAAACGCCAGGCTAAACCGTTTAAGCTATTGTGTAACCCACAATGGAATGCACGAAAGCAAAGCGTCCGTCGTTTTGTTTTAGTTTTCGCCGGAACCGTAGGAAGTTTTGAAACGCGCGGCGTATTTTGATAACAAATGGCATGTCATTTTCCATGTTTCGCCCGAAATAAACTAGAAACTGTTTCAGTCATTCTTCATAACGTGGCACGGAAATGCCATGCCACTGGGAACGTTTGAAGGAATTATTGTGCTCAAGGAAGGTTTCAAAACAAATAAGCGAGGGTTTTACCAAAATCTTACTTGAATTTAATAATTTAAAATAATCCCTGGGACATGTTTGATAAAGCTACAAGTAACAATTTTATAGGTCTATACTGGCAACACTGCTCAAATGGCTGGTCTTCATTGGTCGAGGTGTGTCAAATGGAAACTTGTAACCTGTAAATTCTAATTCTTAGCTTTATAAAACAGGCCCCTGTTCGTCTACTCTCTCAATATTCACGATTTCACTGTCATATATACTGAATTCCATATAAAGTCAACAAAATATCAAAGTTGGCAAGGTTTTATTTAACATCGAAAATATAAAAATTCAAATACATACTTACTTCATTTGTTGAACGTTCGACTGTTCGAACTGTTTTACCTAAAACAGATGTATTTTTTTTACATTTTAGTATTATGTACCACTACATCCCGCCCAGAGGTATTCAAGGAGGTATAGACGGTCATAGATTGGACCTCCTTTTACAAAGTAATATGTATCTTTAAGAACTTTTCCAAGCGCGTCCAGTTCTTTTTTTGTAAATTGAGAACTAACGCCATCTTGAATACATTCTCCTTGTTCCCTAGGTATGTGGACAAACGCAGTATTTTTCCTCGTACACTAATTAATTCAATTGAGAGCCAATGTTTAGTTTACCCACGTGAGGCGGAATATTTTTTGCAATGAATGCAAGTCCTCTTAACCATAGCGTTCTTTGAACAATTTTTTGTGCTGGAGATATTTTCCAAGTGTAACTTTATTTTTGAATGACCATTCGCTGTTTTGGCTGTGCACCGTCACAGCTTCAACGGGTGGTGGGTGGTGAATCCCAGTGGAGGGGCACATCTCCCCGGACCAAATGTTTCCTTTTCTAGTGTATTTCTACCTATTAATCCCAGTTTAAAAATCTTCGTCCTGTCCAAGACAAACGGAAGAAACTCTTTAACCGTGTCACAAAAAGGCAACGATTAATTTTAATCCTTTTTTATGGCACGGATCCAGCACACATGACACCTTATAGTATGTGGGATCTGTGACCCATACACATTTGCAATCACAAGACTACAATGTTAAGACTGCAATCGGAAAACTGCAAATTATCATTATGAAAGGGTTCCATGATGATGATGTCCTCCTAGCTAGAGGTATCCGTCAACGTTGAACCCGGCTAATTTCGGAGGTGACTATCAAAGCCAATTACATGGCATGGCATTGCATGGCGTACAATACAATTGACGTAACAAATTGTACGTGTAGGCATGGGACGTCTTTGGACGGTTCTTTTTATCACAGCGTTTATTTCGAAATCTATACCACGAGATCTTTAAAAATTTGCTACAACCTTATGAACAGAGCTACGCCATTCCTGTCTCAGTTGCGCAAGATCTTCCCAACCATTACGGGGAATGTCACATGCCGTGAGATGTCGCTTCAAGACATCCTTGTAGTGTAGAACTAGCCTCCAGTTAGCAATCACAAGATTATAATGTTGGGCCACTTAAGACTGCAATCCTAAAACCGCAAATTATAATAACGGCAGAGTTCTTTAGTAGGCTAAAGATTGAAGTCTGTGTTGGTATTTGCACCAAAGGGCGCCCTAGTTGCATTACTTACTAAGAGGGCAGATGTCCGGACGCCAGCTGAGTTGCCTTAGGCTTAAGTACCCTTATACCCCCAGAGAAAGGCCATCTGTTTAACTCGGAGTGGATAGCAAAGATTGTCTTTCACTATTAAAGATTATTATTAAGTTTGGTCACCAGCTATAGGTAAATCAATAGGGTGCCTAATAAAACTAAATTTGGCACATGCTAAAAGGAATCTAAACTATTCTGAATCATGAAGTAATGATATTTCAACTTACTAGTTAATATACTCCAATTTACCTGATCCCAATTTAAAAAGTCAATCGTTAATACTGCACAAACGGAACTTGGCGGAAACCTCCTGACCCATCCACCTAATAACTTTATGAGGTCAGTAAAAACTTCCATTTCGTTCTATAATTAACCGTTTACGACTCGTAAGAGTGTTTATAAATCCGTAACGCATAAAAACTTAACGCTCGGTTTAAAAAGTTTATACCAGACATTAACACTAGTAATCACATGCATGTGTGCAATCATTAATTGCGCCGCATCATAAATTATGTGCCGCAGTTATTGATTCCTGTGAGTCATAGACTCATAGTCGTGTAATGGAAGAAAACGGAGGAAATAGACCAAAGATCACAAGTTAGAACGTAGGTAGGTTATATGGGGTTTCGCAAGAGCTGCCTTGAATGGGTTAATAAAAGTAAATATACAATTTGAGCAAAATAAATACAGTAGATACAATTTGACAGTTCATAAACAATAAATAAACTCACTAGAAAGTTAATTACCTACCTACATCTTACTACCTACATAGATACTACACTCTAAGTTCTTTCCTTGGTCAGTTGAAGTAGAAATGCTTATTTATTAAAATCCAACAGCAGATTAAATTTGAAAAGAGGAAAAGGGTCAGAAGAAAACGTTTATTATTCAACGGTCATTGATAAAGATAAAGATAAAGAGACATTTATTCGCAACAAAACAAAACCACATTACACAGATACAACAATATCAAGACACAGAATTTTTTTTACGAAACGGTCCCAACTCAGCATTCGCTAGCCGTAAAGCCATCACTGGTCTTCCATTGGAACCGCTTGGTGAAAAAACGGAAAGTGACACAAAACAACGCTAAAAGAAAAACATCAAAAACAATAATTTGTTCGAGATTATCTCGAACGTCTCAAATGACCATAAAATTTATGGCCTGGTAAAGTTGGCAACACAAAGGAAACAGAATCAATAAAATAAAAAATACCCAAGAGAACTATAGTATATGGAAACGTAAACAAAGCAAGCATATAGGTAGGCATTAAATATTTATCATACTCAGCGAATCCCGGCTTCACCCATGTCAATCCCGGCTTCCCAAAATCACATACTAACATCAGTCGCTGGTAGCCAATGCGTTAATTAAAATACCCGCCTGCATTTTTTGATGTTGTCGTCTACATATGCAACCTCCCCCGCTTTCATTACATTAATTAAAATATTATAGCTATGTCATGTCATTCCCAAAACCAAGACGAATCTAACGGCACCTCATATGTCAAAATCCATCAAGCAGAGCGTGCCGCATACATGCATACGTTTGAAAACATAAACCTCCTCTTGACGCCTGAAACAACACGATTGTATTTAACAATCCCGTACTAAAAATATCTTTTTTCTTTACAAATTCTAAAGCAAGTCTTTGTTATTTGCTGAGAAGGGCAATAATAGAAATTGCTTGAAGGGACGGCCATTCCCAAAAGTGGGGACAAAGGCGATTTTGTCATATTGGACAACAAGGAATTTCCGTTTTTTAAATAATATCTTTTAAATAAGTATGGCATTTATCATAAAAATACTAAGGACCATTTTAACTTCTAATACATAATGTTTTTAGATTATTTTAATGTTTAAAATGAGGATCGTATCACTTTTCTGCACATAAAAACTTATAGCTGGAACCAATAAAAATTTAAATAGGGCGCTGTTGATGATTGAATTAGGCCATCATGATCTAATAATTGGATTATGATCGTCTTTTTTAGTGGCCAAAGTGGGTGGTTAGCTTTTGAGAATATGTGGTTCCTGTAGGTACATATAGTGAACTACAAAGAGATGTATCCACTTTTGGATCTTATTATAATGCAATAAGGTGAAAAAGCTTCGTAGTCGACTGTACTACTCTTTTTTGTCCGTATAATCATTACCCTTGTTCCACCAAGCAAGCTCTTTTTCTCAAGATATCGGTCTTAAAGTACAAAAACAAAGTAGGTCTTTTGTCGTAATATCTTGCTTGTGATTTGCAACTGTAATTATGACAAGGTTCAAAATTATAGTATTTGACCGTACATATCTCCCTATTTCAAATATTGGACCCATTTTTTCTAAACATCCCTTATTAATTTCTTTATGCCATAGTAATCCAACCTCGAAAGGAACGTTATTAAAAAGGTATAGATTTCCGATCAACAGCTGGCCGGCGAGGGGGAGGAAAGTGGGGTTTGGGGGGAGGGGGGCGGTGCAACCGGTCTGCGCGCACGCAAACCTTAAATCTGCAAGCCTTATTAGGGTTGCCATCTTTGAAATGGAAATTGCAACTAATTGTAATTTTTATACTGTGAGTGTTATTTCTTTAATGAATGCTTAAATACAATAAAATTTAATAAATAGATTACATGATTACACGATTTGTAACAAGAAATAACTTTGTGACGATGCAAAATGATATTAATTTGACATTAATCCTTTGTGATCAAATTCAAAGCATTTTTTCATGAAATTAAAGGTCACGTTTACGTTTCTTTCCTACATTAATAAATACAATTTTACCATTTGAATTTTATCGCGGGTTATATTGGTGTGTACGTACATACTAGTTCATATGAAGACGATTCTCGATCAATGTCTCTAGAAATAACATAGGGTTGTCACCGTCATAAATTCCCAAAGTTGGCAGGGGGAGACTTTAGGGCTGTCACCGTCACTAATGAACCGTCAACTAGCTCGTTCGAAATGCTGCGTCATCGAAAATAAGAACAAATAAGGTTCAATTTCCAATTCCTCTGAACCTATTCAAAACTTTAAAATCAAAAACAACACTGCATTGCGTTATAAACTGATGATGTCTGCGATACTTTAAGACCATAACAATACCTACGAGGGGCGTTCAATAAATTCTCGGTATGAGAAGGAAAACAAAAGCATACGATTAGTGTTTTATTTTTCTTTTTCTATATATTCCCCCCTATATTTATACACTTATAAGATCTGTAATTATTATTTTTAACCTTTCATGTAAATATTTTGTCTTTGGTGTCAAAATGCTCCACCACCGCTGCCTTCAACGCTTCATCATTAGAAAATCGATGTCCACGAAGATCCTTTTTAAGGTTGGGAAACAAAAAGTTGTCGCTGGGGTGGCCCCCAGTCTGGACTGTACGGCGGTTGAGTAATAGTTTCGAACCCAGATTCAAGAACAGCAGCCTTGGAAACACGAGCAGTATGCGCAGGGGCGTTGTCATGAAGAAGCAGCACTCCTCTGTTCAAATTTCCCCTCCTCTTCTCTTTGATTGCTTCCCGTAATTGGCGTAAAATGTTAGCGTAGTACTCTCCTGTAATATTTAAACCCTTTTCTTTAAAATCTATTAATAATATCCCTTCACAACCCCAGAATATTGTCGCCATGATCTTGCCAGCTGAAGGGACTACTTTTAATTTCTTGGGATGAGGTGTTCCTTTAACGTGCGACTGCATCGACTCTTGTTTGCTCTCAGTGTTATAATGATGAACCCAAATTTCATCTTCGGTAACATTTTTTTGGAGCAAACCATCAGGGTGTTTACCACACAGCTCAATGAAGTCGGAAGAACAAGCAACGCACGTATGCTTCTGAAACGGTGTCAACATTCGTCGTACCCATCTCGCACTAACTTTGGACATGTTAAAATGATCGTGGATAATAACATGTATTGTACCATTTGTACCAATATAAATATTGGTTCTTTGTGCTATAGACCTAACCTTCACTCGACCATCTAACAGTATACTATTCTCCACTTTTTGAATGTTTTCTGGTGAACTAGCTTCAACACGTCGACCAGGTCTAGGGTCATCTTCTATGCTCTCCTTCCCACGCTTAAATTCATTTGACCACTTTTGGACAGTAGATAATGAAGAAGCGAACTCACGGTAAACTAAATCCATTTCTTAGACTTTTGATTTTTTCCCAGTTCAGTCAAGAATTTTGTCACTGCTCAATGCTCCAATTTAATTAACATTGTAAAATCGCTCATGGTGATCACGTTTGTTCAGCAGTAGCAGAAAAACAAAAGAACGTGTGGGCTTCAAATTTACTTTATTTTACTGTCAATAAATGACTCTTAGCGGCCAGTATTAAGAAGTTTACTAAAAAGGTTTGCAAGATACCGATACCGAGAATTTATTGAACGCACCTCGTATGTTGACGACGTAAGCCTATTCGTAGTGTCCCAGCTTACGAAACTAGTGGTTTTTGGGTTCGATTCCCAACATCAACAAAAGGCTATTTAGCTAACCTTGGGTCAATTTGTTTAAGATTATAAGAAGTAGTTAGTGGCCGTCCTTCGATTGATATGAGGATAATAGAATATAATAAATTACTTACCTACTGATAATAAATACTTACACCTTAACATGGCTTTACTATATAGTCATTGTAGCCCCATGTATTTATTTAACCTTTACTGCACAAAAATACAAATTTGAGTACATAAGGTGAACTTAATGCCTCATGGCATTCTCTATGGCAAATAAGATATTTTTTTGTAGGCGGTGCAATATTCTATGATGGATAGCATCAACAATACATATAAACATAGGCACATGAAACTAAATACATACTAACGTACATAAATATATACTTACATATATTAAATAAATACATAAATATAGTTGAATCCATAGGTACTAATATTATAAATGTGAAAGTAACTTGGTCTGTTTGTTACACTTTACGGAAAGGATATAGGTAGGATACTTGAGATCCCGGAAAATTGAATAGTTTTCAGGGAATAGCGACACCCAAGTTCTATGAGGACGGATTCACGGGCAACAGTTAGTATAGAAATAAATAATACGACAGTTGTTTGTTTATACAATTATTATATTGACCGGCGACACACCTAGCGAAATCAAATTGGTTATATTACTAATACTTGGCATGAACCGTAACATAATTATTCCAAACCAACTTCGAACGGATATTCATCCTCATCCACTTGGACTTCCATATCGATGTCACTTCCACTGTCTTCCTGCTCCGATACTTCATCCACCACGCCACCATTATCATCTAATGATGCCATTAACCTGTAAAATAATAAATAACAGATCAAAAATCAAGCTTCGCACTAAACAAATTCAATACGCTTATAGGTAGTATATCAACTAACCGGCTTTATAACTTTTATTTGATACCCATATCAATATATTCAGATAAATTAATGTGTCAAAATGGCCGTCAGCGTCCGCCATTTTGAAGTACAATACAATAACTAACAAGAAAAATAATCTTACAACACCCAGGTTATTAAAGAACCACTGTTATTATTACTAAATAAAGAAACTCTTATACCTACATACGCTTGAAATCATACTGTCTGTACATCCACGCAGGCGGTTAAAAATTATAAGGGCGGCAATGAATAAAAGATGCGACCAAACCTAAAGTTATACTTACTTGTCAAATTCTTCATCAAACGCTGCATCAGCTTTTAAATAATCGTCTTCAAACTTGATGATCTTATCGGCAACTTTACGCCATTGTAGGGCTTTGTAATGAGTGATCAGAGTCACAAGCACTTCCTTCTTCCTACTCAATTCCGAATCACCTGCAATGATCTCTAGCTCTTTTTTAACATCCTGCCACACCATTTCAATCGGGTTTAGGTCTAGATGAGGCATTCTTAATACAACATGCCCTTTGGCTTTTATAGCGTCATCTACCTTGTACAATTTCTCTTCATTCGTTTGGGTTATTAGCATCATGAGCTCGCATTTCCTCATGGAAGTCTCAAATGGTACATTCTGCCTTTCTAACCATTCCTGTAGCTTACTCCTCGAGGAGGTTATGGTTGGTTTCCTATTAACACTAGCGCTATGGTGCGCCGAGTTGTCCATAACTATTACAGAGTTCTCAGGAACGTTTGGAAGGAGCTTCTCTTCTACCCATTTCTGGAAATTAGTTTGATTCAGCTCGCCATAATAATCTCCCGTTTTTGACAGAGAGTTGAAAATTACCAACGCGTTTTGAACAAATCCATCGCGGCCACCGGCGTGCAAGACTATCAAGTGAGGTCCTTTACCGTCCCCCGTCGAATTTTTGCTTTTCTTTGTATCAGTCACGCATGTGTCGCCCAGGAATATGATTGATTTCCCTTCATCGCGATATTTTTTCAAGTCCTGAATGTAATTCCATCTTTGCGCCGTTATATCATGACGTTCAACAACCACCCGTCTTCCTGAATGACGTTCAAATATAAATCCCAATCTTATTAGGGTCTTTCTTAAATATTCGTATGAACATTTCAGAACGTTCTCTTCTGTCAACTCTGCGGTTAACGTTTTTAAACTAGGAACCACTCTCTTCAGCGCGTAGGTTTCGGTTACTTTGCGACGTATGATTCCTTCTAAGAAACAGTCGATTGGTATTCTCTTTTTCGGCATCCTTTTTGTCTTTTTAGGCTCAGAGAAAACCGCAGTGGTAGTGCCGCTATCGTACTCTGATGTTCTCCCCTCATACACAATCTTTCGTATTGTGGTGATAGACAAGCCGGTCGCGGCGGCCACAGTGTTAGCCAAGTTGATATCATTTTGATGTTCGATCGACGTTTTGTCTCTCTTGCGCGATTGATAGTACTTGTACACTTTGTACACGACTTCCTTTGTTTGTTTTCCTATTGGTTTGCAGTTCATTTTAGAATACTGTGCGTCTCGTTTGCGAAATAAAATACCTATACACTGTGCCCCCGCTTCTATAGCGCGGCTGCGACTGACGCGACGCTTCGGCGCGGGTTCGATCCACCCCCCGCTTCGCCGGCTTCACCCCGTCAACTTCTGCCCCGCGCACGAGCCGTGCACCAAGTAGACGGGCGTTAACCCACCGGCCGTCAAACAACCGGCCATCTTAAATTTACGATTAGGTAGGTAGGTAGGTACGACATAAACATAACAGAGGTTGTGTTTCGATATCTCGATTCTATTTAACAGGTTAGTACCTATTTAGTACTAAGACTAGACTGTTATGTGTGTTAAGTCATACCTAATAAGTGTAATGTAACCAACTATTTCACAGATTTAACTATTTTTACAATTTACTTATAAGTCGCTTACTTGTACGTAGGTACCTATATCAATAAAGACATTTAAATAATATCGTAAGTAATTTAAACCAAAACAGACAGACCCACTGCAAGAACTCTAGTCATAGGTTCCAATCCACGTTACAAAACTAAGTCAAACCAACGTTTTTAATAAAATAAAATGAAAATCAATAGAGAATACCTAAGGTCAGCGGTCAGTGTCATCAAAATAACATAATAAATACATAAAACTATCCTACGTTTTTTTGGAAGCAGGTGCTATAACGTCACTTAACTTTTTTTTATGCGTTCGAACTCCCGCTCCACGGCCCAAAATAAAATATGTACATTTGACAGGTGCAAGGGGCCGCCGCGGCCTATGACCGAATTAAAAAAAAACTTTTACCTTCGTACTTTACAGCTCCGATATCATCAAACTGCACGTAATTAAGACGCGCACGACAATAAATAGTCATTAAGTCGCTTTAACGGATTTCTGAAAACATCCGCGATGAAGTTGAGATTGCAATCTGAGCGCCTATAAAATTTTAGCACAGTAGCATTGACGTTAAACATCCATGCTGCCATATAACCGGCAATATTTACTGATACCCATCAATATTCTCACTGGCAATTCCTGTGTTACCGTCAGTTTCATACCATATTTATGAAAAACCTTGCATCAAAATGTCATCGGACTTTTACCCGTTTAGCAAAACCGGACCAAAATCTCAATATAAACCGCCTTTTTTCCCCCAGTGGCTGTCGAGACAAGGTCTGAGTCCATCTCATTAGCAAGCAGCCAGCGCGCCGGAAGCTACCTCGTAATCGCACCCATTGTTCACACGGAGCTTCACTTCGGGACGTTATAGGTTACCCACCTCACCTCCTTTGCATTTCCCACTAGTTAGAAAGAGATAAAACTTTAACCGCGCCGTGATTTCTGCGAGGCGATCTGACCGCTTTATTTTTTAACAGAACTTGCTAAATTAGGCGTTAAAGTCATGATTAGTAACCATTTAACAACTTCTCAAGGAGAACACAGTTTGAAAAATGCCTAGTTTAAATTAATTTAAATCAGAAGTGGGACAAATTTAGCTGTTCGTTGTCAGTTGTAGCTTCAGTAAGACAAGTTAATTGACTGTATGAGTCAGCCTTACAAATGAAAATGTAACCCTTCAACCTTCAAACGACAAATAACTACGTCATTAATTGTATTCCAAATCAAATCACGACCCACCCAGTGACCTTAATTGCAAATCAAACCAGTGCCGTTCCTAAAACCTTTACTTAATATTGTAATTTAGTTCAAATGTCAGAACAACATGGCTTTGTCACAATATTATTTCACCGAAAGACTTGTGCAGACGTGCATGGATAAGGCATGTAACACATAAAACGTCATGAGCTCATTTATTACAGATTATTTTTTATTTACCGAGTGTTGCAAATCGATAGTCCATTTTCATGTCAAGCCGCCATTTTTGGTAAGCGCCATATCCGCACAAGTAGCGGTTAAATTAGTGTTCGTACCTATAGGGAGCAATACTTTGGAATTGTGTTTACTTTAACAAGATGTCGGAATTCCTAACATATTGTGAGTTATGGCACGAGATGAACTTTGGAAGAAAATATTTTCAATACCTACCTAACACGTAATGTTTTTTTGTATAAATCTCCTAATACACTATTTTTACACCTAAAAAACGATGTTATGTCCGATACCGCTCTTTGTACCAAAGTAAATTAGTCGTTTTTAGTTTTATATTAAAAATCCAGTTATTCCAAATAAGGAACTAAATACAAGATTTTTTTTTAATCTCCATCTCTTCACCAATAAAAGGAAACATGCCAAACAGGCTGCGTTTAAACTCGATCAAGACGAAAGGTGTACCAACATAATAACATATCTAAGTTTTTGCCAAGAAGGACACAATACAATATATCGCTGAGCATATTCGATTTATGACAATGGACTCACTTAAAAAAGGTATTAAGGTGCGTTGAACAGCGCAGGTAGCCAAAGATTCGATACATTGCCTACGTATTTCGCACGTTCACTCCCAAGTCACGTACCTACGATGTATTTATCACGAGAAATTTGTGGAATGGCGGCACATTCCTAGACAGTCCGCTTACAGCACGCGCTGAAAAAATCCTAATAAAAAACCCCAATATCAAGGCGACGATATAATAAAGAACTACAACGATAAACCAGCTTTGTATTTTAAAACGACGCGTCCGATTTGGTCCACTCTGCGACAGACACAGAGACACACGTTAATAACACCCCTCGTTTGCAGCGGGGGGGTTAAAACATGATAAATCTGTGGAATATTCTGTCACAACATGAAGTCATCCATGTAGTCGGTGTCATTTAATTAAAGAAGTGGCATTGACATCGTCTGCGGCCAGCTACCATGCAATTTATCTAATTGATAATTATTGCTGACGGTGTATGAAACTGCACTGCCTCGAATCCCGATGTGTATTTAAACATTGGTTTGAATGTATTTAAAGTAGGTTGCGATAACTGTTTGTTCAGGACGCTGATCGTAAGATATGACAAAAGTTTTGTTAGTTTAGATTAGTTTAGTTTATTTATTTATCAATGTAATGTTACAATATAGATTGCATTGTATGTCAAAAAATACGAAATTACATTGATATCGTCAACAAAGCATTAATACAAAATAAATAAAATAATATTACAATAATACAATAATATAACAACACTCAAACAATCAAAAACAACAATGATAAACAAGTAATAAATGGTCAGTTTCCGATGTCAATACACAAAACTAGTAAAGGTGAAATATCAATAATAATTTTACAATTTTAGTTGCATATATTCGTCGACAGAGTATAATGGATTATCCATTAAAAGGTTTCTCAGCTGATGTTTGAATGCTTCGTCGGATGTTACATTTTTAAGTTTAGCGGGTAGACGCTCATAGAATGCACAACATTGCGGATGTAGTAGGAAATTAAACTACAGTCAGAGATAGTTTTCGGTAGGTATTCAGATCTCAGAACTTGCGAGAAGTTACGATAGCTCCATTCCGTTATCTCAATTTAGTCTCGAATTACGAGTGACAGGGATAGAACTAACGTAACTTCGAACTTTGATTTTCAAAGTGCCTCAGCAATGTTTGCACATTTTTCCTACCTTGTTACTTCTCAAAATTGACAACGCCATGGGATAACAAACATTTATAGGCTTGGGACTGAATTAAACTTGATACGACCACTACACTAACTAATCTGACTAAAACATTTTCAATGGTCGGGAGACGAGGGTAAGTTTGTACAGTTTGGTCAATGACAAGTCATAAGCCAACTCAAAGAACGCATTAACGGTCCCCTAATTCCCTTTGTTAGAACCTTCAATATATTTACATAATACTTAGTTTTAGCCTTCCGAAAAAAATCTGAACGATGGTAATCAACGCATCAAGATCTATTGCGTAATTTAAACGACGAAACATCCAGAGAGAAATATTGATCATGACTTGTGCAAAAGATTCTTTAATATTGATTATTTTTTTACACATTTCGGACGAGATTTTAGACCTAAGTCTCTAAAGCATTCTTCGATATTCATAATAGGCTAATTAGCCTATGGTGTAATGTACTGCTTACGATACGCTGACGTTTGATTACATTGCCACTTCAGATAATGAATAATGATGAGGTCGGCGGTGGAAAACGCTGAACCAGATAGAACGAAAAATTCTCCTGGTTTAAAAATGGTTGCAAATAATCTTGGTTATTATTACGTCAAGATTTTCTATGAAATCCTACGATTTAAGAATAAGAATAAGAACATTTTGTTTCGGGCAAAAAGGCCACTTACAAATACCTTTCGGACTAACATACATGACAATATAACACTTTAACTAACACCGAGGACTTCATAAAACAATGTGGTCCTGTTTTGACAAAGTTAAATCTGTGAACTACTTACCGTTGGGCGTATTCCTGTCGATTTTCATTTTTGCGCTACGCACACATTATTACACTATTAAAAAGCACACTGATTTTATAACAACGTTGTCCTATTTTTTAAGTTGGTTAAAAATGATGTGTCTATTAAAATTGGTCAAAATCTATATGAATTCGTTGGACTTGTTTCTTTCTTGATTCGTTGGAGAATAAATAACCGTGATATTGCATTTGAATAAAGAAACAAATTTTACTTAAATAACAAGTGACGAAAACAATCGCCGACCGCAGCCAGTTTAGAAATGAACCATTGTGATAGAAAGTCGAGATAATAGTGATAACGGAACGATAACGCGATCACAATCGCTTCCATCACGCACGGCCCCGCGCCAAACTGTGACCTTAGTTAGTTAAACGCATCTCACTGTTCCAGATAAGATTACAGACAAAATGGCCGTTATTTTAAACGTCTTTAGGTGAAATTCTATTCTAAATTATAGCGAGGTTGGAACATTATTCAGTAATCGACGGTGGAACCAGAAACGAGCAAATTTATACACTCAGGAGCAAAAATACCGGGTCAGAGTGCGTTTTTCATACAAACGAGATTATTTCGAAGCCTTGGTTCCTCGCCAGGGGTTCTTTCGAGTGAGGATTAATGGTGGATACTCCGAGGTTCAATAGAGGAGGTCAAAATTTGTTAAGCTACCTAACTGATCGCACAATCAGTTAACAAAACAGCGGGAGAGTTGGGGTCAGCATTTGGATTTCCATACATTTTATTGCCATTTTAGAAGTTTTTCTGAACATGCACAATTCCGCAGATTCGGTTAGCCGCAGATTCATTCGGTTGGGTATCCAAGGCACTCTGGAAGTACTGTATCGATGCTCGGGGTATCCATCATCAAATTTCACTAATAGCATTTCCTGGCGAGAAACCAAGGCTTCGAAATAGCCTCTTTAGTATGAAAAACGCACTCTGACCCGGTATTTTTGCTCCTGAGTGTAATTCTCAATTTTTGTTTGTTACACAAGGAAATGTGCCCGGACATGTACTAATCAGTAGTCAAATGGCAATTTGCGAACGTTAAAACGACTGAAGAAATTGAAGAATGTGTTTAGGTTTGGCGTAACGTAAAGTGCCATACGTTCTCAGATGTCAATTGCATACATGTTGACAGAACAGCAGACGTTAACTTTCGCAGCACACTTCTTATCTATTCCTACGGTTTTCAGAATCGGAAATAGATCGACTGACTGATTAAACTCAAGAGTAAACTAACTGCTTTATTGCTATTAGGTACTGCTGCTTCCTTTTTAGTTTTGTTTCTTGTTAATGCTCTTTTTGTCTCGACTAGGGACAAGATTAAACCAAATATTGGTTAAGCTTAGCTTCTACCACAAATGACCAACTATTCTCTGGAAGATATTATGATTTTGGTATCAATACGAGTATGATCCGTATGTCTCCATATTACGCAGGTCTAGTACATACGGCCACCAAACATTATCACTTGATGACGAACATCTTCAAAATATTCACCTAGTATTATATTTATGAATCCCTGTTGCCTAATTAAAATTTCAATGTGTTGCCAGCTTTCCAGTTCCTCTTTGGTCTCGTTTCCATATGGCATGACCTTGTTCATTAAGCGCAAGTACCTACTCGTAAGACCGCGAGTGGAAAACAAGACACTTTAATTACAGAGAAGCTAGCTCATACTTATGTATAATATGAAAATAATAGTTTCGACGAAGCCAGAGGCGGTTCTCCGGCAACGCTCACAATCTCTCATTAAATGTACAATACAAGATACTCGCAAAAATCGCATCGTTTTGCCACGAGTTGTTTTTCCATAGCCGTTTCAGTCCATAATTTCGGCGAGGAACTTAATATCGCTTGTAATTAGTTAAGCGTTATTTATCGTGCAGGGCTGTGGTCGTTACTTAATTGGTGACCGGTGGGGCGCGGCCCCTGCCGGCAGGGAGCTCCTGGGACCCAACGCCTGCCAATTATTACCAACGCAGACTATCGGACACAAATTGCCAATCTATTGAGCCAGACAACCAAGAATTAATCGACCGCGCGCGCTACACTTCGATGACATCGCAATATATTCTTTGTTGAGAAAAGTGATTCATTCGATACGATACGATACAACAATAATCTTCACGTTGGGAGCGAAAATAAACATTGCGTGCTACGCTTAAGATCAAAGGTTAAAAGGTTGAATCACGAATGAACAAGTACTAAAAGTCCTTCAAGCTTAATCTTGGGTTCGCCGACTGACCTTATTTTTCCGACGCGTGAAAAGAGGTTTCATCGCTGTCAGTTTGGCGTTTTTGGTGCCTTTTATTAGACCGGGATAGAGTTGGTGTCTTTGTGGCTGAATTAGAGCATGGTGTACGGTTGGAGTGTGTACGAGGCGTGGCTCCATTCAGGCGGCGGCGGGCAGCTAAATATAGCTTCCGTTGAATCACACCACGACACCGCGACGGCGAGCGGACCACAGCTCTATCTGCCCGATCGAACGTAAAAACCGTTTAACTGCTAACGTTCCGATTTCAAAACACACAATGGGCTATCAGTAATACACATTGGAAGTCAATTGGCGGCAAGTTGGCCCGCGGCCATTATTATGCTGATAATTAAACTTTGTGATTCACTTCGCGCTACAGGAAAGTCTGTACGACCAGTACGACAGACTGGCGACAGGCGGTAAACCTGTCGTCTATAAAGTCTCCCATTGAACAATATTAATTGCTTGTGCGGTTTAAGAAATATCAAGTTTCTTACGACATGTAATAACATTAAAACACGTTGAATAGATTATTTAGATAATCGGTGGTTTCGAGGAATTACTAAATTATGCGAAGTTTCAAGGTTGCTGCTGAAAGAAATGTTAATGAAGCAATGTTTCTCTTTAGAAAAATAACGAGTGCTAAATTATAGTTATTAGTTACAATCGAAAAAGTTATTAGCTTTCGTCACACTTATGAATATTCGTGTTCACTGCACAATACAAAGTGAGTTAGTTGTAAAGGAAGTATTCAGAAATTTTATGAACAGCCATTTCTGTGTAACAGGAAAATATTCGTCCTGATATAGTGGTTGGATCCTTTGTTCTATTTACAAGAGCTCGATATAACGGGTAGCTCTCCCGGCGACTTGTTTACAACCTTTCTCTTTTTGCCTCCATATCCATATCTCCGTTTTGTATATTGCGATGGCGACAGAGCTTTAATGTTATCTGAACACAAATAGCGTTTATAAAATTTTGATCCTTAGCAGTGCAATTTAACATAAGTACGCACCATAAATTATGTTCAAAAGCCACGATTAGTAGCTTGCTAACGAAGTTTTACTCCGAGGTATAATACTAATCAAGCTAATATACGTTTTAAGGGCCAGAATGTAGTGGTAATAGCATTTTAGTCTGTTCCTATTGCTGTAGACTAACGCTATATTTCTGGTGCATTTGTAAACATGTCACGCAGTCAACTTTCCCTTATTGGCCAATTCGCACAAACAGTAAACTTTTGACGACGGTGAGACGAATTTGAAAATGCTGTCATCCACATATGAATTATCTATCGATAGAGTTTAGATCTTTGCATAGCTCATGTTCAACCCAGGATCAGCACATTTCCAGTCCATTAATCCTGATGATAACCGCGTTGAGGGGAGAACTCCACCCACTGCGTTTGGCAGGAAGACAAATTATTGTTGAACCGAAACAGCTAAATTTAGCTTCAAATCCAGATACGAGTTCATGGGCATTTACACACTAGAGACTTTGATTTACAATGTTTTGATTCACACATATATATTTAATACGGAAACGTAATATTTGTACGATCCGCCATTTTACATTTCTACTTTGAAATGACAGTTAAAGGCAAAAAAGACACCGGTCATTTTGTATGCCCGCTTCGCGCTAAAAGCCTGACCGGCCAGCAACTTATCAAGTTTAAAACTATTAAAACGCCCCATGCGTTCCATAGAGGATATAGAATAACGACGTCATTATCGCAAGCTGGTGTTTATTGTGGACATAAATCCGCTTCCTTAGTGCCTGGCGCCGTAACGCGATGTAGCACCACAAACTCCTGTGACCCTGTCACAAACTAGCCCTAAATCCAAAGTTTACTCATAGATCCTTTCTCTTTCTCCCATTAGTAGCCCGACTGACTAGAGAGGGATAAGTAGTGATCAAATCGTATTGTGTTGGAATTTCCGATTTAATCCGTATAGCCAGCGTTGACCATGGACATAAAGTGCATGTCCGGGGACTTAGTTACAGCCAGCGGGTTAGTAAATTTGTGAAGTTAGCTTGCGGTGTGCGATATATGGCTTCGGATTTAGTCGGTGGCTGTCGGGATCGATCGGAGGAGTTAAATCAAAGGGTAGACTAGTGAACTTTAAAGTCTGACTAACTGGAAGGGTAATGTTCTTCATCGTCGATGGAAAGTATGAGGATAGTTGAATTTTAAATATGCATCCAGCTAAAAGGATAATCCATTTCTCTAACTTTTTTACAAAAGCAACAAATGGAACAACGACCCAATTCAGCCAGTGACACCACATGTTATATATTTTTGTTTTTTTCTTGTCAATATTAATTTGAAATTCGAACCCCATTTGCCGGCCACATGTGAGCACGAGTTGGGAGTGTCACTGATCTATGTATCGTTAACTTCCACATGTCTGGAAGCTCCATTATCCGTTACGTTAGTTAAATTTAACGGATCACATCGTAAACCGGTTGGTTTAAAAGGGTTCTTGGCAAGATTTGAACTTTTTCTAGTTTGGTATTGAACACACGCTTTACGAAATCAGAAAGTAGGAATAATGCTATAATTGGGTCAATAAAGTATGATCCCTATGACAGTATTTTGTTATTACCCGACGGCCGAAGGAGGAGGTTAATGTTTTTGACTTTTATGTATGGTTCTTTGTTACCTTGTAAAAGCTGACAGAATGGTCCGATCTCGACGAGCGAGGTGTCGTTAGATTCGACTTAGCGTTGCGGTTTTTTTTACTCGTTCTAAACTTAAATAAACCAAGTATAGCGTATGGTAAAATCCACATCAAAATGGATTAAACCACTTTGTTCCATAAAACCTACTTTTTTTAAATATAATTTGCAATAAACTTTACGAACGACGTCGGGAGCAGAAGCGAAGGTAATTCTACAGAGCTTTGTTGAAAAGATAACGAACTATTATATGATTACAAAGAGAAAATAAACGTTGAATGCACTTACCATTGAGCTCACGTACATTGTTGCACACCATTACACACAAGAGTGTACCTATTGCCTATTGGATGCTAATTATTTCTCGAAACTTTAGTACAGAGCTTTATTCATTATAAAAACAGCGCTTATTTAACAGGCAGGAAAATAAATAGGCGCAGTGTAGTCTTATAGTGAGTGTGTATGAATGTATGTAAATACTTTATTGTACAAAAGAACACCCAGAACAATACAATGAATATAAAAATATATACATAATATACAGAACTTATCCCTTTAATCTCTGCTTTGCAATTTCCGGTGAGGCAACCTTACATGATTAAGTCCAAGTAATCACATCTTTTAGTGGAGTATAAAAGTACCCCAAGCATTAATAAAACATTAATAATTATTAAATAGATAAGAACCCATGGGATATAATAGCGATGCCTACTTTCAGAGCCGATATATCTTACTTACACGGCCCAACCGTTGCACATAAAACTAACTAAAAACCATCTATCCAATCTAGCTCATGAAACAAACCATGAAGTAAAACAACAAATACTAAAAAATTATGAAGTTTCAGTTGCACTCGCGCTGATGCGATTCGAATTCAAATCCTTTCGAACCCTCGGTACGCGAGTTCTACCCACACTTGACCAGTTTTTGCACATCGATTGTACCTATTGATCTATTTAATAGCTATCGCGTGGCTTAATTCGCTAGGTCAATGGGACATTCAATAGCGAATTGATCCCATCGTCTCCAATAGGAACTACAACTGTGACCCATTCAATTAATAATCATCAGCTTGTGCAATAGGTAGCATGTTTATTTTTGCTGTGGATATTGAGTATAAATTTTGTGAGTCTGAGCATGGATGGGAAAAATACGGTCATTTGACGCAAGTATTTCAATCGTATTGGACATCAAAGCAATATCAACATACAATCTACCTCTCGAACTTTCCTTTTTATGGTTATTTCATATTTATTTCAATGTAATTAAATTATCCATATAAATGTACTTTTTATTAAAGTGACGACGTGTCCTTATATGATTGTCTTTGTGAATACAATAGCTATTGCCTGCGACTCCCGTTCGCGTAAAAGTCGTTTGGCTCTGTTCCCTCGGGACTGATCGAGATAAAAAGTATCCTATTTCCTTCCCAGGGACTAAAACTATCTCCAGACCAAATTTCATCGAAATCAGTTCATTTTAATCGTTTTCCACTTTCCCGCTTCCCGCTGACATAAAGTCATTCTCTCTTTACTATGCTCAAACAGTGCTACCAACTAAAAATTATAAGTAAACTTTCACACGAACTTTACCATAGATTCGCGACAAAAGTATTATAATTCTCTCAAATTTCAGTTTTTAGTGGATTCTGAACTTGTAAGCCTTTGTCAGGGATAATAGTAACCCAAGTAATAGTTATTAAAATAAAGCGGTCGTTGCAATACCAATCAGATTAATAAAACATTGTCGAGGGAGCACGCGCTTCGCGAATCGGTAATGAGGCTCGTCGGCTGATAGCGGCCGCAGGGCCTGCCGGATACCATCGCATGCATTAAGCATAGACTCTAGAGGGAGCCGTATCACGAGGCATTTATTAATATGGCATTAGCTTTAGTTATAGAAAGCTGTTATATAATCTGTGGTTATTGTCGCTATTCGTTACCTTATCTGTTGGACCCTACTTTGAAAATCGAAGTTCGAAGTTACGTTAGCTCAATCCCTTGTCTCGGTTTAGTCTCGAATGCTGAGTGTGAGGGATGGGGCATTCGTAGTTTCGAATTACGTGTTGCTAAATCGTCATTGTATTGTCAGATATTACAATAACTTATTTTAATTTCTTTATTAAGATAACATCTGATGAAAATACTACTAAATAAGGGCGATTATCGGAGATAGCTGTTGTCAAATTGTTTTCCAGTGAAGTTAAATGTGATGGTTGCCACATGAAAATATTGAATTCGCCAACCTATTACCAAGACAAACTCTTTTTATCGGCCAAAGTTGAAGAAGGCTTGTCAATAAAAAGTAAAACTAGTAAAAAGTCTGTAATTTCTACGCTAAATAAAATCGAGCAATCTTGCGTATATTGCCATACTCGTATATAATTTACTCAAGTACCTACATAAAGTAATACGGTTAAAAATTAGTAAACAGTAATTCAAGTAAACTTTACTGTGAATATTAATTTAATTCTGGCTGGTCATCGTAATTCTAGCACTACTGAACCATATTCCTTTGCAACAACTTCTCAAGGTCCACATCTCTACTCTCTACAATTTACATACCAGAATAAATAAGCATCATAAATCAACTAAACGTTTCAATGCACCATTTCATCTGAATGCGTTGACATCGCGACTAGTTGTGATTTCCTTTGACGCTACGTAGAAGGCAGTGCATGCATCATTCATCGATCAAAGGAAGGTGTCACAATTGAATAATCTTCGCGAATGCAACGACTCTTTGAATGCGACGCTCCGTTTAAACTCGTAATAGCGTGTTATAGTTAAGTATTCTGAGAACAGATGTACTTTGCGGGTGGTAGGACCTTGTGTAGGGTCCGTCCGGATAGCTACCATTATCTTATCCATTAACCTACCGCCAAACAGCAGTGTTCGCATTGTTGTTTTCCGGTTTGGGGAAGACAGCCGGTGTAATGACTAGCATAGAGGCATTCCATCTTAGTCCTCAGGGTTGGCAACACATTTGCAGTCTTAGGCTTGCAGTCTTGCGAATGCAAATGTCTATGGGTCACAGTTTCCACTTACCATCAGGTGGCTTGTGTGCTCGTTTGCCTTCTCTATGAGATAAAAAAAACCTATTAACGCATAGCCACATTACACTATATAATTCAAAGCGTTAGATTTAGGTCTGACAAGAGTTTAAAAATAAGGGCACTGTTTAGGGAGACATTGGCAACACGTTCCAAAAATCTGCTGATTTCATGGCGTTTGCCGCTTGATCAAATTGTAGTTTAAAACAGTTTTTGAAAACGTCATTAATCTAGCGAGGAAGATAATATGATCAAACTAGTACATTACTAGCAGGAAGGAAAACAGATTCCTTTTATCTCAGCTAATAATATAAATGTGAAGTGATCTTTTCTGCTTGTTGGTCACACTTCCTTCTACTACTAAAACGCAGAACCGAATGTGAGCGGTAGTATCAAAATACGAAGCATTTAGCCCAGGGGAAGGTCAAGTTCGATGGTTTGCGAAGGAGAAATGATAATTAAGTTTTTCTCGATTTAGTCTCGAAAAAAGAGTGACAGGGATAGGGTAACTAACGAGTAACTTCGAACTTCGATTTTCAAAGTAGGGCGTCAGATGTTTATCTATCATCATCATCATCATCATGTCAGCCGAAAGACGTCCACTGCTGGACATAGGCCTCCCCCAAGCCTTTCCACTCAGACCGGTCTTGTGCTTTTCGCATCCACCGCGGTCCCGCGATCCTGACGAGGTCGTCACTCCATCTTGTTGGAGGCCTACCTACAGCTCGTCTTCCGGTCCGCGGACGCCACTCCAGAACCTTCTGACCCCATCGGCCATCGGTCCTGCAAGCAATGTGCCCCGCCCACTGCCACTTCAGTTTAGCTATTCTTCGGGCTATGTAGGTAACATTAGTTTATCTATACCTACGGTTAAACAAGTAAGGGGAATTTATATGTAAAACAGTATAGTAAAACAAGTACAACATATAGGTACAAGATCAGAACATTAATGGCCGTATTAATAGACTCATCTTGACTGTTAGGCCCGTCACAAGATACGTCAAAGTAAACGCCAAACCATAGAACACTGTCATTTTTGACGCATCTCGAGACGAGCATTAGAGTTGAGATTAGTTTATTAATACGGGCCTTAGAGTATAAAGTGCAGCTCTCTCGCATTTCGAGTCGGCTAGTTGTAAAATAAATAGGAACGTAGGCGTAGGAATTGTCGATTCTCGCGGCCCGGCCGCCAGCAAACTCGTAAGACGTTGACTGTATCCTTATTTAAAAACTTCGTTCCTAGGATCTCAATATCAGTGCACAACTTCGCGGCTTGTTTGTCGCTCGGAACTATCTTTCTATCTAGTCAGTAACTATTAGAGAGTCAATGAGCGACAAGCGACTAAATACAACTTGTGCTCCCCGTGCTAGTTATATCTGTCAACTAGGTATTTAAAAAGACAGTCAGTTTCACTATTTTAGTGTAGTTATTGTAATGGAGATGATATTACAGCATTTATCATAACATTAAACAAAAAAAATGATTTTTTTGTACTGAGTTCTGAGGCAAATAAAGTTTTATAAACTGACAGATCGCTTTTTTGCTCTAGCCGGGCAACCGCTCTCACGCTCAAACAGCAACGATATTGAAAAATATTTGAACCACCTTAAATGTAAAAAATAAATGTTAACTACTACCTATTTGTAAAAGTCGTTAATCTCTGTACAAACGGTTTTAAAGAATCCAGACCGTGGTAGACAAACAAACTTGTCTTGATGTATCTTCGTACGGACATACAACACAGTTTCCCGGTGCCCTACTCTCAAAATCGAGGTAGGAACGTTAGCGGTCTCTTTTTACAGTTTCGCCACAAATTAAGTGCGACGAGGATTAACTACCAGAAGATTCAAAGTTAACACTTGTAAGTATGAAACCTTCTGCCTCCTATCAAATTACGCCTAACTAGGAACTCAACGCCTGACGCTTAACTCTATGTACAAAGCAAATCCTAATTAAACCGTGTCAAAGACTTGGCACCGCTTCACCATAATATCGTTAACAAACTTGGACACCTCTCCCTAACATTCCCAGTCAGAATATTACCATTATCATAGGCAACTTCCTCGTCCTTTCCTTATACCCCGTTCTACAGGGTAGTATTCCTTGTTACGTATTCTGATTATCAAAATCACCCAAAGATAATTACAATCTATCTACCCTCCCGCTGTCTGTCTGCAAGGTCATTTTATAATCATGACTGGACGCGATCGGATTATCTGTGACTTTTATAAAAACACAAATCCAAAATTCTACAGGTGTATTCCGTCAGGCAGCATTTTGTCGTAATACCTGTTTGAGTCTATAGAATACCTGACCAGCATGGCCACAAGGTGTACTAAATTTGCAGTTTTCAATTTGGTTCTGGCTACATTACCTGACAAACGGGTACAGTACGTAATTCCGAATTGATCACAATCCCGAATGTTCATAATTTAAGATATCACTTATAATAAACCTAACCTAACTACGTATAGAAATTAAATAGGGGTGTGTCCTGGGTAAAAAAACAATAATTCTAATTAATCCGTTAGTAAGATTATCAAAAAATATTGACCACGTATTTTTTGCTGTATCAAATCAATTAAAGTTAACAAATATAACACGCATCAAAGTTCGGGAGTGGGGGCTCGTGACGTCACAACGTGGTGTAAAGTAAGAGTGCCAAGGCGTGACGTCACGCGAAACTTCAACGCACTGTATCTTTGTAATTTTTTTTATTAATTAAAAAGAGAATAAATACGTGCTTAATATTTTTTGATAGTGTAGATGACGGACTAACTAGATTTTTTTAGGACACTAGCCTAAGCGTCAGCGTAACATAGCGTTTTTCTGCAATTATTAATACGGACAAATTAATAATTGCAGAAAAACGTTATTCGGAATGTTAAGGTGTTCCCCTGCGAACAGTATAACGCTCTCTCTGTGGTCTGCTAAAGGTTATCTATACTCATTCCTTTTCATCGCGCAGATCCATGGTGCACTTAGCAGAAGTTCTTGGAGAGAAAGGGATAGACGGAACGAGAGTTCGAATCAGGGGAGGCGCCCACGCAGGAGCTACGGAAGTGGCCAATGTCACCACCGACCAGAGACAACATTAGCATCATTTGTTCATTAGCAGGAGGAAACGGGGACGGAAACATTACTTTATGAGACAGACGCGAGCGTACTCAGTCTGGGTAGATTTCTGGTACTGAGATTATCTTTTTGTTTTTACTGATTATTGGAAAAGCTGTAATCAACTTAAAACTTTGATTTTCAAGATTGAGATAGGTATTTAATTGTTGATCCAACGGTAAGACAAAATAACCACAACAATAAAGCCCCAATCGCAGCGCAGGCGCAGTCTCGGCAATTAAGAGATTAATTAACTGCTCGTTGAAGAGTTATGGTGTTACGCAAATATTTATTCCGTTTAGTTAAACAAATAGGTTAAGTGAAAGGAATTTTAATGTTAAAAAAGCTGTTGTATAAGGTTTTATTTTTAAGTTTAAAGTAATTAAAAAAATTACATGAACAGATTCGCTTCGTTTCCTAATCATAGAAAAAATCACGTTCCTGTGCTGATGAGAAGTAAAATGAGTTGATGATATGCAAGTTTCATTAAATTATTCATAATATACCTACGGCGGTTTATCTAGAGAACTGTACCGAATGTAAATGGGTAAGATTATTATGATTACATATTATGTATTCGTTTTAATCTGTTTATAGTTGCTTTCACTATTTTAAATGTTATTTTTTCTTCTTCTTTAAAGTAACATATACAGGGTTATTGGTAAGTCGACCTATTCCCGTTAGGAGGTGATAGGGGTGACTATTTGCGATAATTTTGACCCCCATATGCATTATGCAAAAGTGAACCATTTTTGAGTTATCGCGTTTATTAGTTTTTTTTTAAATTAGTCGGAAATTCAACTTGAAAAATTTATTACAAAAAAAGTATCAATTTAAATCTTTTTTTTTCTTCTGATTTACAAAACCGATTAAACACAGGTTATTTCTCAATATTAACACAATAATTATCGGTCCAAATTTAAAAAAGCGAGACGGAAAACGAAATTTTTTCAATATTTTTTGCGATAGCTTTCCACTAAAATGCCTTAAAAACAAAAAAAAACGTTATGAAACTTGGCTTGCAGATTATTTTAAAAACTTAACTGTTTTCTTAGCTCTCCAAAAACGCATAACAAGTAGAAAATTATTTTAAAAAAACCTGAAAAAATAATCATCACAAAGGAAGCGGGCGGAAACAAAAGTCACAAATGCAACTTCAAAAATTAAAATTAAAAAACATACCAAATTTAAATCATACAATTTTTATTTGCTTTTGTACAAGATGAATTTGTTGTTCCTATGCAAAATTAAAAAAAATATTATCTGTACACGTTTGAGAATGCGAGGCCGAAAACTAAAAAATACATGTTTTTTTTATCAAACTCCAACATAAATTACACGAAAGCAGAAAAATTTACCAATACATTTGGCGTGCAGATTACACATAAAACATTGACGTTTTTCCAGCTTTCTAACGAGCTATTAAAACGAAAATGAGTTTTGTTAAGGATTGCTGGAAAAAATTGATAACAAAGGAAGCAACAAGGAAGTCACGTCCGAACATAACTTAAAATTAACTAACTACTTAAATCTATCAAAACTAACTGTTATACTCGTAAACGCAAATAACAACATTAACTTATGTAAAAAGTTACAAAATTAAAACTAATAAACAATTAAAATTGAAATAATCAGGATTTTTATAGTTAATTTTCAAAATGGCTACCTCCACTTCTTATTTTCACATAAGTTAATGTTGTTATTTGTGTTTACGAGTATAACAGTTAGTTTTCATTGATTTAGTTAGTTAATTTTAAGTTATGTTCGGACGTGACTTCCTTGTTGCTTCCTTTGTGATCAATTTTTTCCAGCAATCTTTAACAAAACTCATTTTAGTTTTAATAGCTCGTTAGAAAGCTGGAAAAACGTCAATGTTTTATGTGTAATCTGCACGCCAAATGTATTGGTAAATTTTTCTGTTTTCGTGTAATTTATGTTGGAGTTTGATAAAAAAAACATGTATTTTTAGTTTTCGGCCTCGCATTCTCAAACGTGTACAGATAATATTTTTTTTAATTTTGCATAGGTAAACAAATTCATCTTGTACAAAAGCAAATAAAAAATGTATGATTTAAATTTGGTATGTTTTTTAATTTTAATTTTTGAAGTTGCATTTGTGACTTTTGTTTCCGCCCGCTTCCTTTGTGATGATAATTTTTTAGGGTTTTTTTTAAATAATTTTCTACTTGTTATGCGTTTTTGGAGAGCTAAGAAAACAGTTAAGTTTTTAAAATAATCTGCAAGCCAAGTTTCATAACGTTTTTTTTTTGTTTTTAAGGCATTTTAGTGGAAAGCTATCGCAAAAAATATTGAAAAAGTTTCGTTTTCCGTCTCGCTTTTTTAAATTTGGACCGATAACTATTGTGTTAATATTGAGAAATAACCAGTGTTTAATCGGTTTTGTAAATCAGGAGAAAAAAAAAGTTTTAAATTGATACTTTTTTTGTAATAAATTTTTCAAGTTGAATTTCCGACTAATTTAAAAAAAAACTAATAAACGCGATAACTCAAAAATGGTTCACTTTTGCGTAATGCATATGGGGGTCAAAATTATCGCAAATAGTCACCCCTATCACCTCCTAACGGGAATAGGTCGACTTACCAATAACCCTGTATATTTACTTTACCATCCAAGAGCGAGACACAAGGCAATGATAGCATTACCAACGTATGTGAGAGAGACCATAGCTTTTTCTTGAGAAAGATAGATGAATCACCTCAGAAATCGGCTGAATTTCCGAGAAAAAATACCCTACTTCCGTCTACGGGCCGTAACCTATCTCTGCACAGTCTGCACTAATGCAACATCGATTGGTTCGAGGCGTTGACCCATAAAAACGGAACAAACTTCGCATTTAAACCTAATACTTATACGTAATTAAGAATGTGTATGTGTGATGGTGATTTTCTATCTTTATCGTAATTATCAGTAAAATTGGCAAATTGCTCTATCTTAAGATTCTTAAGTTAATAAACCAGTCTCACTCATCGATGTAACCCATTTAATGCACTTATCTAATTGCAATTAGTTAGGCATGTATCAACTTGATATAACCCTGGTTGAGTCAAGCAAAAACAGGCAAAACTAGTACAAATAGTCGGCATTTACTTAACATAAGTAAACACGACATAGTTTAGCGCCCAAGGGGCTTAATAGAGCCTATTTCAATGTAAATCACGAAGTCTAGGCACTGAACTAAGTGTTGATGCCGTTGCCGACCAGGAAATTCCACGAGTGTCAGTCAACTTACCCAATCTGCGATCTGGACTGAGATGGAATAATCTGAGTAAACCAATTCATAATTTATTAAGGCGTGGCCGGCGCCTGCATTCTGCTTCGGTGTAGAGTAAATTGCTAGTTATCCTGTCGTTCGTATAATAAATGCGGTGTGAGTTTGTTAGGCAGCTATGTCTTTATGGTTTTATGGGCTTCGCAAACTCAGAGAGAAAGAGTCGAGCCGTATAGCTGCTATATATCCGTCCTTTACACTCATCTTAAGCTGAATTTCATAGCCATCTCATGGTAACCCACTCGGGCGAACTTCTAGTAGGTAGATACGGTCAGCCTTATAAAAAGCTGCACATTATAGAGCTTTGTCATACTAAGTTAATGTCATGTTTAGACTGGTGCACCTACCTTTCAAAAGCTTTAAAGCGCCGAGGTACTAATGTGTGAAGCTATAAGGCCGACTGTAGGTACCTATATACCTAGACATACCTAGGTATACAAAAAAAAAGGTATATTTATTAAGACATCTTATGAGTGTGCAGGAAGCGAGGGAAGTTTGTCTGGATCATAGCAAGTGGAAGGAAATGGTCTCCGACTACCCCTACGGGAAAGAGGCGCGAATGTATGTGTGTATATTTGTGAGAACCGAACGTTGTAGCAAAAAAAAATGGTTCGACGCTTGCTGTTATCAATCTGTCTGTAGGTACTACGAAATTAGAGGCGATCGCCGGAATCGAACCCGTAACGTAAACAAAGCCAGCTGCGGAATATCGCCGGTGTGGCGGAGAACACGTTTGCGCGTTTTGAAACGTATTTAGAGATATCATTGTTATAGTTATGAAATTTAATTATTTGTGCAGGTCATATGTTTTTAACGTGATGACACACAGTGGTCCGAAACAGAATTAAAGGTTAGACAAGGTGGATGCTACGGAAGTTGACGAACCTTGCGGGTGGTAGGACCTTGTGCAGGGTCCGTCCGGATCGCTACCACCATCTTATCCATTAACCTACCGCCAAACAGCAGTGTTCGCATTGTTGTTTTATGGTTTGGGGATAAGACAGAGAGAGGCATTCCATCTTAGTCCTCAGGGTTGGCAACGCATTTGCAGTCTTAGGCTTGCAGTCGTTGTGAATGCAAATGTCTACGGGTCACACCTTTCATTTACCATCAGGTGTCCTATGTGCTCGTTTGCTTTCTCTATGCCATAAAAAAAAAGGAATTCCTAGTAGCTGCCGAAACCAAACATATGAAGAGGAGGTTTTGAAGGTGTTGCTAATGTAATTAAACTTTGATTTGGTACTGTAAATCTATTGTAGGTAACTGGTATACAGAAATAATGCCAAAATTATGCGCAGCTAAGTGGAAGCTTAGAAAGCTTAGTGACTTGTCATTTGATTGTGGAGACTCAACATATTATTTCATTGGGGATAAACGTTTTGATTTTGCTTGAAGAGCAGACTTATATTATTAAGATGAATAATTTTAGTATTTATGTAATTTGGAAACAATTAAAAATAGGGGAAAATAATAAAATAAAATGAATTCAAAATATGCAACACCAACTAGACATTTCTTCATCTGTCAGAGCATTCTAATCAATTTATAAGAATAAGAATCATCTTTATTGCCTTTGATTTTACAAATATAAAAGCAACAAAACAAAGTTAGTTACTTGCTTATAAGACAAAAAAAAAACATATGTTTATGTGTAACAAAAAAGTTGGGGGTCGATTTTCGAAAGATCTTTGCTTGATTATTTCTGACGACGTCACTGTAACTGCATATAATTTGACATGACATGTAGTTTATACTGTGTTATTTGAGAAATCAATCTGAATAGCCTCCAAATTCAAAGTCCTTAGGGTCCGCAGTTTAAGTTGTGTTGTGTGTGTGTGTTGTCTGTCAGTCAGTCACAACAGAATTTCAAACACTTACTTTACTCACAAGCCAGGCATATAAAAAGGTTTTTATTACTCAACATCAGCGCTTGGTTTGTATCAATGTATAATTTATTAGAAGTAGATGCAACCAGCCCAGGCCAGCTGATGGTAAGTGGAATCCTACCTATAGACATTTGCATTCTCAAGACCACCATCTTCAAACTGCAATCCTAGAATACAAATGCGTTGCCAACCCTGAGGACTAAGATGAGATGCCTCTATTACTGACACCGGTTTTGTCTCTACAACGAAACACAGCAATGCAAACACTGCTGCAAGGTATGTTGTTGTGGCCCTGGACGTAGATATAAGACACAGATGAGCCTAGATTCATACTTCTTTTTCCTTTTATTTGAAATTATCTGTATATTATATTTTATCATATATTTTTATTCCTAGAATTTTTTGGAGATTGCAAAAATATCTACTGAAATAAATTCTATTTATGGTCAAATCCAACATTTTAATGAGAATACCAAAAACCTAAATGGCTATTAAACTAATCGGTCAGACATAATATAATAACTACTCCATTCACATTTTAATACAATCCTAACTAATTGAATTGCATAATGATTAATGGGGTCACGCAAACATGATTTTCCTGTTGTTTGTTAGTGCTTTTATTTATCATTATATTTTTTCTACAACAATAACTCTGCAAATGGTTGTGTGTTAATTTCAAAAGTTGTTAAACAGGTCACATTTAGATGACCTTTGTTCACCAAATTAAAAAAATCCAATTCTAAATTATTTGATACAAAACAACACAAACCAAAAAAAAATATCCAAGAAAATATATCTAAAAATTGGGCCTTGATCTGTCTTCAGGCCAACTGGAGTTTAAGTTGTAAGCATCTGTCTTATACAGTAGCTAAGATGGCCGAGGTTAGTCAAACATGAGACAGATAACACGGTTTGACAGAACATGATTTGTTGACACTGGCATTATACTGTCAGGAGGGATCCCAAGATGAAGTAACAACAAACAAAGAACTAGTAAATAAGATAAGAATGAGTGAGTAAACACAAATTTATTTTTAGAACATTTGAAATGGGAGCACAGGATTTTGGGAGGAGTTCTGGTCCTCACAATATCTTTAGGCATCAAGGAACTGGTGTAGGATAGGACTGAAACAGAAAGTTAGTTTAACACTCATTCTTATAAGTGAATAACTAATGAGACTAATTAATTATTTTACTCTCTCACTGTTTAAGTTCACAAGTAGACAATGAGTCTTTGTTTATGTAAGAAAATATTATGTAGCATGTATGAACAAAAGTAATCTATACAATGAAAATTGAAAATAAAATAGCTGCCTGTGTTGTGTAAGTAGTTGAAATTTGAAATAGGAATTATACTTATTCAAATTGAGTTTCATATCATAACTCAACTCACACAGAACATTCGAAATTTGAATCTTACTCCGAACGCGGCAACCTAACCGGCCAGTACTATTGTATTTTAAGTGAAAGCTTTTTGGAACTCACTGTTGAATGCAGCAAGCTTTCTCGTAGAGCCGAGCCGTTTCATTGGAGTACGGGGCTCCGCATCACGGTCGTCCAGCTCGAACGCGGGCGCATCGCCCGTTGGCGTGGTTGCTTCCGACATCGCACTAACCGACCATCACCAAATAACGAACACTAGCCTCACAAACTCCCAACAAAATAAATACACTGTTCGTAGTCCACATGTAAAATATCCGTTCACGGTTACGAATGTTAAAGATATGCGTATTCCGACCGCTGCCCGTCGGACGAAAATATAAATAACGCCGCGTAACTCACTATCGAGATTCACGCGCCCGCCGGCATAAAACAAACAAAACAAAATAAGACTGAAGCGAAAGTGCACGCTCCAAGCGATCGCCGGACGACAATAAAAATATGAACAGTATGAACTACAAATGCACCCCCCTCGCCTTTGAAGTTGCAACTGGCCAATCACGGTTTTCGTTTCTGCCGCCGTTATTACAGACGAACCAATCACGGGAGTTAGCTGTCAAATGTCAAATTGGCATTTCCTGACGGACAGAGCTTTATTAGGCTTGTTACATACTTAAACCACTTTATGTCAATAAAGGCTAATTATTTAATAAAAAAGTTGGTTTTGACACAATTGCAATCCAGGGGCAAGTAAAAAGAAATACAGTTTATGGATGAAGGTCCCAAACGGTATTACTGTGAGTTTTTGAACATTTTGTGAAGGTTTTCATTGAAGATAATGATAGCATAAATATAATAATAACTTCAATTACAATTCTGGTGCAAGTAAAAATAAATACAGCTTAAAGATGAAGGTCACGAACGGTTTCACAGTGAGTTTTTGAACATTTTGTGGAGGTTCTCTTTGAAGATAATAATATCATAAATATAATAATATACTTCAATGTATACTCTACCTTACTTGGCTTGGATATCAAGTGTTGTCAGTATATTGAAGCTGTTCGATGTGGTAGTTATTTATTATAGTTTTGAGCTATCTTAGATGATTTATAGTAGGCGTAAAAACATTTTATTCGCCTGTAACTCAAGAACCAATGAAATCTATTTAGTCGTTGTAGTCCTGTTTGAAATTATTATATTATTTTAGTCGCGACACAATAAAAGCAGATAACGCGAAGTTGACGGGAAATGGATAGGTACCTACTCTTAGGGCCGTATTAATAAACTCATCTTGACTGTGAGGCCCGTCACAAGATACCTACGTCAAAGTAAACGCCATCGATTTATTAATACAGGCCATAATGTGGCAGTATTCTTCTACCTATGTGTGACAGCTTGTTTCATAGTTAAAATTGTAGTCATATGAAGAATTTAAGAAAAAATCTCATGTCACCTCTCACTGGTCGGACTCTTGTATGACCTTGTGCAGGGTACACCCGCTCGCTACCACCATATTGTCCTTTAACCTACCGCCAAGCCATGGTGTTTGCATTTTTGTGGTCCAGTGTTCGGCATTCCACCTTAATCCTAGGTCCTCAGGTTTGGCAACGCATTTGCAGTCCTAAGACTACGGAACCCCAAAAGGGGGATGACAAATACGTGTCAGCTCACCGCCTACAGTTAACAACAATAATTTACCACCAGTTTTATATTTTGTTTAAAACAGTATTTTCCTTTTAGTTATGAATCCATAATTCAAGTATACACCCTCGGCCCCTCGGCTACGTATTTTATTGATTTATTCCTGGTGTGGCAGATCGGTTGACTCGTACGGCTCCTTTAGCTTAAGAAAATGTTGCGTAAGGTGAATGGGTAGGTCTTAGCACTGCTTAATGGGTATCATCACAATATAAAGTGCCACGAAGACCAACTAAATTTAGTCTTCGTGGCATAAATGCCAACCAGTAAAAACGAAAAAAATATTTTAAGAATTTCTACGGTAACGAATCGTCTAGTCCTCAGGGTAGGCAACGCATTTGCAGTCTTAGGCCCGTATTAATAAACTGATTTCAACTCTCATGCTCGTCTCGAGATGCGTCAAAAATGACAGTGTTCTATGGTTTGGCGTTTACTTTGACGAATCTTGTGACGGGTCTCACAGTTAAGATGAGTTTATTAATACATCACTTAGAACTGCAGTCTCGAGATTTTAATCTTAAGATTTCAAATGTCTACGGATTTTAGATCACACTTAACATCAGGTAGCATATGTGCTCGTGTACGTTCTCATTGCTATAAAAAAAAAGATACAGTTTTAGAAATGATCTGGTGGAATATAAGTAAACCTTGATTACTACGAAATTACAATATAAAACAAGTTTGACTAAGGAAGCCTATAAAGGATCAATTTTTTTCTTCGTCAATAAAACAGCACATCATCAGTAAGGTATGTATTCAAGTATACAATCGCAGCGTGGAGTCTGCGCCAGCGGCGAGGAGCCAGGGCTGCGTGGGGTGGAAGCGCAAGTCCAGCACGCACAGATCTTCGCGCTTCTCGGGCCCGCGGAGCTGCTTCAGAGGCACTAGCAGAGGGTTCTGGAGGAGGTCGCTGAAAAAGTAAAAATATTTGAAAGAGCACAATAAAAATATTTCAATTTCACGGCATGTAAGAGGCAGAGTACAAAAGCCGCCTAATGGTAAGTAAGCTTGGATTCCCATAAGACTTCGCAAGGCTGCAATAACCAAACTACAATAAATATTACAGAAAAGTGCAGTGAAATATGTTGTGTGTATTTTAGAGATAAGTTTTAGAATATTATTTTGTAAGATTTTTGTTTGGTTTTATTTATTGGGAAACAAACAGCCTAAAATTAAAATACAGGATAAAAATACAAATTTGCTTAATAAAAAAATAATAAGACTTTTTAGCGTCCGTGAACTGGCTACGGCTCGGTGACCTTTTTGGGGAAACCGAAGGTTTTGTCTGTGCAATTGCTGACGAGGTCATAATGACCAACAATTACCGGACATATATTCTGAGGGATGGCACGGTCGACATCTGTCGAGCGTGCCTTTGCCTCGGCGAGTCCCTCATACATATAATTTCCGGAAATAACCTCGTGGCCAGGATTATTCATCAGCAAATTGCTCTTCAATATGGTCTTGTTGAGTCTGAAGTGCCTTACTATAAGTACACACCGGCGCCAGTTCTCGAAAATGGTCGTGCTACGCTCTATTGTCATCACGGACAGGACTATTGTCGCTAATAAGCCTGATATCGTGTTGACTGATCGATCTCAATCTTCTGTTACAGAAGGCAGTACTCCTCGACACGGCACGCATTGTGAGGAGCTTCCTCTCTCTCTGCACCCCTAACCACCGGTAGCTTGAGCCCTGCCCCGCTGCCGGCGGCACTCATAGGTTAGGTTTTTATAATGTTTATTTTTTGTATTAGTATTGTTATTTTACTTTTATATTTAAATATTTATTGTGAAAAACCCAACTCATAGAAAATTTTATAAATATATGAATAATAATAATAATTTGCAAATTTTTTCCCTGATATTAATTGAATATTATTTTATACTAACTTGTAGACCATTCCATGTGACACGACGATATTGTGGTCGTCGCCGGCGGTGGCGAACAACGGGTAGCGCCGGCTAAAGCACACCGCGCGCACCGCGCCGCCGTGCAGGCGCAGTGTCTGGTATGGCTTCGATGAAAGCTCCAGGTCAAACCTGGGGAGTCATACGCAATTATGAAAAATAAATCAATCAATAAAAATCAAGGTTTGTTCATAAAATCTAAGTCAATTTGAGATACACACGTTGTTAAATTTGTAACTTTTTTTTCTTAGCTTACAAAATTACCAGTTGAATCTTTAATTGGAAATAACTATGTTAGAATGTCCCACTCACCACATGCACTTGCGATCATAAGACGACACCAATAAGTTATCTCCAGCCGGATGCACGGCCATTGAGCTGATCCACTGGGCTCCCGTCAACAGCTTCTTCACTAACTCTTGCTTCACCAGGTCGTAGATGCGAACCACACGTTGTGTCTGCAAGATTATCAAAATATCCACTATTAAGTGTATTAATCAATTCAGTTAAAACCAAACTGAAAGTTTGAGTTAACTTAAGTTAGCAATAACAAATAAAAACAATTATGATGCGATTAATTAATATTTGCAAATACTTCACAAAATAAAGAAATTGTAACTTTTGAGCCTACTATTTTATACCCCAGGTAGGGTTGAGAAGAATAACATTGTAATATTGAAAAATTGTTAGTCTTTGTGTTCTTCAAACATACCATAACATACTCTTATCTTCGGCCGTTATACCGTTAATTCAGATTTGTAATTAATGCGTAATATACATATTGTTTGTTGAAATAAAACAAAAACCTCTAAATCACGGTATAATCTTCTAAAATTAAATACTTACAGCAACAAACAACCTCGGCGTAACGGGATGGAACAAGGCACACTGCACTAAACCCTTAGCTTTAGAGAACGGCAGTTGACTGCGTCTCCTTGACAGCTGGTGCACGATGACGGCGCGGCTAGCGCCATCTTGTAGCGTCACCGCGATGTAATCACCGCGCCCATGCCACGCGATCTGGTAGAAAATGGTAGATTTTTTGTTTGTTGCGTTGACAACCCTATTTGTTTATAAATGACAGTTCGTTTCTTTTCCAATAAATAAGTTTTGACTATGAAAACATGAAACGGTTAATTTGACAGCTGTCAATTATGTCGTACAGTCGAGTTCACAAATATATTATGTATATACTTTAGTACCTAGTCACTTTAATCGTGACAATTCATATATGTCAGTTTAAACATGGCATTTAACAGGCAAGGTATTAAAGTGTATACTTATTTATACTTAACGACGATATTAGGTAGATACAACTTAAGGGGAAAAGCCGCGATAAAACTTTTCGACCATTATCATATTTTTGTTTGTTAAAATACGCTACAAAAGTGTTATTGATTGTTAACTATTATACTCCAGATGCTAATGCATTGCATTTACATGCTAATGTATGAATTAACTTGCGCAGGCCGCACCTAGGTCGTTAACTTGTTCGATAATAGACTCAAAATAATATGTATTGTGTCGAGTAGGGCGATAATTAATGATGTTAGAGGCAGGTGTGGCCTTTAATTAATAACAACGTCCATTATCACAATAAGTTGCAATCAACTTATTGTGGTACATCAACGTCCATATCCATTAGCATTAGCAATCTAATGCTAATGGATATGGACGTAGATATACTTCACGTGATTTTTTAATAAGTAACAAATTTTCTAATATTAACAGTGTACAATACAGTTTCCGTTTTAGTTTTCTTCGTGCTTCTAAAATTAAAAGCGTTGTTACATTGTTAGATTTGTTCACAGTAAATAACGATTGCGGTCTTCTACCAGGTTGGTATTATTTTTCCAAAAAATTAAAGAGGAACTTAATTGACAACGAAATTTTAATTTTTTGAAAATGAGGGAATAATGTTGTGATGCAGAGCCACCGGGGTAGGAAGATGAAAAACCAAATGCGGCCGACACATTCGGTCACAGACTTAATGTAAACGGGCCTAAGAAACTCGAACCAATTTCATTTTAATATAACTTCATTTTTCATACATTGACAGAACCTTACAAAGTCAATTTAATTGGCCGGGCGCGTCATCATGGATTGTACCCACTACCCATTATAGTTACTCACGTGTGTGATCGGCTTGAAGTGTGTGACGGCGACTCGAACCCCGAGCGCCCACTCGTCAGGCTTCACCTTCTCCCACTTCACCGCTGTCGTCGTGCGCTCGTCCACTGCACAATGGGTAATAAGATAACATAAGATAAGATTGATAATGTAAAAACTTATAATACGGTACAGACTTGAGCAGTGGTTCCCATTCGGCACGGCCTGTATCTTAGGCAAAAAGATAATATTAAAAGTAGGTACAAATTATTGCACTAAGTTTTTATTTTATTAAATGGGTTTTAAATAAATGGACTTACGTATGGCAGCCGGCAGGAATCGGATGAAGCTTCGGATTAACATAGTCTGATGATGTTGTTCTGATGAGGCTGATGTTGGTGTTAAGAGTGAAGTGAGCCTTACTGACGACGTCATGCGCGGGCGGCGGGTCCTCCAGCAGCGCGTCGGTGGCGCGGGCGACGCGGTGCGCGCCGACGTGCTGGCCGGGGTTGAGCAGCAGCAGGCGCGCGCCCGCCGCCGCCGCCACGAGGCTCAGCCCGGCCGCCGGCGTCCACGCCACGCGCGACACCCCCTGGCCCAGCGGGATGGTGCGGAAGCACCTGCCTGTGCTGGTTTCCCACACTGGAATAACCGACATGTGTACTCAGTAAGGATGCCTTATCGCGGTATTATACATTTCAAAATCTACCAGTGCTTCTCGAGAAGAGACCACTGCTGAGAAGAAACGCAATAGTCTGTATTTTTTAAACATACATAAAATCATATTTTTAAGAAAGAATTTGCCTGTAAGTTCGTCCAAGTAAAAGTTGTTGGTCTATTGTCTTAAATAGTATACATTTTTTCTTGATACTATCCTAAGTCCGACTCCAAGCCTATAAACTATCTCTGTAAACTGAACAGTAAAAATAGAACAAAAAAACTTTCACTTTTATAATATTTAGATGCAGGATCGGATATACGGACGCTGTTAGTGATATGAAAGCGGATTTAATTTCATTTATTAATAAAAATCCGGGATATATCCCACCCGGAACCCCAATTATAATTATTAAATTCGTCCAACCTAAATATTGTTAAATAAATTTATGTTAAATATTAAAAATTATGTTGTTTGATTGGAATGTATAATCTTCTCGTAACATTTCCGACAACCCCGGACTTCTGAAAGTTATACGGACAAAATAACATTTAAGAAGCCAAAATAATATTTTCGGCATTTTGCCAACTTTAGGTATAGCTCATGCAATTCACGATGGCGAGTGAGCTTTATTAGTGGTTGAACGTATACATGCACATTGCGGTAGTGTGCGTGTCTGACGGAGCGATCAGTCGCGAGCGCGCCGTCGCTCGAGTTACTTGTGTATATTGTTTCCACGACGCTTACTGCCACGAACTACCGTCAGCATGTCCAATATCCGGAAAAAACGCAAAGTTATTCATAGCGAGGTATAACGTATTTTAATATTTTGAAGTATCCTAAAATAAAAATAGTAAATTTATTTAGAACTGTGGGCCTATCCGTGTTTATCGCTTGACAAAACGGTAATAAAACATTCGACACTTTCTGACAAGTACATACATATAAGTGTGAGAGTGACGGATGTTTGATCCACGTATAGTCACCCAAGAAACACGGCAATAATAAGCCGTCTAAAATAAAGACAAACCTACAGATAGGTTTTAATTTTAAGTAACATAAAATTGTACGTAATTTTAAGACAGAAAATATAAGCGTTCTATCACCTCGGAAGTAAACACATTCAATCAAATCAAATATTTTTGATGGAGAAATCAAATCGGTCAAACTGAGAACCTCCTTTTTTGAAGTCGGTTTAAAATACTTAATTGCATTATTTCTTACGAGGGCTGCACTGAAAGTTTCGGGAATCTAATACTTAGAAACATATTTTTGACACATATCATACCTTTTTATAATCTCTAAAGTTTCATTATTTTAACACACTGGCCACATAGAAAAAAAAAGCGATGGTTCGGTTTCAATTGTTTTTTGAAGTCGTCGAGTCGCTGCTGAAAATGGAATTGTCCCGTGAAAATTTAAGAGCTATGATTTATTACGACTTTAAAAGTGGATTATCACAAAAACAATGCGGAGACCGGATGATTGTTGCTTTTAGTAATGAAGCACCTTCAAAGACGACAATATACCGGTGATATGCAGAATTTCAACGTGGCCGTCTATCCCTCACGGACGACGTGCGTGAAGGTCGACCAAAATCGGCAGTCACGCAAGAAAACGTCGATGCTGTGCGTCAGCTGATAAAGGAAGACCGACATGTGTCATATCGGGAGATTCAAGAGTGTTTGGGCATTGGAATGAGTCAGATACAAATCATTTTACAGGAACAATTAGGCGTGCGAAAGTTGTTTTCCCGTTGGATCCCTCACTAATTGTCTGAGGAGCAGAAAACGACTCCTGTCAATTGGTGCCTCAGAACTTTGAATAAATTCAACGGAGGAAGCTCAACTGCAGTTTTTAGCATTGTATCCGGTGACGAGTGTTGGATATATGCATATGAGCCTGAAAATAAAAACTAATCTCGAGTATGGGTCTACGAAGATGAGCTCAAGCCGACAAAAGTTATTCGTTCTCGCAGCATGGCCAAAAAGATGGTGGCTACGTTTGTCTCCAAATCGGGTCACGTGGCTACTATTCCTCTTGAAGATCGTAGAACGGTCAATGCCGATTGGTACAGCACTATTTATTTGCCGAGTATCTTTGCTGAACTCCGAAAAAAAAACCCTAGTCGCCGCATTATCCTTCACCACGACAATGCCAGCCCTCACACCGCTCGGAAAACAACTGAGTACCTGGATGGTAAAAAAGTCGAATTACTGGACCATCCTCCATACAGCCTCGACTTAAGCCCCAATGACTTTTTCACATTACCCAAAATTAAGGATAAGTTGCGTGGTCAGCGGTTTCAGACGCCGGAAGCAGCAGTAGAGGCTTTTAAAATGGCCATTTTGTCGACCCCTACTTCAGACTTCAATAAGTGCTTTAATGACTGGTTTGATCGCATGGAAAAGTGCATAAAATATAAAGGAGAATACTTTGAAAAACGATAAAAATACTTTTATTCGATTTAACTGCATATTTTTTTCTATTCCCGAAACTTTCAGTTTGACCCTCGTATCATTATTTGCTAGAGGGTTTGCGACAGTATAATAAGTATAATGTAATATACTCCACTTACTCCAATACTTCTCTTTATTTTTTATGCTTACCATACCCGCTCTCGCTGTCACGCACACTTTGACACGTATACAGCAGTCGCGAGGCGTTCGTACAAGCCGATTATTTACGGCTTTACCAAAAATTCCTATGCATAGAGTAGGTATACAAACAAAACGTAAAACCGACACACGCCATACACCTTTTTTTGCTCCGGCTTGTCTATTTATTTACGTGACGCTTCGCCACTGGTATACAGATATGTGTTAACCACAAGTAAAGCCCACTCGCCATCATAAATTGCATGAGCTATAAATACGAGGGCTGTTTGATAAGTCGTTTTAAAACTAAATAAGTTTCGTTTTTAAACAATTTACATTTATTTCTCAACATAGTCTCCCTTGAGGGCCAAACACTTGTTCCAGCGAGTTTCCATTTTTTTTATCCCCTCCGAAAAATACGTTTTGTCAAGGTCTTCAAAATAGGCGTTTACACCTGCGATACAGACTACAGTCCTCATTTGTCAAACATTTATGCCCTCCAAGCCATCTTTTCAGATTTGGGCATAGGTAATAATCGCACGGAGCTAGATCCGGCGAATACGGAGCATGCGGAACCAGCTCGAAGCCCAACTCGTGGATTTCGGCCATTGCAATAGTTGACGTGTGCACTGGGGCATTGTCTTGATGAAAGAGGACTTTCTTGGGGGACAATTTTGGTAGTTTTTCCAACAATTCGGCATTAAAACGGTCCAATAACTCTGCGTAATAACGGCCAGTGATAGTCTTTCCCTTTTACAAGTAATCAATCATAATGATTCCTTCGCCATCCCAGAAGGCTGTCGCCATCACCTTCCCAGCCGACAAAACAGCATGGGGCATGTTCACCAGTCGCCATCCAATGTTTTGATTGCTGTTTTGATTCTGGTGTATCATGATGGACACAAGTTCCGTCCACAGTGACAAATCGACTCAAAAAATTCCGAGGATTACGCTTCATCATGCTGAGTTTCTTGCGGCGTTTCTTCTCAGCAGTGGTCTCCTCTTGGGAAGCGCTGGTAGTATCTTGACGTGTAAAAGTGCCCGAGCGGCCTACTTACTAAATAAATTTCTTTTATCTTTTTTATCTTTTATCATATCCAAACACAGTTTTGAAATTCGCTTTCTTTCGCGGTTTTGTTCGATTGTCAACAAACGTGGCACCCATCGTACAGACAGCTTTGTCATACCCAAATCTTCATGCAGGATTTTATGTACTCGCTCAGTGGATATGTCTGTGTTCTCAGCTATTTCACGTACCTTCACTCGGCGGATGTCGAGTACAAAATTATGGACTTCTTCAACAACATCCTCAGTAGTGACTTCGATTGGGCGACCAGAGCGTGGAGCATCAGATGCTTGACCAACCACGTTTAAAATAATTTATCCATGAACAGAATCAAGTTCAATTTTTACTGTAGCAGCACTGCAACCCTTCATATAAAAATGTTTTATAACGGCACGAAACTCAGATTTTTCCATAGTTGTTGAAAATTTACGAGTGATCACAGTTAAACAATGGTCATACCGACAAAAAATTGATTTTTTTGCGGAAATTTTGACAGTCTTCATTTGAAAGATTGTGCCTGCCAGTGTTAATGCCATTTACCAGAAAGAAGGTTTTACAAATGGTTTTTAAAAGGAATTATAACAGCCCTCGTATGCAACCCAATATCTGTTCCCTGTAAGGAATAAAAAACGTCCCCTTACCCTTAACAGTTCCGTCATCACTGCCCGAAACGGCGTACTGTCCGCTGGGGTCAAAGTCCACGCTCCTGACCAGGCTGCTGTGCCCCTTGAACACCAGGGCCTCATGCGTTGGGAAGGGTTGGAGCTCTCGGGGAGACGGGAGCTTCGGAACCAGGTCTTCGGGGCTAATCGTAAGCTGAAATCAAATGGAACAAGATGAATGAATGAATAGTAGTGAATAGATTACTTAAGAATACATTTAGTGTAAAAGATTAGCTAGAATAGGAATAAATGAAAAAAAAAAAAAAAAGTATAATTTAATTTAATTGTTAATCCAGTCTCACTGATATTGAATGAGGTTACTCCTTTTTGAGCAACAAATGTAATTTAAAACTAGTGGTGGAAACTTCTTTGGCCTATGTATACTCTATGATGTATGATCTATAATACGTGTATTATTTAGTGCTGTTTGTTTTCCTTTAATAATAAATAAATAAATAAATATTTTTCAAGTCAAAGGTTTTTTTTTTCAAGTTAATAGACTGGACAATAGACATGATCACCATCAAGGTTGCAAGTTGCAAGCTTCAAGTGGTGAATAAGTGTTCATCCAAATGTCGCTTGGTAATAGTGTGGGATTTAAAAAACAATTATGTCTCACGATAGTTTCAATGTAACTATTTAAAAAAATAGAATTTTTCGTTAAAACCGACAATATATTTGTCATATACACTTTTCATAAGACTACTACTGAATCTACAACTGAAAAAAGAAAGATAAATAGAGAGGTGATAGAGAAAGAGTACCATATCAGTTCATGTTCTAGGCTCTAAAGCTAAAATAAGAACCTAACCGTTTTACGTAAGTTATACAAAATACTTTCTTTTCCGGTATTTTATTACAAATATTTGCATATGAATATGATACAAATTTAACAAGTCTTATGTTAAGAATCATCTTTTTAAACATATGTGAAAAATTACATTTCACAGCTAAAAAAATCAGTAAATACCTACATGCTTTATACTATCCAAATATTAAAAGCATCACTTCTGCCCTTTTAATTCAGGAAATGGTATCTCAAATCCAATTGCCATAGCATATTTAAACCTCTACTCTTAGTAATTGGGTTGTGAATGCTACAGGAGTTGATTGAGATGCTATTATTCGGCTTAGGGTGGTATTGCACTTGTCCAATATCTTTGTACAGTCGCCATCAGATATATCGGAGCGGCCGAGGTACTCAAATATTTCTCAGCAGCAATAAATTTCAATAAATTATTTACGGTAAATAAGGTCAATAACATCTGAACATCCAATTCGCCACAAATATATGAGCTGTGGTTTTTCAATTAAATCTGAACACACAACTAGACAATAATATCTGAAAGCACAACTCGTCAAAGTTATCTGCACAGACAGGTGATCATAAATATCTGAACATTTAAGGAAAATATACCTTAAAGCACTAGGCATACAGTTTAAATGTAATCGTACAGATGTAATGAATTTTCCTTTTACAAAATAAGTAGGTATACAAAATATAAATCTGCATATCGCACGTTTTGCACAGTACGAGTAGGATAAGGACGCCATCAGTATTACAATGACGTCACGCTCTATCTCAGGCAGTGTATACACCCTACATCGAGCAGAAAACTCTTTTTAGTTTTGACATTGATAAAACCGAATGGTGGTTGTGTAGAAAATGTATTCCAGCAAAGTGCGTTAAAGAATTTTAAACTGTATGCTAAGTGATTTAAGGTATATTTTCCCTAAATGTGCAGATATTTATGATCACCCTGTCTGTGCAGATAACTTTGACGAGTTGTGCTTTCAGATATTATTGTCTCGTTGTGTGTTCAGATTTAATTGAAAAACCACTGCTCATATATTTGTGGCGAATTGGATGTTCAGATGTTATTGACCTTATTTACCGTAAAGAATTTATTGAAATTTATTGCTGCTGAGAAATATTTGAGTACCTCGGCCGCTCCGATATATCTGATGGCGACTGTACAATGTGAATTTGATCAGAGAAATTGGGTGAGTTGACTTCATCAAATTTACTAGAAACAGCCGTCATTTGATCAAAATGGCTACGTAAATAGTATACAAATTTGAGCCAAGAACCAAGATATTGGATAAGTGGAATGGGGCTCCATCAAAGATTTTTTTCAGATATTGGATATAGAAATTGGACAAAGATATTGGACAGATGGAATACCATCCTTAGGCATACTTACCCTCATGTGTATAGCCCTTGGCGCCAGGTACAAGTCGAGGCAGCGCAAGAAGCGCTCCCTGATGAAGCGCTCGTAGGCCCCCACCGAGCGCAGGTTGTCGTGCTTCGTGGGGAGGAACGTGTACTTGCGCTTCCAGGGGGTCTCCGACAGCTTGTTCCACTCTTTCATCTGATCATTTAAGGCATTGGGTTAGTTATTGTTAGGGTTAGGACTTTTGCTGGCATATCGTGGTTCTAGAATCCATGGAGTCGCTATTTCCCAATTATTACAAACATACAACCGTGATTTTGACCTTCAGTATTGTCATATTCCAGAATTCATTAATTCGTTAAGTCGCTAAACAAGATTAAATGAAGTTTGCTACAGATAATATCTCCGTTGTGAAAGCGTTCAAACAAACAAATAAACATTCAAATATTAGTGCCACCAAGTCTTGACCCTAGTTATGTTGTTGGGCCTAGAGTAGACACATGGTGGATGGTTTCCGAAGGGTTTCAAGAATTTTACATTAGATGTAGGGCTGAGAATTTATTGGAAACGAATGTTGCGATTACGGTGTAATACCAAGACTAGGTGTAATTTATTGGGCAGCGTCTAGGTGAGGAGAGCCGGATGAAGTATCACGCTATATTAAAAAATTCAGCGACGGGTTCTTCTAGGACAAACCATAGAGAAGCTATACCTCTTTAGCGTCGAGCAGGTACTCGGGCGGCGGGTTGTAGCTCTCGGCGTGCGAGGGCAGCGCGCGGCGCGGCGCCGGGATGTGCTTGTGGATGCCGCGCGTCTGCTGCTCCTCTTCTGTTGCGGAGCCCCACAGGTTGTAGAACACCTTCGCCTGGGGAGTAAAGGTACATTTATAGAAAACTCGTAATGCACGTCAAAAGGAACCTACCTGCCAAATTTGGCAGGTAGGTTCCTTTTGACGTGCATCTCTAGACCCAGCGGTTTGGGCTATGCGTTGATATGTCAGTCAGTGACTTTCTTTTTGAATATATTTAGATGGAATGACCAAAACTTACGTCACCTGAGGGTCTGGAAGCCTTGTCCTTTTGACCGCCTCACGTCAAATACGACAGCAGAGCGTTAACTGTCGCAAGTTTTTGCTCCAGCACAGACTGATGGAAGGAGGAACCATCGACACGACAAGACATGTGTCACTCACACGCCAAACATGTTTGCTAACCTATGCAAATTACAACTTGATAATACGAAACAATGTCGGCTACAATGGCGTCGACTATCAGATGTCAAACAGAGCCGACCGTGGCGTTCAAAATGTGAATATTCATAACGCTAAGTTAATAATTTGCGAAAGTCGATAAAATGTATAGGCTGGTGAGATATCGTATCGCCGCTTATGTCAACTCTATAAATTTCAAGAAGATAGAAAACGGAAACGTTAGCAACATTTGCATCATGGCTAGGCCTGCTGAACGTCGTCGACTGATAAATAAGAGCGTAGGTATATGCAAAGTGAGTAAATAATGGGAACCGTAAACTTGTTACAGTGTTACCCACCAATTATGACATATTATGTAGATCTCCATGTCTTCCCATGGATGGCGTAAGAGGCGACTAAGGGAATAAAGGCTTGTAGTACTGTTAGGCGATGGGCTTGCAACCTGTCACTGATACACGGGTAAATATCTTAGACTGAATGTGCAACATGTGGTTACAGAATAAACAACAAGTTTTTAGACTTGTTGGTAATTCTGTAGCTATGCCTACCCCACTCTAGGAAAGAAGGCGTGATTTTATGTATAAGACAAACCTTCTTAATTAATTGTCGGTGTTTTTAAACCGAGGACATTACTGCCCTTCTGCTGGCACTTCTTCTCCGTTTCTTGTGGCGCTTCTTCTTCGCAATGGTGGTCTTATCCAAGCACTAATAGATTCAAATATTACCGACGTGTGAAACAACCCTCATGTGGCCAATTTATTGAATAACATTATAAATTTCGATATTTTGACTTCCAAACATGTAGCCCGCACACTGCTTTGCCTCCTTTGCTTAAAAAAGAAACTGATTTCTATGATACCTTCTTCCTCTTCCTCTCCTGCGCGATCTGCCGCCGGGTCTTGGTCCAGCCCATCTTCAGCGCGTGCACGATGCGCGACACGTGCTTCTGCTCCTCCCGGGACGGCAGGAACGAGCGCTTGTGCTCGGGGAAGGCTCTCACAGGGGTCGCTAGCACTTCGCGGGTGAACCACTCCACCCATGGCTGGAAATTATTAAGACAAAATAATGTAAGGGAATAAAAATTAATACAAATACAAATAAATGAAAACAACAAGGAATACACGCCTTAAAAGAAATTACAATATACTAAAGCCGAAAACAATTAATGTTGTGGATGGACTGTGTAACAAATGATGTCTATGAAAGGTGTGAGTACTGAGTTATAAGAAGATAGAGGAGAGTGGAAGATGATGATACTAAAGCCGAAAAGGCTAACCAGCTCAGCTTGTACTTGGGCAGAGCCTCAGCGGTGTGTTCCGGTGCGGGGGCAACCGGTGAAACCACTTACAAGGCAATTCCATCTTACTTCACAGCAAATTACACTTTTTTCCTTCTCTTTAAATCAATCCGTATATTTGTAAGTGTCCTGTGGCCCTTGACAAGATACTTAAAAGACAGCTAGGGATCGCCTGTATTGATACACTCAACTATAGATGCTTTTCCCATATACTAGTGATCGCCCCTAGCATTGTTTGTAAGTGTGTATTTTATATTATTATTTTTTGCCCCTAATGCTTCCACAGGAGTTAAAAAGTCTTTTAGACACCTGAAATGGATTCATCAGTGGAGACGGAAAAGTTTAACGCAAGTTGACCGAACGAAGACGACCGTGGAATACTATAAATACCTGGTATTCATCATGTTCGGCGTTAGGCACGTGTCCCTGCCGAATGCGGGATATAAGTTCGAGGTCGGCCTTACTGAGGATCACGTCCTGCCCCGTGCTGGGATCTCGCACAGTGCGCCAGAAGTCTGGGTCTTCGCATTTCCTGTAATGATGCCAAAGCAGAGTCAAGTAACAAATTACAGTAGTGTTTATTGTTAAGCATCCGCACCTAAATACTTGCTGGAAAGTGACAAATGTTTTATCCACAGAGTAGCTTTATACTGTAAAATTGGATAGTTCGAGTGGTGGAAACTTATTTTAGGGCGTGTACAGAAAATTCAACAATGGGTTAAGACACTAATTCGAGTTAAAATGACAGTTTTCGTATGAACCGACGTTATCTAACTTGAGTTCGTAGTAGTGGCTTAACACAGTGTTGAATTTTTGGTGCAAGTCCGTCTTATAGGGGCCCTTTTTCAGAGCCAATATACACCTACATTGTGAGCTGCCTTAATGTATGTCTCAGGGCGTAACATTTTTCGGTTTCAAGAAGAGGAAGGAGGGGTGGGGGCTCTAGAGCCGCTGCTGGACATTTCCCAACGGAATAGCGGCAAGTGACTTCTACGCGGACAGCTACTAATCCCCTTCTGCAGTCATATTAACGTTTGCAAATTGCCATTTGATTTGAAAACTAAACAAATAAGCTTGACTAACTTGAGGAACTCATCGATTTGGTCACGCTGCGGCGGCTTGATGATCTTGCGGCCGTCCAGGTCGTACCCGACGTGAGGGTACTCGTTGTACCACCACATCGGGATGTCGCCCACGGTGTTCCGTCGCTCCTCCTCGTCCGATGTATCTCCAGACTCATACTCATCTGCAAACAGATTAAGAGGCACTCAAGTTGCTTTCTAATACTGCCATCCTAAGCCAATAGGCAGTATGTCAGATAAAACTCCCGTAGCAATATCAACCTTATTACTAACCTAATAGAATTAAAACTGCTTTGACTATTGAATTTGGGATACTGCTTATTGGCTTAGGTCAGAATAGCTATGGCTAGTATTACTTGGTTCTTGACCGACAGTGGGTCGGTATCTTGAGGAGTAGTTAGGGGAAGTTGGTCACGAAAGTAAAAGGACCATTAAAATGTCTTAAGAGATGCCACGACATTTGTAACTAACAGGAAGATTGTTAGATTGACTTTGGGCCTGAGGTGGGTCACAGATTTAAGTCTTTGTCTGTACTATATCTAGGCAAAATAGAGTGGAAGAAACATAGAGCTGTTTAGAGTGAGATTGGCAACATGACTTAATTTTTACATGGATTCTGCTGTGTATTGATGGTGGCCACTTTATAATGTCGCGCCATCCTGAGGCTCAATGTAATATTATGCCATAGAATAAGGTTGTAAAAATGTAATTTTAGTTTTGTAATTATCATCCCATGTAATAAACACGTTTTCCCAAAGACAACAATAGAATAAATATATTTAATTTATTTAATTTATTTTTTCAAAGGCACATATACATAGCTAATACTAAAGTTACTCGCCTAACTGCTTACGCAGTTTGTTGGCGAGACAACGCTCATTCCTTAATTACTATGCACCTAAATTAGTCAAGAAGGTACCATACACTAGAGTAGATAGAATAGAATAGATCCAAAATTAAGTTGCCACTCACAGTAGCTGAAATCAAGGCAAGTTATCTAAAAACGTTTTCTTTAATTTATTCTTAACTTCCATTAAGCCAAATTTCTTATCCTCCCTTAACCAATCTATTATGCCATAAGATTTATAATACCAGTTCCATCTGCCTCCTAATCAAACTCTTTTCTATAAAAGTTCTATAATATTGTTGTGTATATCGTAGTCGCCGCTGTTGAGTGTAATATTTCATGCCACCAGATAGTAGAAAGACCGACTGTCTATTTAAATTGTACTGTCCCATGATTTTGTGTTTCAAGAGTACTTATTGTATTTAAATGTATCTATAATTCTTTAGACAATTGGGTGTCCACAATATTTAGAAACTTTTTTAAATGTAGAGAAGTCAACTTTTTATACTTGAACCGTTGCTGATATTCCCATCAAAAGCTCTTGCATACTACACACTATAACCTATAACTTCATAATCAAACATACCTTTTGTAGCTACAGGTTGCATTTTGACACTAGTCTCCTTAATCTTATCAGCTAATATATCTACACTATCTCTTTCTTTCACTTGCTTCTCTTTCTTTCGTTTTTCTTTTGTCGCCTTCTCCCTTACTTCTTTACTTTTCTTCTGTTTTACATTCTGCTTAATTTCTTTGTCTGACTCATCACTAGATCCAGAGTGTGTCTGGCCTATGCCTGATTCTTCACCACTGTCATTGGCTTCACTGTCTTGTGCACTTTGTACACTTTTATCAGAATCATCTTCTACATTGTCTTCATCATCTTGTTCATCGCCAGAATCATCACCTTCTGATTCATCATCAGCTTCTGAATCTGTCAGGTCCTAAAAAGAATAAAGTAACTGTTATTTCTAGCTTTAGTAAAATTATTATCTGTATTAGTTCTAAGTTAGTAAAATGTATAAATGTAATGAATCTATCTATACTAATATTATAAAGAGGTAAAATTGGGTGTTTGTTAGTATATATGTTGGGGGTAATCTCTAGAACAACAGAACAGATTTTACCAATTCTTTCACCCATAAGGGAGCTACAGTATTCCTATAGTACTTACATTATGTGGGCTATAATTTATTAAATTTAAACTGGTGCAAAGCGAGGGCATTTGTTAGCGGTATAATAACACAGTGAAACAATGTACATAATCTAAGTCACATCCTTTTTATAAATGAAAATAGTTGTTTTTGTGGTAGTTTAACAATATTTAGTAGTATTTAGTGCTAATTTATCTATTATCTTTAACAATAACCAAATTCTGTTTTGTTTGAAAACTACTTTTTGGCCACTAATGTTAAATTATACTTGAATAATTATCAAACAAATCCAATGCCGCAAGCACAGACTCTATTAATAATAGTATAACCAAAATATAGGAAATTAACACTTACTGATGATGCAACAGAAGCATCTTCCGCTGGCTCCTCGTCTCCAAGTGTGGATTCACCACTGTCATCAAATAAAACTTCCTGAAAATATTACAAATGTTTAACTTCAGTACAAGATAAAAGTCATTTATTCAGTAAGTAGGCCGCACGGGCACTTTTACACGTCAAGAATTTACCAGCGCTTCCCAAGAAGAGGAAATTTAAATAAAGTTACAAATTAAAACACATATCTATGCATAAGAGCGCCTTATTTATCATTATTAAACATTTTCTTTGAATAACTAAACGAAATCGTTAGCATTGGACGAAGATAAAGACATAAATTATAATAGTATTGCTTACATCTTGCTCAGCATCAGAATTTGCTGCTTCCCCTTCTTGTTCTGAGTCTGTCGCGTCATCAGCGCCGCTTAGCTCCCCTCGGATTAAGTCCTCGGCCTCCTCAGACTCACTTCCCTACAAGACAACACAAATATAACCACCATTCAACAATATAATATAACACGCCGAAAGTACACGGAATTTTAACACACTTACTTCGTCTTCTGAATCCTCTTTGGCAGGGGTTTTCTTTAAGTCTTTGCTATCAACTTTTCTCTTCAATAAGCCAGCTTTGAATGGAGGCATTTTGACGAAAACTCACATAGTTTTATAAGAAAATGCGATTGCAAGAGGCAACCGATAAACACGTGTGTTCAATTCAATCGCAGCTGCTGTCATAACGTGACACTGACACTTTAATAAATTTGTATGCGTGCTTCCGAACATTATAGACTAAGGCTAGCGACAAATTTAAACGTTTCGTATCTCTCGTAAAATGTACTGTATCTAATCTATCAACTATTAAAATATCTGTAAAATTTGAGTTCTAGTTGAACTGTAATCGTGTACCCATCATGTATCCCTAGGATTTTCCTTTGAAAAATACCAGGATATTGTGTTCCATTTTACGCATGACAGTAACCTGTCTATTGTTTTTTAACAATCCGAACGTAAAATTGACATATGACATGCACTGTGAGAGGTTATGTAAAAAAATATAAAAAACATAATTACGCAGGATAAGCCTTTAAAATTAATGAACTATTATCATGCCCCAGAAATAAATCACCGAAGAAATAAGACAGTGGCGCGGAGTTAGAGTAATACGTAGGCATCTACTATCACAAATACAATGTTTCGTCAATTTTTACGAGCCCTAGAGCCAGTTCGGAATACATTGGTAAGTTTAAACCCATAATACTAAAAAATAGGCTATTGTTTATTTTATTCAATAGAAAAACGTGTTCATTTTTTATTTACCAGTCTCGAACGGTAGTGGGAAACGGTGCCAATGCCGCGGGCAGTAATTTTGAGCGCAACTGTGTGTCGAAAGAGCAGCAACTCACAGAGGCGTTAAAGAAAGCCCTGCCTGGAACTACCTACGTCAGCATCGAGGACATATCGGGCGGCTGTGGGGCTATGTTTGAGGTACTGCTTAGCATTGTTGAATTTTTTGTAAAAAAAAATTATCATTATCACACTACTGACGCTGGCACTATATCTACAGCTAGCAGAAGTTGTGTTTTCTTGTCTTTTTAATTATTAAATAGGTAGAGAGGGATTACACTTAGTCACAAACCGTTGTGGGCCATGTATTCTAGCTGTTAGATGAAGATTTAAGAATAATAAAATCATAAAATTAACGCAAATTAAAATTATTACAGGTCAGCATAGAAGCTAAAGAGTTTATTGGGCTATCTCGGGTGAAGCAGCATCGCCTGGTCACAGAGAGCCTCAAGGATGAGATTGCCGAGATGCATGGGATCCGTATTCACACCACCCCCACTCCTGACAAATGAAGACCTTGACAATTCTTGATTGATGGGCCCTATGTGTAAAGCCTTTATTGTTCAAAGTTCCATCAACACATATCACAAGATGCTTTACTTTGTTCTTTTGGTCTACGTAAAATCTTTTTTTTGTAACACGGCTAAAGTTTAGTGTTTTTTGTGTCACTAGCCATTATGAGTAGGATTCATTACAACATAATTTCATAATGTGAAGTTAAGAGTTGGCCCTATGTAATCTGGCTAAATCTTAAATTGGTTTAATCCCATAATGCCAGAATCTCAAATTGTCGCATTCCTAACGACTTGAACATCTGATTCCCAAAATGCCTGAATGCTGAACTGAATCTTAGAACTACTTAAATCTAAAACAACTGAAAAACCAAACATCCTTCTCAAAATGTCAAGTAAATTTATAAATATTAACAAGATAATAAATTAATAAAGCAGTCATGTCATCTGTCGTGAATAAAAGAAGGTTAATCAACCTACATACCAAATACAATGCGCTAACAATTGGCTGGCTCGAATTTATGAAGTTTTGAAATTGGCTAATTTTGGATTTATGGCATTTTGGGATAAACTTGTTACGAATTTTTGTCATGTTAGGAATCCTGTATTTTGAGAAAAAAGTCTGTTAATTCAGTATTTAGGTATAATGATACAAATTTGTTTTGAAATGTAGAGGTATTGGTAAGGGTATTATGGAATTAAGTTTAAATGAAACCAACTTGCCATTAAGGCATTTTACATAGGGCCCAACATTACAATCTAGTATTATTTAACTCAGTTATAGGGAAGTTTTGAAAATGTTTTATGAGTTAGGCCTATTTTGACCAAAGATATGTGTTGTATGCTACCATCAAACAAATTATGTTACTAAGCTAACAAAATAAGAACAAAAAAATATTGTGGTCTTGCACACCATGCTTGAAACCATTTGTGCATGCGTTGCTGTGTGTGTGCCCATGTAAACATGCAAGTTCGAATTGTGTATTACAAAAACAACTAATGCAGCACCATAAAAATCAAAGCTTTGTATTTAGATTTGGTCTATAATCTTGAATTGGCTTTCTAGGTAAACTTCACAGCAATAATGTTAAAATGCAAAATGAATTTAATGTAAATATGTTTTTTTTGGTATAAATATATTTTTTCCTCTAGCTTTTCAATCATGCTGGTTCTACCAAGTCAATGGCAAAGTGACCACATATTTGAAACTCTAACTTACTCACAATTTAAATAAATCTAAGACCTATTCAAAGTTGGTAATGTTTCAAATGGCTTAAAAAAAATAAGACAGATTTTACTGATTTAGTTTGTATATGTATTCTTATGTTATGAGACTTATGAGTTTCTTAGTGCCTGTCTACCACTATCTTTGGGGGTTGACGTATCCCAATTTTGATCCTGTTCACTATATGTATTCTCTTTGTTGAAACTCGTCTACTGGTGCTAATTTTCTTTTTTCGAGTTTATAATTGATTTCAATAGTATTCTAATTTATTATCTTAGTGATGTTAATGTTTACAAAATGCTGTGCTTAGTTGTGTAATAGTTATTAAAAATAAGTAGTTGTTACATTTTATTTCATTTAATCTTTACATCCTTTTTTGTTTACCTTATTTGAAAAACTATTCAATGCTCCCAAAGTCCCATGTGTACATTCTAGGCTGTCCTCTCCTCTCTTCTCACCGCGTAAATCGCGTTAAGGTACACGGACAATATTTTGGGCAGCAAAACAGGACATACGTCTTGTTCTATTACACCCAATTAGAGTAGGAAAGCTTTTCAATCTTTATTCAACTTTTCCCACAAGTGTTATTTTAGCACACACTATAATAATTAAAAGCAGGTTCATATGAGGATTCTGTCTACAGGTTAAGTCGACGAATTATCGACCATGTTGTTTTCGCAGTAGGCTGTAACATATGTCTAAGGTATTTGAAAACATTATTTTGCACACTCGAACCCGCTGGTCATTAGCTTCGTCCGGCAAGTAATACTCTAAATTGCATGTGCGTTTAGATTCGTCATAACTCTTCGTTCTTCGTCTTTTTATGGGTACAATTTCAACATATTGACTGATGTATTTTCTACGTGCACTAACTTTTTCCAAGTTCCAATATGTTCTAAAAAACTTTTCTCTCAGAGCAAGAGATATTTTTTTGGAACATTCGAGAGGACAGGAGTTAGGACACCCCTGCTTCATTTCCTTTATCCTCTCCGTTTTGCCCTTTGAACATTTTCTGAGTGGAATAACTAATCTGCATGTTCCTTGCGCGTCGCCTACAGCGCCTCCTTCGCCACCTCCAGTTATATTGCCATCGCCTGTCGTAGATCCATCAAAGCCCGTCATTTCCATATTAGAGTCGTCTTCACCGAAATTTGTTTCGTCATTATTAGTGCCATCGTCGTCATCATCCCACATACTTACGTTAACAAATTCGGGCTCCATCTTCGGAGCTACTGCGTTATTTTCATCTTCATCAGGTATCGTGACGAATTCCTCCTTAGCCGATCCAGAGGGTCCAGCTTCAAGAGGGTCCACGCATTTCCGTTTGACAGGTCCAGATTGAGAAGATGACGAATTGTTTGATACTATTGATGGCCTATTTGGTCGCTTAATTGCTACTGGAGTTGAGGAGGGCTTAGAATCTAAATCAGTCTCTATCTTAGTCATAACAGACTGCCTTTGCTGTGACGACCTCGGGCCTGGCCGCGAGGTCGGCTTTGGTTTGGATGGTGTGGAACTGTCTTCGTTCTGATTTCCGGTTAGACCTTTCACTTGAAGTTGTTCCGCAGTACTAATAAACGACGCTAACTCTTCTTGCTTAACATTAACTTCACCTTGGTACATAAACTGTAGTAAATCCCTTAACGCTGAATGACTAACATCTTTTAAAAATACTATAGGATGTTGAGTTGGGTTCATTTTGAACATTTCTTGAAAATAGGGAGAACCACAGACTACTAAGAGATACTAACGTATCAGACTGCCATGCCATCTCGCGACGAACAAAATCTACTCAGCGTACTTTTTTGTCTATCTCACACGACATTTCGCTGTTTTTTTTAATTCTGAATGTCGGCACTGGAACTAGTAAATAGTACGTCCAATATTTTTTACAAATAGTGATTGGTGGATCGAATTTAGGCAAAGGAACTTCTGAATAATACAGCCACATTTTTTTTTTAAATGATGGTTGGTTTTTTAATCCATACTTACGACCATAGAACCATGGACAATACTGCCTAAATATATTTATTGACCTATTCTACTCGGTAAAACCATATTGCTTTTCACATGTTGTCGAATTGTTTTTTTTTTTTCCTAAACAAGGGGCCCGTTGCTCCATCTATCCTAACTGGCCAGCCCAACCAGTTGGGATACATTTTTTTAATCACTCGTCCCAACTTTTCAAAAACTTGTACAGTTATTCAGACAGCGCATTTTATTTACTTTTTATCTTTTAACGCATTGACTGCCACCAACGCATATATGCGTTTTCGTTACATTAACCCAGTTATATGAGTTCACACATATATGAGTTCTGAATTAACTGTACCTTACCTATGTTCGGAAGAGTAGAAAAAAAGCCATGTATCCCAACCGGTTGGGATAGCCAGTTGGCATAGATGGAAGAACCCTAAACAAGTAAACGTTGGCAATACGATAATATGTTAAAAGTAATGTAGTTTTTCCAAATATAATTGAGCCGCTTCTAGAATACCATATTGTTTACGCCGTAGCTTATATCTATTTATGATTCGGGGTAAAGGCGCCAACGCGAATCCCGCAGATGTGTAAATAAAACCAATCCAAATATGTAATTATGTATATTTCTTAACAATATTACAATTAAAAAGCTCTATATTTTAGAACAATTAAGAATTTGCGAAGTTTGCAGTGAGGACTCTGGGATCTGCTTTGACCTGGTTGGCTGCCATTCCTGTAGTCTGTTATAGGCGCCATACATACTGATAAGACTAATTTGTGAGCCTGCAGTAGCCTGCCCTCGGCGGCTAATGTCAAAGAGAATATAATCACTACGTTTTACACTGCCAGTGTAGTGATTATATTCTCTTTGATCTCCACGCGACAGCAGGCCATGAAAGCCTGCTGACATGTTGGCGTGGCGTGGCGTGGCTGACGTGGTGGCTTTTGTTGCCAGCTTTAAATTGTCTATGAAAGTTGCCCATGTAAGTGCACCTTTATATCTGTAGAGTGGAGAAATAGAGCTTCAAAAAGTTTTATATTTCGTCGGTCGAGGTTTTCTATGACAATCTCGCTTACCTGTAATGTAATCTGTGTAAAACGAAACGTACCTGTCACTGTCAAACTACTTGCAGCCAACCGCATTGCATAGCTCGCGAAAAACGCTCTTGTGTTTTTCTAAAAGAGCCAAAATGGCGCTCAATCTTTCTGTCAAGATTCATCCCGTAGTATTATTTCAAATTGTGGATGCCTACGAGCGTCGAAATGCGGATTCGCACCGGGTTATCGGTACCTTACTGGGTAAATAAAGTTTCCGTCGCTCTCTTCCATTTAAAGTGCAAATATCGTGAAGTTGTTATGCCGACGTCATGCATTGAACCATCTTGTTTTTACAGTTTTACGTTTATTACGAGCAATATTAACATAACATAGCTACATAAGCGTACGTTATAGAGTGTTCCGTGTATAAATTTAAATAAAATACATGGTTTTTTCAATTTTATCATGTTGTAAGTGACACTTTGAGGTTATGCTTCGTTGTTTGATTTCAGGAACCTGCGATAAAGGTATAGTGGAGGTCACAAATTGCTTCTGCGTGCCCCATAAGGAGCATGCAGACCAGGTGGAGGCCGAGCTCAACTATGCCATGGATGTATATGAGCTGAATAGGAGAGTGAATGCCACTGAGAACATTGTTGGTAAGTTTACTTTCATCCCAGTTTGTAGTGTTATCTTGTTTTTATTCCTCTTTCTTAGACGGGTGCGTTCGTTTCCCACGAGAAGTTTTTAATTTATAAAAACATTGCATGTTTATTTCTGTGTTGTGGATCGAATTCAAATATTACATGTAGGTGCAAAATTATTTGAAATAAAGTGGCTTACTATATTACATTGAAAATAAAGCAGTGTAATTTTTTATTTCACTTTGTTCTAATAAAAGTAATCAATGCAGAATCCCAAAGTTGTATTATTTATTGTCAAACAGATGTCACTATGCAATCAAACTAATTAGCTTCAGATAGTATATTTTAATATAAGAAATATCTGAAGAATATATTTTATATATACAGTAGAACCCGCTTAATACGATCACGTTTAATACGATTTCCCGCATAATACGCCATTTTCTGCCGGTCCCTGCAACTTAAGGCCTGTTTTCATACATTTTTTCACGGTTAATACGACTCGCGTCCCGCTTAATACGTCTTCTAAACCATAATACCAAGTTATGTACGCGGGTCAAAAAGAGTTGCAACTAAGCATATCGTACTAATATTACGCAAGGGGACGCGATTCTAGCGACACCTCCAGGTATGTTTGTGTGTTGCGACTAAGCGATCGGCTATATGTACTTTTACATAAATAGAATTTTTTGTATCTTCAATTTAAAATAAACAAATTACATGTAAATGTGTGTACATGAAATAATACTAGTTTAATTTTCACGTTTAATATGATTTCCCGTTTAAGACACTTTTTTTGCTAGGTCCCCTCAGAATCGTCTTAAGCGGGTTCTACTGTATAACAGTCTATCCTAATCTTACTTGTTTGTTTTATTAATTTGGCTCAACCTAATATCTCACTATTCCAAACCATTTCAGGCTGGTGGGCAACCGGCAATGAAGTGACCAACCATTCCTCTGTGATCCATGAGTATTACTCCCGTGAGTGCCGCGAGCCGGTCCACGTTACGCTGGACACTTCACTGCAAGGAGCTCGTATGGGGCTCAGGGCTTACGTGTGCGTAGCCCTGGGTGTCCCACGAGGGAAGCAGGGATGCATGTTCACTCCGATTGATGTGTCACTAACCAGCTATGAGCCAGAGGTATATTTATGTTGGAATTCGGTTAAAGAAGTCCCCCTAAAAACGATTTTTACGATTTTCGAATATATTGTAGACATTACGAAATACTAGGTCTGCTCATTCCCTTTTTCAAGAAAATATTTTTTGGAAAGAAACACTAAATAAAAATAAAGCAAGGAAATGTACACACCTAGTTTTTCATAATGTCTACAACAGATATTAAAATCAGACTTGATTTAGGGGGTGAGTAATGTAATATACGCATAGCTAAAATTATATTTAAAACAAAAAGACAGCTACATGATTCAAGTGCCGCCTCACAATCCTCTTAAAGCAGTGCGAAAGCTATTTTAATTTGTGATTTACAAATGTTCATTATGAACTTTTTTAAATCACATCACAAGGAATTCGCTTAAATCAAGTATTTCAAAAAAAATCTTTTTCGTATCCTGTGCTCTACAAAATTTTAGGGCTGACAAGTTGACCATACGTTTTCTCGTTCGCTGCCCAGTCAATCATGACCAAGGGGCGGAATTTTCATAGCTAAAATCAAACGTCAAGAGGGATTGACCATTATGTTTTATCGACTATTCCAGTTATCGATTTTACTGATACGATTCCGGACTATAACGATTTAATAGCAAAAACTTAATATGAACAACCAACAAGGCGTTATCAAGCACTACAAATATGCTCCCGTTACTTCCACTCAGGTAGGACGCTCTTTCTCATCATATAAATAGATCTACAATTAAAACAGGACCAGTTTAAATGACAATGTAGAGAAAACAGTCACGATTCTTCCTTACTACAGACAAGATGAAACTCTAATTAGTACAGATATAGACTTCGATTCTGTTGTTTTGAATGAAGGTTAGTCTACTATCACTACTATCAGTTATACTGTTTAACATTTCCGTATTGGTTTTATATTTAAATTGTAACAAAATAAAACTAGTTCCCGTTTTATTAATGTTTTTTTTTACACACTTTTTTTTGGTAGCTTAGAGTCTCCCACTCCAGGGCAAAAGCCTCCCCATTATAGTTTTAATTTCACTACCAAAAACATGTGCTAAATGACAATTAATCATTGATAGTCGATAAAACACATTGGTCAATCCCTCTTGACATTTGATTTTTGCTATGAAAATTCCCCCCCTTGATCATGACAGATTATTTTTAAACTATCTAGGTTTGAACTGACTTGGTTTCCTGAGCATTCATTTAATTGTCATTTTCTGTGACCCTATTGAAAAAGGAAATAAGTCTTCTGATGTTTAAGTAGAAAAGGTTAAAACCAAAGAATTTAATTGCCCTAGGATGAGACAATTTACATTCTACTAAAGTTATCTCATCAACAAAAAAACCTACAACCGTTTAGTTCAGCTTCAGATCAATTGATTGCAACCACTTTGTTTCCAGATTGTAGGGCTCCAGTTGTGCCAGAAGACGATGGGCCCGAATGGGCGCGCGCGCCAGGTGCAGCCCGCGCCCGACCTAGCGCTCGTTGCGGAGGCTGCTACTAAGCTCTCTTCACTGTTGGACCAGGTATGAACAATTTACGGTCTCTCGTCGCTAGTTCCCAGCATCATCATCAATCGCCGCTGCTAGTTATAAAACATGGATCTGAATCAAATTGTGGGAGTTAGTTCTCTGTGTTGTACAATAGTACAACACCGATTTGGCAACTATCAGGGTGTTCATATGCTACATGCCACACATGCTTAAAAAAGTCTGTCAAGTAGCACTGTTTACATTGGTCTTCTAGGGTGGGGTCTTTTATTATTATTCATTACAATAGACTACCAACCCTTTTAGCTGATGCGTGTATGTGTGCACTTGTCTTTATATTTTTAAATGAGTTCTCTCAGGGTGCACTAATAACAGTTTCTGGTAAAGCGTTCCACAGTTTCACCACACGATTCGAAAAATGTCTCCTAGCGTTCCTAGCACAGAGAAGCTAGACTTAGTTTCATGGAGTGTCTTTACAACTTTGCATTCTTGATTAATGTGTAAATGTTTTTCATATCAGCAATGTTATAAAGTTCATTCAATATTTTATATCTCTCGATAAGATCCCCTGGTTTTCTTCTCTCGTCTAATGTTAGTGAGAATTTGTGATGTGTTTGTAGGTGATGGGCTACGTGGAGGACGTGCTGGCGGGGCGCGCGGCGCCGGACAACGCCACGGGGCGGCAGCTGCTGCAGCTGGCGCAGGCCGTGCCCGGGCTGGCCGCGGACTCCTTCGCCGACGCCTTCGCCAACAGCGTCAAGGACCTGCTCATGGTATGTTACGATGCAGTGACTATTTCCTTTTGGAGTCTACGGTTTCTACTGGGAGCATTAAAGGAAAGTAAAGTGTTAGCGAGCTGGCAAAATGAACCATTGACTGCCCATTCTTCATCCCGTTCCCATAAGGTGACAAATGGTACACTATTAATAAGCCGTTGTCAATTTCGCCCTAACTTGTATGAGTAGGGAGGTATGGAAACCTTGATGCTCTTGACCAGTTTTTAGTAGACAGTCGAGAATGCAATTCTGATTGACTCTTTAACAGAGCCATATGGTTTTGTTAGTTGATAATATAGTTGCAAGTCCCTGAACAAAATCATATGGAGTATTACAAAAATGATTCATTGCCAACAATGAGCAAGAAGCAAGAAGCAAGCAAACAAGCACTCAACTATTATAATATACTAGAGGACGCCCGAGACTTTGTATACGTAGAATAAGCTTCCCGCTACTCCCCCTATTTTAACCCCTTAGGGGTGAATTTTGAAAATTTCTCAGTGTTCACTCACATCATGAAAGGAACCCATTCCAATTTTCAAGTTTCTAGGTAATGTAGTTTCGGCTGTGCGTTGATATATAAGTCGGTGAGTCAGGTTTGCCTTTTATATATCACACAAACACACAGAATCTATATCTTATGTTAGTTTCTTGAGCAAAAAAATAATAATAGCTAATCGCCTCGTCGCCGACAGTAAAGTACGCCGTACCGCTGGCTCGGCGACCTTACTCGCCCGTGTCACCCTAAGTACGCGAACTTCTAAATATAAACACGGACCAAAAAGGTCATCGAGCTTTAAGTACGCGTACTTACGCGCGCACGTCTGGCTCACGCACCAGTGGCTTATGACAAGTGCCTAAATTCTAATATTTGCTCCAGGTGGTGACCCTCGCGCAACTGATCAAGACCCAACTCCAACTCAATGAGAAGCTGACCCTCCTCACCTCCCAGTGACGTCGTCAACCAGCCCACGTTTCCGCCAGTTCCATCGGTATAACGAGTTCTGTTCCCAAATACCTGCGCTGAGCGTATAATTGAAATAGCAAATAACAAACAATCATTTTATTCGTAATTAAATTGGTTATTAAAAAATAATTTGTTTTATTTTACATTCGAATAATATTAACAAACAAAACATTATAAGATTACATTAAAAGATACAAGGTTTTCAAGGTACACTCAGGGACGTTCGCAGTCGTCCACTTAAGAAAATTTGGCTTATTCATTCCAGCTAGCTATTCCTACAGCGTTCAGGTCGTCGAACGCGCAAGCGAATATCACCCTAGAGGTGGTCAACCGGGAATGCCCCTGTACAGTCTGTGAGCACTTAGGTGCTTCGGGTTTGTACTTCTCTCTCACTTGCTCTTTATAGAAGCATATAAGAGAGAGTGAGTAACATTTTCATTCATTGAGTAACAATTTGGTTTTCTTTTGGCTTTGGCTAACAGCTGTAAAGTCGCCGTCAATAGAACTTGCAAAAGGTGTAAACAAAACCAAACGAACCAATTCACCATGATTACTCCATAATCACGTAGTTTTAAAGATCAAGTGAGGTCTTTGCAATGATTTATACACTAGATCATTGTTTTCATATTAAGTTTAAGATTAAATAACCATAAATTATACGTTATTTTTAATAAAAGCACGCTTGGTAAATATTTGAGGTTATGTGTCAAACAGTACTAATTTGTTAACATCGTTCACGAGTTCTATTGACGGCCACTTTAACTGCTGTAAGCTAACAAGTTTTTGTTAGATGAATCAATTAGTGTGAAGACATTTTTACAAGCAAGGTGGAATATATTTCCAACCATATTCTTTTAATTTTCCTGAAGCTTACACAATTAAAAAAACCAATCTAAAATAGTCCCTATTCTTTGGGCCTGAATGGTTATATGGTTTTAACAATCAAGTTGATTATATTACACATATAGTCAAGTCACTTATCAAGCTATGCTTCTGACAAAACAAAATTATAGCCGAATTCATACAGCCTGCTGTCAATTTTATTGTTCAAGATTCAGGTTTCGTAAGAAGCGAATCTAGGGTCATTCTATGGGCCATAGTAATAGTAGTCTGTATCATTTATTACCTAAAATTAAAAGTATAAAGTGTAAAACACTAGTGTTCAATGTTACCTGATGTATACGGAATTATACGAACAAATCTGGGGTCCTAGTGAAGTCTTCTGAAGAATGACTATTGATGACACACATGCACCTACCAACAAATGACACACACACATACAAATGTAAGTACAGTAAGAACTTTGCTTTGTTTTGCTTGCTTTGCTATGTTTTTTTTACCTAAAACAGCCTTAACTGCTTATGTCTAATCATACTGTGAACCGTTTCACCGAGTCCCAAAATACAGGCTCTTTCTCAGTCTTTTCACTAGGACCCCAGAAATTAATGTGAAGCTTATTCTAAAGGGCTACTTTACCCATAAAACCGAGACTGAAATCGTCACTAAGGCAAAAAGTATGCCCTCCCAATACATTTTAGGGAGCGTTCATGCAACATATTCTAGGGACCATAGACAAGATGTAAAATGTTAACGTTAACGACTTCGAGAACTGGAAAAATGTGTGACGTTAGCTAAGGATTTATCGCTTTTGTCGATTCCATTAATTTTGACACTTCGAAAATCGCTGACGTTAGCGTTGTGATTTCATGTTTTAGTCTTTGTAAGTATTAAAGTCGAATCAGGCCAAACTTGATCCTAACCGTTCATTGAATATTGCCTTTGTCTCGCGCCTCGGTTTTCTCCCATGCGAATCAGTATAGTGCCCGGCCGATAAGAAGTCAATATTAACAGCTGTCATCGCAGTAATAGTACATTGTGCATCAAGGGTAGTATGAAGGGAATTACTAACGAGAGTGTTAGAAGCCCGACGCCGAAGGCGGAGGGCTTTTAATGACTCGAGTTAGTAATCCCCTTACTGCCTGTGATACACACAATGGTTTTCATCACATTTGCGAGGAAAAAAACAAAGAGAAAACACTTTAACTCTGCAAAATACAAAGAAATAACTTTTGACGAACGGGAACGTAAATGGAAACGATATTTTTTTACTGACCTCTACCACAGATAATAACTGCGTTTAGTTTCGACCTGGATTCGAGCCAGATTTAGCCAATTTGATAAAAATGTATAATTACTAAAATTAATGATAAATGTTGATATAAACTTGAAATAGGTATAAAAATAATGAAGTTTAATGAAGCGTATAGGTTTTGTGCAATGTAAGTTAGTCTATAGCTAATTTTTAAAGATGAAATTAGAAACCGATTTAATTTTTGGCTGAAAATTAAACCTCCTTAGTCAGAAATGATGTACGAAAGAGTTGCAAATTTTAAAAAGAAAGTCATTACTCCCTAGGGAGTAATGACAAACTCGCCATTATTCCCGCGGGAACAATTTAGGCCATTGTCCTTCTGTATACAGGCATGGAATAACACCATATACGAGCAAGTGTGATGAAAAATTTATAACCTACTAGGGGCCCACCAGCGGCTTCACCTCGCTGCAAATTTCCGACGTTCCCAGTGTTTTTTTTTCTGCGCTATTTTCTATTTTTTTTAAAGTGTAAGAACCTTCTACGAAATATTAGACAACATTAAAAAAATATGAATGAAATCGATAGATATAGATTCTTGGGTTTGAGGTTATAATTTGTACTACAATGACAGGTGTCAGGATTGACTTCTTATCTGCCGGGAACTAAAGCCTCCTTTACACCAAGTGCCGCAAATGTGCGTCACAAATACATCCAATTGGCGCACTATGCACGCCAAAACGTCTTAATATACATTTAAACACCTTTAAATTTTAAAATACTTAACTGTATTTTAAAATTTAATCACAACTACTTACGTTTGATCAGCAACAAATTAAATTTATACCGAATAAACATTCAACATTTATAACGAATACATTAAAATTTGTTGGTTTTTCTCTCTCATCCTATCTATAAATTATTCACTGCACCTTAATAATTAAACCGGATTGAAAATCGGAAGTGTTTTCTTGCATTTAAAAAGTAATGTCCGATAGCATGGGTTTTACCACAGACGTTAATATACTAGCGTAATAGACGAACAGGCTCCTATTTCCCACATCACCAAAACAGCAAGCAGCTTTGACGCCGTAATGTCAGTCATTATTTAATTTAAAATTATTCTGCAAGGAATGATGTAAATACTGAATTACGCTGTCGCCAGTGTGACGCTATGTGACTACGAGATTTCAAAATGGTTTTAACTTTTTTCTTTCACTATCTCTTTCGCACTCGTATTCTTGCCGTAAGCGCAGTAACTGTGTCTATTACGCTAATACATTAATGTCTATGGTTTAACATAGGAATAGAAGAGTGTGACCCATATTTTACGGAAATCAAATTGTATTGGTTGCAGAATTTCCATTCCTATTTTTTTCGATCTTCATTTTTCAAAGTAGTGTGTTTCACTGAGACGTTTTTACCATTTTCCAGAAATTCATTTGATAGTGTCAACGGAGCTGCGCCGACGCAGAGCTAACATAACCTAAACCTACCTTTCTTTTTCGACCTAATTATAAGTGGAAAAAATTGCAACAGGGAGAAATTCGGTTAGGAATATGGAATGGAAATTCTGCAACCTGTAAAATTTGATTTTCGGAAATGATGGGCAGCGTTCGAATAGAGGCTCTCCACATAACCTACAACAGGTAGTCGGCGACGTCGCACAGCCGCCGGCGCTCGTGGCAGTCCCACACCCAGTCGGCCCGCAGCAGCCGCCCGCGCGCCGGCGCCGCGCCCGCGTCTGCGCCCAGTACATAGCTCACCACACTGTCGGAGTCCAATTGGGATGCCTACAATAGATGAGATCGGTTGGTTTCAGTTCTCGTTAAATTTATGTTTGTGAAAGGCAGCCGAGTCAGCTAAATGGATTAAAACGTTTGAAATGCTTGGTACCTAAAAAACGAATACTTTTTTTTAAATCCGTTAAATTATATCCATGGACAACAAACCGAAATATTTCTTTGCTTTAGAATACTTTGAAAAAATTCACTCCATTTTGGTAAAATCCTGTAGCTTCTTCAGTCGTCCTAAAAAGGTTCAATTGCATGTAAAAAAAAAGAAAAGCCATCCTTTCTGAGCATATTTGAGAAAAAGTAAGTTTTGATATTGAAACGTATACTTACATCCATGACAACTCCTCCATACGCCCGCACGTATCTCGCCAGCGTGTCCCTCTCGAACCCTTCCTCTTCCACCTGCTCGTCGATCACAAACGTAAGCCCGTCGAAGAACTCTGGCAACACACTTCCCTGATCCACTCTCTCCTTCGCAACAGGTTTCTCTTCATCCGTCTCATCACTGTCAGACTCTATAGTTACATTGCCTTGGATTCTTTCATCTTTTACGAACGCTACATCAGAGTCCGACGATATATTTGCCATATCTTTACTAGTGCTTGGTACTGGTGATATATCTCTACTAGCGCTGGGTTTTGGGGATTTTTCTCTACTCCTGTGGCCGCTTGGTGACTTTTGTCTACTACTGTGGGGTAGTGGCGACCGGTCTCTGCTGGTATCTGCCCGAGGAGAGGGCGATTTGTCCGTGCGTTGTTTTTTTTGTTTGCGCAGTACTTTCTCGATCTCATCGTCTGTATCGCAATCTGCAATGAGCAAGAAAACAATTGGTTCACCATAATGTCTTTCCCTTCTGTTCCTATCTCCTGCAGTGTGACTTTATACATACCAGATCGTATTTGGTCCGACGAAATTGGTCAGAAAAGCTCATCTTTATGATAATTTCTCACTCTGCTGCAGTATCCATTGATACGCTCATTGATACAACAAGAAACAAGAAATACGATGTCGTACATTCTTGTATGCACTCGCTACATCTACACTATAAGACCATATCCCCTTCCCTCCGGACATCTGAGGCAATCAGACGTGTGACTCGCACTTGAGCATTTTTTTAGTATTTCTTGTTTTTCTTCAGGGCTTGTATATTCTACCGTATTAAAGATACAACAAAAATTAAAATACATTGAAAAAAAGAAGTTTCCTTGTATGAGGACCCCTTTCATTATTTGACTTTCTGTAAAGCGTAGGCATATCAACAGGGCCCCGTTGGTCTCCCTTTGGTTTGAAACCACAAAAGGAAATTCCTGACAACTGACTACTTTTTACCTGATGGATCCCGACTGTGTTCCCTCTCATCTCGTGGCGGCTGCGCGACTCTGTACTTTTCCTCGGTGGCGAACCACTGCCACGGCAGCAGGCGCCGCTGCAAGCAACACTGCTCCACCCAATCGCCCCAGACCGCTATACACGGGGCTCGGGATGCACGGACGGTCTTCAGCTTTGGTGTGTTGGGGAAGGCACAGCTGGAGTGTAAACACGAAATAAAAGATAAACATAAAATATGTTTATTCAGTAAGTAGGCCGCCCCGGCAGTTGTATACTTCGAAATTCTATCAGCGCTTTCCAAGAGGACTTCCCTCTTTTCTCCATTAATCTCTATTGTATGCGCTCGCTTCAAAACTGTTCCATGTAATCCCCATCACCTTTCTCGTTCTTTGTGCCCCGGAAACCATTTTGCGGCATCCATTACACAACAACCACTGATGAAGACACACATAAATTAAATTACGCCTGCTTCCCTGACGGGTAGGCAGAGACCACTTCTTTCCACCTGCTACGATCCTGACAAATCGCTTTCGCTTCTTCCACATTCATATATCGACTCATGCCATGCATGCACATCGGTTTCGGATACTTAAGATTTGGCCCTTTTCCAGTATTTCTCTGATTTCATTAAAAAAACTACGCCTGGGGCGGCCCCTTTCCATTCTTCCACTCACTTTCACTCTTTCTTAAATCTTCTATGATTCATCCTTCCAAATAACCAAAAAATAATCGATGAATAAAGACACAACATCGTTAATTCGATGCGAGCACGTCAGCACGCTCATGGGACGTCGTGAGTTTCGGATTCAGTTGTGAATCCTGTCGACTTACATGAGATGCGTGCAGCGCGGGCTCCAGTCCCGCTCGAAGCGGGCGCCCATGGCGGTGGCGGCGTCCCGCAGGCGCGCGCGGCGCGGGTTCTCGTACCCGCTCAGCGCGAACACCACCGCCGCCAGCAGCCTGTGCGGGGACGCGCTCACCGGCCCCGCGCGGAGACTCTCTGGAGGAGAGACTGTCACTACACGGTATCGTCCAGGTAAGCGGAAAATATTTAGGAACGATAGATATAGTAAGTTTTTGTAAGGATTCTGATAGCTTCACTGCAATTCTCTGCAATCTTCTGACCGGAAGTTTTTAATCGAACGCAGTTTTAAACAAGGAGTCCCGCTGTCTCCGGAATTACTCACCAGTGTACTTGAGGAGATATTCAGAAACTTACCGGTTTCCTGGGAGTCTAGGTTATCAAACCTTCGGTTTGCTAACATCGTTGTTATTTTCATCCCCATCGGCACATACTTCAAGATCTCAGCTTAGCTTAGCTTAGCTCAAGTTGGATTTCTAATAAATCGAACGAAAAATCAGGTGATGACCAACAGCACGAAACGAAGGATCGAGGTAGATGGGCAAAATACACTTTGTACACGAGTAGATTTACCTGGGCCAGATAGTCTCTCACAAAATAGGCAAGATTAAGAGATTGAAAGAAGCATCGAAGTGCGTCTATTCCATGAAAACGCAGATGAAGGGTCCCTCTGTCACTTAGTGCCTGGCCACCACCACGGCGCGGCATCGTTAACGTGAATCGGTGCGGCGCTGCCGCTGTAGAAAGGCACGTTGCCGCATGCCGTGCAGCTACAAGGTGCTGTGTTTCATTATAAATTGCAATATTAAGTTGAATGTCTTGCGCGTAGAGATTAAAATAGCTTTAATCCGTTGTTACACGGCACTGTGTCTACACGTGCCCTTCTACATGTGCATGTGGCCAAGCCCTTAAGCGGAAACTCGTCGACACTTGTATACTGCCTATCCTAACCTACGGTGCCCAAACGTTCGTTAACCGAGATTTAGAAGTCCAGGTTGAAAGTTAGCCAAAGAGTGATGGAGCGCAGCATTTTGGGTGTTAAAAGACCGAAACACGTGGGAATTACCACACTGCGTGTCCCTAAACTACCATACGGCATCAACAAGAACATGCAAGCACGCATGCTGGCGAAAAACCACAGAACAAGTAGAAGTGTTAAGTGGGCGTGTAACGTGTGGTATAGTTATGCAGAGTTCCGCGCAACCTACCTTAGTTTCGTCGCGATCGCTTGTGCGTGAAAGTTGTGTGAATAATATTTATAATATATGAAATAAATGCCTTATTGTGCTATTTTGGAATGTAAAAACGATAGCCACAACAAAACAAATTTCACGGTGGCGTGTTGTTTTTATGATAGTTTGAGTAATGGCGACAACGACAACAGGTCTGATACTAAGCGAAGCTTATGCCACTTCCACTGTTTTTTCTATTCCGTGCGAAAAACCGACCAGGTTAAAGGGGGATTGTGCCAGTCACGTTTACCGAATGCACTCGGCAGGGTGGCACAGATAGTATCTAAGCGGGTGTCACAGGACGGTTACCGGAGCTGTGGTAGACCAAGGTTAAGGTGGTGGGCTAACTTATATCATTTCGAAGCGACTGGTCAGAGATTGCTTTGAACAGTCAGGGAAATCGGAGGGAAGGGCCTTTGCCCAGCTGCGGGACACTAATTCAGGCTGTAAAAAGAACCACGTCATATCATGTATTTAAGGTAATTTTCAGATCGACTGGAAACATGCAAAAAGATATGCTTAAGAAAACAAGCAAACAATAATCCTACCTTTTCTTTTCTGTTGCTCATCAGAATGTGGTCTCTTTCTGTTGTCTTTATTTGTATTTTGACTGCTATCATCTCTCTTCTTGTATGACGATGTCGTTTCTTCATCTTTCCTCCTCATCTCATCTCTAGAACCTTCTTTACTCCTAGAACTATTCAAATCCTTTTTCCTGTCATTTTTATCATCTGTTGAACTGTCCTTACTTCTAGAATTATTTAAATGTCTTTTCTCTTCTTTGTCGTCAATGAAGTCCCTAAAACTTCTACTGGTACTAGGTTCCTGTTTATCCCTTTTAGGGGGTTCTTTCTTTTTCGTTTCTTGTTCTTTCTCGTCCCTATGTCTTTGGACTATGGAGTCGATTTTGTTATGCGGTTGTTCATCATCGTCTGTGTACATTAGGGTTTCTTTCTGTCTGTTTGAGTTGGTGGTGGGATTGGTTTGGTTCGAGTGGTGAGAGGTCTTTGTGATCGGTGTCTTGACCAACTTAGTGGACGAACATGAGATGTTTTTTAACGCTTGGGATGTCGCTTGTCGTATTTGGGCGCCTGGTGAGAAAGAAGACCAAAAGTAAAATAAACATGAACAACAAAATGTTTTATGGGTCAGACACGAAAATATTCAGACCTGAGCCTTTAACGGGAAATAGTTAACGACCAGGATTTGCTTCATAAGAAGCAGTTCAGTTAAGTTGAGAGAAAGGGACAAAGCAAACTGTTATAGGGTTCCTGTGTGGAAACCCTTCTTCCTCACCAGTGTTACTACTCCCAGCCCCATCGCTGGTCCTCTGCAGATGCTTAATGAACATCTCTCCAGGTCTGAAGTCTTCCTCATCCGAGGAGAAGTTATCTGGAACCATCATGTGGCCAGGAACAGCTGGTGCCGGGGCTTCGGCCTTTGGAGCTGGTTCTGGCTGTTTTGTGTCTTCGGACTCGAAAATATGGATGAAGTTAAGGCCAAACTGGAATGGGAGATTTTTTTGTGTCAACATCTTGTTCATGTGTGCGATCGTGCTCTGACATTTATTTATCTACTATAATATTCATTGGCGTTCAATGTTTCCATCTCTCTCTAGTCGTAGATCCAGGGGTAGACTCAAAATAAGGAGGAAGGATTTAGTGCTGAAGGACATGGAGGAGTGTCAGGCATCCAAGGGCGATGTCGAGGATAGAGCGTAGTGGAGAAGAAAGATCTGGAAAGCTGATCAACCCACCATGTGGGATTAATAATAGCTAGGAAAAGAGAGAGAGAGAGAGAGACAGAGAGAGAGAGAGAGAGAGAGAGAGAGAGAGAGGATTGGACTTTCAAGTGTCCTTTTTGCTGCTGTAGGGACACACATATTCCATTTTGTTTAGTTTTATCGTTGTTCTTTTGTGTATGAATTTAATACAATAGTGTTTGTTTGTGGTTTATTTTGAAATTTGTGCAAATTAATGAAAATAGTAAATAGAAAAATTCTATTTCTCTGTCAAGGACTGTGAAATACCCAACACAAATTATCATAGCTCGCGTCAAAGCGCTTGCGCCGTTGACCAAGAGTCTACAATTACTTAATCCGCGAGCTATATTTGTGTCGTGCTATAAAAATAACCTTGCAGTGTTTGTTGTAAGGCTGCGAGCACACGACCCTCACGCGGTCCCAACGCTCCTTCTGAGCGGCGGTCAGCTGGTCGCCCGAGAAGGACCGCACGCGCTCCACGCCGGCGCCGCGCCGCGAGTCCAAGGGAGACAGAAACACGCTGCTCGGCACCAACACCTACGGTCAAACTATATTGTGCTATTTCAAATGTAGATGTAGCTTTAGGTCAAGAAGAGTGAGTAAACCAGTGGTAATGAATGTAGTAGGAAGGCAGTGGGTCGGTGGATGCAGGCCGCATTGGATCGTTCTAGCTGGAAATCAAAGAGGAAGGCCTATGTTCAGCAGTGGACGACTGTTGAATCCAGTGGTATTCATAAGTTAATCTTTAGTGAGATGACCATCACAAGGTGCTTAAGGAATGATAGATTTCTATGATCCTACATTTAGCTACGCCCAAGGGTGAGTATCCGCAAGAGCTATGCTAGGTAGCAGATCAGTGTGCGAGGAAAAACTGCACCAATAGAAGAGCTGCGTTGACCGAGACTATGAAAATTAACTAATTCTTTTGGTGGATTTTTCCCTCGCGCACCATTCTGCTATCATATATAAATTTGAAAAGCAAAGAAATGGCAAATGACTTACTTCAAACTGATCATTTGGCTTTTCTGACCTCCCGACGAGCAACTCAATCAGAGCCGCGTGCACTGCCCCAACATGCACTGTCGAGATCTGGAAAGATTTCCAAAAGGTTTTAAAATATATAGTGAAAAAACCCTAGAGCTTATTTCGGTATTAGGGCAATTTGAGAGCATTGTCCCTCCATCTCTATTTATCAATCAAAACTAAGATATAGTTAAGATAAAGTTTGACAGTTAAAATGAAGCCAGCGGTTTGAAATTTAATTGCTACAAATTATAAAAGAAAGTCCTCCCACCGTCGCGTCTGCTGGGTTACCTATCTTAAGTTCCAAAAACTTTAACCCGCTGTTTCTTTGTCCGTAATTAGGTTTTAATAGAAAGTTTGTATTATGTGTGTTACTGACCTGCACAGCCCGCGTTAGTTGCAAAACCACGGAGCAGGATGGTTCCCCCTCAGCGCAGAGCCATTTCTTCTTGCTCACTTCAAGCGCCAGAAGGTTGTTGGCTGGATTTTCCTGTAGCAAACAATTCTATGTCAGTATAAATGATTTAGGAATAAAAGTATGATATTTTGGGTCAAAGACATTTATTAAATCTGATTAGGTATAGGCTTGCAACTGATGGCAGATAATACAAAAAAATATAATAAATCATAGTTTTTTAGTGATGTAGGACATTGTGCAAGGTCTCTCTGAATCTCCATCAACATCTTATCCTTTAATTAACCTACTGCTAAGCAGCAGTGTTTGCATTGTAGTGTTCTGGTGTGGGGATAAGAAAACTGATGAAATTACTAGGATAGAGGAATCTTGAGTCCTCAGGGTTGGCAACACAATTTCAGTCATAGGATTGCAGTCTTAAGATTGCAGTATCTATCCCACTTACTATCAGGTGGTCTGTATGCATGTTTGCCACCATTAAAAAACCAGTGGTGATTTTGACGCCCAGCCTCCAATTTGCTCTAGTTGGAAAAAAATAAAAAAAAGCCTCTGAAAGCCTGTGAAAAAGTACCTCACTTTCTCACAGGTACTAAGTTAAATAAAAGAATTTTTAAAATCACTTTTGTAGTCCGAGAGATTACCCCTAACATACAGAGATACAAATTTTACTGCTTAATAATATTAGTTAATTACTCAATCATAATAAATATACTAATCAGGCCACAGGGGAGCTAGTCGCAAGCTGTTGGTGAGTGGCGACACCATGGTCCTGAGTGCTCCCAAGGATAGCTCCTGTTGCTCACCTCACGCTTTCCTACAGCAGCCGGCTTGGTATACAATGACGATGAACCTACCCTCACCTCTGGCTTGCCTTTATTGGCCCTTCAAAGTGGAGGCACCTTATGGTTGTTTAAAGTCCAGAAGCACCTGTCCACCCTTAGCCCCTCTGGAACTGTTGCCTCCCTGCTGCTATGTAAATAAGGCTATTTCCGGAGGCCCATTCCATTTAGTTCGCGAGTCACCGCCTGCCATTTAATTAGCATTGGCCAAGCAGGTGCCGTAATTTCCTCAACAGCCTAGTTAACCAATCCATGTCAGTTTATTTATAGAGCCTATTAGTAATGTTCCCACCCTTCTTAAATAGTCCTACACTAACCGGTGGTAGTCCGTGGGAGCATACTTCTATAGTTTAGGGACAATCGCCTGTTGGTGTCCCATAAATATCCCTACTAACTTATCTAAAGGGCCTCTGCGTGTTGGCTTCGGCTCCATGTACGCCTTCTATAGGTCCGGAACTCCCATAGTGCCGTGATTGGTAAAGACATACTAATGAGACAAAAAAGATTATAAATATAGTATTGTTACTCACCGAGTCTTCGTTACTGAAACACACGACGTAATCTAGTTTCACACGTGGCATGTTGTCACTTTAAATATAAGTCAATACCTAGTACATATTTAAATTATTCGTCTTAGTCAAATAAATGCAATCTAAGATTCACAACAAGTCAGGACAAGAAAAACCGCGTAATTTCTAACCATAAAGTGCAAACCCAATCTTTGCTGTTATCTGTCATTTACGACAGATGACAGCTGTCAGTGGTAGCTTTTTTGTAATAGCAGAAGTCATCCACCATACAGCCATCGGTTAATAAGAAAAGGTTTTCCTTTTTAATTTGAAAATGGAGGAGAACTACCGAAACCGTCATCAGTTATCGGTAATTATTGAGCATTACACAAATTAAGACTTGACTGTTTCGGGCATCTATTCAAATTACTTTTTAATTAGCTCCCAAGTAGTGTTACTCATTTATCAGTAAATAAATTTAAGAGTTACGTTAAACGTAAACTAATTTCTAAAGCTTATTATAGTAGAACTGTCTAATGAAAGCTGAACCTGGGAAAAAGCGGCAAATTCAAAAAATCTTGATATGGTATTACCGATCAATGAAGGAATAAACGATATTGATACTTTTATTATTTTATTTATTTTGGTGGGCACAAAGGAAGAGGAAACGCGTACTATATTTTCATATATATTATTACGAGCGCTATATTTTGATGAAAAGCACTTTAGGTAAAATACGATGACAGTGACTGGAGCACATTTGGTTTTTCGAAATATATTTGACATGAAAATATAGTGATCTGCACGTGTAGCACAAGTTGTATTGTTGTAATAAGTTAATAATTTGTTGTTATAAGTTGTTTGTTCTCGCTTGTCGCTCTGTGCGTCTCTATCGTAACAGACTAGATAGTAAGGGAGATCCGAGCGACAAACAAGTCACGAGCAACTTGTGCTAGTCGTGCTGTTGATAGATTTCATTGATACGAGAGGTTTTCGTCTGTGTCGCACACAGCATAATAAAACAATGATGATGAGGAATATTATATTCAACCTTTTTAATAAAGTAATTAGAGGTAACATTATTCTCATCACCCTTACACCTCTATCTAACGACAATTATATCTTGGAGAAGAAGCGCCGCAAGAAACTCCAGCAGATCATTTTTTCCAATCATAAAATACAATTATTCTTAAAAGTAACATTACAAGGTAGTAAAGTAATTAATAATTATTTCTAACAACACAAACTTAGTCGTTACAAATGTACGCTCAATAACATTGAGTAAATTAAAAATAGTGACTAGGAGAACAACATGACGAGGTCTCTACGTCAGGAACGATAACTAAAATAACTAACTGGAAAACAGGTTCTTGCAAGCGTGAACAGACAGGACCCCACTGACAACACCCGTTCACGAGTATTTATGAGGCAGATAAAATTCCTAAAGCTAGTGGTCATGACATGAAGTGCTCACACTCTCACCTTACCAATGCGATCTAAACCAGATCAAGCTCATTTGGAATACTGTAAAACGAAAAGTGGGTAGCAAAAATATAGGTAAATCGGCGTCAGAATTTGAAAAAAATCTAAAGGAATCCTTTGATGTAATGCATGGAAGAAGATGACAGACCGTGACCTATGTCGAAAACCAATACAAGGAAAAGGATGGAATTACTAATCAATTGGAAAGCTTCATAATAAGTGTATGTGATGGTGAACCTTCCAGTAGTTCCAGTTCAGATGATACCCTAAGACTCTAGGAACTGTAATTAAAATCAGATTCTAAATACTCTATTTCTAATGATTCATCTGAACTAGTGCTGTCATCATCACGGACACTTATAATGAATGATTCTAGTTCTTTAGTTATTCCATCCCTGGTTTTGTACTGAGCTTCAATATTAAGCACATGATTAGTCATTTTCTTCCAATGCTCCGGTGTTATGCTGTCAAAAGACTCTTTAATAATTTTTTCAATTTCAGCTGCTGATACGCCAACATTTCTACTCGCGACTTTTCTCTTCGCCGAACTCCAGATTAGCTCAATGGGGTTAAGGTCGCAATGGTAGGGCGGAAGTCTTAAAACCTCATGACCGTGCTCCCTTAGAATTTCATCGGCTTCATAGATTGGGTCTGCTTTGTGTTTATGTGCCAAGACAAGAAGTTCTGGTACAGTATAATATTCTTCAAAATCAATTTGTTTAGAACGCAGCCACTCTTTTATTTCGGCTTTGCGGGTGTTGGTATTTGGTACCTTATTAATTTGCACCGTGTGATAGCTAGCATTGTCCATGACAATGACACTTGGTTCACTCAAGTTGGGAATAAGCTTCTCACGTAACCACTTATTGAAATTTGTGGCGTTCATGTCATGGTGATAGTCTGCTTTGATTGATTTTGTGCTAAACGTTAATAAAGCATTAGGCACAAAACCATCTTCTGATCCAGCGTGAACAATAATAAATCGTTTTCCAGCTGAGATATTGCCAACTACACCTTGGGTGGAAGGCCCCTGCCACGACTTTTTTGTTTTGTAGTTCTGGTGAACGTAAGTCTCATCCAGGTATATTATTTTTTTACCTTCAGCACGTTTTGATGCAATAGTCCTTAGGTAGCGGTGTCGCCAAGCTGCTATGTCAAAACGCTCAATAAGTATCGAACGTTGTTCAGTATTTTGTTTAAATTCGTATCCATTTGCCATTAGTATTCGGCGTAAAGTCTCAAGGCATCCGGTAAAACCGATGCTTTCTCTCAACTCTGCCAATAAGCATCTGAGTGTAGGCACTTGTTTTTTTACAATATAAAATTCATTTATTTTATTTCGGATAGCTTGGATGTCAAAGCTATCCAAATTAGACACCGTGGCCTTGTGAGGTCGCTTTTTTCCGGGAGTACTAAAGACACCGTTGTTTAATTTTCCCTCATTACTTATTCTTTTTAAAGATGAAACACTGATATCTGTAAGAAGAAAGAAAGTGTTAAATAAACAGAACACCATTTAGAAATACATTGTGTGGTTGCGCAGTACAGCCCCATTGTACAGTCCGACAGCCCTAAAAACATTTGGGTTTAGGTGAAATGAAATTGCATCGGTGAGGTTCTAATCGCAACGGTTTAAGAACAAGGAAGACTCATATAACCCGAACATCTTTTATATCTGGCCGATCAAAAATGACATTAAATAAATAGATAAGGTACTAAAGTGTACACATATTTATGAAATCGACTGTACAGTGTACATTTGGTTCATAAACAACAAAATGCTGTTTGCTCCGCACACAGAAAATACATATCAAATAATATGTTTATGATATCTTTTAACCTCCTTATTGTTTTATTGAAACTATGAGTGTCAGTTACATTAATCATCTGTCTATTAAATTAATTTAATAAAATTGTGAATGCTAAGAGATTCAACATGATATAGGGACAGACAATAGGTACCTACACCTATTATATAGGGAAAGACAATGATAATTTTAGTAATTACCGGTCATTGAAGATACTTCTTCCAAATATTTCGTCTGAGTCTGGCAGGCTAACTCAGTTTCCTCAACCTCTTTCAGCTGCTTTACGTTTTCCAGCACACTTTTGTCAACGTGCACGTCCAGGTTTTCTGAAACGAATTTAATTTCGTTTAATTTCTTAATCTCATCGTATAATAGACAGAAAAAGGTAAATTAAACTTAGGATTGCACATAGAGAAATAAGAAGTATCAAAATGAACATGCCGTACTAAAGCCGTACTAACCTATAAATTTGGTCACCGTAACTAAACAATTAATTTTTTGCATCAATAATGCTTTTCTTTCTTCTTGTTTTTCTTTGTACTTCTGTATAATAGTATACAGAATCTCCCGGACACCGCCTCTTATCGTCGACGGCATGATTACTCCGTATTTTTATCAATTTAGATCTCGAATTGACAAGTTTCTAACAACAACAAAGTCCAAACGACATATTAAATAGTGTTGCCAGACTCGTCAGCCAAGAAAAATCCAGGTTCAGCTTTCATTAGACAGACTCTATTAAAGATTATATGAATGATGACAATGCTTGGGACTAATATATTTTATTTTTTTGTATTACAATTATTAATGACCGTGGAGACTATATACATCTCCCTGTATGATTACCTATTATTTTAATATGACATCTGGAGACTCTTTACATCTCCAAAATTGACCGTGGAGACTTTCTACATCTCCCTTATTTTTATTTTTTTATCTTTTTAATAATTGTATTTAATTTTAATTTGACATCTGGAGACTTTACATCTCCAAAATTGACCGTGGAGACACACTATCCTGCTCAAGCTACGCTTGAATATTTTTTATTTTTTGTTTTGTGTTAAATTCATTGTTTTCTATAATGCTAGGTTAAGCTTTATAATTGTCATAAGTAGTATTTAAAAAAAAAACGACTTTCTGTTGAGTTTCTTGCGGCGTTTCTTCTCAGTAGTGGTCTCTTCCGAAGCGCTGGTAGATTTTTGACGTGTAAAAGTGCCCGTGCGGCCTATTTACTGAATAAACATCTTTTATCTTTTATCTTTTTTATCTTTGCGGCTTTTAGTTTCTCTTTTTTCTTTTTTAAAAGAAGAGTAAGTTCTTTGGTTCTTGAGCAAGAAGCACAATTTATCCGCTTTTTCTCTTACTTTAAAGTTAGGTAAGACAGCAGTCAACGTCTGCAATTTTTTTTTACAGTCTGAACCTCGCTTTATGAATAGTATCTTACTTGAGAGCTTTGTCACTTTAACGTCATGTTTGAATTGCTCTGCACTAATCTGTCAAAGGCGTTAAAGCGACAAAATATAAAAGTGTGCTGGGGCCCTCACACGGCTGCGTCTGTATCGCGTGTCAAAGTTTGTATAAGGCATCCGTCACCTTCTGACACGAAAATAAGTACGAAAGTGACGGATGCTTTATCCACATTTGACACAGATACTTATAAGGCCAACTGTACAGCCGAGTTCATAAATATGTATAAAATTTAGTACCTTGTCACTTTATCGTTGGGATAATTCATATGTGGCAGTTTGACGATGACATTAAATAAACAAGGTACTAAAGTGTATACATATTTATGAACTCGACTGTACAAGAGTATGAAACGCTTGTGAAGATTTTCGAGTGTTCGTTATTATGCGTTTAAATCTCACAAACGCTTATAAACAGAGAAAACGAAATATACGTGTTGTTTTCTGAATGCCCTGAATGCAACAAAATACTTTAACCGCTTAAATGCAAACCAACAATGTTCGACGTTCGATTCACACATAATTAATTCAAATTGCATGTCAGTCATTCCGCTCCACACTCTCAAGCAAAGAAGCATAAGTCGAAATAGAAATGTATTCTACTTTGAACCTAAAAAATAGCTAATAAAAGGTTCGAAACAAAAGAGAATTTATACAGCTTTATGTTTTTACTACGAGTTTTTTTATAAATTAATTAGGTAGTTAAAAGTAGGTATTACCAATTAGTTTTACTGCTTCCCGAACTATTTTACATACAACTCTGGCGAGGTGCGTGTTTCACGAATTTCACGACTATATGTGTAAGTATTTCCGTAGACCTCACTTCATCAGTTGAGCGATTATAGAACCCTGTCGCAGAAAGATTATTTCTCGAGACTTGACGCCGCTGTCATTTTAATAGGGATTTATGGCGACTTAAGGATTTAAGTGCTTGCCACGATTGGAAATAAAAGATTACAATAATTCCAACTAGACTATCATTCTGTACCTATATCACCTATTTTCCCAACTGACTGTTTTAAAATAATTATTTCTCGAGACGACTTTTTTTTATTATTTCTAACTTTTAAGTATTATTGTATTTTATTATGGGAAAAAATGTCCTGCTGGAGTTTCTTGCAGCGCTTTTCTCCGCAATGATGGCCTTTTCCGAAGCGCTAGTAGTTTCAATCTAAAATGTAAAAGAGACCTCATGCCAATATACTAATTCTTTATTTTTTTATTTTTTTATTTTGACTCTGAAGGAGGTTAACGTTGTTTGCGCACAAACATCATCATTGTCATTTTTATTGTGACCTCACATTTTCAAGAGTGAGGTTTAATATTTATTTCGCTATAATATTTTAATCAAAGTCATTAGGATAAAAAGAATAATGAGATTTTAAAAGTATCATTATGTTAACGACAATACCAAAGAATGCAGTCGAGTTTTTAAAGCTTGCTTTCTATCAGTTATTTACTCCATTAACTACGTAATTAAGTATACAAAAAAGTTCAGAAGATATTTCAGCTACAGGAGTTTCAGGACGCGTTAGGTGTTTTAGAGCCAGCCCATAATTGTGGGATTGTTTACCATTTAATTAAAAATGTTATTTATTTATAGCTACGGACTTTGTCATCGTAACGTTGTTAACCAAATCATAAGAAGTATCTCACGTTTTGGTTGTCAATGTCACTTTGACATAGGCCATAGTGGCCTAGAAAGCAAACTGGTTGACTGTACCTATATAAAATGCCTGTGTCAGGAGAGCCCAAAGTGTAGTTTTCATCATACGATTATCAGTGTTCTATTATTATAATGTCTTATTGTAAATTGCAACACGTTTCAATTAACATAATCTTAACAGGCGGAACAATCACATACCGCGGTGGAAAAAAAGGGAACAATAAATAATCACGAAGTCCAAGGAAAGTGAACACGCGACACGTTAAGTCTAGAGCACATAGCATGCGTTTACATCACAATCTCAGCATATGTGAATACCGTGCGGTGTGTCCCTGCATCCTATCCTATATTAAAATCCTGCTGAACTACGCATGTTATTTGATATTATATTTAATTTAATATTTGTAGCTTTATATAATTTAAATATGAAATATGTTTAAAAAATGACTGACTGCTGAGTTTCTTGCGGCGTTTCTTCTCAGCAGTGGTCTCTTGGGAAGCTCTGGTAGATTCTTGACGTTTCGATTCTTTTATCTTTTATCTTTATCTTTATTATTGAACGAGCAATATTTGTGTAGGTATATTATTAGAGTGTTCATATACATTGTAGATTCTTGCTAAACATATACCTACTAAAAATACCTATGTTTTTGTTGATCACTTACATTAGGCCTGTTAAATATTCGTCAGCAAGTTGCAATTCAGTCAGGCTAGTTTAGTACAACTTAAGCATACTTAAGGGGTTAAAGGCTTGTAAATATTGTCACTAATATAATTATACTTAAACATCTTAGTCTGTTTGTGCAAAATTTGGTTATAAAATTAACAACTAGTTGTAAGAGTTATTGAGTTGTAGCCCAGCCTACCTCGCTCTGGGATGAAGGCGTGAGGGTATGTACGTATATATTAACCATATGTATAACATGTTTTATATGTATGTAACCTTAGAATAATAACACATAGAAACCTAGTCCGCGCACCAAAACCGTCAGACTTAAACTACACCATTCTGGTGTACTCGGCGATCGCCGCCTGTCAGTCGCAATCACGTCTCACAGCGTCAACAGCTCCCGGATTTTTATTGATTATGACGATTTGTATTGTTAATGGGTGCCACAACACTTCAGACCAAGAAAATAAACACTATAAAATAACATTCCACGTGTAAGTAATATGTTTTGACTTGTTGTTTTACGTAAAACATTCACTAAAATATTAAATTATTTTCTAACGACATTACATGAAAATGTTGCCATTATAACGAATTTTTTCCCCCTAAATTGTTATAGTAAGTACTTGTTCTATTTTGTGATATTCTGTGATACGAATAGAATTACTTGTTTTTCTCGTTCAAGATTTCCTTCTAATCCGATTATTGCCGCACGTTGTATTGAAAAAAATAGGCTTAATCGAAATGAAAGCTGGTGGAAGCCGTCTAGGAGGACAAAAATATGTTCTGTACATTTTAATGACACAGACATAATAAAAATCGCGGCGGCATGTGATTTTAGTCCGCCAAAAAACCACCGGCCAAAAAATTACCTTAGAACATTTAAAAACTACCTACTTAAAATATCATATTTTATGCGAATTAGAAAGAGACAAAACATTTTCTTATTACATAAGTGTTAATAAACGTTTGTATTATTACTAAGTAACTACAAAAAATGATCGAATTTAACAAAAATGATTATATGAAAAAATCCCCTAGTTTAGGGGGAAATGTAATCCGCTAGCAACATTATTTGTTTACTTGTGTGCGTGTTGTCGTGTGTTAGTACGCGTTGATTACGCCCACATGAATCCATTTTGTGCGACACTTTTGACGGGTTGGCTGTAGGAAACTATCTTTCTATGTGTTATTATTCTAAGTATGTAACCATATTTGTCATCGCGGCCCGCCTGCGATGTGCTCCCGCCTTATTATGAGTGCGCTTCGATTACCATATTATAATTAATTCATGTTATTACTGTTACTGATTACGTAAATGACGTATTACAGTAAGGAAGACATTACATATCCTTTATAAAAACTATCGCTTTAATTCGCCAAGGTTTTTTAACTGATTAGTGTAATTTCAATTGGTTGAACATTAAACAGGGCGTTTATTCTACTGGATTAAACAATATTGCTTTTGATGTTATTAACTCGGCCGCCATACTGTTAAGTAAATAAGAGCTGTCGTAACGGTGACATTACGATGGCATGCCAAAGGCAATATGGTTTTACCGAGTAGAATAGAGGTCCAGAAACAAGGTGTGAGTAAAAAAAGACAACTCAGAGATATACAATATATTTAATCACAATTTTGGGATAAGTACAGTTTACCTACCTACTTAAAATAAAATGTTAGTCGATACCTAAGATCTAAGGAAATTCGTCAGGGTAAATCTAAGACTAGGCCAAACACTGCGTTTTTTAAATGCTTACTTTATATCAAGCCTTAAATTAATAATTAAAAAAGTTCCAGTTAAGTAACACAGGTAAAATCTTTGGTATAGAGACTTTTTACAGTCAGTAAAAACAAGTGAGTATGGCGTAAGAAGAGTACTTACATTAAAATCAGGATATTCATAGTGTTATTTTTAATACTTAGTAGTTTTTTGACGTTATTCGAATTATTCAAATGAAATAAACAATCGAATAATTCGACTAGTTTCATTCAAAGTGGCCCGTCGCTAACAGCGATAGACATTCGAGTAGGTAATATTAATACTGTGGTTTTTTTTTCTTTTTTCTTTGCCCCGCGGCGACTTGAACAGCTACTACCGCGGGAATATGGCGTTTCCACTATGAAGTGATTTCGCCGGTGTCAAGTATATATAAGTATAAATGAATATAGTAATAAAACACAATCCAATCTTCTCTAGGAAGATTGGTGGCAACGTTGTACGGTGATATGTAGGACAGAGGCCAAGATAGTTTTAACCTCTGTACCACTGCGAGTTCACTTGAATCGAGAAGTAAGATGCCAGGATACACGAAATAAGTCCAAGTCTTCTATCACTGTGCAACACAAAGGCATTAAAAGTACAAATCACTAACAAAAAAGAACTTTGAACACCTAAATACACAAAAATAAAAAATAAAACAAATTACACATCCGCCATCTTTTGACGTTGCAAATGGCCTCCTACTGTGGTTTTTTACCCACCAGAGAAAGGTGTCAGAATGAACAATTTGTTTGACACTTGTTATGATTTGAATCCTAACTTCTCTGTGGCACAGTTGTATGGTAGGTCAGGGTTCCAATGGGCTTATACCTAGTTAGATAGATCATACGAGAGCGACAAGGAACGTACAAACCCGAAGGTGGTTTTGAGAACTATCACACTAAAACTTCTTAAATAATAACATTTTACAACAGTTAATTATTCTATCTTAACTAATTGAAAAGTTTTCTAATATTTTTTCGACCTAAACGAGGCTTGGTGCAAACATGCACCAAATAAAGTACCAATATGTTAATTAATTAGATAATAGCAGTGTCAAAGTTCTTCTTCCATTCGCTGTTTCATCATCATCATCATCATGTCAGCCGAAAGACGTTCACTGCTGGACATAGGCTTTCCACTCAGACCGGTCTTTTGCTTTTCGCATCCACCGCGGTCCCGCGATCCTGACGGTCGCCTGGATTCGCTGTTTACATTCTTGAAATTATTTTTACGCTTACTGATTAGGCCACAACTAGCAGAAAACTTAATATTTAATACGTTGACTGTCTCAATATGACCAGGTATTTAACTGTTCGTAATGTTGGCAATGGAACGTCTTGCCCTTGACGCGTCACGAGAGCCGTCTAGTCTACAAAAATCAACCGCGACGGACATCTTCGAATCCCGTGTCCGGCTTCTTTTTATTTAATTTTTCGTCTGGGGCGTGGTGTGAAATACAGCAAGGATCTTCAGGAGAGCTGGCATTACCCGCTGGTGAGTACCTGTTCGCTATTTTGACTTTTCACGAGGGCGAAATCATGTCTTTGAGTTAACTGAACCAGTGCACCGCATGAGGACGCTTTCTGCTGGCTTAAAGTGATTTATCGAAGGATTGATTCGAAGGATATAAAGCTGGTGGAGTCTCCACTTACTTCTATCATGTAAGTATAAAGTACATACACTTACTTAAAAACATGGTTTACGGTAAGTAGTTTTCACAGGCCATTATATTCTGACCTAACTAAAAAAACTAATAGTATATACTGACCTGTCTAAAATCTCAAAATATCAGAATATTATGAATGTTAACTATTTAATTAAGTCTCTGAAATGCACACTAACTCTTAGTTATGAGATTGGAAGTCCTTTTAAAGCGTAGAACAGTCAGCATATACTTTAGTGGTTGTCACTTTCAAAAGAACAAGTCATGTTGATTTGCCAAAAGATTGTTTAAAGGCGTTAAAGTGGCAAGGAACTACAATGTGCAGCTATTATGACGATCGTACGTCGCTCTCACAAATGTCACTAGAGTGCTCCTCACCTTAGTATCCTGACCTTCTGCTCCTAATCGTCCTGTATTTATGCACCCTGATGATCACAGGCTTGGTCTTCCGCGGTCTTTTTGCATGTCGGTTTTTCATCGGTCGTCTATGGTACGTGTATCCGCCATCTTTGGTGGGCCGAGCATAGAGTACCGTTGGTGCCTCTACAGAAGCGTGAGGTTTCACGTAATCTGAAGTATAATGTTTCACGTATTCTGAAGCGTAAGGTCTGTACGCTTCTGATGAGTAGGGTTTTGCGTATTCAGTGGGGTATTTGTAGTCAACGTTGTAAGGTCTAGGATATTCCGCTGGAGCGTAGTTTTTCGAAAAATCAATTGTGTTGTAAGATTTAGTGTAATCCAAAGGCGGGTACTGCGGGTATTCATAAGGTTTCTGGTATTCCATTTGGTATGGTTTTTGATATTCAACGTACGGTTTCTGATATTCCGCTGGGAAAGGTTTTTGATATTCCGCTGGGAAGGGTTTTTGGTATTCCGCTGGATGGGGTTTTTGGTATTCCAATGCATAGGGTTTTTGATATTCCAATGAGTACGCCTTGTGGTGTTCCGTTTCCGGCTTGTACTGGTTGTATTCCGGTGGGACGTAGGTCTGGTATTCCGGTTTGGTGTATGCCAGTTGTTTTGCTGATGATGCGTAGACTTGTTGACCGTAGAGTTTGGGTGGGGCGGGGGTTAGGGGGTTGTCGGAGAGTATGGCTATGACAGGCATGGGGTGGTGGAGGGGGATGGCTGCGTAGGCGACTGGTTCGTACTCCTGCGTGAACTCGTTGGCATAGGGGCTGAAGTCATCGCTGCGGCTCTTGAGGGTATCCTCGAGGGGTCTGAGGGCTTCCAAGTGGTCTGACAGCGGCTCGGCGGAGGCCACGCATAGCGCGACGAGTATTAGCGACCGCTGGAACAACGATGTTATTTATAAACTTTTCTTTACACCACACACGGTAGGGGATTATGTATATGCTACCTACTTATTAATTATTTATACATTTATAATGCAAATTAGTGGCTATAAATACTTTTGAAAAAGGCATAGAGTCAAACGCGCGACTGCAAAATTTCGTGTTAATAAGTATTATTTATTATACCTTCACGTTTATATACTTTTTTATATAACACTGCTAAAATCAATTGGAAATTTAGAAGGATATATACGCCACATAGCAACAACGATAACATTATCTTCATGCAATTTTTAGTCCTCTCTTTCTACAAACCGACAGAGAGATTCACTAAGATTTTCGGTCCAGCCATGTTATTCTCTCAAGGACTCTCATATTCAACTCCACGGACGAATAGAAATACGTGAATAGACAATTAGATCAGTCGTTCAACAAGAATAAACTTATTAAAAAATAACACCACTGACGAAACTGCAGTCGAATATGGAGCTCATAAGGATAAATCATCCTAGGCGTCTAACAATCACTATCATTGCTCACACATCAGTCAAAGTCATCAAAAACGCCAAAAAGAGTACACACATTATCACTATAGCCTCTTAAGGCGCCTTGTATTCTATTTTAAATAAAGATCTAGTGCAAACTGCAAAGGAAGTAATGTAGAATATCTTTTGTTTTTATCTTCAGTTTATTCCATTCACGATAGATTCAAGTTGAATGGTGGGCCTTATACATAATACTCACAGGCTCCATGTCGTCGTGTGCGGCGCGTCGCGGCGTGGGCGCTACTGGCGCTGCGCGCGCGCTTCAGTTTCAGGACGTGAAGTGGAGGAACATAGAGCTGATACACAGCATAAACATTTTTTTAGCATGGTGAAGGCAAAGGCACAGGCCACTTTATGGTAATTGTGCTCTAATTGCATGCTTCTAAGGTCGACAATTACATCAATATTATTTAATGTAATGCCTAGTTGCATTACATAAGGTTCTCAAGTAATAAGTCTACAGACATAATGGTAATTAATCTACATTGATGACCTGCTGTCAATTGTAAAATAATCCACTATACTCTTTTTTTCTTTTATCTCTTTAGCGTAATTTTCTGTTTTTCCAGTGTATAGGTACGAGGAATTTCCAACCTGGGTGGTTATTACAGAAAATCGATCTAATTTCAGAAACTCTCGTCTACAATACACTTAAGAATTATGATTTTTCATCATTGCTATTTCGTTTACTTTTATTACAATTTTACAATCTTTCCTCTATATTATTGAAGAGATTTTTCATGCCACAGATAAGGCAACCAGCACAAAAGCCACTTGCCGGTAGATGGGCTCTTAGTTTATGGTATTTTGGTTATAAATATAGGAGGGAGCATGCGGATATTTGCATTTTCACTTACATTTGGACGCCTTATCCGTCTTTTCTTGCTTTCACTTCCACATCAGGAGACAACATGATGGTGGTAGCGATCCGGATGTTTACTGTACAAGGTCTTCCCTCACAAACAATGTTTTTCGACCTGATAACTCCGTTACGTACTTCATCAAAACGACTTTAGCAATATATATGTTGCCAAAATAATTATGGTTAAATGTATCAGTTATCAAAAATATATAGTTATCAATAATATAGAATTGTATTCTAGTCTAATCGACGTAAATAGCGGTTATGGTATTCAAAAATAAAACGAAAACAATACAAATAACCGATGAAACCGACCACCTTCCTTGGTTTAATTCTGCCTTCAAGTTTTTTTTTTATAGAAAATGCCATTACGTGTAAAGTCAGCCATTTGTTCCTACTTTACTGAATCCAGTTGCACAGACGTTTATTTACATCCTATTAAGGCCAGCGACTAACTAAAAAAAGCAACGCTAACCCATTCTCTAAACAGGTGGTAATATCATCTCCATACAGTTCCCTCGCAAGCGCCGTGCCGTCGCGAGTCGCATGCGCCTTCCTTCCTGGATCGCGACACAGTGATCCATTGCCAGTTCCTCCTCGCAATGAAACAGTAGAGAAAGTCGAGCTAATTTGTTACGCTTTGTTCAGTACTTTTTGTTTATTTAGGGGAAAATTAAACACGCCACCTAAAATAGACGTCGGAAAATGATACATCACTCTTTACGGCAGTTATTTAGGTATCCTAATGGTTCAGCATGCACCTGTAACGCACGATTTTGCGTTACAGCGGTAGCAGTAGCGATTACCGGTGATCGGCAAATAACAAATGTATAGAGGTGTATGAAGCATGCCACGGGTCGCAGCGGTGCCGGCGGCGATGAGATCTTTATTCATTTGTTTCCGGTTTGTCGCGGCTAGCAGGCTTGTTGCCTTACGCACTCGCCATCGCAATCGATTTCATTTAACATTCCAAAGGCGAGTCTGCTTTCAGAATGAACACAATTGTTCCACTTTGGGTCGTATAGCGGAGGTTTGAACCATCTACGAACTATTAAAACAACTCGTACCTCTCTAATTTATTGCAAAAATAATCCAAACCAAATATGTACCTACATACACTTCATTCCTAAATATCGCTTGTTTCGTTTCAGAAATTTCAGTCGGTAGGTTTGTCCTAACGCATTGCGAGTTCGAATTTTCGTTTGTCTTAAAGTGGTTCAGATGAGGCAGACCACTTTTTAAAATTTCCAAAAATACCAGCCAATAGTTAGGTTAAGGTTGTGTAATAACAACATGGCCATTTCAGTAAAAAATCCTGCGATCGCAATATAAAAATTACCTTTGTACAGTCAGGTCATCTAGCAACATAATAAAAAAAAGCACCTTTGTCACTGGAATTAATATATGCAATTATTTACCAGATAACATTAAGTCATTGGATTACACTATTTAAAACGACTCTCAAAAATTGGTTAATATCGAAATGTTTCTTCAACCTAAATGAATATGTGTATGAATGATTAACACATATTTTTTACTTTTTTTAAATCTTAAAGTTAAGTTACCTTATAAACTATTGTATGTCCGAAATGGGCAAACTGTTACCTACACAGTTTTTACAGTTAATATATCTTTATCTATATCTTGAATAAAAAGTTCTAAAATTCAGGCAAAAAAATGAAAAAAAATGAAAAAAAATTGGTTATCACAAAATTTAAAAACAATACAAAGGTTGGCTCCTTATAGTAAGCATAGAATATGGCTTACGAATAAAAGAAAAAGATGATTAGTGATTCCAATACCTATAGACCCACGCCTCAAGTAAAATTCAGTAAGTATTTTATGCAACCGCAGAAAAACTGACTGCTTGTTTATTATTATTGAATTAAACTTTTTATCACACGTTACATAATGCCTATTACTCATAGTTTTTACTACTTTTTAGGGTTCCATGGTTAAACTTGAAACCCGTGCTTAATATAGTTCTTGTATGCCTCCATAGGTTTTTCTGAGTGCCTTCACTATTAATATTACTGGAGTTGGACGATTAAAAATTCTAACACCAACAAGTAGATTTTGGATATACATAGAGAAAAGGAAAAGCAGGAACAGCCGAGTAGTTGTAATCGGTGCGAAAACGCGGCATATGCGAGTCGAAAGCTCTGTCCCTCACCTCTCAGACCTCGCAGTATTCTTATAGAGTGCGAGGGACAGAGCGTTAGACTCGCTAGAGAGTACGGTAATTGTAACTCATAGTAAGGGTGGTATCTATTATGGATTTACTTGGAAAAAAAACCGTTTGGGAGCTACGGTGCCACAGACCGACACACACATACACAGATTATATAGTTGTCATGCTACTTCGGTCACCCTCAGTACTTTTTGTACTGTGACGACTGAAATAGCTAGACGCGTTCGTACGTTTCCGTGAAAATACGAAGGAAAACAATTATGCACTACATCTGTACTTGCGTTAAACTTATAACCCCACTTTTATTCAAGGGTTAAAATAATTATAAAATAACTGTTATAACCATGGCAACGCTTTACAATAGAACTGTTTTCACGCTTCGGTTACGATATGAGTGGTATTATGATATCGTTAACGATATCAATATTAGCGGTTTGTAGCACTTTGTACGGAACCTCGAGGTAAATGTGTGCAGTATTTACTGTTTTACTTGCATTTAACACGCTTAGTTGGTTTGATAACAGCAATCGGAAGGTATTTACTGCTTGATTTGGCTTAAAGTATGAATGTAATAGATCAAAGTAAAATTACATCTTTCCGTCATGAATTAATCTTTTTGTGAAGTTCTATTAATCGTACAGGTGTAGACAAGTGAGTTATGTAACTGCGTCATGTTGCAGTTAAAGTAATGCTAAATTAAGTCTGGTACTAAAATAGTACTTACGTAACTTGAAGTCGCAAAGAACTCTTCGACTTTATTTTTGCCTAAATTTATTGGTCAATAACTTGATCAATTTATCTAGAGAAATATTGACGAAATATCAAAAATGGAAGAAATATATGAAAAACTAGAGGACGCTCGCGACTTCGTACGCGTAGAATTAGTTTCCCGCTACTCCCCCTAGGGGGTGCATTTCTTAAAATCCTTTCTTAGTGCTCACTTACATCATGAAAGGAACCCCTGTAACAAATTTCAAGTATCTAAGTACAGTAGTTTCGGCTGTGCGTTGATATCCAAGTCAGTGAGTCAGTTTTGCCTTTTATATATATAGATAGATATACATACAGTAATCTTGTAATAGCTAAACAGTCTCACGCACAATTTGTGTAACAAACTCAAGCATCACCTCACCACATTAACTAATAACACGTTTTCTTACATACATAAATGGATGTCAGCTGTTTGTACATTTTGCGCGTAAAAGTTGCGTACCACAATTACACCTAACAAAAAAAACAACTGCCTAAACTCAACAGTATAATTTTCCACCTTATGAATAAACTGGTAAGGTTTTAATTTAATAGTTGCGCGTTGAACATCCGCCGTTAAGTGATGTAGCTGTGCGTGCGTGTGCGGTGCGAACTTGTGCTAAATGCATATCGTTTGATTGAGACGATTTTGATTTACGTAAACAGACGTTTCTGACATTGGACTTGATGATTTTGTTATCAACTTATTCGTTAAAAAGTTATCTAAACCTGAGAATTAAATATACCTAGGTACCTACTTACAGTTACTACAGATTACGATTTCATACGAGTGATGTGGGAGTTAAACCGCGGATAGACGGACAAACGGACTTTCAGACATGGCGAAACTATAAGGGTTCCTTGTTGACTACCGTACCCTAATGGCCGTATTAATAAGCTCATCTTGACTTTGAGGCGCGTCATAAGATACGTCACAGTAAGCGCCAAACCATAGAACACTGTCATTTTTGACGCATCTCGAGACGAGCATTATAGTTGAGATCAGTTTATTAATAAAGTCAAAGTCAAAGTCAAAGTTCTTTATTCTTCAATTTAGGCATAATATAATGCACCTATGAATGTCAAAAAGCATTACCACTAACGCTTGCCTAAGATACGTACTAAAATATTAATAAAGGTTGGCGCAGACATAACTGCTCAGCCCCGGATCGGCTCAAAGTTAGACAATGAAAAGTGTGCTTTGATTTGTGTACAATACATTTTCCAGCGTAAAACGCGATGCTTTTAAAAACTGTAGCATATTAACACAAATCAAAGCACACTTTTCATTGTCTCACTTGGAGCCGATTTGGTGCCGCGCGGTTATTTATTTAACATTTACAGCACAAAAAATAATAATGGCGGATCTAATGCCGAATGGCGTGTTATGTCTGCGCCAACCTTAATCCTCCATCTGGACAACTTGGTAGGCATGTTAATAATTTAGTTTTTTCAAAAAATCATCTATGTACTTGGTTGAAGGTCTTCGAGTGTTCCGGAGCGCCTTTAACGGAGAAAGGGGAAAAAAATACCCTGGTAAAGACGGGCCCGTAAGGGCAAACGCTGATAGACGAGTTAGCGGATGGAATACCACTCCCGCGACCTCGTTCAAGGTGGGAGAAGGAGCACCAAGCGGCCCGTACACGTACGGTTCGGAACGAAGATTGGAACGGCGCGTGGCGTTAGTGGTGGTCCGAAATTTCAGTCTGACATAACCACTTAGGCCTCCCGAGTCGATTGGTATCCATAATTGAGATCCCTGAGAAAAATTAGGCCTCTAGCTAGCTGATATACGCTCCATTGCTCACATTTCAGTCAGCCAAAGCACAGTAGGCATGCGCATATAAACAGTATACCTACTCGACGGCTTTTTTCTTTTCCACGGCAGATTTCCTCTTAATATTCCATAGTGGTGTTTTATACGTGAACTTGTTCTGAATGCATATCGTTGTCTCTGTCGGAAACATCAAACGGTTTGCGTAAATAAAACATGATAAGGTGATTGGTAAATGTGACGTAATGTGAGTCGCTTTTTACTGGGTTACGGTAACTTGATGCCGAATGATTGAAACTGTATCGATTGAGATGCGGTAATGAATAGCGAATAAATTGTATTTGTAACCTCCAACGCAAAGTGTTACAACATAATATTGACTACGACACCGCCATTGTCTTCACTGGTACTTCATGGGAAGATATTCAGATATCCGCAGAGACTGGTCTAGAAATGATTAGTAAATGGCTGAAGAACAATATTCTTACGTTAAATACCACTAAAACTAACTATATATGTCACAGCATATACAGCAATACACAACCTGATAATAACTATACTATCAAAATACATAGCTGCTGTAAAAATACATTGAACTGCTGTCAAAGTACCTGTCCCACTATTCAAAAAGTTGATAGCACCAAATATCTGGGAATACTTGTGGATCGGGGACTCTCTTGGTATCAACATCTCGAATATGTCATTTTGAGACTGCGGAAACTTAAATGGATTTTTAAAACTTTGAGACATGTAGTGCCAAGAGCAGTCCCGGGCCCGCAAGGCCGCAGTAGAGACATGTTAAAAGAAATGTATATAACGTTGGTGCAGTCTATATTAACTTACTGCCTGCCTGTTTGGGGCGGCGCAGCTAAGACTCGCTTCATAGACGTAGAAAGAGCTCAGCGAAGTCTTCTTAAAATTATGTATTTTAAGAAAATGTGTTTCTCGACTGATGATTTATATCAAACGTGTAAGTTGCTCACGGCAAGGAAATTATATATATTAACCTCTGTTCTCCGAAAACATAAAACCACAACTTTTGACCGCAACCTTTTGAAAAAAAGGAGGAGAGATATTGTTATGCATCTACCAAAAACCAACACCGTTTTTGCCAGTAGACAATATAAAAAACGCTCATCACATTTATATAATATTGTAAACAAGGAACTAGATATATACCCAAAGGTACAATATGAGCTTAAAAGTAGAATAACAAGTTGGATGGAAAACAAGAACTACGATGCAGTAGAAGATCTGCTAGGAAATATAGCCTAGACACACGCACACACACACACACACACACACACACACACACACACACACACACACACACACACACACACACACACACACACACACACACACACACACACAATTAAAAATTAGGTAAATTAGTTTTAAGGATGGTACTATACTATATAAACTGTAGATATGGAAGAGCGGTGCCTCCTGGCACAGGTTATTTAAAATAACTTACAAGGAGACGCCGGCCATCATAAGATCTGTACTGGTTTGCTAAAGAAATAAAGAATTTTGAATTTTTTGAATTTTTGAATATTGACCGTTATGTGAGTGTGTGTTTGTGTGTCTGTATGTGCCACCGTAGCTCTATAACGGGTGAACTGATTTGAATGCCGTTTTTTTATTGAAAACAGATTTTCTTGTACTACCCTTCGAAACCCTGACTCACCATAGAACTGTGTCACAGTGACGTTATGATTCACTGTGACAGCGTTCTATCGTGGGTCAGGATTCCGATGGGCTGAGAGTACGTACATATACCCGGGAATCGAACCCAGGATCACTAGGTTTGTCGCCAGTCACTTAACTTATGACTAACGTGTCGTAAGATACCCACCCTACTTGCACGGATAACTTAACCTACTTGAACTTGGCGGGGCCATCTTGATGTCAAAACATAATATCAGAGCAAGGTTGACTTTTTACTCTACGAGTACTTCAAACGGCTCAAAACTGGTAGTTAAATTTAACTGCGTTGTAATATAATTACAGAGATTGTGGTTTGGTTTGACGATCAGTGTTGCCACTAATGGCGTTTATGTTTAGTTATAGGATGTTTAGTAGGTGTCCTTGCTTACTATACACGCTTAGTTATATTGATATCGAGTTTCGAAAGAGGCAAAATAAGTTTAACTATGATAGACCAGGTTACTGATAAATAATAATAAATAAATATCAGGGGACAATGTCACACCAATCGAACCAGTCCCAAACTACGCTCTAGGCTTTTACTATGGGTACTGATATAAATATACTTATACACGGTGGAAGGGCAGTTCCCCAAAATATAGTATCACATATGTGATGTAACATTCGATGTGTAATGGTTAGAAACACAACGGGCATCTGTTTAGGGATCTACAACCGATGTTCTACTCGTCATATTCCACCACGTCTAATAATACAGGCAGCAGCTCGTGCCCGAGTATGGCGATGCACCTTCGATAATTTATTTTCTTCACGATATTTCTACGCAGTTGATCGAAGGCAGCAATTAATCTTTCTTTCATTTCCTCGGCAGTATCACATTCTGTCCTGTACATTTTGTCTTTAATCGTGCCCCACAGAAAAAAGTCCAAAGCCGTGAGGTCCGGACTCCTCGGTGGCCAACGGTGTGATCCAAATCGCCCTATCCATCTGTCCCCAAACTCAGTGTTTAATTTCTCACGCACTTCTATCACGGAATGAGCTGGTGCCCCGTCTTGTTGGTACCAAGTGCGTTGTCTTTCGGCCAGTGGCAGGTTATCGAGGTGAGCATCAACCTCGTAATTTAGGATGGCCATATATCCAACTCTGTTAAGTGTTGCAGGTAAGAACACAGGCCCTATAATTGTTTCCCCGTGAATCGTAGCCCACACGTTAACTGACCAACGATATTGGTGACTCGCGTACGCGAATGGGTTTTCTTCGGCGTACACGTGTTCATTTCGCCTGTCCCACATACAATTGCGTGTAAATGCACGAAGTCACGGTCTCCAGATATTTTCGGCAGTATGCTTCCTAGATGGGGCAGTCTCTGGGCAATAACGCTTGAACCCTCTGTATGTGATAAGGACGACGACGGGCACGTTTTAGTATTGTCAATACTGTCGTATGAGATAATCCGAAGTGCTGACCCGCCCGCCTGGAACTTGCTCTTGGATTTCGATCAAAATAATGCAGTACTCTTTCTTCGAGCCCCGCAGCAAGTCGTACGACACCTCCTCTACGTTGGTCGTCTTGAGATGTTCGGGTGACTATGGGACGATTGCTAGCAACGCGGTCAAAGGCACGTAAAATCGTTCGACGATCTGTAGGATGCGGTGGAGGATATCGCTGTCTGTATTGACGCAAAGTCTCAGAGGTATTGTAGTTGCACTCTGCGTATAACAGTTGGAAATTGAGATAATCTCCAGCCTCAAATACTGGCATTATGAATCCATTATTATTTTAAAAAAATGCCCCGCGGTGACTTGAACAGCTACTACCGCGGGAATATGGCGTTTCCACAATGAAGTGATTTCGCCAGTGTCAAGTATATATAAGTATAAATCAATATAGCAATAAAACACAATCCAATCTTCTCTAGGAAGATTGGTGGCAATGTTGTACGGTGATATGTAGGACAGAGGCCAAGATAGTTTTAACCTCTGTACCACTGCGTGTCCACTTGAAACGAGAAGTAAGATGCCAGGATACACGAAATAAGTCCAAGTCTTCTATCACTGTGCAACACGAAGGCATAAAGTACAAATCGTTTATAAAAAGGGTTTTAAATTAAAGAAATTGTACAAAAATAAAAATGTTTATTTATAAATAAAATATCACATTCTGTCATTGGTCAAGTCAGTTCACCACCAGCCGTGGGAGCCGTAGCTGCCGTACGAGATGTGGTGAGGCTCCTCCACGATCTTGGACACGGAGACCACCTTCGGGACGGAGACCACCTTGGGGATGGACACGATCTTCCTTACTTCCACAACCTGGACAAGAAAATTACACAACTGTAGAGACCGGGAAGCTAGCAGTTGCTCGACGAGTATGAGATTTGTCTATGATAAGATTAACATTACAGAGCATATCGGAGATTATAAATTGTACCAGGTTACTGACATAGTCCTAAGAATTAACAAGCTGAAGTATTAATGTGCTGTTTATATTTTCCGCAGGACCAACAACTTTTGCGGAGACCTAGAGTAGAGATGAGAATCAGCTAAGTGTCCTGAGATAAGGTGCAGAGATTTAGGTAGGGTTGCTGGCAGTGACTAAAGGAGCACAGCCCAATCAACAGTATTTTTGTGTATGACCAACAGTAGACTAATGTAGGGCAAAATAATTCTAGCATGTTGATGATGAATAGGGTTTTAAATTACCTTCGGCACTTCAACAACTTTGTCATACGACACAAGCTTGTGCGCGGGCGCGATGTAGTCGTGTCCAATATGTCCATGTCCGTAGTCGCCGATGTGACCAGCAAATCCGTAGTCGCTGATGTGCCCAAGCCCGTAGCCATGCGCGTAGTCGCTGTAGCCGTTCGCGTGGTCGAGGCTGTAGCTGAGGTCGTGGTGGTCGAGGGTGGAGTGGAGGTAGCCACGCTTGTCGCGCTGGCTGGGGGCGGCCAGGGCGGCCGCGGCGAGGAGGACTACGCAAGCCTGATAAAGAATGTAAGTTATTGAGCGTCCACAAACAAAAGAGGTTGTTTTTCTATATTAAATGTTTAGGGCGTCCAAAATATATATTTTGAAATGAGGTTTTTTATGCGATATTCTAATTCCCAAGATTATTGATTGCACTTGCTTGCTATAGACACTTACGAAAGATTTCATGTTGTTCCTAGTTCGTCAGAAGACACTGAGTGACTGATGTCTTCTCACACGCGCCATCTCCTTATATTGGATACGACACTAACGCGTGCCCTGCGACCTCGCAAAATTTGCAAAAAGGCGAGCGTGGGGTAGCTTGCGCAATTAAAATCAAAATTACTTAATTGACACAAGACGTTGATGACATTGTGCTAAGATAATATACTTAACTACAAATTTAGATGAGATGAGAGATAGATTGACTAGCTCTAGTGTTAACTTCAGGTTTTCTAACCTCCCTAGCTGCTGAATTCCAATCTAGTAGAAGGGGTATTCTTTTTGTAATTCTAGTTTTAAGTAGATAGGTTACACTAGTTTTTATTTATTCTAATTATTACTCTACAGTGCATATAGTGTATTTTTTATCTATTAGATTAGAAATCTTGTTTGCTATTATTGTAAAATAAATACCTATCTAGTTACATTATTTTAATATTAAAATATCTACTAGACATTGACATGGTGCTTATAATACAGTTAATATAGGATTAATTAGTTATCCTTATCAACATGCTGTATTGGTAGCAAAGCATGGTTGATAAAAAAAACAAATACACAAGTATTTTAAACAATATATATTTCATTATTTATTTTGGGAGAGACCTAGGTCTAGCAGTGGACGGAATTGGGCTGATGATGATGATGATGATGATATTTCACAAATTATAAGATTTATATCTTATATGTATATACATATTTATAATCACTTATCCAAATTATACAAGATAAATGACTAAATTTTTTTCGACAGATTTGGCTGTCAGTCGTTCACATCGATTAGAAAAAAACTATTTTTATTTACTAAATGACCTTTCTAGGTTAACAAAAGTCACAGGAAGGTACCTAAACTAAGTCTTTCAAATAGTGCACGCAAATTTTATCGACGCCCTCCGGCATATCCACCTCTTTAATGTTGAATTTATTTTATAAAAAAAGTGAATATTGAAATGTATTTGTTTTTTCTGCCAACATGCCCTTTGCTGCGAAAAGTGCAGGTTGATAACGATCACTAAGGATGGTACGAGGGTCAAACTGAAAGTTTCGGGAATAGAAAAAAATATGCAGTTAAATCGAATAAAAGTATTTTTATCGTTTTTCAAAGTATTCTCCTTTATATTTTATGCACTTTTCCATGCGATCAAACCAGTCATTAAAGCACTTATTGAAGTCTGAAGTAGGGGTCGACAAAATGGCCATTTTAAAAGCCTCTACTGCTGCTTCCGGCGTCTGAAACCGCTGACCACGCAACTTATCCTTAATTTTGGGTAATGTGAAAAAGTCATTGGGGCTTAAGTCGAGGCTGTATGGAGGATGGTCCAGTAATTCGACTTTTTTACCATCCAGGTACTCAGTTGTTTTCCGAGCGGTGTGAGGGCTGGCATTGTCGTGGTGAAGGATAATGCGGCGACTAGGGTTTTTTTTTCGGAGTTCAGCAAAGATACTCGGCAAACAAATAGTGCTGTACCAATCGGCATTGACCGTTCTACGATCTTCAAGAGGAATAGTAGCCACGTGACCCAATTTGGAGACAAACGTAGCCACCATCTTTTTGGCCATGCTGCGAGAACGAATAACTTTTGTCGGCTTGAGCTCATCTTCGTAGACCCATACTCGAGATTGGTTTTTATTTTCAGGCTCATATGCATATATCCAACACTCGTCACCGGATACAATGCTAAAAACTGCAGTTGAGCTTCCTCCGTTGAATTTATTCAAAGTTCTGAGGCACCAATTGACAGGAGTCGTTTTCTGCTCCGCAGACAATTAGTGAGGCATCCAACGGGAAAACAACTTTCGCACGCCTAATTGTTCCTGTAAAATGATTTGTATCTGACTCATTCCAATGCCCAAACACTCTTGAATCTCCCGATATGACACATGTCGGTCTTCCTTTATCAGCTGACGCACAGCATCGACGTTTTCTTGCGTGACTGCCGATTTTGGTCGACCTTCACGCACGTCGTCCGTGAGGGATAGACGGCCACGTTGAAATTCTGCATACCACCGGTATATTGTCGTCTTTGAAGGTGCTTCATTACTAAAAGCAACAATCATCCGGTCTCCACATTGTTTTTGTGATAATCCACTTTTAAAGTCGTAATAAATCATAGCTCTTAAATTTTCACGGGACAATTCCATTTTCAGCAGCGACTCGACGACTTCAAAAAACAATTGAAACCGAACCATCGCTTTTTTTTTCTATGTGGCCAGTGTGTTAAAATAATGAAACTTTAGAGATTATAAAAAGGTATGATATGTGTCAAAAATATGTTTCTAAGTATTAGATTCCCGAAACTTTCAGTGCAGCCCTCGTACAGTGACAGCTGAATTTCATAATTTCGAACACTTCATATTTTCGCAAGAAAGGCATATTAAAAGGTAATTAAATTGAATAATAATTTTGTTATAATGGAGTGTTTATGAAAAGCCAAAGAATATAGTGTAATAGATTTGATGTTGCAGGAATCATCCCAGATTGAGTTAACTGTAGTAACCAGCTTAATCACTTGATAAAAAACTCTGCGTAATCAGGTTGACTGATGAAGTCACGAAATATGTTTCTTTCTTATGTAAAAAATAAAATAAGAAACTTACTGAGTTGAAATTAGGACGAAATATCCTTATATCCAAGGGGTGCACTTAGAAGGTATTTTTGAAAATTCATTCCCCAAGAGGTTGCAGTAGCGGGAAACTACAAAGTCGCGGGCGTCCTCTAGTTTGTTATACTAATAAAGGCGTTTTTTGATCAATACTTAACTAGATTACCTATTTTGTAAATTAAAAGTAATCATTGAGTAAATATAAAATGATTGGGCTGCATTTTGTTCAGATTTAAACTATTGCTTAGGATTTTGTTTTGGTATGAAAAAATGCCCTAAATAAATTAAACTCTGTTTTACAGACAGAAATCTTGTAACTTGGATAGAACATTGAAAATAAACGGCAGTGCTCTTTGACATTGTTTAAATGAAGGGTACCTTCGCGGAAAGAATAAGACTCTCTAGTCACTTTTTTATTGTGATTTTAATCTCAAAATCACAATTAACTATCCATTCTTTACCACTCAGTTACAGGTATAAATCTAAATATAATTTTGATTTTGTCATTTGAAAATTAAACCTCTACACGAAAATTACGCACAAAATTACATGGTTCCTAACTGTCCAACAGGTTCATTTCGTGTACACATCAAATATTTTCATTTAACATGCATACTTATTATTCTCTCGTATTTGTGTTGCTAAAGTCATCCACCACTTTTATTATAAATCAAAGTAGATAGAGGCATCCGCTTGTGTATCACAGGTCCTACAGTTAGCGAAATATGTGGTCTGCCACCCTAAAACACGACGACGTTTTGCACGGCGTAAAACAATACGGTAAAGGTTGATAAGAAGCGACAGTGACATTTTCATTTCGTAGGAAAGTTGTGTTGTGTCAAGTTTAAAAGATACCTTATTTAGGTGACTGTACCCGTAGTAGAAGATCTAAAAACATCAAACAAAGGTACAGGGTAGGTCGAAAATGCGCTACATCTTCTTTACATAGTGTAAAACAAAGTCGCTTCTCAACGTATAAATACGAGTTTTAGATTTATCACACCACGCAATGGATTTTAATGTGGTTTTTATCAATCATCAGTGATTCAAGAGGAAGGCTTTATTATTTAATATATTCTCAACCGCAGCGAAGCGAGGGCGCGTCGCTAGTATTTATTATAAGTGATTCCTCCCCCTCCCACTCCCTTTTACTCATCTTGCCTATTTTTAAGCAGGCAACCAAGCTGGGGTTTACCTCCCTTAATCAGGTAGGCAGTATTTTTACTGGCATGTAAGAGGTAAACGAGCACACAGGCCACATTCTAATTGGGTTCTGGTACTCTAAAACTTCTTCTTCTTCAGCGTTTATGCGCACACCGTTGGACATACGCCTCTCCATTTTTTTTAAAACTAAATCTAAACTAAGACTAAAGATTACAAGTGCGTTACCAATCCTGATGACGACCAAGATGAATCGTCTCTACGTAAGTTTCTTGTATCCGATTTTTTTTTTTTAATTTAAGCAAGTTTACAAGCTTGGCAAGTTTACTTAACTTTTAGAATTGTTTCGATTTATGTTTGAGTCCCTACCATAGTTCTTCTTACCACGACTTAAAGGTGCGTTTATTTATTTAAATATTCATTGATGCGTTTATAATATTCTGTGTCTTTATTAAGTACGATCTTTATTTATTTCTCTTTATTATCTCTATGGTTGACTTTCTCGCGGCTTTTTATAGAAGATCACTCTAATTTTGGGAAACGCTAAGTACGTACAGCGTTGACAAATTATTCGTGAGGCCGATTCCTACTTAATTTGGCTAACTAAACTCACTTTTGTCAACCACTTTGCTTGGCTCGTCGGTGATGGTTATAAATATACAACCTTAAGGACCACTTCGAGGGCGATTTCAGGTCATTCATAACCTCTTATGTTGCAAGGTACTATATGGTGCTATAACTTTATTTAATTAAAGTGGGTAAAGACTGGATTTGCAGGAGATAATGTAATAAAATCATCATATGGTTTATCGTAAAAATATATTAAATTGTTCTATATTATCTATCAGTTCACCACCAGCCGTGGGAGCCGTAGCTGCTGTGGGAGCCGTAGCTGCCGTGGGAGCCGTAGCTGCCGTACGAGATGTGGTGAGGCTCCTCCACGATCTTGGACACGGAGATCACCTTCGGGACGGAGACCACCTTGGGGATGGACACGATCTTCTTCACCTCCACAACCTGGAAGTAACAATAAACTTAGTACCTAAGCAGACAATTAGACAGATCATGAACAGAATAAATAAAAACAAGATCTATAGTTAGTGCTGTTTAAGGGTTTGCTGGACGTATTTTCTGATATTTTTATTTTGTTCTATAAAAAAATCCGTTAGACTTCTTCTCTGCTTGATATACAGGGTGGTACTCGATAAAGTGTACATATTGAAAGGGACGAAGTTTTAGGTTAATTTATCGGTCAATTTTTGAAATGGGACAAAAGGCGTCGGAACTTTTTCTACAAGTAAAAATATCTATCAGTAATTATATCGAGCAGATAAGACGAACGGATATTTTTTCTAAAAGGAAAAATATATATCAGGAAATACATCTAACAAATTGTTATCGTATTGTTTTTCGGCTGCCATAACCCTCAAGTAAATAAGTGTTATCAAAACTTGATAAAATCAATATGTTTACCGAATAGAACAAAGCTCCTTGCTGTTTTTTTTTCTATTTTTGCATGCAGTTACAAAGTATAATCTTCTTTTATGCCATGAAAAAGGCAGCTGAGGCTCCTGTCATATTCTGATGGTAAGTGCATATGAGACTGAACTTATTAAACTCAAGATTGCAGAAAGGTTTGGCAACTCCTTAGGCTGAGGTTTAAGTTGTTAATGCTAGTTAGGATCATCTTAAGACTTAGTGCGTTTGTGAAAACATGGTTGTCTTCTTAATTACCTTGGGCACCTCAACGACCTTGTTGTAAGACACAAGCTTGTGCGCGGGCGCGATGTAGTCGTGTCCAATATGTCCATGTCCGTAGTCGCTAATGTGACCAAGTCCGTAGTCGCTGATGTGGCCAAGCCCGTAGCCATGCGCGTAGTCGCTGTAGCCGTGCGCATGGTCCAGGCTGTAGCTGAGGTCGTGGTGGTCGAGGGTGGAGTGGAGGTAGCCGCGCTTGTCGCGCTGGCTGGGGGCGGCCAGGGCGGCCGCGGCAAGGAAGACTACGCAAGCCTGGAAGAAAAAATCAATTGACCTTTCAGGAATAAAAGAGAGCGTTAAAAAAAAATACTTGCACGTTTTACGTTTTAAATTCAAAAGCATTCGTAAGATTAATTGATAAGATTCAAATTTGACATATTTAATTTAGCATTTAAACACCACCCTGTGCTCCAAGACAGGCATATCAGATGTGGGGAAAAAGACTGTCCAGCTAAAGTGTTCCTGGGCCGGGCATGTTTGCATGCACCCACCGGGATGGGCCAATGCGGCAACCTGGTGGGTCCCCCAGGACGGCTACAGAAGGCGAGGCAGACCCAAGCGGAGCTGGCGGGATAACTTGGAAGCTTTTCTGAAGGAGTGGCCGAAGATTGCCATACAGAGACAGGTGTGGAAATCAATGGAGGAGGCCTTTGCCCAGCAGTGGGACACTATATCAGGCTAATTAATTAATTAATTTAGCATACGCTTCTGTGATTAGCTTGCATTTTACGATGACCTTACTGCTTCAGGTTTTGCTTAATTATTTATCGAATAAAGTTAATATCTTTTAATCTAATTTAATGATTAGATAGTTCTATTTAAAAAAAAATGACTCTTCATAAAGAGCGTGCAAAGCTTTCGTGGTTTAAAATATAGGGTCAAAACTAGATATACATTTTTAAACATTAAAATATATTTTTTCTATATAATAAATATTGCACTGTATTAACTCAGATCACTTTGTATAATTTCGATGTAATGTCTTTATATTTAGACACTTACGAAGGATTTCATGTTGCTAGTTCGTCAGAAGACACTGGGTGACTGATGTGTCGACTCCGGCGCACCCTTCTTATATATACGGCGCGTGATTCAGGGCCTTGGAGAATTTGCAAAACGCGTGCGCGGGGTGGCTTGCGCAATTGAAAATGGATTAGATTTAATTTAATCGACATGTTATTAAAAGCGGTTTGGTTTCGTGCACCTTGAATTATTAGAAATTGAGGTTTTATGTGCGTATACGGTTGCGGTATGGTTAACTACAAACTGATGTGTAGATCGTTGGTGGAGTGTTTCCGCTGCGTTAGTCGTACCTACTAATTAATGACGATACGAAGAATTTGGCGGCAAGATTTGGTTGATACTCAGTAATATTATAAATTATATTTTATTTCCATAGAAAAAAAATACTTGGGCGCTTTTTAGCAAGTGCCTCTAATTCGTCTATTAAACAAGCATTTTCAATTTATAACACATCAAAAACGACATGGTTTTTGCCGCCAAGAATTGAGCTCCTCTTTAACGGCTCTGTCGTTTTTTATCATGTGCGCCTCTTTCCTGACAAATTGATTATTTTTGTCCCTAGGTTACACAGTATGGTAAAATAGCCTTTTTATTCTACTATTTTGACACTTTTACAAATAAATAGTCTACAAGCAGTTCCTTAAGACAAAGCGCGGCAAGAAAGTAACAAATAGTTGGTATACGAGTATTTTGACTAGTCATGTGCAACCGTGCAATTGTGCAACACTAATTCTCATCGTGAAAAATTACCGTAAATAACTCTTCTTTTTTTGTGTGGATTATTGTTACTATTTGAAATAGAATCAATTTAATAAAAGTAAATGCCGACGCTTCCTGATACAACAACCTCACCAGGCAAAAAACAGCACAGAAACATAGCAGAGATAACATTTAAAATATGATCGAGCTGCTGAGGACCTACGAGCGATACACGAGCGATATACGAGCTTCCTTTACTCCTCTAGTCATCTCTTGTGATGGAGCCCTTGGGATTGATTATAACAGCTTTTTAAAAATGAAAAATGGCAAAAACCATACTCAAGGTGCAAATTTCAGTCATAAGTGCTGTTTCCATCATAATAAGGGGAACAAGAAGACACATCAGAGCATTCGAATGCGAAGATGGAGCCGGAATCCACTAATGATCTTTCGAATCATAATTGATATGCCTTAGCTACATATTAGAATCAATATAAATTTTGTTTTTAATATACCTACGTAATTGTATTTTAATAATGATATTAAACTCTTATCGGATGCTATCACGTAAATTTAATAAAAGCTTAAAAAAATAAAACTTTCTCGATAATTACCGTTACGGAGAACATTGCCGAGAATTTAACCCTAAAATGCTTCCTGTTCTCGTAATATATGGTATCTGTACAACACTAATTTTGTCACATACCTCGTACCTTTAATAAATGATATATTCAATATTTATATTAAAACGTAAAAACTATATACTTGAGGCCTTTAGGCTTACCAAAGGACATTGCCTAAACATTGTTTCCGACGGTAATGATTTGTCCTGCTTATGCATTATAGCTGTTGCCCGCGACTTCTTCCGTGCAGAAAAATTAAACATAGCCTTTGTTATTCACGAATAATCTAGCATTCTAATGGTAAAAGCATTTTTCATATCGGTCCAGTAGTTTCGGAGCCTATTCAATGCAAACAAACAAACAAACCTTTCCTCTTTATAATATTAGTGTAGATAAAATGATAAGATTGATAAGATAACTATAACTACGGTTGTTAAATTTATAAAATAAAAAAAATGTGATTCTTAAGTTTCCTTACGACGATTTTTAACAGTATAAGCATGTTACCACACACGGTACGCAAGTAATAAACTTAAGTAAGGGACCCTCATTTGTAAACATGGCGGCCGCTGGTACTCGGACTTGGTACCATTTTCTTTATGTGAAATGGGCACTAGGCCGGTGTTTGATTGGTTGACTGCAGTCTTGTCAGAAGATGCTCACAGATACAACTAGTGTATCAACGACATACACAATATAAGGATGTGAGCCGACTCAACAATTAGGCTGCAAAACAAAAAGTTTGCCCTGTGAACATTTTAATTAGGTGATTTTCATAAAATAAAATTGTTAACAGTTTTGATTTTTTAGCGTATGATGTTTTAAATGTCTCTAGTATCTAGTAGTAGTAGCAGGGTCTTTAGTATCTTTTGAAATAAAATGGGGGCAGTGGGCACTTTTTCCTAGTTTCCCGTAAATATCCTAAAAAACAAAAAAATATGAGACTAATAACATAATAGGGTTTGTAGGCTTTCATGTTTTCGCTGCTTTAAAAATATATTTCCTAACCCTATCATGTTAATAGACATGTTGATTTTTATGTTTTTTTGGATATTTACGGGAAACTAGGAAAAAGTGCCCACTGCCCCCATTTTATTTCAAAGATACTATTTTGACTTCGGAACCCTAAAATGGGTACAAAATGTAAATATATTTGCAGAATATTTCAAGATAACCTGCTACGAGTATGTGTATACTGATTCACGGTCTTATTATACAACTGTACAAACTAGGCTAGTAACACTCCCAATTTAAAACGAAGCCAAAATCCGCATATTCGCATAGAAATCATTAAAATTGACCACATTTTACTATTTAGTATATACGTCCTTGGTTGGAAACTAACCAGTTCAAGGTCGCAATTTGTTAACAAACTAATACATACTAATGATGACTATGTCCACCTTTGAAATAATTGACATGAGTTTAAATATCTCTCAGGACGTTTCTTTTTAACGGGTCCGAGAAAGGGAGAACGATAGAGGTAACTTTATTCTTGTGTAGTTCTCGCAAGGCCCTGAGTTAAATGCGTAGATCATCATACTTAGACGTACGCGCAGCGCAGCGTACATGATAGCGTAATTACAGTGTAGGCTAGAACGTTCGCTTTATGGTTTCCTAGCGTAGGCAAAGTAGTATCATTAAAAGGTTGGCTGAACTCTTCAAAAAATAGGTATCCTGACTTTGGACCAAAACTGCGTTTGACAAACTTTCATTTCGCAAAAATGTGTTCATTAAATAAGTTAGGATAGGTTAGACCATAGACCACAAAAAAAATACGACAGGAATAATCTCTTTGTGACACAAAAGTTTCTAAAATTATATAGTCTGTCAAATGATGTTTTGGTAAAACATTAGTGAACCAAAAAATACGTATGTTAAACGCGTAGGAAGTAAAAGCAGGCAAGCTAGCAGACAAGCAAGAAGACTCCAAATGCGTTGCCAATCCTGAGGATTAAAATTGATTACACTTTATGCTAGTAATTACACACTAACACAACGTTGCCATCAATTTCACAATACGATGTTAAATGTTAATCAATGTTAATCAACTGTTAGTTCATGCATTTTGATAGCTGTTAACACTCTAATCGTTGTTCTTAACACCATCATCATCATCATCATTTCAGCCATAGGTCGTCCACTGCTGAACATAGGCCTCTCCCAAAGATTTCCACCTCACCCGGTTGGAAGCGGCCTGCATCTTAACATAGTTTAGTGAAATTGATACAAAAGATCTGAACTGCGTTTCAATCCAACAGCGTTCTGAAGTCACCACTCACAGACTCACATATCAATTTTGACTGTACTAGTCACATTGTTGTGTTCAAGTATTCTTTTATGTCCGTTTTCACCAACAAATTCTACTTGGTAAATCTATACTACTCATGACATGTTACCGTATTGCAAACGTTATGATGGCTCCTATTTATTTGAGGGTCTCATGGACTGAATTCCGTACCAACGAGTCGATACTCCAAGAACTCGGCATCAAGCAGCGTCTATCATTTATAGTAAAGTCTCGCATCCTCACATTTTTTGGCCACGTATGCCGTAGGGGGGAGGATTTTATTGAACGACTTGTGGTCCAAGGAAAAGTTGAAGGCACCCGGCCTAGAGGTAGATCCCCTATGAGATGGACAGATCAAATTAAAGCTGCTGTAGATAGCTCGTTAAACCAATGCACGAGGAAGGCAGCTGTCAGAGAGGAGTGGCGGCGAGTTGTGAAGCTTGCCACCAGCGCCTGATATGATGACCACGACCACTCTGCCAAGAGTGAAAACGAAGAAGAAGAAGATTTACTTGAAAGTAATGGCGTTCGAGTTAAATACGATACGATAACATGCCAAAAGACTGTTAAACATTAAGCAGATGTTAGTTTACTACTGCGGCCCCAGTATGGTTGCGATTATCGCGTGACAAACTGTGGATAAAGCATCCGTCACTCTCTTTTATATACGTATCAGAAACTGACGGATGTTTTTGGCCTGTATGATGTATGGTTCTTTCTTTGTAAAGCCTGAACGGATGGCCCGACTCCGCCTAGCGTGGTCTGTGTCACTGAGTTTTTTTATGTGAAGGTGGGGAAATAAAAAATAATTAATATACATGATAACTAACATTATATTGACGATGTTATCGAAACAGCTGGTAGGTTATTAAAGCTTGTTTTCGTTACTCACAAGCCTAACCTAGGTAACTAATGTGTACCATATCTTGAAATGTTTCAACATAAAATATCGTTAGCCTAAATGATACAATCTATGAAGTGAAATTCAATATCAAAAGAAGGGTTACTACTGTTTCATTGCTAGTAGTCCTAAAGATTGGCAACGCGTTGCAAATATTGCAATTGTAATTGCAAACATCTATGGGCCTCAGTTTACCTTCTGTATTTACGCCATAAAATTTGACGACGCTCTGGCTTAGTTGGTGGTGAACCTGCCTACGAAGCTAGCGTTCCTGGGTTCAAATCCCAGTGAGGGCAGATATTTGTGTGATGAGCGCGAACATTTGTTTCTGAGTCATGGATGTTTTTCTATATATTTAAGTATATATTTTTCTATATAAGTATGTTTATCGTTGTCTAGTACCCATAGTACAAGCCTAGAGTTTAGTGTAGGACTGCCAATTGATGTGACCCTAAAAAAATCGATGGTAAAGCAGCCTCTCCTAACTGTAAAGTTTAAACCAATATAAACAAAAGGTCAACAGACGGACCTTGTTTATAATAACAGCTTGTTTATCTCTAATTGGGTGCAAATAACAATGCCATAGCCATTATAAAGTAATGAATTACAGTAAGCACTGCAATTAACTTCCGAAAACAGTGGCTAATTACTGGTTTAAAGACCAATTGCATCACATGTACTGCTCTTTAATTTTTTGGTGAAATACAAAATAACAGTTTGGACTAGTATGTTTCTAAAGAAGTTTTTAATCGATTTAAAAAGAAAATAGAAGGCTCTCAATTCGTCGGGACTTTTTGTTTTTATGAACGTTTCCTGATTTGATAAAATATTTTTTTTTGTTTGGATGGGGTTTTAGTTGGTGAAAACGTCAGGATCTGATATATATTTACAGTTTAATATATTTCTGTCTCCCAAGATACAGGCTTCGGCTAGTTTGGGGAATTCCGTTTGTTTCTTTTTTTAAACTCATAGTTCGACTTGGGTGTACGTTTTAAGTTAGTTTACCAAATATATTTATTAAACTGTACCTAATGTAACAGTGTAGGTAGGTATTTGCCGTAAAAGCTAACTAGTAGCTAGCTAGTTGATTTTCGGTAAGGGTATGTAATATTTGTGTGATAAGTGCGTGATGAGTTCCTGAGTATCTGATGATTTATTTTTAACCATCCACGGAAAGAGAGGCTGTTGTGTATTTAAGTACCTATTTAGATATGTTTGTGTGAGAACTTGATTAACTAACTACGCGTAGCCAAAAGAGGCGGTTTACATTTTCAAAGAGGAGGTTACAGTGTTTGTATGGTGTATGTGATCATAAATTACCTCACACCTTTCCTTAAACTATACGAGACAATAAAATAGCGATCTCAGTCTTCCAGACAACCTTGATAAACTATCAGATCTATTTTTAAAATGGGGTGACATAATATTAATGATTTACCGAGTCTTCACTCGGGTCTTAGTTTTATTACTTATCTTTATTTATTTGTTTATCATGACCTACAAACGTATGCGTATCTATTGGAACCGTGAAAATAAATTTAAATTTATAATTAGTAGGCCTACTTAGGTAATTGATATAATTTATTATCTCCAAAACGATACAAAAGTGTAGTAACACATTGAATGCTATTCCCTGCCCTGTTAGTAATATCCATACAATGTAGACCCGCGTAGTAGTTTTCGGCACTCAAATATGTGGACGAGGTTTTCGTTCATCAAGTTTCTAGATTTACTACACTTTGTAAGATACTTCAACTACTTCAACTCGTGGGGGGAATAATTTGACTAAACCTTTTGTCACTCCAAATCAATACCATAGTGACAAATATACATTATAGACCACAAAAAAAAGTATTTATTTCACGGTTGTCAAAACGCGATCTTATCGCTCAAAATTCGAGCGTTACTCGAGGCCACGAAGATCGAGTGTTGAATAGAGATAGCCGAGATGGGTGATAAAACTGTCGTCTAAAAGTATCACTGTGATTTGTCTGGAGCGAACAACGTTAAAAAAACAAATTAGTATGTTTTTCAAAAGTCAAAAGTCAAAATATTCATTTTACTTGATTTTAGGTAGAATTCATTGAAGAAACATGAGGCAAAGTGTCAAACAAGGCATGCGAAATTTAAAAATAAACTTAAGTCTACTTGATTATAGCTCATAATTAAAAAACTCCTGTAAACTATAAAAGCACTGTTCAATTAGCCACTTTTTTAAATTTAATTTAAACTTACGGAAAGAAAAATCTTTTAGGGTGTCCAGCAGTTTATTACAAACCTTTATACACATCACGTAACTGTTTTTAGATACAAGTGGTAGGTGTCCCGTCCGTATCGGTGGAAAAGTGTGAAGTTATTACGGATAATCAACGGTTATGTCTAATGTCTATTTGTACGTTAAAATCTCAGAATAGTTTCATTATCAGATCGTGCGTAAGAAACAAGCGCGACTAAAATCACGTAATATAATGATCATATCGCTGTTTAACAGGAGTGACCAAGTCACGGTGATTTTAGGCTGTGTTTATTTTGAGCCGGAACGAAATAATTAAACACTTTTCCCTAACTCTAGTGTAGAATAGCCCCCTGCGCATACGCAGGCGGCATCAAACAAACGGGTTGGAATCACTCTCGGCTCGTTACGCGGTGTCGCCGTGTCGTAATCGACCACGCGAGATTAGAGCGTCTTTAGGCCTTCGGGAATTCCGTAAGGAAATTACTATAGTATACTATGTAGGCTGTTTGATGTGATACTTCCCTTTAAGTGGGTCATGTATATTAGGGCTCATTTGCAGCAAAAAATTTAAAATATGGGTTTTCCTTGTTTTTTTTTAATAATAAATGGAGACTTCCTAAGGTTACGGCTGTCGAATCAGGTATGAAACCAAGAAAAAATCACTAGTTCCAAGTTTTAAAGTTTGGCATAGAAAGTTTTTTTTTAGTTAAAAGGCATTTTCGCTCGGTTTTCGGTCTACATGGCAGTAAATTGCATTAAGTTGCAGTAAATGTAGAGCTTATTAAAAGGGATGTATCTCATTACCAATCATTCTGTATTCTGAAGGTACAGCCACAACACGGGAATGTTAAGCCACTTGTTACTCTTCATAATTTAGCCGAGTAATACATACTGGATCATCATTATCATCATCATGTCAGCCGAAAGACGTCCACTGCTGGACATAGGCCTCCCCCAAGGCTCTCCACTCAGACCGGTCTTGTGCTTTTCGCATCCACCGCGGTCCCGCGAATCGACGAGGTCGTCACTCCATCTTGTTGGAGGCCTACCTACAGCCTAAACCAGATTTGCATTACACGGCCAAAATACGAACAGTGGCAAGTGGCTCAACAATCCGGTGTAGTGGCTGTACATACTCGTACGTCAACTGTGTAAGATTTCCCATTGACCTTTATAAAAAAAAACAAATATTTCTGTAATCATGAGCCGAAAGATCACCACAGCGCTTATTATAAGTTGAAGTACTTTATTATAAGAATTAAGGCTAATCTCCAGTGCATCTGCGCATAAAACTCGGTGCACCGAGCTGCAGTTAATTTATTTCGTTGCGTAACCCCACTGCAAGTGGGCACCACTTTTACTGATACTGGGGTGTTTTTATTTAACCTTTATTTCACAATACAAATGTAAAACGTACAAATGGCAATGCCTAAGGGCAATGATATACCTACTGTTATTTGTGTTGCAGTGTTTTTGTAAAATAAATGTCGGGAGTTTGAACTCAAGTCGAACGGTTTAGGCTACACCTGGTTTGTACACTCTTACAAGACAACTTAGACTCACCGGTTAATAATACGTCCGTCGAGTTGTAAAGCGAGTTGGTTAAAAGAATCAAATTCAAATATTTTATTAAACTATTCTACACTATTATTTATTTATTTATTATTTATTTGTTAGCCTACGGTGTCCCACTGCTGGGCAAAGGCCTCCCTCTCGTCCTTCCACGCATCCCTGTCTTGTGCAACCTCCTGCCAGTCCCTTCTAAAAGCGTCGAGCTGATCTCGCCATCTGCGCCTAGGTCTGCCGCGACGTCGAATTCTACACTAATATATTTTTTTTTTACTAGAAATACCAATTTACGTTCATTAGGGCTTATACTTTCCTTTTAAAATATATGCTTAAGGAAGTCACAAACCGTATGCTTGTAAAATGAGGGACGGAGTATTTGACTCGCTAGCGAGTGGTAGCTCTATCCCTCGCAGACCTCGGAACTATCCTTATAGAGTGCGAGGGACAGAGCACTCGACTCTCTAGCGAGTACGGTAATTTAAACTCATGGTAAGGGTACTGATACGTTCGCGCCGGCGTGTGATAGTGTGATACGATACGGTTCATTTTCGACATTCGTTGCTAAAGTGGTCACTCAGTCACAGACTGGGGATGCAGCTGACTCAGTACGCGGTGATTTGTTTTTATGTTTTATGTTATTGAGACATAATTAGGGATTGTTATGATTGGCTCGAAGAAAAGCTAAACTGAAGTGGCAGTGGGCGGGGCACATAGCTCGCAGGACTGATGGCCGATGGGGTCAGAAGGTTCTGGAGTGGCGTCGGCGGACCGGGCGAGCTGTAGGTAGGCCTCCAACCGGTCAACAAGACCGGTCTATGTGGAGAGCCTTGGGGGAGGCCTATGTCCAGCAGTGGACATCTTTCGGCTGATATGATGATGATGATGATGATCATTGGTCTTGTATAAAACCAGGAAATCCTTACCTACGGTGATGGAAGGAGTAATCAACAATGACCAATGATGGACACTTTATTCCTAAGGTATGTACAGAAGAACAAGAAGAGTTGTCTTTGGTTTTGTGTTGCCAACTTTACCAGGCTATAAATTTTATAATCTCGAACAAATTATTGTATTTGATCCTTGATGTTTTTCTTTTAGCGTTGTTTTGTGTTAAGTGTGTCACTTCCCGTTTTTTCACCAAGCGGTTTCAACGGAAGACCAGTGCTGGCTTTACGGCTAGCGAATGCCGAGTTGGGACCGTTTCGCAACAATTTTTCTGTGTCTTGATATTTTTGTATCTATGTAATGTGGTTTTGTTTTGTTGGGAATAAATGTCTCTTTATCTTTATCTAATCTTTAAGATAAGGGTTATTCATTTGTTATGAGACAAATAATTAATAACCTTAAGATCTTTGAATTAAGTGTTAAGTTTCCATTATTGGTGCCTTCAGCTAAAAGTGTCCATCATTAGTGTCTTCACCCTGTTAATAGTTACAAAAGCGAAAGTGTGTTCGTTTGTTTGTTTCTGTTCTGACGGTTATTGCCTTTGCCAATCGATTTGAAATTAATTTATTTTTGTCAAAGATATAGCGATAAACTACCTTTTCGCGGACGGAGTCTAAAGAAAAAGTCCTATTAATAATTTGTGCAACGGTATTTCTTTAACGGTGTATCTTATTTCTGATCAGGGTATGTACTAGGTAACGGTAAATTTACTTATATAGATGGATAAATTCATACGAGTAGAAACTATCCAAGACTAAGGGAAAAATACTCGCGTTTGTCACACAAATATTTGCCTATACAAGGAATGGGACATGGAACCGCTAGCTATTTATAGTTTTGTCTCTTTTACTGAATGGAACGTGGCAGGTTTTATAACTTAATAATACCTACGACCTCAGTTCTGAAAATGCGGACTTAGAACTCGTTTTCGGTCCGAACGCCTGCCTGAAAGTCAGAAGAAAATTTTTGGTTAGCAATAAAAAAAAGCCAGATGAGGTAGCATAGTGCAGCATCTGTGTCGTTAGGCTGTAGTGTTGCGAAAGTATAAGAATTAGGCTGACATCGGTACCGGCGCGGGAACCACTGCGATAGATACTCACATTACTCATACTCATGTCACATTTATTTGAACCTAGCGACCCGCCAGCAGCTTCGCCCCGCTGCAATTTCCTACGCTCCCGGTGGTTTTTTTTTTTCATACAAACCTTGTCCTGAGAATAACGAAGTCGTTTTGCGCTCAGCAACACATTTTTTTTTATTGCATAGAGAAGACAGACGAGCAGACAGACCACCTGATGGTAAGTGCTAACTGTGACCCATGGACATTCGCATTCACAAGCCCAAGAATGCAAATGCGTTGCCAACCCTGAGGACTAAGATGGAATGCCTCTATGCTAGTCATTACACCGGCTGTCTTATCCCCAAACCGGAACACAACAATGCAAACACTGCTGTTTGGCGGTAGGTTAATGGATAAGATGGTGGTAGCGATCCGGACGGACCCTGCATAAGGTCCTACCACCCGCAAACATTTGGCGATTCATTTTTATTATTTAGATAGAGCAAGAGATTACTCATTTAAGAGGTCTCTTACAAAGGCGGGCTGACAATGTCGTATTATTGGTATATAATGACTTGCTAAGCCAGATTTCAAAAACCGGGCAAGGGTATGGATGACCATGCTCAGTGGGATACTCTCAAAATTCCCTTTTCACCAAATGACAATATACTTAGTTGTTTTAAATATCGTGATATGCTTAAAACAATCGTAAGACGTCTTGTTTGGTTAGCTGATCAATGATCATCATGTCAGTTTTAGTGAATTTTCCGTCAAGCATAAGTGTTTGCACGGAAGTGTTTTGGTGCGGGGCAGACTAGCATTAGTAGTATGTTTATGCCGGTTCTATTTCAAAGTAGTGGTGCTATTGTGTTGCCATCCCGAGCCGTTCCCAGCGCAGCATATGTGACGTTATTGCGGTGTTAAACCAATGACAGCGCATCATTTAGGTTTCATCCAATCACCGTACGGCGTTAACTTCGTCACATCAAATATCAAGTGTTATCTTGTGTTATCGGTAAACCGGTGGTCTCATTATCAGGGGATATACAGCGTCATCGGGTTTCTGCAATAACTGAAGGAATGCCATCTGAGTCTGTATTCTACTAGATCAAACCAAATTGCTTTTGACATGTTATCGTATTGATTTTAACTTAGCCATTACTGTCCAGTAAATAAAATCTATCATTACGTTGACAATACGATAAAATGACACAAGCAATATAGTTTTAACGCGAGCTGGCTGCTGTACAGCAATAATTATAATGATGCAACACTGGGCTCAAAAATATCTGACACGCTCTTATGCCTCGAATAATAAGGACGTGTCAGATATTTTTGAGCCCAATGTTAGGAGTGTGGCGATGACTTTCCGAAAATCGAATTTCACCAGTCCTTATTTTTTCAAAAGTTTTTATCTCAGGAGAAATAATTTCACTATCATAATTTCCCAAACTGTATTTATCTGAAAAGTCGACCAGTGAAAATAATATTTTAGCTCCGCTCGGAGCTCCTACTTCTGAGTGGCCTGCTGCTAAACTAACATAACCTAAACCTACATACCTATTTCGGCTTAATTACAATGGTGAAATTTGCGACTGGAAAAAATCCAGAATGGTTAATATGCGACCAGGGAAAATTAAGAAAGGGAAAGATAGACAATCATGAATCGGAGAAATCGCAACTGGAACAATTGCTACCAAAAAAAAAGGTTTTGGGAAAAATATCGCCACACTCAATGATAGATCATATATTATGGCTGGTGACTGTCAAAGTGAAAGTCTAAGTTCTTTATTCCTCAATTACGTATAATATAATGCACATATGAATTTCAAAAAGCATTACCACCGGTTCGAAAAATAAAATCCTTTGCCCCAAGAAGAACCGGACCACATACTTCTTGTTGATAACCACAGTTATGTCACTATTATCAATAATAAGATTAATAATAAAAATAAAAATAAATAAATATCAGGGGACAATGTCACACCAATTGACCTAGTCCCAAACTAAGCTCTAGGCTTGTGCTATGGGTACTAGACAACGATATAAATACTTATATAGAGAAATATATACTTAAATACATAGAAAACATCCATGACTCAGGAACAAATATTCGCGCTCATCACACAAATATCTGCCCTTACCGGGATTTGAACCCAGGACCGCTAGCTTCGTAGGCAGGGTCACTACCAAAGTACCAACTAGGCCAGCGCGTCGTCAAAGTAATTAGATATGAAATTGTATGTCACGGCTATGTTATGATTGTTGATCCACTTATCGGTCCTTTATACCAGGCAGGCCAAGTCACGTCAAGACCCCAATGGCATGCCCGGGCACGATGTGTTGACGGTAAGAGTCATTTTAAGCTATTTTAATTAAACATAAATATAAAGTTTCAAGCGCGCGTTAATAACCGTATGCCACTAGTAACGCAAATGACGACCAAAGACGCCACGGTCTGTAGGTACTGCCAATCCAGCGCCAGTCGAAAAGTCAATTAAACCACCTGAACCCTCGGGGTCTTAGCACTGCATCAGTCCCGCTTCACTAGATTCCACAGACCTGACGGATGCACTTTAGTACCGTGGTATCTTGGACGTCCATTGACGTAGAACGACGCTTGTGTTGATACTTTAGCTCTGAAACAAGTCCACAGTTCTGCTCGTAAGCCAGGGACCGCCGCGGACTGCGCTCAAACCAAAAAAAAACCTGCCTCGATTAAATTCAGCGTACCACCGTCTACCGTGCTTGAATGTGGCGCTTTAAGCCCAAAAACAATTTGAAAGCGAACACTAAATTCTTGCGGAGAAAGAGATCTTCGAAAAATAATCGTAAAAAATAATCGCTAAAATTTCGCGTCATCTCCATTTTCGCTGGACAAAGGTCACTTTGACAAGTCATAAAAAAATATTAAAAAATTTGACTTCTGGTTTCCCGCCAAAAACTTTTACAAATCATCGAAGAAAACACATTTGAAATTCAAATATTTATGAATGGCCAGAAGTGCAAAACTTTCAGTGTGACCTATGTAGTAAAAAAATGACTTTTCTGTGAGACTTTATACAGGATCCAAATAACTAACACCACATTCCCCGTAACCATCTTGTCAAGCTGAAGTGGTTGGAAGGTTGTTTTCCGATGCGGGTAAGGTTCCAGCTAGTAGTAGCGTGTTTATGCTGGTTCTAATTCAAAAATGTGGTGCTTCTTTGGTGCCATACCGAGACAATCGCAGCGTAGCATGTGTGATGTCATCAACGGTTTTAAGCCAATGACATGACAGTGCAGCGTAGGTTTCATCCAATCACAGCACCGCTTCGGTGGATGAGATAACAGAGTGCAACATCTGAGTGTCGTTATTAAGCAGCTGTACAAAGCACAAGTACTAGCCACATCTGTACCGGCGCAGACCCACTGGGATTAGATACAACGTTTTATTAGAAATAAACCTCTATATTACGAGTGTCCCACGGAATCGCTAATAACTTGGCATCCTTTGTCCGAAGTAGTTGTTTTTTTTGTTTTGTTTTTTCTTTCAAAAAAACCTAAATCATGTGACGTTGTCACCACTACTTTTGTAAGACGGCTTTTAAGACAACTTATTTGGTTAGTTGCTAGGATGCGGGTGGTAGGACCTTGTGCAGGTACCGTCCGGATCGCTACCACCATCTTATCCATTAACCTACCGCCAAACAGCAGTGTTTGCATTGTTGTAGTCCGGTTTGGGGATAAGACAGGCGGTGTAATGACTAGCGTTGAGGTATTCCATCTTAGTCCTCAGGGTTGGCAACGCATTTGCAGTGTTAGGGTTGCAGTTATGTGAAAGCCTGAATGTCTATGGGTCTTAGTTTGAACTTACCATCAGGTGGCCTGTGTGCCTTCTCTAGAAGGCAAACGAGCATTTTTCTTTGAGTTTTAGTAAAATTTTAACTTCTGTGAGAGTTTGTTCCTCTTGTTAAGCATGTATTTGTATTTGTACGCTTGTTTCTGTGTAGGGTAGATCGCCACCAGCAGTAGTACTGTGTTTATGCCGGTTCTAATTCAAAATTGTGGTGCCTCTGTTGTGCCATTCTGAGCAAATGCCACACACAAAATCCTGGAATTTATAGTCATTAAATGAAAACATTTTTCACTTAGTTACAGTGATATGGTAGCAGACACTTGCATTGCAAAAATCCGGACAAATTCAAGAGCCGGACTAAGTCCGGACTGGATTTTAAGAGCTGGGACCGGAACCGCTTAGCATGAAAGGGGTGTTTTGAAGCGCTGAGCCTATTGTCGACTTAGTTAAATGAAAGGGCAACCATACGATACAGTTAATCCGACTAAGGTAACACAGACGGAGGGGTATCGGGATAGGGTTAGCTATCCCGATACCCCTTCGTCTGTTACCCTATCCAAACTTAATCAAACGGTTTCTAGCTGGTTTAATGTCTATGCGCAAGTGTTTCGACTTATTATTGCATTGCCTAACAATTGATTGGGTATCCAGAATTCGCCCGAAATGCGCAAAAAAGAGATTTAAATATTAAACCCATCCCAGAGATCCCATTTAGGGATAAGTTCGCCTTTGTACGTTAGTTTAGTAACAATATTGTAATATTTATATTTTTGTACAATAAAGAGTTTATACATAACATACATACATACATTAAACTACCAAAACCCTAAGGTAAGGTAAGCTCTATAGATACCGTTTACTAACTCAAAGGGGATCCCCCTAACGTGTTAAGGGGAACCACATCGATTGGGTAACCAAATGATAGGGTTAATCAAATGACGGGGTTTTCCGGTCCCTGTCTATAATGGTAACCCTATTTGGAAGTTATGGTCACGAGCGTTAATTTGGGACCTTGTAGTCGTCAATGTTATTAGAGATGAAAAATCATTTGTAACTTAGAGAAAAGGAAACTCAACCTTATTGTTGTGAAGATTGTTAGATTGACTTTATACCTAAGGTGGGTCCCAAATTTAAGTTCTTGACTGTACTTTAAAGTGTTTACATAAAGTGTCACTCTCATTTCGTAACAGTACACATAATTTTACAAAATTAAACATTATTTTAAACCTTAACCCCTTACACTACGGTTGAATTTGGAACAGTCATGTTCTTGCACTTGTTACCTTTTAGTTTCTAACCAACATGCGCGTGCGCCGCTCTTGATCTCGTGAACTTAGCGTTGTGTCAGCCGACAAGGTCACATTTACATAAATGGTAATAAATTACAATGACCATAGTAATATTTTGAATTAAATATTAAATAGTTATAATGTATTTAAATCTGTTTGGTTTCTCGCCCACGTGAGATTATTTTAATGAAATTGGTATTTAACAATGAACTTGACATTTTTATTAACATAGTGACATACTTACAAGGATGACACACATTCACGAATATTTGGGTAATTTTTTAAATTGCATAATATTATAATTGCATTTATACCGTATCATTGCATCATAGATAGGAACAAACATTAGATATAACCTTATTAATCTTATTATTCTGACCGGTATATAACAAGAGTTAAGTTGTAATTTGTCTAAAAAAAGAATAAAATCCTGGACATCAATATAATTATATTTTGTGGAATATATTTCACTGAAAAGATGTCTACGCGCGATCTCCTGTGTAAAAACACACACACAGGAGATCGCGCGCACATTAAACAAATAGCTATACGTTAAAAAAAATGTAGGGAGTCTTTAAAATAAAATAAAGGGAATAGATGCATTTTTGTATTTATTTTATTATAATATAAAGAAAATATAATGAGTATCACAAGTATAAAATATGTATAGTTTAGTAGAACAGAGAAGTTTGTACTTACAAAAAAAACTTATCGCTCTAAAACTAAATAAATATAACTTCTACAACCATGAACTTTAAAACAAGTAGCATGTTGTGTTACAAGTTTGAATAAACAATTTATATTGACTAGAAATTATCACACCACCTTTTACCACCACCCCTTAGAACTCCATCCCTTAGAACCACTGGACCACCCTTTCGAATGACCATGCACTGGCTTCCTGTACGTCACCACTTTGGGCACCGTCACCCACTTTGTCACGTGCACCACTTTGGGTACCGTCACAGCTTTCTGCACGCTGACCAATTTCTTGACTGTCACATATCTGGGTCGAGGCCGGCAACCGTGGCTACCACAAGGACTGTAGGATGATCTGTGTCCGCAACCATAGCTACCACAGGGGCTCGAGTGACTTATTATAGGTGCGGAATGGCTTATAATAGGAACAGCATGGCTACTCCCGCATCCATAACTACCGCAAGGACTAGAGTGACTTATAAGGGGTGCAGAATGGCTGATGATAGGATCAGGTTGGCTTAAAATAGGACTGGAATGGCTGCTCCCACAACCGTAACTGCCGCAACCAGAACTAATAGGTGCGTAGCTAGATATAGGTGCTGAGGGATAGGAGATGGGCGCAGAAGAGATTGGAGGAGCATAGTTTGAAGAAATTGGAGCGGAGATTGGAGCAGATATAGCTGGTGCTGATTGCGACCACCCAGATGAAGGTAAAGATGAAATAGGAGCTGATTGTGACCATCCTGAAGAAGGTAAGGATATAGGAGAGGAGATTGGAGCAGAGATTGGAGCAGAGATCGGTGCAGATTGAGACCATCCAGAGGAAGGCACGTAGCTTGAAATCGGTGCTACAGCTGGGGCTTGGGACCATCCAGAAGATGGTAAAGAAGAGATGGGAGCAGAAATAGGTGCTGATTGAGACCATCCAGCTGATGAAGAGATTGCCGGAGCTGCTTGAGACCAGCCTGAAGATGGAGCTGATAGCGCAGGTCCTTGAGACCACCCGCTGGATGCAGCTGAGGCTATAGCAGGAGATTGAGACCAGCCCGATGATGGGTAGCTCCCTGCAGACGGATAGCTACTCCCATAGCTTCCACTGGACTGCCAGCCGCTCGCGCCTCGCTTCGCTCTCTCTGCTGAAGCTATGGCTAGCAGGAAGCATGTTGCTATCTGAAAAAATAATGGTGATTACTAAAATATTTCGTCGTGAATTGCGAGATTTGGCTCTTGTTTTATCTTAATTTTAGGGTCCTTGTGAAAAGTAACCATAACTCTCCTGAACATCAAGTTAAAAAGGGTTTAAGTCTAGTATTGTCTCCGTTTATGTATATACTCATTTTAGTACGAGTTAATTCGACATAACCTTTTACCCTTACCCTTTTTCAGTAGGACCCTAGATTGAAGCACAACACTTGGTTGTTATCTTAACTATACGCGCGGATAATTGCGAATATTGCGAATTAACTCCACCTGTTACGTATCTCAAGCAACAAGTGTTGCTCATATTTAAATAATGTTCATATAAATTATGTAAAATCGTTGTTTGCTTTTTCTATCATTGAATATAGAGCAATAACAACGAGTTGTACAGGCAACCAATTTGATGTGTAGCTCACTATGGACTTTGTCAACGTGACGTTATCAGCCAAATCATAAGAAGTTTCTTGCGTTTGGTTTACAACTGTCACTTTAACATTGTCCATAGCCTAGGAATCAAATTGGTTGACTTTACCTAATTTTTTACCTCATATAAGCAATAAGTTGAATAAGATTGAAAAATGAGATAGAATTGAGTAAGTATTAATGTGTAATTTCCATGTGCATCTCCATTTTTCCAACTCTCAGCATTGTTGGTTCTTGGACCATTTGAATGCTTACTTCTTTAGTATTTGGCCTAAAGTAACTTTGGCTTGTATTTTATTTTTATGGCATAGAGAAGGCAAACGAGCACACAGGTCACCTGATGGTAAGTGGAAACTGTAACCCATAGACATTCGCATTCACAAGACTACAAGCGTAAGACTGCAAATGCGTTGCCAACCCTGAGGACTAAGATGGCATCCCTCTATGCTAGTCATATATTTGGCAATTAATACAATACATATTAGAATAACGACGACTCAGTTAACCTAGTTGTTTTAGGCAGTAAGCGTGCGTTTGTTCGATTACTGGTAAAGGCAAATCATTTTGTGATAAGTGCGAATATTTGTTCCTGAGGCGGTGGTTTTATATGTAAATAAGTGTGTAATTTATCCTTGACTTTTACCAGTACCCATAGTACTAGTCTAGAGCTTAGTTTGGGACTGGATCATTTAATGAGATATTACATATTAATGAATGATTATAATGAAGATGTTGATAATTGAATGTATACTTACAATGGCCCGCATGGTGCCCGAAGTTCTAATGCCGTCCTGAGCGCATCTCTAACTCATTTATACACCCAATTAGTTGCGCAAGCGTCCTCGAAGATATTTATATAATAAACACTTAATATTCCTAAAAACTCATCAATGGCAGTTTCCTTTGCCTTTGTTGATTATGTTTTAAAGGTAAAGCCGCGCCTATGGCGTCCAAACACAAATACCTCGTGAGGTAGTAAGTGAACCAGATGACGGTTACTTGCTATGGAAACTTGATAGGCGCTTTTGAGATTGGAATATTTTTGAATCTGGAGTCCCAGTGAAAAAAAACCGGTCTAGTGCTAGTCGGACTCGCTCATTGAGGGTTCCAAGTTATGAGCTTCATTATCTATGCAACAAGGTCCATTTTGATTAGCCTAAATTCTAATACAGAATGACAAAGTTTTTTCGTTAACTCTCAAAAACTGTAGTTAATGGACACTTCATTTTATTTTTCCCTTAAAGTACAAGTAATTATCTAAACGTCAGAATTTTTCCGGTTTTTTTGATTGATAAATTTCGGAGATATCTGTGCGGTAATTTTTTGTACATTTTTAAAAGTCAAAAAGTCAAAGTCAAAGTTCTTTATTCTTCAATTTAGGCATAATATAATGCACCTATGAATGTCAAAAAGCATTACCACCGGTTCGAAAAATAAAACCTTTGCCCCGAGAAGAACCGGCGTAAGAAACTCGGCAAGGTATATTTTTTTCAAGAAAAAGGTTTACATCATTACATTATAGTTTACAATATCTCCTTTTTTAAGCGTAGGTAAATTTATGCGTAGATTACTCATGCAGGACGGACGAATCACTGCCAAACATCCCTATCCTTTTGGCTATAAATCAAAAAGTACATAAAAAAAAAAGATTTGAAATTTGCAGATTGAGCCCTTTCATATATAACACCCCATTCTAGACCCCTTTTAATCATTTATAAAATCTTTTTTTTTTTACTAAAAACAGATGCGGGCAAGCTTTCGGGAAGACATAACCTCCAGGGGAGACCTTGACTTGATCTTCAGGAGACATACCCTTTTTCACTAGATTTTCTAAATCATTCATGTTCTTTACAAAAATTCTTCCACAGACCAGTTTAATGTGCAGTTGTAAATCAGACCCTTATGTAATAGCACGATGAAGTCACAGCGATCAAGGTCAAGATTCAAGTTCGAGACGAAAGCCCTTCGCCGGTCTAGTCAATGATCTGTTCCAGGTGTTGTAATCTACTCGGCGAAACCATTATGCTGAACGCGAATACCATGTTTTTTTAAATACTACATAAAGCGTCTGAACTGTCGGAACCTTACACAGACATTGCTCTTGCGCAGTTTACCAAATGCACGTATTGCAGTTGCAGAGGGAAAATTCTGGCAGCAAGTTTATTCCACAAATATATAATAGATAGATAGATAGATTCATTTATTCGGCTATTAAATAAAACACTAAAAACACATGCATTTGACAAAACAAAAACAACAGTAACTTATTTATAACTTATTAAAATTAAAATGAGAAGCTGGCACGCCGAAACGGAGTGCCAGCTCAGCATGTGCTGTGGCACGGAGCCGCAGCGCCGATTTTCAGCTGGACCCGTAAGAGATGGAAGATAGCAAACAAACAACAAATGAAATATAACAATCAAATGATAATTATTTAAGAAGTTAATCTTAAATTTTAATCCAATAGAAATATTTATATTAGGTTAGATATATGGTAAGCTTAACCTGATGTTAAAACGACAGGATAATCCATTTGTCACTAACTTAATTATGTTGTTGACTGCACAGCCGTAGATTATCATATCTACGATGATTCCACAAATACCGAAATGTCAAATTGCTTATTTACTTAGAAATTGTGTAGGTTGCTCGGAGTATTGGGGTTAAATATAAACAGGGTATGCTAGTAATAATTGCTAATAATAACTAACATTGGATTTCACAGTATAATTTCAAATACTGCTATTTTTTATCCGACTGCGTCAGAAGGAGGTTAATGTTTTTCGAGTGTATATTTGTATGTATTTATGTCTATTTCTGATTTCAACATATAAGGTGTCGTTACATTAGTCTTGGTTGTGGGAGTGACATAGGCTTTAATATTTAAATCAAAGTTATGACACGGTTTTTTTAAATTTAAAATTATATTATACTAAGTCATTATTATGTCAAGTTATTATTATTACTGTATAGTGTATATCGACGACCGTAATCTAAATTGACGTAACGGACAAATGGCTACTTTTCAGGAAAGCCAAAAAACTGTATTTTTTTTCTTTTAAAATTCATAATTTTGTTGTTTGTTAACGTATCATGTAACTAAAATTAGCCAATTATTTATTTTTCTTCACTCTTTAAGTACAAATAACTCAATTTATCATTTAACGCTTAGTTACCGAGATAGCATGTCCCTTACGTCAAAAAAATAATTTAAAATGTCCGTTAAACCCTTCTTTAATATTAGACTTCGGGGTAAATTTGACGTATCAAGAACTAAATTAAGAGAAATTGAAAATAATAGGATGTAACTCCATTTAAACTGATCTATTACATGGTGTAAAAGGTACATGGAATTTATTATTTGTTGAAATAATACACGAAATCATAAATGTAATTGTGTTATTTAGTAGAGTATTGAACAATTTAAAAGATAAATTATGGCATAGGTACATACATTATCATAATGATATGCAAGTAACTAATAACAAGTAACAAAATAAAATTTAACACGCTATTTTATGTAAAATCGAGTACAAAATATCGAAACATTAACATAATTGTATAGAGGACGCCCAAGACTTCGTACGCGTAGAATTAGTTTCCCGCTACTCCCCCCCTATTTTAACCCCTTAGAGAGTGAATTTCCAAAAATCCTTTCTTAGTGCTCACTTACATCATTAAACAAACCCCTTGTATTGAATTTCAAGTTTCCATGGTACAGTAGTTTTGGCTCTGCGTTGATATATAAGTCAGTGAGTCAGATTTGCCCTTTATATCTATAGAGAAGTATCAGTACTGATTGATCAAAGAATATACTGGGTAAATATTCGTTGTGATAACGCTTTGGGAACTTGTTTTGTATACTAAAGGACTCGCAAAATAAACACAAACCCGGTTATTACGTGCCACCGAAAATGAAATATTTTATTAAAAACTAACTTCTACCACCAATTTCATCTGCGTAGATTTTGATTAAAAATTTCGGGATTATGTCCTATTCCAGAACCTAACCTATGTGTGCCAAGTTTCATCTCAATCCGTTTAGAGTGTTTGAAGCGTGACTGAGTAACAAACATCCAAACACTCACACCTTCTCATTCATAATATGAGTAATATAAGATACATACTGCAATAACTTGTCTTATGCTCGCAGTAATTTATCGCTTCGAGCTAAGAGTGATTCTGTATGGAGTAATATAGTATATCTCTTCTCATTAATTTTCCAAAAGTACTTGAAGAGTGCGTCTTTACAAACATACGTGAAGAACAGAACTGAGCATCACAGCACTCAGCTAAAACCAGCAGCAACATCTTAAGTCCCAGATAGACGGACGAGTAAGCAGGCGTACTGAAAGCTCGACGACCTTTTTCGCCCGCGCTTACCTTTAGAAGTTCGCGTATCTACTTAGGATGATACAGGGACGAGTAAGGTCGCCGAGACATAAGTACGACGTACTAACTCGCACGTCTATCTGGGACTTTACTGTAAACATGGTCATAGTGATATCTCTTTTAACGGAAGGAATTTAAAATGAGTTTATTCCCCGTGGCACAACTATTTGGCACAACTGACCAAAATCTGTATCATAAATATGAGGTAGGTTTAGGTTTTGTTAGTTCTTCAGCAGGCCCGGAGGGCCAAACTACCCAGAAATAGGAGCTCTGCGAGAGCAGAGCTCCGTCGACTCTATTAAATTTGATTTTGAAATAGAAATCATTGGTCAGTTGTGCCACGCAGTGCCTAGGGAAAGAAAGGTTAAAATGCTTGCGAGTAATTCAGCTATATCAACGAACACTGCGTCTGTCATCTAATAAAAGAGATAACGCTAACATCTATGGGAATAGTTCAAATTAGGCAGTTATGTTTTAACGTAAGGGCCGGTAGTTTACTGCTTGTAGTAGTGAAAAAATTACGTATACATGCCATGAACACATATTTCAAACAATGACAGATGGGCGTAAGGTCTGTATTGTCTTACATCTGCAAAAGCAAAACTGCGTATCGTAGAAATGTTTGCTAACAGAATTGTCCCTTACGACTCAGGTAAATGAAGAAGATGATAGTTACGTCTATTTGTGATTTAATGAAATGTATTGTGTAGATACTTTTTGAGAACGTAAAATGGTGTATCGGCCTTTTACTTATTTGATGGCTCCTTACGACGTTAGGTGAATCGCGAAGACGACAGTTACACCACGATGGATTTGAATATTATTTCTTTATGTTTGATACGTCTATTTTTTTTCAAAAACTGCGTCGAAGTAACCGTTTTTTAAGGGTGTAAGGGGCATGTTTTTTCAAGCTATCGAGATGTAACCTATACCATTCGAAAGAGAAAAAAAAACTGAATACAACTGCATTCATAACTCATTTTCGCCCTTTTGTCCCTTACGCCAATTTAGATTACGGTCGTCGATATGTATAGTGTATTTTTTTACCTATTAGATTTAAAATCATATTTGTTATTATTATAATTGCCACTAAATGTTTATAACTGTTGTTATGAATAAAAATTAATAAAAATAAAGCAATTAATTAGTTTTTAATGTTTTCTTTTTTTTTTGACTTGTTAATACACAGTCATTTCATACCATTTGACTATGTATGACACTGCTTTTAATCGTTATTTCTGCCGTTCTATTCAACTGGGTAAACAATACTGATCTTGTGACGTATTATGTTAGGGTAACGTTTAGCGTCGCTAAAATCGCGTAACTGTCAAAAAAATCCATGCATATATTTAGCTCCGAGCGAAAACATTCGTCACCCCTAAATCAAGTCCGATTTTTTCGATTTTTGAATATATTGTAGTTATTATAAAGGTCTGTTACTGTACGTTTATGTTTTTTTGTTTTTTTAATTTGTGTTGTACGTTATATTTTCTTTGAAAGGAAAACGTAGACATAGTTTTTCATGATATCTACAAAACATTCGAAAATCGTAAATATCGGACATGGTTTAAAGGGAGAAAAACGTTTTCGCATTATGTATGGAGTTTTTTAGCTTCACAATCCTTTTATGCAAATAAGAACTATCGTGATATTGACAATTCGATAACAAGCCATAAGCAATATGATTGTCACCGTGGAAAATATAAGCAGAGTTTGAAACTCCACAGTATTGTTGGTCAGGGAAATGCACAGGATATATGAAGGAAACAATGAATTTTGTCAATTGCCTGTATAAATTTATTAGTTACATACATTTTACAATCCAATGATCACTTTTTTCTGGACAAAAATATATAATACAGCAGTGCTGATGTTATTGTATTGCTACCGCATTTTCATCTTACGTATTTCCATGAAAATATAGATTTTAATCGTAACGATCTTAACGGGGGCCCTAACATACCTGCGTTTATCGCGTGACAAAGTTTGGATAAGGCATCCGTCACCTTCTGACACGTAAATAAGTACGACAGTGACGGATTCTTTATCCACTTTTGACATGCGATATGATGCTGCCATACTAGGCTCACAGGATTGTATAAAGTTTTGGTAAAGCAAAGTTTTTAAGAGGTGTATTTTAGATTGTGATAACTTTCGCAATATTTAGACATAAGTATTTAATAATGATAAATTTACACAATTAAGTTCTGTTTAACTACAAATACTCTGTATATTTATTCAATTAAAATCTTCTTTGTGCTTCTTTCTCGTTAATGTTAAATTGCTAGAAACAAAATGGCGCGGGATTCCGTATCGACGAATCAGTAGGGTCACAAATGCAATTGCTATGTTATTCTATAAACGATTTTTTATACATTTTCAGACTATCATAACTTGACCCGTGCGTTTGTTGGCATCACGCGGCGTTAGGTACCTATAACCGACGACCGACGAAGATCAATTAAATATCAAAAAGAGGCACTGTTTATACGCACAAAGGAGTCATCCTATCCCAAGATAAAATCTGGCACAGAGGAAGCCGTCCTAGATTAAAACTTTGAAAAAGTACTTTATTTGAATTACACCACGCGTTCACAAATTCACAATCACGGGCGATTTTCTGCCTAGCAAAACATTAATTACCACGCTTCAGATTACCACCAGCCACTGTTCCAACCGCTGTTCCACCCTTTGTTCCAGCCGGAGTTCCAGCCGTTCCACCCGCCGCCGGAGGACCAGCCAGGGTAGGAGGAGTAGCGCCGGACCACCACGGGCCGGTAGTGGGAGTAGGAGGGAGACCAGCCGATGTAGCCAGCTGAGGCCAGGGCGAGAGCCAGGAGGAAGACAAAAGCCTGAAAAGGATGGAGATGAAAAAAAAGTTCATTTGGTTTAAAGCACTTGGGTAGTCACCAGCATAATACGTGACCCAGCATTGGACTCAAAAAATATCTGACATTTCCTTATTACTGCAAGAGTGGAGGCATAAGATGGTGTCAGATATTTTTGACTCCAATCGTGGATCACACATTATTGCTGGTGACTGTAGTTATATACAAATTTGCAATGCACCTCCGGTTATTCCAATGGTAAATTAATACCTGTGATGAAAGAGATGATGATGATGTGGTGATGATAGGTATGTGCGTGGTGGACATGAGGAAAGTCTTTGATGGACGTTGGTTCAATGTTTTTTAGGGTTCCGTAGTCAAACTAGGGACCCTTATAGTTTCACCATGTCCGTCCGTCCGCAGCCTAGCTCAGAGACTCGTACTAAAAAGCTGTTATTTGGCATGAATAAAAATATTAGACATACCAACAAAATGGTACAATAAAATTATAAAAAAAAATATTAGTGTATCTTCCCTTCACGTAACGTGGTGATGTATTTTTTTTTCTTGTCTACCCAATAGAGTCGGATGTCGTTGGATAGGTCCGTCAAAAATATTGTGGGTTAGTGAAAACAATTTTTCGATTGAGGGATCCGTTTAGGAAATATTAACCTTTAAAGTGCTGTTTTGTGTTAGAGCCAAGTGTCGCCCCCTACAGCCAGAACTAAAAATACTAAAAATCTAAAAAATAACTTAAATGAAAGCACATATAATGAATTTAATAGGAAAACTATCATGACCAAGTAGACTTCATTGGTTCTTAAGTTACAAACGGTTTAAATCTTTATACCTACCGAAAACTGATTTTCGGTGTTGGTAAACTGACCGCGACCTATGTCGATGTATGGGGATAATAGTTTTCCATCGACAAACTTAAGTTGGCCGCGAGGTCTGATTTGATTCTAGTAAAGGCTTTGGAACCCTACACTGAGCATGGTCCGACATGTTCTTGCCCGGTCACATAGCCCATCTGCAGCCGTGTTCGCAGTATTATGTTCCTGAGTGAGGGTAGAGGCATTCAATTTAAGTCCTCAGGCTTGACAACGCATTTGCAGTCTTGAGATTGTCATCCTATGATTCAAATGTCTAGAATGGACTTTAGAGTCCACTTACTGTAATGGCCTGTTTGCTCGTTTGACTTTACTTATCTGCTATAAAAAATGGGAACTCAGAACCATTGACATTTGCATTCTTAAGACAATCTCAAGACTTCAAACTCATAGCCCATCCAGAGGACTATGATGGTATGCCTGTACAAAAATCGAGTTTTTATTGGGATAGTGCCAAATTCTAATGCATCTTAATTCGAATGTTCATTTGTCCTAAAATAATCGCGCCTTAAATTATTTAACTTTTCAATGTTGTTTCATGACAACATTACCCACACTGAACACAGATATTTAAAAACAAACATGATAATGTCTGACTAAAATCACACAAAAGGTCAAAAAATAAAGCAAATAAAGAAGCACCTACTATTATCACTTGACAGGGTCATCTAATTGTTAGGTATTTTTCACTAAGTTTTAAATGTAAAATCTTTTTTTAACAGAAAGCACATGGTATCTAATCTAATCTATGGCATAGTGTATAATTAATAAACCGATCTTGAGTGACCCGTCAACAAGACTCAGGACTCAGGTATAACAGTTTTCTAATGACTCAAGTCTAGACTAGTCTACAGTCTAGAGTCTCAAGACTAGCACTTCACTTAAAATTAGTTTAAGTATACCCGACAACAACTACCAAAAATCAAAGCCCTAGATCAGCGGTCAACTAAATCGAACATAGATTTAAGTAAATTAAATTCACTGTTGCACTTACAACGATCTTCATGGTGCAGTGATGCTCGATATGCACCGCGCGCACATCTCCCGCGTTTATATACCCGCGTCGCAATTTGCGCATCGCATGTTTACCTGTTTTCAGTTCACTTTTATGTTACGATATATTTTTGATACTTTTGGTAGTTTGAGGTAATCTACATTTTGGCTGCGATTTCGTCCTCGTGAGCAGTTTCGTCTCTGATTCGAAATTCTATGCTAGAACTTAAAGATCATCATTAGATGACATGACATTCATTAAGTAGTGGGTGGACCTGGATGATAATCTGAAAGTAAAGGTAGTTTTCAAACCATTTAGAAATGCAATTTGAAAAATAAAACTTTAATTTTAATGATTTTTTTCCTGTTACTTTAGTTATCTTTTCTTTACATAAATATGTTACCTGGATGACCAGGCTTTGCTCGGTCCGATACCTAGCTAGATCGATTTATCGCCCCCGAAACCTCCTACATACTAAATTTCATCTTGTTCAAATCGTTGGAGCCGTTTCCGAGATTCAGATTGTATATTATATACCTAGATATAAATATATATACATATTTTATATAAATATTTTTTTATTACTACTACTTATACTCCCTATGAAAATTCTTAGTTTTGACACATTTTCTTGCACAAGCTACGCTTGAATGTTTTTTATTTTTATTTTTATTTTATGTTAAATTCATTGTTTTATATCATGCTAGGTTAAGTTTTATAATTGTATAATATCATAAGTAGTACCTATTTTAAAAAACGACTGACTATTGAGTTTCTTTCGGCGTTTCTTCTCAGCAGTGGTCTCTTGCGAAGCGCTGGTAGATTTTGACGTGTAAAAGTGCCCGTGCGGCCTACTTACTGAATAAACATCTTTTATCTTTTTTTTTTTTTATACATATACAAGTATATTTACCGGATTTGCTCGCTTAAAGGTTTTAGATAGATATATTAGATAAATTATGTTCAAATAGGTACCTTCATAAATAAATACAGAGATATACATCAACATACACAAACTTGTATAAACTAGGTTTTGTGTAGAGGAGAGTTGATATTTAGGAGATAGGGTCAAGCCAGAACTTCTTCAATTTACCTTTTAGGGAATCTACCGTTTGCGATTGCTTAATGCCAGTCGGTAGCACAACCTGACAGAATGTACCGAAAAGGATTTAAACGATAAAAAACTATAGACAGGTTACTAATAATGAGGTTTTACGTACGCAGACGTCATATAAATGCTGTAACAAGGTTATTTTAACTATACTCAGGAGCAAAAATACCGGGTCAGAGTGGGTTTTTCATACAAACGAGATTATTTCGTAGCCATGGTTCCTCGCCAGGAAATGCTTTCAGAGAAATCTGATGATGAATACCCCGAGCATCAATACAGGACTTCCAAAGTGCCTAGAATACCCAACGAATGAATTTGCGGTTAACGCCCGCAATAAAATATAAGGAAATCCAAGAACTGACCCAAACTCTCCCGCTGTGGTGTTAACTGATTGTGCGATCAGTTAGGTATCTTAAGAACTTTTGACCTCCTCTATTGAACCTCCGAGTATCCACCATTAAATCTCACTCAAAACAACCCCTGGCGAGGAATAGCGCTTCGAAATAGTCTCGTTTGTATGAAAAACGCATTCTGACCCGGTATTTTTGCTCCGGAGTGTACACGAGATAAGATTTTAAACTTTTGGTAGGCTTGAGTAATGCGATCACGCCGGGCGATAGCGGTGTAGCGATAGGACAAGTGGCAAGCACGCTTTCTCGCAATGTCTAGTAGCTAATCAGATGCTAAAAAAGCCACCTATTTATTACACTGCTGGTTACAGTTTACGTTAGTATGTTCGAAATATGGTTTTTACCGACGGACGAAGCGATGCCTAGTAGTAATTATAGGTAGGTATAATAATAATATATATCTGGGGACAATGTCACACCAATTGACCTAGTCCCAAACTAAGCTCTAGGCTTGTACTATGGGTACTAGACATCGATATACATACTTATGATAGATATATGTATACTGAAATATATTGAAAACATCCATGAATCATGTCATGAGCAAATATTCGCGCTCATCATATCACACAAATCCCGGTAAGGACAGTTACCGCGATTTGAACCCAGGACCGCTAGCGCCGTAGGTAGGGTCAACCAACTAGGCTTATACTACTTACGAATAGGCTAACGCGTCATTGAAACAGAACCTAAACTCAATTATAGAGATTGTAGTTATAAATTACCCGTCATTTCAGGTCGCCCTTCCCATCTCTCAAACGGTTTAAGCCGCCTCCTCGCGGAGATGACGTTAACGTGCATGTTTTGACTTTTCGAAAGGTCAGGATGGTAAAATATGCCTATGAAGATGTTTATTAACATTTGCGAGTTTAACCGAGAATTCGTGCATTTGCTAATTGGCCATCGTAGCCTATAAAATAAATATATAGCATGTTAATTATTATAGTGACACACGTGCATTACAAGTCTAACAAAACCCTTTTAAAATATAAGTTATGTTTTGATACTTACCGCCTGTTTCACAATCGACAAGTCAAGCGTATTTGACAGATAAATTTAGTCCTTTCTCTTTCTTACACTTGAAAATAGACAAGGATAGAGCCAACTTTAAATGGCAGATAAACTTACTTGTCGATTGTGAAACAGGCCCTTAATGTCGTAAACCTAATGTTAGTTATCATGTACATATTTCTTATACCCCACCTTTTTTTTATGGCGTAGATAAGGCAAACGAGCACACAGGCCAGCTGATGGTAAGTGCAAACTGTGACCCATAGACATTCGCATTCACAAGACTGCCAGCCTAAGACTGCAACTGCGTTGCCAACCCAGAGGACTAAGATGGAATGCCTCTATGCTAGTCATTACACTTGCTGCTTATCCCCAAACTGAAACACGCAATGCAACTGCTGTTTGGCGGTAGGTTAATGGATAAGATGGTGGTAGCGATCCGGACGGACCCCGCACAAGGTCCTACCAGTTAAATACCTATTGACACTCGTGACGCTATTAAGACGAATCTTAAGACACCTCGCCTGTCGAAATCTGACCATCGGTTCAGCCTTTACAAGGGAATAAAGAACCATACATAGGTACATACACTTACATACACATACATACATACATACAGGTCAAAAACATTATCCCCCCCCCTTCGGCAGTCGGGTAAAAATATACGATCGATATAACCCCTAAGTATGTTCAGCTCTTTTTACTAGTTTCGGAGATATTGATTATTTTAATCTGAGATTTTGTAATTTTCCCTAATGCCCATGTTACGGACAAATCATTTATTTTGTTGGTTTATTTTAGATGGTTTTCGGTGGTATCTTGCAATATTACAATCATTACGAATCAACGTAGTTTTGAAGAAGAAAAAATAAATTTATCCACTACACAGAAAACACACATATAGACATAACAAAATGAACAATATGACAGGTACAGCACCTATTTGCCCGTTTTTTTAAATCAAGTGTCTTAGGTTTCACGTAAAGTATTTTTTTCCATACAAAGTGAAAAACCTAGACTTTTGGAGAGACAAACTTTGTCTTTACTTAAAAAGTTAGAAAACGAGCAACTGAGTTTAAATCCTTTGCTGATTTGTTATGATTCCAATAGTTCTTAATAACTACTACTACCTACTACTACGAGTATGTACTGGAAAACTTCTGGAATAAGCATTTTTTGTGACTGGCACAATTTTTTTCATTAAAATTTTCCATTTTGCCGAAACTAGATAGCTTTTTAGCTGCTCTACCATCCCTAGGCGGTTGACGTTGATATCCGGAATTACCGTAACCGTCCAATGCCAGGCTGCGCAATTCGAGATTGTGGCTTGCCATTTGCTGATGCTGCGATCACCTGTCGTATCATCAGGAAGAGATGCCGTTCATCATCATTCTGCGAAGACGCTGTGTCCATGTCTCAGGCCGAGATGTGTGACACAGGCGCGACATAACTTATATTATTTGTTGTTATATAATAAAAAATTAATATTCTAGCCTATTCATTCAAGGAGCAATGTCCTGAATATTACATCTATAGGTAGGAAAACTTCGGTCAGAGACTTGGCAAAGGTCAGATCACTGACGGATGGAAGGGGACACAGGTCCACTTATAATTAAATTATGTTTGGTAGGATTTAATCCAACAACAACAAGATGGAGTGACGACCTCGTAAAGATCGCGGGAGCGCGGTGGATGCGAAAAGCATAAGACCGGTCTGAGTGGAGAGCCTCGGGGGAGGCCTATGTCCAGCGGTGGACGTCTTTTTGCTGACATGATGATGAGGACTTAATGAGTCTGAGGGTGACTTGACTAAGGTCAAATCACTGACAGACAAAGAGTCTTATTACTTTGGTAAGGCCATCAATGATTGCTTGTCATAATGCGTTTTGGTAGTCCAGCATCCTCCATGTTTAACTGTCAAATTTGTAGTTTAGCTTTTCAATCGCGGTTCTTCTTTTTCGGAGTTTTCCGAGAACCAAAGCCCGCTGTGCTATTTGGTTTATTAACGGGTTATCCAATCCGATTCTAACTTAAAAACACGTTTAGCACAGAAGGTTATCCAATATTTAGGACGATTTAGTATATGTTATGTGTAGCGTAGCGTTCTCCGTGTAGGTAGAATTTAGGGACTGGTAGGTTTCATCGCCTGTTGACCCCACACCTCCACCATGTCAAGGTGGGGATCTTGTCTCTGAAATAAACACTGTTTTTTTGAACGAACTTGGTATACTTAATTTCCTTATGATAGCGACTGACCAATTGTATAAAACAACGGGACGACATTCTATGGAGCTGTTTGCTTTTGAATTTACATATTGAAAAGCAAATTCGACATATCCTATAAAAATAACAGTGCAATAAGGTCTATTTTACAAACTAAAACCTTATTGTACTACAGTACGAGTAATCATATAATAAATACTATAGGTATTTCAAAATCGTGACTACGCAAAGCTAACAGAAAACTTTATAAGATTTTTAATTTTAATTTTAACTCGACTGGTAAGTTAGTCATTTATTTCTTCCTTCCCCTCTGCATGCACGCAATGGTTCCCGACATTGAATAACTATTTATTTACCATTCCCAAAAATATTATACCCACAAAACGATTTTTTTATATTTTCTCGCCAAGGAAAACTAGTCAGTGTTGTTACCTCAGCGATATTGACAAAGTCAGCGTTTGTTGCGCAAGCGGCGATCGGAGACGATACGTTTATGTTCTGGTCCAATGTGGGTTAATCATTTGTAAAGCAAGGTCACTATTTTAATGTTACTCTTGAAATTATTTTAGAAACCAGTTTTACTAAGGTGTGGACGTATTGTGAACTACACCCAGGAGCAAAAACACCAGGTCAGAGTGCGTTTTTCATACAAACGAGACTATTTCGAAGCCTTCGTTCCTCGCGAGGTGTTGTTTTGAGTGAGTTTTAATGGTGGATACTGCGAGGTTCAATAGAGGAGTCAAAAGTTCTTAAGATACCTAACTGATCGCTCAACCAGTTAACACCACAGCGGGAGAGTTTGGGTCAGCACTTGGATTGTCCTACATTTTATTGCCATTTTAGTTGTTTTTCTGAACATGCACAATTCCGGCGTTAACCGCAGATTCATTCAGTTGGGTATCCTAGGCACTCTGGAAGTCCTGTATCGATACTCGGGGTATTCATCATCAGATTTCACTAAAAGCATTCTCTGGCGAGGAACCAAGGTTTCGAAATAGCCTCTTTAGTATGAAAAAAGCACTCTGACCCGTTATTTTTGCTCCTGAGTGTACTTTGCCCGCGATATAACGCTGCTTCCTACCCTTATTTTCCAAAATTGGAAAAGTTTTCCCACCCCCGTTTTTTTTTGAAAAGATTCAAAATTTAGGACAGAAAAAAAATGTGCCGAGGAAAAGTTTTAGACCATATAGCTAAGTGCCTTTCTCTACTTAGAAATTTACAGGGTTATGATCAGCGATTGACTGCTTTTTCACCTGAGCCCGTATTATGGTCGCTTATATCGCGGTAGATAAAGCATCCGTCACTCTCGCACTTATACTGGTCAGAAAGTGACAGATGTTTTATTCACGTTTATGTACTATAAGCCCAATGGAACCCTGTGCCACCATAGAACTGTGTCACATTGACGTTATGAGTCAAGTCGGAACCCTAAAAAGCAAGATTGGAGTAAATATTAGTAGTTACCATGTACAACGGTTGGCCCTGTGAGTATAGTTATACCTTGTCGCTTTAAGGCCTTTGACAGATTATTGAAGCAGTTCAAACATGACGTTAAAGTGACAAAGAACTGTGCAGCTAGTTACTTATAAGGCCGACCGTACAAATATTAATATTCTCTCTAATATTGCTTTTTGTACTGTCACTTGTGTTGTAGTGTGTCTTTGTCAAATACCATATGAGATTGAGTTTTGAGTATACTAAAATAAAGTATACGGAATAAAGACCAACATCCTAACCTCAACGGGCATTCGCTGTGATTACTGCCTTTTGGTTTAAGTGTATTTTTATCAATAAAACTTACCCTAATATTACTAATTACACGAGTTCTCATTCATGTTTTCATGAAATAATGTTAAAATAACAAAATAATCAAGATGGGAACTGTCAGATTTTGGTCTTTAATTCGATTTTCGAATATAGTAATGTAAGTTTTTCGTCTATATTTTATTCTTAAGAAAATAACCACAAAACAATTTATTCGTGAAACTATTTGTTTATTTAATTTGACAAAAGATTAAATTTTTATTTTATGTGTAAACTATTTTTAACTCGGTTCTTAACCATGGAAGAATCTTATAAAGCCATCACAAAATAACTTTCTACTTTGCTATTTCAACTCGTTTTAAAATAGTGTCACGAATAAATTGTTATATTGTTATTGTCTTAAGAATAAAATTTCCTCTATATTGACGATGTATAATTCATAATTCTTTATTCTGTAAGGATTATACATTGTCATACATGTTCAGTAAGTGGGTTTTAATTGCATTAAAAATAAATCATAAAAATAATAATATCAATAATTACAAATAACAATCAGTCAACCGCTACAGAATAGAATTTATATGAAAGTATTTAAACTGTCATGCATGCGTTCCCCTAATGGCCGAACCCTATATTCAAACCGCGGTTAGATAGGCTTACTTCGGATTAAAATTTGACATATTTTGTATGGGCAAGACGCCTTCATATCTATCCGCAATTTAAATATAGGGTTCAGCCATCAATTTTATAAATTTTACCGGATATCTTCAACTTGTTCATATCATTTTTGGATTGCAACATGGGAGCATGGCATGTCTATTGTAAGGCTAGACGTGATTCCTACAGTCATTTAAGTTTGCAGAATGTACCTTGTACAGTTCCAAGTCCCCATTCAAGTGTGATGTAGTACATGATGAAGGTTCCAGGTTCTCTCGGTGTCTATCACCTATATTTAATTAATGTATTTTATTTACTTTCATTTATAGATTATCTCTTATCACGCTTTAGTATACCTTTGGTTTTAATGACATTTTGGTTTCAATTGTTTGTACCCTGAACAATAATGTACGAAAGGGTTTGATTCATTATATCGAGAGCCACGATCAGCTTAAATATCATGAATGCATAGGTACTTGTGTAAAAAAAAAAACGAATGTTTAAATAACGTACATATTTATTTGGTTTGGAAAATATTTGGTGTTAGCTCAGCGCTTTACCAACCGGCGGCGTATCTAGGGGGGACTATGAGCTTAGATTGAGGGTAGAGAGGGGCAGAGTGCAGGATGGTGCCAGAGTGGAGAGAGTGAGAGGTCAGAAGGCGAGCGGAGAGAGGGGAGTGAGCGGAATCGAGGGAGTTGGCGGTCAAGAGGGGAGCGGAATGGAGAGAGTAAGCGGAGTGGAGAGAGTGGGCGGGCAAGATGGGGGAGGAGTGGAGCGAGTGACTGGACAAGAGGGGATTAGAGCTGAGAGAGTTAGTTGTCAGGAGCGGAGCCGACAGGAGAGACGGTGTGGATAGGTGCGGCTCCGAGTGGAGAGAGTGAGCAGACAGGAGCGGAGCGTAGTGGAGAGAGTGAGCGGACAGGAGCGGAGCGGAGGGGAGAGAGTGAGAGGACAAGAGGGGAGAGGAGTCGAGAGAGTGAGCGGGCAGGAGGGAAGCGGAGTGGAGTGGACCGTGGATGGAATGGCCCAGAGAACCATAAACGGAGTGAGAAAGGGGTGTACGCAGAAGAGGGGCAGAGTGCAAATGAGCCCTAGCGTACGGCAAGGACGAGTGAAGCGAGTCTAACAGCGAGGGAGAGTGCAGAGAAACTTTGACTGCGGGAGCAGGTAGTGAAGATTGTCCGTACAACTGCAATGACGGTCCGCCGAAAACCTGGGCTGGCAGGATAGGCGGGGTGTGGAGATGGTGCGGGCCCAGGGGAGGGAGGAGGCTGCCAGGCTCTCCGTAGATGCCTCGCTTTTGGTGGGCGGAGACTGAAGCCGCCAAGGCAAGAAGGGCGCACACCTAGAAGGAAAACAATCAAATTAATATTCACATAGTAAAGCAGGAAAGTTACAGTATAAGTAGGACAGACAATCGGCATTCGGTCATAGTTAACAGTTGTTATTTACGATACCTATACAATGGCGAGCTGTATTTAGGACTCCAACAAGATGGAGTGACGACCTCGTCAGGATCGCGGGAGCGCGGTGGATGCAAAAGCACAAGAGCGGTCTGAGTGGAGAGCCTTGGGGGAGGCCTATGTCCAGCAGTAGACGTCTCTTGGCTGACATGGTGTTGATACAATACAAATAAAGTATTTTTATATCACTTTTACTGCCGGCTTTACTTCAGACACTCGAAGACTTCAGATGAGACAGTTAAAATCGACCTCCTAGATTTTTTTACTTAGCTAGTTAGTTACAAATATGTTTCATATTTATTTGTTCCTTATATAACCGTTATCTGAAAGGTTTTTTGTTGTTTTTCATTGTTAAAAAGGTTATTTTTTTCGAAAACCGGAATATAATTTGGTTTTTATGTATGAAAAAATAACGTCCTATAATAACGTCGTTAAACGAAGTGCAAAAGCCTTTGGTGATGATCATACTATCACTGATAACTCACTATTAAGACACAAGTCAAACCAGTCCAAACTTGTTGGGTAAACCACTAAGTCCTCATACCAATCAATTCATGTAACAATCAGAAGTAAAGTAAGACTTCCTGGACTAAATTATGAATAAAACAAATAGGTAATCTAAAGAAAGTATTATTATTTTTAAAAACTAAGATACTCCTAAATACACTCAGGAGCAAAAATAACGGGTCAGAGTGCGTTTTTCATACTAAAGAGGCTATTTCGAAGCCTTGGTTCCTCGCCAGGGAATGCTTTTAGTGAATCTGATGATGAATACCCCGAGCATCGATACAGGACTTCCAGAGTGCCTAGGATACCCAACTGAATGAATCAGTTCAGAAAAACATCTAAAATGGCAATAAAATGTAAGGAAATCCAAGTGCTGACCCAAACTCTCACGCTGTTGTGTAAACTGATTGTGCGATCAGTTAGGTATCTTAAGAACTTTTGACCTCCTCTATTGAACCTCGCAGTATCCACCATTAAACCCCTGGCAAGGAACGAAGGCTTCGAAATAGTCTCGTTTTTATGAAAAACGCACTCTGATCCGGTATTTTTGCTCCTGAGTGTACAATTTAACACACAACCCATTGCCATCGAATGCATTTTCAATAAAAAGAAAGGTTTTGTCGTCAAATAATCAAACTTAAAATTATAGTGGTTAAGTGTATAAATCTTCAATAAACCACGCTCGATGTTCACAAGTACGAGATTACAGACTAACAATGGTTGATTGGTTTTTTACACCATGTGCCATTTCCTTTGATTTCCATTCATAAGTATGTGACGTAACAGCATTCGCGTACGAATTCCAAATGACACGTAGTTGAAGCACAAAACGTACTAAGTAAATACTACAAACAGTATCGTACGGTATACCTCTCTTTTATACACAAACATTTCATCGAATGAAATTTCATAGAAAACGATTTCTAGAATATTCAAGTAGCATATTTTTTTCAAGGAATGTGGTTACATCGAGTATTCGTTACAATTTAATAATTCTTAGAACAATTACTGAACGAATTTATCATTTAACAGAGTGAAATAATATCGATTTTTATTTCTTCGATGTATTGTTACAAGAAGGTTTTATTTTACTTATAGCCCATACATATTATATTTTAGACAAATACAAGAGTCATGCAAATTAATTTGAAATAACCAATATTTAAATACATAATGGTAATTTCGCCTAATGTACGAAATATCTAACCGATAGGTTAGAGCCGTGTCAAGGCGCGAAGCGCCGAAACTACGCGAAATAGAAGCTCCGCGCAACGGAGTTCCTTCGACGTGTTCGTACACTTATTTTTAAGTTACCGAAAAAAGGTAAAACTAGCCAGAAAAATATTAGTAAACTGTACATTATCATCAAAATGAAAATGGCAGCCTTGCAAGATAATATTCTCAAAATTGGACCGTAAACTCATAATAGCTGCCTTTTCGAATAACACATATTGAAATGATTTTCTAAGACTTAACTATTACAAGATTAATTTTTTTTTTTTTATAAAAGACATGATATGAAGTTTGTAAAATTATCAATCTACTAAATAATAAATGTACAATTTAAAAACCGGGTATTTGACCACACTCGTATTAAGCTTTCCACGAAATTAATTGTCTATGAAATGAAATTACGTGAAACGTCGACTTTGAATGGTCTTATTCTATTAAAAAAATGACGATCCAAGGGTAAACCAGTATCGTATCTACTCCATAATATGCATGTGAACAATGGTTTTCCTATGCTAGATAGAACTCCCTTAATCCAATCTGTTATTTTGCCCGTACTAAATTTGAATTATAATGTCAAAACAACGTAGAAACCTTTTTTTCTTGCTCTATGTAGTTATAGAAACACTAAATTTGATTTTTAAAATAAAATATATAAAATTGAACTTACGAATAATTTCATTTTCACTGGATTGCTGGAGTTATCAGAGATAATGCTGTCAGGCGTGTCTCCGTCACCGGTTTTATACGAGCACTAGTAATTAACAAATGATATGTTGCAAGCCCTCAGCACATCCCTCCTCCGATGATCCCAATGTGGAAACTGTGACGACACCTTAATGTCAATGCTACACATTAAAATTAGAATATTTCATTAAAGTTCGGTGGACGTCTTTTGATTGATGTTGGCGTCGATTGCCTTTGACAGATAGCCCTGAAGGGATCCACGTAGGAGGTAATACAGATGACGAAACCAGAAACAAACGGACTCCGTCTAAAATATTAACCCTTAATTTGTCCTGTACACAATATAATGTACCCTTTTTTTAATTGGATTGTGTTTTTATTTTTTTGCTGATTCAAAATCAATTTTCCCGACTTTTTTTATTATTACCAAATAAACAGTTAACACATAGGTATATTTTGTATTTAAAGGATGATATTGTATGTATAACTGGGAATATGCTCAACTTTTTACCTAAAACCTGCAAATTAATGTGCTTCCGTCCTAAATAAAAAGGACGCATGCGCAATTTCATAGTCAAAGTAAATTTAACCCCCTCTCAAGAAATAAGGTCACTTATACATACGCGGTTCTATGAGACTTGCGCCCTTTTTTCTAAGGAGCGGGCAGTCTGGAGTTGCCACTCGTGAATACTCTACATCAATTTGTCAAACGCCACACGCACTGTTGCAATGTTATAATAGTAAAGCCAACTTTAAACTTTAAGCTCAAGTTCATTATAACAAAAGCTCAAAATTTAAAACTGCGATTATAAAAAACCGGAATACTTACCTAGTATCTTGGATGTGTAATCCTTCCACAGAAACATTGAAGTGTTTTCTTTCCTTCACTTAAACTTGATAATTATGGCAACACGGTAGGCACAAGGGTTCTTTCATCTTGTCACAAATGGTATCATCGTATCACCAGTTTTATGTATCTGTGGTCTTATATGGAAAGGTTCTTATAACTCGCTTTTTTCTGAATGATTACCTAATTTTTGGGCACAGGCGAACAGTAACTGCCCGTTAATTTATGTTTTGAAAACAGTTACTCTACGTGTTTTCAAACAGCACTAGCCTTTAGGCGAGCATTTGAATTTCTAGTTTCTAGAAGTTTAGACCGATTAGGACACAACATAATAGACCGCATATTTCGCCTCGGAACAGGTGGGAGCCATGACGGTGTCAAGAAGTTCGATGGCCAAAAATATACTACGCTTAGATCAAACAATACAATATTAGTGGATATGAAAAGTTTTAAACATATGAATGGTTATTAAATGAAACGAAACATGTAGATTCGTTTGCAATGCTACCCTAATCCTGTATTGTCGGTCTTCTACCTTGAATATTATATTTAATAGGGCTATAAAAGAAATATCTTTCGCGCCGAAAAATTGCAAGAACGTTTTGTAAATACATGACTTAAATAACTTAAGTTACATCTTAAATTTCGTAAATGCGTCTTTGATCTTTAAAATTGTTCTGAAAACCTGTTTAAATTACTTACACCTAATTTGGTTGGTTAAAAGTTCATATAATTATAGGTGAGTTGTATAACAATTATTTTAAGCATTTGTTTTTCACTTAATGTAAAGTGTGTATTGTTGTCACGGTTAAACTCAATTTTTAGCTATGGGTAGCAGAATCTTGATGGGTATCACTTAAATTACTGAAAAACGTTTCATAAAATGTGTACTTTGTTAAAGGGTACCTTAACTTGAATGTTAATTTAAAAGTTTAATGTTCATACGAAAATGGATAATCTTAGAAAACACAACTTTAGGATTCTGGTCGACAACTCAATTTTTTTATGTCTTGGACCGTATTATGTAAAACTGTAAATCAGCTTTTATGGTAACGCAGTGGAGAATGTCGTAAGGAGACATGGGGAAGGTAAAGCAGTGGTAATTTGAGCAAGATATTCGTATTTTTAAATACAAGACAACAAAAATAGTAGTCAAATTTATGAAAAAAGAGCGCAATATTTCAAGAAACTGCAAATTTGTAAAATTGCTTGATCTTAATTTCTTGTTAGGAACCAAAATAAAAATTTGGCCCACCTATCCATCAAAGTTATTTTAACCTACCACCTTTAGGTTACACTATACACTACATTTAGGGCTTTAAGAAATTGTTAAAAGATTATTCCAAAAAATTCAACTCGCTGGTGGGAAATGCCTGAAAATTCTACAAAATTACGGAATGTCACTTTCTATTAAATGCGGGTCGATGTAAAAAAAGGTATACCACAGTTAGTTCATTGGGGTGCAGGGGGTGGTGGGACAGTTAGACCTCGTGTAGGGGTTACCCGATAACTGGTCACCAAGCAGCAGTGCCATCTTGAGAATGCCAATGGACAATTAGCCTGTGTGTCTTCTTCCATGCGATAAAAAAGAACTGGAGATGATTTTCACCTAATTATACATAACTAGCTTTATCCAGTGATTTTGTGTTTTTGTCATCCAATGGGAACCGTTCATTTTCCGGGATTAAAAGTAGCCTAGCCTATGTTACTCAGGAATAATGTAGCATTCTAACGGTGAAAGAATTTTCGAAATCGGTCTAGTAGTTTTTCAGTTTATTTGTTACAAATATAAAAAAACACAAACCTTTCTTCTTTACAATATTAGTGATTATCTTGTTCTTGTTTACATCAAGAATACTGTATCGACGCATGATCCTAGTATAAATAGAAAAGTAGGTCATCTCCGGCTCGTTAGGAGTTTCTGTTAGGTACCTATTATCACTCGGGTGCTGGTTTTTTTTAGCATAGAGAAGGCAAACGAGCACACAGGCCACCTGCTGGTAAGTGGAAACTGTGACCCATACACATTCGCATTCACAAGACTGCAAGCCTAAGACTGCAACTGCGTTGCCAACCCTGAGGACTAAGATGGAATACCTCTATGCTAGTCATTGCACCGTCTATCTTATCCCCAAACCGTAACACAACAATGCGAACAACGTCGTTTTGCGATAGGTTAATGGATAAGATGGCGGTAGCGATCCGGACGGACCCTGCACAAGGTCCTACCGCCCGCAAATCCCCGATTATTCTTATATGTCATTTATGTGACGACATATTTGTGTCGCGGTGCGTCGTTCGACATATTATACTCACGCAACCAAACGAAGAGGCGATGGTCCGACTAAACCGGCTCACGTGGTGACTCGTGGCACGTATAGTCAACTACTTTTATTGAACCCTATCATAATGACAGCTTCAAGTAATAAACTAGGTCAAAATTAACGATTGTCTTTCTGCAACAGAGTTGCACTATAGGTGCTCAACATTTAAAGTTGATGACCGTACGATCGAGGCAAGCAAACATTGTTTGAAGATGAACTACTGTACTATTTATACTATGGCATGATTTTGGAATACTGTTGCGGCACACGTCTCATGCCGTTATGTACAAACATAGCGTACAAACGCGCATTGAAATAATATGTCAATATAGTCGTCAAGTGTCAGGACACTCACGCAACTAGTTCCTTTGGTGTGAACTTGTATCGCAACATGCATGTGGGGAGGCCATTTGCAACGTCAAAAGATGGCGGTTGTGTAATTTGTTTTAGTTTTGTATTTTTGTGTATTTAGGTGTTCAAAGTTCTTTTCTGTTAGTGATTTGTACTTTTTATGCCTTTGTGTGGCACAGTGATTGAAGACTTATTTCGTGTATCTGGCATCTAACTTCTCGTTTCAAGTGGACTCGCAGTGGTACAGAGGTTAAATCTTGACCTCCGTCCTACATATCACCGTACAAGGTTGCCCCCAATCTTCCTGGAGTAGATTGGATTGTGTTTTATTGCTATATTGATTTATACTTATATATACTTGACACTGGCAACATCACTCCACTGTGGAAACGCCATATCCCCGCGGTAGTAGCTGTTCAAGTCGCCGTGGGGCAAAGAAATCCAAAAAAAGAAAAACATGCATGTGCTGACACTAAGAGTGTCGGTATGTACGCGCTATTTAAACAAACATTAATTTCGTAGATAAAAGTGTGGGCAAAACCCTATCTATTGTTTAAAAAAGTTATGAATGAATTTTATCTCTATTCCCATGCCCTTTATTCGGCATTGTTTAAGAGATTGTGTAATAAATAGGTGTCTACATTACTGATTCTTCATATTATTATTATTTTTTAAGAAGAAATACTTAAGTATGTAAGACAGAAGTGTATAACCGACGTTGATTCACCGTCAATTATGGTCCTTTGTAGGTCGAAAGTAGACCCTCTCGAAGGTGTTCCTTGGTAATAAGCTCTTGTAACAAGTTAAATAAATAGTGGAAAGAAAGGCTTCAGAGCTTTTTTCAAGACTATGTTTCATCTTTTCACGCGTCTGGTGGATGTCGTCCACTCAGTCCCTGTGAAGACTGCTTCTGCCCGCGACTTCGTCCGCGTGGAACCAGCTTTCATTTCGTTAACGTAGGCAGAGTTGAGTATTTTTAAAGTTAATTTGACGAACCGGAAACTTAAAGTCGAGATATTTTGCTATGGAATTAACTGGAATTATGATGATTGATGAGCTTTTCAATCACAATTCTAGGCAGTGTCAGAGATAAAGCTTGAACAAACATACTATATTTTCTGCTGGAAATATTGTGTTGTGTCAAAGGAAATAATGCAATTCAAAGGTTTGGTCTTTATTAACTAATCTTATTTTGGTAAAAAATTCACACACCTTAGTCTGACTCAGAATGTTCCACGCAGTCAATCTTAATTGATCTTAAATACTAACGTAGAAAATGACTTATTCTCTCATAGGATCTTAGGACGGGTTCAGACAGACAGAATTTTAACGGCAAAATGGCAGTTCTGACGTAGTTTACCTAACTGCATCAAGAACTGCGAACCAACTTCGCAGTCCACTTGCAGTTGCCGTGCAGTGTACCTAAGTGGACTGCGCAGTTGGTTTACAGTTATTATGCAGTTAAGTCAACTGCGTCAGAACTGCCCTCGAACTTCCACACTGCAGTTTGTGATTTAAAAGAAGATACTGATGACTTTGTTTATAAACTAGTAATAATCTCTACCAACTTACCCGTATAACATCGACGGTTTTATCGAAGGCAAAACACAATGGCTTCGCGACTACGTTTGGCCAACAATACTACTCGTATTTGACTATTCTATTAATTGAATCCTATCTACATCATTGACGATCTACATGACGTCATCACAGATTCACAGCATTACCGTAAAACTATACAGCTATAGTCCTAGCTTAAAAATAGACCAATTTTCCTCATTTCATTGTTCTAAAAAAAAAAAGTAGCTGTAGCTAGAACTTAGGGCGAATGATAATATGATGACGTCTCGTACCAATAATAGCAGTGAGCTAGTCATCATCATGTCAGCCGAAAGACGTCCACTGCTGGACATAGGCCTCCCCCAAGGCTTTCCAGTCAGCTATATCGCTAGCTATTATTGAGATATTTTAGAGCAATCTTACGAGTAAAATTTGACTATTATTGCAGGCTAAGACTATAGTTACATGACTATAATTAAAAAATATACCTACATATTAAATAAATGTCTAGCACCACGTAGATCCGTGTCTCTGATAAACCCACGGATTCGACGGAGCGTACACGGCTCGCGTACGGTACACGGTCCGGGGGACGTGGTACACTTGCGGCGTATACACTTGGGGTTGATAGTGCTGGTATGCTTGTGGTTGGTATTGGTACACTCGCTGCGTGTTCACGGGCGGGGCGTGATACACGATCTGACGCGAGTGGCTGGGCTGCTCCAGGGTAACAGTGTGCGTGATGGGAACGCTGACCGTGTACACCGTCTTAGCGTGGGTGTCTATCTGTGTTGATTCCGGGTACTCGTATACGGGTAGCTGGAATTAAATGGAGTTAATTGGTATGGCAATAGAGTAATCACTACGATGGGGTTTGTGACATTACGTTTGTCATTTGTAACAAGGAATCCGTTACTTTGATTTTGTTTTCATGACAATAAACTAAACCAAATCGTTATTGAGGATTCAAAAATAATGTGACACTGTTCAATCATTTAAAAAAATCATTCTCTATGGCACAAACAAAGCGCCTGAAATTTTGAGCTTAGCAATTACGCGTAAAGTGGAATCCCTCTATTATTTTTGGCGTTTCTAAGATGCTCAATAACAATCAAGTTTTCTATAAGTTTTCAAGGGTTTCAAACCTTTATAGACTGTAACCATTCAAATGACTCATCTCAAAAGCCAGTATAATTGACAGCGCATTGACACAGACAAGATTGTGTGGGTACAAAGGTTGAGTATGAAGTTGTATGGGCTTAGAATGGAGTTGTATGCACTTAGTACCGTGTTGGATGGCCGGACTACTGTGTGCACGCTGACCGGGACTGGGTACGCCTGTGTGTGCGTGAAGCTACGTTTGTCTCGGGGCGTTTGTGTCGCGCTCGTAGCGAGGGCGAAGGCGAGGATTAGTATCTGAAAACATGAAAGTTAATAATAAATATCTATTAATCTAAATGGTTCCGAACTAACCCAAAACTTGTACTATGGGTGCTAGACATCATATTGCTAAACAGTGCCTTTTGCTTCTTATTAAATTTGGTAGTTCGGTGGTTTAGTAGTGTCATAAAGAAAAAAGGACACACAGGTTAGGCAGACTAAAATAAACTTAGCAACAAACAAAGACATTAAATGTACTTTGGCATCAAATAATTCCGCTTGTCACACAAATTTTCCCTTACCAGAAAACTACCCCATGTAGACATGGTCACTACCAAAAAGGTGGGCCTCTGGTGGGGCTCTGTGCCTTCTTTTCTGCACAGTTCGTGCTTTACAACCCAGCCCATAGCCATTCTCTTAAATGTATTCTGATAAAGGACGATGGGCAAAGATGTCCCCACCCACCAGAACATATGAAACATGTTTCAATGTATAGATCTTGGCAATATGATTCATTTTTATATGCCGACGATCGCCATATGTATGGGGTTAACTTGGAAAATCATAATTGTATTTTATGTTTCTTTTTTATAAAACATGGGATTTTTTTCATTAATCTTTTTTTGGACGTTACAGTTAGAGGGTGGGGACGGGGTCCATACAAAATCGCCCATCACCCTTTCCAGAAATTGTCTAATCTTAAAACCCAAAGCGCCTGAACTAATAAAGACTACAAACTATTCACATACCACACTCTTCATTTTGCCGTCAATTCTGCTCAGGCACGACTGATCTCTTCGGAACACGTTCAGGTTATTCGCAAAAACACGCACGCGTCCTTTTTATACGAAAGCGCGGACATCTTTGATGCTGCATCATCGGCATAAACACGCGGAACTGGATTTGGAGAAGATAACAATAATATAAATCCTTTTTAGATGTCGTTATATTTTAGATGTGTTGATATTACAACGCCTGATTATAATAAGTTTTTTTTGAGGTCAGTTGTTTTTTTTTGGCTAGTCAAGTTTTTTTTATTAGGTTTAGAAATTTTATCAAGAAAACCAAATTTATAATCATTGGTCGAGTCGGTTGCTCTGCTGTATACCCAACTTCTCAAGCAACGGCTTGCTTACCACTATAATAATGTAGGTACTTAATGAATGTTCGTAAGTGGTCGTTGTTATGTATAACTTCATGCATATTTTTTTCAAGTAAACATTATTCCTATCTCTATTTCATGCTGTACTTAAAGACAAAATTAACCCTCTTTCCCTATACAGGGTGTCCCATAAATTGACGTCGGTTTATGGTATACCCTGAATATAGGGAAAGATGGTTAATTTTGTCTTTAGGTACAGCATGAAATAGTAATAAGTAGAGCTTAACTTTACCGATATCTGCAGAATACGGCTTGATGGGGTTTTAATTCATACATACAAGTAATTAGTTTTATTAATTAGTTTTATTCTATAGAGACACTACGCCCATCTCATTTTAATTTCGTGTTAAAGATTTATTTAGCATAAAAAGCCCAAGTCAAAGACCTAATCTGACCTATAATTTGTTAAATCAACGTGGAACAGAAGTCACAAACAAGAAGAAGAAGAAAAAGAAAAAGTCAGTCAGAAGTCAGAGTGACAAATATTACTTTATTGAACCCGCAGTTCGATCAATAACGGATCTAGGATCTAGCATCGATCGCTGCCACGCCCTACTCTTATTTACTGCTACACGCGCGTCATTGCGCACACGCAGCGTCTGACACAGGCTGAGACATTTAATAACTTTCAAAAACCTCGCATCTTATATTTCGTGACTACAATTTTAAAGGAGTCAGTTGATTTTGGTCCCACTAGAAACGGTTACGTTTATTGATTCACATTTGTATTGGGATTCATAATTTAACAGTCAGATTTTGCAGTATTCCGGTTAGACACGGTTAATCAAATTTAACCACTGTAATTAGAGGCTAAGAGGTACCAATCGACGTATGTTTTATTAATATACGTTTCATTACGTGTTAGGGGGTCTATTCCCCATACAGCAAAAAAATGCTGCTTTAAACGTGAAGACTACGTTCAAAATTATACATCTCCAAATAACAGATACGAAGTTTTTCTAAAATGGTAACGATTTCTCTTGACCAGAGGCTAATTTTATTAAAAAGATCTCTTGCAATAAACATGCACACAAGTGTATGCTGTGCTGTACGTATGTTACCTAAGTAATTTGGTCTAGTTTGGGTGCCAACCCATTGGTGCGACCGATTATTGGACTAGACTATGTAACAGATAAAAATGCTTGGCCTAAACTTAACTAAACACCTAAATAACTGAACAATAAAATACACGTACAGGGACACGGTTTCTGTAGGAGAATGTATCGAAGCTTTGTATGTGGTGGTTGTCTTGCACTGTCATAGGTAATTATATATATTTTACGAAAATTATTAGTTTTGCCACATTTTCCTGCTCAAGGTGCGCTTGAATATATATTTTATGTTAGATTCATTGTATTGTATAAGATCATAAGTAGTATTTAAAAAAATGACTTACTGCTGAGTTTCTTGCGGCGTTCCTTCTCGGCAATGGTATCTTGCGAAGCGCTGGTAGATTTTTGACGTGTAAAAGTGCCCGTGCAGCCTACTTACTGAATAAACATCTTTTATCTTTTGTCTTTTTTTCTAACCAACTGCATAAGTGTATAGTGTGGATACCCACTACAGACCTTTAAATGTATGTACTATCAGCCTAGGAAGCCTGACCCACCATATGATAGAGCTGTGTAATTGTCTGAACTGTCACCTTTCACTGGAAAATGTGTAATTATATACAGGTGGTTTGCAAAGCTACTTACAGTAAATCTAGTTCCTATTAGGTCACGACGAAATCAAATAACTGTAAGTCCTGTTCGAATATTTAATGTTATAGCTCTCATAAATGTGATTAATAATCTTTATCTTCGTTTAAGTCATAAACCTTAAACTACCAGACATTGTAGTAAAAAAATACTAGGCTAGCCAAGCTGATAGGTGTGTACTTGTACCTATAAGAAATGTGCGAGTGTGTGTGTAATTATTGGTTTAGGTTGGTAGGACAGGAGAATAAGTAGGTATTTATTCTGGCCATTTTGTGATCGTTATTTAATAAGTACTCAGTAGATTTTACAAAGTACGAGAGTAAAAGGCAAACCTGACTCACTGACTTATATATAAACGCATAATATACCTAGAAACTTGAAATTCGGTACAGGGGTTCCTTTCATAATGTAAGTGAGCACTATTATGGTATGGTATGGTGATGGACTCCTTTTTCCGCACTTAGCCCGTGTATGTCGGGCCATTGTGCGTGGTACCGGCTAGTAATCTAGCCAGCCTAACTCCGACCAGAAGCGCAGGATCCTCCTGGTGTCTCCACAGGCTTCTCGGAGTGACCTCGGTGACTTGAGGATTTCAGTCCGTTGAGCGGCTACACCTACGCATTCCAGGATTACGTGGGGGGCTGTTTCGTCGGCCGATAGGCATCCCCTGCATAGGGGGCTGTCGGTCATACCTAGAACATACAAATGTTTGTTAAGCGAGCAATGTCCAGTAATGTTTCCTACAATTATTCGTAGGGCCTGTCTATCTAATGATAGGAGACGCTTTGTTAGACGCGCGTCCGGGTGTGGCACGGTTTCCCTAGATTGCCTACATGTACTGGTATTTGCCCATTGATTAGCATGTTGTTCGAGTGTTCTGTGGCGTAACCATGACCTAAGCTGGCTGAATGCTAAGGGAAGCATTGGAGCGGGACCGATCGCTGGGCGATCCGATCCTCTCCTGGCCAGCTGGTCAGCCGCATCGTTACCTAGAGATCCACTGTGCCCCTTTATCCATTGTATCGTGAGTTGGTTGTTTAGACCTATCACTTCCAATGCTGAGTGGCACTCTAGTATGAGCCCGGGTTGTATTATTTTGTTGTCTAGAGCTCGTAGTACTGCAGCGCTGTCGGAAATAATTCGTATCTTTTGGTCTTTGATACCCCGTTTAGCCACTGCCTCGGCAGCCTGTAGTATGGCAGTACATTCACATTGGTAGATGGAACTGTATTCGCCTAAGGCTGTTGATATATTAATGTTGATTTCGGGTGAGTACACTCCTGTACCTGTTCCCTTTTTTGTCTTTGATCCGTCCGTATATATGCGTAGTTCGTATATACTGGACTGGTCAGTGGGTTCTTCAGCAAGCTGGATGGTGTAGCTTTTGTTGAAGTTGTGTTGTTTGGGTACCTTGTCATTAGGAGCACCTATCAGAGGTTGATATGTGATTGCTTCCTGAAGGATTTCGGTATGAGTCCCGCTTGTTGCTCCCCAGAGGTTGAGAGATTTCAGTCTGATGGCTGCTACCGCCGCCTCCTGTTGGATGAAAAGGTTAAGGGGCGGTAGACCCAACAGTATCTCCAGCGCTGCTGTGGGTGTAGTTTTCATGCAACCTGTAATAGCTACGCAAGCTAGTCTCTGAAATTGTTGCAGTTTATTTTTGGCTGTGGTCAGTTTAGTTCTGGGCCACCAGACCACAGCACCATAGGTGATAATAGGCCTGATCACAGCCGTGTATAGCCACATGGCAATTCTTGGGTGTATACCCCAGGTTCTGCCAAGTAACCTTTTACACTGCCAGAATATGACACAGGCCTTTTCTAGTTTGTTTTCTAAGTGTTTGTTCCATAGCAGTTTGTCATCTAGGATGATCCCCAAATACTTGACCTCCTTTGAAAGGGTCAAAGTCGTGCCAAAGAGTTTCGGTAAGCGTAGGTTATTTATAACCCGTTTCTTTGTGAACAGTGCTAGTTCGGTTTTTGATGGATTTACTGACAAACCATGTTCGGAGCACCATCGTTCGACGATTTTGAGAGCCCCTTGCATAAGATCGCATAGGACTGACTCAAACTTTCCCCTTACGAGGATAGCTACATCGTCTGCATAGCCTACAGTGTAGAAGCCTGCCTCGTTTAGTGAACGGATTAGGTCATCCACCACGAGGTTCCACAGGAGTGGTGAGACGACACCTCCTTGTGGACAGCCTCTCGATACAACAGCTCGTGTGGTGCCGTTGACTGTTACCCGTACCGCCCTTTGTCTTAGCATGTTGTCGATCCATCCGGAAACGGCTGCATCGGCGCCATGGCTAAGTAGGGCTTGGCTTATGCTGTTGAATTGCGTCTTGTCGAAAGCCCCCTCGATGTCGATGAAGGTCACAAGAGCTGATGATTGTGTTGATAGTGCATTTTCTATGGGCGAAATGACACTGTGTAGTGCTGATTCGGTTGATTTACCTGAACAATAGGCATGCTGTTGATGGTGGAGAGGATAATGCGCCAGAGTCCCGTCTCTGAGATCCCGGTCACAGAGTCGTTCCAGGGTTTTCAGTAGGAATGACGTAAGGCTTATTGGTCTATATGATTTAGGCTGCGTATAATCACTCTTACCTGGTTTGGGTATAAATACCACTTTAACTTCTCTCCATTTTGTGGGGACATAGCGGTGCCAGAGACATGCCTGGTATATCAGGACTAGGTGAGGTGCCACTGTGTCTTGGCACCATTGTAAAAGTCCAGGAAATATGCCATCTAGGCCTGCCGCTTTAAACGTCGAGAAGCTGTTGATTGCCCAAACCACTTTTTCTAGTGTTACTATTCTTTGGGCAGTATTGATGGCCTCGACAGTTGGTTGTCCAAAAGTCTGCCAGGTTATGTCTTCCCATGTGGAGTCCTCCGTAACTGTACACCCTGGGAAGTGTGTGTCAAGCAACAGCTCACACATCTCAGTATTAGTTGTTGTGTAGTTGTTGTCTGGTTTTTTCAGTGAGCCTAGGTTCCGATTCGGTTCGCTGGATAAGATGGTTTTTATCCTGGCTGCCTGAGTGTTTGATTCGATGTTGGTACAGAAGGTTCTCCAGCAGTCACGTTTCCTCAAGTGAGCACTAAGAAAGGATTTTTTGAAATTCACCCCCTAAGGGGTTAAAATAGGGGGAGTAGCGGAAAACTAATTCTACGCGTACGAAGTCGCGGGCGTCCTTTAGGAATACATAAAACTTCTTCCGTATGGGATCTTATGAGTAAACTTATATTTAAAATGGGATTACCGTTTTCTAATCATATTGTTAAAGGTCCATATCACCCCGTGGAGTGGAGTAGCAATGCAGTGCTGTTAACGCTGAGAGAAAAGGACAGAGCTATATAACTGCTATAGCTCTGTCCTTTACACTCATCGTAAAATGAACTGCATAGCTATGTCATAATAACCCTTCTGTATACCTTATTTCAATAGAATAGGGTGCAAAAGTGTGCAAATACAAACATGTGTACCTTTTTCGTATTGCGTAACTCTGAAGCTATTTTCAAGTTGTTCGTAGTAAAAACAAGGCTAATAAAATTAACAATTAAATACAAAACTTTTAATAGAAGGTTACGGATAGGTTAACTGGTAGAGAATGCTATTAAGTTAAGTTCGCTTTTTGTGTATTACAAACATATACATCATGCTCTGCTATAGTGAGTGTAGCGGTAAACCGGCCGCCGTGCTAATATTAACATCGAAAGTCCCCTACGTCCTTGCGTCATTAATTCCCATAAAAACCTGATATACATCAGATTTAAAAATAAAATCAATGTTTACGAAGCCTTAGGAATTTTACTCGGTTCGGCGACCGATTTATGCACAGCATTGACGTTAGTTCGATAAAAATAGTCGTAACGGGATACCGTTGGATGGGAAAAGATTTTAAATTCCGTCAATAATTCGAAAACAATGACTTGCATGATTATAAAGATATAACCTAAAAATCTGATTATTTTCTTTTTTCCGACGGTAAGTTAAGTTAAAACTCACGAGGGAAAGTGATGATGTTCATAAGTGATTTGATTTGTAGAGATACCTACGACGAGACGTTGAATTAGATAAAAGAGTTTTTAGTTAACATTTTTAAGTAAAACAGGTTTATTTTAAGGCAGGTACCTATTATTAAAACACAAAAATCTATATGTTCAAAGGTAAAGGTGACACCACAGACTTGCTAACGAGTTTGTGATCGGGCACCTAAAAATAGTGCGAGGTAGTTATTTTTAGATGTCAATAATACGTTAATACCTCCCAAATTTTGGACTTTTTAAGGTTGTAAACATAAACTGGACCCATTATACAGCGGGCTCTCCTGTGGGGTCATTTCAAGAGTTTTATTGTTGTTTTTAAGGACACCCTGTGTTATAAGTGTCTGGTAACATCCTCCTGTATCTAGCGACATAATGTGAATAATTTAGCAACATTAAAATTAAGTTTATAACTTTACAAAATAACTTTGATTTCAGTATAGCCAATAACAATGTATTAGATATTCAATATCAATCAACAACTAATACTAACCTATCTACCAGATCCAAATGCCAGTCCAACCTATCGGTCTCCGACCTTCGGCCCTTGGTCTAATGCCAACCGGCGACCTTACTATCTTGAGCCTTCGGCACAATGGATAATCACCCGTGGGAACAAAATACATTAGCTTGTTACTCCTATACTTCATTGTAACACTCGATGCGTTTGTTTAACACTATGAGCCCAAGGACAGCTTTATCTATAGGTCTATTGTGGTTGGATTCAAGAGAGCCTCACCGAAAAAATAAGTATGCAAAGCTGAATAAGCATGAACGTTCACTGCTTTGCACCATAGCCTGACATTCGAAACCGCAATTGTTATACTGGCCCTAAAACAGTTCAAGCGTGCGCATTTGCTTAAGTTAATTAAACGAATGTCTCTTGCTGTTTTTTGAGCACTTGGGGATACTTTTTGTTTTTGCTCTACAGTGTGAAATAGGTTTTTTTTTGTAGGTGTTACAACTTAAGCTGGGTAATCATGGACGCGCCGTTTGTCTCGGCGACAGATGGAGTGTATACAACTGGATGGGCGTTATATTTTGACATCACGGAGCAGACTGATTTGAAAATGTTAGCTAGAGAACGCATTCACAACGACGTCATTTGGCTTGGAGGCGGAATCGTGGCGTGTCCGTTGGCGTGGTGTGTTGCGATGAATTTCGATATTCACGATAGTTCCATTCGGATTGCGCGTTGGTGCGTCGCGTTGGCTTTCCGTCTATTTGGAAATCCAACGGACGCGCCAAGCACTTTTAAACGCTATAGTTTTGACATTCACGGATCGATTTTGGCGCGGCGCGCTGCTCTATTCGGCTGGTACAAGCGGTCGTGAATCATCATGTCAGCCGAAAGACGTCCACTGCTGGACATAGGCCTCCCCCAAGGCTTTCCACTCAGACTGGTCTTGTGCTTTTCGCATCCACCGCGGTCCCGCGATCCTGACGAGGTCGTCACTCCATCTTGTTGGAGGCCTACCTACAGCTCGTCTTCCAGTCCGCGGACGCCACTCCAGAACCTTCTGGTCGTGAATGCTCAGCTTTAAAGTACGACTAAAGGGTGTTTTCAAATTTATTGAACATAGGAACCTGGAAGTCTTTACGGCGATATGTATGTACTCCCATTCGGTGTTACTATGCACAGTTAACTAGGTATACAATTTATTGTGAATCTTATCACATTATTCACGGGCAGTCAGTTACCTAACAATGATGCTGTTAATATAATGTTACTTATACAAAATAGATTTCATTTGTACAGTTGGTTTTTCGTCCACATTCCGTCCGCGTAGAAGTTTATCGCTGATCCGTCTGGAACTCTTCAATTATCTAGGATAAAAACTATGTTTGGTCCGATTCCAGGACCTAAACTATATGTGTGCCAAGTTTCATCCCAATTCGTTTAGTGGTTGAAGCGTGATCGAGTGGCAAACATCCAAATTCCTCATTTATAATATTAGTAAGTAATGATTAAAAATACTTAATCATTAATATTTGATCCATCAATTATGATTCTATGCGTTTCATTTCATAATACACTTGTATTTTTTTTGAGTAAACAGGTTACATCTTTATTACACTCCTAAACAAGGAAATTCCTCATAACGTCTCGAGCGCTAAAATGCAAGAGAGACTTTCAAGTATGTTAGAATGCGGAATTTGCTCTGTATGGGAGCAATTGAAAAAAGCGTAAGCCGACCACGTACAGTGTACTTCTAATATTTTTAGATTCGTATTTTTACACCCTGTAGGCATAAATTGCATGTCAGTAGTAAAACTGAATACTATACTTAAAAAAAAAACTTTAAATTCCGCAACTAAAATTTGAAGACCAAAAAAAAAGTCAACTCTATAGTAACAGGTTACTAGGGTTGATAATACTTTTTTTTTAGTAATTTGGTAACACGATGTATATAATAAGTATATGTATATTGGTAGGGTATACAAAAAGCTAAGTGTTTATTGTGCTTACATACAACCTGGAATACATTAGGTATTTATGATTTTCACAAAAAAAAACGAATATTAGAGTTATATGCTAAGGTGTGTCGCAAAACCGACGCACAGTGAACGAGTGTACACAGACATAGCTGTTATTATCACTTATTCAATCAACACTGCGCTCGCGCCGCCGGAGTTTGTACCCAGCAGTACCTAGTAACCCCGCTGGGAGAAAGAAGTAGGTATCCTTACGTAGATAAAATAATTCCGTAGTTAGGTTTTTTTTTCAATTTTTTTATGAATTGGGAGTTTTAGCAACTGCCTTAATACAACTAATTAGCAATGGAATAAACACAAAACATATCTACCTGACGATTTGGATTAAATTAAACCAGAGTGGCAAGGATTAGCCAGATCAAGATACGGCTGCAAATGATGCGGGTGGTAGGACGTTGTGCATGGGTCCGTCCGGATCGCTACCACCATCTTATCCATTAACCTACCACCAAACGGAAGTGTTCGCATTGCTGTGTTCCGGTTTGGGGATGGGACAGTCGGTGTAATGACTGGCATGGAGGCATTCCGTCTTAGTCCTCTGGGTTGGCAACGCATTCGCAGTCTTGTGATTGCGAAAAGCGGCCTGCACACGTAAAGTTCGGCCACGCGCCGTTCCAATCTTTGTTCCGAACAGTACGTGTGAATGCAATTGTAATAGTAAAATAGTAAAAATTGTACGGTTCGGAACGAAGATTGGAACGGCGCGTGGCGTTTCCCGCGGTCTGAACTTTAAGTGTAAAGGCCGCTAATGTCTATGGGTCACAGTTTCCACTTGCCATAGGTGGCCTGTGTGCTAGTTTGCCTTCTCTATGCTATTATAAAAAGGCGGGGAAGCCTTTGCCCAGCATTGGGCACTAAATAGGGTATTTAGATTAGATTTATGAATAAGAATATATTGGGCTCTTAACATGAGCGTTCTTGATTGCAGGTCAAGATCCGGACGTCACCTTTAAGAAATGTCAGAAAGGACACAATTTTTTATTGAATGCCCCATTATTATACTCTTAAGCTTCATCTTTAAATTCTATGCTATAAATCGTCTTTTATTATGAAAGCCAAAATGTTTTTGGTTGATTGTTGTTTTTAATAATTAATGTGTTTTATGGATTTCAGGAATCATCCCATTACAGTAACGGGAAGAAGCTCAAAATTGACTAGCAAGAATTGAACCAGCACGACAGACATACGAACGAAGCAAGTTCCGGAATGGCAGATACACGAACGAAAGAAGTTCCGGAATGGCAGATATATGAACAAAGCAAGTTCAAGAATGGTAGATATACGGACGAAGCAAGTTCCGGATTAGGAGATATCCGAACGAAGCAAGTTTCGGAATGGAAGATATCCGAATGATACAAGTTCCTGAATGGCAGATATACGAACGAAGCAAGTAATAAAGAAAAAAATTAACACATAATAAGAACACGGATCTATCTAGAATAAAGCTCCATCGAAACTTACGATAAGGGCAGGGCACACATGTTGCGCAACCAGGCTTGCTACGAATGGACCTAGTTTTATTCCGCTCTCTACTCGCCGTATGCCGCCATGTGGCCGAGAAATATGATCTAGACATTCTAGAATAACTGATATTTGTACCTATAACTGAAAATTTCTTGACGACACGTTAGGCTAGTCAGTTTTTTTTTAGTTTTTTTTTATTGTAAAGTCATGTACATTTCATTTGCAGGTGCAGGTGTTAGACCATGACGCCCTGAAACGGCATGCAATATAGACTAAGATAAAATAAAATAAAATAATAAAATTAGTTATAGTACGTGTAGTATGCACATGTCAAAGTTCGATCATATCTGATTATTTTAATTGGTCATCTTTCAAAAAGTCTTCAACAACAAAACAAGGTAGCCACCCTGCCTACGAAGCTAGCCAGTCCTGGGTTCAAAACCCAGTTAGGGCAGATTAATGTGTGATCAGCGCGAGTATTTGTTCCTGAGTCTTGGATGTTCTCTAAAGATTTATATAAGGACCTAAGTTTACTTTCTTACCTGTGGCACTGCCGGTGGTACAGTGGAGTTTTAACATGACATTAAATAGACAAGGTACTAATGTGTACACATATTTATGAACTCGACTGTACAACTGCTAGTACCATGGGGATTATTTTTTTGCCCGCAGTAGGTACTACTAGCCTGTCTGGTACCGCTGGAGATTTACCTAGATTACCCCTAGGTGCTACTTATTAATTTTTAGAACCCATAGTACAGTTAACAGCATAAATAAGTGATCATTTATGTACCTTGTCACTTTAACGTCGTGCTTGAAATGTCATACAAAATTGACAAACGATTGAAAGCGATAAGGTACAGAAATGATGACTTATTTATGCCGTTCACTGTACTAGCGCCTAGCGCTTATTTGAGGTCTAGTTCGATTTATGTGATATTGCCCCCTGATATTTATTATTTTAATGAATAATCTTAAAACATGTCTAACAAGTAATTCACACAGGATGACACAATATTGTAACTAAATCGCTTTTTTTTATGACTTTAAGAAGGTAAAACGATCCCACACGCCACATGATGATGAGTGGGATCCGTGACCCATATTCATCTGCATCCTCAACACTACAATCGATAGAAAGCAATCGTAAGACTGCAAATGACGATGACGACATGAGTCAAGTAACTAACTCTGGAATGTGTCGGAAAAAAATATTGAAAACTTGACCTTCAGGGTTTTAAGCTTTGACTGGTGGAATCGCATGCGTTTCGACCAGTCAAAAGCAGCATAAGACATCTCGCCTTTCTCGCGATTTACAGTAGGTAAGTAGTTATTGTCCTATCAGCCTAATGGAACCCTGACCCCCCATAGAACTGTGTCACAGCGACGTTATAATTCAACTCGTAAGAAGTGTCAAGCAATAGTACATTATTGCCTAGGCACGGAAGTAGGCAATTGCGGGGCGAGGATTGGTTTAAACGGACGAGCTTGCGAGTCCGTTTAAAAATACGAGGCCCGCAATTGCCGTTCCTGCCGAGGCATATATAGTGCTTTTCTCAAAAATCGCAAGAATAAAATTATGTTGGAGTAAAGTACTTTATTAAGGAAAGAAATACCACACAATCTATACAGACAATATTATTACCTACTCTTTACCGTCTTTTGTTTATGACAAGGAGAAACGCAAGCTTTTTTAGGGTTCCGTAGCCAAATGGCAAAAAACGGAACCCTTATAGATTCGTCATGTCTGTCCGTCTGTCCGTCCGTATGTCACAGCCACTTTATTCCGTAACTATAAGAGCTATACTGTGGAAACTTGGTAAGTAGATGTATTCGGTGAACCGCATTAAGATTTTCATACAAAAATAGAAAAAAAACAATAAATTTTTGGGGTTCCCCATACTTAGAACTGAAACTCAAAAATTTTTTTTTCATCAAACTCATACGTGTGGGGTATCTATGGATAGGTATTCAAAAATGATATTGAGGTTTCTATTATAATTTTTTTCTAAACTGAATAGTTTGCGCGAGAGACGCTTCCAAAGTGGAAAAATGTGTGTCCCCCCCCCCGTAACTTCTAAAATAAGGGAATGATAAATGTAAAAATAATATATGATGTACATTACCATGCAAACTTCCACCGAAAATTGGTTTGAACGAGATCTAATAATTAGTTTTTTTTTAATACGTTATAAATCGTAAACCGCATTTTACCTTTCATTCAATCAACTCCAATATAATAAAGAATAAAGAAAAACATTTATTTAGATGTATAGTGGTGCGGAACCCTACGTGCGCGAGTCCGACTCGCACTTGGCCGGTTTTTTTTTTAAAACTACTCAAGCTATTCGAGATACAGATAAAAAAGTTATATTCCGAACAAAATTTGGATGTAATAAGACTTGTGCCCTCATTTTATTAAGGCCGTGAGAAAATTATTTTTCTCAAAAATGACAGGAATAGTTGACATTACTATCTATATATTGGGATGCGAAGTACATAGTTTACTGACAGATCTCAAATTAAAAAAAAAAACATTGCGTGCTCGCTACACAAGCACGCAATGTTGCATACAAATTTCATTACTATCTAGTATCTAACTTTTTAAAAAGTGAAAACGGCCTTAATAAAATGAGGGCACAAGTCTTATTACATCCAAATTTTGTTCGGAATATAACTTTTTTATCTGTATCTCGAATAGCTTGAGTAGTTTTAAAAAAAAAGCTTGCGTTTCTCCTTGTCATAAACAAAAGACGGTAAAGAGTAGGTAATAATATTGTCTGTATAGATTGTGTGGTATTTCTTTCCTTAATAAAGTACTTTACTCCAACATAATTTTATTCTTGCGATTTTTGAGAAAAGCACTATATATGCCTCGGCAGGAACGGCAATTGCGGGCCTCGTATTTTTAAACGGACTCGCAAGCTCGTCCGTTTAAACCAATCCTCGCCCCGCAATTGCCAACTTCCGTGCCTAGGCAATAATGTACTATTTTCCTACTCCTGTACTTTTATCTGTCATTTATATAGTCACGAACACTAATATAAGAATATAGATAATATGTCCGCAGAACATTCCGTAGAAAAGTCTATCTAGTCTATTCCCCTTAACAGCACTTGTGGTTTTTTGAGCCAAAACGATATGCCTAGCTGCCAAAGCTTACACCTAGGTTAATTTGACCAATCAAAATACTTCACCAAATTAAACCACCAATCACAATACACATTGACTGTCAATCGGAACGTTAGGTTCTTTTTGGTATGTAAACTCTTTTACTAATTTAACTCTTTAAAAAAACATTTGGTTTGGTATCAACCAACCAGAACGCAGCTATATTAAAATCGACCAATCAGGTAAAAGAATTCATTTCTCAAATCATTAGGTGTTTTTTAGTCCCTATTTCACAAGTAAAATCGATTGCGCAACTTTTTAAAAAAAATATGAAACCTGGCAAGTGCACATCAATTTAAAAACGAAGTTAACCATAGACACATATTTTGTTGTTTTCGAATGTTTCTCGCTCGTTTGTTGTTTTGTGCTTCGTTCGTTCGTATTCACCTAGATATATTAATAAAATTTAGTTAATTTAATTTTGCATTTTATTTGAAACCTAGTCGTAGAAAAAGTATTGTATGCAACGGTGTAAACCTAAGTCAAAAAATACTCGTGGCGTCTTGCTTTACGATGTTCGCCTGCGGCTCACATCGTAACCACACCACTCGTCTTTTTTGACCTCTCTTATACAACTGTTGCATAAACTACTATTTAATGTCACAGTGACACCGTCCTATGGTGAGTCAGGGTTCCATTGGGCTGATACTCGTAGTACCTCATGCGATTCCTCACTGTGAGTTTATCTTTACGCTTGTATATCGCAGTAATTCTTCGAATGGCGGGTGATTAAGTGATTTCCCGACACGGACACCGGACAGGAGTGACGCCACGCGCCTTGTGCAGAGATCCAGTTTTTGCATCTGGACCACACGCGCTGTAACCAAAGCCTAAGTTGGCCTTCCCTTTCTATTTGATTACATACGTGTAGGCTAGCTGTGTACTTGTTTGTCTGTTCTGGTTTGGGGAACAGCTGCTGACATACAGACTATATACGTGTTACATAAAAGCCATTCGTTCTATATATAACCTTAACTCCCGTGATTCCTTAAGATTACTATTTAAAGAAATTAGTACCTTGACAGTAGGGTCACAATTTGTTTATGAGAATATTATTTATGTTATGTCATTAAAAATCAAGACTCTTTTGTTGACTCTAAAAGAATTCGTGTCCGTAAGGCTTAAATCATTTGTAGGTCAATTCTGCATTCATTTCTATAATAAATAATCTGACGCAGTTTTGGACATTTATATCTCTATATAAGTATCTAATTCGTTGTGTAGTTCCCATAGTTCAAGCCTCAAGCTTAGTTTAATAAGTAAAATAAGTAAAAAACTAGGTCAATTGGTGTGAGACTGTTCCTTGATATTTATGTATTTATTTATCGTTTTCAAAATGGCCTCAAGTAACATGTTAACTTAACAATCATAACGACGTTTTGCCGCTACGATTAAATAAAATCGTACTAACTCTAACATCTTTAACAGTTGCGATAGAGTTAGCTGGCTTCTATTATATATCAAGCATGTAGTTAGAAGCTATAAACCTGTCCATTCATGCTGCAAGGAATGTAAATGAATGGTACAAATAAGCCGATGTTAGCACGCGCATTGCGGAGTGAAGGAATTCTAGGGCTGCCTGTAATATAAGCGAGTCTAGCTTTTTTTTAACTTAGATGTGACTTTACTATCATAAATAAATACAGTAGCTACCAATAATACATCACCTTTGTATTTACGTCTCATATCTAGTCTAGGGGACACCGTTGATGTAGGAAAACATATCACAACTTTTATTTGTTCGTGTTGCACCGTCTTATATACCTACAAGTACGTGTTTTTTTTCCTTTTCTCCCTCTATCGCTCTTTATTTGATATTATATTTAATTTAATATTTGTAAAAAATGTCTGTGTGGTGAGTTTCTTGCGGCGTTTCTTCTCAGCAGTGGTCTCCTCTTGGGAAGCGTTGGTAAATTTTTGACGTGTATAAGTGCCCGTGCGGCCTACTTACTGAATAAATGACTTTTATCTTTTTGTCTTTTTTATCTTTATGTAGATAAAAACCCCCGATATAAAGCGAGTCGGGATAAGTGCGTCTACGAGGCAAGTGCACCAAACCAACAACATTTAAATAATATATTATGGTTCGTCGCACTGGCCCCGTACACGCGTTTACCCCAAGGTGGGTCAAATTGTCCATCCGTTTCGAGCTTCGTCGTCATGCCTCGGACAGACACATAGATACGCACCTACACAGACGCATAGATAGTTCAATACGCGGAATACACGGTCAGAGAATAATAATAATAATAATTTTATATCAGGGGACATTCTCACACAAATTGAACGAAGTCCCAGACTAAGCTCTAGACCGTACAGATGTAGTGCATAATTGTTTTCCTTCGTATTTTCACGGAAACGTACGAACGTCTCTTGCTATTTCAGTCGGTCACAGTACAAAAAGTACTGAGTTTGACTGAAGTAACATGACACGTTCGTACGTTTCCGTGAAAATACGAAAGAAAGCAATTATGCACTACACCTGTACTTGCTATGAGTACTATACAACGATAAACACACTTATATAAAGAAAAACATATACTTAAATACATAGACAACAACCAAGACTCCGAAACCAATACTCATCACACGAATATACGCCAGGGATTCGAAATCAGAACCGCTAGCTGCGCAGGCAGGGTCCTGCCTACTAGGCCCATCGTGTCGTCCACATAATAAAGGCAGTAGTTCTTTTTTATTTACCGAAATCGGTCTAGATTGCTGACATCAAGTTCGCAGATATAAAAATAACATCATCTTACTGTCCTAATAATATTACTAATATAATAAATGCGAAAGCTTGGATGTTTGTTACTCAATCAAGAACTGCTGAACGGCTGAATAAATCTACCCGCGAAGTCGCGGGCACAAGCTAGGAATATTATACCTGCGAAAGTTTGTGACTCATTCTCGCTGCGGCGGATTTGGATGCAATTTGAAATGGAGATAGCTTATGGAATAACATTTAGGCTACTTTTCATCCTGCTAAAACTTAGCAGTTCCCATATCCATGCGGACAAATTCGCGGGCAGAAGTTAGTCTTTAATAAAAATAGCAAAGTGACCTTAACCTCCCGGATGAGACATTAGCAAAACAAAATATTATCCTGTTAAAGTCACTTTACTATTTTGAATTAATTATATTGAAACAACAAAGTTGTAACCTGTTATAGTTGCGTAATTAATAAAATATATGAATCACCGAACTTTTTAGTAGTAAATAAGCAAGACGAGCTGTAGGTAGGCATATAGGCTCCAACAAGATGGAGTGACGACCTCGTCAGGATCGCGGGACCGCGGTGGATGCGAAAAGCACAAGACCGGTCTGAGTAGAAAGCCTTCGGGGAGGCCTATGTCCAGCAGTGGACGTCTTTCGGCTGACATGATGATGATGATGAAGTATACTTTAAGATAAATACGAAATACTTTAAGTAAATATTAGGCCAAGTTATAATTAATGTCGGCACTGTAGACTACCAATAGAGTGAAGAAAATAACCTATTAATTCTGTTGTTGAAGTCCTGACTCGGCTTTTTTCATTTTTCTAAACCAATTATGAAATAAGGTTTACTCGTATATTGAAACAACGTAAGTTATTGAAATACAAATAAATGTTGATGTTTTAAAATAAGGCACCATCTTACTACGGGAGCCTGCCGTTTCGTCAAAATATTTTTGGTCAAATGTACCATTTCCCAAATTTTTCATTTGCCAAACCAATGTTATATATTTTTACCAGAATTTATTTCAGTACCATCGTGTAGAACCCTATAGGTTAGGTTAGATTACTTTTTATAAAATCGTGAAATATTTACGGTTACAGAAAACAAAGCGGTTTGGCAAATGAAAATTTGGGAAATGATACATTTGACCAATTTTTTTTTGACGAAACAAAGGTAACCCTCTTACTACATCTACATTTAGTACGACATTTTGTAAAATCACAGGGCGAGTAAGTAATACATTTGAAAATTAATAATATTACGTTGTATTTGCAACGGGCTTGCACATGAATAATATTTAATTCACTTATAAATTCAAATTATGAGTAGGTATTACAATTATTAGTAAATATGTTGGTTCTTAATTTTTTTCAATGAATAATTTGTGACAGCAGAAAAAAAAGCTAAAATAAATAACTACACTGAATCAGCAAAACGAGATGTCGCTATAAAACTTTGTTACATTTGATAATATAATAACTCTCCAGTTCAATTAAAGAACCCTTAGCGGCCGATCTCTTCGGACTCGGCCCGCGCACTGCCATGCGGATTAAATTTAAAAACTAGCTGTCGTCAATTATTTGCATTTAGATTAACAAGACGTGAGTCACAGAATCGTAGATATTTTAGACCCAGTAAAGGGACTAATAAGTATGGCTTAGCTTAAAACTAATAACCTGTAATCTAAAACATGATTTTCCCCCGCTTAAGTCAAATGTCGCAATTTTCCGTCCGGTCCGTTTCCGGTTGCGCCACCGCTGCGCAAGCGACGCCCTTCCGTCGTTGCCCAATGGCAGACCCAACGGTAGCCGAATGTGAAACCACTATGTGGATACTGGATTCTCGGCGATGTTATTAAAAATAATAAAAGACCGGCCAAGTGCGAGTCGCGGTCGCGCACCGAGGGTTCCGTATTTAAGATGATATCTTTGGAAGACGCAAAAGAAAATACTCATTTTGTTATGAACTTTATTATTTATGCAGCACGGTCTAATTTGACTAGGCTAACAATATACAATTAAAAAAATCTATTATTTTTTCTAAAGCTGTACAGTTTCACAACTTCATTTTATTTATAAGTAATATTTAAATCAGGATATTATTGTAGTTTTTTGGCTATAACACAATAAGTACGTAACGCATTTTTTTTATTTCTTTTTTATTAGAAATGTACAGACTGAGCCTTTTCATATGACACCCCATTTGCTATAGTCAAATAACTTTCATTTCTCAACCCCAATCAACCCTCAATCTAAACCCCTTTCAAATATTTAGTTTTGGCTAAAAACAAGGGCATGCAGGTTATACAACTGTGCCATGTTTCAAGCTGATAGCTTCTATAGTTCCTGAGAAAAACTGCTGAGACATATACAGACACACCGACACCGGAGTCTCACCATAACGGTTCCTATTTTACCATTTTGGTACAGAACCCTAAAACTGGTCAAGTTCAAGGTCAAGGGTTCAGAGAATAGACAAGATGCATAACGCTGACGTAAAAGATATTCGAAAACTGGTAGTTTTAGTGGTGGTAGGACCTTGTGCAGGGTCCGTCCGGATCGCTACCACCATCTTATCCATTAACCCACTGCCAAACAGCAGTGTTCGCATTGCTGTGTTCCGGTGTGGGGTTAAGACAACCGGTGAAATTACTAGCACAGAGGCATTCCATCTCAGTCCTCGGTCAACGCATTTGAAGTCTTAGGATCGCAGTTTTGAGTTTGTAGTGAGATTTCAATTGTCTATGGGTCTCAGATCCCATTTACCATCAGGTGGCCTGAGTGCTCACGAGCCTACTCAATGCCATAACCAAATACTGTAAACGTCCTCAACCATCCGGCAGCTTGTGTCAATTTTCGATAACGATAACGTTTTCTCAATGCACGTTGTCTCGCAGCCGCAGCTACGGCAACCGCATAGCGAATTGTTGGCAGGTCTACATCAAAGTAGGCCGACGGTGAAGATCACGAAAAATCGATGAACGCGAGTAGCACTAAACCGGCTGACGATCGGGGATTCTTGGGAATGTGGACGTTATTTGGCTGTTATGATGTTGGTGATGAAGGGATGGTGATAATGATCAAGAAATTTCGATAGGTAAATCTACTTAATAATATTATAAACGCGAAAGTGTTTGTATGTACGGTTCGTCTTCGCGTTACAATTCTTCAGGCAATCGATGTAGAATTTAATTTGTCTACCTGATCCGGATAATGCGATAACTGTTTTCTCGGAAAATCTATCAATTCCCGAGGAAATATTTTCTGCTAGGAAAAAACTTGTAAGGTAAAAGAACCGTCAATGAATCCTTTTAAAACTACTATAAGGCTTCACACATATCGAGACGTCAAATGGGCGCCCAACATAGGGCTAGGATATTTTTACCGTGAAGAACATGTACAAAATAGCAAGCGGTTATCACCAATGTATATGGTTAAAATATGTTTCAAAAAAGTTTGTTTACTAAGATTGCAAATCAGTTCTCAAAGACCAGTATTTTACCTTAACGGATAAGTGCCCATATAGCCATTTTTGGTAGCCGTTACGACAATTGTCGACACTTATGTGTAGACACTGATTGATTCTAGTAAGACGTTTGGTAGCAGCTTCGTATCTGCTACGTAACCGCGACTAAAATTGGGGAAGAGTCGACACAGTAACTTTTGGTTTCATCGTTCCGTCGCTGTGTGGTAACAATATTACGAGTTTGAAACCAGTTCGTCAGAAATCATTCGTTCATTCACTCTTTTAATGGAACTCTTTGAAGTGTCTGATGACGTTTTATTGTGATTTAAAAATATAAGAAGAGAAGCCATTACAAAAAAGTTTGACGACGTAAGTATTTGGTTTTAGTGTTTATTCATTATGGTTGTGTTCAAATATCAATGGGAAAATAATTTCATCGTGTCATTTGATCATATTGGTTGAAATTCATCAACGCGCCATCATAAAATCATAATTTAGCCAATTTAGCGAAACACATGACTGTACTGCGTATTATTTCATTATTGAATAAGTTTATAAATTTAAAGATCTCTTGAGTTTGCATACACAGAATAATATATTTTATCAATAACAATCAATATAAAAGCAAGAATAACCATAAAACTTATTAATTATGATATAAATATGTCTTTATGATGGACAAACATTGCAGTCACAAGTGGTCACACAGTTACTAGATTGTGTCGACATGTGTAGACGTGTAACTTAAAGTAGTAACAAAGTTACTGAATTAACAAAATGGTCCCATGTACTTTTTTATTTACAGAGATTCTCAAAGTTTCACGAACATCGTCAATCATGCCGTTTTCGGTAGTTTTAACAGAAGAAAACTCGCGAAAGCTTATCTCATTAGTTCCGAGTAACTGGGTTCAAGGTAATATTCTGTTTTGGCCTAATACAAGAAAAACGCCCGAAATTGATCGATTCAGAAGAGAGCAAAGAGCACCTACCAAGGAATGGAAGAAAATGAAATGTGTAATTAAAGCACACGGGCTCGAAACCTTTGCAGAAGGGATGCAAATAGAAAATTTATTTGCTTCCTTTGAAGATACGGAGGACGAGGCACTAGGTGTTTCGGCATTTAAGTCATCGCCACCAGAAACTATAATATTGTTTCCTTGATTGTCACTCTATGAAGACGATGAGTTTGTTTAATGACCTGGAGAAATAATTAAAAATTTATTTTTTCATGTTCCTTAAATTATTAATCACACCAACCAGCTAGTAATTCAAAAACTACTAGGTATTAAGTGTAATAACGCGTACCTAATTAAATCTATTTATCAGGAAAAGTCCTACTTACTTGGGATTTTGTTGTGTAAATTCTTTAATTTTGCAACTTTTCTGTAGAAGTCCGATGAGTGTCTGTATGGTTTTGGTTTTTTCCTTTCGTTTGGTTCACTCATGATTAAACGCAACTTTAGCTATAATTATCACTTGGCAACGTTAACTATGGGGAAATGGGGACAGTATGTTGAGAACCTTTGGATTTTATGAAGCCTTTTTGTTGTCATTTACCGTTACAAAGTTCCGAAACATTGACGTAACATTACTACACTTCGCGTTTATTGTTTATAACGTGGTTACAGAGTTACCACACGGTTACTACACATTATTTCCTAGTTTGTAGACTAGTCACAAACTAGACGCAAAGTGTATAAAATTGTGTGATACAAATGTTTACGTTATGTGTGGACGCAACGACTAAACATAGTTACTAGAATTTTTGTGGTAGCATTGTTTATCAACTGTTACTACACTTAGAAACCAAACCCTTACACAGTCACAATGTGCCGGAGCAGTTACGAAACTGTTGTGACTTGTTACTGCTTTGAAAAGTCTGCGACCAAAAATGGCTATATGGGTGATGTGAAAATTTGGCAGCCTTGGGATAAAATTGTATTTACCGCCTTTCTAAATAACACCTGCGATATTACGATTATAACGGGATTATTATGCGAGTATTTACACTTAAAGCGTAAGCATTTAGTGCAACTAGTCTTTATAAGACTTTAGTGTTTATCATAAATTAGAGTTACATTATAGCGCGAGAGTATGAAAAAGAGCGAAGGCCGTTTCAAGGCTCGTGGTACTCGTACTGTATTGCCTTTTGCGTCCTTATATTACAAACACAAAACTGCATTGCAACGGGTTTCGCATAAGGGCTTTTCAAGACAGAATTGACAGGTTCTTCTACAGTCACCAACGATATTATCCAACCCTGGGTCCAAAAATAAATGATGTCTCGTCTCCCTTATAAGGAAAGGCGTATGAGCGTTTACAAATGTTTATAAGCGCAATTTATTAATATTTTATTTAATTATTATTGCACAAAAGAGAGCATACATGGAGAAATGAATGCCCAATGACATTCTCTTGTCTGTGTTTTTTATTTCTTGTGATTAAAAGGTCAGCGAAAATGTAGTTTGATTTTACAAAACGGATGTTGGGCAGTATCTTCTCGTATCCAGTTTCACACTAATTTTTAATTGAGTGCAGTCAGATGTTTATGCTTTTACTTCTGGATTTTAGATTCTGAGCCACCACAATACCTTGTTACAGTAAGCCAGTGATTGACTTTGCCGTTATTATTTACGTGTGACTACACATTATATGTTAAGAATTTCAAGGGGTAATTAATTCGATTCCGTAATGTCAACATAAGTAAGTTAACACAATATTGCGTTTTTGTTCCATTACGCGCCACTTACGGCCTACATACTACTTATACACTCTCTGGGAAAAATACTCGCCCCCCCGTCTTTTGTACGTACAATTGCTAACAAATATAACTTCTTAATATAATTATTGTGTTTTGTAAGACTTTTAAATTTATGGATCTTTAGGGCCACTGAGGAAAGAAACAAGCTATTTAAAAAAAAAATGTGCCATTTTGGACCTAGGTTAATTAGAAACAAAATACTTCAAGCTACATCGAAATTCGTTCAGTATGTAAGAAGTTACTCTCTGATTTAAGAAGTTAGGTTTGTTGACAATGGTATGAACAAAAGACGGGTATTATTGCCGGTGAGTGTATTATATAATCAATGATTTAAAAGGAGCAGTTGATTTAGGAGCCTTTATTTCTATGCTTTGAATGCTGTAATATGCAATGGTGTTCTTGTATTACTTGAGTAGTAGATATATGCTGTGGTGATGCATATTTCGCCCATTCCGCCGTATAAGGACGGACATGTTTTTTGTTTACAAATGTCTGAATTTTAAAATTAATTGAATGTTTTTATTTTTTGTTATTTTATTATTTATGTTGTGTTGTGTCCTCCCGTGGTTTCGCCTAATGGCTCCAATGGAAGACCAGTATTTCCTCAATGCCAGCATTATACATATTTTTATCTCGTGTTCATTTTTACTAAGTCAACATATACAATTTTTCATGGCATAGTTGATGAACTTCGACAGTTCTATGATGTTGATAATAACTTCAACGCATTGCATAATGTCAGCAATCAGGGTCACTATTCTACGTCCTTTATACCTCTACTAGCGGACGCCCGCGACTTCGTACGCGTAGAATTAGTTTCCCAGTACTCCCCCTTTTTTCCCGTTGGGGGTAGATTTTCGGAAAATGCTTTCTTAGTGATCACTTACATCATGAAAGGAACACCTGTACCAAATTTCAAGTTTCTAGGTACAGTAGTTTCGGCTGTGCGTTGATATGTCAGTCAGTCAGTCAGTCAGTTTCCCCTTTTATATATTTAGATTTTCATGGTATTGTTTTTATATATTGTTTAATAAGAGCGATTATATTGTTGACAATACTATAACAATAAGGGGCCGAATAAGTCCTTAAGGCTGTTATGTCGCAGTACGTGTTACAATACTTTAGTCGAAGCACGAAGTACATAAGTAGTATGATATGTCACCTGTTGTTTACCCTTTTGAGGTTCCCTACAGGTTTACAATGCAAAAAACACATGGAATTTTCAAATTGTTTATTGAAGACAGCAGAATTGAAGACGTACTAATTTGGCACTATCACTCGACGACACTTACAATTACTCAAATCAATGCCACCCGTGGCCTAAGCCGAGGAGCGGGCCGCCGTAGCCAACATGGCCGATGGGGGCAGCGATGGGGGCCGCAACGCTATGGCTGATGAGGGGCGCGGATATAGCATGGCCTCCGTAGAGTCCATGGCCTAAGCCGTGGTTGTAGAGTCCTAAGCCGTGGCCGTAGTAGCCGCCGTGTAGGCCCCCGTAGCCGAGACCCCCGTAGCCGAGGCCTCCGTGGCCGAGGCCTCCGTAGCCGAGGCCTCCGTAGCCGAGACCACCATAGCCGAGGCCGCCACCATAACCGAGGCCGCCACCATAGCCGAGGCCGAGAACGCCGCGCTTTTCGTTCTTTTTCTCTTCTGCGCCGTAGACTGCAGCAGCGGCGAGCAGGAAAACGTACAGCTGGGGAAAAGATATTAGTTAATTAAAATTGGAAAAATTAGAAGTGGGTAACTACCCCACTCTGGCTATGGAGGCGTGATGGTATGATTCAGTATGTATGTAAGTGGGAAACTAATTCTATGCGTACCAGAGGGCAGGTGTACTCAAGTCTTCATTACTAACCCATACGTAATATTTAAACCCGAAAGTAACTCTGTATGTCTGTCTGTTACCTTTCATACCTAACCGCTAAACCGATTTTAATGAAGTATGGTAAGGAGATATCTATAACTTGACTTTGACATTTAATCAAATAAAATATATTGTAACATTACATTGACGAATAAATAAACTTTACGTAACACCTGGCCATAATGTGAGTTTTATCGCACGCTGCGCGCACGGTAAAACTCGCATTGTGGTCAGGTGAAGACGTAAAATTGTGTACTCATCACGGGCAGTAAAAAAGAAAGCCCTCTATCGCATATTTACAACCCTCGCCTACGGCTCGGGTCTCAAATACCTGCGATTTCGGGCTTTCTTTCTTTTACAGCCCTTGTTAAGTAATGTACTAATACTGAACCTTTGAGCCACTGTATAAATTTGTCAGAATGACAGCGTCAAAAAAAACCGCACAAATATCTATATATGGGCTCAAGAATTCAAATTATTGCCTGCACCATAAAGTTAAATAAACACAATACATTGAAACTATATCGATTGCGAAACGGATTGATCGCGCATAAGTATTGTTTGTGAGTGGCGGTCGTGACCGCTGGGTGTCGCAAGCAGGGTCCCGGGTTCGATCCGAACCCACTCATTTACCGATTGGCGTATCGGTTAGATTGCCAGAGAATGTTCATTGAATTGTAATCGTTATTACTTTTAATTTGGAAAAGCTTGGAAGTTTACAAGTTCTTTATTTGGCTATTTGGCTTTGTTTGTAAATTAATAATAATCGGTTTTTAGATGAAAATTAACACAGATTCACAACCAGAATAAAAACCTATGCTTGTATTCTAGTTTGGTTAAACCCATCTTTCTTATATATCGTAACTATAACGCTGACGTTATGGATGCTGTTATTCACTTGACAGGAAGAGCTGTCAGAACGTCAACAGAATAGGCAATAGGGTAGAAGTGCCGGTTTTGGCCACCTTACACCGTTTTTGAGCACTCTAAAATTTTAACTTATATCTAAACAATTATAAAATTACGCAAATGTTTTTATATTTTATCTTTATATTAATCTTCAGTTTTAACTATTTATCAATATTACTTATTTCTGATTTTTTCAGTATTTCTGATACTCATTTTGAACTAAAGTGGCCAAAAAGGGTAGAGTGGCCACAAAGGGTACTTCTACGATTACGTTTACGATTTGCAAGCTAAGCAAGACGTGCCGAACTAAAATAATCTAGAATAGCTTTCTTATAAGATAACATAGTTATTAATATCTGAAAGAAATAATTAACAACGTTTACGTGCAGAATTGCGGGCTAAAATTTTTTTTTTCATCGTAATCCCCCGATTTGAACAAAGAAGCCCAATGCAAACATTTTTGTATGAAGTAATATGGATCCCTTTTTTTCTGGATTAAATTATTGTATGCAACGAAGGGATTTTGAATATAAATCTATTTAATACAAAAACAAAGCCTTTTAATACGTAAGGCCAACACGGTAGGGACAACTATAAAACCCTAGTTTTTTTTAAGCACTGTTTAACTTAACACTTACGATAGCCTTCATGTTTGCGTGGAGTTTGTGTGAACACTGCTCCTGGCTAGGACGCCTAGGCTTTTATACGCGGACCTAAGCCCCTCTAGCGCCCTAGGTACTCTAGGCTGTGGGCTCGTACTGTCAGGGCAAAAAGACAGACGGTTTACATTGAAAATTAATTGAAAAGTATAAAATTTGTTTTGTAAAAAAGGTTTGTTAGCAAGGTTCGATTAAATTTTAGAATGAAGCGTAGATTAGGCGATGACCAAGGTAATTAATATCTATTTATGAAGATTATTGTCTATTACAAGCGAAAGATAATTAAAAAAAAAATGTCAAACTTATTTTAATGGAAATCATAATGACAAAACATATTTAGAGCTTATTTACGATTGATCAAATGGCTTTAATGTACCCTAATTAATTCTTTACTTCGATATATGTGTAAGTAAACGGACGCCCTCTGAAATTTCAAAGGTATAACTATGTACAGTGCTGTACCCAAGAGTAACAATATTTTCGCTGTTCAGTGGGTTATTAAAAGTATTAAAACATACATTTTACGGTGAGCGTATAGGACAGAGCTTTAGCCGTTATATAGCTTTGTCCTTTTCGCTCAGCGTAACCTGACTTGTAGCCACGATGCAAACGCTACTCAATTATTTCTTTTCTATCTCAATCCGATGGTATGACAGTTGAACACGAAGTTACAATGACATTCCGGATATTTTGAGCGACACAAAAGAAAAACAATAGTAGTGTTTATATCTTGGCTAGAACCTCATAACTGCATAGGTATGTCATAATATCCCCGCAGGTGTATGAATTTTGACTTCACTTTTTGTTGCCAATTTTCGTGAGGTTATGTTAAAAGGTAGGTTTATAATTTAAGTGTTTTTACCCAGAGTATACCTCGTGAGATGAATCATAGACCACGATACAGCGAACGTGTATTGTTCTACAGTTGCTGATAAATTGTTAATTACAATACATAACTCTAATAATAGTGATGAATAAAATATTACATTATATCGATCATAATCTAATATTAAGCACGCACATTATGTAATTGTTTAGACTCAGGGTTATAACATGATAAGGATTTAATTTAACGTATGAAGAAGATAAACGAGCACACAGGCCATCTGATTATAGGTAGACTCTGAGATCTACATTTGCAATCTTACAATGACAACTCAGGAACTCAATCTTACGATGACAATTTCAAGCCTGCAAATGCGTTGTCAACCCTGAGGACTAAGATGGAATCTATTATATAAAAGTGAAAAACCAGAACGGGATAAAAAACGAAGGAAGAACCGAGATGGCGCCTTACAAATTTTAAGAACTTTGTTGATATGACACGTTTCTCGAAAACAACACACGTAACCTAAGAATAAACTATTTAAATCTATTCTATAGACATGAGAATAGAACAAGAGCATAAAAATTACCGGTTTCGCTGCGTATTTTTTTACAATCACGTAATGAAATCTCGATAACATTGACAATTCAAACCGTCGGCCATTGTTCGGAAACGCTTCGGGTAACGTTCGGATCGGTGTCGCTTAATACCTTCCGTTTAAGTAGACGCATTCGGTCCCTAATAATACCTTAAGCCCTGCTTAGACTGTAAAATCACAGTTTGTGATTAAAGAAATGGATTAAAAGGGATGCTCCGTCTCCTTCGCACAAGTGCAATACGGAGCTATAAGTCCCAATCTGCTATTGATGTCTGCATGCAGGATAAAATTGGTTCGTCTGGAACAGGTTTTATACCTTCGGCAAGCCGGCGAGTTATTATGTTCTCTGTGGAAGGCAAGGTGTCTCTTCTCTGTGGCTTTTTAAATAAATGTCGATGAAATACACCTTTTATACTAAACAAATAATTATATTATTAGTAAATAGAGTTCATTTTTAGTATGAGGTGGCCAGTAATTGATGGAACGGTTGCCACAGAGTACAAGAGGTTTTATTTACTGAGTTTCATGTTGGGATTTTAGTAAATGTATAGGTATGTTTTTTTTTTATTTCCATGTCGTTACATTGCTTGCATTGGTGCCAGTTAAAGGGTGTGACGGTGGTAGCGATCCGAGCAGAGCCCGCCCAAGGTCCTTGCACCACAATAATTGCGAAAAACTAAAATGACAGTTGTAGTACTGGCTGGGCTCTATTCTACTCGGTAAAGGCATATTGTTTTTGACATGTCCTCTTGATAGTAATGGTGGTCGAGTTACAAACATCAATCGTCCGGTCCCTCTAGATTTCTACCACCGTGCTACCCGTTTACCTGTCGCCAAGGAGGGTTCGATTTTCAAAGGGCAAATATTTGTCTTTTTAATTCTTATTTAAATAGTTTCTTTGTTTAGTTTATTCATCGTTGTCTAGCCATTGTTCAAGCCTAGACCTTGGTTTGGGACTACGTACATTTGTATGAGATTGTCATCTTTACGTATGAACGCCGTACTAAAACTCATTTCGTTGTTGTAAAAAAAACCGTCCTTAGCTCTGGGCGATAACGTTTTTCAACCTTTGAATCAAGTCCGATTTCCACGTTTATTCAATAATGTTGTGGTTATTATGAATTAATAGATTTGTACGTTATTGTTTTTTCATCTGTGTCTTTCCATGAAATATTTTCGGACACGTAGATGACCTAGTTTTTCTAAATCTGATTTAGTTTATGGGGAGACGGGGCGTTACCACATTTGGTATGGAATTTTGTAACTTCACTATCCTCTTCTTGTCGGTGAAGTAGGTGCTGCTTTTCTCTATTCTCTCTCTGGTTTTTCACCTTTTAATACCTACGACACGCCATTGGCCTATTCATTGAATACCTAAGGAATATTCCCTCCTTTCCAGTCCCTTGGTTCAGCGGTGGCTGTGCATTGTCTATCATTCCGTCAATTAGTCACTAACGGTAGAGTGTTATTTCATATTTTTATTATAGAGTGGGCATATAAGCCGTCGCGTCATCTGATGTGCCTAAACTAATTAATCACTACATACTCTTATTATAAAACAGATCGAGATGATCTCAAAAACGACTAAACGGATTTTCATGCGGTTTTCACCATGTTAGTTTTTTTTTATTACGGGCTGTGCTTATGTACAATATTTTACATTTTTGTGTGAGGTTGTCCCCAGATATATTACCCCATATATATTAATTTAATGTCTCACAGCTGTTCTAAGGCCTTCCTACCTTCCCTCCATTCCACGAATCCCTATACTGGGCAGTCCAAACACATCCAAAATATTTTTTGGCTTCTTTAGTACAAGTTGCTACTGTGGTTGTTTAGGTTCTTCAATTAACTTGACAAACAATGGGCGGATATGAAATAAAATAAAATTGAGGTCCATAAATAATCAATGAGCTGGATTTTACATTTTATTGCCATATAAGCTGGTTTTAACGACACTTTCCTAGGGTCCATGTTAAACTTGTCAGGTTATACAAATGTGTCAGTTCCTGGTACCAGGAAGACATGAAAGTATTGGATACTGATGTAGATAGATATTTTAGCTGCTTTAGTTACAAATAAATTACCACAACGCCTGCCCCGTTAATATGGCATTTCCATCGGCCGCCTAATCCTATAATTAAAGAGAATCAAATCCAAATCATTTTTGCAGCTCCAAAACTGGGTCAACTGGCAGTCCAGAACCCAAAGGGCATAAGATCATACGCTTTATTGAATGTGTTCAACATTTTCCTGTTCGTACTTATAATCTACAGTTTAGAACTGAAAAGACGTATGATTTTGAAATACATTAACTTATACTACCTTTTATGTTTTAAATGGTGCCTGTATGTACCGGTCGTATTCTCCATTAGGGCCGACATAATAACACGTTGCTCCGAGATAAATCAGTAGCATTACACATGAAATAGGATCCAATGCGCGGGCGCAGAACGAAATTCTAAACGGCCACGTTGTTCTCACGCACTGCGTATAGTTCATAAATACAAATCAAAACACACGCGGTAATCAGTACGTACCTACTTATCTATTACGCATATATTTTTTTAACTTTAATATTAGCTCTAGGCTTGTACTAAGTATGAGTAGACAACGATAAACATACCTACTTATGTTCAGAAATACATAGATACTATATGAAAAAAATCAAAGACAATATATTACCCTGACGCTTCTAGTTTTCGAATACGCCGCATACTGACCCGTTTGCATTTCTCACCCTGCATATCATAGTTGTAACTGTTGTAGGCATTATAATTACAACTAAGTTAGCTGGGAGCGCCGCGGGCACAAACCACGTGTGTCCTGATTTAGTAGTCACTTGCGGACTTGTCGCAGTCAAGCGTGATGTATTACTGCCGAGCGAGTACTAAACCCAACCCAATTATAAAATATACCAAGTTTACTCGCCGGCAGGTGGCAAATTACACCACCTAATAGCTCGACCAACCATCGATGTTACAGATAAGTTTATAAATAAAACTGTCAACGCACATGTGAAATTACTTTATTACAAAATAAATAACCTAAAAGCTAAGTTAATCGTAGTGTAAATAACATTAGTTAGGCAATCGTAAACTCGTATCACATCACTCCGAACTATAACATAATGTAAATAAATGCTAAGCAGTTGCTAAACTCAGGTATACCTACCGAGCTACCGGAAATGGTCGAGCGGGCGGTCGAGGGGGGGTTGGAGGGCGAGGGGGATGTGGTTGTGGAACCGCTGAGGCTCCTCGGCCTCCTCGCTGCGGCCTTCTAGAACGTGCTGCTGTGGAGCGCCGTACTCCTGTTGTGGCTGCTGACCAAAATTCTGGCCATTCTGGCTGAAGTCCTGGCCATGTTGACTGAAGTCGTGCTCGTGTTGACTGAAATCTTGCTGTGCGTGCTCATGCTGCGAAAAATCGTGCGCGTGCTGAGCATGTGCGTGTTGAGCTTGCTCGTGCTGCGCTAAATCATGCGCGTGTTGAGCATATTCTTGCTGCGCGATTTGGTTCTGATAATCCACATTCGGCTGACCATACTCCGGGTTTATCTGATGGTTTAGATTCTGTTCGTACTGCGCCTGTTCTATCTGGTGTTGGATGTGATGTTGTAGTTGGTGCTGGTATTCTTGGTACTGCTCCTCTCCCGTATGATGCTCGTAGACTTGCTGGCCTTGTTCTTGCGTGAAGTGGTCATGAGGTTGAGCGAAGTGCGTCTCTTGTGTTGGAACCACATGGGAATTAAAATGGTGATCGGCAAGGTCGTGACCATGGGGAACTGGCGCCCAACCGTTATGGTCTACATGGACGGATGGTTGCGTTGGTTGCAAGTGGACTGCCGGTTGAGGAATGACTGTCTGTGTTGGATGTAAGAAGGTAGGTTCAACTGCCACGGCTGGCGTAGCCTGTTCCACGACGCCGTGGGTGTGTTGTGGAAGCACGTGGTAATGGGGCTCTTGAGGACGCTCTAAGAAGATGGGACCCGCGGCTGGTGCTACTGAAGGAGCCAAGGGTAACACGTGCTGGTGGAAGTTCAGTGGATACCTCGGATAGGTCGCGAAGTAAGACGTCTGTACGGCGTTACCTGGTCTTAAAGCGTAAGAGAACTGAGGAGCATAGGGGTAAAGAGGAGTGACTGGAGCTGGCTGGATGGGAACAGGGGCCGGCAGCACAGGCTTTAAGTGTACATGGTTCTGTGGCAATATGAACTGTGGGGAAGCAGGGATGATAGGAGCGACTGGTGGCGGAGCGGGAACGGGTTGCGCTATAGTGACCGAAGGTTGAGGAATCGGAGTGAGGTTAGAAAAAGCTGGTACCGCCGGGATTGCATGGGCTGGTAGAATTGGAACCAACGGTTTTGGTGCAACGTGGTGGTGATGGTGGTGGAAGTGTTGGCCTAGATTTGGCGCTACAACCTTCGTGTGGTGCGGGAATCTTAGTCCGTAGTGAGGATGTGGAACTGGAACTCTATGACCTACTTGGACGGGATACCGCTGGATTAGTGGATGCTGCAAGGGTACTTTCACTGCTGTTACAGAGGCGGTAGGGGGGTAGGTCACGACGACAGGTTTTACTATTGAATGGGTGACGTGAGGGATGTCATGTCCGTATTTGTAGGTTGGTGCTGAGGAGAAGACCCCTCGCTTGTGATGCTTGATCTTCCCGGCCAGCCGTGCCAGCAGCTTGGACTTGGTCCCGAGCCCGTCTCCGGCCGCGACCCACACGCAAGCGCACAACACCGCAATCTGAAATACACCACGAAATTTTATCTTCACTGCCACTTCACTACGACACTGCACTCCTCAGATACTCACTAAAGTGAACCTCATAGCGGCCGGTTGGCGCGAGTACCGCTCAGGAACGAAATGCGGAGGGTTCTTACCACCTATACTTATAACTTCGAAGACTGCGAATTAGTATGTAGCTTGCGTCCTGTTTTCACTCAGGTCCGGTCGCGGCCGGATCGTCCTTGCGCGGTCGATTGGACCATTCCTATGAACGCATCTAAATTCCTCTTCCGAAATTCTTGCTATTGCAATCTGAGTCTAAGTTGAACGTGTGATGGTATAATTTTGAGGTTGGTCGCGGTCTTTTAAAATGGTGCTCGCGGCTAGCTGTCGTCATTCGTGTAACACGCGTGCGTTTGCGCATACCAATCGATCAAGAAACGTAATCGGGAGAAAATTGTAGCGGGACAGGGACGGATTTGATCGTTAGAAACTCTAGGTTTCATTCAGTGGCGGTAGGACCTTTTGCAAGGCCCGTCCAGATCGCTACCAACATCTTATCCTTTAACCTACCGCCCAGCAGTGGTGTCTGGATTGTTTTGCTCCGGTATGGAGGTAAGACCTCCGGTGAAGTTACTAGCATAGAGGCATAATATTCACATACATCTTAGTCCTCAGTGTTGGCAACACATTTGCGGTCTTATGATTGCAGTCTTAAGATTTGATTTGGAAGAGGTTGTGAATGCAAATGTCTATGGGTCACAGATCCCATTTACCATCAGGTGGTCTGTGTGTTCTCCAAGGCATTTTTGTTTTTAAATGATTTATAGATACCTGGTAGTCAGACAATACTACTAATATAATACTAGTTAGGCCTGTCTCGTGGCGTTCACTAACATGACAACGGGAAATTACTTCATTATTTACTAGGTACTTACTTACCCTGGTAGACCTATAACTATTTTTCGAGTAGGTATTACGCACTGGTATTTTTGTTTAAACTAGTGGAGGTAAACGAGCCAGCAGATCACCTAATGGAAAGAAATCAGCGTCGCCCATGGACACAAGTCCCATCACGCAGCACCTGGAGAGGAATGACCCCAAATATGTTTTCCTTGCAAATTCAACCGGGTACTGGGAGTATTTTCATATCTAAGTAGTAAGTATAATTTATAATGTAAACCTAATGCTCTTTTTATCCCAAGTCCGCGCCACGTAGGCGCAGGACTTAGCAAGCAACTCACGTGTGTCGGTTACCAAATAATACGGCGATCACTTTCTGCGCTCTCACTCTCGCCCGCCCAAACTGCTGTGGTAATACGGCGTATCCTCAGGATTTTCTTAAGATTCATTAGACTTGCCTAAAAGGATCAAGGTAGAATAACAGACATTTTAAATTTTACGAATTTAATAGGTAACTTCTAAATAATAAATATTAAAGAATAATATATTAAATATTATATAACTATAAATGTACATAGGTTTCAAAAGACCTGAGTTTTATGGCGGCCGTGTATTTAAACTATTTATCAAAATAATTTCTTTAATTTTTGAACTAGTGAATAACGTATTTCAGAACGCAACTGTTAATGTCATTTTGACACATTTCGCGCAATATTAATATTCAATGCTCGTTTTAAGTTTATTTGCATGAATCGTATTAAAATATGAATGAATACAGTGACGATAACGTTTGTAGAATATGCTTTCAACAGCAGGACACCATATTCTCACTGTTTCGAAAGCGAAAGGGTTCGTCGCCGTACGACAAACTTGTAAAATATACCAAATTAAAGATATCTGTGGATGACGGCGGCCCATCGTCTATTTGTTTACAATGCCTCTCCGATCTCGATACAACAATCAATTTTTTAAATAGATGTGAACAATCGAACAACATGCTAGCAGCTAGATATACTCATGTATCAGAGAAAAAGGAAATCTCGAACTTCGAAGGCAACGTTGAAAACGAAGTAATACAATGTATTTCTCAAGAAGAAAGCACCGATTTTGATGTAATACCTCAGAAGATTAGTTTGGACAGTTTTGAACAGAATCGTAGTGGATTATTAGTTCTAGAATCGACACAGTGCCCTGAGTGTGGGTCCAAACGACGTTGCAAGCACTGGTCACCGCCTGTTTCTCATACCTGCCAGTATTGTCGGAAGGTTTTCACTAGGAAATTTAATTTTATGTTGCACCTGTAAGCATTCCTTGTTTCCAGTGATTTGTAACTGGTATTATTGATGTTATTGACACGCTAAAAGCAAAAACTGTTGTATTTTCGGGAGCTATGGGGACATTTTTGTAGGACCCCTTGGTTGATTCTTTGTTGTTAAGTGAAAGGAATCTTTTTTACTGTCTCTGCAAATTGTATAACACCATTGAAATATTATAAACTTAACTAGCATGATAAATAACAATAACCTTTTTTACTGATGATAAGATAAATATTTGTAACAAAATCATAAATGCTTTAAAACTAACGATACCGTATGTTTGCAGTTTAAACATAATTACCATAAAAGCATTTTTTTTTTAAATTAACAGCTCATAACATCTTGGATTGGGGTCCAACGCTACAGAGTTTCACCCATGTGCATGTTTCTAGAAAATACACACATATCCTTTACTCCTATTACTTTTCTGTTATTCCAGCAAGCGCCACTCTGGGGAGCGAGAATGGGCCTGCCACTGCGGAGCTTTGCTGCTGACTCGCTGGCTGGCAGCACGTCATTGCGCCCCCCGCGCACGCCGCGTCTGCCCTCAGCCCGGTTGTGGCAAGACCTTTACGACCAATACTAACCTACACACACATGTTAGGACTCATAATGGTACGTTGAAGATGAATAAAAACATAAACAGCAATAAACTATAATAAACAGTTTGTAAGCCCAATTATAATGTCTGATTTACCAGTAGGAACCAAACTCCCTTCTGACTATACATTTATTTTCTACAAGACTGCTATTATATGCCAACAGGGTATGTTAATCAACGTCAGTCAACTGTTAGTCTATACATTTTGACAGCTGTTAACACTAATTGTCTGTTAATTTGTTGGTAAAATTCGACATAAGTGCTAGAGTTGACTTTGATAATATTTCTTTTGGGTATTTTTGTAACATGTTATATGTATTCTTATTGAAAATACATTACAAACGCAACCAATAGGAACCTCCTTTTGGTTGTTTGATTCATTTAATTAATGAAATTGACTTATTTATTACACAGAATGGAAATATTATACCTGATCAATGATTAAAAGCTATTTGAATTTGAATTAATAGTTCTCTAGGATATATTTACCAACATTTTCTACTAGAGTAAGGGAGGGTGAACTACAGTAAATGTTCAATTCTGGTCCTGCATAAACATTTTAATTTGTCAACAGGTGAACGCCCCCATGACTGTGCAGAATGTGGCAAAACCTTCTCCTGCAAGAACACACTCAATGACCATATGAGAATACACACTGGTTGGTACATTTTAAGTGTAATCTGAAAAATAATTATGGGTTGTAGTTTAGTGCAACAACATTAATAAGTTCATTTGAGAATCCAACTGATTTAATCTGAATTCAATAATCTTTTAATTTGTTGCATTGTAGTTTATTCGAGGTTGTATAAGCTGGCATTATTATAAAAACTAATGTAGCTGTGGCTCGCGACTACTGTAACACAGTAACACAGTAACACAGCTAACGTTCTCTGAAAACAGCATAATTTGTTAAATGACGTCACAATACGTGTTATTGATAAGATCGATTTATTTGCCTTAGCAATTGCCAACGACCATACCACGTTGAATACACCGGTTCTCGTCCGATCACCGAAGTTAAGCAACGTCGGGCGAAGTCAGTACTTGGATGGGTGACCGCCTGGGAACACTTCGTGCCGTTGGCTTTTTGCATCTTTTTTACTTTTTATTTAGACCCTTCGTGTACATTTTTTTAAACGTATTGCCGATCAAATCGACATATACATATTTTTCAATATAATCCTTGTTTTTGTTTTTTTTTAGTAGGAATTTATTGTTTATAAACGGTTTGAAAGTTTAAACATGACATTACAAATCTAAAATTACATTTTAAATCTTATTCTATTTTAAAATAAAAAAGCTATATCTAAAAAAGGGCCCTGCGGCATTGTCCCGAAGATGCTGGCAGCATTTCCTCGCTGGATAGTTAAACTTATGCGTTGAGCGAGGAAACTGCCAGCTCTTCGGTCTCCCGTGACGTCAATGAGCCTCTTCGAAATTTCTTTGAGTTTTTAGTTCGACTTTAAAAATTAGCTTGGATTCCTGTATCGCTTAATTACAAACTATTCATTACTAAACCTATCCATTTGTCCCAAGTCGTCAACCAATTTTACATAAAATATCAATGACGTCACAATACTACTATTCAATAGATCGTCTTATTTGCCTCAGTTCTCGCCAACGGCCATACCACGTTGAATATACCGGTTCTCGTCCGATCACCGAAGTTAAGCAACGTCGGGCGAAGTCAGTACTTGGATGGGTGACCGCCTGGGAACACTTTGTGCCGTTGGCTTTTTGCATCGTTTTTACTTTTTATTTAGATCCTTCTTGTACGTTTTTTTAAACGTATTGCCGATCAAACCGATGTACACATATTTTTCAATATTATTCTTTAGTTTTTAGTTCGACTTTAAATTAGCCTGTTTTTCTGTATCGCTTAATTACAAACTATTCATCACTAAGTCAGTACTTGGATGGGTGACCGCCTGGGAACACTTCGTGCCGTTGGCTTTTTGCATCTGTTTTACTTTTTTTTTTTTTTTTTTAAATTGTAAAATTATTATTGATATTTGACCTTTATTGTATTATACAATTATAAAGCTTTAATTTAATTAAATTGTAAAAATAACTAATATTAAATAAGACTAAATCTATATATACACTAAAACATTAAATCTAAGAATGGCCCCTGCGGCATTGTACCAAAGATGCTGGCAGCATTTCCTCGTTGAATGGCTAAACTTATTCGTTGAGCGAGGAAACTGCCAGCTCTTCGGTCTCCAGTGACGTCAATAAGTCTCTTTGACAATTCCTTAAAAAGGCTAACAGCACTAGGACCCCACGGACCAAGGGTCTCGACCCCGAATGGAATAAAATTATATTCTGGGCCGAGACCGCTATATTTGCCAGTCTTAATGTTTTCAGCCGCTTCGGCCGCTGCACCAGCCCTATTGGAGGTTCGTGGGAGATGTGACGGGGCCAGCGTGTCTACACAGGTTGCATCCCACACTAGCACCCACCCCATATTCCACGGAACCAAAGACATTCCGTCAGGTCTCTTGCCATCATTTCTGGAGATACCGGACGGCTCTAAAAGGGCCGGCACGTTAACAGAGGCAAGAGACCGACGGATGATGTCGTTTAGTGCAGCATGTCTTGAGAAGCGGCCAGCACTCCTCTGGCAAGAAAGTCCGTGATGTCCTAGCCGATCGACGTCACTTCCGCAGGGGCACCGATGTGGAGCGCAGACCGGGACCCCAAGGCGAAGGCAAACTGAAACTCGGAGTGTGTTAGGGTCTAGGAAAGTACCAGTGCTTGGCGAAGGATGAGCTTGAAGCCAGTATCCAGCCTCCCTTGTACCGACTGCTAAAATTCTAGCACGATCCGCAGCGCAGCACTGGCTAAGAAGGGAATCAACAGTCAATTTACATGCTATGTCATCCCAACACCTCTGCGATTTTGGGTTATCAGGAAAATTTTGACCGGGGCATGCAGTTAACCAGCCATTCTTTGCGTCCTCCAAGCCTGAAGTCTCATAGTTTAAAGGGAATTCCCTAAGGATTTTTCCTATGAGACTAGAAGAGCTATGGATCGACGAAAGAAAAGCTGGTAAAGCAATACTAGAAATTTTGCGGATCCCTAAACCACCGTACCGAATTTATTTATTTATTTATTTATTTATTTTATTTAGATCCTTCGTGTAAATTGTTTTAAACGTATTGCCGATCAAATCGACATATTATTATATGTATACTTATTTTTCAATATTATGCTTTAGTTTCTTTTTTTGTAGGAATTTATTGTTTATAAACGGTTTGAAAGTTTAAACATGACATAACAAATCTAAAATTACATTTTAAATCTTATTCTATATTAAAATAAAAAAGCTATATCTAAAAAAGGGCCCTGCGGCATTGTCCCGAAGATGCTGGCAGCAATTCCTCGCTGGATAGTTAAACTTATGCGTTGAGCGAGGAAACTGCCAGCTCTTCGGTCTCCCGTGACGTCAATGAGCCTCTTCGAAATTTCTTTGAGTTTTTAGTTAGACTTTATAAATTAGCTTGGATTCCTGTATCGCTTAATTACAAACTATTCATTACTAAACCTATCCATTTGTCCCAAGTCGTCAACCAATTTTACATAAAATATCAATGACGTCACAATACTACTATTCAATAGATCGTCTTATTTGCCTCAGTTCTCGCCAACGGCCATACCACGTTGAATACACCGGTTCTCGTCCGATCACCGAAGTTAAGCAACGTCGGGCGAAGTCAGTACTTGGATGGGTGACCGCCTGGGAACACTTTGTGCCGTTGGCTTTTTGCATCTTTTCAAGTTTTTAAGTAAAAACAATCAACTAAACATCTTATTAGTTGACTAGTAAATTTTTAAAATGTTTTTCAACCGCAAAGCAAAAAATGTTACCAAAGAAAGTGCGTCTCCTACATTTTATTAATAGTAATATCACTCATAATTGCCTTAAATTTTCCATCAGGCGTCAAACCCTACATCTGCCCGGTATGCGGCAAGCGTTTCGCAACCAACAAACTGTCTTCGCATATGCTATCCCACACGTCAGCGCGCCCGCATGCATGCACTGCGCAGGGCTGCGTGCGCGCGTTCAAGTCGCGGCGTGCTCTGACGCTCCATGCAGCCACGCATGCGCAGCACAGGCGGGTGCACGCGTGCGACGTGTGCGGCGTGCGGTATAACCACAAGCAGTCTTTGAATAAGCACGTCAAGAAACAACATGGCGAGGTTAGTTGGTACCTATTGATTGTTAACGACGAACCAGTAAAGGACAAGGACCAATGATGGACACTTGATCTTTATTTTACTATATCAATACTAACACGATAAACTAAACAGGCTAATATCGACCGGCGGAATGTTAGCATGTGGCGCCTTTAAAAAGAGTGGCAAGCGAAGAACAAGTTGAAGTGTGGATCGTGGTTGCAATAGAGATCCGTGGTAAACCATTGCCAAAATCACACTTGTTATAAATGTTACTGAAATATTTAGTTTAAATTAAATTATGCAAGACAGTTTCGAAATAAATCTTCGTCTTTTAATAGGTTAAGATTTGGAATATGTACGTTGAAAGTAAACCCAACGACATTTGAATATTGTGGTGTCTAAGGTGTGATTTAAGAATGAAATTGGAATAATTTTCGCTGAACTTTAGACTCATTAGTGACGTCAACATGCTTAGCCTTGTTGGCAGTGCCTACGAAGCTAACGATCCCGGGTTCGATTCCCGATATGGGCATATATTTTGTGTGATGAGCGCGAGTATATTTTCCCAAGTTCTAGATGTTTTCTATGTGTCTAATTATCTGTATGGTAATCATTGTCTAATGCACCATAGTACGGTCACGGAGTTTAATTGATGAACACTATAGAACCTTGTCGCATAAAACCAACTTTTAATTCCTATGTAATTTCTATCTCTTCTCTGGACGCTGTCATTATGACAAGGTTCTATGATGGATAAACATTTAAACTCCTTGGTACAAGCCTTAAGCTTAGGTTGGGTCTAGGTAGGTCAAATGGTGGGAGATTGTCCCCTGATATTTATTTATTTATATATATATCAGATTGATACTATATATTCTTAATTGCTTATCACGATAAGAAGCTGATGAAATGTAAAAAAAAAGTCGGCAAAGAAGCTTGTAACAAAAATGTTTTCTTTTTTGTTTCAGAAACCAGAGGTTGTAAACGACATGCAAAACAACCAGATAACCTTACAAACATGAGTCTAAATCAAATTGATACTAACCAACCAAAGAGTACCAAATTATTAATGCATGACTGGTTTTACTAATAATACAATATTTGGAGTGCAAAAAGCATGAGATTTGAGGTCGAGAATTGGTCGCGGCCAAGGATGTTATTATAATGACCATCGGTCTAGTCAATGAAGTTTCTAGTCAAAGCGTGTGAGTGCATTTTTATTTTCACTTCACATACCTGTAAAGTCCTTCTTTATGCTGGGTATAGGCTGCATAAAATCGCATTTTATGCACTAGTGCATAAAGTGTTGTTGTCATCTAGACTAAGACAATTAAGCCATGCAGCCAGATAAACGAGGTGGCTGCATTAAATAAACTTGTTATTTGAATACATTTACTTTAATTTATTTGCCTTCTATGTAGCATCTAGCAAAAAAAAACATCTATTAAAAACAAGCATTATATTAACAATAACATTACAAAATCAACGTATGACTTGGCAGTATTGCGTTTGACCTAAGTCAAAAATCCTATAGTTTTTTTAACGAAATTCAGTGGCGGGAATTATGTTTTTGTCTATAGTTTTGGACTAATAATTAGGTAGTTGTTTTACGGAATTTAGTGAAGTGGAAATAATACTCACACCTAACAGAACTACTTAATAGAAAATTCGCAAAAGAACTTAGTCAACAGAAAATTTATATTCCAACGTACGAAAACTTCAAAGTCTGGAGTAGCGGCAAACAAGTCAATACATTCTCATTCATGTAAGTTTTTTTACATTATCTCTGTTTTATTTCTTCGTAATCAAAGTGAAAAGCTGAGTACGGTAAGCCGTAAGTAAGCCGAATACGGTCTTAAAACCCAATTTATCCTCGATTTAATTATCCAACATCGCCTACCGGCTCGGATGGATACCTTAAGTCTTACATAAAATGTTTTGTTTTATGCCCTTGTTGTACAATCTATTATATTTATTTCAACAATTTCTCTACTTACTCGCTTTACTATGGTTACTACAGTGCCCAATCTTATTGTACGGCTACAGCTGTGATTTACGTCAAAATATCGTTGATACACCGTTCTTCTACCCAATGATGGTACAAGACCATCATTCCGAAGCGCTAGTACATTCACTCTATATTATCGACGTGTAAAAGAGCTCTCATGTGCCCCTTTTTGCATTTTGTGCGTAAAACTTGCTATTTCCAATATTAAAGGTAGTTGCTTGGTATGTATCGAAACTTTGTATGTGGTGGTTGTCTTGCACTGTCATAGGAAAGTTTTTTTTTGTTTTAAATATACATATATTTTATATATATATTTTTATTACTACTACTTATTACTACCCTATGAAAATTCTTAGTTTTGACACATTTTCCTGCTCAAGCTACGCTTGAATGTTTTTTTTTTTATTTTTTTTTTTATTTTATGTTCAATTCATTGTTTTATATCATGCTAGGTTAAGCTTTATAATTGTATAATATCATAAGTAGTATTTTAAAAAAACGACTGGCTGTTGAGTTTCTTGCGGCGTTTCTTCTTAGCAGTGGTCTCTTGCGAAGCGCTGGTAGATTTTGACGTGTAAAAGTGCCCGTGCGGCCTACTTACTGAATAAACATCTTTTATCTTTTTTTTATCTTTTTGCCGTCCTAGGGTGTAGCGAGAAAGAAGCTGCGACTTTGTCGCTCTTAAATTAACTTACCGTGACTATTGTCGCGTAACAAAAAAAATGTAAAGTTAAATTGAAATCACGGATCGTCGTGCGCAGTGGAGTACCTAGCGTAGGCTGATGATGACGATGAACGGCAAAGTTGTTATAGAACTTATGATTACATTGGTACCATTTCTCGTATTGGTATATCATTGAAGTCTACGAGTAAAAGCAAGGAGTAATCGAAGCCAAAGAATCGTTCTTAATCAACGTCTTTAGTTATTTCGTCAGACAAAGCACGCCTGACCTACGTTAAATTGACAATATAGCATTCTCTTTATTGAAAGTTATGCTTGCGCTGCCCAGCCTCTTAGGTCAACTTCCACGTTCGTTACATTTTCATTAACTCATGTGATTGACTTTCTGTCATTATAAAAGATGAAAGATGCATACGTCGCCAGAGTACTCTAGGGATGAAAGAGTTGCGTAACGACTGCACGTTTTATCACGCCAACCTTGTCCAGAATGCAACTGGGTCATTGCACTTTGCGCGAAACTGACGCTTTTTGTTTGTTTTCTATTTCATCTACGGACCTTCACCCACAAACGCGCCAGACGTTGAGACCGTTCCGCGACCTAATCGGATTTCACGAATGAACCACAAATGAAATCGATGATTATTTTCGAAACTTTATTAAGAAACTTAAATTACAATTCGCTTACTATCTAAGTATAAAAATAATGTTTAACAATGCGAGATTTAACAACTAGAAATCACATTTCGATTGTGTAACAAAACGAACAAAGACGTGGCCGAATAGCGAGGATTTAGGCTTTTTTGGGACGTCGAGGAATAAATTAAAAAGAACAAGGATTATGGCAGATGCTCGGCGAGCGTGGGGGTTTAAGCTTTAGTTTTCCTTTTGGGTTTGCGTTGTGCCGGTTCTTCGTCGTCTGATTGCACCTGAGTGGCGTGTAAGTATTTGTTTTCGTACCCGGTCTCTCGCACGCGAGCGTTCGGACTCAGCCTGTCTGTGCGCTCGCGTTCGTCCGAGCGCTCGATCTCTCCCGCTCGCTCTTTGTCCTCACCCTCCCTTTCTCTATCCTCGCGAATGCGCTCTGTATCTTCGGTTAACCGCTCGCTCTCGTCCGATCGCCCCGAGTCGTTCGCGCGGCCATGATCGTCAAGCCTCTCGTCCTCGCGTTCTCTTTCGGGATCTTCTCGCAAGCGCTCACTATCGTCCAGAAAATAGCCGGATTCTCTTGGCCCTTCCAGTCTTGCCAATTCGGCGTATTGCGTCGGAGGCGGAACGGTCAGCTGCATGAATTGTTTCTCCTCTTCGGAGATGGGAAGTTTGCGGCCGTAGTAGTCATAATCACCGGCGCCATATGAATCGTCGTCGACTGCGCGGGTCCGACGGGTCTTCTTGCGGCGGCGGCGCGGGGGCTCCGTGCGCGGCGCCGGAATCGAGTTCTCGCCTTCAGAGTCGTATTCTTCGGAATCTGCTGTCTCCGCGCTGTTTTCCTGTTCCTCCTCGTCTCTGTCGGGCCCCTCTGGTCGTTCGCGATGGAGCTTCCGTGGCCGCTTCTCCCTGTATATCGGCGGGACGCGCACCGTGACCGTGTCGATCTGTCCGGGGTTCTGTTCCGTGGGCGGCAGCACTCGGGGCCGCAGCGGTTGGCGCGGGTCCTCGGTCGTGGTCGTCGACTCCGCGTCCTCCTCGTCCTCCGGCGCCGGCGGCTGGACGCGCTGCGGCCGTACCCGCTCGCTGCTCAAACTCTGCCGCTGCTCCTGACTATCCGAGCGCCTCTGAATCTGCTCAGCGAGATCGCGATCCCCAAAATGAACGTTTCGGTAATGATTTGCCGGAAGTTTTTTCTTCTTTTTGATCTCGGCCTTCGGCTGTTTCTGCTTCTGCTCCCAGAAAGCGTCGACCGCGGAGCCGAATTCGCGCACCGCTTTAGCTCTGTCGCGGGACTCCTGCACGTCCTCGTAGTCGTCGTACGCCGGAGCCTCCTCGGATTGCTCCTCATCGTAGGCGAGGTAGTCGTCCGCCTGGGGCTCGTTCGGGTGGTTCGCGTCGACGGTGCGCACGCGTTGCTGCTGCCCGTTTCTGACGACGAAGGCGTCGACGAACACGCGTGGCTGGCGCGGCGGCTCGCGCGCCGGCAGCCTCGCCGCGCGGGGCTCAATGGCCACGGGTATGATCTCCTCCTGTTCTACCAGTTCTTCCTGCTCAGCCTGAGCCGGCGGGGCCGGAGCGAGAGCCGGAGTCGCAGGGTTTCTGTTGAAGTTGAACTGTAGCCGGAAGTTAGACTGGATGGTGTCAAGGTTGTCAGCTTTGGGCGGCGGAGGCGGGGGCGGGGGCGGTGCGCACGGCGCCGGGGTGGCGGGGTTGGCACGGGGGCGCGCGCAGGGCGGCGGCGGCGGAGGGGGAGGGGGAGGTGGCGGCGGCGGGGGAGGCGGGGGTGGCCTGGGTTTGGGTTTGGGGCGGGGTGCCGCGCGCGGCTTGGGGCAGGGTGGCGGCGACCTGGGTTTGGGCGGGGGCGGTGGTGGAGGTGGCGGGGGCGGCGGGGCCTGCGCGCGGCAGGGCGGCGGGGCGGCGGCGCGGGGCGCCCCACATGGCGGGGGCGGGGGAGGGGGAGCGGCCGGCGCGGGGCCCGCTAGCGGAGCGTCTATACCGGGCACTGGCGCCAACGGCGGCGGGAAAGCCGCTGCGGGTGGCTTCCGCGCCACATTGTACCCCAGCACGTCCGCTAAACCCCTGAACACGATGTCACCGAACGTCCTCTTCTTCCTGACCACCGGTTCGTGCTCCCCGGCTTCATCCGATATCGTCCCGTTGCCGTCCCCTATGAAGGTAGTTCCGTTGTCGTTTTCGATCAAAATTCCAGAAAGTTCCGTCCTATTTTCAGCTGACGCCTCGCTTCTAAAAAGTTCACTGTCAATCGTTGTTCCATTTTCGATGGAGATCTCTGTTAGGCTCTGGTCTGCGACGACGAGCGAGAGTAGAGCGAGCAGCAGCGCGGGCCGCATGGCGCATGGTCGAGTGTCGCGCGGGACAGCGCGCGCGCCGGTTTTGTCGCACCGGTTGCCTCAGCGTCACGCGTCGGTGGGCACTGGGCATAGGATGCTGGGAGCTTTTGATAAGGGACGGGGGCAGTCCCGGATAATTTTGAGCTTATTAGGTAATCATGATGAGGCATGCTTAGTTGTTGACATGAAAATGATTTAACTTTAAACTCGGTTGTATAAGTATTGTCATTAAACAGATGGGTACGTGAGCAAAAGAAAATGTATTAATGTATTTAATATGATGAATTAAACTCTGTTTGCATAGAGTTTCGACTTAGTTACATTTTATGGGTTAGAAAGTAACCTATACCTTACTTCGCTTAAACAATACGGCTAGGTAAAGTAAACGGCTATATCTCTGTGAAAAGTTACAGAATTTACTAGAGTCCATGGTTGATATTAGTTTGTAAAGTGGTTACAACCTACTTTTTTGATTTCGTTCCTGGCCACTCTTACGTTTCTTTATTGATATAAATCCTTCAAAATTCAAAATTATTATGTTCGATTCAGATATCGATCGATAGTCTCACTCTCTTAGCAACCCTCAGAAATAACATGCAGGTTTCATGCCAACTTAGTATTAATTTGTTATTTAATTTATTAGTATGCTTTTATATGCATAAATAATTAAAATACAATAAAATTAATAAGACATTTATTTATCCACAACTACCTATCAACCCGTCCCAACATAACCATCGTCGTCATCACGCTGTTGGGTCTCTGAGATACTTACCCCATAGAACTGGTCTTTTGACACCAAAGAAAGGCGAACCAATCAAAACAAACATGCTGTCGCGGTTATCAACGTTGGTTACAAGAAGGATTAAAGATAATAAAAGATCAACAGAAATGATTTTATATAAAAATCTCTATCCTCAGTGTGTTTGTTTGTTCCTGCTTCACGGTTCAACGCCTCGATCGAGTAATGTGAAACGTAGAGACATAATTTTAACTCGAAATCTTCCAAGGGAATAGTTTTAAACCACTTTGCACTGATGGAGTCGGTCAAAATGAAGAAAATACATATAGGTATTCGAAAATCTGATTAAAGACCAAAATCCTAACCTCAACGGACGGACACTCGCTGTGATTACTGCCTTTTGGTGTAACTGTAGGTATTTTTATCAATAAAACTTACCCTAATATCAAATAACACGAGTAACAATTCATGTTTTCATGAAATAATGTTAAAATAACGAAATAATCAAGATGGGAACTGTCAGATTTTGGTATTTAATTCTATTTTCGAGTAGGTACCTATATGTATTTTCTTCATTTTGACCAACTCAATTACTTAGTGCATTGTGGTTTAAAACTATTCCCTTGGGATGTGACAGATGTCGAGTTAAAAATATGTCTCTACGTTTCACATTACTCGATCGAAGCGTTGAACCGTGAAGAAGGAACAAACAAACACACTAAGAATAGAGATTTCCAGGTGGTTTTTAGTAATGGGTCTATTTAACTCCTAATTTACAGGTAGGTACATTACTATAGTGGCCGGCCGTTAAGAAGTCAATCCTGACAGCTGTCATCGCAGTACAATTTATAACCTATTCTTGGGTTTGAGGTTATAATTTGTACTGGAATGACAGGTGTCAGGATTGACTTCTTATCGGCGGGGCACTATAAAGGACGCCCGTGACTTTGTACACGTAGAATTAGGTACCCGCTCTTCCCCTATTTTCTTCCCGTTGGGAGTTGATTTTCGGAAAATCCTGCATGCTCCAGGGTACCTAAGGAATGCTCCCTCCAAATTCCAAGTCCCTAGATCCAGTAGGCTGTGTGTCACGGTACTGTTTTATATATTTAGATACATGAAGAAATGATTACCCTGTTAATGCCCTGTATATGGTCACAGATATGGTATTCGTTTATAACTTGTTGTATAATCTAGGAAGCAGTTTCTTAATAAGCAAATAACAATGTACGAGTTAAAAGTTTCGGTCACATTCACCTTGTAATAACGTAGACTTAGTTCAAGTATGGTTCAAGTACCTAAAACATTTTCACAACGCTAGATGACTTTGAAGTTATAGATCGGTCACAGAGCATGAGGGAAAACATAACTTTGTTGTTTAAAAATCTTAGCTGTGATGGTGACGCCTCCTTGCAGAGCTGGTAGTTCGGTGCAGATTTTTTGTTTAGTCATTAATTTAACTCTTTTGTTTTAACATCTTAGGTATTACACTCAAAACAAACGCATAAAATGTATTAGACGTACCTAACCTCTGATTTATTTAGGAAATAAGTAAGTAATTGAATGGGCTCCAAGACCTATTGAAGATGTAGGAACCCGAACATGCAATTGGGATACACGTAAAAAAAACTATTTTTTTAGACTATTAAGAAATCAGTATCATTCATTAGGTATATATGACTTATGCCGAATTTCCCCCAACAACTAAACAAACTATTAGAGTGTTCAAATCTGTCAATACGTATAAACTAACAGTCGATTTCTATTGATTAACATTTCTCCTCTAATAGTTTATGAATAACCAGTACGTCTATGGTGATAATGAGGATAAAACACGTCACTTTCTGGCCAGTTTGTAAGAGCGAGAGTAGCGGATGCTTTATAAAAACATGGTGCATCCCAATCATCCAATATGGCTGGTCATGCCTGAACAATCACGTGAGTTTGATGCAAAATTTAGGTACGCTGGGGGTTTCAGGGCTCGGAAACCTGGTATTTTTTCTTTATCACGACAGAAACGAATGCCATACATTTCAAATATGTATCATTTTCATATTATTTCGGTTCTGATCAAAGAGCAAAATAAAACTGTTCGTGCTCGAAATACCGGTTAATATCGCTCGCTAATTTATTCGCACCGCCATTGTTTTCTCCTCTTTGCTACCCTATTAGCTAGCTCTTTAGTTACATTTTCACTTGCTCAGCTTGAAGCCAAGCCGCCCTTATCATTTTAATCGCCACACTATCCAACTGCAGGAAGAATTAAAAACCAACAATACCAGCGTAATCCCAGCGATCGTAACGCTCGCGAATCGTTTCTGCTGTGAGCGAGCGTTTACGACAACCTGATTATAAACCATAATGAAGTTGTATTTTTCGAACAGCTCCCAAGCCCTGAGTACAACGGCAGTGACGTATCTGACACAGTGATTTCATCTAAGTCCCAGACCTTTCATTTCGCCACGGCATAATAAGGTTGATAACTAATTTACTTCGCTTTGTAATTATTTGCGATTGGCAGCTGCGGTTGCCGTTTTGTTTGATTTGCCTTCGTGTTGGAGCCGATATGAGGTATGGCGACACTGTGGCCTGTTTCATGTCTGTTTCAATGGTTTTGACGTAGGCGTTAGTTAATTATAACTGTATGTACCTACAGTGGGCCTAATAACCATAAGTAGTTGTACAGATCTTAAAGTTAGTTACAGTAACAACCTACATTTAGATTCACATAGGCCCTGTTAGGGCGTAGGCATAGAAATACTGAAGTCAAGTGAGGAATTACGTTATTACCCGACTGCTGAAGGAGGAAGGTAATGGGTTTATCAGTATACTAGCGACCCGCCCTCGCTTCGGTTTATGTGAGTTTTCTGTAACACCCGTACAATATCCAGAACTTATTATACATATAAACCTTCCTCTTGAATCACTCTATCTATTAATAAAAATCCGCATCAAAATCCGTTGCGTAGTTTTAAAGATTTAAGCATACGAAGGGACATAGGGACAGGGAAAGCGACTTTGTTTTATACTATGTAGTGATATGTATAATGTAGTATGTTCCTTTGTGGTGCTCTAGAAACTAAACGCGTTGGCCGATTTTGATCTTTCTTATGCCAATCGATTTGTCTTAATCTTGTGAGTGTAAAGTAATGACAGTTAGTCAAAATTCAATATGGCGGCACCACACGCCATATTGTAAAAAAGAAAAAAGAACTCGACGAACTATGAAGTGAAGTGGGGTATCAATTGTATCATTGAATGGGTATTTAAAAATAATCTATAGGATTGTTTAATATTTTTTCTAAAGTTTGTTAGCAACAGTCGGGTTGTTGAAAGTTTGCTTTTTTAGGGTTCCGTAGTCAAAATAGGAACCCTTAAATAGTTTCGCCATGTCCGTCCGTTCGTCCGTCCGCAGCCTAGCTCAGAGACCCTTAGTAGGTACTAGAACGCTGTAATTTGGAATTAATATATAATTTTTAGTTTACCTCCCTACACGTGACGTGGGCATGTATTTTTATATGTATGTATATATAAAGGTGCAAAAGCGACAAGACAATGATGAATTGCATACCTTTGGTTATTTTAATGTAAAAAACACATTTTCGTTCAATTAGAAGTATTAATAAAGCGCCTGTTCTTATTTAGCTTTTAGATTTCAGTAAACGTTTTGCGTTTGTATTACAGCAGGCGTTTTTTTTTAATTATACTCGTATTATTATGATTTCTATGCAGTCGGAAAATAATATGTATCTTGTTTGGCTGGTATTGGGAAATGGGTTGTTTTAGTTGCAATAAAATAAAAAGATCGAGTTAATTTGTCTCTAAAATGTTCTCTCTCGAGTACGGCGGTAAGTTCGATATACATATAATAACGCTCTTTTGGTGCAGTCGTGTATAAATATATCTTGGTTGATCTGAACTAGATATTGATAATTTTAATCTGAATTTATGTAAAAAAAAATTTTTTTTTAATTAGGTAGGGCACTGGTGTGGGACGCGACGTGTGTTGATACATTCGCCGTTTCTCACGTCCAGTCAACCCGTAATCGGGCCGGTGCAGCAGCTGAACAGGCCCAAACCAACAAGCGCCGCAAATATTCATCATTATTAAATAATTACGAATTTGTGGCGCTTGCGGTGGAAACAATGGGACCTTGGTCAGCTGACTTGAAAAGTTTTATTAAGGCCCTGTCATCCCGGCTCATCGACACCTCCGGAGACCCTAGAGCTGGCGCTTACCTTTCCCAAAGGATTGGGCTAGCCATCCAGAGAGGTAATGCAGCCAGTGTCTTAGGGACCATGCCGCGAGCGGACCTGCTAGAGGGGGTGTTCTTTTTATAGTGGTGTTTATGTTTAATTTTTAATATTTGAGTAGCTTAGTTTTATTTTATTTTATTTTAAATAAGTTTAGTTTTAACTTTAACTTTTAAATGTAAAGTCCGTATTTATAGTTGTAATAAACAATTATTATTAAAGATGATAATTTTCCCTTATCTCCATGTCACGAAAAAACATTAATTTAAAGCTGTAGGTACCTATTTATAAGTTTTTCAGATCATTACGAATCAGCGAACATTTTAAACATATTCGCCCGTTTTTTTAAGTAATCAGATAAAGTGATAAGCAAACACTGAGACACCTAGTTAAGTATGGAGAAACAAACTTTCGCTGATTCGTAATGATTCTGATTACCTATGTAAGATACCACTGCCAAGTTACGTAAGCAACCACATGGGTTATTCTAACCCGGCAACCACTCGGGTCACCCTGTATATCTATTAACCTACCGCCAAACAGCAGTGTTCGCATTGTTATGTTCCGGTGTGGGGATAAGACAGCCGATGTAATGACTAGCATAGAGGCATTCCATCTTAGTCCTCTGGGTTGGCAACGCATTTGCAGTCTTAGGCTTGCAGTCTTGTGAATGCGAACGTCTATGGGTCACAGTTTCCACTTACCATCAGGTGGCCTGTGTGGTCGTTTGCCTTCTCTTGGTTAAAATAATAATAATCGCCTGTTCTGTTTTTCTTAGCAACGATTCGCGCCGGGGTATTTTCGACCATAATCCGAAACCACAACAAGTCGCCACGTGTTACAGATTAGATGCTAAGTTTTATTTAATAGGCTTACCCTCAAAGTAAGCAGACCAATTACTGTCGGCCTCGTCTGGGGCATTTTGGAGTTCAATAATAACTATTAATCTGTTTAGGACTTCAAGTAGGTACTAGACTACCTAAAATATTTATTTGCCGCGGTAATATACAGTTTAGGCCATCGTATACGAACTATTGGATGGGCGTGCGATACCACAAATATTGTCTAGCATTTCAGTTACAAATAGGTGTACCGTAAACTGGGGGTACTTTGATTTACGGGGTAACATTGCCCACCCCAAAAACTATCTTTAATATTTAATTATTCTATTAAATGTTTCATCAGGACTAAGCTACTCATACAGTTATATAATTACTTCAACAATTTAAGAAGATAACAACTAAAAAAGTTATCGTTTTAAGGTCGGGCAATGTTACCCCGTAAATCAAAGTACCCCCAGTTTACCGTACACCACAATACCCTAACCTGTAACTGTGATAAAATGCTTTCTGAACTTGCTGTAAGTGTACCTTTCAATATTTAAAAAAACGCCAGAGTTTGCTTGAAAACCAGCGCTGTGGCTCCGGCTGCAGCACATGCTTAGCATCTACACAACGCGAGATCTGAGGCCCCTGCCAAGATGCATTACCCTCAACCTCAACCAACCGCGTCACTGGTAGATGACGTGATACGAATATTCACGTGACCTACCAGTGACGCGATAGGTTTAAAAACGAAACGAATAGAAACGCTAGTTAGCGTAGTGAATTTTGGCAGGGCCCTCGACGCGTCCAATCCATCATAAGAATACGCTGATCGCACCACCCCATAAACTATTTTTTTTATCCTCTGTCCCTTTGTATATAAAAACTACAGTACAGGACGCCCGCGACTTCGTATGCGTAGAATTAGTTTTCCGCTACTCCCCCTACTTCATCCTGTTGGGGGTCGATTTTCGGGAAATCCTTTCTTACTGCCCCCTAGACCTCATAAGGAACCTATGTGCCAAAAATGGAGTCTAAAGACTCAGCGGTTTGGGTATTCGCATTGCACCAAGCTTTTATGTCCGTTCAACCTTTTTTGAATAAAATCGGATTGAGTTTTTAAACACGTGTCAAAGTAAAACGTAATGTAAATGAAAAGCACGTTGATATCAACTTCGAAGCAAATCACCCCAAAATAATTTTCTACCCATTTTTCACTCCCTTAGGGGATGAATTTCAATAAAATACGAAACACGTTTTCCATCAATTCTGTTGAAGTAGATAGACCAAGGGATCACGTTGTCCCATACAAACTTTGCCCCCCTTTTTCACCCCCTTAGGGGTAGAATTTCGGAAAATCCTTTCTTATCGGATGCCTACGTCATTCGACAATACCACACATACATGTGAACACATGCCTACGTCGTACATTAGAACACGCGCTCCAAGTTTCAGGTCTCTACGATCAGCGGTTTAGGCTGTGCGTTGATCCGTCAGTCAGTCAGTCAGTCAATCAGTCAGTTAATCAGTCACTCATTCAGGACAAAGCATTTTATATGTACATACATAAAATCACGCCTGTTTCCCAGAGGGGTAGGCAGAGACGACTTCTTTCCACCTGCTACGATCCTGACAAATGTCTTTCGCTTCTTCCACATTCATACATCGAGTCATGCACGCACGTCGGTTTCGGGTACTTGTTGAAACCTCATGCAGACTTTCCCAAAACTTCTCCCGTTCATTTTTCGGTTTATTCGTATCGGGGGCATAAGCCCCAATTACGAATAAACGGGTGAGACCTACCTTGAGTCTCACCCAGAGAAGTCTTGGGCTCACACAATCATGCTCTTGCATACATTCAACCATTCGCTCTGTCATTTTATATGTATAAATATATAATATTATACTTGAAACACTGAAACAATCCAGCTTCATAGTGTTTAGGAAGAATCCTCAAGACTGCTGATAACAAAATCTTACGACTCCGTTGATGAATTTGTAAACGTAAATTATTATAAGTCTCAGTCATCCTCTTCCTTCTTCTTTCTTTGCGGTGCCCATCAGGGTTCTTAATGAGGTATTTATACCGTTAACCTTGATTGATTGCAATAAATTGTTGAGTACTGAGCGGACGCCCGCGACTTCCTACGCGTACAATATTTTAACCCCTGAGGGAGAGAATTTCGAAAAATCCTTTCTTAGTGCTCACTTACATCATGAAAGGACACCTGTACCAAACTTCAAGTTTCTAGGTACAGTGGTTTCGGCTGTGCGTTGATATATAACTCGGTCAGGTTTGCCTTTTATACCGGGTGTACAATCCAAATGGGTCAGTATGGAGAAGTCGGAAACTACGAGAGATAGCGAGATCTGTTCTTAGGAACCATGACGTCGATTTTAGATTTAATAATAATTACATTCAAACTTTTTTATTAACTCATACATAACCGGGAATCGAACCTGGTCAAAATCAATGTGCATAAATTCTGCAACTCACAAGAAGCACAACACTAATAGAATCTTGTTTAAAGTATGACAGTTAATAAAAAAGTTTGAATGTAATTATTATTAAATCTAAAATCGACGTCATGGTTCCTAAGAACAGATCTCGCTATCTCTCATAGTTTCCGACTTCACCATACTGACCCATTTGGATTGTACACCCGGTATATATATAGAATTGAATATTGAGTCCTATGACTTCACAATATAGGTACAGTGCAACTAATATGCTCTAATCTTGCTTTTATTGTACCTGTCTACTATGTCTATTGTGTTGCAGTGTGTTTTGTCAAATAAATTTTATATTTTTGAGTTTTTTAGTGCCCTGTCATAACGAACATTAAACTGAACAAAGAATGACAAACTCGATTTATTTTATATGTTTAAGTCACGCGTTGTATGACAGTCAAAAAAACAAAAATGTACACTTTTGTCTTAAAGTCACTGTGGCAATAAATTAGTTATTTCAAACTAACACAGTTGGTATTGAAATGAAAACCAATAACTGTCCGTTTTAAAAACATACCTACTTTAAAAACTAGGTAATGTAACGTCAACATAAAGAAAATCCGTAGGAAACCCATCGAGCGCCTACCCAGTGGCATTCGTGACCCTACCTTATTACCGTGGGTTCCGTAACGGTGTTTTGTGATATAATTATCGTGACAAATGACGTGGGCCGCAAAAACGGCGCATCGTCGCACGCGCATGTAGAGCGACCACGCGTCCTGGATTATAGTTAAAATAAAAAATAAATATGTGCTAGTATTAATAGAATATAAAAGAATGGTTTCTTCATCAATTCTTGAACAGTTAAACTAAAGATTTACATAAGTACTTACAGCAGAACACACATCTACTTACAGATAATATTTATTTAATATTATATCCCTATGTTTTTCTTGTATGATTGTTTGTTCCGTCTTCACGGTCCAAAGCCTAAATCTATCGACATGCAATTAGATAGGTACATAGATCAATATTTAAATTTTACAGGTTTCCAAGGAATAGTAAAAAAACACATCGCGGAATTATTAAATTGAAGAAATTGCGGGCAAAAGCGAGTTAACTCGTAAAATAGAAATTAGAAATTACGTCATCAAAACGCCGATTAGATTATACCTACATGCAATCGTGGGTGTAAGTAAATGTACGCCTCTAATTATGAACTACTTACCTTTAGTTTTTTTTTTATGGCATAACGTAGGAAAACGAGCACACAGGCCATCCTGATGGTTAGTGGAAACTGTGACCCACAGACATTCGCATTCACAAGACTGCAAGCCTAAGACTGCAAATGCGTTGCCAACCCTGAGGACTAAGATGGAATGCCTCTATGCTAGTCATTACACCGGCTGTCTTATCCCCAAACCGGAACAACAATGCGAACACTGCTGTTTGGCGGTAGGTTAATGGATAAGATGGTGGTAGCGATCCGGACGGACCCGGCACAAGGTCCTACCACCCGCAAACAAAAAATGGAAGTTATTGGCCAAAACTAATAGGCCACTACGGTGTCCAGAATTGGTGTAATAAAACGTAATATCAGATCCATTCTACGACGTGTTTGTCTAGTTGATCACTACAAACCCTGCCTATAAAGCTAGCGGTCCCGGGTTCAAATCCAAAGGTACGACTATTTGTGTGATGCGCGCGTAGTATTGGTTCCTATGTTCTCTATGTAGGTATCTTTTTTTTTTTTTTATGGCATAGAGAAGGCAACCGAGCACACAGGCCACCTGATGGTAAGTGGAAACTGTGACCCATAGACATTAGCATAAGACTGCAAATGCGTTGCCAACCCTGAGGACTAAGATGGAATGCCACTATGCTAGTCATTACACCGGCTGTCTTATTATCTTAGTATGTATTTCTCTATATACAAATGTTTATGCCTAAACTACTGTTATAGACTGCTACAGTACAAGCCTATATGGAGCCTAGAGCTTAGTTTGGTTGGGTCTAGGCCAATTTAAACAGATTGTCCACTGACAGATTAATTAATTTAATGATTTTATTATTAAAATGTCTTACAGTGTCATCCTTAAAAATGACAAATCAGGTATTTTAACCAAGTCACCGAGATGGTGATTAAAACTTGTTCTTTTAACACAAATGAGTGTATATTTGCGTTTCTGCCATTAGCACATGATTAGCACAAACTAGATCAAGTGGTATTAAGGTGATCAACATCGAGAATGTCAAATCAAACTTGTTCGGTTTAGCCCAAAACTGGAATATTTGACATTAAAACATACATATTTATAAATATTTAGCATATTTTTAAATACTATTTGTAAAGAACTGTTAGTTGTTTTGCAGTATTCCATCCAATGATTAAAATAGTATGTTGGCTGTACCTACATTTTTTTAATGCAATGGATTTAGCAAAGCAACATAAACTCCACCATGCTATGGGGTCCTCAGACCATGATCGTTTGAAATTTCAAGATTTTAATGCATTGCCAATTCTGAGGACGAATGTCAAACAATTATAGGTAGTAGTTGAATACGATCACCTACAGTACCGTAGCAATTGGCATTATATCTTAGTTCTAATTTTCAGTTTTAAGATTGCAAATTTGATTGGGCCTTGAAGCCCGCTTGCCATCAGGTGTCCTGTAGGCTGCCCTGCTGAGCCAAATAGCAGCATCTCATATAAAACTCCTGTACCAATCACAACATCACTACTAACAGGAGAAGATTGAATTTACTTTGGCAATTAAATATTAGATACTGTTTATTGGTTTGAGGGGGTTTGAGGGCGGTATGATCCTTTTCCAAGCCATTAAAAAAGTATAGTCCCGTTAACTGGCGTGCTCGTGGTGACCATAATGCTTCCTGATGCGCATTTGCATGCGCACCGGCTGACGCTCAGCTGTTTCCTGACGCTTGCCTATCCCCTATACTTACGAGATCCTAAATTAAGTAAATACATAGGAATAAAAACGAGACTTAAAGAGTAAGGCGTCCCGCAGAGCATTCGCGTGAATTGAGCATTCGGCGCATGTGGTGTGGAAGCGCTCTGCTCAACGTCCACGTCACTCGAATATTCACGCGAATGTTCTCAGTGAGGACGCTCTATTGAATAACTATAAAAAATAAAGGTAGGTAAATGTAATTTTAAGGCAAACAGTTTTATTACAATTACATACTAGGGTAAAGTCACCAGTGGTCAGCCAGAGACCAGTACCTTATATGAGTGCGAAGAGTGGAAAATATATCTTTTGTACTCTTCCCACTCATAAAAAGTAAAGGCAGAGGTCGACCACAGGTCTCTGGCTGACCTCTGGTGGCTTTACCCTATAGCAAAAACTAGAACATAGTTAGGACAGATCTGGGTCACTTCAAGTCATACATAGCAGTGAAGTGTTCTCGAGACATATGAAAAATACTTTCTGTTGCATCGATGATTTTACACTGAAAAACATTACTCTCCACCACTCGTCGGGTAAAAAACATTTTGACTGCATCTTTTCATATGGTCAAATAATGATATTTTTTGATATGCCTATGTCACTCCCAGAACCAAAAAAAAATCTAACGACACCTTATATAAACATCTATCAAGCCATTAAGGCTGCAGAGCACGACAAAGAAATGGACATGGATAGGTACCGTACATAGTATGTACAACATATACTAAATACAAATACATACTAAGACATATCTATATTCGAAAAAATAATCTTCTTCAGACGCCAGTCGAGTAATAAGTTAAGTAAAACCACGGAAATGAGGATTGTTATACTATGCATTGATTATAATGAATTTTGGCACATACGTATGTGCAAAAATTCATTATTATTCATTCATCTTAGTAGCCAAGTAGGTACTTGGCTACTGTAATTTATAATCGCGGAACAAGTCCACATTGCGGTATTACTCAATTAATCGACTACACCGACGATTTTTACACTTCATTCTCTTTATTTTAGGTAAACAACTAAACAATGCCGGTGTTTACGTCAAGAATCAGAACGCGGCAAATTCCGTGGGAAATCTAGGAAGTAATAATAAAATTACTGTACTAGTTGCTACTGTGACTACGTCTGTGTGATTCCAGTGTCTGCCATTTGGGTGAAATATTTTTGCTCGAATGTAGGTATCCTGTTCCAAATGTTCATTTAGGTAACTACTACCAAAAAGGCAGCAGTTAGCATGATTATCGTAGTTACCCTAACCTAAAAGATAGGTAAATGCTTTGGTATCCTGAAAATAAAAAGCTTAGTACAAAAAGCTCATTGGAAATGAAAATTTGGGAAATTATTCATTTGACCTGAAACATTTGCGGGCGGTAGGACCTTGTGCAGGGTCCGTCCGGATCGCTACCACCATCTTATCCATTAACCTACCGCCAAACAACAGTGTTCGCATTGTTGTGTTCCGCTTTGGGGATAAGACAGCCGGTGTAATGACTAGCATAGAGGCATTCCATCTTAGTCCTCAGGGTTGGCAACGCATTTGCAGTCTTAGGCTTGCAATCTTGTGAATGCGAATGTCTATGGGTCACAGTTTCCATCTAACATCAGGTGTGTGCTCGTTTGCCTTCTCCATGCTATAAAAAAAAAACAGTTTTCTTGACCAGCGAGCATTATTAAAAGGTTTATAATGTGTTAAATTGTTACCAGGTACCTAAAAATCCATAGTGCAGATATTGGGAATGGGCATTAGAATCACCTCGTCTATAATGTTTGCCGAAAATCTTCTGGAGTTTCTTGCGGCGTTTCTTCTGTGCAATGATGGTCTTGTCCGTAGCACTACCCTGGTACTCGTAGAATCACTCCGACCAAAGTCTTAAAGAGCCGAGATGAAGCCAATTTGTTGAATTTTCATTTCGTTTTAGTATTAGTAGGCATTATGCGGATTTAGGTATTTACGTCCTTTGCGGAGCTACCTCGGAAAACGACCGGAAACGAGATATGTCTGAACATGCGTCGCTGAAATTGAAGACCAAAAAAGCTACAAAGTTGTCTAAAAGATGCTCTAGAAGAATGCTCTTCCCGGGAGACAGAATATTATCTTCATGATTTTGGTGAGTTTTGAAGCCTCTCATGTTCGTTGATCTAACTTTCAATTTATTTTTTAGTCTTGATTTGTAATGAATATAAACGTAGCGACAAACTTAATTCCGCATTAAGCTAACACTTAGTTGCTGCTAGCTGTTCAGCCTGGGATGGAATATTCTTTAAGCTAATTAGTTAAACTAGGCCAGTTATTAGACGCAGTCGACGGCCGATGACACGGAAAGCGGAGCAACGGGGCTGCCGCGAATTCTTGATTATTAATACAATAATTAAAATTAATTAAAATTAAGTTCAATTTATAAGTAACTTACACTTGACCGTGATTCTGTCCGCTGAAAATTTGCTATTCCCTGTATATCTGTATTTTTTTCCGGGATGAAAAGTACCCTATATCCTTCTCTGGGGTTGAACATATCACTGTACCTAATTTCATTAAAATCGTTATAGCGATTTAGCTGTGAAGGCGTAATAAACAAACAAACAGAGATACTTTCGCTCTTTACTTGTTTTTCCTATAGTTTTAAGGAGTCTGACATATATTTTGAATAAGGCTGTTATACTGGTTATATTTGATATTAGTTATGTAACTCTATCAAATAACTTGACAAAATAAATAATCTCAGTGATCCTGCGTCTATCTATGTCGGAGTATAATAGTATACTCTGAAATTGAGTTTCAGAGAAAGACAGCCTTCAAATAGAAGTACCTATAGTGTTATTTATTACCAACAGTGATATCAGCAGCAATTAGCAATATTTTCTTAAATATTTGTACAACGTTCTCAAAGTAATTTATTACATTTTTGCTCATAGGATAAGCAGTAAGCGGTGTTTTATTGAACCATAAATAAACTAAACAAACTAGTAAAAATCCGATGAAATAGGAACAATTCATGACTCTTGTATTTTATAGGTAGTAAGTAATTCACCTGAGAACGCTCTGGGGTTTCTTTTTCTTTAATACATATCTCAATTAGTGACTGAAAGTTTATCCGCGATTCATCCGCGGAACAGCCACAGGAAGACAGGACAGATAGGTCAAATAAAATAAGGCCGTGGGCATTCCAACCAAGCAGACCTTACTTATCTCCAGACCGTTTCTCTTGCCATGGCCACTATAGCGGCCGTAAATACACAACCTCGCATCGATGACGTCAGCCCTGTAGGACACCTACAGTCACCACGTTGAACTCAATCTTGTTCAACGACCGTCGAAGAGGCACAGAAAAAAGCAGGATGCGTTTGGCAGAGGTCTGATAACGGTTGAAATCTTCGGGAAATGCCTCAGCCTCCCATGACGATACGATGTCGGCGTATTTCTGGCATTTGATGATAATGTTAACATTTTAACGCTAAGCCAAGTGTCCTAACTCACCGTATCCACTTCAAGCTTACACATTAGAATTCCGAAATCCCCTAGCAGTAGCACTACGCTTTCCTTTAGGTTTCGAAAGGGAAACCTTCCAAATCTCCCAATAACCGTAAATCAAATTAGCACTGCACGTCTGGATCGTACGCGCCGGACTTAGTCGGGGAAATTGTTGATTTATTACACTTTCTTGATATTTGTCAAGCTGTTAACAATGAGAGGTAATACTTGACAGCCTGGCCGTATTCTCCAAATCTTAGTACAGAGTACATGTCTAGGATTATATGTTCGCTTCTTCTCGTCCCCGTGGAGCGAGCATCAAGGGTCATCTTTGATTCCTATCACTAGCTATAAGGTGTCTGTTCAGTAGGCAGTGACCCGTTAGACACAAGGTTAGTTTATCTCCAATGAATGATCTCTCACTGTATTTTTTCTTGTCGTTCCAACTGTAAATGAAATAACCTGTGTTATATACGTCCTGACCATCTGAGGTCACTGTATGCCGGCAACACGAGTATTTGCCGTCTGCCGTATTAAAAAACTGATCTTGATTGAGACCATCAAGTCGCAAGAAATGTCAGTTTACTTAATATTGTCTGTATGTATTTTTGCTTTGCAAATGTTTCAATCCTGAAGGAAAGCGGGCTTAAACCATGCCCAAAATTGATAAGATTATAATTTGTGACCTTATCAATACATATCAAGATTTGGTTTTCCCCTTTTGTATGTAAAGCCAAGGCTTTTTTGGCGCACGGACGGGTTCCCGGCGCACATGCGGAAGAAAGCAGCGTCACTGCTTCAACGCATCCGTGGCAGCCACAACAGCATTCTGAACATGGTTGCTGAACGGCCTGACTACTGATAATATATTGCATAATTTGTTAATATTTCTTAATTACTAATATAGAATAAGAATTGATGTTACTAACAACATATGGAACTTGTTCTGAAATAAATTTGAAAATAAATAAATAAATAAGTCCCTACAGCTTAGGTTGTAATGTAAAACCCGTTAATAAATAAGTACGGCCTTTGATAACTATATGCCCCGCAAAGGTTTCTTTTAGCGAAAATGATGATAAAGATTCATCTGAAACAGTAAGGATTTGCATTCTTAATTTTTTTCTACTAACTATAGCGGCTTTACCAACATTACCTGGCCCTGACTATCGACTGTGACGCCTTACTTAATTGACATAAATGAGTAATCCGCACTTAACAGTGTCATTCCATACACAAGTCTGATACCGCTGGTGACTCACCCAATTGGACCAGCTGGAACAACAAGAGATGACCTCCCGTAGTATAAACAAGTAAATGATCAGTTTCGTACTTTGTCGCTTTGCCGTCAGGGCGATATTGACATAGAAAATGTTCTAATTTATTGATTAATTGATTGATTATTGACTTAGGCACGACGTTGACTAAACATTACTTCATATGAAAGGGAGACAAATATGTAAACTAGAAACAGGTTCTTGATTCATCATCTTGTTAGAATATTTAGATGTTTTTATTTGAAAGCTGAAACACTTTATTGCACAAACAGATATACAGAAGACATATACAAAGGCGAATTCGTCTTTTTGCTAAGGGTAAGACGATTCGAGGGTAAGTTGGCGTTGCCAAACCCGAGGACTAAGAGGGAATACCAGGGACATAGCTAAGGGGATGCCTCTCAGGCATGAGAGGCAGCCACTTAGCTATGTCCCTGGTATTGCTTGTTTATGGGCGAGGGTGACTGCTTACCATCAGGTGGCCCGTCTGCTTTGCCTTGTATAAATAAATATTAGAGGACAATGTCACACCAATTGACTAAACACCAAACTAAGCTTGCTTGTACTATATACTTATCTGTTTGAAACCAGGACCGCTAGCTTCGTAGGCAGGGTCACTTCACTACCCAATGGGCGGATCGGGACTGATGGTGCACTAGATCTTTTACCACCGCACGATCTTGTAAAAATTAATGCTAAGGAATGCGCATATGGAACTCATACCTACTGTTATATACCCAATTCCTTTTATTTCCTTCAAAACTTCAGCACTGGTAGTGTTAGTATTACTGGTACCTACTTATTTACTCTCGCCTCTTAAATATTGTAGTTTTACATTCTTTTTTAAGCCACTTGTACGTTGCCTAACAAAGTTGCTAAGTGATGGGCGACTTTGATAAAAGCAAGCCGCACGAAAAGGAACGCACGTTCAGTGTCTATAACCAATTAAACCGTATAGGGTCCTAGTACTCCTAGTCATGTTCATAGTAAACGTGCTCCACTTTTCCACTACTTTATACGCACAGACATACGCAACGCATTGTTGTTATTAGTTTGTTCCCTTTTACGGAGCTGAATGGAATTCCGGTGGCCCGCTTACGCAGGAATTTGGCCCACCGGAGTGGATATGCTACTCAAAAACTAACACGTGCTTGTTTTGGAGGGCATTCATTGTGGTCTGTGGAGGAAGCATTATCAATGAATCTTCATGAGTTTGCCAGTCTCTGTTTGGATTGCATAGTAACCTTTTCTCTATGTGACGAAGAAAGGCTAACCTAGGAAGTCAGAGACTGATGTTTAATTCAAAGTTACAAAAGAAATATCTATGAGCAAGATTTATGACATACATAAATATGCTATGTACAACAATATTTCACGTTAAAATCCACTATATTTTACACATATATTCGTTTGGCCTTTGAGAACTGTCGAAGATAATTCCTGATGCGAAAACCTTACCCACATCTTGTCAAATGCCACACAGAAGATATAAATGTTGAAATTCAAATCCATTTATTTGCTTTTGAAGTATGTACGGATGACAATTAAAACCGATGCACCTGGAAAAGTTTCTTTTTTATGACATTGAGTGATTGCGTTGGAGCTATTAGGGCCATCGGCTCTTGGATCATTAGAACAGGCACGAAATTGTTTTCATTTGTTTCTTGTGTTAATTACATTTTCGACGAAACAAAACATTTATGTGTACGTGCTACAGACATTAACGGGCCGTGAATGGTTAAGAGATGTCTTAAACCATGTCAAAATAAACGGCAAGTCATAGAGAACCGTCATTTGTACATTTTATACATGTCTCCGGCTACTATTGCCCTTGTTATTTTTGCATGTGGCTGGCACTCGCCACGTGGCTTATGATCGAAGATGAACACGGTTTTCAATACCTAGTTGTAACTTAGTGAGTTTTGTATTTTTCATAATCAAATAAACTTAATTTCTTTAATATTATCGTTAAATAAATGCAAAAATTACTACTTTGTATAAATAGACGAATGTATAAAGTAAAAATTAAGTTTCTAAGTATACGGCCTGCACGCTTTGAACGGTTACTTAAGTGAAAAGCCTAAAGAAACGAGTGAACTTTAACTGCAAGGCACGTGGCTGGCTGGACAAAAAACTGGAGAATGGAGTCGTGGCCACTCGCGAGGCTGGTCACGACTGAGCTGCGATTGGATTGCCTGAACCTGTGGTCAAGCTAGCTGAGGAAATTATATTTATAGGAGATTAGGCATGGAGCATTGCCGGGTGATCTTTTTATTTTGACTGGACGTTACGTGTTTCGCTTCATTTTAAACAAGTAAATGTGTTCTTTTATTGAATTGTTAAGATAAGCTAACAGTAACAGCATACACTTTGATTCAGTATTTTGTCCAATTTTCTTCATATGCTATTGTTGAGAAATGGTTTGGTTTTGTAGTTGCTTTTATCCGTATCTGTGTTTGTTTATGTGTGTATGTTGTATTTTTGTCATACACATGTTTTTGACCAGCATCAGTTTAGAGCCAAGCTCTTGTCGGTCAAGTATTCGCAAACCACTGCAGTCTTGCGACAACTTGAAAAAGTCGTTAAGGTCTAAAGCGTATTATAGGGTCGAGGATTATCTAACAGACGAAAATGCATGGCCTAAACCCGAAACTTAGTCAATAATAATTTGTTCAAATGCAAAAATGCTTTATCTTGTCTAGGGGACACCGTTGATGTAGGAAAACATATCGAAACTTTTATTTGGTCGTCTTGCACCGTCTTAAGTATATACACAAGTAGGTGTTTTTTTTTTCTCCCTCTATTTCTCTCCCAAGATTTTTGGCATGTTTTCCTGCTGAACTACGCATGTTATTTGATATTATATTTCATTTAATATTTACAGCTTTATATATGGCTTATTCTAAGTAGTGCCATTGTATTATGATATATGTTTAAAAAATGTCTGACTACTGAGTTTCTTGCGGCGTTTCTTCTCAGCAGGGGTCTCCTCTTGGGAAGCACTGGTAAATTTGTGACGTGTAAAAGTGCCCGTGCGAATAAAGTACTTTTATCTTTTATATTTTATCTTTACTACTTGATTTTCTGATACGTCACTACGCCAAAGGTTAAACCTTCGCCTTTGTTTGCTTAAAGTAATTTCTCCTTCGTCTTCCTCTGCCTCTACTTTCTTTTATCTTTCCTTCTATGATGCCTTTAAAGACGAGATTCCCGAGACTCCCTTACAAAAAAAGTACGGATTGGAACACTTGGCTACATTTTTCAACATTAATTATTAAAAAACTGAGATAATATTATAAAGACAAACAATGACATTACGTGATTCTGCATTGTTAGTCTGCTAACGTGTTATTTCCACGATTGTGACCCAACAACACAATGGCTGCTCACGTAAAGCGATCAGCTGAGAATCGGCAATGAGGTTGTTAGCTAAGAGTCGACGTTTCGATGGATCATATCGCCTTTGCCAAAAAAATGTTGTACCTAATTGCAATCCAAACATTAATTTTAGCAACAAATTTTTAAGCTTGTTAATGCTGCAACGTTGCAAGTTATAACTTTTTCACAGATAAAATACCTCTTTTTTACAGCGCTGAGCGGGTTATTCCCATCTTACCACCCGCACACTTGCTCGCTTATTATAGTGGAATAAAGTTCGAAGTGGCAACAAAGAAACGTCCGGTGGTAAGAAGTGGGAATAACCCCGCTGAGCTGTAATCTCTTAAACTGTGCCAGCGATTTGCATGATTCCTAGCACAATCCCGTTTTTTTATAAAACACCGTCTGAATCTGTTTGGGAGATACGATGCCAAAGATAGACACACACACACAGAGACAAACATACACTGATACACACGTTTAACTCAATTACACTCCTCTTTTTTGTTAAGGGTGAGAAACAGCCATATTCAATTTAAAAAAAATCGGACAAGTGCTAGTCGGACTCGCCCACCGAAGGTTCCGTACAAATTTCTATATACATCATTTAAAAATCTGTTTAATCTTGTGCCAATGAAGCCCTCATACGATAGGTAGTTACCCCACATGACACGGTAAACTCAATTGAAAATTTTAACATCAAGACCGTTTTTTGTGAATTAATTAAAATTTTATATTATTCAGTTTTTTTTGTACTTATACCTACTTGTAGTATAAGACGGTATTACTTGCTCAATTACATAGTTCTATGTCAACGGAAAATATTCTATAAATTTTGATTCCCTTGAGAGCGTCGAAATATAAGTACGCTTTTGCGGCATAAACGGCCGGTTTTTTTTATGTCAACTTGTTAGTTTGATTTTTTCACACCTACAAGGGACTGTAGACCTGAGTATATGGTTTTAATTTTGATACCTCCACGCGTTCCCAAGATAAAGGGTCTTGACAAACATACATTATGGACAACAAAGTGATCCTATAAGGGTTAAGTTTTTTCCCTTAGAGGTACGGAACCCTAAAAAGAGTTTTCTAGCCCAAAATTTCAAGCTCATCATCATCTTCATCATCTAGCCTATACTAGTCCACTGCTGGACATAGGTCTGTCCCATTGCACGCCAACGAGCAAGTTTCGTTGGCACTCTCATCCAGCTCTTGCCAGCCATCTTGCGAAGATCTTCGCTTCACCTAGTCTGAGGGCGTCCTACACTACGTTTGCCAATTCGCGGTCTCCACTCAAGAATACGATAACTCCAGCGATTATCGGTTCTGCGGCACAAATGACCGGCCCACTGCCACTTCAAGCTGCTAATTCGATAACCTTAGTTTAATTTCAAGTTGCTAAGAAATATTTTAATTTCCTCTAAATCGTTAGATGATCGACGTGAATTTGCAGATTCTACCAGATCGACATAAATCTACATTTCCTAGAATTCGTCGCCGCTAACGCGATTTAGACGAGAAAGCGAAATACGACGTGCGAAGATAATACGCCCCGGATTTGTTTAGTTTAGCCGTTTCCGAGTGATGAAGCTAAACTAATTTGATAAATCAGCTTCTGTTTACGTAATGTCTAGATTTTTGACACTTAATATATAATAAGAGCGTGGAAGCCAAAACACTTTTCAGAAACCTCCGTAATAATCTTTGTCCTTTTTGAAAGCCCAAAAGAAAAAGTTGAATAAAAAGTCATATCTGTCGGAAAATACGAATGGAATTCAACCTCTTTTGTTTTTTCTTTCTTCAGGGCAAATACGATACGTGTTTTTAAATACAGTTGATCTTTGTTGTCGTTGTTAATCTTGATTACCATAGTTTAGTGGCTGCTTTGACGATGATAATAAATAGCACAATAATTTTCTGAATATATTTAATGATAATAATAATAAAATGATAACAATACCAGTTAACAAAGTCAAAAAATACTTGCCACTACAGTCGGCCAAAAAAAGTTGAGCGTTCTTAGAACCTTTTCATTTAAATTTTAATTACATTAGTCAAGGCTTCATATTGTCTTCAATTTGATAAATATGAAGGCAATACGTTGCTTAACATTTCCTTTTCACCTCAGCACCTAAAAAGGCAGGTTTTGCTGTTTAAAGACTGCGCAAAATTTGATTTCGCTTCGAGCGTGAGACAAAGCAACTTTTTAATTTAAAAAAATGCTGAGAACAGAGCTGTATCATTGTAAATGGATGGTGGCTTTGTGGGTAAATATACAGTAAAATATTTTCTCGCTGCTGCGGCGGACAGTTGATGTGCCACACGAAAATTATTTATTTGCATCTCATGTCGTCTGCGCTCAGGAACCTAACCTAGGATCCTTCGTTTACTACGGATTTAAAACCAAAACTCGCAGCACTAATAGTTACAAGGGGGGAAGTTGTATTTTACCTGCGAGTTTCAACACACGAGACGTAAAATAACTTTTCACCTGTAGCGAGGAAAAATTTCGGATGCGTTTTATTCGCACATCGACTTACTTGCACCGTCAGATATATATCATTTTATCCGTTTTTACAACAAGAATGAAGGTTAATGTTGAATGCTTGATATTTATTATGAATTAAAATAAAGTTGTAAGACTGTGCTTAGTGTTTTTTACTCGGTGCAATTCATTAATTGTGCACTTTTAACGTTTTACGTTTTGTTAGCTGTCAAATATCACTTAAGCTGCCTTCAAATGTCAAAACTTTTTCTTCACATGTGAGATGAAAACCAACATTGCTCTCTTGTTGCACACATAACTAATATCATCCATTGACGTTGTAAAATGTCTCGTTGTCGACATATTCCATACGAGTCAAATAATAGTTTAAAACATGAATTGAAAATGGGAGTGAGAAGTTTGTTTTTAATGAAGACAAAGCGAATGATAAAAAAATAGCCTACAATATTTGCAATTAAAACACAAAATACGTATATCATAATGTCCTTTAATTGTTAATAAAAATAAGTATCTTGTTATTCTCCCGTGGTTTTTTTATTTAACCTCTCCATCATTAGGTAAGTGAATTACAAAACATAACCATAATTTTAACATTCTTGCAAAATGCCTTTAGGGTCGGCTACATTATTGAAACGCTGCTAACTTATCACATATAAGTAATAAGTGAAAAAATGGCATATCTCACAATTTAATTTTAAATAAACGAACGAGGAAACGTTTCATTGTTTATGGATTCCAAATTATTTAGAAGAAACTCTCAAGTCATTCACATTCTTCAGCAAAACAAAGTTGAACTCGACATGAAAAATCAAACAGCCAGAGCTCTCGCTGGAATCATAATAATTGTAAACATGTCATTGTTTTTCGGGCGACCTAGCACAATAATAAATAAGATAGTGAATGACACCACAGTTGATGTTTGTGGCATTGTTATGCCCTCTTTCCTTCTAACAATAGCGATCTTCACAAACAAAACATTCATGTTTCGCTAGAGCCAATAATATATGTACCTACTAAATACACTTCATCAAAATTAGATCACTTAACATCATCACCATCACAGTTGATACTGTGAGAAAGTGGGTGGTTACTCCTAAAGACGGTTGATCGAGCGAGCGAAGTCGTACGAGCGGGCTCACTGGACGGGTAAAGCTGCCTAATTGAGAATGTGTGCCCCTCAATGATGTTTGAGTTTCAGAGAATAACATCTATTTCGCATTATGTATGTACTATAAGCCCATCGGAACCCTGACCCACCATAGAGCCGTGTCACAGTGACTTTATGATTCAAGTCGTAAGAAATGCCAAACAAATAGCTTTATAATGTCATTGTGTCAATGTTCCATGGAGGGTCGGGGTTCCGATACGCTGATAATACATAATGTAAATAAATCCAAATCTAAATAGGTACCTATAATGTAATATTATGTTGAAAAATCACCACGTTTTTGTTCTGTCAAAGTACCATTTAAGTATATCGGTCCGTCGCCATGTTAACTTAACCACATCAGGAATATGAAAAATAAACAACGAATTTTTAGTACCTACTTTAGTTTTCTCTGTCATTAAAAACTACACTTTCGTGAACCTGTTACATGTTCAGAGATACATGTTCTTTAGAGTAAGGCGCAAGCGGGTTCATAATCTATCAAAACCTTTTATTTAGTAATTAAATAATTTTATAATGTCTTTATTCACTTTCTCGTGTGCGGTCGCTGAACGGAGTGACAAAATTGTTGCCTGCACCCGTATTATGGCCGCCTTTACGACGGTGGATAAAGCATCCGTCACTCTCGCACGTACATACTGGTCAGAGAGTGACAGATGTTTTATTCACATCGATAAACACGACCATAATACCTCTAGCCCCGAATTTCGGAATCTTAAGTAAGAATTAAGCTATGCTGTAATACTGCGGCTGCTCCTTAGAAGTAGGTACCTTGCTTATCGTACATTTCTCAGATTGGCTGCTGGCTTCGTCAAAGTAACGCTGTAAATATAATAAAAGTTAATACAAGTAATTCAAAACCCCATATTTCGATAATGTCGTCTACATAATATGTTAGGTACAGTCTTGCAGTGTACCCCTCGTATATATAAATGCGCAATAGCCAAAGTCTGCTTAAAATGCGTGGTCCTTATTTGTCACAATGACATTTGATTTCGTCAGAAAGTGACAAAGAATACTTTCATAAAAATAGGTTTATAGAGCCTTTATGAATTTTAATTCCGCCATTTTGTCATTTATTTCTCTGACTCTTAGGAATCTAACGTCACTGGTAGAAATCGGGCCATCTCATCTTTAGGTACACTTTTTACCTCTTCCCAATCGTTGTCTATGGTCTAGTCTAGATATGAGCTCCGAATAACAGTCGATTTACTAAAATGAATAGGTAAAAAGTGCAGTGTAGAATCAAATTTTAGAGAATTTCGTCAGTTTTCTTTAAGCAGTAGAACAAAAATTTCCTATTACGCATCGTTTTCGAGGGGTAAACAAAAAACGCACAAAGCGGGACTTTCTTTGTGTTTGCTTTGCTTTGAGCCTATCTATGTATTTTTCTATATAGATGTGTGTTTATCATTATCTAGTACCCTTAGTACAGTCGAGTTCATAAATATGTGTGCACTTTGGTACCTTGTCACCTTAATCGCTGTGACAATTCATATACCTACGGCAGTTTAAACATGGCATTAAATAAATAGACAAGGCACTAAACTGTACACATATTTACGAACTTGACTGTACAAGCCTAGTGCTTAGTTCGGGACTAGGTTAACTGCATGAGATTTTCCTCCTGATATTTATTTATTTTATATTCTTTGTGAATCTTTAGTCATTTGCATGGACTTACTCTTGATAGTGTACTGCACCAGTTTGGTCCCGTCAGTGAGGATCTGCTTCGTGAGGCCGATCTCAGCCTCTTTGTATTTCTCCAGCGATTTCACCCAGGTTGTCAGTAGACCTGGGAATGTCGAAGATTTCATCAGACAGACAATTATTTTTTGCTGGTATGTGTCCGGCTGCAGCACATGCTGAGCGAATTCCTATTTACGCAACGTTTATTTTATAGCAAGCAGACGGCGAAAGAGCACAAGGGCCATAGAAATCTGCAATCTCAGGACTACAATTCTAAGCTTGCAAAATACAATGCCAACCCTGGGGACCAAGTTTGAATGTCTCTATTTGCTGGACATTCACCGGTTGTCTTATCCCCACATTACACACAACAATGTGAATGCTGCTGGTCTGCACGTGAAAGGATAAGATGGTGCTAGCGTTCCAGATGGACCCAGTACAAGATCCTACCACTAATAACTGATGCTACTAAATTTGCTAAAATCACCAAGCAGCAATTAATTTCAGTCCTAGCCTCTGAGAGCTGTTATAATAAATACCTTTTATCTCTTGAATGAGATGCGCATCTCAAGATTCGTCAAAATAAACTTCAATGCATAGAAAACTGTCATTGCTCACGTATTTTGAGAGACGGACACTTCAGCTAAGGTCAGTTTATTGATATTTCGACTGTTACCCTCGTCTCAAGTTAGATGCATCAAAAAGTACAGTGTTCTATGGGGTACGTATCTGAACATCGAATGTTAATGTATCTAAAGTTAGGTACGACGACGAGCGTAACGAGGAGTGTCGGGTTGAACTAAGATTTTACCGACTGACCGACCTAAATTATTCAATCTGTTTATTCAGTATATATATGGTTATTGTTTTGTGGGCTATAAAAAAACCTAACCTGACCGAGACAGTTTCGCATTCAATAGACTGGTGCGCTCGCTACGCTCGCTCAATTTACTGAAACAACTTTCTAAACAAAAAAAAAGACCTTTCAATGATCGTGTGGCATTTCAGACGTAAATATTCCGATTGTAGATACGTTGACCGTTCAATTTTGTAACCTTCGATATTTTGAACTTCGATATTTTAATTTTCGATGAAAACACAAAGTTCAAATAACTGTTCATGTTTTAATAGTGTTTGGCAGTGAGTCGTCCGTCCTGCATGAGTAATCTACGCATAAATTTACCTACGCTTAAAAAAGGTGCACCTACTATGCAAAAATACTGTGATATTGTAAACTATTTATAATTATTATGTAATGATGTAAACCTTTTTCCTGAAAACCTTGCCGAGTTTCTTACGCCGGTTCTTCTCGGGGCAAAGGTTTTATTTTTCGAACCGGTGGTAATGCTTTTTGACATTCATAGGTGCATTATATTATGCCTAAATTGAAGAATAAAGAACGTTGACTTTGACTTTGACTTTAATAATTCGATATTTAAAGCGGGTGCCATTTTGATCTTAGGCATTTCAGATGTAGATATTATGACTAGATGTTTTGACCGTTGTTCGATATTGTAACTTTCGATATTTTGGACTTCGATATTTTAACTTTAGATATATTACCTCTTCATATTCAGATGTGTACCCGTTGTATGGCTTGTAGTTTACTTTAACTTATCTTGTGACGAGCAGTGTGAGAGAGTGTACTCGGAGCCTTATTCTTGTGTAGATCGCTTTAAACGTCTAAATATACCCTAAGGTTAATTACCTATAGCCTCACCTGGATCGTCGCCTGCGCACTGTAAACAACAAACATTATTTTAATATCAAACCTTGACTTTTGAACTTTTTAATAACTAGTAGGTACAGTCATGGACTTTAACTGTTATGCCACTATGGAACCCTGTCATAATGACAGCGTCAAGTGACGGTGTAGAAATTACATGTGAATTGTAATGTATATTTTTCAGGCATGAATTAACGCTTCAGCGATGCACAATTTATTCCATTTCTTTACAAATTATTTTGGTTGGTATCCTTGATTTAATCTTGCAATCTATGGTCACTTCAACCACTAGTGAATCTGTATCAATAAAACTACTGACTCTGTGGCAAATGCACCCGGTGTTGCTAGGGGCATATTTCGTTCTCCTCATTTGTAAGTAAACCCAGGTCACTGTATTAGTGTCGTTTTAAATTAATATTTTCAAAATTGTTCATGTAGTCCAACTTTAGTCTTCTTTTAATTCTTCAGTCGTTTCAGGATTCCGGCGTATTTTAATGACAGACGAAAACCCGAGTTTGCTGCATTTAAATAAAATTAACTAGTATCTGTACCCGTGTGACGTTTAGTCTTTTTTCCCCGATCTGTGGAGTTTTATTAAGTTTAGGAACTGGTAATCGATCCAATATCGATTTCGGTAGATGATCTCCGCTGTCGTGCTTTTTCTTATGAGCCAGCGAGCTAACCGGATCTTTTATTACATATTGGAGCATATATTTACCATACTTGCTTCCCTTTGACCGGCAGTCCACGTAGGAATTCGTACTTACCTTATTTAAAAATAATCTACGTCGCAGTGATCACAGCAACACAGAGACACCCTAAGGGACACTCGTGCGTGCCACGTCTACACGGACCTTACGGCGTTCCGGAGTCGACATTAGTTACAGCAAGCTGTAAGCAAGGCTATTATCCTCCAACAGGAGGTGCTTTGTACGGGCCTAAATTTAGGCCACGCCAGTTCATCCGGCGAGGTGACCACGTGCGAGTGTTGCTGCTCGAGCAGGGGCGACTCTGCTCAGCCACAACCGCAGCTAAGCGTTTAAGCATAATTTAACGACTACTCTTTACCAAACTTTACCAGCGTCATCGACCAAACAACAACAAAACCCTAGATTGTTTTAATTATTTTAAATTTGAATAACTACCTTCATCAAAATAAATATATATATTTAATATTTTGTTTCATTAATATCTACCTAAAAATATAGTATTTCAGTGGCGCCCGAACATTTTGTTGTTGTTTGCTAATTCCCTCCTTATGAAGGAAATAGTGGTCGATGGAGCTAGGTAGTACTTTAAGTTCTGTCATTTTATGTTTAAATTTTTCTGTGTCAAACAAAATTTAAAAATTAATCTAAGTGTTAAGAGTTACCTATTTATTAGTTATCTACTGTAATTGGTCGATCACGCTCGTTTTTTTAAATACTTATCTCAAAAATAACACTTTGTTACTTTTGCTCCAGGTGGTAGGACTTTTATGCACAGTCCGCCCGGGTCATTACCACAGTCTCACCAATAGTCCCACTAGTAAGCAGCAGTGCTTGCACTGTTGTGTTCTGGTGTGGATGGTCGAGATATCCGGCTAACATAGCTTGCATAAGAGGCATTCCATCCAAAGCCTCAAGGGTTTTTTTTAATTTTTTCTACCCTCGCTTTAAAACTTCATAACCTTCGGCTATAACTTTCACATATTTTTTTTTACCTTTGATACCCTTTACTTCAGAAATTCACAACTACAACTTAACTTTACTCTTTTTAACAAATATACATTTACAATTTTACATTTAACTTTTACAATTACTCAGTGGTTCGCTACCATAAATAAGTACAACCATATTACTTATTCTAAATTAAATTATAACCATATTGCTGTTCGCTGTCACTGACTTTAATAATTACAATTCATTTCTCTCACATTATTTAAATATTTTTCTTTTTTAAAATGTCGAATTTTACATTGGAGGAACGTCCTATTGCATTTAACTTATTAAAAAAAGATGAACTTGAGTATGAGGTAAAAGTACGACTTGGAGTCCCACTTGCTACGGTCATGGACTTGCGCTGCCAGGTTAAGAAATTGAATGCCGAGATACCAACTGATGAGGTCGCGGATTACGATGGTGACGTCAGTGAAGAGCTTCAACTTATCGCATCTAAAATGGAGGAGCTAAATGTTTTGTTGCAAGCTCCAGTACAACGGCACACTTCTTTAAAGGTTCTTAACCGTGTGCAAGCGACTGCCCATCACCTCTATCACCGTCTGACACGCCTATCGCCTTCCGAATTAGAATCCACGACGCACCTCGAATTAACCGAACAGTTGGATAAGTTACTTTTGCGATTGGATAATATTATGGATAATTTCAAAAGTGCACTGACCCCGGACATTAACCCCGAGGCCACTGCACCTACTTCACCTTCACCTACTGCAGCACCAGCCTGTGCGGCCACGCGTTATAATGCGGTACATAAATTAAGCCTAAAATATGATGGTAAGTCCTGCATTAAGGCGTTCCTGCGAAGGCTGGAGCAGGTACGTGCTTCTCGAGAGATCTCAGACGCAGCATTGTTCCGCTCAGCATGTGAACTGTTCACAGATGAAGCAACCTCCTGGTTTGACGGAATTTGTGATCAGGTCCATTGCTGGACGGACCTTAAAAAACTCTTGCTCCGCGACTATTTACCAGTAGATTACAATGAACGCCTTTTAGTTGAAATTAGGTCAAGGACGCAAGGGCGTGATGAATCTATAGTTAATTATGTCAGTGTCATGCTCAATTATTACTCACGCTTGGAAACTCCACTTTCTGAGAATGAGAAACTTAGTATATTGCAACAAAATATAAGGCCTTTCTATTCTAAACAATTAGCTTTATTTCCAATTAAATCAATTAACGAACTTAAAGACCATTGTCGACAACTTGAGGCGGCGGCTCAACGCGCCGAACGCTTCGCAGAACCCAGCAGGGATGTAAGTAAGTCGCTGGCTCACGACTTGGTTTACAAACCAGACACTTCAATAAAAGTTTCCTCAGTAAGTGCCCCTGTTGACTTCTGCGTGCGTTGCCGCGTGGATGGCCATACACTAAGGTATTGTAGGGCAGCCCCCAGGCTGGTCTGCTACCGCTGTGGTGAGAATAACGTAACAGCTAATAATTGTCCTAAATGTGCCTCCGGGCAAAATAAATCAAAAAACTAATGGCTCCGAGTCAAGGTATGGTTGACCCGGACCTAAATAAACCTAAAATACAATACAAAACTAGATTCTTTTTTCCAACAATTACTTATAAAAATAACACGTATACTACCTCAAATAAAAACCATACCACATCGGATAAGACAGACAATGGTAACAATTTAAATTACCCAGTATTAACTACTACCATTCCTACTACCACTACTAGGCATACTTACCCAGATATGAGTAATTCCACATACAACCAAACACCAATCCCCTCCCCTCCCGCTTTTGTAAATAGCAATCCCATTCCGGCCGTTTATAACCTTCAACAATACCACATTCCAACTAATACCACTAATTACCATCCGTCCCCGATTACTAACGCTTACCCACCCATTAACCCCACATCCCAACCCAATTCCGCTGCTACTCCCCTAGGAAAATATACCCATATTTACCCAAATAATAAAATTTACCCATTGAACAATTTACACCCAAAGTCTTCTTACCCAACCCGTATATATTACAACCATAATAACGAAACTTACCCAACCAATAAAATTTACCCAATGGAAAAATCAACTCAATTTGCTTCTATATACCCAAAGTCAACTATTAATAACTGTAAACCGTCACTAAGCTCACATAAGGAAACTTACCCAACTAATAAAATCTACCCAATGGCAAAACCAGTCCGATTCTCAATTTCCCAACATTCCAACAATACTTCACTACAAGTCCTTAAGACCGATGAGACTGTCCGTTACCCACCAGTTAAAATTAGATATAATAGTACGATTAACAAAAAACAATCACCACCCGGGACTGCTTTGCAATACCGACCATCGAATAAGGCAGTTCAAGACGAGTGGCAGTCCTGGTTGTCGACAACAAGGTCATTCTTCGAAAGCTACGATGCTATTTTAAAATATAATAGTTTAGTCAATGGACATGATTTGCGTCCTTACCTTAAAGTTAAAATTTACGATGTAACCTATACCGGCCTCCTGGATTCTGGTTCGGAACTGTCGATTATTGGTGGTGATACACATAAGTACTTTGAGAACTTGGTTACTATTCATAAATCAAACGATGTGAGTCACATAGTAACAGCGAACGGTTCCTCTTCACCTATATTGGGCTATGTGTTCTTACCAGTCACCGTTAGTGAGACAACAGCAATAGTTAAACTTTATGTCATACCGGAGGTACCAACAAAACTTTTATTTGGCATTAACTTTTGGAAAGCGTTTAATATAGCTCCTGACGTACTATCTTTATTGGGTAACGATTGTTTATTGTCGGATGAAGACCATATTAATACCATTAATTCAGAGGAGGGAGTTCATTAATTGAGAATACGAACTGGAGGATGAAAATGGGAAGCGACTGGGAAAATGACACATAAAAGATTGTAAGCCAGTCTCTCCCAATGCTACCTAATATTACAATTTAACTAAATTAACACATAACCCCCGGACCGTAAGGTAAATTTATGGATCGATAACAACTGTCCTGGGCGTTGGATTAAACATGGAATGATTACTGAATGGAAAGTTTTTGTGTGCGAAGGCACGTCTTTTTAACTACTTCTAGTAGCTTATTGATTCTTCCTGGACCCCATCCAGCAGGAATAAGCCTACACCGGTGCGGATTGTGACACCTTAAGGAAGCCTACACAATTTCTTTTCAGAGCGGGTGGTGACTCTACAATAACTGCGATATGGGACGCATCTTCTCTCTTCTACTTGCTAACTATTTCCCTTTTCAGACTTTTTTTTTCCTCTCCTCCATCACATGCCATGCACCAGCACCGTCTTAGGTTTAAATAAGCCTTTTCACTGATGCGGATCGTGACATCTAATAAAGCCTACACGTACCGTTACTGAGCGGGTAGTGACTCAGATACCTGGATGGTTGCTTCGCGTGAATAGCATTCTCTCTCTCTCTCTAGTACCTTACCGTCGTTTTTATTGGCGGATATACTATAATACATTCCTTCTTTTTACACATTTTTTTTGTTTTTTTTTAAACTTTTCTGACCAGCACCGTCTTAGGTTTAAATAAGCCTTTACACTGATGCGGATCGTGACATCTAATAAAGCCTACACGTACCGATACTGAGCGGGTAGTGACTCAGATACCTGGATGGTTGCTTCGTCGTTTTATACCTTACAATACTTTGTGGGATTCTTACCGTTCTTGCCATAACGCTTTATCTTGCGTATTTATTTTTAAATCCTTTTATTATAAGGTCTTCTAGTGACTTGTAACTGCTAGTTCTAGTTACTATTCTACTGCAGCTACCGTAGGCCTCGACGCAGTTGTTTCCAGCGTCGGCCGCGCGGACTCAATTGATGCCAAGGTACTGCAGGACGTGTGATTCTGGGCCGGGAGTCCCCGTCAAAGTATTCAGGTAACCTTAGAAGGGATTCACCTGATTTTATGTACTCAGCTCGAGGGCGAGCTGGAATTTTACTCTTTCAGTTCCTTTCTTCGTAAAATTCTCCTGGTTGAGGGGGTGTGTAATGTATATTTTTCAGGCATGAATTAACGCTTCAGCGATGCACAATTTATTCCATTTCTTTACAAATTATTTTGGTTGGTATCCTTGATTTAATCTTGCAATCTATGGTCACTTCAACCACTAGTGAATCTGTATCAATAAAACTACTGACTCTGTGGCAAATGCACCCGGTGTTGCTAGGGGCATATTTCGTTCTCCTCATTTGTAAGTAAACCCAGGTCACTGTATTAGTGTCGTTTTAAATTAATATTTTCAAAATTGTTCATGTAGTCCAACTTTAGTCTTCTTTTAATTCTTCAGTCGTTTCAGGATTCCGGCGTATTTTAATGACAGACGAAAACCCGAGTTTGCTGCATTTAAATAAAATTAACTAGTATCTGTACCCGTGTGACGTTTAGTCTTTTTTCCCCGATCTGTGGAGTTTTATTAAGTTTAGGAACTGGTAATCGATCCAATATCGATTTCGGTAGATGATCTCCGCTGTCGTGCTTTTTCTTATGAGCCAGCGAGCTAACCGGATCTTTTATTACATATTGGAGCATATATTTACCATACTTGCTTCCCTTTGACCGGCAGTCCACGTAGGAATTCGTACTTACCTTATTTAAAAATAATCTACGTGGCAGTGATCACAGCAACACAGAGACACCCTAAGGGACACTCGTGCGTGCCACGTCTACACGGACCTTACGGCGTTCCGGAGTCGACATTAGTTACAGCAAGCTGTAAGCAAGGCTATTATCCTCCAACAGGAGGTGCTTTGTACGGGCCTAAATTTAGGCCACGCCAGTTCATCCGGCGAGGTGACCACGTGCGAGTGTTGCTGCTCGAGCAGGGGCGACTCTGCTCAGCCACAACCGCAGCTAAGCGTTTAAGCATAATTTAACGACTACTCTTTACCAAACTTTACCAGCGTCATCGACCAAACAACAACAAAACCCTAGATTGTTTTAATTATTTTAAATTTGAATAACTACCTTCGTCAAAATAAATTATATATATTTAATACCTTGTTTCATTCATATCTAACTAAAAATATAGTATTTCAGAATTAATCGTAGGTTTTATACGACAAGGTTCTACAGTGGTACTTATATCAACGAAAAAAAAAAATATAATAAATATAATAAACGAAAAAAAATAAAAAAATCAACCGTACACCTTGGTTTTGTTCGTGCATCTCCGAAAATACGAACGGAATCGACCTAGCGGCGGGCGGCTCAAATTTGGCTCAACCCTTTTTCCCTCATTTTAAAAGACTGGAAAATCAGTTTTTCCCGAAAGCTGATTTACAGTTACGAATAATGTATCTCGAACATAATTTGTGGCAAAAAAATATTTTAAAAGCACTTCAATACCCCTGGTATAAGTGTGGATATGGGTTTACTAGTTTACCGCCTAAAATCAAAGCGCTATGCTTCACAAAATAACAAATATATTGAGAGCTATATTGAGAGCTGAAGAAAAAACTGAAACAAGCCATTTTAAATTCTAGTACCCATATAAGTTTAAGACTAGGTCCAGTTGTGATGAAGATGATGATCATGTGTCCTGATAGATATTATTTAATTTTATGTTATGTCAAGGTATGAGAAGCTGCGTTCAGATCTTCAGAGATTACGACTACCCTAATTATAAAATTAACAACCAATAAAGAAGTCAAGATAACTAAAACAATACAGAACTATGATATTAAGATCTATAGCCTGATAAGATGTATACGGACCATGGGAACGCGACGCTTCGGTATACTATTAATCGCTAAAAGCAGTATTTATGTCTATGGCAATAACAGGGAGCGCTTTTTTCACATAACTTATATGTTCATAATCATTTTGTTTTCATAAAACTGTTACTTATAGTTTTTACTATTGCTGGAACCGAAAACTTTTCAGAAGTTCTTAAATATTCAATGAGGTAGGCGTAGGTAAGTGGAGAGCCTTGGGGGAGACCTATGTCCAGCAGTGGACGTCTTTCGGCTGACATAATGATAATGATGATGATAATGATGGCTTTAGTTAAGGTTAGGTTACGATTATTTATTAAAATCCTGAAAAAGTAACAGTTACTGAATAAAATGCTTTTAAATTCCGATGAGTATGACTTAAAACACTTTATGAATAAAAATAATTATCTGAGTCAATATGGACGGGTTACTAATGTCTTGCACAATTTTTTTTGGCATAATTCATCATTTCGCACAATCATCATTTGGCATAACCGTCTACTTTTCAGGATTGACATAAAATAAACCTAACCTAACCTATTGGGTTCTATGCAATGGTATTTTAAATAATCCTGAAAAGTACACGGTTTCAGAAAAAAAGACTGTATGCCAAATTATGATTGTGCGAAATGATGAATTATGCCAAAAAAAGTTACGCCAGATGAAGGGAACCCAATATGGACTCCAATAACATTTACCGTGGCATCGAGGGTAAGTATGAGTAGGTATCTTATTAAAGATAAAGATAAAAAAACCACATTACATAGACACAAAAATATCAAGACATTGAAAAATTGTTGCGAAACAGTCCCAAATCAGCATTCGCTAGCCGTAAAGCCAGCGCTGGTCTTCCGTTGGAGCCGCTTGGTGAAAACAGGGAAAGTGACACACTTAACACAAAACAACGCTAAAAGAAAAAAATCAAGGATCAAATACAATCATTTGTTCGAGATTATCTCGAACGTCTCAAACGACCATAAAATTTACAGCCTGGTTTAATGCTCCCATTCAACCGTAACTTTTTACGTTGTCTTATAAGATCAGAAAAGGCCAAGTCAGGAGTACCCTAAACCGGCGCACGTGCATGAATAGACTAGGAACCAATATGAGAAGATGAAATCAAGGAAACGGTACGATGAACCTGAGATATTAGTAAACTCGTCTGTACCAGATTAGCATGTTTTGGTTAACGTCCATGTTTACTTAAAGTTGGTTGAGATTACAATAAGCAGAACATCCGTGCCGTGTTTACATGCCGTGGATTTACGCTAGAACAGAATTCAAAAATAACCAGGGAAGTTTAATGTTACATATTCCTACAGAGGCTTTCGGTGAGACCCTAATTAGTATACACTCAGGAGCAAAAATACCGGGTCTGAGTGCGTTTTTCATACTAAAGAGGCTATTTCGAAGCCTTGCTTCCTCGCCAGGGAATGCTTTTAAAGAAATCTGATGATGAATACCCCGAGCATCGATACAGACAGGTCTTCCAGAGTGCCTAGTATACCCAACTGCATGAATCTGCGGTTAACGCCGGAATTGTGCATGTTCAGAAAAACATCTAAAATGGCAATAAAATGCAAGGAAATCCAAGTGCTGACCCAAATTCTCCCGCTGTTTTGTTAACTGATTGTGCGATCAGTTAGGTATCTTAATTTTGACCTCCTCTATTGAACCTTGGAGTATCCACCAATAAACCTTACTCCAAAAAACCCCTGGCGAGGAACCAAGGCTTCGAAATAGTCTCGTTTGTATGAAAAACGCACTCTGACCCGGTATTTTTGCTACTGAGTGTATAAACTAGCGACCCGCCCTCGCTTGGCTTCGGTTTATGTAAGTTTTCTGCAACACCCGTACATAATTTAGAATTTATTTTGAAAGAAAGAAAATCATTTATACGTGACAAATATAAACAAGAACAGATACAAACATACAAGAAGAAAGTAACCACCAAATGGTCCCAACTCAGCGTAATGCTGGCATTGAAGTCAGCGCTGGTCTTCCGTTGGAACCATCAGGCGAAACCACGGAAGGTTTGTAACACATCAATAATTAGACAAAAAAAAAACCAGAGACAATAAAAAGTTTCCATGTATGTCCTCTTGAATCACTGAATCTATTAATGAAAACCACATAAAACTTTTTGTTACGTAGGGAAGGTTAGGTTAGACAAGTGGCTGAAATAAAAAGCAAAATTTTTTTTTTTGCACAGCATTTACGAGATTCCAAAACCGCATATGCAATAAACTTACTAACCTCAAAAGTAATCATTTAAAAACAAATAAACCTCAAAAACTGTTACTTTTGATCCAGATCGCGTAAACAGCTGCGTGTGATTGTGTCACGCATTGCGCAACGTATCGATCTACTTATCGAAAACGCTACGTCTGCACACACAGTGCGTGCCAACCGTAAGTGGAATGCATAATGACGATAACAATTATTGTAATCTCACGATGACAATATCGAGACTGCAATTTCGTTTCCAACCCGTGGGCTTAGAGAAATGCCCTTCATGGTTAGGCTAATGATTTCATAGGCTCGGTTACCAACGCACCAGAACATGCAAATGCAAACACTGCTGTTTGGCGACAGGTTAAATGTATAAGGTACTTATGTATAAAAATAGTAAATACAATGTTTACAAAATAAATGGTGGGAGAGGGGACAAAATGTTTTGAATAAGAAAAGACATGATGGAACACTTCATACAGTACGACGGTTTCCTATATATTTTTTGAAGCGCAGCAGAATAAAAAGACGAAGAATGACTAGACTAGATAAAGATGGTTTGGTGAAATGATATGTTGTAACAGAAGGTTAAAAACAAGCAAAGAATAGAGAAGCAATTGCTCCACCGACAAGAGCGTAGGTAGTTCTTCGTCAATAATGTTTATCCTATGATGTTATAATCTGAAGATTACATTTGCATTGCAAACCCTTGTCATTCACATAAAGCACCAAATTCGAAACATCTTTCAACGAACGTATTACACAGAATTTTCTTTTTTTCAAAAGGCATTTCTCGCCGCACAGTTCTTTTTGGTCACAACTCTAACCAAGTCTCAAATTAACTACGTATTATGTCCAAGACATCCCGAAAACATCATGGTTTCGTTGAATCGAAATTCGATAAAGGGGATATTCGACAAAATTATGGGTCAGATGGGTTACCCACAAAAACACGACAGCCCATCACCAGCGAAACAATAACGTTGCAGTCAGAATTATGACGAATACATTGTTTTGTTTGCCTCTGTATTAATTAAATAGGTATCTAGATATATCACTTCATTTCATCTACAATCTGTGAGCAGTTGGAATGTTCTTCGGGTTTGTACTTCTCTCCCTACTAGCTTTTAATAAGAGCGTATGGGAGCGCGTGAGAGACAAGTATAAACCTGAAGCACCTTCTAAGAGCTATCCGCACTGTTCCTGTCTTCAAGCACACACTCCTATGCTGGTCTAACTGACTTTATCTACCACTGTAATATGTATTGAGGTAGGTACTTACAGTAATGGCGAACAGCAGAGTGGTAAACACAAGAAAAATAAATAAATTTCCCATGACTCGCAACACCACAAGTTTTCTCTAACATCGATCGTATAATGATTCTTTACAGATTGACGAACAGTCGCCTTGAGCGTTTAGGCCTGTTTGCAAACACCTGAATAAACGAGCAGTTGCGCACTTCAGAAGAACCGTGAAATCTGTTAGAATAATGTATACATACAAATACGGTCATAATGGACCAGGAGCCGACTGCCACGTGATCTACTTTATAAAAACGTAATATTTGTAGGGACACTAAACCTTTAATATTTTCAGGAACTGAGGTGCACGAGGCTTAGGCCTACCCTGGCAAATATAACGCAGTATAATAGTGAATGAAGTGGCATAGGCCGGGGCACATGGGTCGATAGAACCAGCCGTTAGTGCGAAAAGGTTCTGTAATTGCGATCACGAACAAAGTCATAAATATATTGTCCCAAGACGTCCAAAATATCTACATGCCTTCATACCACTGAAAATAAAGTTTGTGTGTATTTATTTGATGCCATAGTTGTATTCCCGTAGATATAAGTGCTTTCGACGGTACCGCGGAAGGCGTAACGGCACAGGACCGACCACGGTGGAGAACTGGAGATCTTTGGGGAAGTAGTATGTCCAGCAATGAACATGTCATTGATTTGGTGGACATGATGATGAGGATGTTAACGACAACCTCGTAAACGTTACTCGTTTGTGGGCCGCATAAGATAGAGTGTTTTTTGGGGTGTCATATTCAAAAGCGTGCAATTGCCATAGGCTATATTAAAATTATATAGTCGCGGCAGGGTCTTATAATTTTACATTTTATTCATGTAGTGAAACGTAAACTGTGCATTAAAAAGCTTTTCATGAATGTTACAGTTGTCCTCATCTCGGGCTGACGAGCACTTTTACGATATTTTTTTTGTGGGCAGTGTGCTCCCAGTCTAACACACAGAAAGCATCTTATACAAAACCTTCGAATGCGTGCCAAATAAGAACACATTTGTGTGTCACATACATTGTAAATTAAACTATACATGAATTACATTACATTTCATGGTCTTATGTTACGTCAAACACAAAAATTGTTGCTCATGCGTCGAGGTCGACTGTAAATTTGGAAGTTTCTGGAACAGGGTCGAGAAGAAGGATACAACAGGATATCTCAGAAATTAAGATACTTAGGTATGTTTCAGAAAAGAATAATCAGGGCTTCTATTCGGTTCCCCTATGGAATTCTTAAGGCCTGGTTCCCACTATGCCTGAGGATATATTTGCCGGCTGCCGTAAAGGCTAGTTAGTTGCTGTTCACTTTATGCCGGACCCGGCGCGACCCGGCCTGGAACAAATGGGTCCGGCAAAATTGCCAGGCCACCAGGCCTAACCGTCATTTCTCCTAATGCATCGTTTGTCCGAATTTTAATTTATCCTAATGATGTTTATAATACAACCCTAACCTAACCTAACTGCAGGTATTTTCTGAGTACTTAAAAAGTTGTCTCACTCAGCTGAAAACCAATTTAATACCAATGATAATTTGGACAATCGATGTGTTGGGACAAAAAATATTAGGGATTCCGAGGCACATCCCTTCTATTCCACTTTATGTCTTCTTGTTTCATTACTATAAAAAAAAGTCGCTGTCGCCGTCTGTATGCTAATATCTTATAAACTCCGCAACGGATTTTAATACGGTTTAAATTAATAAGTAGAGTGATTCAAGAGGATATTTTTTTATGTATAATAAGTTCTCCCTTATGTACGGGTTCTACAGAAAACTGACATTAACCGAAGCGAAGCGAGGGCGGGTCGCTAGTTAAAGTTATAAAACTGAACTGAAGCCACCTGATAACCGGTGTAATTAGGATTGGTAATGCATTTGAAATCTTAGGATTACGGTCTTAAGATTTTGTAAATATTCATGATTTTCAGATACTTACCACTTACGTCGGAGGCCTGTGTGTTCACTTGCCTTCACTTAGAAAAAAACAGGGAAAACGTTCTTGGAACCTTCGAGTTTGTACGACTTTTTCGTGCTTTACGAGTCAAAGTCTAACTTTATCCGAAACAGAAAGACTTTTTTAAATCTATAATATTACACTGTTTATATACATCTTAGCGTTATGGCATAGATACTGTGGTTATGGTAGCTCTTATTTACTTCATATTTATACCTACACCTCGACAGGCGGTATCGTAAACAAGGAAAATGGTTTGGAAAGTAAGATGAGTTTGAGATACAGTTATAAAAAGGCTAATTTGCAAACTAATAAACTACGTAATGTTTTGGGTGGCGATACAAAAAACATGGCATAATAAAATTAAAAACCAGTTCATAGTTGACGACACGCTGGCCTAGTTGGTAGTGACCCTGCCTACGAAGCTAGCGGTCCTGGGTTCAAATCCCGGTAAGTGCAAATGTTTGTGTGATGAGCGCGATTATTTGTTCCTGAGTCATGGATGTTTTCTATGTATTTAAGTATATATTTCTCTATATAAGTATTTATATCGTTGTCTAGTACCCATAGTACAAGCCTAGAGCTTAGTTTGGGACTAGGTCAATTGATGTGACATTGTCCCCTGATATTTATTTATTTATTATTTATTTTATAGTTCCATTCCGAGATCTAATCTATCAAGTTTCACGTCAAATCTAAATTATAATCGGTAATGGTTTTATTGGAAGCTGTTGTCGAGTGGAGACCCAGAACCGGGCGGAGGAACGTTGGCAGACAAGGAATGAGGTGGACCGACGACTTGGTCAAGGTGGCGGGAAGGTACTGGATGAGAAGAGCACTGGACCGAGATTTGTGGCGAGCAATGCAGGATGCCTACACTCAGCATTGGGTGGATAATGTGGATATAGGCTGAACAAGAGAGAGAATGGTTTTATTTATTTATTTATATATTTACAATACACTAGCAGCTCTTTGAGCTGATGCGTGTATATCACTACACTTGTGTCTATAATTTTCTTAAAGTTCATTTTTAAAGGAGTTCACCGAGGGTGCACTATTAACAGTTTCTGGTAAAGTGTTCCACAGTTTCACCACGCGATTTGACAAGAAGTATCTCCTAGGGTTGCTAGCACACAGAGGCTTTTTTCTTACCTATTTACTTTCACATTTATAACATAAGTGTAAATTCTAATTATATTATATTCTATACTTCACAAGTTTGCGTGAAGTGCCTGTGTTATTGCGACTTGATTTCACGATGGGACCCAACGTTTCTTGACTGGACTGTATAATATGTAGGTATGTGTAACAATAGAGAACTCCGGTTTGTCCAGGTCGTAAAGCCGGGGTTGACTGAGGTCACATGCCGGATGCTACCGTGGCCTAGGTCAGTGAGTATAGGTACTATACTTAAGCTATAGTTATACCTTAGAGCTAAAGCGAACGTAGCCTGTGGCTAGGTGTTAATCTAAGTTAGCATTACGGTTAGGACGTTTAGTGTACTTTTTTTAGATCTAATGTGTTGTCAAAAATTCATGATATTTTTTCTTCTAATTAAAGTGAATTAACAGTCAAGGTGCCTACTATTTATCAGAGAAAGATTTTTTTGTGGTGTCATGTGTATTCTAAATTAAAAGAGACTAAGTATGTCATCCATGTAATGTGTATATGACAGATGGCAAGAAATACGTTTCTGCGAAATGAAAGTTTGTAATATGATACGTTGTCGAGCGTACTTTTAGTAAAATTAACGGTTAAGTACCTACCTATTGCTTTCAATCATGAATACACAATTTTACTTTCTACTGTCATGTTATTTTCAAACTATATTCGGCAGTAACTGCTGGTGCTAAAAGTACGGTTTATGATTGTTAGTTACCCTATTTAAAGTCTATAAGATAAAAGTTATCCTTAGGTAACGTGAAAGAATTCAAAAAATCTAGGGTCCGAAGCGATGCACGATGTAACGGACCAACTCCCATCTTTTTGCACATGACGTGATGTCCTGACTTCGCCAGTCACACACAGTTCGACGTCGAATTAGACCCGCAACGGGAGATGCCGCTACTCTCGAACGGCAGCTGCTAACTGACTGGACACGAGCTCAACCAATTACTACTGTCAATACTTATAGAACATCGAACGGCAAAATTCGAGACATTTCTTCGACCAACTCCGGAGAATATATGCTTAAAACTACGAGCAGATTATTATGGAAAATCGTTTGTCGCTGTTCTCCCGAGAACTGCCTCATTTTCCGGTATAGAAATAGTTGACTTAGATACATTCTTAGGCTTCAAACTTGTCAAAAAATTAAATTGGAAATACCACATAGATGACCTCTGAAAAAACTGGCCCGATTCGTCTTCGCTCTGAAAAGACTCAGACAAACGGAAGCGGAAGCGGCTCTCACAGCATATCATGGCTGCGTTTCCTCAATTCCAAAATACGAATTATTGTAATGGGGAAATTCCGTAGATATGGTGAGAATTTTCAGACTTCAAAAAAGGTGTCTACGTGCTTTAGACCATGTATGGTTTCTTGTTAGCTGCAAACAAGTGTTTAAAAGTGTACATAAAGGAAGCGTGTATCTTTGTCAAGGACAACCCTCACTTCTCCACTCAACGCGTGAGACTAGTGCAAGACACACCAGAGCATAATACAGGGACCTTTTATATCAGCCTCCTTGCCACACTTATATTTATAAGAAAAACTGCTTTAATATGTGTATAGTCCTGTATAATAAATTGCCTGTGGATATTAAACTCGAGAGTAATTTCCTATTTGAAAGTAAACTGACTAAATGGCTACAGGAAAATTGTTATTACAATATAAATGAATTGAACATTTGACATTGTAGATAAGTACACTTGACTTCGATCTAATTAAATTATATGTCTACTACATTATTAGACTAATCTGAGAAAATTTGCACACCTGCATGCAAGTTGAATACGCATGAACTGTACTAGGTTTAAGATCTCTGTAACCGTGTTTCAGCAAATAAATCCTTTTGGTTTTGATTTCGATTTAATTTTGATAAAAAGTACCCTATGGCCTTACCCGGGGTTTAGCTTTGAAATTGAAATTGTAAAGAGCCAACAAACAGTTACTTTTGCATTTATAATAATAGAACGGATATGGATCAGAGAGTTAGCATGCTGAAGTGGCAATGGGCAGGCCACATAGCTCGGAGAACTGATAACTGTTGGGGAAGAAAAGTTCTCGAGTGGCGGCCCCGCACCGGTGGACGGAGTTTTGGACGGCCTCCCACCCGGTGGTCTGACGACCTGGTTAGGTTAGGCTCAAGACCGTGACTTGTGGCGCTCTTTGGGGCAGGCCTTTGTCCAGCAGTGGACGCCCCCGGGCTGATGATGATGATGATGATGGATCACATAGGTTAGGTTAGACTTGTGACCTTCAGAAAATACGTTTTTTATCAAAATGGAATAAGTAAAATGATACAATTTGCCAAAAGATAATTTAGTGAAACATACTGCCAAAATATACTTTTAAATTGATAATTGAAAAAATCAAGTCTACCAACATGACTTTTGTGAGCGGTAGATTGGATTTTTACTTTCTTTAACCATTTCAAATAAATGTTTATAGTATTGCGCAAGACTGCAATTTATACATATTTAGCCTCAAACAAACAGTTCGCATTTGCCATAACGGGGTAATAAAAACATCAACGTAATCCAAATTGGCGTTATTCGTACTTAATCAACTTTTAATTCCGCCGCACGCAGCTTTCGAGCAAAAGCTCCATTAACAGGATTCCGAACGAAAGTTCTTACGAAACAACGGTTAAGTTTCGCTTTCAACATAATGCTCTTAATTTAGTTTTAAGGAACTTGTGCCTAGCATCATGATTCAACTATCTGTTATAGAGAGATATATTCTTCTTTTCTGTAACGGGATTTTGATTGAATTTATGACTTCGAAATTTCGAAGGGGGGGGGGGGGGGGTCGCTATATTTTTGCAATGAGCCTATTTTATTTGGGCACTTTGCAAATTAGACAAATGTAAATTTAGCATTTACTTGACCTTTTTTCCTCAAAATCTTTTTAGGTTATAGACGGAAATACAGCATAAACATGTTTCCAAAAGATAAAGGGAAAGAAATGCCCTTTTTATTGCACCTATCTACTTTTCGATTTCTGTTTCACTTTGAGGTTGACATGTAAAGAATGCTTGTAGCATTAAGTTCCCTTTTGTACACTATTTAAGAAACATGCCGTAATTACCTCTATCCAGCCTCTCCTGTATCATGAATTTTATTGTATTTCCTTAATTATCACCATTAAAAATAAATAGAGAGATCAAACTGGTGTCTTTGTTTAACCAACAGCAATGAAGCTACTGCCTTTTGATTATTTAAAAGCAGTGTGGTCTCAACACCAGATATATTTTTTGAGTTACCTATGTTACGGCGAAATATGTTTGCCCAATTGTATCGTTTCCCAGCCGTTTCATTTGTCAACCCGCTTTGTTTTCTGCAACCGTATATATTTCTGGATTTTCTGGGTTCTACACGATGGTATGGAAATAAATCCTGAAATATTTACAGTTACAGGAAAACAATTGGGTTTGCAAAAGAAACAGTTGGGAAACGATTCGGCCTAACGGCAGCTCTTTTTTTTTTATATAGGCTATTAGAATACCTCACCATGCTAGCGGATCCGTAATGAGATAGACAAAAAACTGCAAGTCCGGTCACGCGATGCGCAAGCACATCTCTCACGACGAGAGCTTACATGACAACATTACTTACTCAATCTGGCACGGAGAACGTTTCCGGAAAACTATTACAGCTGAAGGCGAGAGTAAACTCTGTGGTCTCGGGGAAAAGTCGAAGTTTAAATCATGTAGCATCGTATTAAATCATCATCATCATTGGTTTACATCAGTCCACTGCTGGATATAGGCCTAATCTTATGAGCTTCACTTCACTCTGTCCTCGGCCAATCGCATCCAACATCTGCCAGCAACGTTTCGCAAATCTTCACTCCATCTTGCTGGAGGTTGTTAATACTATACGTAGTAGTTTTAACTTAGGTAATAAATAATATTTACAAATCTTGGAATTAATGCCTTAAGGCATTCTCTACCAGTCAAACACAAGGCCAATCAGAGAATAGTTGAGGTAGGTGCATTTCAACAAGAGCCTTTGTTTTTTTTAATTTCTCAAGCAAGTCCTACATAAATATATAGCTCCAATTACATAAACAAACAGTAAAATATATTATAACGAATAAATAAACATAACATACATGAATAAATATTCGTTCTTGCTTACAAAACATTATATGCAGAACCTTATTCCTGGAGGTTCAAGGTGGTATTTCTTTTTTTAGGCGATTCCGTATAATCTTAGTATGTACTAGCTTCTGCGCTTGACTTCATCCGCGTAGATTTCAAATATCGCTATTCCCTCGGAAAATTTAATTTTTCCGGAATGAAATGTAGCCTATATGTTAATCCTGGGCATAAGCTATCTCCATCACGAATTTCATCTAAATCCGTCCAGCCGTTGCAGCGTGAAAGAGTAACAAACATCCATCCATACTTACAAACTTTCGCGTTTATAATATAAGTAAGGATGTACCTATGTACTCGTACCTATGTATGTAAAATACTTATTGTACAAACAGGAGAATCACTAGATATTATAAAACCAAGCCCCCGCGTCTGTCTGTCTGTATGTTCTCAAAAATGTCAACAACTACTTTACGGATATTCATGCGAGTTTCACCATCAGCGTCGGTTAGAATCCAGTTTAAGTACGCGTGTTACAGAAAAGTCACATAAAACGAAGCGTAGCGAGGGCGAACAACAAAATAAACAGAAGAACAAAAGCTATAGCTAGGCGAACTTATCCCTCCAAGGTATCTTCCAGTTAGCCTCGCAGTACTTGTGTCGGTTTAGTATGATCCTTGTGACACACACCCATTTTGCCCTCCTACGGAGAAAAGGCATAAGTGCAATTAATTCATTGAAGCATATTAAATTCTCACCGGTTATAATAAGGTTGGAAGTGCAATACAATTCATATAGTAGATGCGCCTTTTTTCCGTAGGAGGGCAGCATTATCAAAATGTCGTAAAGCTAGGTGTCGGGTCACCAGCTATAATTGACGACCGACTGTACAACCCTGTCCCGTGAGCCAGTGATTATTGCCTACGTCATTTATTTCTCAAGACGTGTAGCTGATATTGTGACAGAGTTCCATGGGGGCTCAACAACGATAGTCGTTGACCTTACCACCTTAGACCCTTGTTACAGTTATAGACAGACCACATAATAACATAAGTAATGGTTTTTGGAGAAGGCAAACGAGCACACACTGGTAAGTGGAAACTGTGACCCATAGACATTCACATTCACAAGACTGCAAGCCTAAGACTGCTAACGCGTTGCCAACCCAGAGGACTTAGATGAAATGTATCTATGCTCGTCATTACACCGGCTGTCTTATCCCCAAACCGGAACACAATGCGAACACTGCTGCTTGGCACTGCTGAAGAATAAGATTATGATGGCGATCCGGATAGACCTGCACAAGGTCCTACGACTACTAAATGTGTGGTTCAATTTGTCACCTTATTGCGACATTGGTTTACGAATATATTTTGTTGATTATATGTATATTAAAATCTAGATTCATAGTACTTCGCCGTTGTTCTATTTCCTTTATTCTACAGGGTGGGAGCGTTGAACTCTAAATGTTATCCGCAAAATGGCGACGCACCTAAACTAGATCACTAAAAAAAATAGAAATACCTAAGTATACAGCCCTGCTGCAGTGGCCGGTTAGTGATAGGTATTTTCGGTCTTTCCACACCAAAAATATCTTGGAAAATGTAAAACTAAAATCAGTTCAAGTTTCATTTTAATAAAAAAAAAGTAAAACTAAGGATGTTTAAAAAAACATCATTCCAAAACAATTTTGATGAATACCAGGATCCAAATTCAATTGTCAGATTTTCCATTTGGGATTAATGGAATATGTCTGTGTTGGTTGTAGACGACATTTTTCATGTCGATCGACATAAATTTGAGGCCAACAAACTCGCAAAATAACTAGAAATTCAGTTCACACGACTTTAAAATCGTTGTACCGTTGTGTGTCGTTGTTTAACTTAAAAAAAAACAACAGTTTACCTCATTGTTACAGTCATTATGTAATTTTCGTATGTTGTTCTTGTTTTCTCTCGACCTTTGACTGCGATGATAATGTGTTTCTTATTTCCGTTGACTGTAATCGACTTTCGCCATTTGACTCTTACAGATTGCCGAGTACTCAATGAGGAGTCTATTTTGCATTGAAATTGGAGGGTCAGGGTCTGAATGTGTTTTAAAATGGTACGTGCCCATAGGTTTTATGAATCGTTGCCTTTGGCTATAACCTTTGTAGCCTTAGTAAATCCATTACAACAGTGATTAACATATTTACAGGGATCTATTCTGCTCGAGTCAAACCCAATTGGTTTTGACATTTTACCGTATTATCAACGTTATGATACGTCTTATTTATAAGCGATACGATAACAATACGTGTAGAGACAAAGTAGAATAAACTACTCATATGATCCGCTAGGATCGTTTAAGGTTTTTGATCTTGTCTTATCTTAAACAAATGGGTCTTTTCGGGTATGCTTCGACCTTACACGCTCAGCTGTTCGAAAGTGCAGATTTCCTCCATGTTTTCCTTTACTTTTAGAGAGGGTTGTATATTTACTTAAGATATAAAGTGTAACCGATATAGCTCACCGGATTGCAAACCTTAAGTGGCAGTGGGCGGGGCACATTGCTTGTAGAACTGATGGCCGTTGGAGCGGAAAGGTTCTAGAGTGGCGACCGCGAACCGGGAGACGAAGTGTTGGCAGACCTTCCACAAGGTGGACTGACGATCTGATAAAGGTCGCGGAAAACCGCTGGATGACAGCAGCAGTGGACCGATCGTTGTGGAAAACCTTGGGGAAGGCCTTTGTCCAGCAGTGGACGTCTTGCGGCTGATAATGATGATGATGATGATAAAGTGTCATTATTATAGAAGACCATGAAACTGCCTAACTTTACAGGAGTATCTTGGTTAACTAGGAGTGCCCGTTGTTTTCCATAACGGTATAAAAAAAAGATTTATTGCCTTAAACAGATAGATACACACACAGAGCAGAAGAGAAGACAAAGACTTAAAAATATCCAGATATTAGAAACCCTGACATACATAATCACACATTCCTTAGTACATTCAATCGTCCAAGCATTCGAGCAATTATATTTAGAGGAAACACACAGTTGATATATAACTATTTTTTTTTATTTATTTTTTATTAAATTATAACAAACACAAACAGAACATAAGGCAAAGGTCGCAGCGTTGAGCTGTTCTTGCACACAGCGCTGATTTTCAGCCCGCGCTTTTCGTTTTTTTTTAAATATATTACTTATAGCTAATAATAATACTGTGAATCGTCTCACCGGGTCCCAAGATACAGGCTCCGCCTAGTTTGGGTCCCACCGAGAACCCATAAGTTCTAATTTTCTGTAGACAAATAATCTTTATTTTATTATTTATTATTATATTATTATTATAGCTATATGTTTGATTTAGAAAAATCCTAAAAAACGTAGTTAGGTACTTAAAAAGAAACGTTTAATATAATGATGGCCGACAGTATAGACCCGTTGACTATACGTACAGATGTAGTGCATAATTGTTTTCCTTCGTATTTTCACGGAAACGTACGAACGTGTCATGCTACTTCATTCAACCTCAGTACTTTTTGTACTGTGACCGACTGAAATAGCAAGACGCATTCGTACGTTTCCGTGAAAATACAAAGGAAAAGAATTATGCACTACATCTGAACATGGCAACGCTGGTGTTCGAACACGAGTCACCACCGAAGCTACACCACTGATGCTCTCTTGGTTTCTGATAGGATTAAGTAATTCGTGGCGTGATGAAATTCCTTACGCAACCCGAGTACATGTGACACGACCCGGCATTGTCCGTGACAATTGCAACGTTTACCACGTTTACCGCACTGTATAGTAATCAACATTCAACCAAAGAATGTGCTCGCTCTTAAGGATGGTATAATTTGGAAGATAACTCACGTGCTAGCCCTGAACCATCATAGAACTGTGTCAGAGTTACGTTATGAGTTATGATTCAATTGTTTTATAATGTCAACGTGACACCGTTATATGGTTAGTCAGGGTGCCATTAGGCTGTTAGTACCTTACTAAGATAAATAGTGGCATGTCTCCCATTTTTGGTCTGAAATAGGTAATAATTATTAAGGTAAGGTTTATAAATCATTTGTAGGTCAATGCATTCATTTCTACAATAAATTACCGGACGCAATTTTAAAGTTACCATTTCCAGTACTTAAAACTTACTTGAAAAAGTTGTTGACGTCTAAAGCTTACTATAGGGGCGAGGACTATCTAACAGATAAAAATGCTTGGCCTAAACTTAACTAAACATCTAAATAACTGAATAATTAATTAGTCATAAAAAAATATGTAAATATTATATTATCTAGGGGACACGGTTTCTGTACGAGAATGTATCGAAGCTTTGTATGTGGTTGTCTTGCACTGTTATAGGTAAGTAATTACTACTACTTATTACTTCCCTATGAAAATTGTGAGTTTTGACACATTTTCCTGTTCATGCTATGCTTGAATATATTTTTGTTTTATGTTAGATTCATTGTTTTATATAATGCTAGGTTAAGCTTTATATTTGTATAATATCATAAGTAGTACTAGAGTGTGCCCTGTGTTTAAGGGAAAAGGAGACAAGTGTGAAGTAAACAATTATAGGCCGATAACGATAGTTCCTACCATCTCAAAACTAATCGAGTCAGTCCTGTCGTCGCACATTATGAGCCACCTCGAGGATAACGACCTACTGTCGGACCGTCAATTTGCGTATCGGCAGAAGATGTCAACGACCGCGGCAGCGTGTAAAATATTTGACTGCATTGTTACTGGTCTGGATGAGAGGTACAAGGTAGCGGGTGTCTTGTGTGACTTGTCCAAGGCCTTTGACGTGATCAATCACGGAATGCTTCTGGACAAGTTGCATCACTACGGCGTCAACGATGTCAGCCACCGTCTACTCACGTCGTTTCTGTCCGGCCGTCAACAGGCAGTCAAGTTGTCCGCAAACGGCAAAAGGATGCAGTCTATGACCGGAAGTGTGAGTCTAGGTATTCCTCAAGGGTCTGCATTAGGAAACACACTGTTCCTGATTTACATGAATGACCTTCCGACGGCCATTACAACTGGCCTGTCAGTGCTCTTTGCGGACGACACGACTGTTGTGGTTAGTGCGCGCACGTATGAACAGCTCGGGGAGAAAATCCATGTTGCGTGCCAACAGTTGCAAACCTGGTTTTCGGCTAACGGTTTGATTTTAAACATCTCCAAATCTAATACCATGGTTTTCTCAGGCCGAAGTATCACCCTTCCTGCGTGCGTGGCAAACAGTCCGATGCCGATATGCAATGAATGCAGGTTCCTCGGCTTCACACTTGACTCTAATCTTAACTGGAAGTGCCATGTTGACAAATTGTGCGATAGACTGAGTGGTGCCGTCTTTGCGGTGCGTAAACTGGGAAGGCTTATTGCAAATGATGCATTAATACAAGTGTACTTTGCACATTTTCACTCCCTAATGTCGTATGGCACGCTCCTATGGGGAAACTCCACGGATGCCAATAGAGTGATGATCATGCAAAAGCGTGCCTTACGCACGTTAGCTGGGGTGAAACCTAGGCACTCTTGCAGGGGCCTTTTCGTAACGTACCGCATATTGACGCACTACTCAGTTTACATTTACCAAATAATAATGTTTGTAAGAAACAATATTTCCTCCTTTGCACGCGTGAATGTTCCTGGCAAGGAGCTCTGCCACACCGGGCGTTTGAGAACAGTTCCCCGTCGCATGGCACTTGCGGCTAAGAACCCGCGTGTCATCGGTCCCACGTACTACGAGCGTCTACCTGCCAAACTTAAATTTTACAATCCGACGAAGCATTTAAACATTAGCTGAGAAACCTTTTATTGAATAATCCGCTATACCTACTCCGTGGATGAATATATAAAAGTGGAAATGTAAATTTATTATTTTGTTGACATTTATTACTCATTGTACATATTTTGACATCGGACGAATGACCATTATCAGATGTTTAACTTTTATTGTTTTAATTTATGAATTATTATTGTATTCTATTCTTTGATTATTAATATTTATGTTTTGACGATCTCAATGTAATTTCGTATTTTTTGACATGCAATGCAACTAATATTGTAATATTACATTGACAAATAAATAAACTAAACTAAACTAAACTAGTATTTAATGAAACGACTGACTGTTGAGTTTCTTGCGGCGTTTCTTCTCAGCAGTGGTCTCTTGCGAAGCGCTGGTAGATTTTGACGTGTAAAAGTGCCCGTGCGGCCTTCTTACTGAATAAACATCTTTTAACATAGTATATTTCTATAGCGTGGTGACTCGTTAATTAAGGGACAATGGGGAACTTGCGTTCATATTACTTCTGGACTGAAAAATTCATCGCAGTAATATCGGGAGCTCAACATTAAATCTAAATGTCAATGTCCCGTTGATAAGATATATATAAATAAGAAATATATATTTGTTTGGTCACTGTGAAATACGAATAAGGTGCGCTTTGTTTCGTCGTACGAGCTGTAAGTTCAATTCGCGCAGAAATCTCGGTTGATTATTGTTCACGTAATATAATAACTGCGCGTACGCCGTTAGGCGTGTTTCCCTGACGTCTGCGGAAGTTCAACTTTAACTAAGCTTTTTCTAAGGGTTAATCCACTAACTCGATTTAGTAAACGTCAGATTCAAACGAAAACTGTTATTTTTAACTCGAGTGCAAGTGAATCCTTTCAATCTAACTATTATATAGAGCTGTAATGGCATTGAAAATGGATTGAAATCGTCCCGTGTCGCTAAACAACTGGATTAACAATAATTAACGTAAAAGATTTTCGAAAACTGTCAAAATGTATGGGACGTAAGCGCTTGACGCGACCGTCTGACAGCTCACATCACTCCTTACTTTTTTGATAGGTAACGATAACGAACGCCGAATGCATCTTGTCTAGACAAGATGCATGCCCTAGGGCCGCCGGCTAGGTCACGTGATAAGTACTTCGTAACCGAGCTCAGGAAGCGCCTTAATAATTAAAATGCAAATGTTTTTTTTTTGTAAATATGGCTTATCTACGTATAAAATTAGATTCTAACTGTTAGTGTAAATATTATTAAATTGGTAATAACGAAAAGCAAGCTTTTAAAAAACCCAACTGCTGTTTGGATAGTGTCATCCAAGTTATGTTACTTATCATGTATTTATAATATAGCCTATGACACTCTAGAGGTGAAGACGGATCTAACCACTATAATTTATTAAAATCGGTGCAGCCGTTTAGTAGTTACGAGCGGACATTGAGTCGGACATATATACAAGTCAAACACATAACGCTTTTGAACTTTGCCGCAGTCAGGTAAAAAGTGTTGTACTGATATTTGTCGATTTTTATACATACTAAAAAAAAAACTAGAATAGTTTCGTTTTTGATATTTTTACCTGATATGCAGTACCATACCCTCATCAAGACATCATTAAAGAATGTAAAGAACTTGCTACCCCGTGTGTACGCAGATGGAATACAACATCCCGACACAAAGGTTAAGCAGCCCGGTTTGTCTATAGCGGCAGCCAGACAAGTATTATATTATAATAGATGGTTCCGGGTGGTAGGACCTTGTGCAGGGTCCGTCCGGATCGCTACCACCATCTTATCCATTAACCTACCGCCAAACAGCAGTGTTCGCATTGTTGTGTTCCGGTTTGGGGATAAGACAGCCGGTGTAATGACTAGCATAGAGGCATTCCATCTTACTCCTCAGGGTTGGCAACGCATTTGCAGTCTTAGGCTTGCAGTCTTGTGAATGCGAATGTCTATGGGTCACAGTTCCCACTTACTATCAGGTGGCAAAAAAACCTATTTAGAAATTGTGGAATTTGTTGCTTAAACAAAAGTATGTAGTCAGTAGGGACGAGTTGCTTTTGACTCCTATCGCACTTGTATCTAAAAACAGGTACATAATGTAAATAAAGATTTATAATAAACTACCGACACTAAAAGATTAAACATTCTGTAAGTTTTTTTTTTTTTAAATATCAAAATGAAAAGTGCTCTTATAGTGTACAGGATGTTTTTTATTATGAGCTAGATATAATACCCCAAGTCCTGACAGGTGGTAGTACACTGATGTTTCTCGGCGATCAAAACATAGGGTCACTGTTCACGTGCATTGTCATGCAAAATAGTTCTCCGCCGACCGCCGCGGCCGAACGTAAATAGTCTGTGAGCGGAACGCTTTACAATGACTTTGGAGGCTGAATGGTGAACAAAATGTGGCTTATAGCTGTCTTAATGCGACCAAATTGACCCTATAAATATCAAAGCACAAATACTAAGCTCTAAGCGTCGGTTATAGCATTATTATGAGATAGACACAGTTAACAACTTTTATTCTCAAGCCAGTTTAGAGCCCTGTCGAAGAAAGTTAATTATTAAAATAGTTGTAATTAATAAAAAAAATAAAAAAACAGGGTACTATCTCACACAAATTGACTTAACCACAAACTAAGTTCTAAGCTTGTAATATGGGTAGTAGACAATTAAACATACTTACATAGGGGTATAGGTACATACTTAAATACATAGAAAATATCAAAGACTCAGGAACACATACACGAGTTCATCAATCGTTATCAACGCACATTAGGCCTTAGTTAGGGCCTTACCGGGAATCGCACCCGGGACTGCTAATTTCGTAGGCATGGTCACTAAGTACTAACAAGACTAAACGCGTCTTCAAAACACGTCATGACAGGACATGACAGCTTACGTCAATCCGATAGTAACGATATCGTTCGCAGATTAAATATATCCTGGCTAAGGCAAGATCCCGCCGGGCGTCCCTACTCATTACCATCATCAAGGCAAGCAACATCAGATCGTAAAGACGATGAGGCCACGACGAGCACCAAAAAGTTTTTTAAGTTCGCCTATTGTACCTAGTCGGTTCGTAAGTTCTGACACTGAGATTTATTTCAATTTAAAAAATAAATAACAGTATTTCATAAACCTTTAGTACATCAATCTAAACCTTATTTTATATAGAATAAAAAGAAGCGTGATTTGTATTATTTCCCTACGATTTCACATCAATTTGCAGCAATATCAAAACAAACCAAACTTCGAGCTTCATAAGCTGGCTTTTGAGTGTCATTAAGAAAAAAATGATGATAATGAATGAACAATACTAAATAGAAAAGTTTCTTAGTTAACAAAAAAAAGCGTTTTCAAAAAGTGATATTTTCAGAAAACTCGTGCGTATTTTAATCGGTGCGGGCCGTCAATGTTAGAAGATCGTACCAGAAATTGCGGATACAATGTGGAATGATTATTAATTTTTTAGTAGTTAGTTTTATTTGACTAAAACTTTGTGACAGAACTTAATGACCGACTAGGTATTAATTGTATTATTTTGTGCAATAAAGATTAAATATGTAAATATTATCTTTTCATAAATTCGTCTATAATGCGACTCCTCATCACAGTTATCCAACATCAGTCCACAAGCGTGAAAACGGTGTTTGGGCCGGGCGGAGCTCATTGGTCGCGCTCGGAGTGCTCTGAGCGCTTGTTACACACAACTAATAATTTAGAGTACTATAATGTGCCGTGACTGCTGACGGAGGCTTATTATACAAGCTTTTATCTAACTGCCACTGTTAGTATGTAAGTACAGTCGGGTTCAATAGATGTAAACAAAACCAAACAAACATATTTACCATTATTACACCATAATCACGTACGTACACGACGTGATACGAAAAGTCACTTTATCTACCAGAGACGCGATTGATTAAAAACAAAACGAATAGAGACGGCCTTTTTTAATAATTTATTAATAATGAGTAAAAATTAACCCTATATTCTACAAACAATATGCATACTTGCTAAATGAGCAGAAGACCCGTAAGTCAAGCAAAAATTAATTATTACGACACCAATAATGACGTTGACAGGGGCCTTCTCCTCATTTGGAAAGACCCTCTAGTGTGTCTTTTCCACCAACCATAGTTAAGTTAATTTTATAAAGAACCTGAAATTACGTTTCGGAAAAAAAAGGGATTTGCAAAATGGTTGTTCGTGAAATTCATCAGTTTGTGAGCAAATGATGGGCGGTAAACCAATTCAGTTAACCCTGTGAACTAATTTGTCCCTGAGGCGAGCGGGCCGGGCCCTTCGACCCAGTTCCGGCCCTGCGACCTTGCCACAATGCCGACGATTAGCTAACGATGCCCATTATAACACTGGCTACTGGTGATGCCAGAAAATAATACAAATATTTCTTGGTTCTAAAATATACAAAAAGCTAAACTATGTTAAAAGTATAATTGGGATTGTTCATATTTTGAAAATTACTCTAATTCGAAAAGCATTTCGAGGAATAAGGTTTTAAAGCCGTTCTGCATTATTAAGATTTTGAAACATTTATCTATTTCGGATATTTCGACAAAAGTATATTTTAACCTTTGTTCGACTTTCGTTTTCGGCTTGAAGCCCTCCTAGGTGTATCTTGCGGGAGAGGCGAAAACCGCTTGAGATAGTATGTTTTAAAACACTATTATAATCATTTTTTATCAGTTTTATTTATATCTACTAAACTTTTCTTGTCCTCGGACCTTGACTCGTGATCGCATAGTACCAAGTTTGATGCCCATTGGCCGCGTTGTCAATGAGTTTTTCTTTCTAATAAAACGTGAGTAAACCTGCACATTCTGGAAACTTCACAAAAAATCACAAAGTGTTTTATGGATAAGATAAAATAAAGAGAAAGCAGAAACAACCTTAAAAAACCGGGCAAGAGCATGTCGGACCTCATTTGGCGCCGTTTCAGATGATTTTAGTAGGTAGGTATAAAACTCTTTAATCGCCTGTATCTCAAAAACCAATGTCTGCTTAGTCGGGATAGTTTTTCTTTTAAATTCATTATATGCGCTTTCATTTAAGATATTTTTCGGATTTTTAGTATTTCTAGTTTTGGCTCTGGGACACACACACACACACACACACACACACACACACACACACACACACACACACACACATACTTGACTATAACAGAAATTAGCGCTTTAAAACTTAATAATACATAAACTGAGACTGACCCTTAATCGATAAAGACCTATCCAACGACACCCGACACTATGAGGTAGACGAGAAAAAAAAACATCCGCAAGCTACCTGTAGTATACAGTAAAAAAAAATATTCAAGATTTTGTTTTTCCACTTTGTTGGCGTGACGAACATGTAAATGGGTTCCTAGTTTGACTAGGGAACCCTAAAAACTGACTTTATCAAGCTTGGTAAAAGATCTGGTGATTCTGGTGTTATTTTTGTTGCAATAACCGAATGATGTCACTGTTTCTCACGACTTCTCCGACCTAGGCTCAGATTAGTTTAGGCTTTACACAATTAGAAAACTAAATTAGACATAATTAGGTGCTACCGAGACGAGCACCAAAGCTAACCAAAGCGAAGACTACAGTTAACAGTGCTGAAATAGCTCTTATTATAAAACACTTAAGCGATTTACGATGGCAAAGTTGTTGGCCTGTGTCAAATCAATTGCGAAACGATTCGCTTTGCAACTTGGTATTGACTCAGAGTATTCAAAGTAAGTAACTATGTTTCCGCCGTGTTATCTTATTCTCGTTGAAGAGTTATAACTGGCATTACGAAGGTATCAGGCAGATTTAGGTAACTTTGAACGACGATAAAACTTGCGATTAAACTCACAAAAGTCACACGAGAATTGCACGCTTACTGTCAAGTAAATAAGAGCTGAGATAACGTCAACTGTACAATAATATGGTTTTAGAGCACACAGACCACCTGATGGTAAGTGGAAACTGTGACCCATAGACATTCGCATTCACAAGACTGCAAGCCTAAGACTGCAAATGCGCTGCCAACCCTGAGGACTAAGATGGAATGCATCTATGCTAGTCATTACACCGGCTGTCTTATCCCCAAACCGGAACACAACAATGCGAACACTGCTGTTTGGCGGTAGGTTAATGGATGGTGGTAGCGATCCGGACGGACCCTGCACAAGGTCCTACCACCCGTAATGGTAAAGGCAATATGGTCTACCATGTGAAATAGAGGTTTAAGCCCATCTTGCTAGTATATTAATTGTTATCATCACGTCGTTATGGAAATTATTAGTCTTTTAATATTTTTTTTTTTTATATCAGTAAGTTGGCCACAAATCATGGCTCTTTTACACGTCGGTACAGAACAACCACTCTTAATATACATAGATCGGAAATATTTTGTGCCAGTGCAAGGGTGATAGCGATAACCAGCCGAAAAGAAGATTGTCAGAGCCCACTTTAAATGAAGTCAGAAAATACTAATTGTAAGTAGGTAAGTAATCATTTTGTAACAATATTGTTAATTAGTGATAGTGATAATGATAACTTCATACAAAACCTTGATTTTTAATTCCATAGAATTCTGACGTTTCTTGGTCTGGATTAATTGAATGATGATGAGGACTTTTTTTAACCTTAATTTTTCTTTGTTACAAATCCATGTCATCTATTTTATGTGCTTAAATCATGTTAAATACTATTGAGAATCCAAACAAATCAGAATGTGACAACAGTCAGAATTATACGGAATTAAAAAACAAGGTTTACAATACACGTTCGAATTGGCCCAAAAAAATACAGATCATAACCAGACCATTCCCCGGTATCTCGCGTAGATCATGATTAATAATCATTGATAATGGCGGCGTGCGCGCGCGCTTCTCGCATCGTCATTATGTGATGATTAGTTGAACAGCCTTTGAAAGGTCAGGCATTCATTCATTTATAAATGAAAATCACTCTTGATTATTGGCAAAAAAAATGTATGACATATTGAAGCTATTAAATACTATAAAAACTATAGAGAACCCTGTCGAAATGACCTGCAAAAGTGACGAGCAAATAAGGTCAAAATAAATCAATGCATTTTTGAGATAACGTTCTACATCGTATCGGCAATTAAATTCCGTGACCGTACAAATATAGGCGAAAGTTTTCAAATATTTTCTTGCAACTAGCGAACTCATAATGTACGTTCGAGAAAGATCCTTCCTTATACCACCATGGAACTATGTCGAAGTGACGTACTATAGAAGTAAAGTTCGCCATTTGTATTTGAGCAATAAATATTGATTCAATAAATAATAAATCAACATAATAGACCTTCCGTTTTTATTGATTACCTACTAGAGGACGCCGGCGACTTTGTACGCATACTAGTCGTTTCCTGTTTTATTTTTATTTTATTTATTAAAATTTATTAACAAATCAGTTGGTTACAATGTTACAATAAAATATTGTCCCACAAAACCGTTTGCACAGTTTGACTGCGGGATCATTGAGTCTCTTATTATTATATTATAATATTATCTTAGTTATGATATCTCTAATATAAATTTACTTAATATATATATATATATATACATATAAATATATATATTATACAGTACCTATTAAATAGTTAAATAATTTTCTTTTAAATTTTGCCTTATTGACCTCTAATCTGGTATCTGTGGGTAAACTATTTAGAATGTAGGGTAATCGCTTGTGCAGGCACCTGTCTCCGTAGTAGTTGGAGACCCTCGGCACAGAGTACTTCCCCGCGGCCACAGACCTGGTGCCGCACGCGTGGTCCACGACGGATTGACGGATGTTGATTCCCCTTCTTTCCGTTTGTTCGATTTAAAATCCGTTCTTGGTGCACCACTAGGGTAGTCAGTACCCTAAACAATAAGAAACGACAGGAAATAACAGAAAACGACTAAGGAAGAGAAAGAGGAAGAAGAAGAAGGAGAAGGAGAAAAAGAAGAAGAAGAAGAAGAAAAAAGAAGAAGAAAATAATCTATTCAAGAACCGATAAAAACGTCCGTCCCAACTCAGCGTAATGCTGACATTGAAGTCTGTTAAGGAATATTAGCTTCAAATTCCCTAGTCCCTATAGGTCCAGTGGTTTAGGATGTGCGTTCTCTGTCACTCAGTCAGGTATTTAGTCAGGGGAAAACAAAAAATAGGTATAAGTTCGAATGTTACTTTGGCAAAGTTACATAGTTAAGTTATAATTTGTAAAAATTAAAGTAAGTAATTTTCTGCGTCAATAATGTCGTTTTTGTAATCAGCATTCACTGACCCAGGCGAAATTAACAGGTTCAAGGAACAGCGAAGATCCTGATGACACCTTTTGACTCCATCATCATCATATAATACTCCCCAGTATTATAATGCCAAAAATGATCTCTCCTTAAAAAAAAAGTTTAGGTCTTCTGAAGATCAAGTGAAAATAGGGTTTAAGTACTTATATACCCTTTTTTATTACGAATTAAGTCGACTTGTACCCTTTTTCACTAGAAACCTAGTATCCCTTTAGAACCAGGTGTAAATGATTTGCAAGATTCAAATAAAAAATTAAAAAAGTAGTTCAAAACGTGTAAAAAATCGCACTCAAGCAAAGTACGCCTTCAGATGTTAAACAGCATGTAGTAGTAAAACACTCCATCTGGATTTGTTATGCGGTTTTTAATCACAAAGACTTTGTTGTTTTTTCTAAGCCTTGTAGAATTGAATATTCCTTTATCAGCAGATATTTTCATTTCGCGAATGCGTGACAGATTCGTGACGCGACAAATCCCGCTCGCTGCAATAACTACGTACGCGGTACGACTGATAATGCTAAACAGTCGCATTTTCTCGGCTGCTGGTTAATAATTGATCGATATGGAGGCAGCAAGAGGATGTAAGATCAAAACAAGTGAATTGCATTTTATTTACGAGTATTATAGGACATTTGGTCGGGAACTTTATTTTCCAAATACTGTGTTAAGCTGGAGCTATTTTAGATTAAGTTCATAATGTAATTGCTATACGTGGGTTAGGTTAGGTTTAATTTAAGGCTGGTTGGGGCTATTTCGACTGAGGTAGATTCAGTCTATATTATCGACGTGTAAAAGAGCCCTCATGTGGCCAATTTACTAAATAAATATTTAGAATTTCGAATTTCGAATTTGAATTTGGCGGAGTAAAGGTGCGGCCACACCGCTGCTTAAAATACGGTGTGGTTGCGTAAACAAAAGACGGAGTCATAGTAACAACATGGCGCCGTTAATGACGCACCGTGACATACGCACCGTTAACCTTTTGAACGCCAAAGACGGCAAATCACGTCGGCAGATTTTTGTGCCGTGGACGCCAGACTGTCAGCGAGTTGTTCTAACCTTCATATATTTTGTTGCGGCATATGACGTCCGTGGCGTCACGGGCACGTAAAATAGAAATCGACCGTGGCGTTTAAAAGGTTAAGCAGCGGTGTGGAGCGCATGCGTTAAAAACGGTACGGATACGATGCGTCACTGCGATTCCGTAGCGTCACCGTTTCTTAAGCATTGGTGTGGGCCTACGTTTAAGTAACTGTTACTTTTCATACTACTTTTAAAATTAGAAAACATGTTAGTATGAATAATAACAATTACCTTTTAGTCGAAATTACTCCCGCCTTATCTTATAAGCTAAATCAAAAAAGAAATTCTCCTATCAAACCAATGCTTTCAGAATTATGAAAATTTGAAATTTGATCCTCTTCGAAGACTGTTCGGAATGTTCTGTCTATACACCAACTCAGGTCACTAACAAATACATCAATTCGTTGTGTGATTATTATAGTTTTGATAAAAATTAAACACGATTATTAAGGTTTTATTTTTTCATTACTATTGTTCAAAAAAACAGATACCAAGTGGCTTATTATTATTATAATACGCACAGCTATTTACTGAACAAACTAGTAAATAATCTTAGCAACACAAACGTTTAATTTGTTTGCGATGGTCTTATTCATTATCATCGTTATCAGCGATAAGGCCCTTGACGCGATAACCTCTATTTACTCAACAGTCTTCGGACAGGCAAATAAACAAAAAGATAAATCAAATATTTATATTTACTTTTATTCAGCCCGTAATCCAAAACAGAGAGATGTGTCTATCTACACTCAGGACCAAAAATACCGGGTCAGAGTGGGTTTTTCATACAAACGAGACTATTTCGAAGCCTTGGTTCCTCGCCAGGGGTTGTTTCGAGTGAGGTCTAATGGTGGATACTCCGAGGTTCAATAGAGAAGGTCAAAAGTTCTTAAGATACCTAACTGATCGCACAATCAGTTAACACCATCGGACAGTTCGGGTCAGCATTTGGATTTCCTTACATTTTATTGCCATTTTAGATGTTTTTCTGAACATGCACAATTCCGGCGTTAACCGCATCTTCATTCAGTTGGGTATCCTAGGCACTCTGGAAGTCCTGTATCGATGCTCGCAGTATTCACTAAAAGTATTCCCTGGCGAGGAACCAAGGCTTCGAAATAGCCTCTTTAGTATGTAAAACGCACTCTGACCCGTTTTTTTTTGCTCCTGAGTGTATTAGGTCCAGTTCTTACACCATGGCCAACCAAAAAAAGTAGGTATACATCTTGACGGTATCCCACTTGGGGTCCGCTTGGTTGCACATCGTAGCGCCGCCATGGAGTCCCGGTGAGAAGCGAGCCTAAGTCTGCCCGTCTGTGTGTGTTATCCGCCTGTATGTCACCATTAGGGCCTTCGGACCGATTTCAATTAGGGTTTTTACTATTTTTGCTATTAGGTTTCAAAAACCAAGGATTCAAAAACGCCTAGGTATATGCTATTCTGCCGTCCTAAGCAAAAAGGCAGTATGTCAGATAAAACTCCCGTAGCAATATCAACCTTATTACTAACTGAATAGAATTAAAACTGCTTTGGCTGTTGAATTTGGGATACTGCTTATTGGCAGTATTGAAAGTCAGCTCCATGGCTTGCCTTGGCGTCGAGCTGAGGGGCCCTTATTTGTCTTAGATAATCAATATTATGTCAATTTACATTTGTATTGTGAGGCGTTTTCATCATTCATATTATGTGATTTATATTAATTTCTTTCTGTCAATTATTTATTGGTTAGCAACTTGTCATATCGGTATGATATATCTGGTATATCACCGAAACTCATTTCAACGACAGGAGTAAATTGTTTTTCGTGTCCAAAGGTCTAACTTTAGCTAACCAACGTCAACCTTGGTTTGAGATAACCTAAAAACAATAAGGTTTCACCAGTTCCTCTTCCTCTGTCATCATCATGTTCTTTCTTTCTATGTTTGGCGTAGCAACGTACCATAGCGGTCGGTATATATCTAGACCAATCTTATTGAGCCAGTGAATTCAATCTCTCATAGCGGTCTGTAGTTTTTCAAGCACTTTCATCAAAGGCCGCTATACCCAGACCAAAACGTCAGACAGAATGACTTTCGCTTTAAACATGGAACCAATCCTGATCCAGAGTCGTTACAAAGCCGTTCGAAAGTGGAACCATTTATAACGGTCTAGTTCCAGAGCTGCATTGTTTCACCAAGCATTGATAGCTAGTTATGGTATCGATACCAGTGATAAGCATAGCCAGCTCCACATCTATACCCAACTACTTATAGTTAAGTTCCTCTACTGACTGAGTGAATAGCAGACAACACTCAGCATAACTAACTAACATTTAATAAACTTCTCGTCTATGTAAATATTTAAAAAAAAACCTCCCCATCTCGGTGCTTTGATTAAAGTATTATAGCCTATGACACTCTTACGGGTCCATATTGGCTCACATAAGTAAACGTTAATGTCTACAGCGTATTATAGGGTCGAGGATTATCTAACTGACAAAAATGCATGGCCTAAACCCAAAACTTAGTCAATAATAATTTGTTAAAATGCAAAAATACTTTGACATTTTAATTTGGTCGTCTTGCACCGTCTTATATACACAAAAGGTGTGGTTTTTTTTCTCCCTCTATCTCTTTCCCAAGATTTTTGGCATGCTGAACTACGCATGATATTTGATATTATATTTGATTTAATATGTATAGCTTTATATAATGCTTAGACTAAGTAGTACCATGGTAAAATGAAATCAGTTTAAAAAATGACTGACTGCTGAGTTTCTTGCGGCGTTTCTTCTCAGCAGGGGTCTCCTCTTGGGAAGCGCTGGTAAATTCTTGACGTGCAAATATCCCTGTGCGGCCTACTTACTGAATAAATGACTTTTATTTCATAGTCATCGTCATCGAAAGTCATAAAGCAGTTTTATACTGAAACGGTTTTTATTTTTCTTAAGAGCATTGTAAACAGACACTTAAATTGCATAGCTATTAAATAATAAATACATTACAAATTTGGCTACGCGCGATAACGTTCCTTACCCCTTAAATTCCGGATTCCAAAATGTTGTAGCTGTTATGAGAATATAAGTCTGTGTACGTTATCTTTTTTTTTTTTTTATTTGTTCGGAATTTTTGGCTCCGGACGACTTTGTCTACAGTCCTATTTCGTCACTTTCCTTACTCGTCCACAATGCCATGTTGCAGCATGTAATTCCTAAATTGTCACCTTCCTAACTCGGCCACATTTTTATATCGTCAATTTCCTATTTTATCCACATTCCTTTATTGTCCATAGTGCTCAATCGTCCACATTCCTATATAATCCACAGCACTAACTGAAGTAAGCCACACAATATTGAAGAAGTTGACCACACAATAGAAATGTGGACGAGTTAGCACTGTGGACTATATAGGAATGTGGACGAGTTAGGAAGGTGACAATTTAGGAAAATAGACCAGTTAGGAAGGTGACAATATATAAATGGCGACGAATTGGAATAGTGGGCCATACGGCATTGTGGACGGTATAAGAACGTGACGAATTAGGACTGTGGACGAAGTCGCCCTGAGCCGAATTTTTGAAAAGGAAATCTATTTTTTTTTAATTTTTACATGTGTTATCGAATTTTGTATGGAATTTTGTACGTTCACAGTTCTCTTAAGGTTTCATACAATTCTTCACAGATTTTGGAGTGTCAGGCGCGTGACGGACTTGCAAGGAATGGAAGGAATTGTGGAAAATACTTATTTAAAGTGGCCACTTCAATTATCGGTTTTATTGAAAGCCGAAGATTCTCGTATCATGAAAGCGTTGAAGATGATTGATAAGAAACCATTTAAAATAATTATCTTTTAACAATGGATGATTTCCTAGTATTTTAGTATTAACTTGCTTTTCCTCATGTATTATGTTTGGTAACGTCAAGTGCAAAAATATGTATCGAAATAATCCAATCATAAATATGTTACGAAGTTCTTATTACACTGGATAAAGATGCACTGCGACATCTTTTTGAGATGATGCGTTCTCCCATATTACACTTGACTGTACCTAGCAATAGTAGAATCTATTGATTTAGTATTTATTTAATATTCTACTTCTCCTCCAAAGCGCTCTGCGATATAGACTTACTCATTTAAAACACCTACGTCGACTTTAAGATGACCCTAAAAGTAAAACTAAGGTCGAAGAGCTGGCAGTTGCATAAGTTTAGCAATTTAGTGAGGAAATTCTGTCTAGTTTCTTTGGGCCGGTACAGATGGACTGTAAAATGGCAATTCAAGTGCAGTTCTGATGCAGTTGACGGAAATGCATTAAAGCGTACATAAGTACGTCAACTTCCCCCAAACTGCCATTTTGCAGTTCAAATGCTGTCTGTCTGAACCGGCCCGACCCTTTGGGGCAACACGTAATGTTCTTGGCCTGTATGTATGTCTATATTTTATGGTAAAGGCTGAAACGGTGACCCGATTTCGACAAGCAAGATGTCGTTAGATTCGTCTTAGCTTCAAGGGTGTCACTGGGTACTTACCTTTTTAAAATGTGAAATTGTCGAAATAAAAAATAGATAGGTGATAATTTAACATAATATTGACGACATCATCCAGTTTAGGTTTATGGAAAGCTTGCTTTTGTTTAGATTTGGCGTAAATGTTTGTTTTATTTTTATTACATAGATTCAGTTTTAACTTGTTTTATGTAGTGCTTGTGTGTTTTTTTTTGAAAATCATTTTATATATTATTAAAATATGTACTGCAAATTCAAATTGGTTTTGTTGGAGATTGTAAAAATATGATCCTTCCCAATTTACCCATTTATGGTCCATAATTTAAATTTTATTTAATTGTCATAATGAACATCAAATTGAAAATCGAATGAGAAGCATGCCCATAACAAAGAGATTTACAGCGACAAGGTTCTTAGTACGTTCAACATTTTACTGAATGATTCATTATTCCGTGCAACGTTGTTTTATGACATTTTGCTTCAAATACTGAGTGATAAAAGCGTTGTTTTAACGTGTTTGCTCTGAGTCACGCCATACAGTATATTGGCGGAAGCTATCGGATCCGTTATCGCGGTATCGATCAGCTGATCGGCGCTGCCCGCCAGCTCGATTGAGATATTACTCGGTATATTCTGCCATAAATATCAAAGAAGGTGGCGAACTACACAGTAATAGTATTAGAATGGGCAGAAATGTATGAACACTGGCCTAGAAACCAATAAGAATAAGCACTATCATCGGATATCCTTTTTAATTCTACAACGATTTTGTGTAGCGGGATTTCAAATAACTACATATACACTCACGCCTGCATTCCCAGAGTGGGGTAGGCAGAACTTCAAAATTACCAACAACTCTAATAACTTCTTGTTAATTCTGTAACCACATTTTGCACAAACAGGCTAAGATTTTTACCAGTGTACATAACACAATAAAAGACCCACAAGACAGGGGGGTGAATGCTTCAAATACTAAATGGTATTATTTGAAGCATCCTTTTTTTGTTACTACAAAATAAAACATCCCTTTCAGACCGAACATCCGATCATGTCAAGAATGATAGTGAATCTCATTGGGTCGTCACTAACTTCGTAATTGAAAGATAATTAGACTCGTATTGTTATGTTGTTATGGTTCAATTTTTTTCTCATTTTGAGTCACGTAAAAAAGGTTAACAGGTTACGATAGTATCATTCTATGCTGTAAGGGGTAAGAAGAAGATTATAACTTATTTTATATATTAATCAAACTACAGTACTAAGGGTAGGTGACAATTCGGTTCTTTTACATGACTGGGTGTCCATACAAAGTGCGCCATGTACACTAAAATGTCACCTTTTTCAGGATTACAATAATAGGATTAAAATCCTAATAATTATAGGCAATCGTTTTTTTATGAAACACTAGTGACAAAATATACTGTCAGTTGCGTGTGTGAGTGTGACAGCTATAGCCAGTCGAATACCATTAAGGAGTTAAGAGTAATTATAAAATCTCCATTGACGTCAGCGCCAGTCATAATATTCTTGAAATCGAATAAGGAGGGAATTCCCGCGACACAGCTTTCGCAAAGCCTACACTTTAACCAAGTTCCTTGTTAAACAACCTCATCAAAGGTGATTTTTTTAAACGAGTTTCTCTGCAACCAGGGTTTCTATTCTACTCGATAAAACCATATTGCTTTTGAAATTTTATCATATTATCATGACAGAAGTGGCGGCCAAGTTAATAACAGGGCCCAGCTGAGTAGCTCGATCTTTTAATGCACTAGTACTCGTATCATCTGCTAGTGTATGTGTGGATTAGCGGCTGCTAGCTGCTTGATGTACTGTGGGTCACCGCAGAGCTTGCAGACGATTTTCTTAACTTAAAGGCGTGCGATAAATTGCGTCGTTGCAATAATTTCCAGCTTAATAAAGGGAAAACAAGTGAAAACAACTCTTCATTGAAATGCTATAAGCTTGCGATAGATCGGCTAAATCAGCTACATAACTCATCGTCGGGTGCACCAGCAGCGCCCGACCGACTAGGAGTCGAACTGGTCGCCATGGCTGAAAACGGTCGGAAAGATCATCATAAGCATGCGGGTTATCGAACATTGAAAATACGCCATATGAGATATTGTTTTCTATCTCATTTGAAAACCCAAAAAAACCTTGCACTTTTCAATCCCAAGCCAAGGTTATCAAACTTATAAAGCCTTCCGTTTCTCAGCTTTCATACATTGAAGAATCTGCGTAAGGCGGTCAAGCGTCGCTCTCGATGGAATGCTGCCTGGAAAGTGGCTCGTTTGGGCGGGCTCTATATGGGCAATGCCATTCATTCCTCAGAATATGGGCAATATGGGCATGGCGGGATTTTTTGCTATATATAAGGTTACTAGCATCACGAGAATTCACAAATGGTTAGCTATGTTTTGCGTTGGCTTAGTGAGCCGATGATGAAAACGTTTTCGCAATAGGATGCTTGTTTATACTCCTGTAGAAAGGAGGATATTTGGTCTAAATGTATGAATGAATTTATGGTTATAGAACTAGGTATATTAATAGTCTGATACCAACGGGTGTCAATAGATTCTTACCGTCGCAGGATTCTTACCGTTGCGAAGTGTCACTGGATAATTTTATGGAAAAATCTTAAATGAATTGAATGATGAACTTAGTTATTTATTTAAGTATACGATATAATTAAAACATGCTGCACAGTATACGCTTTTTCTTAGTATGTATGAATAACAAACAAGTCTAGGAAGTCACTTTTATCTGCTGTTATGCTTCTGATCATTGGATTTACTTGAAATTATGCATGTTTACACAATTACGGTGACAATTGAATAATGATGCCATCGAGCTGATATGACGATTTACACTAAAGGTATTTTTCAATGGCTAATAGTAAGCCGCTTGTAGCGGTTGACTAGTATTTCTAAAATAGGTTAGTTATTATTAATGAATCGGCGACAAGGTTGTAATTAAAAATTAATTTCAGAATTGTTGCGTAATCATGGCAAACTTGGGGATTTTGCTGTCAAAATTTAGTATTTCACTATTTACCTATATATTTAGAAGAACAAATCTTTCAAAGATACGTGCTTGCAATTAAGTTCAACGCTTCTTACACTTTTATGGTTATTTTGGGCCATCCGTGGAAACTGTCAATACAAGTGTATGTTTGTGTCTGATATGTATAGCCAGTGTGAGGTAGCACGGATTAAGAGGATCCACAATCAGCACGATCAGCTGTTGCGAGTTGCGACACGATTGTTCCGAGCGTGCTGATATGCGCTGGCGCAGATTAACGACCTCGGGGTAGGGCTGTCACTCACCACTCATATTTTTATTTACCATATACTGAACTGGTCAAAAATGGAAGTACTAATGTATGATATGAAGTTATTAGTGTAGTCGTCATGATCAACCTTAATCTTTAAGGCTTTAGTGGCCCTAGATCAGATGTTTGACGAGATTGTTATCGTTATCGAAAATGTGTAGTATTGACGTAAGCTGCCAGATGGTTGTGTCAAGCGCTTATGTCAGTTCAATACACATTGAATGTTTTTGAAAATCTCTTCTCTCTGAGTTGGTATATTCGTGTGAAAAGGGAAGGTTTCTTTTCCCAAACTGTCACCCTGAGAGTTGCTAAATATAAAAAGTATTGTATAAACAAATAATCCTTAACAAGACAATGTAAAAAACTGTTATCTAATAAGACCTACCATAACTTTAACAGGGTCTGGTTGGCAACACATTTGCAGTAATGAGACTGCAAATGTCTTTGGCCCTGAAAGCCCACTCATCAAGTTACCTTTTGGCTCATTTGCCTTCCTCTCCTTCCTCATACAAAAGAGGCGTTGTATCGTTGACAACCCTGGTTTCCAGAACACTTGAAACAATAGGCAATTACGATGCATCGGAGACGAGGCCTTGGGCTTGGCATTGCTGCACCCGGCTTCCCGGCTTACACATAACACACACAGAAGCACGTTCCTTACGTGTACGAATACGTCGATGATAAAGTCGTCGGTCATCAAGTCATGTGTAAGTGTTAGCACTTGACTGACGTTCATTATTTCAGTTGTATTTTCGTCTGTACCAACTATATTAACCCGCTAGACTGATACTAACCCTTACTGGAAGCTCTACAGGCTCAACCACAAGCAGCCTGGAGAGCTCTATCCAAGAGACCCACTTGTGGTAGTGACGACCCTCAGCAATGAAGAAACGGCCAAGAAGAAGACTATATAAAGCTGGACATCGTATCGGAAATCTAGCACTCAATATAATAAAACTAAGTTAAAAGTAAAGAAAATTTATAGTGTGACATTGAATCGGTAATTTATAAAGTTGCGATTTATTTTCTAATTCCGAGTTTTTTTTTTTTTTTATGGCATAGAGAAGGCTGACGAGCACACAGGCCACCTGATGGTAAGTGGAAACTGTGACCCATAGACATTCGCATTCACAAGACTGCAAGCCTAAGACTGCAAATGCGCTGCCAACCCTGAGGACTAAGATGGAATGCCTCTATGCTAGTCATTACACCGGCTATCCCCAAACCGGAACACAACAATGCGAACACTGCTGTTTGGCGGTAGGTTAATGGATAAGATGGTGGTAGCGATCCGGACGGACCCTGCACAAGGTCCTACCATCCGCCCGCAGTGATCGATTTCTCAAACATCGACTCGCAGGGTAACTTGCAGCATCAAGTGTTATATTATTATCCAAACTACACCCTAAAAGCATTCGAAAACATGGAACTGGCAGAAAAATAAAACAAACAAAGTTACATTTCAATTCGAAAAGGTTTATTAATAATAAATATGGCGGCAGTAAGTATTCCAGGAATGCTGCCGTATGCAAATACCACGACGCAGTTGTTCAAACAATATAGCTTAGAAACGGACGTATTCTGATGAGGTTGCACGAGCGTGTAGCCATTTGACCTGGGTTAAATTCCGATTGGTTTTAGCTCATCTTGTTTCTTTATCGTAATCGTATTGTTGATTTTATAGTAGCTCTTCACACATCACTTCAACCGACAGACGTCCACTGCTGGACATAAACCTCCGCCAAACCCAGGTTTAGCTGTACATGAGAATTGTTAGAGTCTGGCAAATGAAAGATGAGAATGAAAAAATTGCAACACTGTAGTGTCGTCCCTTTTTTCTTAGATTCATTTGAAAGGGGGGACACTATAGTGTTGCCATTTTTTCATTCTCATCTTTCATTGCCAGACTTTACCCCTCAGGGGTACAGGCGTGATTTAATGTATGTGTATGTATGAGATTATGGGCTTCCATAAGGCCAATAATGCAATCAATCAAGATTACTTTAATCAATATATTTTTAATTACACGTGGCAATACGTCAACATCTTCCTGACGTCAAAATCCTGCTCTGCCCTCTTTAGCCAATAGCAGTATCTCAAATTCAATGACCAGAGCAGTTTTAATTCTATTCTGTTAGTAATAAGGTTGATATTACAGGAGATTTATCTGATATAATGCCTATTGGGTTAGGAGGGTACTCGTGCATTCTGAAAGGCCGTAAAGTTGAAAACGCACGATAAAACTCGGTCTATTGAGATGCTTTGAACTATGTCCTGTTTTCAATGACGTTATTGGAATTCCGTGTTTATAATCGCAATGAACTACCAAACCAGTAAGTGTCCAGAGAATTTATAATTTTAATAGGTAACACTTCTTGTCGATCGGTACAAAGAACGATCGAGCTTCCTCGACGGATAAGCTACCTAACAGAGAATGCATGCTCTAAAATTACGTTTCAACGCTTTGATAGGACAACTTAAACTTGGGGTAAATAGGCCGTTTGTCAAGTTGAAATGGTGTTTTACCTTCCAGAGGGGCAAATGACAAAGCTAAGCAGTTCAGTTTGCAGTGAGAGAAAGAGATAGCACGTTATAAATGCTATAGCCTCCTAGCCTGCTATAGCGTCCTTTACACTCGCTGTAAAGTAAACTGCAAGGCTTTGTCATGGTAATTGGTAACCCCCCATGCTCTCTATTCTACATTGTCTTTACACCAATTGTTATAGTATTGTTAGCGTTATGCTATCTCTTATTAACTTTAGAGTAAGTCGAAAACAATACAAATGTAATATGGGAAAAGTCAGTGCACAATAACGGTCCAGGACTGAGATTCTACATCGTAAAACCTTATGGTTTTTGACGTGTTTCCGTATTGTCAACGTTTTGATAGCTCTTATTTACTTCACAGTAATGGCGGATGAGTTGTAAACAATACCATAACAGAGGTTTAATACTAGAGAGTTTAATAGAGGCCCTGAACTGTCTCTTAAGTTTTTGCATTTAACTATAACGCCTCAAACTCCAGAATAGTGCCGGAGATTGTAAGCAAACATATCAATAGGAAACGCCCTAGTTTACCAGTTCAGTCTCTAAACCTAGATAACTACCTACCATCCATGTTACTATAAACACTTATCCGCCGCGTTTATCGCGTGACGAAGTTTGGATAATCCGTCTCCTTCTGACACGTATATAAGTACGACAGTGACGGATGCTTTATCCACATTTGACACTCGATATAGACGCAGCCATACTAGGCCCACTGGAGGCTTAATATGGCTGCGTTTATCGCGTGACAAAATATGGATAAAACATCCGTCACTTTCTGTCACATATATAAGTACGAGAGGGACGGATACTTTATCCACATTTTGTCAAGGTATAAACGCAACCTTACTATGCCCGCAGGGCCTCTATGCTGCTGTGTAAAACGGTAAAACCATACCTTTGACATTTTATCGTATTGCCAACGTTTTGATAGCACTTATTTAGTTGACTGTAATGGCGGCCGAATGATGCCTTACGAGCCCTTTCACACTAGCGTTTTTGCCGGCGGTTTCTCGGCGGAGCGGGAACGCGGCGTGCACGTGGCGTCCACGCCGCGTTCTCGCTCGCGATTATTTGCCGCCAGCATGCCGTCGCGGTGACGCAGAACAGTAGTGACCGTACGTGACTTGATCGCCGCGTCTACGCGGCGTCACCGCGACGGCACGTTGGCGGCATTTAATCGCGAAGGTATCGCAGCGTGCTCGCCGCATGCACGCCGCGTACACGACGCGTGCACGCCGCGTTCCCACTCCGCCGAGAAACCGCCGGCAAAAACGCTAGTGTGAAAGGGCTCTACGAACGGCCTTACGAAGTCGCACGGTTTTGACACATCGTTTGGCATATCGTTCTAATTAATACCTACGTAGAACAACGCAGCGGCGACGACGCAACGCACAGTCAACGCTCGTGTGACATCCCTCTAATGAACAATACCATAACACGTCAATTTTTTTCCGTGTTGATTATCTAGAAGCACAGTAAACGATCAACTTTTCACAGTAATGTGTGGCCGTGGCCGGCGACTATACTTGCCTTAGGGAGGGCCTCCATAGATTGTCCAAAAGTGACCACGGGGCTGTCGAGCCTGACTGCTTCAGGCATGGTCTATGGAGGGCCTTACTTTGTATATTAAGCAAGACGTCCATGGATGCCAGCCACATTTCCGCGAAAATATTACTCGATAATTAACATCTCGCTGCCTCAATGTTACATTGTCGGATTACTTCAATTTAGACCTAGTGTCACTCTGACAAACTTCAAATTTGAAGTTGATAAAAGTGCAACATAGAATCTAATAATATTGGGTCAGTGATTTTAGAACAGTCTTGCTCTGAACAAATGTTTATTCAACACACTAAGAGGAAACGCGGCTTAAAGCGCGAATCAGACAAAAATAAAAATGCAGATGTAGACTGGTGTTTCACTGTTACTTACTAAGGCGAAAAAACAGCAACAAAATGCGCGGTGTTCTAGCTCAGTGATCTCGCCTTTGCTAGTAAATAGCGCTACTTATCGTAAGCCGTCTACGTTAACGTACCTAAAATAGGCGTGGCAGAGACGGGAGCGTTTTGTATTGTTCCAAGCCGGCTGGGATAGCGTGGCGGTGGCTGAATAATATACTCTACTCTAATAAAATAAACAGGAAATTTTAAACCGATTTTAAAAATTATTTTGCCATTGGAATGCTACATTAACCGCGAGTAACATAAGCTATGTTTTAGTTTTCTGCGCAGACGAATTCGCGGGAAACAGCTATTTAAATAAAATTTGATCTATCGGTTCATTCTACGCAGCGACAGATGCATTACCTAGATTAATTGAGGCTTATTTTGACGCAGATACTAATGCTCGGGCCATGAACACTATCTTTACCACCAGTGAGGATCTTTTGTACTTAGGTATGCAGCACGGGAACGGAATACTGCTGTGCGGCATCCTCCTGCTTGTCGTAAGAACCGACTAAAAGGAGGTCAGGGGAGTTATTTATTTACCTATAGGTATAAGTAACTTTATCGGTCTTTGGTAGTACACATAGTACAAGCCTAGAGCTTAGTTTGGGACTAGGTCAATTGGTGTGACATTGTCCCCTGATATTTATTTGTTTAATTTCCCCGAGGCTTGGATATTTGGCATTGGTAGATTATTAAATTTATATTTGCATCCAACATTGTACATGTAAACATTATCTTATCGGTGCAAGATATAAAATGTACAGTTGGTAATGTAATCTGCCTTTGTAAAAATAGATAAAGTATGATAAACACAAACATTGGGTCCCTACATCTAAAGTTTAGTTTCATTTTGGACACTAAATCGAAATTTAAAGCATAGTTAATAATTTATTTTATTCAATATTTACTTGTGTATATAAACAGAAACAAAGATGGTTTAAGAGAACTATGGCCTTAGATAAGGCGTTTAACGCTATCATAAACAATCGTCGAAAACTGACAAGATGTATTGAATTCATAATAATTTCCGCGACGCGACTTTCCGGCATTTAACGTTTATCCATTTTCGATAACGATAACTTTGTCGTATTTAATGCATCTTGTCCAGGGCCATTGGGCCGCATTTTTTCTTACTTTTCAATGTTTTTTTTAACTTGGCCGCCATTACCCTCAAATAAATAAAAAAAAAGGTAAAAAAAATATGAGGTGTCATCTAATCATTAACCCCCGTTCTAATAAACATTGAGTAACAGTGGTATAGCTACACAATTTTTTGTCCTTATTTGTCATTGTGACATTTGAATTTGACAGATAAGGACAAAACATTTTATAGCTATACCCCGTTACTCAACGTTTATTAGTAGGTAAGGGGGTAAATATGCAGGCAGCCCCGTTTGGACTGCGCTGGTAGCATAACATAACAGATGTTATCCATAACAGAATGACTGCGTAGTTAAGTGTAACAATTTTTCGACAAAGTTTATGTACCCGACAGAACCTGTGTTATTATGTAATTTGTCTTGTTGAATTCTGTTGCTAAATAAATATTAGATGCCTGGATATAATTTAAAATGATATACGGAATAAATTAATAACCATATTTTATACCTGATTTTGACGAGGTCAAAGAAGCCTGTCCAAACTCCGAGCTCCTAAAAACTCTTTCTTCACAGAGGCTGTGGGATGGACCGTTTTGCGAGTAAGTACGGAATCAACTCTTCCAAACGTGCCACAGCTCTGCAGCTCGTGCCCGTCTCCTAGCAGTCGGAGAGTGGGAATCGGGTTTGTGGCTACAGACACTTCCACCGCCGAAGACAGGAACATTCTAAGATTCATCAACATTTAGAATTGCAACTTCACTCCGCTTGGGTGCGCAATGTTGTGCTTCTCGCCGCTGCCAGTGTGGCGCTAGTGTCGATCGGCTGGGTCACCACGGTTTATGCTGTACGCGAAGTGCTGGTAGATTTTCCCGTCACTCCAGCCTTAATGAAGTCATCCGCCGGGCTGTTACCAGCGCCAATTGTGCGGCCATTTTGGAACCAAAGGGTCTCATACGCGACGATGGTAAAAGACCTGATGGGATGACTCTAGTTCCGTGCAAGTTGGGCCGGCCGGCCGTTGCTCTGGGATGCCATTTGCGTGGACACCCTTGCGCCGTCACACCTTCCGGAACAAGTACTAAGACTGGTTTTGCGGCGGAATCAGCGGAGACCCTCTATCATCATCATCATCATGTCAGCCGAAAGACGTCCACTGCTGGACATAGGCCTCCCCCAAGGCTTTCCACTCAGACCGGTCTAGTGCTTTTCGCATCCACCGCGGTCCCGCGATCCTGACGAGGCCGTCACTCCATCTTGTTGGAGGCCTACCTACAGCTCGTCTTCCGGTCCGCGGACGATACTCCAGAACCTTCTGACCCCATCGGCCATCGGCCATCGGCGGAGACCCTCAAATATAGTCAATTATGATAAATATCTAAACTTTCGATATTTACACATACCTACTTTTGTAAATCCAATGCAATCCGGACACGACACACCCCTTGGTCCAAGAGATCAAAAATGCCACAACCCAAACAAGAGCAACGGGGACCGATCTCAGGTTCTATTGGCTGCGAGCTCACGTTGGAACGCCAGGAAACGAGAGAGCAGACGAACTGGCAAAGCAAGCAGCCCTTAGGAAAAAGACCGCCCCCCAATATGACATGGTGCCGGTGTCCTACGCCAAGAGGTCGATAAGACAAAACACGCTCGAACAGTGGCAGGTTCGCTACGGGGCATCCGGGACAGGTGCGACAACCAAGAAGTTTTTTACAACTGTGAGAGACGCGAACAGCATATTAAAGAAACTCAAACTCACAAACTTCTTGGTTCAAGCGTTTACTGGTCACGGAGGCTTCGCCGCCTATCTCCACCGTTTTAAGATCAAAGATTCACCTTCGTGTGTCTGCGACCCGACCCTTGATGAGGACATCTGGCACATTGTCTGCGAATGCCCGCGTTTTGGCGTGGAAAGGTTCGACCTTGAACAAAAGACCGGAGTCAAGGTTTCTCCAGATAGCTCAAGCTGGAAAGCCCTGCTGGGAACAGAAGCCAACCGCGAAAGCACGAAGGGTTTTATAGAAAAAGTGGTACGCGTAGCGTGTTTAAGGAACAAATAGTTCGGAGCCCGGACTATTGTGTAAAACGCTACGCTGAAATCCGACACCACGAAAACCCTTCGGCCACAGGACCCGGGCAGGATCCCACGCCGAAACAACCCCCCAGGCCCCTCCCTAAACCTTCGTACTCGTACCCCCCCTTCAAACCTCCCCCCTTCGCCGTATCCTGTTCAACATTCTTCTCCCACATAATCTTGTAGGATGATGCAATAAGTATTAACATTATAAAATCTTCCAAACCCTTACCCCCATCTCTAATAACCTCTGTTTTATCTTTCTTTGTATTAACGTAATTACATCTATTTTAACCCAGAGCTAGCTCTAACTTTCAGTGTATAACATACACTTAAGGTTAGAGTTAGATATATTCCTGACGCACGCACCTCCCGAACACCTAACGGGTGTCGGTAGGACGGGGGATGGGGAATCCTGCAGCCTCCTAAACGGGAGAATGACTTTCTCTCCCGGCCCTTCAGCACTGGCTGGGGTAAGGTTCCGCGCGCGATTCACTGGTCCCCCGTCAAACTGACACCGGCCCTCCCATTAAAAAATGTATAGGCTAAGTTGCAACGGAAGAGGTCACAAAAGAGGGCAGCGCAAGGAGACCCGCGCAAAAATAGTATCTCCAGGCAAAAGAGAAAGCCTCAAAAAGGGTAGCCCCACCCATAAAGATGGTATCAACAGCCACACAAGTGGTCCTAAAAGATCTCCGACCCAACCCTTCCATTGTCGGGCAAAAGAAAGGAAGCCCGTAGTCTGTAAGCATGCATGCGTCAGGATTTCCACTCCGCGACTCACATAGCTATAAGTCTCCCCCCCATCCCAACCCCCATTCCTATCCCCCCTAACCCCGCGGATAAGTAAACGGAGGAACGACTTTCTCCTCCGGCCTTTCAGCACTGGCTGGGGTAGTATCCGCGGGAGTCTAAATTCTAGTTGGTAATAGGGGCATTGGTGTTTTTAGCCGGTGCGAGCCCGGCAGTACCTGGGCCCTCCATTCCCAGGTCTCCGGAAGGGATTTTCACCTCTGCCCCTTTTTCTTAAAAAGCAAACAAAAGCAAGGACTTTTGTCTTTGGCCCCTCAGGCGATTACCAAAAAAAAAAAAAAAAATCCAATGCAATACGATCAAAACGTCTAGTTGCAAATAATTATGTTTTTAAGTCCCGTTATAGATGTATATGATCTCTTAAATATGTAAACATAAATCTGCAACAAAAAATATAATTTCTGCTGCATACATTTCGTGTGCAGATTTTTTCGTTTTTTTTTTTAAACAATGATAACGTCTACGCGTCTTTATACTATGAATAGTTCGTCACACGTCGCGTGATGCTCGTGCTCGGGGGCAGTGGAGCAAGGCCGGAAACGTTTACACGTAGAACATGCTGAAACGCTCAACATGGGATGGCCGAATATTTAATTTTGCGCGGACGAAGTCGCGGTCAGGAGTTAGTATAATATTATAAATAGGATACGATATTATGCGCGTGTGTGTGTTAATTTGTTACTACTTTACGTTACAGCGGCTCGACGGCATACAATGGAGGTAGCTTATACCCTGGATTATCACACAGGCTACTTGTCACCCCGGAAAATGGGGGAAGGGAATAACGATAGTCAAATCTCCGCGGACGTAGCCGCGGGCTGAAGCTAGTACTTAGTAAAATAGGGAATAATGATAAGTGAATGAAATTAATATAACGTCAAACTTCATTTTTCACCCACGACTCAAAAATAAGGGTTTTATAAGTTTGACCGCTATGTGTGTGCGAACGTTCCACGATCAGGTCGGGGACGAAGTAAGAAAGGGCCAGGTCAGGAGACTCGAAACCGACGCACGTGTATGAAGAGACTTATGAGTGTGGAGAAAGCATAAATATAATAAATTATCAAACCCAAAAATAATGTTAACCCTAGTAAGCTGTCATGTCAGGGAACCGGAGTTAGCATAGATTATTTTAACAGAGGGGCTAATCTACCTATTTTAATAATTGTCAACTTTTATGTGTTTTTCATCCACAAAAGTTTGCTATCTCAATACTATTTAATCATTATGCTTAAACACTGGCTTCAAAAAATGACAATAACGAAAAAAAACGTTGTCATTTTAAAATCTTCTTATCGTAATTTTAAAATGGTTTCGTGTTTTGTCCAACATTTCCAAAATAATATCGTCATTTTGAAAAAAAAAAAAACTCGGACTATTACCTTTCGTTCTTTAGACCGATGAGGCAACATTCAGGAGTTTGGGCTCACGAGAATCAACATGTTTCACTGCAGGGCAGATTCCAACTCTAGTGGCGGCTGAATGTGTGGGGTGGGCTGGCATTTATGACGGGCATGTCATCGGTCCCGTCATTTTGCCATCACGTCTGAACGGTGACAATGGCAACTACCTAAAGATTTTACAAATGGAATTCAAAAAGGCGATTCACGACTTTCCTGTGGCTGAAAGGGATTACTTTAAATTTGAAAAAGTGTTATTTTAGTTTGGTTCGTTACTGTAGGACTTTCCTGTGGCCAATAGGGATTACTTTGACAACCAAAGTTACATGGTATTTAGCACGATACCGGCACATTTTGTGCCCGGCGTGCAAGAGTATCTTAATTTTCGCTTTCCTGTAAATTTAACGTTCGTTACTGAAAACTAAGTGTTAATTTAGGTTGCTTCATTAGATTAAGTCTTTTGAAATCTTCCAAAACTCGGCTTATAACATCTATGTAATAGAATTCTGTAAAAAAAAATTGTCTCTTTATCGTTCCGCAAATTAGGTAAAAATGTACATGAACATTCTGCGTAATTTCCTCTTTAATTTTAAAAATAGGGTTTGCACGTCAATTATAAAAAAATACACTACGGTTCTCAAATATTGTAAATGGGCTCGTTATAAGGCACCATTTAACCCCCTTCTGGCTTTACGGGTATTTTTGTAACACCCTGTATACTATAGATTTCAGTATTGAAATTTCCCCCCCTCACTTATTTCCTGTTCCTGCGTGGAAGCGCCGCGGGCGCAGGTAATTGCGTCGGTCGATAGTTTTCGCGCACGCGCTGTAATTACAAATTGCGATTGCTTGCTAATGTTGCAATTTTATTCAAATAGGAATCAAAAATACTATTTGTAAAGATAATAAGATTGTCTGGATGAGATCGCTAAGATTTCTATCGCTATCGATCGCTAGACAAGACGATTTGCAAAATCTTTATCATCATCATCATCATCATGTCAGCCGAAAGACGTCCACTGCTGGACATAGGCCTCCCCCAAGGCTTTCCACTCAGACCGGTCTTGTGCTTTTCGCATCCACCGCGGTCCCGCGATCCTGACGAGGTCGTCACTACATGGTATAACTGCGGTCGCCAACCCGCCTGCCAAGCGTGGCGACTACGGCATTTTCCCCCCAATGTTATGAATCTACACAAAATCTTTATAGCTATCGAAAATATATAGGATTGACGTAAGGTCCCAGACATTCGCGTCAAGTGGTTACGTCAATTCCATATTTGCCGAAAATCGTGTACGTTAGCGTTATGAACCTTGTCTAGCCTCTAGTAATGTTTTTTGTATGGTGTACAATAAGGTTTATTCTATTGTAAGTAGTATACATGAGTAAGACTTTTAGAGTAATATTGTATCTTGCCCAGTCATCTTGACTCTTGCATAATTCAGTGTAGAAGAAATAATGCGGCGCGTAAAGACGATTGTGTGTAATACAAATAAATATGCGATTGAAGATGCACCCAATGACAATCATCATCATCATCATCATTTCAGCCATAGGTCGTCCACTGCTGAACATAGGCCTCTCCCAAAGATTTCCACCTCACCCGGTTGGAAGCGGCCTGCATCCAGCGGGTCCCCGCGGACTTGACCAAATCGTCCGTCCATCTCGCGGGGGGTCGCTACGCTGCGCTTGCCGGTACGTGGTCTCTAACCGTTGGCCTCTTGAATAGGCTCAGAGTCACTCAGCGTGCCATGGAAAGAGCTATGCTTGGTGTCTCGCTACGAGATCGAATCAGGAACGAGGAGATACGTAGACGAACTAAAGTAACCGACATAGCCAATCGGTTTAGCAGGCTGAAGTGGCAATGGGCAGGCCACATTGCTCGAAGGACTGATGGCCGCTGGGGCAGTAGAGTTCTCGAGTGGAGACCAATGACATGATATCTCCAAAATGTTTGATCCTTAAGAAAATTTTAAATAATTCAAATCCAAAATCATGTACAAATTAAACACCGTCATTATTACATAGATCAGGGGCTCCTTTCTAATAGTTAAACCCATATTGCCTTTGACCATTACTGTCAAGTAAATAAGAGATATCGCAACATTGACAATGCGATAACAGATGAAAAGCGATATGGTTTTACCGATTAAAATACAGCCTCTTTATTACAAATGCAACAATTAACCTAATTCCAGACCACATGTACGTGGCATTCCTAATTACTGTGTTTTCCCGACAGTTCCATCCGTAAAGGCACTAATGGCGGATCATAATTGTGGATCGCAAACGTCTGTCAACCTGGTGTTATTCCCTTAAAGACCCACTGACTAACAGTGCTATCGTTTTCCTAACAGATGTATAAGTTTTCGAAGATCGTTTACGTTATCGATCTTCAATCCTATGCATTTTGGATAACGTTGACGAACGCCGAATACATCTTGTCTAGGGAATCAGGGTAATCGTTTACCGTAAATATTGACAAAAATAATGATAACTAAGGGCCTCCGCTCACGGCGACGTATCGCAAGCGTATCGTAATACGCGTGTAGTACGAGAGCGATACGAGCACGTACATGTTCAAACAAGTCCGCACACAAAGCTAACTACCTAAATAAGCTGACCTGCGGCTAGTTAACGAGTACATTCTATTAAGAAGATTTTCCAAGTTGTTTTATCTGAAATAATATGCGAAGCCAATAATGACGACTGTTATAACGCCAAAGAATCACCAAGGTACGAGAAGTGGAGTTAAGCAAACCACTTAAACGTAGTTGTTTTGTCATTTCATCGTCCTTTTAATATATTAAATCGAGATTGATCTTAATTTTACCTGCCTAATCGTTACAACAAACGAAAGATAAAATATGTTTATTCAGTAAGTAGGCCGCACGGGCACTTTTACACGTCAAAAAGCTACCAGCGCTTCGCAAGAGACCACTGTGCACTGCTGAGAAGAAACGCCGCAAGAAAGTCAACAGTCAGACGATTTTTTAAATACTACTTATGATATTATACAGTTATAAAGCTTAACCTAGCACTATATAAAACAATAAATCTAACATTAAAAAAATATATATATATATATTCATGCATAGCTTGAGCAGGAAAATGTGTCAAAACTCAGAATTTTCATAGGGAGTACTAAGCATTTTTATCTGTTAGATAGTCCTACACCCTATAGTACGCTTTTGACATCAACGTCTTTTTCAAGTAAATTTTAAGTATACTGGAAATGGTAACTTTAAAACTTTAAATGGTAACTTTAAAGTTGTACAATCTACTTCCCGCACTTCATGCGTCCACGGGTCATGTCTAGTTGGTCTCTGCAGAGCTCGTCAACAACCTCTTTATCACGTTAAAGAATACCCCAGGGCCGCGGGCCGTGAGGAAGGTCTTTGACTCCCGCAACGGGAGGAAGAGAGTTATTAACCGCATTATCTTGCTGCCGGGACTCGGGATCGCGTGAACGTTTTTATCTTTAGTTAAATAAACGACCCTTTTTAGTACTGTGCTAATATAACCTTTTGATAAGAACCTTGGTTGTTTAAAATGAAAAAAAATATGTAAAGATTTTTTAAATGAGTGATCCAATTACAATATTGACTGATAGTGGACTGGTAAATTGCTAAAGATCAATAGTAGTAAGAAGTTGATGATTATACATCATCTGCATATAAAAGCATGTTTTACTAGCCTTTAAGAGTGTACCAAAATTTATTTTTGTGCAATAAAAAGTTTCACTTACTGAGTACGCTCTACACGTCACCATGAGGTCGTGTCATGAACTGCCAAAACCTGCCAATTTCCAGACAGATAAGTAATATTTTCTATTTGTTTAATTCTCTCTAAAAATTGGAAAAATAGGTTCTTACTATTTATGTGAACTAGAACAAAATCTCACTTCGCAGGCATTTTGTATAGCTTGTTTAAAAATGTGATATGCCCGTCAATCAATTTTTTTTTTAAATACCGCGTTGTCGGTGACATTCGCAAGGTTTCGTCGGGAGGTATCGATTACGAAACTTCTCGATTTCGGATCGAAAGTGAAAGTTATTGAAATTTTAACCCCTTCACGTACTTCCGTGTCACGCCACATGTTTTACGTCAATCAAGATTATTGAACTAGAGTAAAACAAATAATAATTACAGAGCCTTCATTCTTCTTATTCTAAAACCATGTTCTTTTGCAACCGTGCTAATCAGAGTATTATTAATAAGTATTGGTACCATGACATGAAATAAAAGTAGGTACCTGACACCTACGAACTTATCGTTTGATATACTTACCGAGTATTATACCTAGAAGTAATGATATTTGCACTAGGGGATTTTATATAACAATATTTTTTGGACCGGGCGTAACGGGATCTTTACGATTAATACCTACACTTAGGAGCAAAAATAACAGGTCAAAGTGCGTTTTTCATACTAAAGAGGCTATTTCGAAGCCTTGGTTCCTCGCCAGGGAATGCTTTTAGTGAAATCTGATGATGAATACCTCGAGCATCGATACAGGACTTCCAGAGTGCCTAGGATACCCAACTGAATAAATCTGCGGTTAACGCCGGAATTGAGCATGTTCAGAAAAACATCTAAAATGGCAATAAAATGCAAGGAAATCCAAGTGCTGAGCCAAACTCTCCCGCTGTGGTGTTAACTGATTGTGCGATCAGTTAGGTATCTTAAGAACTTTTGACCTCCTCTGTTGAACCTCGGAGTATCCACCATTAAACCTCACTCAAAACAACCCCAGGCGAGGAACCAAGGCTTCGAAATAGTCTCGTTTGTTTGAAAAACGCACTCTGACCCGGTATTTTTGCTCCTGAGTGCATAACATCGTCGATAAACATTTATTGTTACAATTTGTAAAAATAACTGCCTAAGAGAAAACTAACCGAGTTTATTACTTACTACATACATATTATCTCACTTCCCTCCTTCCAATGTCAACCTCGACACGTTGCAAAACAAAGCGTAGAACCTATAAGACAAATAATTTCACAAGCAACCTGACAATATAAAAGTATTGCATAACAAGTATTATAACACAGACGTTTTATTACAGCTGTCACTGCATTTACTTATGCAGTAAGTGCGTAATCGGATACGGCAGTGGGTAGATTTTACTGCGATCCAACTTATATACTTATTTTATTTGTGACAAGGACAACAATGTGTGTACGAACTTAAGTTGTAGTTTTTTAACCTGTCCTTAACCGGCGGCTCAAACTTGTAACGCCCCTTTTTTTACTCATATAAAAAAACGGAAAAAATGTATGATTTTTATCATCCCCGAAAATGAAATTAAAATGAAGGATAAATTATTCAAAAATATAATTCTAAACTCCTTGGGTCCGGATACGTTAAATACACACATCAAAATTATCCCTACAGCATTTATTATTAATATATGCAATGTATATAGCGCGTTGCGATGCAATTTTAATTATAAAATAAATCCTATTAAGTCTAATAGAGGACTGATTAGATTAAATTGTTACGAAAAATATTCTATTATTTCGTCAGTTTGAATTGGCAACAAGAAGTAAATGACTAATTCAATTGGTAGGTATGTTATAATGATGGACTAACAAAAGAAACACGATTCTAGTTTTTCATTACCGGATTCGTGTCATATTGGTAGACAACACAATGAATATTTAATAAGTGATTAAGATTACTGATGATTATGTGCCAAGATTGTCATAAAACCAATAATCTTGGTTTTCTATTAATTTAAACTTCGTTTATCTAACGACCTCTTTAATTATAGAAATTGACAAGTATAACAGCGAAAAAGGAGTGGGAAGAAAAACCGCGTTTTCGATATTTGTTTAATACTGATAATTTGATTCGTATATTTATAGTCATCTTTATATAGAAATATCGCAGTAAATCTACCAGAAATACTAAGTCCAATTAAAATTAACTTCTGCTTCCTAACATGCATAAACGCCTTGATTTTTAAGGTTTCGTACGCACATCCGTCCGTCCGTTTATATGCCGGCGGTCTGTATTTCACGAACCGTATTTAAAATGTATGTTTCCGACATAGTAACAAATAATAAAACAAAGTATATAAATAAAGGAGTCCCCAAAAAAAATATCTATATGGTTCGACTCGCACATGGCCAGATTTTTTAAAACCGCCACCTGAGCTATCATCATAGTAAAATTAAAGGTCTAACGTCAATAAAAATGCCACAAGTCTATTAACGTCGTGAAATGTTGGCCACCATCGTAATGTCTTTATCATCGTGTTCGTTTTCTCGTTATGGAAGAAGACAATTTATGCGGCAGTTTGTTAACGTGACAAGGTACAGTCGAACTCGGAAGCAGATGTATATTTTAGTACCCTGTCACAGTAACCATTTAATTCATGCGAGAGTAGTTTGAATTTAGTACATCAGTAGGCCTAGCCAAGATGTAAACGCTGCTAGCGTTTCTGTTCTTATCGACTCAAAATGAGAGAAAGAAAGAAAGTAAGATAATAATTTTATACCTGTCGCAGCCAACATTCTGTTAAGCTAATTATGGTTGTACACTTAAAACTTAAGCATAAGATAACTTAAGTATCTTGCAGGAGTTGACATATCGGTCGACGCGATCACACATCAGCTTACGTAAATCCTATTGTTTTTGTCGAAAATTGCTGGCATTTATGTATTTGGACCAGGCCCCCAGTTGTGGTAGGACTTTGTGGAGGGTCCGCCCGAATCCCTACCACCATCTGAAGCTTACTTACTTACTTACTACGTACTGAGAGCAAAGGCGGCGCGGGCGGCGCATAGCCATACTAAAACTGCCGCCGCCACGCTATATTTTCACCGAAGCGACGACCGGTCCCAACGGATGACCAGCGTTGGCTCCACAGCCATGCTGGGTTTGAGACCGTTTCGCAAAAATTACCACTATCAGACGTTTCTTTCCCTAATTTTTATATTATTTGTCTATTTTTAAATGTGTTTCTTTCTTTCTTCTTTCTATATGAACGCTTACTAACTTTACCTTGTATTAACTTTACGCTACTTCAATTTTACCTTGTACCCAGCAACAAAACAGCATTCGCATTGTTGTTCCGATGCGGGGGAAAGACAACCGGTGAAACTAACTAGCATAGGGCGTCAGAGGCCCTTGGCAAGATGCATTACGCTATCTAGCGTTTCCATACGTTTCGTTTTTAAACCAATAGCATCACTTTTACATGACGTGATACCCAGGGTCCCAGGGTCCGAAATACAGTGAGCAGGTCGGAGCCCTTCGCTTCCCTAATAATTCGACTGACTGTGCTAACAGACGTTTTCGTAGCTTCGGCAGTGTTTTTCACTGTCTCCACAAAACCCTTTCCGTCTTTCTTAAAGAAACAATACACATCGTACACCATCTTCCGAGCATGTCTTTTTAAAACTACGTTCCTTTGGCGTGGCATTATGTTGTCACTTTAAAACAATAACAAAAAGTCAACCACTAACCATAACAACAAAGTTACTTTAAAACAATCAACAAAAACTCAACAAAAAATTATAACAAGAAAATTAATGATAACAATCGGCTTTATCAGTGCACGCAAGTGTACTCGGGAGGCAGAGGGACGTGGACGCGGTGCGGGACGCAAACGTCAACTGATTGACCAATGGTGCGTGCTCCCCCGCCCCACCTCCCGCCGCCCGCGGCCCCCCTCCCAACGAAACCTAAAAATCGCTTTTGTTCAAGCAAGGTTACGTGTTCAAGAAGTTTGCCGGCAACTGTAGATCACGTGACCTTGCTTGAACAAAAGCGATTTTTAGGTTTCGTTGGGAGGGGGGCCGCGGGCGGCGGGAGGTGGGGCGGGGGAGCACGCACCATTGGTCAATCAGTTGACGTTTGCGTCCCGCACCGCGTCCACGTCCCTCTGCCTCCCGAGTACACTTGCGTGCACTGATAAAGCCGATTGTTATCATTAATTTTCTTGTTATAATTTTTTGTTGAGTTTTTGTTGATTGTTTTAAAGTAACTTTGTTGTTATGGTTAGTGGTTGACTTTTTGTTATTGTTTTAAAGTGACAACATAATGCCACGCCAAAGGAACGTAGTTTTAAAAAGACAAGCTCGGAAGATGGTGTACGATGTGTATTGTTTCTTTAAGAAAGACGGAAAGGGTTTTGTGGAGACAGTGAAAAACACTGCCGAAGCTACGAAAACGTCTGTTAGCACAGTCAGTCGAATTATTAGGGAAGCGAAGGGCTCCGACCTGCTCACTGTATTTCGGACCCTGGGAAAAAAGAGGTCTGGGAAGAAGATATATTTGAAATAGTTTCCTGTATTTTTTAGTGTTATTCTAATAATAATATAAACGTTTTTTTTTTCACTTGTGTATCATTTATCCTAAGATTTGAAAATATTCTGTAACATAAAATAGGTACTTTTTTTGCACGTATGTGTACGATGCGCGAACTTTCCCCCACTACCTTGCCTAATGTTCAAGAAGTTTGACGGCAACTATACCAGTGACGCGTTTGGCTTAAAAACGAATCGAATAGAAACGCTAGTTAGCGTAATTCATCTTGGCAAGGGCCTCAGTATGTACAGTTACTGTTGTGTTCAACCGTACTAGGGTAAGGTAGTCTAGTTGGTTTATAAAATTGCCCCACCACGGGCTATAGTGGTAACTACTTTACTCCTGGCACCCGAGTGATATTATCGTTTATGAATAGACTTATCGGATCTTGAGGAGATCGCTTGTTGGCGATAAGACCACCTGTTGTTTGCCATAATGTAGTTTAACTGTACTTGGATTGCTAAGTACCTACTTGACAGCAGTGAAGTTAAGTAGTTATTGTTTTATTGTGATCTAGATTTAACCGTATAGAATTTTCCGGTATAGAAAGGGTATTTTTTTTTAATCTCAAGCCAGATGAAACTTTATTATTTTCAATTTAGGGGCTTAACTGTTAAGGCATAAACAATAACAAGTCTTATAAAAAGCTAGCTTTAAAAAGGTATCTGCATTTTTTGATACCATTGTCTAAAAAAACATAACACCCTCTCTCATTTTTTTTATTAAAGTACTTACACTGAGAAACAGTGAAAACGAGTCACTTTCTACGTTAGTTTAATACAACGTGACCAGTTGACATTGCTGTTGACTATAGCTTGACACTCCTACAACGACGAAGAATCTAACGACACTTTATATGTAGGTAAATAAAAACCATTAAGCCGTTTAGGCTGCAGAGTGTGCTACAGTAATAGTCATACATACATACACTCAAAAAACGTAACCCTCTTTCTGACGCCGTCTATTAAAAAGGTACGTAGGTAAGTATTTTTAAGTGGTATTATTTTGGATGGCACATTAACATTAACCTGACATATCAAAATCATTAATCTTCTATCGTATAGTTTCTCTACTAAATATAACGTAATAATCTATATTACTCCTTTAAAAACCACATCTGTTGTAAAAAATGCTATTCTATTTTCAACATTATCAATAGTCACAAAGAATTCAATCTCTGTTCGCTATGAAACGGCACTTATGCTGTTTTGAGGTACAAACTGAAGTTCAACGGAGGGTGGCCAAGGCAAGCCGGCGACTTGAACTTGACATTTAACTCTCACACACAAACTTTGTATGTACATACGTTGCTTAGGGTTCTTTATCTTTAGAATGTTGGATTTATTTTGAGGTAATGAGCTTGGTTATTCATATTAATAGGAGACTTACAAAAGTTGTGCTGACAACGTTGCATGGTTTCATTTTCTATAAATAGGAATAATAAAAAATAGCTGAAATAATCTATTAAAAGCTTAAAATTCCCATACAGAATGCGATAACGTTTCTCTCCCTTTAAACCAAGTCCGATTTTAACGATGTTCAATTGGCATAGACCAAAAAAAATAAGTCACGGTTTTTAAATGCTAAATCAAAAGAATAGTTGATTTTAAGAGACCAATTTCGTTAATTTTGTATTTGACCCAATAGTTTTGTTTTAAAATCTTTATTTATTTAGCAGACATTTTATAGATGACATGATTATTTTAAATTTGGAATGGAATTTTGTAGTAAATAACAACAATTAAATGATATCTAATGATAAAAAATGATTGTAATAGTGTATTAAAACATATACACCTAGGAGGGCTTCAAGCCGAAAACGAAAGTCAAACAAAGGTTAAATATACTTCTGTCGAAATATTCAAATTAGATAAATGTTTCAAAAACGTAATAATGCAGAACGGCTTCAAAAACTTATTCCTCGAAATGATTTTCGAATTAGAGTACCTACTTGTAAAAATATGAACAATCCCAATTGTAGATATCATGAAAAACTATGTTTTCCTTTCCAAGAAAATATTTCTTACAATGAAACAAATTTAAAAATCAAAAACAGAATCTTACTGACGTTCTTTAAATTAACTACAACATATTAAAAATCTTTGAAAACGGACTTGATTTAGGGGGTGAAAAACGTCATCGCTCGGAGATAATAATAATGTTATAATAATAATTTATTTATTCAAATAACAAGATCCACATTTTGTTACTATTTTCTAATGTCTAAGTTAGTATATACGTGTATACTTAGCTAGCGACCGTGTGTTTTTACACGACTGCCCAAAAAAAGGTGTGTAATGTTTTCAGGGTTCATGTATGTATGTATGTAATTCTTTATTCCACCATAACTTCTAAACAGCTGAGCCGATGTAAATGTGTGTAGACATAGAATACCTAAACTGTTAAAATAGAAATAGCAACAATGGCAAAATGACAATTATTAATGACAAAAAAAAGTCTTCTAATTATTAAAATATGGGTATCATTTGTTGCAGTGGGCGGGGCACATTGCTCGTAGAACTGATGGCCGTTGGAGCGGAAAGGTTCTAGAGTGGCGACCGCGAACCGGGAGACGAAGTGTTGGCAGACCTTCCACAAGGTGGACTGACGATCTGATAAAGGTCGCGGGAAACCGCTGGATGACAGCAGCAGAGGACCGATCGTTGTGGAAAACCTTGGGGAAGGCCTTTGTCCAGCAGTGGACGTCTTGCGGCTGATAATGATGATCATTTGAAAGGTCCTAATGTGACCATCTCAAATATATACGAATATAGTAGCATTCATAAACGGGTTTAAAAGTAATATTAAAAAATGCAGATGGATTTTTAAAGCTTAATTTTCATTTAGTAAGTAAATACAGATCACACTATTGCGAGATGGTGCATTAGCTACACACAAATTTGTTAGCTAAACTGAAAAATAGATTTTTGAGAACTCACTTAATTTCTCAAAAAAATCAAAGCCACTTAAGATGATTTTTTTAGTTAGTTCCTTATTTTAATTGATTACTTGAAAAATATGAGGCAAACCTTGTGAAACTTACCTTATTTTAAAAAGTTTAAAACAAACTCGCCACGAAGTTTCCATTCAAAAGACATCAACGAGCTTTTAATTAGTTCCCAAGCTTTACCTCATGCGGTTGGAATACATGCGGCTCTATTCTACTCGGCAAAGCCATATTGCTTTTGGCATGTTTCCGGGTTACCTTTGTATGGGCGAAGTATGTTTAGCAAAATGTATCGTTTCCCAACCGTTTCATTTGCTAACCTTAAATATTTCAGGTTTTTTATAAAAACCAACCTAACCTATATGGTTCAACACGATGGAACTGAAATAAATCCTGAAATATAACAGTAACGGAAAAAAAATGGGTTGGCAAATCAAACGGTTGGGAAACGACACATTTCGGCAAACATCATCATCATCATCATGTCAGCCGAAAGACGTCCACTGCTGGACATAGGCCTCCCCCAAGGCTTTCCACTGAGACCGGTCTTGTGCCGGCAAAACCTATTTCGGCCAAAACACAGGATATGGAGATACCCATGTTACCCATTATTGTCATCGTCATGATACATGTTGCGATAACATGTCAAAAGTGATATGGTTTTACCTAGTAGAACAGAGCCCTAGATGTAGTGCATAATTATCCGATATCGTATTTTATCGGATAGGAATAAGGAAATTAGCAACAATTCAGGGTTAATATTATTATTCGCCTCGTAAAAAGACATCATGCGTCCGAATTTTGCAAAATAGGTACAGATGTAGTGCATAATTGTTTTCCTTCGTATTTTCACGGAATTGTACGAACGTGTCTTGCTATTTCAGTCAGTCACAGTATAAAAAGTACTGAGGTTGACTGAAGTAGCATGACACGTTCGTACGTTTCCGTGAAAATACGAAGGGCAGAAATGAAAAACAATCAAAATCAATTAATTTTCTAGTTTGCTAATATTAGAGTTTTCCTTTATTAACCTACCTAATTCTAGCGAGGAGCGCTTCGTTTATATTCAAATGTCAAAACATTCTACTTTAAAGGAATTTATTAATAAGTTAAAACTGCAACAAAACGAATAATAATCAAGAAGCTGCGGAATCCTCTAAAAACTTTGCAACTAAGCTATAAGCTGTGTAGCCGGATAAGGTCATAGCCAGTAAGTGGCTATTACCGGCACAATCGACGTAGGCGCACGTTGTTATCGCTAAATCACTTCCGTTATGCGCTTGCACATGTGCGCACAAATAGGTGACAGTCGCTACACTTTTTTTTTCTTAAGTAAATGACCATTACTTGCACACGTTTTCGCGTTAAACGTAGTCAAAATTAACAATTCAATACAATTTTGTATCTTTGTTAAGTAGGTAATTAATAACAAGGATCAGTTTTTTTAGATAAATGTTTTTTTAGGTTCTTGTGTGCGAAATTGACCAATATTTAATTGTGACAAACAGCTAGTTTGATAAACTAGGTGCCGGTTTTCGGATGCAATTAACTTTTAATTAAAAACTAAATGAAAAGCAAGCTTAGGCTAAGAGTGCGGCTCCGCTGAGGCGGAGACGAGCGGAGCAGAGCGGAGCCGCACCCTTAAAAACTCAACTGCATTTTTTATGTCGTTGATATATCTATATTAATAGTAGACATTTTCCCATTATTGTTATTTCAATTTTAACAGAGTAGATATCCTATGTCACCCGGTACGGCGAAAGGATTCTAACTATACCACACACATCTAAATCGGCTCAGGCATTTAGAAGTTATGTTGGTATAATCGTTCGAGCATAGCTTTATAAATAATACTCGATATCGATAAAATGTTGTTTCTACCACTAGCCAGATTACGATAGTGTTTTGTTTTGCCATGAAAAATCCGGGCTCTGCTTATAACGTTTCGGAGGCTACACGGAGACAGAATTATATCAGTTGCATCTAAATAAGGGGGCTTTATAAGTAGGTGTGTATTTAGAGATAAACTGTTTAGATATAGCGGTTTACGTTATCATAATTAGATCGAAGAATTAACCTTTTGGATTTTTGTAATAATCTACAACGGGCAATGTTGGAGACTTAGCTGAAGGCACCAATAATGGTCACAATTCTTAATTCAAGGAATGTTTTGAATTGATTGTTGCAAAACAAATCAATAAACCTTATGTTCTGTAAAATAAGAATCAGTGTCCATAATTGGTGCTTTGTCCATCACCGGTTCCGTTTTTGACTGGATAAATAAGTATAGTGGCCTTAACCACACTTTTTCGCGGATGGCAGGACCTTGTGCAGGGTCCGTCCGGATCGCTACCACCATCTTAACCATTAACCTACCGCAAGCAGTGTTCCGGTTTGGGGATAAGACAGCCGGTGTAATGACTAGCATAGAGGCATTCCATCTTAGTCCTCAGGGTTGGCAACGCATTTGCAGTCTTAGGCTTGCAGTCTTGTGAATGCGAATGTCTATGGGTCACAGTTTCCACTTACCATCAGGTGGCCTGGAATGTTCTTTCTGTAAAATAACACTTCGATTGATTGTAAAAGATCAAATAAACATTCATTCAAATAAAATAGGAATCGACAACCGGAAATGCTCATTCATCAATACATTGGCCGCCGCATAATTCGTACGATCCCCACGGGTCAAGTTACGATTGCATGACGGTCGAGGAAAAAAGCTTACACTATTGTAAATGAACTGAAGAAGTACAAACAAACACTTTTGTATTTATTGTAGCAATTGACAAGATAAAAAATCATGCTTAGAGAGGTTTGACTAACAAGCGTACAATATTTTTTTGATTATTATTTACTGAGAAAGTATTGAATATTATTAGTGGTCGGAATGGCGTCATTATAGCCGCAATTTGCTAGCACTGTGACGTAGAAAGGCCATGTTTTAACTCTTTAGCTTCCAAAATGGATTAAGTATTGTGGGTTTTTGTGCTCGACCGTCTTTGAATTGTAACTTGACCAGTGGGATCGTACGAATTATGCAGCAGCCAAAACTGTACTGATCCGACAAGTAGTTTATACGCTTATATAGTCTTAGGTTACTCCACAAACTATCATCGTAGACACTAATAACCCTAACACACACAGATCAACGATCTCATCCACGCAGCAATGTTCGTAATGTTGTGTTCCGGTGTGGAGATAATAAAACCAAAAATTACTAGCATAGAAGTATTCCTTTTAGTGTTTAGAGTTAGCCACGCACGTGAAGTCTTAGGCACGTATTAATAAACTGATCTCAACTCAAATGCTCGTCTCGAGATGCGTCAAAAATGACAGTGTTCTATGGTTTGGCGTTTACTTTGACGTATCTTGTGACGGGCCTCACAGTCATGATGACTTTATTAATACGGCCCTTAGGTTAGCAGTGTTGAGATTGTAATGGGTGCACAATTACCATCACGTGGCCTATATGTTTGTCTTCCAATCCGTCTCTGACGATGATAATCAATGTCTGAATGTTCCAGTTGTGTTTTAATTGCTACCGCCCGAGTGAGATGGTATCCCAACTTGTAACGTGCTTGACATCTGTCTGACGTTACAAAAGAGATTCCTTGTGTACAGTCAGCTTCCAATAGTTAGGTAATCGCTACATTGCATAAATTAAAAAACCTCGCCGCATATCACACATTATAAATGTGTAAGGTTAAAAATATCAACATTTCAAGTCATAGACAAGTGTCATTACTGTCGGGGTCCTTTGAGTTTTTATCTTTAGAGAATTGTGAGGATGAAATTTAAATACAAAATGCGGTAACGTTTCCCTCACATGAAATCTATTATGAAAAACTAAAATGGCCAAAATTAAAATGGGCCTGGGCAGGGCATATGTCGCCGAAACGATAGAAAATGGAGCAAGCGTATTTTGGAGAGGCGACCTCACCTTCACAGGAAAAGAAGATTATGAAAAACTAGTTCTGTACGTTTTCCTTTGCAACAAAATATTTCTTGGAAAAATTCAAATTAAAAAATATTTAAACGGAAACATACAATCCTACTTTTTCATAATAAGTACGGAGTTGAAATTAAACTAAGTACACATGTAGTGCATAATTGCTTTCCTTCGTATTTTCACGGAAACGTACGAAGGTTTTATGCTACTTCAGTCAACCTTAGTACTTTTTGTATTGTGACCGACTGAAATAGCAAGACACGTTCGTACGTTTCCGTGAAAATACGAAGGAAAACAATTATGCACTACATCTGTACAACTTATTCAAAAATCATGGATTCTGGTTATTTTAGGGGGTGAGAAACTGAGAAATATTACCGCCCGAAGCTAAATTTGTCTTGTAAGAGTTGCCCTAACAATCCTCTATCGCGCACAGCCAAAAATCTTTTTGGTAGTAATTGGCACTGTTATCTTGTTAATTTACTGCTTACATTACTCGTTCACGGTATATTGACGCTGACTGTACTAGCGCTAGTCGTGATGTAGCTCGCGCAGCAAAACCAGTTCTTAAACTTGACATTGAATGCATTGTTTAAAGTTTTAACGAAATCTGTGCCCCCCATCGCAGCCGCGACAACCAGTTTAACGACTCACCATCTTATTAAGACCCCTGTTGTAGTTGCAGCTGCTCGAGATTGGCCCTCCGGCCCCTAGGATCCATTGGCAAGATCCATCAATGAAGTCGAGGCGAGTGAACCTTTTGTGGATCCAGATCCATCAATGGAGTCGAGGCGAGTGAACCTTGTGGAGTCCAGTCTCCTTGGAGGAATCCAGTTCGTCAAGCTGTTCTAATTTGACAATCATTCTGAGGGTGATGATCCTAGTCATCCTATTACCAGGAGTGTAGAACCTGTAAGGGTCTGCTCCAAACTGGCTAGCCTACGGGTCAAACAGATGTTAATTGAAAATGAAAAGACCTTTTGTGGATCCAGATCCATCAATGGAGTCGAGCGGACTTAGTACACTAGAATCCGAAGCTAGACTAGAAAGTACCTACACTAGAATAGGCAATATACGTACAGTCAAGGGCATTAATGTCTATACAGCCATCGCGTCAAATATATATGTATCCGGACCTTATTGCCAGTGGCATCACGTCTTGGGAGCGTATCGAACGTACTGTTCAGTCAGCCAAAAATGTGGTCTACGATTGAAGTTCATTTGCGCGTCATGTTAGAACAAGTTCCATTTTCCCTTGCAATAATATTATGACAGTGACAAGTGTCAACCTTAGCGTTGATTAGATCTCAGAGAGGCTATTGTCCAAACTGGTAGAGCACTTTCTTGGCCGACCGACGATCGTAAATCGACTTTTTCAATCGCATTTCTCAACAAAATATGAAAATACCGTAAAATAGATAGGTATTCAAAAGTGAAATTAAAATTAAAATCGGTCAAGAAATATGGAACGAAGGCTTGTAGTATTGTTAGGCGATCAGGTTGCAACCTGTCACTGATACACTGGTAAACATCTAAGAATGAATTGTGCAAAATATGGTTACAGAATCATTAACAAATTTTTAAGAGTTGTTGGTAATTCTGTGGCTCCGCCTACCCCTCTGGGAATGAAGGCATGAGTTTATATACATATGTTAATATGGATAATACCTTGAATGGGTACACTTTTTATAAGGTCTCATTGTCAACATATCAGGATCTGATGATGGGATCTTGTAGAAATCAAGGGAACTCCTCAAATATTATAGGCACCCCTATAGCGCTTTTGGTATTTTTCACTGTAACTCATGCAATTGCTTTTGAAAAATGCTATATGGTGAAGTGGAACTGATGATGAAGACCACAGATGGCCACCGAAACTCCCTGCTCGGCACCTGTTTGAAGGGCGGCGAGGATCACTAAAAAGTATAAAATAAGATAAACGTTTAAAAAAACAAAAACCCGCCTTCAAAAATGCAAATAATAACTTCTTATAAAAGGGTTCGTAGGTCCGTCCAACTGAAGTCGGCGTCATACAATACTTTAAACCAACGCCGAATAGTTGGATTACCAACCATTTTGTAAGAAGTTATTATTTGCCGTTTTAAAGAAGTCGTTTTATTGAAGCTGTGGAACAAAATAATGAATATTCCCTATTGATATTGATTAGACTAGACTAATAATTAGGAAACCATATCATCACATGAACAAGTGGTTGTTTAAATGTTTGACCCCCCGACAAAAACGAGAAGTGATATATGTTTAACGTGTGTGTCTGTGTGTCGGATGAACCGATATGGAGGCTTCTTCTTTGCTAGAGAAAATTAGGTCAATCGCGGCGCTTCTTAGCTAGGTTTCATGAATATTGGTTAAGCCGTTTAAAAGATATCAGATCTCAAAAATTGTATCGTCATTATATCTTTTAAATAGTTATAAATAATGTTTCCGCAATTCTTTTCGTTTTCACATTCAATTCAATGCTCAACTGTTTGGTTGTCATAGCAAATTGACACACTTTGAAGGTCATGGCACAGATTTACAATTTAAGTATCAAATCTCCATTAAATTCACATCAATAAAAATATATCATAAACCGAAACAGACTTACATGCATGAAGAGGTAGATGAATGTAGAGGAAGCGAAAGTTTGTTTACGGTTCAGCTGGTGATCCATAGTCTCTGCCTATCCTATTGGGATGAGTGATAGGCGTGAAGCACTGTAGGTATGTAAAAAAATGTATAAATCACTTGAATCTTACGGTCTTTGTCTGTATTGGTAACAACACAAAGTAACTGTGTTCGTGAGATTGAATGCACCCAGCAGGAGTATTCGTATTTTTGTGTTTCGTGGTAAGAATAGGAAAAAAAGAAATGGTTGATCTTAGTCCTCTGGGTAGGCATCGCTTCTGCAGTCCTTAGATTGCAGTCTTGAGATTGCAAATGTCTATATCGGTCCCAGATCCCACTTTTAACGTCAGGTGTTCTGCGTGCTGGTTTGCCTCGAAGCCATTTAAAAAATTCTGTTGCAATTCATCTATGTGTACCAGTTACACAGTCGTATGCGCAAGTCATTTAACTATAACGAGATTTTCATTACCGAAATACTTTCATGTTAATGTCCGGAATGAGTAGGCAGCTAACGGGACGATTCCGCGTAAAAACCATGTCAATGGTCTGCCAACGTCGGGCCGTAGCGCCCATTTTCATGGACCTTAATCTCAGGTATTACCGTTGATATTGGACTGACTTGCGTGCAATGTGGACCTGCCACGCCTGGAGGCCAAAGAGTCGGCATTGTGGGCATGTAATTGATTATGTTTATATTTATAGTGTAGTTTTACAGTTGTGTTAATTGAAAGGACTCATTTAAAGAGGAGTTGTGAACTTGTGAGATTTAGCGTTACCGTGTGGAATACTTAGGGCCGTGTTAAACTATGATCTTGGCTGTGATAGACATCTCAAGACACTTAAGGGCCGCCATAGATGATCAGCCGAGAGGGACGTGACTATTTGATAGAATGAGAAAGTTAAATACGTCTCTCTTTCTAAGGAATAACTGTCAGTCCAACTGATCGTCTGTGGCAGCCCTCAGAAGTCACAGTTTCTATGCCAATGCCCGAGGGAATAGCGATTGCCTAACATCAGGGCAATAGCATCGCAATAATAATTAGTGACTCAACTACAAATGTCAAGTAATAAATAATTAATAGACGAGATTAACAATAAACAATAGGTAACATCATTTATAGGAATCCTTGAACAACTGGGCATTAACAATAGATCAATTATTTCTAAAAGGGCATTCACAGGTATGTAATATTTACGCAACTGCCGGCAAACGTCAGTTGTCTTGTGGTTGACAATCATTGCTCAATCATAACATGACTATTAATATAAACATTCGAAGTCTGTAAAGATTAGTTCAGCTGCAGACCCAAGTCCTGACAGTCCAGATCCTGAGGTGCCGAGAATCTTTGAAGAAATGTATGAATCCTTAAGGGGATTGAGGTTGAAAATGTCGTCAGAAAAAGCGATAACTCTTCTATCCCCTTTAATGTAGTCAGATTAGTATTCCTATTAGTTAATGTATCCGCGCTGATAAACTAGGTCTGTACCTACCTTTTATTATCAAGAAAATATTTATTTCCTAAGAAACAAACTGAAAAAATGCTCAGTCGAGTTCATTAATATATAGTTTAATTAAACTACCATGTATATTGTCACAGCGATTAAAGTGACAAGGTGCTAAAGTGTACACATATTTGCGATTTTTGCTTGCATTTAGGTAAAGTTAGAAAAAGTAGAGTCAGTAGTCGTAGATTAGGGTGTCGCCTCGTGATCGTAAGATTGAGTTCTGATCCCGGTTGTGGTCATGTCATGTGCCAATGAGTTTTCTGACTAAGTACCTACACGGTTGCGGTGAAGGAAAACCCCGTGAGAAAAACCTGCACAATCGAACCAGGGATCGATAACGGTATTAAGTAAAACGTAAATATCTTTCTTAATTTGCAACATTTCTTTGACACTTTCCTTTGTAATTTAGGTAATAACACTATACTTTTATATAAATTCATTCCGAGTGGCGTCCGCGGACCGGAAGACGAGCTGTAGGTAGGCCTCCAACAAGATGGAGTGACGACCTTGTAAGGATCGCGGGACCGCGGTGGATGCGAAAAGCACAAGACCGGTCTGAGTGGAAAGCCTTGGGGGAGGCCTATGTCAAGCAGTGGACGTCTTTCGGCTAACATGATGATGATGATTTAAGAATTAAAATATTCAATAACTAGCTGTTGCCCGCGACTTGGTTCTAATAGCCAAAAATTTATGAAATCGGTCCATTAGTTTTTTTAGTTACAAACATACAAAAATACAAATATTTACATCATACAAATATTGTACATGTATATGTAGATAAGTGTGACATCGTGTGAATACTGGTATTTTTGTATGAAAATAATACCAGTTTAAGACCCCTACTTCCAACTGCTAGGCAGCTGAGTACTTATCTATATCCAACAAGATTCCTCGGTATTAGAAAACAGTCAGATAATTTACCTACCTAGTTGAAGGATTAGAAAATTTTACTCGAGGAAATTGCTAAAAAACGTTTTACTTGAACATAATCGCGGGCAAATTATAGTCTTAATACTATTATAAATACGAAAGTTTGGATGGAGGTTGTTACTCCATAGCGGCAGAACGACTCAATGGATGTAAATTAAATTCGGCTCAGATATAGCTTATAATCTGGAATAGCATATAGGGTACTTTATATGCCGGAAAATTGGATTATTTCCATAGCGATAAACGACTTCTAGCGGACGCAGTCGCGGTCAACAGCTAGTATTTTATAAACTACTAGCTTCGGCCATCCCATGTTGCGAGGACTTCGACTAGGATTATTCCCTCGGGGAGTTTTAATTTAAATTTTCCGGGATAAAAGTAGCCTGCGTGTTAATCCAGGGTATAAGCTATCTCCATTTCAAAATTCATCCAAATACGTTTAGCCGTTGCTGCGTGAAGAGTAACAACTAACAAACTTTCGCATTTATAACATTAGTAGGATTCATCATCAGACTATTCTAGGAAGCGTTGGTTACAATACTTGTACGATTACTTATACTGTGGTTACAATAAGAATGCATAGGTACGTATCATTAATTGCGTCGTCCAACACTGCCGGTTGTTTACAAGTCGCTCTTGAAAGGCATGCCTCCTAAACAATATTTAAATTGAGGCCGTTGACTCGTCTGTAGTAGAAATAGGTAGAAACTGAACATAGGAACTCAAAACATGTGAATTTATTAACAAATTTGGTAACAGTTGTATTTATTGGTTTGTTCACGCCACTGTGGAACCAAATAGTAGAACGCAGTATTAATTGGTGTAATTTTCTACATTCCTGTAGTTGGGACGTTGGGAGTTAACATTTATTAGCTGCTTTTAAACCGACTGTGTAAAGTCAAAACTAAGGCAATGAGCTTAACAGTGTATATAATGTATCGACTGTTTAAACTTTAGAGAGATACAAAACCCGTCCTTCCCCACGGCACTACTAAGCCGCACTACTGGCCATTGATTGATATTCCTAATTTAAATCTTTCGCGGAGCTCCTTTTTCTGGGTGGTTTGGCCCTTCGGGCCTGCTGAGTGCTGAACAACTCACATAACCTAAACCTACCTCATATTTAAGATACTATTTTCGGTCAGTAGTGCGGTTTATTAGTGTCGTGGGGCAGCGATCAAACTCACTATGTACCTACCTAAATCTTTTTTTATGACAATATGAAGGCCGACAAGCACACATGCCACTTGATTGTAAATGGGATCTGAGACCCAGACATTAACATTCTCAAGCCTACAATCTTAAGATCTCAAATGCGTAGCCAACGCTGAGGACGGCTCGCTAAGGCATTACGGTAATAATACTGGCCATGGTGGATTACAATGAATGTATTCAAGTCTATATGCCAAACCGCAACCTGGCTTTCGGCCAGGATATTGCTTTAAGTGTAGGAAATTGGCCAAAGATAAGCCAAAGATGGGCCAAACCAAGGTTGTGGTGGAGGAAATTGAGTAGGAAATAGTGGAAATTATTATACTTGATATTTCCGATACTTGAAAACCGACTCATGATGATAATATAGATAGCTGTATGTTTTAGATATCAAAGTATTTTTGGAATGAGGCCTGTAATTGTACTATTTTTCTGACTCAATGTCCTTTATTAAGATGATGCAGAATTCAACTAAAATCATATTTATATGAATTAAAACTGTTTACATTTCGGTGAACAATAGTAGTTTGTTACTGATACCATCGGCGAATTTTGATACATACTCGTAATGAGAGGTCATAAAATTTGAGTTTTTGAGACGAGTCTAAGGCGAGTTTTATAATAAGATCACAAGATGTTTTAAGGCCTAATTATGTATTGCTGGCAGTGCTACGTAATTCTAGAATTCAGGCCTATTTAAATTGTGTTGGTTTTGGAAGATGTTCTAAAGAAACTCATAACTTTATTATATTTGATATCGTAATAAGAGCATTACGTTACAGCCAGCACACCCACCACCACGATAAGAAAATTATCAAAGTAAAATTAATTGTTGTATGCTGGTCATTGCCAACTGGTTCTGAACGCGTTATAGAGGATTTATGATGCGTGCAGACATAAAAATGATCCACAAATTTACCTACCGGCAGTAACAAATTAAAACAAAGATATGGAAGTATCTAGGTACAACTGTTGCCGGCATACCCATCCTCTTAGAAGTCGTTTATCGCGGTACAAAGTACCCTTTGTCCTTCCTCGGTTTAAGTAATCCTATTACCAAGTTTTACGCGAGTTACCCTCGCATTTATAATATATGGCAGTATGGGTGGATGCTTTCCAGTATTAACAGTAGTCGTTCCCCCAAAAAAATGCAGATTTTTATACTAGCTGTGATGGTTGTGTTTCAAACGTTTGGGAGGAAGTGTGATTAAAAGAATGAATACTTTTCACAATGGATTTATTTCAAAAACCTTAAATATGTATAAATTAACAATATAACTACTATGCACAATATAATAAGTTCATTTGTATATATACGGTCTAGTGATCGCAGGTTTTTACAAAACGATTCATTTCATTTTAAGGTTAACATTAAGGCAATTTTTATCACAATATTTGTTTTACGGAACGTACAGAAGTAGAATGTATATATACTTATATGTTACTTTGTTTAGGCCTTTTAATAAATAAGTTTACAACTGATTTATTGCAACAATTAATACTATCAATCTCAATATAATTATTTTGCTCTAGTATCTAATAAAATTAATTTATTTTGACTAATTTATTATTATGCTAAATATTTATTACACATTGGCAATGAAAACATTTTGAAGTGAATGCTGAATCGGAATAAAATGTATTTATTGCCAAAAAATACAGCGAGTAGAGTTTAGGACGTATCCAAGTGCTTAGTACCGCCATTTAAAACTATGAGAGAACGGTAAGGTCAGGTTTCAATACAAACCAAGAACATTATCTAAACGGCTACCCTTTTCCTTATTTTAATTATATTGCTGTATCTTGCTAATCACATTGTTCCAGTGTTGTTTAAATCCAGAACTTACTTCCTTAAATTTCGTTTTTATATAAAAACAAGGTCGAAAATAAGTAAAAAATTACGAACACGTTCATAATTTCTGTTAATTTTGTAGATTAAAATGATTCTCAGAACACAGCAGTAACAAAGAATGGGTTATATTTTATTATTAAACTTATTTTGTACGAAACCCGAACCTTATCATCTCCCCTTTAGGGAAAAGTCATAGCCAATTACATGCTTGATTTATATTCAAAATCGCAGCAGAAACATCTACTTACATAGATATATATTATTTGATTAGCAACTGGTAGTTGACAGTGTAATGTCAATGCTAATATAAGTAAAATAAAAAACACCACACAATCTCATACAAAATGACGTAGTCTAACAAAGTAGTAGGCGTGTTCTTTTGGTAGTTTGACAACTGTACCTATACGTACCCACTCTTTAAATGCATACCTACTTAAATACATAGAAAACATTTAAAACGGAGAAAAAACTGCTTTACCTTACCGGGTGTCGGAGCAGTAGCTTCTTAGGCAGGGTCACTCTGACTAACAAATTATAAAAACGGTGTCACCGCCAGTTGCCATATTGATTTTGGCCAGTTCCTAAAGCACTATGACATTTTCCCCCAAAATAAATAAAATCGTATATGGCTACCTACCAACTAGAGCTAGTGACATGGTTTGTTTAGGTACCTATGTACTAGATTAAAAATACGCAACAACATTGCATAAAAGAACAAAAACAGAGCCGAAATTAAAAATACAATCAAGGCTGATGAAAATCTACCTCATTAACACAGACATTCATTAAAAATGTAAACGGTTTTAACATTACGCGAGGGCCATTCTTAATAAAAACATAAACAGCATAATAAAATGGAATGTTTGATAAATAATGATAAGATAAAAACCAAAAGACGGTCCAGTCGGTGCACTATTCTAGAATATTAAGGCACGCCATTTGACACTACTGACTTTAAAAGGCACTCGTTAGAAACAGTGAAATTAAGTACAACGGTAATACTATAAGTTAAAAGGAATTTAATTTAATGACCTAGCCGAGGAGCGTGCAATAGGCGTCATTACCGTCCGTGATATATGACCGAGTAGGTACCAGAACATTCGCTCGCCGGCCAGTCTAAACAATCCACTCGAAGACCAGCTTCGTTCACAACTCCATCAATCTCAAGTGAAACTCGAAAGTATTTCTTAATCTTTTGAACATCGAATCGCGTGTTTTAAATGCAACAACATGTGGCTGTATGCCGTATGGCAACCCCGGAGAAAACAATCGCGTATTAGACATATGAATAGCATATTATTAATGGCTATATTGTAGCACTGGGAGCGAATTCCAGGGTAATAACAGTTTTTGTTGGCGATTCTCACAACGCAGAAAGCCAACACAATGCGCCTGTGACATTGGACTGGGAAAGCGGCAAAAAATACCAGTTTTTCAGTAGCTAAGGCTAAACAATAGGAAGAAACTTACTCACACTTCGGAGAGGAGTTCGGATCATATATCGGCCGCTTTCCAACAGCGCATGCGCGAGATAATTGCTGTTACGGATAACCATCATTTGCATTGTTCGCGATCGGGAGAAAATTAATTGCGCTCCGCCGATTGATCGATGAAAGAAATCGATCGGTTGAAGTCGCGTCGCAACTTCGGCGCAAAAAATACTGTAGTTTCATCATTTCGTCTCGACCACACACACTCGCGACCCGTTCATTAGACTGTCCGCTGTACCGTGTCGTGTTTCGCACTAGATAAAGTTTCGGGAACACACATTTCGGCTCCGCGTCCGCGTTTCACAACGATTGCCGTCACTGCGGCGTCAAACGCCGGACTGGTTTCTTAGCATAATCCAGTTATCACCTAAGCTGCGCCCGTCTCGGTCTTCTGCTGTATAATGGACTCCCACTGCGCTATGAGCCGTGTGGAGCTAGGTGCAAGGAACTCCTGCCCAGGACTGAGCTCACACAGCTCAGCGAGGGACTTCGCTGGCTTCAAACTGCCGATGGATTCGTGCCCCGAGCTATTCCGAGGCGACGGCGACCGTAACTCCTCATTCAGAGCTTCATACAGCTCTCCTATAGACTTGGTCGCTTTAAGTTTCCCTGGCAACGGAATCTCCTCGTCTTCAGACTCTGAACTCGTCTCGCCATCACTCAGCTCCAGATCGAAAGGCTTCTGCTTCTTCCTCATACGCTTCAGCTCGTGTTCTCTGTCTTTCATATCTTGGAGTTCTTTCTGTATTTTTTCTTCAACAGGCACGTACCCTTTTCTGACAGGTTTGCCTTCAGGAGTCCGCGTGATCACAGGCGGACTGGCCGGGCTGATGGGAGCCACGACTGGAGAGGGGGTAAAGAGAAGGGGTGGTGGCGCGAAAGCCGTTGGAGACGTCGGCGTCATTGGAGACGTTACAGGCATCTTGCCTTTGTTGGCGATGAACCTTTGCATGATGCCTTTGGTGCCCGTCTGGGGCGTGAAGCGGCGCGTGTAGCCATTTGTGTTGAGGAACGTGGGGGTCACAGGAGGAGCAGGCGCTATAGGCCCCAGCAGGTGCGACGTGGACACAGCTCTGTTCAGCAAACGATTTTTATCAACGTCGCCATTCACGTGTCCATTCTGATGGTTCATTTCAATCGTAGATTCCGAAAGCAATCTGTTAACCCTAAAATGGCCCTCCTTAAACTCTCTTTCTCTCTCCGTCACTTCAATTATCTCCCTCTGGATCCTGGAGAGAGGATCCTCCTTTAGCAGCGACTGAAAACAAACGAAACCAAATGTTAATCAAATCATAACTGCTAGTTAAATACCCCGCTTTCATCTGATAATCAATTTTATGTGCATGCATATTAGTTTTAATTGCTCAATTGAAATGTTTATGTGCTCACGTAATTGTGGCATCTCCAACCATTTTTCATCAGAAGAAAACTGCATGTCATTTATAGTTTATATAACAAGACTATTTAGTTAATAGCCGGTCGGTATAGCTGGCGGCGCCTAGGTCAGCGCTAGTTGCTATCGTGACCTTAAAAGATACGAGTTATCGATCAAGAACCAGTTATTGATATAATTCAGCGCAGTCTAATAGTGTTGCCTAGATTGCTGGTTCTAGAAAAGAATGTACGTGCAAATGAATAGTTATTGGACGTGACTAATTGTTGGTAACGTTCTCGTTGGCTCTGATACGATATCGGGAGATTAGTTAAATCATTCTTTGAATTTAATCAGTCAGATATTTTTGATAACATTTCATTTTTAAATATAGTTATGAACAATGCTATAATTATGTATTTTAGCGGAAGACTAACTTGATAATGAGCTTTATCCGGACCAATGTGTATACTGTATATAGACTCGCTAGCGAGGTAATTTTTAAACGATAATCAAGAAAAAAAAGTAGTTTTCAAATGGCGTGTTTTTGTTGTTATTACTTCATTTATCTATAATTAGAAATCATCTTTTGGGCTTTTTCTATCTAAAGATTTAAGAGGATAGATTTCGAGGTTATGTTCCTACGACTCTGAAACTAATCTTAGACCTTGTCTTGACCAATTTTCTCAGAACCTTTATTACAATAAACAATTTGTTTCCATGACGACATCTTCACATTCATGCTAATTAACTTAACGAAGGTTAGCGAAGCATAAACACCTACACCGGAAGGATGTGTCCGAAATTTCTTCTTAGGTATTGCCGAATTGGAATCGGCACAACTTTCACTGCGTCTGCGCAAGGGCATGATTTATCTCTGCGTCATACTCACACAGGACAGTGAAAGTAAAGCAAACTAAAAAATCGGCACATATTTATGACTTTTATGTCGATGACATGTTATATTTGTCAAGAAATGCGCATTCATTTAGCAAGCGTTTTTGAAACCGTATACAGTTAGGTATATAGTTCAATGTGACAGCTCTATGAGAATATGTTCAATCTTTAAATAACTGCGTTTTGAAGTCAATACATTTGGACAGTGATGTATACATTTAAAACTGTTAAGGTAGTTGATAACTTGCTGATGGATGGATAACCCACAACAGAGTCAACTTCACTTTTCACACAAATAAAACTGGTTCAAACTAACCTCTAGGCTTGTACCTCAGGTACTAGACAACGATAAACATGCAGTGACATACATATAGAAAACATCCACAAGTTCATCTCTTATATATTTGCTCTCAGCCTGGCGTCCAAATTTCGGAAAACTTGATAGCCAAGAATAAACTAGGAACAACCTACGAGTAAAACCTTTTCGAATGTTCCAATGTACCTATTAGTTAGGTAGGTCATATTCACTTTCCTCATTCCTGTGTGTGTGTGTGTAATTTCTATGACTTTTCTTAAATGCGATCTTAAGTCGCTAACTTTGACGTTCACTATAAGTATACATCATCACCAGTTTTCTACGCCAATTAATTTTACCGTTGAAAATGCTTGCATAACAGTCTTGATTTTTACAATGTTGGTGACTAAAAAATTACGAAGTGGTCAAATTTTAAAGCTGTAATTAAATGCCTTCCTTTGCGAATGACTAGGCAATGAACACGATAAGTAAAGAAAGAAACCCGATTTAGACTGGTCATATATTTATTACAAAAGACCCGCCCTCGATTTGCTTCGGTTTCATATTCATATCTTGTAAACTCTGCAAGGTTTTCAAATGCAACCCACAAAATTCAAGTTGGAGTTCCTGTTTTAGTCGTTGAAATTTAAATTTAAATTCGTTGGGCCGTTTCGGCACCTAACTATGCCAAAGACAAATTTTCAGACAGACAATACAAACTTTCTAAAAACGGTCATTTATGATTAGATACCTGCTACCAGTACTCGTACTGACCAGGCATCGTATATAGCAGTTTTTACTGAAATTACAGCATATATTTTGAAATCATACGGGGGAAAATGCCGTAGTCGCCACGCTTGGCAGGCGGGTTGGCGATCGCAGTTATACCATGTAGTCCGCGGAGGATGCAACTGCCCATCCTCCGGTTTATCCCTTAGTCGCCTCTTACGACACCCATGGGAAGAGATAGGGTGGTGCTATTCTCGGCCGGCATCAATACAGGAAAAAAAGGATGCGAAAAGCACAAGACCGGTCTGAGTGGAGAGCCTTGGGGGAGGCCTATGTCCAGCAGTGGACGTCTTTCGGCTGACATGATGATGATGGTTTTGAAATCACATAGTCACTTAAATTTTATTTATCGATGGTATAGGTAGATGGTAATCTTCGCATAGCTTGAAGTCTTAAAACGTACTTATACTACTTTTATCAGTACTTGGTTAGTTCGAGTTTGCTTTATAAGTAAATGTGCTCCAGTTAAAGACCACTTTGGAGTAAATACGCCATATATGTTAATTCCACTCAACCTCATGTAACTTATTGCTAATACTAATAATAAATATTAATCACCAACTGCAAAAGTTAAAAGCGGTTAACTTGGTTTCTTTTAGATTTTTGGCACAATACATAAAGTAGGTACAAAAGGTAAAGTAATTGACTTAATTAAAACATATCTCTACCAATTAACCGATGCCCAAACAGAAATAGATAAGGTGTTGCTCAGATAGACAGACAACTATCTCAGTACAAGGCAATAGTGAAATTAAATCGCAAATCACAATTAAAACGATTTAGAAATGTCATCCCAAACGTATTAAATTATACTTAAATTAAATTAAATAAAATTACCTGTACTAATTTTCATCACAATTCCAGTTCTCTAATAATTATTATTTTATTCAATCGATTTTTGCTTTATTTACCTACATTGAATTCCATTGGTGTGTATAAGGTAAATTATTTTACGCTTGGTAATCGCACGTGAATGGGTGAACGTTCCCAAGGTTTTTCTTTAGACAGACATATCGCGCGGTCGCCCATGCATGGAAGGTTTTAATTGATTTAGCATAAACTATTGTAGTGCCTAGGTACCGTCGAGGAAATAAGTTACGAGTTCCAACATAGAACCCGGTCGCAATAAGCTTACGTAATTATTTAAGATTGTGTCACTCAGTTGGTTTAAGATGGTCTGCATTACGATAGAGTTCTATGACCTTAATAGTGCAGGGTTGTCCAGATCACTACCTCTTATCCTCAAGACTACCGCCAAGCAGGGATATTGATATTTTAATTTGTTAATTGAAGAACAATTATATTCAATAATAAGCAAGATACCAAAATTGAATACCGGTATTTTTCTATTAAAATAATATCGCTATACGACCTTTGCCGTCAAGTAGCTTCCAGTGTGGGGAAGGACACCGGTGAAATTACTATCTAACGGTGCACTTGCATGATAATACTTAATAATGAATTACCTGACAACCTAATGTCTCATTCTAAAACAGTTAGATCGAGACGAGAGCAATTCGGCCCAAAAAATTGACCGTGTAAGTGCATCTTTAGAAGCATTTCATCTTACTCCATAGGGTTGGCATTGTTGGCAACACAGGCAGTCTTGAGATTACAATTTTGACTATGGGTCTTAATTTTACTTAGCTACTTAGGTACTTACTATCAGGTCTACGTGCTCGTTGCCTTCTTAATGACAAAAAAAAAACATTTGCTCAACAATACAAAAAACAGCCGCAAGCCGCAACAATGTGTTAAATACTTCTGGACATTAGCTTCTTGAAGAGAGAGGAAAACATTCACGACGGCCCAGTGCGTAATTTGGATTCAAAGTAACTGCTAAAAACATGATCGATATTGTACGTCAACATCAGAGTCAATATTTCCTGTAGTGTAGGTACCTACATAACTAAAGAGTTCTAATAAAATGCCTTAAGAAGTAGCTTGGTAGATCATGATTAGTCATTTAACTTATTTGGAAACATCATTTAGTAGGCCTAAATCCTATCTTTATCCTGGCTTAGGAAGGAACCAGATCTGGTGATCCTTTCTCTTAAAAGGTGTCCCATATGATGGACCGATCTGATCCATCCCTGATCCTGTGAGCGGACGTCTCCTGTACCTACGAGTTCATCAGAATGTAAGCCAACCGAGACACATGACGAGATAGGTATCTATCAAAAGTCAAATAAGTGTTAAGGTCATAAGGAAGCTACGGAGATACATAAAGGGTACTTTTGATTCTAAAAAAACTGGATCAGTTCTATTAGAATGCGATACCTAAGCAAATTTATAAATGAGTAAAAAATTGTAGCGAAATAATCGACAATAAAACACTGGCCGTAGACATATTAATGAGAGCTGGGTCACATATTTACGCAATACAATAGGTACAAAGCGAATTGCGGTCTTTGCACTTGTATTAAATAATATTAATGAATATAGTTCAACGCACAAACATAGATTTTACGCCAGACAAGCATCAGGCATGTGCCTTTCAATTGGGTCATGCCTCGATTGGCAGAGGGTCGGCCCTTTACCCGGCAGAGGTGAGGCAGGAAACTACCAATACACCGTCCAGTCCCTCCATAACTCAGTGACCGTCTTATTAGATTCCAGAAATAATCGTGGGTATTGTCTGAACACATTGAACTACCTATGTAGAATTCTAACCAGAACTCTTTGGTTAGGCAGAACAGTTAGGACACAATCACGAAAACCAAACTTTGCAAACTTGACTGCCTTTTTAGAAACAAAAGTACCTACCTTTAAGTTTTTGTTGGGGTTTTGACCTCTTTGGAATTTGAGGAGTTGAAACATGAGATTCTCTTCTGGACCCTCGTTACTCGACAGTCGATAATTACCAAACCCAAACCTCGCGTTTAGGATAAGTTCGGGCATAAGTTCTAACACTTCTAACATACTACACTAAACAATATTCTATGTACGAACAAAAATGAATATAGTCGTCTTCTGTAGCATAGGCACAACTACGTATCATGAATTCCATCATGAGTACCTAATGATGGATGATCTTGGTTAGGTAGTCCTACAATACCTATCCCCGATAATTCTATCTGAATTAGTCAAATTAGGACACAGCTAAAGTAATGGACGGTACATGGGCATTTTCTTTGGTTATTTTAGGTACCTTCATTGCGAAATTAATAAGGGCTGTAATTTAACTAATCAAGCAGAACAATAATCATACCAACGTGACCGTTAATACTGATTACTTGGAACAATCGACGCGATATTAAAACGCTAATTCCCTGAATGATAAGACAATAGCCACTACAATAAAATTGAATATCGGCGATACTGTATCGTTATCGCTCAGCAATCTCGCTGATGTGGCGTCTGTTGAGGGTCAACAACTAAAAATACCCTCGTTTACAAAACTAGAGTAACAAAACAACGGTATGGCTAACAGGCTAGCAACGATACGATTTAATTTCCGAATGTGAGAGCTTTCTCATCTCGGCACACATTCCCAAACTTTTCACATAGCGCTAATTCAGCGTCGAGCAATGACCCTAAGAATCTTAAACTTTAGTGGCACACTATACTCACTTCACCCATAGTGAACTCAAGTTGTATGTATCCTGGCACTTCACACAACACTTGTCATAGTGCACTCGCGCTCGCGATGCGTGTGCGACGGCCGACGGTCGGCGGGCTAACGTCCTCGCGAGCGGCTCGTATCGCCTCGCCAGCTGCCGGGCCAGAGAAAGCGCGGGGGACACGCAGAGATGAAGCGGGAGCGGTTTTACGGCGGGTCTAACAAGAACGATATTAGGATAGGTAAGTGATCTTCTCTTCTATCTCAGTTAATGGCCAGTGATCCTGTTTCACACTTGTTGAGTTTAACACTCAAGGCGAGAATAGAGAATGTCGTAATGGGAAATAACTAGGCAGCTACATGCAAGACGACGTAGCACATGGCTACTTTGTGCTGTGCGAATTGCGCTTAGGTATTTATACATCCGTTTATAACTTACCTGTCCGTTGTTAGCTTTAACTCATAGGTAGGCGTATACTATTCTTAATTTCTAATTGTATTCAATTGATAAAGTCTAATACACTACACGGGCTGAATAAAGAATAAGCAAATAACTTACCTGCGCCATAAATTCAGTATTACAAACCTACTCGTAAATACCTACGTACCTATACTACTTACATTATCAAGGAAGACAATCAGAGCCTTCCATAAAAATCCGCCGCGCTTCCAATGGCCACACACGGCCGCGAGAGTGAGAGGGCCCGATAACGTTACCTGTAGAAAAGAGAAAGGGGCATAACACCTCACAACACCTGGCTGCTTTACCGACACGCTGTTTTACCGGCAATCCATCATGGCGGTTCCCGCCATTTTGTAATTCGAACGCGGATTTACGCTCCGGCGCGCGAAGGGTCGCGTTTCCCCCGGGCGAGACAGGAAAACTACGCGTTCAGTGCCGACAACTAGCAGTGCAATGTAACTTGAACACCCTGGGTGTGTCGTTGGCTTTGAAAGGATTACCTATAAAAGCAGGCTAGATTTAAAAGTCCATGTACAATATTCATACTACGCTCGTTGACATAAAGTTGAAAATTGCGTGGTTGCCTTCTGCAATTAACGGCCTTTTAAAACGATATAAAACAGGGAGGCTCACTTCCGATGAAGACATTTGGGTCAGTTGTCGTAATTAAGTTTTGTCCGAGTTTTTATAGACGAAACCCCGCAAGTGAGCGTCCGTCTGTTAGGTTTCATCAAAATGGTCTGACTTCTGACGTTAATACAAATTTGAATTAAGATGGTGCGTTTAAATAACTGGAATGGATATTGATTTGTTAAAAATGTCTGCCTACCCCTCTGGAAAACAGGCATGATTCAATCTAAGTATGTAAGGATGTTGTAACATTTATATTCCACTTCTGAACCATTAAGAAACAATGGGAATTGAGTAACTTTAAATACAAAGGCAATATTTTATAGAAAAAATATAATTACTTTATGTAATTATGACTAGAAGTCTTAACATATCAGTCAGGGTATCTACAAACATCAGGAACTAAGTTGTAATTTTACTTAGGTTATGGGAGTTTTGATTGGCACTTTTAATTGCAGTTCCATGTGGTTCACTCTGAGGTGCCTCGAGAGATCACTCATTCTAAAGAACCCTCGTGAACAGTGCTGGCAGATGTATGGAGTGTGATTAGTATGCTGCTTCAACAAATGAAACTCCAGCATAGTAGCTGTTGGGAAAGTTTTCACACACTCCCCTATAGAGCACTTAAATTTAGCAGAATTCTCATGTCTAAATGCCATGTGGTGGGTCAGACTTCTCTGCGTAGCATACTTCTGCTGACATACAGGACATACAAACGGTTTTTCACCTGTGTGTTTACGCATGTGAACTTCCAAGTCAGAAAAAGTCTTTGTACAAATGTTGCATTGTCCAGATTTTTCTGAATGCTTTCTGCGTATGTGCGTTTGAAGATTGCCTTTCATAGAAAATGTCATACCGCAGTAGTTACACACATTTTGCTTCTTATTGGTGTGGAGTTTCATATGAACATTAAGTGCGTTTTTGCTTTTCATAGATTTATTGCAAAGGTGGCAGCTAAACTTTTTCTCATCACTGTGCACTAATAAATGCTTTTTCGCAACAGTTTTGTCTGCAAATTTCCTATTACAAAGTGTACAAGAAAATGGTTTTTCACCGGTGTGAATTCTCCTGTGACGGATCAGTGAAGCAACTTGTCGGAATCTTCTAGAACAGAATGGGCATGCATATGGTCTTTCATCTGTGTGTATTCTTATATGAGTTATTATTTCATTTTTTCTAAAGAAACTGCTGCCACAAGTTTCACACGTGTACTTTCTTTCTCTCACAGTATGGAAAGTATCGGAATGTCTTTTCAATGCTCCTTTTGTTGCAAAACGCGAATCACATACGAGGCAAGGAAACGGCCTCTCCCCAGTGTGTACCCGCATGTGAATTTCCATGGCTGAAGGACTAGAAGCCATATGGCCACAAGTGGCACACTGAATTGGTTCCATTTTACCCTTCTTCCTCTTTTTTACGTATTTTGCTTTTTTTTCTTTACATTTATCTTCTAGATCATCCCATCTACAGTCATCACTGTCTAAGAAACAAAAGTTCAGATATCCGTCATCTGGTTCGTCCTTAATGTCTTCTTTCTTGATATCTAACGAGGGCTGTACGGGATGGACCTGAGTATCAGGTTTGATGGACTTTAAAGTAAGGTCGGAGGTTTCGCATTTTCGCACAAATTCATACGATAATGAAAGCTCAGCAGTACAGTTAATACATATCATGCTAGGGAAGCCATCGTCCTCTGTGATAGTTATCTTCACAAACTCCATTATTTTTGCACTGTACGGTAGTCCGTCGTGAATTTCGAATAGTGATGTGTCTCCCGGCCTGCTAAGGCAAATTCGGCACAATTTTGAATCCACCATATTAGTGTTTTCAGAGGTATGTTGTATTGGGTGAATTTTATTTAAAAACGCATAATTGTGGCTCTATTATAAACAAAAAAGGAAGGATACAAGCCGAATCATATTGGAAACTCAATCAGTACAACAACACAACAATAACAATAATCTGTAAATAGGAAAGTAATAGCGTACAGATTAAACCAGAGCTGCCAAGAAATCGATTTAACATTACGTTACGTCAAACGCAGTGGAACCTTTTAAAATAATTAATAACAACAAAACTACCAAAACAACTAAACTAAGTAAAAAATACTAATTACTAATATGCAAATGTGCAAATGTTGCTGATTTTGACTAGAATATCAATTCTACGCTTAATTTTAATTATTTATCTTACCTTTTTCAAGAATTAAATGCGTGTAAATAACGTAACTGTTGTAGAAATAGCACATTAAATGATCGTCATATGAATGTAGACGTAATTAAAAACGTTATGAGAGGCAGATAAAAACAATTGTATAAAAGTATTTGTAACTATTGCTTTAAATATATATAGATTACTTTTAATGTAGTCAAATAATTATTTTTGTAGTTAATCGTTCTGAGAGGATAAAAGAAACTTTTATAAAGTGCTCGGATTCTCGGACATGACAGCATTAAGCCATAACAGCGCTAAAAAGTAGATCTCAAATATACTATAGCGTAATAATAGCTCAGCCCCAGTCAGTCATTCTAAACAAACAGACATAGGTACCTTAATAATCCTTAATCGTGTGTGTCGATTCTTTGATTCGATTAGAGTAGATTGATTGTTATGATTTTGACATTATTGATTGTCATTTTGAGTTTTTGACACTCATTATAACCATTTAGACATACCTTAATAATCTGTGATTATAACAGGATGAACGGAACTCTTATTCGAATTAGAAAATTATCATTTTTTGTCACTGAAAATGGATAAGAATATTTGCCGGTTGTGCTTCGAAAATGCAGGAACCTGTTATATATTTAGCAGCGAAAATGGCGTGTCAATTTACGCAAAAATGCTTTGCTGCTGCGTTAAAGTAAAAATTAGCGAAGGCGATGGGCTACCAACTCACGTTTGTGGACCTTGCGAGACTGAATTAACTGCGTCCTATAACTTTGTGCTGAAGTGCGAAGCAACCGACCAAATACTACGCTGTAGAGCTGATGAAATTGCGGATTCCAAAAAGCTTGATTGTAAATTGAAGATCGAAGTAAAACAAGAAGACTGCGACGACAACCACCACTACGAAGATGCTGAGGAACCAAGCGACGGTTACGCTTATCTTGATTTTAATGATGTTAAAGAGGAGGAGAAACCCAAACGCGCGTATAAGAAACGAGTGCGGCTCAAAGGTGGAAGTAATCGCAAGTGTATAGAGTGCGGGCGCGTGTGTGCGAGCCAGTCGGCGCTTGTCATACACAGCCGCGTGCACACTGGGGAGCGTCCCTTCCAGTGCCGCTCTTGTGACAAAAAGTATGCTGATCAGGGTGGCTTAAAGCGCCACATAGAGAGAAATCATTTCGGTAAATTACGAGAACGCAAATTTATATGCGAAAATTGTGGCAAAGCTTTCTACACCAAAACTGATGTGGGTGTCCATATGCGCACTCATACTGGTGAAACACCGTATGCTTGCAGTGTTTGCCCATCAAAATTTACCCAAAGCAGTGCCATGCTGCGTCACCTTAAAACGCATTCTTCAGAGAAGTCGCATGCATGCCCAACCTGCGGAAAAATGTTTGGTACCAAGGAGAAACTTAAAAGTCATCTAAAAACACATACAACAGAGAAACAGTACAGCTGTCCACTATGCAGCTCGCTGTTTAAATATAAAAGTAATCTCAAAAAACATTTAAGGTTACATGCAGAGCCAAACAGATTTGTCTGCAATTACTGTGGTCGCACTTTTAATGTAAAAGGGAATTTGAAATTGCATATAAACTCGCAGCATTCTGAAAAGTCTGGGTTTTGCAGTATTTGTGCCAAAAATGTATCTAACATGGACACCCATATGTGGAGGCATACTGGTGAAAGGCCTTTGAAATGTGAGCTTTGTACGAGTAGCTTTTATGAATTGAAAGCTTTGGCACATCATATGAACTTTAGGCATAAGAATACTGATAAGTTTAAGTGCCAAGTAGAAGGCTGCGCAATGACGTTTCCATCAAGACCGATGCTTGCATTCCATAATGCTAAGCTCCATGACACGCAGATTCCATTCCCCTGCGATAGATGCTCTAGAGGCTTCTATAGAAAAAATGATCTCGCTAGGCATAAGATAGGGACACATAAGGAAAGACTGACTTAGACTCGTGCTCTAAGCTGTTATTTATTTGTTTTAGATATAGTCATTTTGTGATTTTCTATATAAGGCTTATTGGATCAATTTAAATATGCTGAGGGCTAGCACCAATTAACCTATGAATTTTACACAGAACATCTTTTAACCTAGTGACTTAATACTAGAAAAAAAAGCAAGAGCTCCTAATGATTTTTTCAAAATTATAATATCAGCTTAAATAATCAATATTTATCCTGCCTATACCTCTGGATTTGCCACTGCCCTCTAGAATCCTTGAGGGGTGTTATTGCCGTTGGTTTTGGGAATCTATGCTCTGATAGAACTATAACAAGACTTTCACTGAACAGAAAGCAAGTTGTGCTAGTCATTAGTCAGGGTACCTATTATTTTATCGAAATACCTTTCAATACGCAGAATTTTCATTTCATCAAAAGGCATTTCTTTCTGCACAACAATTTTTTTTTTATTGTCTCCTCTTTTGGCCAGGGTCCTACTGCGTTGTACTACTGACCAATGATTTCTATTTGAATATCAAAATAACATGGATAACTATTTCTGGGTGTCACATCATCATCATCATCATACCTCATAATTATTATACTAATTTCGGTCAGTAGTACACAGCAGTAGGACCACGGGCAATACACCCCGAAATTCGATAGTATGATGGAATACCCATTAGTCATACTGATTAGGATTAGATAGTAAGTAAACTAGACACTGATAGTTCATATGGTTTTATTTAGGAGTTGGAAGCGGTGTGAATGGATTTAATTTGAATAAAAGATGGTTAAACTGTCACATTATGCTATATTCATTTAGTGCCGATGAACATGATCCAAAAACAAATCACATTATCACAGTCCGCTACAGATAACAGAAACTCGTAAAACAGAAATAAGAAGCAACGATACAGCCATGAATAGTTAGAAGTACATATACAGGAGGATAAAGATATTTGCTATTATATAAAATCTTTGTTCTGTGTTATAAAATTATATTTTGCGGCTATAGATAACAATTTGCAGACCGTGCCTCTCGACAGTGTCCAATAAATATAATTATCATCGTCAACTGTTTTCTCATTCCATTTATCTAAGTCTTCACCTCATTTGTACAAAACAATAACCTTACATTAAATACACTGCAAAATGAATCCATCGCTTATTTACACCATTTCACTTATGTTTATGCAACTAAAATAAAGGAATTGCACACATTTCATCAGATTTTTGATCCAGTCAAAACAATAAATATTGCAGATAAATTAATCATTAAAAATGTAAAAAAAATATGGTTTGTAGTTTACATAAATTATGCATTCATCATTCATCAGTCAACAAATACAATTTACAACTGACTACATCCACAGTGGCGGTAAACACGGACACTGGCAAATGTAACGTTTAACAAAGAGTCAACAATTACACACACGAACAACCACGACACACACATCGGCGGAACTAAATTAAATAAGCGGTCAGTGTTCACACTGGGTCGCGTAAGCTTTCCGTTATTCGCTTGCCTTAACACTGGACGCAAGTTTTCACAGTGATGATTCATTCTGTTGAGTACTTGTGGTCTTACTAACCTATTCGTTTTTACCACATGTGAAAAGTTTGCCAGCAGTTCTCTTTTACCCATGATTACTGACTTTTTCTGTTGTAAAATTGATTTATTTAATAACTATGATAATCACCTATGTTAGCAATGGCCCGTTTGTGTATCATGTGCAGTCTTATAAGGGCTACCGTTTTAAGCGGACATTCTTGAGTGATTTGAAGGCAACTGTCTATCAGCTAATAATCTAAATTTGACAAATGACAGCATAACTCTTAAACTGTTATATTAAGCTAAGCATGCGTTTGGTGGTGGTAAACGGTAGCCCTCATTGCGAAGCCGTTGAATTGACACAGCATGAGCATAGGCCGTCCGCGCTACGTAAGCTATCTACTGACTAAGCTTGGATCAAAGTCGCGAAATTAGCACCAGAGAAATTTAGGATACAGTGGGTCGATGTCATCGAATATCAAAAACCAACCTTAACTACTAAGTAACACAAGTGGCCTCCGCAATCTCCAGGTATGTCCCTTCCGTAATAGAAAAGGACATTTTCCTGTGTGTCAGAAAGCCCCATTTCCATACAATTTGGTCTCCATGGCAACCACCATTTACGAGCAGATATGTCTAATGTTTTCCGAGGCATGCGGCTTTGTGTTACCTCAACGCAAGCGTATAAAAAGCTACAGCAACAAATGCTTTACTAAGTGGTCGAAATATACAACCAGGTCGTAGGTCTATGTCTTAGGAATAATTTGTATTTCGGGTAAGGCATATATGTAAAACTGCCTTTCAAAATTTAAAGCATACCCTATTATTTCTCTAGCATTTATTTACAAAAAATACATTTACTTAATGCTATTGACGTACCTAACGAACTGGACGCATTTATATACTAGAGTGAGAAGCAAGCTCACATAAGGTGTCTCTAGTTCGTGTAATGAGTGGATACTTAAGTCTACTCGAAACGTTCGTGAAACAGGTTCAACCGTCAAACAAAAATAAATAATAAAAATAAATGATTCCTCTACGAAATCTATACGTCCAAACATATGCAAATTGTGCAACTATTCATAAGATAAATATACATTCCAGGTTAAATTCAATGTAGCATCATAATCAGCCATAATCTTGATTATTGCGAAAATTCGATTTCAAGTCCAAATAATGGACATTCATAATTGATACAATAAAAATAATAATACAATAATGCATATAAGTATCATGTCAGTCGGCAATCGACGTTTTGGTAAAATTCATACATCCAACATTGGATTTGGAAACGAGTCAATCATTGCCTAAAAATAGGCACACATGTCCAACTTTCAACATAGAATAAATCTAACTTTGACTAAAATCATTCTGATATAGTAAAAAAACGACTCGCTCACATTTTAACGTCAACCCAAAATAAGTTTCCAAATCTCACCAATAAGAACACAGCGTCAGACCGACGGCTACGAAAGGACCAATAGCGGGCTCGTTTTTGAAATTCAAACGGTCGGAGAACGTCGCCGGCCAATAGCGATTCGCCCCAAGTTGAGAGCGAATCAGTTGATAGCTTGCTCGGTCATCTGCAGGCAGAGCGCGTCGAGGCTGGAGTAGTCGTCTTTGGGCGGCGGGCGCAGCAGCGCGGCGGGCGGGAAGGGCGGGTACGAGTGCGACTTGCCGCGCGGCGGCGGCGGCGGCGGCAGCCACGGCCGCTTCGGCAGCGCCCGGTACGTCGCGGGACCCGTCCGCCATCTGTACAATTGAAAGCGACTATGTAACACAAAAGTATTAAGACCTATTAAATATTAAAGAGATAACAATGACTTTGACCCGGGACCAGTACTTTGTTAATATACAGGGTGACAGTAAATTCGCCGTATTCCTTGAAAGGGGTTATTCTACAGCTCATTTGTAATGATTTAAGTCCAGTTAACCAGGGGTCAAAACTCATTGGTTTTCGAGTTATTCACGTTTTTAGTTTTTTTTAAATACCCGCCTTTCGACCTTAAACTAGTAATTTTGTAAAAACTTCGTCATTTACAAATAAAAAAAAGCATTTGTCGAATAGCCAATGAGCTATTGATTACGAAAAATAAAAATAATGCCAAAATAATGCCAAATTTTGCAAATAAAAGGATTTGAAGTTAGAAGTTCAAGTAATTATTTTCCAAATTTTGTAACATTTTAAATCATAATTTAAAAAAAAAGTATTACACTTCGCGTACAAATTACAGGAATAATTTGCTTAATTCATAAGCTTTCTAAAAAGGTACAATTTATGACATTATAATATTAATTTTATTTAAAATTGTACAATTAACAATAATAGCAGAAATGTTTGCGGTTATAAGCTCCATCGTTTCAACCAAAAACACGGGAAGCGTTGTAGTAATATAAAATAATGAATTTAGAACACAGTTCTTTTTTTTAAATTTAGCTATGGGCTTAGTGTCCTATTTTTAAATAAAATTTCTTTTTAAAAACCTAAGGTGCGTTCCATTTTTAAATTTAGAGCATCTCAAATCGTTCTCTTTTTTAAATTCAGTTAATGTCTTACGACGTTCTATTTTTAAATAATTTTGCTTTTTAAAAACATAAAGTGCGTTCCATTTTCAAATTTCGAGCACCTCAAAGTTTTTGAGTGACCTACCTACGTAATCAGTTAGTTTCAACTTTCTTTTCAATTCGGACGATATTGATAATTAAGCTTCTTTCTCAAATGGCTGCTTATCAATTAGAAGAATACGCAGATATCGTTTATTGTTACGGACTCTGCGATGGAGACGCCGCTGCAGCTAGAAGAGAATACCAACATCGTTACCCTAACCGCCGTTTATACCTCACGTAAGTGTGTTTGGTTCATCGTACCGTCTTATTCGGGAAAGAGGATCAGTTCAACGCCGCCCAGCTGAAGCTGGAAGACCTAGAAATGATCCTGCTGAAGAAGAAGAAATCCTTCAGTGTTTCCAGGCAGACGGCACTACTTCGACGAGAAATGTGGCTAACCAGCTCGGTATGTCGCACTGGAAGGTGTGGTTTACACTGCACTCAGCTCGGCAGTACCCGTATCATTACACTCCAGTACACGCTATTGAAGAGGGAGACCCAGCGAGAAGGATAGATTTTTGCAGATTCTTAATTAATGCAGGTAGAGAATTTTGTGGACAGATGAATCCAATTTCGACCGTAACGGGATAACAAACTACCACAATCTGCACTTTTGGGCTCCCAAAGGTCAAAACCCAAAAAAATCAAGAGAAGGAGCTCACCAGCAAAGATTTTCTTTGAACGTGTGGATGGGAATCGTGCACGACAATTTGATCGGACCTTTCTTTCTGCCAGCACGATTGACCGGCATCGCATATGAAAATTTTTTGAGGGATGAGCTACCGACGCTACTTGAAGATGTGCCGCTTGCGACAAGAAGGAACATGATTTACCAACACGATGGCTGCCCCGCTCACTATTACCGGGGCGTACGACAGTGGATGGATCAGAACTACCCAAGAAGATGGATTGGTCGAGGCAGCCCAACCCCTTGGCCAGCCAGAAGCCCGGATTTAACTCCATGTGACTTCTACATCTGGGGTCACATGAAGGCGTTGGTCTACGATAAACCGATACGTAACGTAGAAGAGTTAAGACAAAAAATTGTAGTGGCGGCACAGACAATGAAAGATGGGCTTTCGAGGCGAGTAACAATCACCGAAGTACGAAAAAGGCTTCGTGCTTGCATTCGAAACCAGGGCAAACAGTTCGAGCAAAATTTATGATGTAATATTGATTTTAGTTTTTAAGATTAAAGTTTATTTGATAGTGAAACTGTTTTTTTCCTCATTTTATCCAAACCTTGCTTCACTCACTTATAAAAGTATCACTTAAGACAGAAACTGAAGGCAAAAAACCCCACGAATTCGAGACACAAACAAATTAAATTAATTAAACTAATGACCCTTTGTTTGTGTCACCAAAGGCAATCTGCTGTGCCTTCTACATCAAGAAGATAAGTTAAGATAAGAAACAGAAGACAAAGTAAGCCCTCGGAGAATCTAAAACGACACAAACAAACCCATTAGAGTCAAGTACGCTAAGTAACGCCTTCTAGCTGTTCTGCTATTATTATTATTAACTAGTGACCCGCCAGCGGCTTCGCCCGCTGCAAATTTCCGACTTTCCCGGTGGTTTTTTTTCTTTCATACAAACCTTGCCCTGACAATAACGAATACAACCGAAAAGGAATCAGCCAAATCGGTTCAGCTCAGCCGTTCTCGAGTTTTAGTGAGACTAAAGAAAAGCAATTCATTTTTATATATATAGATTGTATTTTTTTTGTATTAAAATGTCATAAATTGTACCTTTTTAGAAAGTTTATGAATTAAGCAAATTATTCCTGTAATTTGTACGCGAAGAGTCATACTTTTTTTTTTAGCTATGCTTTAAAATGTCACAAAATTTGGAAAATAATTGCTAGAACTTCTAACTTCAAATCCACTTATTTGCAAAACTTTGCATTTTTTTTATTTTTCGTAACCAGTGGTTCATTGGCTATTCGAAAAATACATTTTTTTATTTCTAAATGACGAAGTTTTTACAAAACTACGAGTTTCAGGTCGAAAAGAGGGTATTTAAAAAAAAAAACTAAAAACGTGAATAACTCGAAAACCAATGAGTTTTGACCCCTGGTTGACTGGACTTAAATCATTACAAATGAGCTGTAGAATAACCCCTTTCAAGGAATACGGCGAATTTCCTGTCAGCCTGTATATAGCGGGAGCGCGCACCTGGGCTTGGGCAGGCGGCGCGGCGGCAGGTCCCCGAGCAGGCGGTAGAAGGTGCGCGGCGGCAGGCGGTGCCGCAGGCGGCGCAGCGCGGCCTGCAGCGGCGGCGCCAGGAACGCGTGGTGGTGCAGCGCCTGACAAATACTCACTTACTATGGGTTCGTTACACAACACCATTTTATGACAAGTTTTAAGAATAAAAATCATGCTTATGCTGGTTTTGTCTCAATATCATACTTTTTTTAACCCTTTTTATTATTATTCCCTGACAAAAAATATTGAATATTATCAGTGTTAAATATAAGATACGCCCGCTTTGGACTAGTGATCAGAAATAGTAGGAATGACGTCATTTAGTTTATAACCGCGTTACGCAGCTCTTAGTTATAGTTGTGATGGTGGTTGGTGTTGGTTGTTAGTTGTGTTGTGTTGTGTATTTATTTGTTTTATATCTTGAATTGAAAGTCTAACAGTTTTATTATTGTTACGTAACCTATATGCTTGCTTTGTTTACATTTCCATAGACTATAAAAAAAAACTGTTTCCTTGGTGTTTCCAAATTTACCAGGCTACATTTTATGGTCGTTCGAAACGTTCGAGATAATCTCGAACAAATGATTGTATTTGATCCTAGATGTTTTCCTTTTAACGTTGTTTTGTGTTAAGTGGGTCATTTTCCGTCTCTTCACCAAGCGGTTCTAACCAGTGCTAGCTTTACGGCTATTGAATGCTGAGTTGGGACCGTTTCGCAACAATTTATCTGTGACTTGATCTTTTTTTATCTATGTAATGTGGTTTTGTTTTGTTGCGAATAAATGTCTCTTTACCTTTATCTTTTAGTTGCGACATACAGTAAGAGAAACTGAAAGACGTACCTTTTTATGTCTTATTCACTGTTAGGAACAGAATTTTACCAGACAGAAAATAATAGTATAGACATTATAGATGAATTATCGAGAACATGGAATTGCATTTGTAGTGGTTGTACCGTTTGCAACAAAAGGAGAATAATTTACTCTTAATGTAATAAAATTACTTACCCTTAAGAAATGGAATAATTAGTAGTCCTCTGTTTTTTGCTTTTAGTCGCTATCATGTTCTTCATCTGAGCTGTCACAAGTATTGATAATAAGATTGTCTGAAATTCCATCCATTTCCCCTTCCTGACATCAATATTTATTTTCTTCACTTTCGACATGGCGACAAATATTTTCCCAGTCCTCAGCAGTAATAGTATTCATTCGTTCAGTTGCTAAACTCATAATGCCTTGCATGTTTAAAGAAACGTTTCTTTTCGCTACATATCCTTTTACCATGGACCAAATATTTTCGATCGAATTGAATGTCGGATGATACGGCGGCAATCGTAAAACGGGGTGGCCATGTTCTTTTAAAATTGCATCGATGTGGTACTCACGGAACCGCTCTTTATTTTGTTTAATTAAATCATACAAACTGGTTTTGTACATCAACGGGCTATATGAAATGTTGTGTTCTGTGAACCAATCCATCATTTCTTGTTTTAAGAGAATTTGACGTTGGAGCACGATTCAAAAGTTTGTTGTAATAGGACTAGGGCTAGGAGATAGGATTCGGTTTAAGGTTCGGTATTAATTTTACTTTTAACCATTTTTCGTAGTTGACAAAGTTCATCTGGTCATGGTAATCTCCCGTTTTTCGGTTTGCCTTAAACATTAACAAAGCGTTGGGAATAAAACCACCTTTTCCTCCTGCGTGCACTATTATTAACCGCTGGCCTGTACCGATTTGTTTTTTTACACCAAATTCTGTTCCATCGGTCCAAGCCTCTCCGGACACATGCGAAGTGTGGATGTAGGTTTCATCAGTATAAACTAGTGGTCTATCTTTAGACCGATATTCCGCAATTTTGGTAAGGTAATTTATTCTTAGCAGTCGTATGTTGTGTCTTTCCATTAATATTTTTCGGTTGTCCTCGGTCTTTTTCCATTTAAATCCTAATTTTTGTATTTGTTTTCGTAAGGTGGAAATGCCTAATTTGTAATCTATATCAAAGTCAAAGTCAAAGTCAAAGTTCTTTATTCTTCAATTTAGGCATAATATAATGCACCTATGAATGTCAAAAAGCATTACCACCGGTTCGAAAAATAAAACCTTTGCCCCGAGAAGAACCGGCGTAAGAAACTCGGCAAGGTATATTTTTTTCAAGAAAAAGGTTTACATCATTACATTATAATTATAAATAGTTTACAATATCACGGTATTTTTGTACAGTAGGTGCAAAAGTACAGTAGGTGCAGTATCGGATTTTAACACAGAGTGGAGTGCCTTTAAGGTTGGAAATTGCTTATGGGACAGATGAAAATTGTATATAGTTCTCCGGATGACTTCCTGATCAAAATCGTCTACTGCTGATGACGGACAAGTACGTAACTTTTTATTTCTCGGGGAGGTGAATTTCTTTGTTGATGCGAATTTCTCACTATTGCTCTCAGACACAATGTTATAAACAGTAGAGAGACAAACACCTGTAGCTTTTTCAACTAACTGGGCAGCGGTGTAAGGGGAATTTAAATTTTTCTTCAGTTCAAGTTCAAAATATTTATAACAGTTAAAAATAATTTGCTTACTTTGACTCTCAATCGGACCAAAATTACTCCCTGCCATAGTTTTTGAAAATTATGTAACTTACACAAGAGAATAGATCAGAATGAGAATACAATAAAAACAGACGTAAAAACATGCACAACGTAAATAATATTCACAATTTGACACTGACATTATTTTGGTATTTACTTCTTCAATATACTCGTATAACAAACCTCTTTTTATGCTGATAGTACGAGAAAATAGAAAATTCAAATATAGAATGCCTGTAAACATACAATACTACTACATATGCAATTCCATGTTCTCGTTAATTCATCTATACCTTTAGCCAGTCAGGTGTATTTGAAATACTTGCCCGGGTATCCCTCGTTGCGGGCCGCTCTGCACTTGTATCTAATCAGAGTGTTGTCTTGATGGCTTTGAACACCTTGTCCGTATGATTGTTACACTATGGGGGGTCACCAACTATGCAGAAGGCAGACGAGTCTGTACTTATCGTCTTTACATTGTTTTAGAACAATATTATCACGAGCGCATGTTATGGCGGCTAAGAGTTTTAGAAGAAGTACGACAGACAGGATTGACTTAATAAAAATGGATTGAACTTAAGGAAGAATGTCTTGAATGTTACCAGATAAAATACGTTAACATTCACATTGTAGCAAGATCGAAAAAGGTACATATTTCGATTTCCTTGACCGTCCAAAAAAAATGTGGCGTTTTGAGCTCTTTGAGTGTGAAATACAGACACACAGACCATGCGAAACTAGAAGGCTTCCTACTTTGACCACGGAATGCTAAGAAGCAGTTAGACCTGGTCAACTGTACCTTTTCGACGAGCCAGCAGTGCAGCGACATGGGGTCGACGTGCTCCTCCCCGTCCTCCAGCAGCTCGCGCACCGCGGGTCCCACACCGCCCGGGCTCTCTGTGATACACGTCGACGCTGGAAACAAAACATCACATAAAAAAACTTTTCTTAAATAAACATTAAAAGAGTCTCATTTTCTGAGTCATCAGAGTCTTTTCTTCTTGGCATTGTGAGGTCTCGGCATTGTGAGATCTCGGCATTTTGAAATCTTGGCATAATGAGATCTCGGCATTATGAGAAGTCCGCATTATGAGAAGCCCGCATTATATGATGTCGGCATTATGAAATGTCGGCATTGTGTGAAATCGGCATTATAAAATCTCTTTCTTAACCGGGAATCGAACTAGTCGAATATGACAAAACAAAGTCGTGTTTTATGTTATAATAGAGATCGAAAAGATCATTGATAGTTTATAACACATACAGCTATAAATTAAATAAAGACCGTAAAAATATCCTTTATTATTTTGTCACATTCGACGATTCACGCGCTGCGCCCGGCCCGCCCGCCTGCAGCTCCGACACCATGTCCTGCAGGAGATGGACCCACCTGTCTCGAGCGCCCGCACGAAGGCTCCTGGCAGCGCGGAGTCGGGCGGCATGGGGCTGAGCATGACGCCGCGCTCGGCCCGCCGGCCTGCAGCTCCGACACCACGTACTGCAGGAGATGGACCCACCTGTCTCGAGCGCCCGCACGATGGCTCCTGGCAGCGCGGAGTCTGGCGGATGGGGCTGAGCATGACGCCGCGCTCGGCCCGCCGGCCTGCAGCTCCGACACCACGTCCTGCAGGAGATGGACCCACCTGTCTCGAGCGCCTGCACGATGGCTCCTGGCAGCGCGGAGTCGGGCGGCATGGGGCTGAGCATGACGCCGCGCTCGGCCCGCCGGCCTGCAGCTCCGACACCACGTCCTGCAGGAGATGGACCCACCTGTCTCGAGCGCCCGCACGATGGCTCCTGGCAGCGCGGAGTCGGGCGGCATGGGGCTGAGCATGACGCCGCGCTCGGCCCGCCGGCCTGCAGCTCCGACACCACGTCCTGCAGGAGATGGACCCACCTGTCTCGAGCGCCCGCACGATGGCTCCTGGCAGCGCGGAGTCGGGCGGCATGGGGCTGAGCATGACGCCGCGCTCGGCCCGCCGGCCTGCAGCTCCGACACCACGTCCTGCAGGAGATGGACCCACCTGTCTCGAGCGCCCGCACGATGGCTCCTGGCAGCGCGGAGTCGGGCGGCATGGGGCTGAGCATGACGCCGCGCTCGGCCCGCCGGCCTGCAGCTCCGACACCACGTCCTGCAGGAGATGGACCCACCTGTCTCGAGCGCCCGCACGATGGCTCCTGGCAGCGCGGAGTCGGGCGGCATGGGGCTGAGCATGACGCCGCGCTCGGCCCGCCGGCCTGCAGCTCCGACACCACGTCCTGCAGGAGATGGACCCACCTGTCTCGAGCGCCCGCACGATGGCTCCTGGCAGCGCGGAGTCGGGCGGCATGGGGCTGAGCATGACGCCGCGCTCGGCCCGCCGGCCTGCAGCTCCGACACCACGTCCTGCAGGAGATGGACCCACCTGTCTCGAGCGCCCGCACGATGGCTCCTGGCAGCGCGGAGTCGGGCGGCATGGGGCTGAGCATGACGCCGCGCTCGGCCCGCCGGCCTGCAGCTCCGACACCACGTCCTGCAGGAGATGGACCCACCTGTCTCGAGCGCCCGCACGATGGCTCCTGGCAGCGCGGAGTCGGGCGGCATGGGGCTGAGCATGACGCCGCGCAGCCGCTCCAGCGCGCGCGCTGCGCCCGGCCCGCCCGCCTGCAGCTCCGACACCACGCCCTCAAGGATGGCTTCCCGCTCGCTCAGCTTCTTGATGGAGAGGAGCAGCTTGTGGCGAGCACCTTTGGTTACACCTGCAATTTTAAAAAACATTCATCTTAATACAGTTGCTCAAAAAGTGGCCCTTTCTGTAACTGTACATCGTGTGGAAAGTTGGATTTTTCGAACTAGTGCTTTTTACTTTTTGTCACGGATATCGTGCGGGAAGCTGTTTTTTGCTCACTAGTGTTTTTTAACCTTACTTTTTTATTCAAACAAAGAATTAAGTAAAAATGTCTCCTTTAATGACTTTTGTATTTTAGATTCAATTATATTTTTTTCGCAAACGTATTAAAAATGTCCCCTGATACCTGTCCTCACTGTCCCGATTTCTGTCTCTAACTTGCAGCTCGGGCGCAGACACTTCGGAACTTGTGTAAAATGACATATTTTCCGCACTTGGATCATAATTTACTATTACCGATGTACATGTTAAGTGCTTTGCGTATGGAAACCCAATAAAAATGAATAGCGACATTTGGTTGATACAAAATTACCACTAAACCACATGATTGTGATTTGTGTGGTCAGTGTGTTGTGCCAATGGTACAAAAAACATATTATATGAAACAGAAACTGTAACTTGCAAAATTTTTTATACTGAGAAATGAAATACCTAAGTAAAAATCATTCTACAAGGTAAGGTTACCTTAAAAATCTATCTACTAATGCATCGAAACGGGATATCTGTTTAGAATGTTGAGAGGAATCTCTAGAAGTATCATAAAAATCTGTTCCATTCAGGATATTCCTTGTAATTTAAAGAAAAATATAGCCTGCATCTACTAAATGTCTCTGTAACTGAAGGCAGACAAGGGAAAAGTTGGTATAACAGTATTTTTATAAGTTACTATTTTATTCTGTTACAAACACAAATACTGAGACTCACCTAATTTCTCCAAGTACTCCTCGTCAATGCTCATCATCTGCTCGTAGCTAATGTTAGTAAACAACCACACGTACTTATGTAGCCTCAAACTCTTCAGCCATTGGGCCACCGTGGACATCCCCGGGAACTCTGTAAACTTATTTGACCTTAAGTCATCCAATCTCGTCTCACTCCCCGTGGTCCCATACATAATGATAGGCCTCATCTGTTGTAAGCTATGTTCGCTAGATAAAGAGAAGCTTCTAGGTTTCTGGACGAACGGTTCATCTGTTAAATTCTCCGAAGAAGATGACATGTGAGTGAAATTAGTAGACGGAGGAGTTAAACTGCTGGACCTTTGCGATTTTGGTTGGGCTACAGCTAGGTCAAAGTTTAGTTTGTCTCCTTCTAAGCTTATGTCGACGTCTCTTCCGTTCTTTGAAAAGGATTCCTGTAAGAGGTCTGTGGAGAATGTTAGTTGTTCGATTGGGTCTGTGATGTGTCGAAACTCTAGGTTCTTTCCGACTGTGCGACGAAAGGCGGCCACGCCCCAGATGTTGTGGTCTGGTAGCAGGCAAGGCTCGCGCTGTTGCCAGACGGACTCTGGATTGCGGTTGCCAGACATGTTGTTTTCGAGGTAGTGTAGCCATTGGGTCAGCGTTCTGGAAGGTGTGATGATCAAGGATCAATAGTAAGGAATTAAAAGAGAGTAAGTTTTATTTTCGGTCCTGTAAGGCGAGAGCAGGACGAAAGAAACGTTGGTTCAGCAGAAAAAATACACCCGGTGTTCCCCTACGATTTTCAGCACAACAGCCTACATTTGGTCTACCTTTGATTCTTTGAGGCTATTCAGAAGGGAAGCCTAAGCCGGCAATTCAACTTTTGCTTTTTAAGTGAGATAACCGATAAACCTACCTTTGGTCCTGTGAGGTGAGAGCGGGATGCACGAGCAGGTAGCTAAGCAGCTGTCTGCACAGCTCGGGCGCGGTCCGTCTAGGTGCGTCTACGCAGCGCTGCACGAGGCGCGGCGCGGCGTTTAGGTACGCCTCCTTGCACGGCACGTTGTCCGTGCGCAGCAGGGGGAGCAGGGTGATGAGTTTGCGGAGGGTGTCTCCTGCAACAGAAGAGAACAGGTTTAATATAAGTAGCTAGCCAAAAAAAAAAAATTTTTGATTAAAAAACTCCTGCTCAAAAGCTGAAAAGAAACCTTTTTTGCTAAGCTCTACTATAACATTATATGGCTTACTTTATATTTACATCATTATCACTAATAGGGAGTTTACTTTTATTAATTTATGTAAGAAGGTGAATTAACAAAAACCTTTTTTAAACACATAGTTTTAGCATGTGTTTCTGTAGTGTTATAACATAACTTATTCCAACAAAATTTACATATAGATTTGATACTTTTTGATTTGAAGTTAGAAAGTTGCTGTTGTATTTTATTCCTTAGTGACACTTTTTGAATAAAGATTTTTTCTTTATTATTGACATAGTGTTTTTTGTTTATCATTAGTAAAATACACATGACGAGCTGCACATAAAAATACATTTAAAAAAAACTGAGGCAGAGAATATTTGGTCGGCTACTTGGGTACGACGTATGCAGGGTTGCTAACTGTGATTAGAGGAATACAGCTGTACATCGGTCTCTGTCTAAGTGGCGTTCAATAGGAAATACCTATGTTCAATATTAGAGTGACGCGGGGTGATATTGATACTGGTACTGAATAGTGAACTATCCCATAGGCAAGAACATCCCCATGAACCATAATTTCACGCTTTTTATTAATAATAATAAAAGTTTTTATCTAATTGTATTTTCATATAAATCATTGGTATAAAGGTAGAAAAATATTTTTCACGCCACTGCTCGGAAATATGGCCAAAGAAGGATCGAAATCAGAATAGAAAGTTGCTCTTAGTAGTACAACACAAAAACAGTCCAACAATGTTGAGTTGCAAAGTAAAATGGAGTGTTTTTAGACCAGTTTACTTTCTACTCTGCTATTGGTCGGTTATTTATGACATTAGTAACTCGTTCGGAAATAAATAAAAAAATGTTTGACAAATATGACATTAGAACGTTTAATTAAAAAATTAAAACGTCAAATCCGCTCAGTGAAAGTGTATTTTTGCGATTGTAAACGTGTTTTTATGTAAGTTTTTAAGGCGTACGTGAAAAACGCCTTTGCATCTTTAAATAAGGTAAAAATTAAAAAAGTTAAAGAGGCGGGAATGAAAATTACTTCTGTTCTTTTAATTGGAAACAAACGCTAAACTTTTGAACTTTTGATTGGAAATTTGTACGATATTCAACAAAAATGAGTGATACAAGTACAGATATGGATCTTACACCGCCTGAAATTCAGGATACGGCAAAGTCGGTAATTCGGAATTTACTGCCAATAAAATCCCGTCGCAAATATCAGAAAGTGTATGAAAATTTCAAAGCATGGCAAATAAATAAAAAAACGAACTCTTGACACAAAATACTAATATAAATGTTCCGGGAAAAAACATTTCCTTGTCATTCAGCAACTGTCCTAATGCTAATATCAATATTACTTTTAATTAAACTGTGTATTATGTCCTAACCTGTTTTATTTCCTTACATTAGGCGTGAAAAGCACATAGTATTGCCTCGGTAGAAAGTGCAATAGATGGACTCGTACTTTCGAGGGCCTCCGCTACGCGTCGGCCCTCGAACTAACTCGTCCATCTATTGCTTACTTTCTGTACAGTCGCCATCAGATATATGGTAGCGGTCAAGCTACTCAAATATTTCGGAGCAGCATTAAATTTCAATATATTAATTACACTAGATAAGGTCTTTAATATCGGCCCATATAATTCGTCATAAATTTAGGAGCAGCGACTTTTCAATAAATTCGTAACATACAATTAGGTCAAGATATCGGAACGGATAGAAGTCAAAAATATCGAAGCAGCCAGGATGATCATAAAGATAGGAACATTTATGCAAAGTATACCTTAAGTCTGTGTCACATAGTTCAAAATACTTTACGGTGGACCCATTAAAATAAGGTTTCAGACACGCATGATTAATATGTTGTCAACAATTTGAATTAAGAATAGAGTGGATTATTGTGACATGCTCAGAAAAGAGTGTGGACTTGTCATCGTGACAAATATATTTATGTCTCTATCGCGAATTGAAAGGATATTTTAACTAGACCCCCCTTACTAATAAACGTTGAATAACAGTGGAACACTGTTCTGTCCTTATCTGTCATGGTGAAATTTGAATTCGACAGATAAGGACAAAACAGTGTTTAATTATTCCACTGTTATTCAACGTTTATTAGTAAGGGGGAATGTCTTTAAAATCGATGTTTTTATAACAGCAATAAATCGCAATGGTACTTGAAAACTTCTCATGTAGGGTCACCGGGTTAACAGTGAGTTGCTCGTACACAGTGGGTCACGCACACACTGAAAATACGCACAGTCCTTTTCGATGCTTTCTCGGCGCAAAAGACGCCACCTGGTGACACGTTCCTACTCGCTCAGTGCCCGTTCGGCAGCGCGAGCGCAACGACGTGGAGAAGTGCAATTGTGTATCGGCCGCGAGGCGCACACATTTACGTAAGTTCGAATTTTATTTGTATTTTCTAAAAATGATACGATACAATTTTAAGTAGAAGTTTTCGGTTGAGTTGATTAATAAGCTATCTGAGAGTGTTGTTTATTTTCTCTTTGAACAGTTTTTTTTTTTTTGTTAAATTGGTGCTAGGGTTGACAGTGGGTCAAGTGGATCGGGTACATAGTGGGTCGTGACCCACTGTGTACCACGACTATCGATATTTCTATAACAATAAAAACTTTTTTTTTATTTACAGAATGCCAAGAAAAAAGAATCTGCCAAGGGAAATTGGCACACATAATTCAGAACAAATGAGGTGCGCTCTAAATTCTATTAAAAATGGTCGCAGTATTCGACAAGCTTCTGAAGATAGTGACATACCTTTTTCTACGTTACAAAGATATTACAGTAAAATAAAAGATAAAGAAAATGAGGATGTAAGTAGTGTGCGACTGACCCCTCACTACTCTGTGAATAAAGTAATCTCGGACGAAGAAGAAATAGTTTTTAGCCTTATAGCTACAGACACTCCAGAAAAAATGCTATAGATGAACAAAAAAAAGCCGTCAAAAAGAAGAAGGATCTTAAAATAAAAACTAAAGCAAAAAAGGTGGTTCGGCAGGTTTTATAGAGTGATTCGGATGATGAGTCTATTGCATTACAAGACGATTCCAGCGACGATGATATTTGGCCTGAGGAAAATGTCGATGAAGACGTAGTAACAGAAGATTCTTTAACCAAACCAATTTCACCACCAAAAGCGGGACAGTATGTGCTGGTAGAATTTACTACAAAAAAAAACAAAAAGTTTATTATGTAGCCAAAGTTCTGGAAGAACGCAATCGATCGTTGGAGGTTTATGTTAATTTTTTGAGGCAAAAAAAACAGGGACTGTTTTATTTGCCGAGTGTCCCCGACGTTTCCTACGTGAAATATGATAGTATTAAACTTATTTTCCATCCAGACCTCTAAAACGCACTACACGGTGGTGATGGGCGACTTCAACGCGAAGTTGGGCATGAGAGAAGGTAATGAGCTGAGAGTGGGACACTTTGGTGTTGGCAGGCGAAATCCCAGGGGCCAGCGGTTGGCTGAATTCTTGGAGAGGGAAGGACTCTTTATGATGAATTCCTTCTTCAGGAAGAAGCCACATCGCAAATGGACCTGGATTAGCCCGGACGGGTCGACAAAAAATGAGATAGACTTCATCTTGTCTACCAAACGCCACATATTCAATGATGTCTCTGTGATCAATAGGCTAAAGACTGGCAGTGATCACCGAATCGTAAGAGGCACATTGAATATCAACACAAGGCTTGAAAGGTCACGACTGATGAAGTCTACGCTCCGTCCAACCCCAGTCCAATGCCAAAACCCCGAAACCTTCCAGCTCGAACTCCAAAATCGCTTCGAATGCCTAGCAGAATGCGAGTCTACGGACGATCTGAACAACGGGTTTGTACAGGCTGTCCAAGCTGCTGGGTCGAAGTTCTTTAAGACCCGCAGCCAGAAAAGAACCCAAAAACTCTCAGACCACACTCTTAAGATCATGGACGAACGGAATGAAATGCGGCTGCAGTCTTCAGTGGACATGCAGAAGTACAGGGGGCTTAACAGACAAGTCTCTAAGTCATTACGGACAGACCTGCGCACCTTTAATACTTCGCGTATTAAAGATGCTATCGAGCGAAACAAGGGCTCTAAGGTGTTCGCTAGGGATTTGTCTGTTGGGCAGACCCAGTTGATGAAACTGAAGACCGAAAATGGCACCGTAATTTCGTCCAAGGCCGAGATTTTGAGTGAGGTTGAGAAGTTCTACGGACAGCTGTACAAATCAACTCGACCCGTTGAAAGTTTGGCTACAGATCCCAGAGCCAAACTCACCCGACATTACACCGAAGACATCCCGGACGTCAGCCTGTACGAGATCAGAATGGCCCTGAAGCAACTGAAGAACAATAAGGCGCCAGGGGACGACGGAGTTACGGCTGAGCTTCTGAGAGCGGGTGGAATGCCGATACTTAAAGTCCTCCAGAAGCTCTTTAACTCTGTTATTCTCGAAGGCGGTGTTCCAGAGGCGTGGACCAGAAGTGTGGTGGTCTTGTTCTTTAAGAAAGGCGATAAAACCTTATTGAAGAACTACAGACCCATCTCACTTCTGAGCCACGCTTATAAGTTGTTTTCAAGGGTCATTACAAATCGACTCTCACGCAGGTTCGACGACTTCCAGCCTCCTGAACAAGCCGGTTTCCGGAAAGGCTTTAGTACCATAGACCACATTCACACGCTGCGCCAGATTATACAGAAGACTGAAGAGTATAATCGGCCCTTATGTCTAGCGTTCGTGGACTATGAGAAGGCCTTCGATTCGGTCGAGACATGGGCGGTGCTCGAGTCACTACAGCGGTGCCACATCGACTATCGATATATCGAAGTGCTGAAGTGTTTGTACAAAAATGCCACTATGTCAGTCCGGCTCCAGAACCAGAGCTCGAAACCGATTCAGTTGCAGAAAGGTGTGAGACAGGGAGATGTCATATCTCCGAAACTGTTCACCGCTGCACTGGAAGATGTCTTCAAGCTTCTGGACTGGGAAGGACTTGGCATCAACATCAACGGCGAGTACATCACTCACCTTCGATTCGCGGACGACATCGTAGTCATGGCAGAATCGCTAGAAGACTTGAGTAAGATGCTCGGAGACCTCGATAGAGTTTCCCAACAGGTGGGCCTGAAAATGAACTTGGACAAGACGAAAGTCATGTCCAATGTTCGCGTTTTGCCAATACCGGTTCACGTGGGGAATTCTCAACTTGAAGTTGTTGATCAGTACGTATACCTGGGACAAACTGTCCAACTAGGTAAATCCAACTTCAAGAAAGAGGTCGATCGCCGAATCCAACTCGGATGGGCAGCGTTCAGAAAGTTAAAGCGGATCTTCTCGTCCAAAATATCGCAGAGCCTTAAGTCGAAAGTCTTCGACCAGTGTGTGCTGCCAGTGATGACTTATGGATCAGAGACTTGGCCGCTGAATGTGGGCCTCATAAATAAGCTCAGGGTCACTCAGCGTGCAATGGAAAGAGCTATGCTCGGAGTTTCTTTGCGCGATATGATCCGTAATACGGTAATACGCCAGAGAACCAAGGTAACCGACATAGCTCAGAGAGTTAGCATGCTGAAGTGGCAATGGGCAGGCCACATAGCTCGGAGAACTGATAACCGTTGGGGAAGAAAAGTTCTCGAGTGGCGGCCCCGCACCGGTGGACGGAGTGTTGGACGGCCTCCCACCCGGTGGTCTGACGACCTGGTTAGGATCGCGGGGAGCCGCTGGATGCAAGCGGCTCAAGACCGTGACTTGTGGCGCTCTTTGGGGGAGGCCTTTGTCCAGCAGTGGACGCCCCCGGGCTGATGATGATGATGATGAAACTTATTTTACCTAAACCAGTGGTGGGTTAGGCAGCAATCGTACTATTCTTTCTCGAAAGATTTCTCTAACATTAATGTTCGTTAATCAGTACCTAGGTATTATTTTAGCTTTTAAGAAATGACTGATTGTAACAAAAACACGGGTTAAAAATTATGTCTATTAGTTTAAGAAGTTGATCTCTGTTGAGTTTAAAAGTTTGATCTCTTTATTTTGTTTAGTAAGTACCTAAGCAATGACTGATTGTCACAAAAACACGGGTTGTAAATTGATCTCTATTAGGTTAAGAAGTTGATCTCCGGTTAGTGTAATAGTTTGTTACAAAAACACGAGTTAAAAATAGATCTCTATTATTTTAAGAAGTTGATCTCTGTTTAGTTCAAAAGTTTGATATCTTTATCATTACGTATTTTATTATCCCTTTAAGTTTTATTTCTTTCTTTTAATAAAAAAGTTACAATTTATGTGCGTTTCATTTATTCTAGCATGCTGTTAGCCATCTGACTTTCCTTGGCCCACTGTGTCCTACCGGGTGACTCAGTGTAACCCACCCCTGGTACACAGTGGGTCATTTCTCACTTTTTTTAAAAAACCATCCCGACTCCAAATTAATTATACTAGGAGTTTTTAAGTGTAATATAATGAAACTTAAATAAATTATGCATGTATTAGTCCAAAAATAATGTAATTCGAACAAATAGTTTTCGAGATATGTTGGCTGAAAAAAAGGGTGATCCACTGTCAACCATGTTACCCTATCTAAAATACTCACTCACCCACAATAGTGGTCAAAATTATCTTTGACATTGACAACTTAAGTCAATAATATACCTACCTACTCATGGACAAAATTAGCAGAACGACGAAAAAATAAAAATAAGCTCAATTTGTAGCTTATTCAGTAAGCTGCAAACTCAGCCTATTTTTATATTTTTGCATGTTCCGCTAATTTGGTCCATGAGTGTAGTAACGAATTCAAATATGAACTATGTGACAGAGACTTAAGGTATATTTACCATAAATGTTCCGATCTTTATGATCATCCTGGCTGCTTCGATATTTTTGACTTCTGTCCGTTCCGATATCTTTACCTAATTGTATGTTACGAATTTATTGAAATGTCGCTGCTCCTAAATTTATGACGAGTTATATAGGCCGATATTATAGACCTTATCCAGCGTAATTAATATATTGAAATTTAATGCTGCTCCGAAATATTTGAGTACCTTGACCGCTACCATATATCTGATGGCGACTGTACCTGGGCTACAATGTACTATAGAACAATGACATATTTAAGTAAAACAAGGTTTTATTGTGACAACACTATACTTCACACAATATAGGTATCATAATAGTTATCATGACCAGTGATCGTACTTTTGGTAGCATTTTCGGTGCAGTGCTAGGGTTGTCAGTAGTATATACTAACTATATATTAGCATAGACAGTATAATATAATGGCAGTGCATAAATATAGAACTCATTTTGCATCTTCACTGACGTCCTGTCAAGTGCTAACAACGGTTGCGTTGATTTTGTGTGTAAAATAAGCAATGATTATTAACTGATTAAACACAGTGATTAAGGAAAGGTTCTTCAATATTTTGTTCCTATTGTGCTAAAAAATGACACGATCGAAACATGTTGTGACGAGGTAAATGAAAACCCGCACGCATATTGAGAAATCTAATAATTATTCTGTTTATTCACATGCTTTATTAAAAGATTAAGTACGTAGATTTGGATATGATTTTCAACGACCACATAATATTACATAATTTTATAATTATGTCAATCATATTACACACGCCGACAACCCTAGGTCGCTGTCGTGTGTCATTTGACGTCATCGCACCAAAAATGCTACAAAAAGTACGATCACTGATCATGACGCAAACGCACTGAAAGCAGAGGCGGAAGCAAAGGCGTTTTTAGTATGGGAAGGTGTCCATCACACTGGTTTAAAGGCCATAATTACTACAAACAACCATCTTTTTACAACATAAATATGCCAATGAGAAACACACCAATCAGTGGACAAAATTAAAGAATGCAACATGGAGCCAGCATGTGATTTGACACAGAGGGTTCACTAACTGACTCTCTAAAGGATTAAGCATTGTTTAATTTCACAAGTCACAAAAACAAAGTCGAAACTCTAACCTACTCTGATTCACCACAAGTACCACAACATAAATCCAATGTAGTGTTTTTCCTTCAATGTACTTTTATTGTTACATATTTACACGAGTACATTAATTATTGTCTGGCTTGATTAGGTGATGAACTGATTTACATTTGTAATTGGTACTAACAAGAACAAAAAACCTTCCTGAAGCTAGCATGATGTCACTAATAATCAGGAAATATTGCATTCTGTAAATCAACTTTACCACTACTGTTAGTTGTATGAATGAATAAAATGTTTTGTGAAACTACCCACAGTAAGTAATAATAATATTTGTAAAATTTTAGGTCTTCAAGAAACCAGCAAGATAAATTGTGTATCAATGATTTCAGGATATAAAATTTAACTACATATAAATCATTATTTAAATTCACTTTACAGACATGTATTTTAAGCAATTTTCATTCCAATACAATTCCCATTGAATGCCAATAAAACCAGAGACCGGAAAACCCCTTTATTTGATTAAGTCTATCAATCGGGTAATACATCATATGCTCTCCATATCAATAGGCTTACCCTAATGATATGGAAACTGCTTAAAACTAGTAACTACAACCATTGAGGTTACCAGTTTCGTAGGGAATTCGGATTTAAGCACTTACATTACGTTAATGTTACCCTATCCGTTGACTCTGTTTTGCAGATTAGTGTGATTGGTTGGTTTCAAGCCTGTGCAAAAATATTTTGTATGGACTCCACAAAGAGATTATAAGCTTGAAGCCATTCAATTAACACTTTATAGGGAAAGCCTAACGAAGGTTTTAAGGAATTGGTAAGCGCATAATCAAATTAATTGTATCGTAGGGGCTTTTCATTGGGGTTAGTCGAAGATATGCTTATCACATTGTTGGGGTTTGTAAAAACCAGTCAATTATATACCTACCCTAATGAAAACCCTTTCAAGGGTAAGCGGTCCCGGTCCTTGAACGAAACTGGACAATTTTCACAAAAAAAAATGGTTTTCCTATACATAGCTACCTAGTCAGGCCATAAGTTCTGTTACTAAAGTTTATTACAATTTAAAAAATAAATTAAAGGAGTTTTACATAAACTTGTATATTAATCAAAACTTTGATTTATAAAAAATAAAAATAAAAATAAGGAATTCTAAATCTATTTCAATTATTTGATGTACGAGCTTGAAGTATTCCCATTTGGGACTAGAAAATCATAGTTTAATTTACACACGACGATGATACTGGTAACGGCCACAACTTTTGTGAGAGTTCTTGTACAGAGTTCAAATTTACGTGCCATATTGAACAGACTTTTAGCTTTAAATTATGATACAAATGTATTTCAAGCAACCACCGGTCAATCTTGATGTCTCTTTAAATTGACTTTATGATTTCACGACAATTTGCAGTAATACGAAAAACCAAATCTCTTGCTTCATAAGCTGGAATTGAGTCTTGTTGAGAAATATAATGTTGGTCTCTAAACATACACAGAGATAGGAAGTTTTATAATATTAAACAAAAAAAAATCTGTGGTTAACAAAAACTAGTAACTTTTAAGCGTTTTTAAAAAGTGAAATTTACAAAATAGTCATGCATAATTTTATCGATCCCGGCTGTGAATGCTAAAAGATCGTATCAGAAATTGCGGCGAATATATAGAATGATTATTTGTTCTTAAAAAGGTACATTAATTGAGCTTTTAATTTTTATACGTATTGAAATTAAAAAATAAACATTAGTTAGTTTTATTTGACTCAACCTTAGTAACAGAACTTATGGCCAGACTAGGTACAATGTTGAGACATGGATAGTTTGTATTGCACATTCCTAATGTTAGGTAGCCACCAAACTGCCTGCTTGATAATGGAGTCTAGTGATAACTCATTATTTGGTTTTTACTATATCATACAACAATTAATGCATATTGCACAAACAACAAATATAACAATAAGCTCCCACAGCATTTCCTGTGAATGAACAATCACCAGGCAACTACAGATGCAACATTAGGCTCATAAAATAATATGACACACTCTGTATACTCTAAAACCTATATTATTAGGGACCAGCCACGTGCCCTCGCTTTGGTGTATGAGTTTACTGTAACACACATACCTACATTAACCAGAATTTAGTATAGATCAAAATCTTCCATGAAAAATTATGTAACTGATGGTGAAAGTCACATCAAAATCTGTTGTGAGGTTTAGGAGGAGTTAGTGGATATAGTGTACAGACAGAAAGATGCAGAAAGCGACTTTGTTATATACTATGTAAAGACAGAGGATAAGATAAGAGGATATTTTTGACCCCAATGATGGATAATGTGACTGAACCAATCAACGTGTTGAAGTAAATAGAAATTATAGAAATCCCAGTACAAACCCTTGGCACGCAACAGATAAAAATTGAGTACCAAGTTATGGCCCATGTTAAAAATACAGAAGCAGCAAAATAAAGTTTTAGGCATTGTCCTCAGCTTTGTTTTGAATGATTTGAATGATTAATATTATTAAAAGAATCAAAATAGATTATAAATTCAGGTCAGATAGATAGATACCATCGGCCAAAAATTTAGTCTACCTCTCTACAGTTGAAATTAATTGCATGTCAGGATACATCAACTTTGATTTTCCCTTGCAATAATATTATGACAGTGACAAGTGTCAACCCAAGCGATAATTAAATCTCACAGAAACTTTTGTCAAAAACCAGTAGACCACTTTCTAGGCTGACCTACCTACTCATAAAAAATAATATGTATAGTTAATAACTTCTACTTTGTATTTTTTATGTACCTATTTAAGATAAGAATACATGACAATCCCAACTTTCATTCAGTGTAACACATTCAACAAGTTATATGTGCGTCAATTCTGTTATGAATCATTGTTATATTAGCTTTATCATTATATTAGCGTCCCCTCCTTGCTTCTCTTCAGTTTTTGTATTATAAGTGTTTGGTAACAATCATGCATAATCCAAAATTTATCATACCCTCTTAAATCACTATTTATTGAAGAAAACTGCACTAAAATCCATTGTGTAGTTTAAAAAATCCAAGCATATTATAATATACAGACGGACAAATGGCAGAAAACTACTGTTTAATACCATATAAAGACTGTAAATATGTGTAAATTGTACATATTTCTAGATGTATAAAACAGTTTTTATCACATGAAGATAAACGCCATCACCTAATTTGAGTGTCCATCTTAGTGGGTTGAAAATACAACAAAAGTACAGTGCAATAAAACAGCCTTCAGCGTTGTTTTTATCTCTCACTCACTTGCATTGATTCATCCATCCTATCCATTGCCGATACTTAAAAAAATAATTTTATTTTAGTGCCATCAAATGGTATATGTGAACAGAGGCTCAACAAAAATTGCCAAGATCAGACAAATAGTATTATGCTGGGGCTCAGGTGGCAGAGACAGGGATGTTGGCACTTATCAAATTATCAATATTGTATACCTGACTGTCCCTAAATGTTGCTGGATGTACACACTCAGGGCAGCAAAATTTTTGTTAGTGACCTGGATGAGTACACCTGTTTTCACGATCAGAGAGGTAAGAACCCCTGTATTCCCAATAATTACTCCAAGGAGTAGCTTTGTATGAAAGCAGTAAGAAGCTGTTCAAACGAATAACCGCCGTGGAAGTTTTCGACTTACCCTCTTCATCGTCATCTTCTATTCTCGCGGCGAGCAAGGTAGCAAGAATGGCCTCGTCGTTGGCTTCCCTCTCTAGCCTCTCGTCCAGGCCGTGGTCTCGGAGCGCGGCGTCCACTGCTCGTTGGAGCAACTGAAGCCCAGGCCACGGCACGCGCTTGGCGAGCGCGCAAGCCACCACGGTACGTTCGCACGCGCCCCACTGCTCAAACACCCCCGCAACGCCGCCCAGTTGCTCGTAAAACGTGCCGTTCATGTTAACAGCATAGCACGTTACTAAGAGATTTGTTTGTGTTCACACGTCAAAGGTTCCTGACAGCTGATCGAGCTCGCCGCGAATTGCAGTGCCAGCGTCGTGTCCGTTGGGACGCTAAGGTTGCTAGAATGACGGTTGGCCTGAGACGTTGCACTCGCGCTAATTTTGAGGATAATTTACAGGTAGATTGAAACAATTGTTATTTTTGAGACGGACGGTCGTCTAACTTCCAAAATCCAAAATGGCTGACTGGCGGTGTTGCAGTAACAAAAAAATACAAGAGATTTAGGAAATAAACAGTGAAATAAGTTTTTAGCATTCAAATAAAAGAACTGAAAGTGCGTGACACTATTGTTTATATTTCACACTTCGATAAGACTATTGGTCATTATTTTGTGCAAAATAGATAAACGCATTAAGTTAATCCATTTTAGGTTTGCTACTTGACGCTAGATGGCAGCATCAGTTACGATCCTTATCAACCCAAATGCGTGTTATTCTACTCAGCACTAGATGGCGCAGAGTGTTTCAAAAACTACTACAACATAACGTAGTAAAATAATTCTGGTTTTCAAGTTAAGTGACATGCGCCTGCGCCTCTATTCTAGGCGGTAAAATCCAAATCGTATTGGACCTCCGTTAAGGTATTGTTTTTAATGCCCGGTTCCAATATTCAGGAAACGAATCGTTTTCCTTACGCGCCGTAGCGTTATTGCATTTGCTACGTACGAAATGTATGAAACTTTAACGAGGCGTGAGGAAAACGATTCGGTTCTTGAATATTGGAACCGGGCATAAGTCGGCCACCATTACTGTCAAGAAAATAAGAGCTATCAAAATGTTGACAAAACTATATTGTTTAATTGAGTTGAATAGAGGCCCTGTCATTTATAATTAAAAAATATATCTGTTAGAGCCTGGAACTTATACTAGAAATAAGATTGGAAACTCCTGTGAACAAAGATATAAGAAAATGAATAAATGGTTGGTAGGAAATTCGCACTGCAGAGTCAATACCCAACTAGCAAAATTTCGTCATATAATGGTCGCGGCAACGTAACATATTCAGACTTTTAGCTTATGACATTAGTCATATAAATGTAATGAAAATGTTTATAGAACGCGATTTGGGCCCATTTTACTCTGCGTTTCAGTCATATAAAAGTCATTTAACTGCAACCGCCTGCCACTTATTGATCGTATAATAATCGCCAACGTGACTATATTATAACTAATTGGCTGTATAACAGCGAACTATACGGCTTTTATATGAATTTTAATCATATAAGAGACATATAATTGTTGAGTTAGTTGTTTATTAGTTATATAATTATCATAGATGGAACTACGTTATGACTAATTTGACATGTTATTGATAATTATACGACGTAATAGTGGAATAAAAGTAACGTCCTGGAAGGCTAAACAGCAGAAGAATTGACATCTCATACTACAGGAACTTAGTGATTTGAGTGAAAATAAATGTCGGTGAGTATGATTTCTAAGAAATATATGGCCATGTTGACATTATAACTCGAACGGTATTATGAATGCTGTTAAATTCGACTTAATGGTGGAAATGTGTTGCGAAGGCCACTTTATTGATAAAGTATACTATGTTTAATTGTAAATATTTAACGCCCCACAATAATAATAAGTTATTTAAATTTATTTTAAATAAATATTTTGATTTATTACGTAAGATGCGTATATATATATCATTTATACGATTAATATGTCATATAAATGATTCTTATATGTATAGCAAGTTTAGCGGTTAAAGCGCCATGACACCTATGTTGCGTATATTTTAGGGTTCGTTGCAGTGCTGAATAAGATACTTCTATGTAACATGATCTATAATTCGCGTTTATATGCCTTCATGCAGCATATACAGCACAATAGCCATATAATAGCAACCATATTTCATTTACTTGAGCAAAGGGTATATAAGATGTTATTACTCGACCGAATAGTCACATGAGCGTCGTATAGAGGTAGATTATTCAGCATTATTTTATATGACTCTTTAGTAATAAAAAGACGTCGAGTAAACGTTTACTCAGCATCATAGTATGACTTTAAACCAAAGTGCTGAATAAGATACTTTTATATAACATGATCTATAATTCGCGTTTATATGACTTCATGCAAAATATACAGCACAACAGCCATATAATAGTAACCACATTACTTTTATTCGACTCTGCCTGGCATGTCATAAGTCAGCTATATAAGTTACTGTTACTCGAGTAAAAAGTCATATAAGCGTCTATTAAATGTGTCTTATTCAGCAATTTTTTATATGACTCTTAAGTCATAAAAGGAAGTCGAATAAACGTGTACTCGGTATCATAATATGACTGTAATGCTGAGTAACTAAAATGCTGCATAAGCTGGTTTTATACGACAGCTTCTGTATAATTCGCGTTTATATGACTTTAATACGATTTATTAGCTGAATAATCTCAATCTTATATGACTACTTTGCTAGTTGGGTAGGTACTTAGATACCTATCATAGTTGCAAAGAAATCTTTGAGCTACTAATGCCTCTATTTGGGAAAGTCCAAAACTAAAAGATCATGCAAAACTTTCAAAAGAAACCTACCGACTTACCTAACTGTTTCTGTCTTTTCAAGTGCATTCATTCAGACAATCGCAGTTTCAACGTGATTTAAGAATAAAGAATTGCATAGCCTATTCTCTGAATAGCTGGTTGCAAGTTCCTATGCGTATATAGTAAAGGTTTAAAATTGCGTCAAAAACTTGAAAAACCTTTTGAATGCGGGATTATCCACGAATTGTACAATCCAAGACCACCGCGACGTGTCGTCGCCCGTTTTGTCACACAGACAGACAAAAAATCTCTAAGGCGGTAGGTAGCTAATCTACTGTTCTGTTATGCACGGACGGACGGGATGAAAAGGTAAAATCCGATCCTGGCGACGAATTTTACTTACTTACCTACATAGAAAAGTTTGCGAAAGAATTTAAAAATCAAAAGCTAAGGTCCTAAGCATGGAGTAGAAGCATATAGAATGCCAGACTTGGCTGAAACTAGGACGTTTACTTATTTCTACAATCATGATAAATGAATAGAAACACGGGTCAACAATATAACCTCCCACGGTAAACACTTATCACACATAAACACAACGTCCCTTTTTAGTTTTACTGAGAATATGCGAACACCTTTTTCATTTTATTTTTTTAATCTTACATTGATCGGCAAGAGGAACTCCAAGCGCAGACTTAAATAAAAATATCTCCTCTCCTCTCCTCTCTACCAGAAAATCACAAAGCACCCCGAAAATTCCGAGCAAAGTAACAGTTGAAAGCCCTTAATTTTATATGGCGTAACAGGGAAACACAATAGCTGGCCATAGACAATACTGGAGCGGATTATGTCCAAGGATTATAATTTTATCGTTCGTTTGGTCCTTTGGATAATTTTTACCTACGCACGCTACGATAAGTACCTGCTTTTTACTTGTTTCAGTCATATTTCTTGATTTTAATTTAGGTATTTCATGTACCTATTAGTACACACAAGAATCACAATTCTAATGTATCATGTAGCTTTCGCCCGCGACTCCGTCCGCGTACAAGATTATTGCCGCTATTCCCTCGGGAACTGTTCATTTTATTAATACACAAAAGGCGAAATTAATGCCGTAAGTTCTTCTCTACCCGTTAACCTTTAGGCAAAGCAGAGATAGATTGGAGTGGCGGTGCAACATAGGGTCTCACTATGTATACATAATAATTTTAATAATAAATTTAATCTTTCAGGGTGACAGTCTGAGCATCTTTCAGGGTGACAGTCTGAGTCCTTTGTGGTTTTGCCTAGCCTTGAATCCTCTTAGCTCTTTGCTGAAGGATTCCGGGCTTGGCTATCGACTTCGTAGAGAGGCTGAAATCATTTCCCACTTATTGTTCATGGATGACCTCAAACTGTTTGCATCGAAGCGCCAAGATCTTATCGCACTATTAAAAATCACACAAGACTTTAGTAGTGCGATCAAGATGGAATTCGGTGTAGATAAGTGTGCGGTCATGCATGTTCAACGAGGGAAAGTTGTAAATTCTTCGAATTTGCAGCTTTCAGAGACAATGACTCTCAGATCTCTCTCCGAAGTTGAAACCTACAAATATCTTGGTATGTCACAGTCTTTAGGTATTGTGGACAGCGATATCAAGCAGTCAGTGAAGGAACGCTTCTTCTGTCGCTTGACAAAAGTTCTTAACAGTCTTTTGTCGGGTGGCAATAAGGTGCGCGCCTTCAATGGCTGGGTGATGCCGCTGCTCACATACTCCTTTGGCATACTAAGGTGGACTCAGACTGAGCTGGACGCCCTGGATAGGAGGGTCCGTCTACTGCTTAAATCACATCGCATGTTGCACCCACGCTCATCTGTTATGAGATTGTACATCCCGAGGAAATGTGGAGGTCGAGGCATTTTAAATGCTAAGAATCTCCACAACCGCGAGGTGTGCAATCTCAGGGATTATTTTCTTCGCACTGAGTGTGGGATGCATCGTGATGTGGTTGCAGTAGACAGAAGCCTCACGCCTCTCTCCTTGGCAAACGAGAACTGGCGCAGACCAGCGGTGTTGAGCACTGAAGACCGCAAGAACGTATGGAAGAGCAAGGAGCTACACGGACGCTTCTACCGGGCCCTAACAAGGCCCGACGTAGACTTTTTAGCGTCCGTGAACTGGCTACGGTTCGGTGACCTCTTTGGGGAAACCGAAGGTTTTGCCTGTGCAATTGCTGACGAGGTCATAATGACGAATAATTACCGGAGATATATTCTGAGGATGGCACGGTTGACATTTGTCGAGCATGTCGTTGCCCCGGCGAGTCCCTCAGACATATAATTTCCGGTTGTTCGCATTTGGCCAATGGTGAGTACTTGCACAGACATAACCTCGTGGCCAGGATCATCCATCAGCAACTTGCTCTTCAATACGGTCTTGTTGAGTTTGAAGTGCCGTACTATAAGTACACACCGACGCCAGTTCTCGAAAATGGTCGTGCTACGCTCTATTGGGATCGATCTGTCATCACGGACAGGACTATTGTCGCCAATAAGCCTGATATCGTTTTGACAGATCGATCTCAACGCCGGGCAGTGCTCGTCGACATCACCATCCCGCATGATGAGAACCTCGTGAAGGCCGAGAAGGACAAGCTCAGCAAGTACCTTGACTTGGCTCACGAGGTGACCGCCATGTGGGATGTTGACTCGACGATCATTGTCCCAATAGTTGTTTCGGCAAACGGTCTTATAGCGAAGAGTCTCGACCAACACCTCAAGAGACTCTCGCTAGATGGCTGGATCAAGGGCCAGATACAGAAGGCAGTACTCCTCGACACGGCACGTATTGTGAGGAGGTTCCTCTCTCTGCAGCCCTAACCACCGGTAGCTTGAGCCCTGCCCCGCTGCCGGCGGCATTCGTAGGTTAGGTTTTTTATAATGTTTATTTTTTATATTAGTATTGTTATTTTACTTTTATAATTGAATATTCACTGTAAAAAACCTAATTGTACAGATATAAAATAAATATACAATTTAATACATGTAGTATCGATATGTAGGTGTAAGTACTTATTATAATATATTAAATTAATAAAAATATACTTACATAAATAGCACTGATAAATAAATACACACAACCATAAATATGAAGATACGAGTAAGCACAAATCATTACAGATAAACGTAATCAGAAAATAAAGATGTCAACTCTACCTGCTAAGAAATTTGCGAAGATTCTTTTTAAAGGCGAACTACACTCAGGAGCAAAAATACCGGGTCAGAGTGCGTTTTTCATACTAAAGAGGTTATTTCGAAGCCTTGGTTCCTCGCCAGGGAATGCTTTTAGTCAAATCTGATGATGAATACCCCGAGCATTGATACAGGACTTCCAGAGTGCCTAGGGTACCCAACTGAATGAATCTGCGGTTAACGCCGGAATTGTGCATGTTCAGAAAAACATCTAAAATGGCAATAAAATGTAAGGAAATCTAAGTGCTGGCTTAAACTCTCCCGCTGTTTTGTTAACTGATTGTCCGATCAGTTAGGTCTTAACAAATTTTGACCTCCTCTATTGAACCTTGGAGTATCCACCATTAAACCTCACTCAAAACAACCCCTGGCGAGGAACCAAGGCTTCGAAATAGTCTCGTTTGTATGAAAAACGCACTCTGACCCGGTATTTTTGCTCCTGAGTGTATTTCGGAGCTTGCTTGATATTAAGGGGAAGGTCGTTCCAAAGTAGAGCTGGCTGAATACATTTTAAAGGAAAACATGATTTCCATCTCACTAATTTGCAAACCCAGTTTTTTGTGTGTTGGTATTGCCTTTGCTTTTTCCGTGTAATCTGCGTAACTTTGCTATTGTTCCGATCCCCGCGGCCATTTGAAAGACAATTTTATGCAATACACACATTATACAACAATACATCTTCACGGTTCATTTAAAAAGTCACAATTGATCCAATAAATAACAAAAACTCTTATAAACAATAATGCTTTAACTAAAATAAGACGTTAACCTGTTTTAATCTTTAACTAGCCATTTTAAACTTTATAATGCAATAGCGCCTCATGTTTACTTACGACGTTATTGCTAAGAAAGACAAAAGAAAGTTTATAACTGGGTAGGTAGTATGCAAATATTGTGTGCGAATTTTTTGTTTCGCAAAAGGGTTTGTTTGTTCTCACGTACAATGGCGCTTAGTTTTTGGAAAGTAACGGGCAATATTCAACATTGTCAGTCAGGGCGGCGGAATTGTGAAATTACTTTCTCGTGATATGATTAATCCTAATTTCTATTGTAAAAAAAAACCTAGGTAGGTGTGTATAAGTTTCCAGATTCTGAGACATTTGTGAGACGTTTACGTACAGTTAAGGAGTCTAATTTTTGAGTCACTATGGAACCTTGTCGCATAACGTCAATCATTAATTTTAGCGTAATTTTCTTTCATGTGGCTTGACGTTGTCATTATGACAGGATACCATAGTGGCTCAATAATTAAAGGCCTGCCTACACTGTACGTAGCTAGAGAACGCTGTTCCATGCGTACGAAGTCGCTAGTTCAAAGCAAATATATTTTAGTTTAAATAGGCGTCAATCGATATATTAGATAGATATATAATCTCGGAAACGGTTCCAACGACTTTCTAAGACAGCTGATGTAATGACTATCACTCAAAAAAATGAGAGCCGACTAAGACAGATTTTTTCTTAGTTGGCAAAAAATGAATACAATAGTTAAGATATTAAATAGTTATCTCAACCAAAGCTGATAGTAACAACAGCATTTTCTTTAGTAATTCAACTAACATCTTAGTTGATATATTTAACGTATTAGTAGATGTATCTATCGTCTTGTTAGGCTCGTATGGAATCAATGCACAACAATCACAATCTTGTTAGAAGTAACATTTTTTTTTTCTGTGGCATAGAGGCATTCCTATCTTAGTCCTCAGGGTTGGCAACGCATTTGCAGTCTTAGGCTTGTAGTCTTGTGTATGCGAATGTCTATGGGTCACAGTTTCCACTTACCATCAGGTGGCCTGTGTGTGTGTGTGCTCGTTTGCCTAAAAATCCAGTTATCCAGGTACTATATATGTATAGAATAGAAATAAAATACTTACACCTAATTTTATCCACATTTGGATTACAACCTTGAATATTTAAACGGGACCATGACCCACCATTATTGCATTAAATACAACTTGCATACAAATAACAGTAACGTCGTGTTAACACGGAAATAAAAACCATCTGTCATTACAAAAACATCCCTCACTTAAAACCTACTTTGATTCCTTTCCTCAAAGACCAAAATTGTGTACCATTTGTTAGTGAGCCCGGTCACGTGCCTCTATTTGTTAACCCTTTTAATGCGTAGGTTCTTTTGTGCGAGTGAGCGATCGATCTATCGTGTGATAGGTTATTTGATCACAATTCGGGGATCATTGGGACAAGCTGTTTTGGTGAATTGAGTTGTTATATAACGGGTTTTCATACGAGTATATTATGTTATGTCGCGATTGTTGTTTATGACTGTTATTTTAGCTGGCAACAGCGATTTGTTAGTTCTTTTGTTTCAACATGCAGCTAGTAAGGTTCATTAATGTATTACCAAATCATCACTACATTTGACACACTTTCATTTCACAATGGTCAATGTAATATGTTATGGTTTAAATAGAAACACGTTTTGGCGAAAACAAAGTTTGTCAAATATACTAGGAAACGTTTTTTAAAGTAATTGTAGCAGATATATAGTGTATTTTTGAAGACGACGTAAAAGCCCACGGCTATGAAAGAAACCCCAAGGCAACGATCAAGAACTAGACAGCTCGCTCACCTCGTGAAGTCCGATAGCCCGGCCAACCTCCTGGTGGCGGTAGCTCCTTGATCAGCTGCGTTGCCTAGGTCTTTGTATGCACCAGAAATAGTCCACAACACCAATAGAAAGACACCAAAGCACAGTGTTTAACGTCGCGATAGTATAGCGTGTGCGCGCGTTGACAGCCGATAGCGTATTGACAGCTGCGCGCGGGGTGGAGGTGCAGAGCCTCGTCGGTAAAGCCAAAACACACGGAACAGCTCTCAGCGAGAAACCAATCTAGATTCCATGATAGTTGCCTTTACTATATAATAAATACTAAACATATTCCCCCCCGCTGCGAAATTTAAGATTTCCTGAATATAGAGCAAAAATTACATAGATTTCTACGTAATGATAGATAAGAACAGATAGCATTCCTTTTACATATTTTAACAGCTTACAGAATTTACAAGTTAAGTGCTATTATAGAGTCAAACCGAAACTATCGAATACAGCCTACCTAGAAGTGAAAAAAGATGCTTGGCAACCATAGTTTAAAAAAGTTTTGCATTTAAAGTTTTTATTGTAATATTAATTAAAGAATGGAAAGATTAAAGATTACGATTAGCGCTTAGTTAGTTATGCTATCATCACTTACAGGAAGCACGCAAAGTTTAACGACTGGTCGCTTACAGTCGCGCACTCTACCATCATTCGAGCTCATACGAACTGTTGCGACCCGGACAACTCCATCAAGACCCGGATGGACGTCAATCACGCGTGCCACTGACCAAAGTAACGGTCGCAGGTTGTCGTCCCTCACGAGGACTAGATTGCCAATCTGAACAGGTCGGCTGTTCTCTGTCCACTTGTTTTTCTGATTTAAAGTATTAAGATAGTCCCTATGCCAGCGTTTCCAAAAATCAGAGTGTAAGCGCTGTATTAATTGCCACCGATCGGTAAGGGAACTCCGGTCAGTAGCTTCACTTTTGTCAGGAACAGCGGTTAGCGGGCAAAGTGTCAAAAAATGACCTGGCGTTAAAACAGTGAAATCGTTAGGGTCATTACTAATTGCACAAAGAGGGCGGGAATTTAAGACAGCCTCAACTTGGACTATGAGCGTATGGAACTCCTCTAATGTTAGAAGGTGTTTTCCTACCACTCTCGACAAATGGCTTTTGACGGAGCGGACACCAGCCTCCCAGACACCTCCAAAATGAGGTGAGGAAGGAGGGTTAGTTTTAAATTCGATAGCCTCGTCAGCGGCTGCGACTTCCATGAGCGATGAAAGTTGGTTTTTTGCCCCTACGAAATTGGTGCCGCAGTCGCTAAGAATTAACGAACACCGACCTCTACGGCCTATGAAGCGACGTAGAGCCGCGATGAAAGACTCGGTGGACAGATCATTAGCAATTTCAAGATGTAGAGCTTTGCTAGACAGACAAACGAATAGGCAAAGATAGATTTTTTCAGGTCGCACTCCACGGCGGCGACGACCAAGAATGACCTGAAATGGACCAGCGTAGTCACAACCCACGCGTTGAAACGCTTTGACGGCAGTTACCCTAACGCGAGGAAGGTTCCCCATGAGAGGTTGTGATGGCACAGGTTTGGCGCGAAAGCACGGAATGCACCCTGACAGACGTTTTGTTATAGCTCGACGAGCTGAAAGGACCCAAAAGTTTTGGGCTAAAAGAAACTGGACCATTTGAGGCCCGGCGTGCAACGATTTCTTGTGAACGTCATCAATGATCAACACCGAAAGACGATGGTTAGACGGTAAAAGAATAGGGTGTTTGGCATCATAGTCTAAGTCCGAATGTTGGAGCCTTCCTCCAACTCGAAGCACGTTGTCTGCAGATAGAAAAGGACCTAGTTTGCGAAATGGCTTTGACAAAGACTTATTTTCTTTGAGCGCTCGGATCTCTGTAGAGAAATATGATTTTTGACAGCCTTTCACTAAAGAAAGAAGAGCATCATCCAACTCTCGTTCACATATTGGACCAGAATATGTTCTTTGCTTACGCAAAATACTCAGATACCTAAGTACGGTCGCAGTTACTCGCAGGATTTTCTTCAGAGAAGAGAACCGGAGTAAAAGCTCCTGTATGGAATCAATCTCTTGTGTTACTACAAGAGCTGATTTTCTATCTTCTTGTCGTAATTCTTTTGTGACGTCAGATGACATGGGAAGAGTTGTAGTCCGTGGCCAATGCTGGGAAGGATAAGAAAGAAATATTGGTCCTGACCACCATAGAGGATGGACAAGCAACGCATTTGGTAACAAGCCCCTTGAGGCAGCATCAGCTGGGTTGTCATGTGTGCTTATATAGTTCCATTGCGCGGAAGGTATTTTCCGCTGAATTTTTGCCACCCGATTTCCAACAAATATTTTCCACTTGGATGAATGGGAAGCGATCCAAGAGAGTGTGATAGTGGAGTCAGACCACGCATAGACTGTTTCAATGGTAATCCATGATGACAAATGAGGAAGAACCGCGTCTATAAGATCCGAAAGCAAGCAGCAGGCACACAGCTCCAACCGCGGCAACGTTATCCGCTTGGTCGGCGCGACACGAGATTTAGCACTGACCAGATTAGTAACGAAGGACCCATCTTCCAGCTCTGCTCGCAAATAGGTTACGGCTGCAAAGCCAGAAAGAGACGCGTCCGCGAACCCATGCAGTTGATAAGCAATAGCACGGGGATGGGTGATCTGCCGAGGCACGGCTAGATTCGTCAAATTGTTCAATTGACCCGAAATCTGGCGCCATGTATTTAAAATCTCTGCAGGAGGTTCCTGGTCCCAATCGAGACCCAGGAGCCACAGTTGTTGTATCAAACACTTTGCTAAAAAGATGACGGGGGAAAGCAGCCCCAAAGGATCAAATACCCGAGACAGCTGAGAGAGTATCGTTCGTTTTGAAATCTCTGCAACAGGCGGATGGACCTTATATTGGAACTGGTCAGACGAAGAGTCCCAGTGCAAACCGAGTACTTTTATGACAGCTTGAGAATCTGCATCGAAAGAAGTTATAGTTTGCGTTAAACAATGCTCAGGCTTCAAATGCTGTAACAGCTCTGGGCGGTTGCTCGCCCACTTACGGAGTTCAAAACCTCCTTGGGACAACAGACTAATTAGCTCTCCTTGCAAGGTAAGAGCCTCTTCGACAGAGGACGCACCCGTCGGAATGTCATCAACATAAGTATTTAACGATAACGCTTTGGCAGCTAAAGGAAAGGCTTCACCGTCAGTTATAGCCAACTGCTCGATAGTACGTAAAGCTAAGAACGGAGATGAAGATACTCCGTAAGTAACGGTGTTAAGCCGATAGTCTAAGAGAGGGGCATCGGGGTGAAAGCGCCACACGATGCGTTGAAAGTCTCGGTGTTTGTCCGACAAAATGATGTTCCGGTACATTTGATGGATGTCCGCCGTGAACACAACGTTATGAAGGCGAAAGCGTAAGAGGATAGTTGAAATATCTTTTTGAAGTTTAGGTCCCGTCATCTGTGTGTCATTCAAAGACAGACCTTCTCCATCTCGCGCCGAGGCGTCAAAGACCACGCGGAGTTTCGTTGTAGCGCTACATGGAGACAACACACAGTGGTGCGGAATATAATAAGACTCACAGGCATTAGTGTCAGAGGAAGGGATCTCTGTCATATGACCACTATCTAGATAGTCCTGCATAAAATCGTTATACGATTTACGCAGCGAGGAACAGTTAGATAAACGCGTTTCTAATTTATTAAAACGTCGCACAGCGATGGATCGCATGTTACGAAAAGTCGGTTCAGTATTTTTAAACGGGAGCTCAACTATAAATTTACCGCACGAGTCACGCTTGTAGGTAGAAAGAAAGGACTCCTCACAAGCTGAATCTTCGGGTGACAGTAATTTTTCTATCACGGGTAGATCCTCGATCTCCCATAGACGTTTCAGATCGTCCTCTATATCATGCTTAGATACATGAAGCGTTTGTACAGATGATAGACTAGAGTACAACGAAGGAACATTTTGACGGCAACTAGAGCGACCTAAAAATACCCAACCAAATATTGTATTTAGCCCCACGGGCGACTCATTGTCGCCTGGGATCAATCCTTGCAGAAATATTTCGTTCCAAAGCTCAGACCCAAGAAGGAGGTCAATCGGACCCGGTGTGTGAAAGGTTGGGTCGGCTAACCTTATAAGACCCAACTTTTCCACAAAGTCAGTCTGCACTGTGACGGAAGGCATGTCATCACAAATTTTATTTATTACAATGGCCTCAAACGATAACTCTTTGCTTTGCTGCTGACCTTCCGGCCGAAGAGTGCATTGGACGGTACCCAATACTGGCGTGGAGGCATTACCCAAGCCGAAGACAGATGGGGCGTTACTTGAAATATTAAGGCCCAGGCGATTGGCGAGACTCTGGGTAATATAGTTTGCTTGACTGCCCGAGTCAAGCAGAACTCGAACAGTGTGAAAGGCACGCCATTTGTCTGAAATATCCACGCGCGCAGTAGACAGAAGGACAGTTTTATTTGAGGTACTATTTGTCGAAAGTCCGTGTACTCCAAGCGCGTTCGCTGTGGAGGCGGGCGGCTGAGTTCTATTCTCACTGCGCCCGACCGTATTCTGAAAGTGCAGTAAAGAGTGGTGACGGTGACCACATGCCCTACAACAACTTTTAGACGGACAGTTTGACACCATGTGACCGGTGCGTAGACAGTTGAAACAGAGTTGCTTGTCACTTACAGCTTGCGACCGATTCGCGACAGTTAAATTTTGAAACTCGGGACAGTGAGCAATAAAATGCTTTCGAGAACAGAAAAGACAAGGCGGTGGTGGGGACGAATAGGAAGAGGACTGATGGCCCACCAACGTCGTCGGGTGGTCGCGTCGCGGCGCCGGTGCAGCGCGCTCCGGGCGCGGCGCGAGTGCGGCGGCGGGCCGCGCGGGCCGCTCGGGGAAGGAACCCGCACCGGGTCCCGCGCGCTCCACCGCCGTGCAATAGTTCTCAACGAATGACTCCAATGATCGATAGCTGGGAATGTCTTCCGACGTGACAGTCATTTCAAACTCTTTCCGTACAGACGGGTCCAACTTAAATAGCAGTGTATAAAAGATAACAAAGTCCCACTGATCAATCCGCAGTTGTATTGATTTTAAAATGGCTAAATTTTCTTGAAATGTATCTAAAAGAGCTCGAAAGGCCGACGCAGAGTTATTTTGCAGTTTCACATTAAGTATAGACTGCCATGCCAAAAAGGCTAACTGACGTTTATTTTGATAACGCTTTACTAAAGTTTCAAATGCAATGTCGTAATTATCGGATGAGATAGGAAACGCCTTTATAAGGTTTAATGGTTCCCCTTTTAATGACGAAACTAAATACTGAAACTTTTCTATTTTTGAAATTTCGTTTCTTTCATGTACTAAGGTACGGTACAGATCATAAAAAGTTATCCACAACTTGTAGCCACCTTCGAAAGTGGGAATGTTTATCCGCGGCATGCGAATATGGTACGCCGCGGGAGTATTTTGAGAGACGGCCGTTTGTGAAGGAACCACATAACTAGGTTTTACATCATCCTTAAATAAGGCGAGTTTAATTTCTAAAATGTCCGTGAGTGTATCGTCAAAGCATTGGCGAGTCTCATCGGCCTCCGCGATTTCTTGCTCATCCGTTAACGACGCAACTATCTTAATGTGATTTTCCTCAAATAAAGTTTGAAATGACTCTAATCTTTCCACATGAACCTTTAGGCGAGGTATTAACTCCGGAGATTCCATGCATCTTTTTGCACAGATATAAGCATCATTTAACCGCTTAAGCGCCAAATTACGCTTGCTTTTTTCTACCTCTAACATAATGACTAATATAATTTATGAACAAAAGCAACAGGCTTCAAACAGACTCTCAAATATTTTATGTAGAATAAAGGCTAGAATTATAATATAATACAACAGTAAACGAAACGAAACCTCAACAAAACTTTAACAAAACTTAGTTAAGTCTTCCAGAATACAGACTCGCTTAAAATAATCTTGTCTATCGCGCAGAATACGGACGCAGCGCCGGCCGCCGCCGCCCGGCTAAGGAATGCCGAGCGCCGCGAATCTACCCGCAGTACCCACGTACAAAAAATATTTGTTCGAGTAACTTCTTAAATTATGGAAATATTACGCAATACTTAACATTAATAGTCTTTACATGTAATATACAAACAGCACTATGAAAGTAACTACGAAATGAGATAGATGGTAACACTGAGTTGACAATAATTTGCTACAAAGCACGAAAGAATGCTATTACTGTTACTTGAATTGTTATCTACTATATTATTTACTGGTGATCAAATTAATTTTATCCGGTTCGTAATGGATCAAGAAGTATGTAGCAGATATATAGTGTATTTTTGAAGACGACGTAAAAGCCCACGGCTATGAAAGAAACCCCAAGGCAACGATCAAGAACTAGACAGCTCGCTCACCTCGTGAAGTCCGATAGCCCGGCCAACCTCCTGGTGGCGGTAGCTCCTTGATCAGCTGCGTTGCCTAGGTCTTTGTATGCACCAGAAATAGTCCACAACACCAATAGAAAGACACCAAAGCACAGTGTTTAACGTCGCGATAGTATAGCGTGTGCGCGCGTTGACAGCCGATAGCGTATTGACAGCTGCGCGCGGGGTGGAGGTGCAGAGCCTCGTCGGTAAAGCCAAAACACACGGAACAGCTCTCAGCGAGAAACCAATCTAGATTCCATGATAGTTGCCTTTACTATATAATAAATACTAAACAGTAATTATATGAGATTTCTAAGGGAGGTTTAAAGGGCGCTTTGTGAGTAGATAGGTCATCTTGTGAAGTTATTTAACTCTATATAATGTGTAATAAAAGTTAACAGTACTTTTATTTAAAAAAACGTTATCTATGCCGTTCATTATGCATATACTTCATATGTAACGGCATGGATATATACTTCGTGTTCTGATTTTAAACATTGCACCATCCGTAGTGGAAACATGAAGATCTTACAACGTACATAGGCACTAAACTTATTATAGGCGACACCGATATTTATGATTTACACAATTTAAATAAGAAAACCCAAAATAAGTTCTACAATAATACCTCTTTCTGCTTTCTTTAGTCCTATAGTAAACCAGGCTTTTAAAATTCAAGAATAAATTATTTAAAATCACGACCAAAGCGGACACAAAACGAATGGACAGGTTTACTGAAGCCTGCAGAAACGTCCTTCCGGAACATCATTACGTCCAGGATATGACATCTGTTCTCAATATCACTTACTCACAATAATAACTGACCAATGCTTTCACAAAAGTCATCGAAGCGTCAGCAACACAACTGTCACTGACGATTCAATTTAATTGTGCGCTTGCGCTTCCGCCCGCCATCTTGGATTCAATGACGTCACGGTGGTCTCTAAATTATAAAAGGCATAATAGACACTAGCTGTTTGAAGTGAGACGAATCGCTTATTTTTAATCCTTAAGTTATTCTTCAGAGATTAGTATCCCGTATTTGAATAGACTTTTAGAATAGTCGTCATAAAAATCGCGGATTTTAAAACTTGTTCTAATGGCGGGTGTCACTTACAATTTAAACGAGCTGTTTTCTTTACTATACTATATGAATGTTTTGGAGACAATTCTTGAAATAATGTGATTAGGAAAAAGATTAAGTCCAGCGGTAGGTAATGATCTTTTGCCGTCATTTGTTAAGATTATTTTACCGGCGTAATTTGGAGAGTCAGGTAATTATGACGGTACTACCGTTGCACGGATAAAAAATAGATTGGAACGTGGAGTGAAATAATGATCGCTGGTAGTATTTTAATTTTAATAATCTTGCATAAGCTACGCACGTTTGCCTTGATCACCATGGTCTTACGAGTCATATCACATTTATCATTTTCAACGATACTAACAGGAACATTGTTATCTGACCATGAGTGAGCCTTATTGTACGGTGTCAAGATTCTAAAATAGTTAGTTAACTGTGTTGCTACCTTCTAATGCTATTCTATCTGTTATAAGTGCTTAGCTTGCTTTCTTTATAACTATGTAAATAAAATCAATCTCGAAACTGTACGGTAAACTTACACAGCCTTTTAGAACGTCACGGATGTTTGATTTCTTTTGTGGTTTAAACGGTTATACGTCTGTTAAAAGTCGAACAATTTTCTATTACGAACGAAAATTGATTATGAAGTGATTGATCGATCACAACACAATGCCCGTCAATGATCGTCTTACTTCCGATGATCCAGTGGGCAGATCGTTTATACTGACCAACAATATTGACAGGGCGATAGCCCACACACTGACAGGAAATGGCCAATGATGTCTTGATGATGTTTTGGACGTATTAACTTTCTCAACCCTCGTTACGACACGCTGACGCTGGCCTAGTTGGTAGTGACCCTGCCTACTAAGCTAGCGGTCCTGGGTTCAAATCCCGGTAAGTGCAGATGTTTGTGTGATGAGCGCGAATATTTTGTTCCTGAGTCATGGATGTTTTCTATGTATTTAAGTATATATTTCTCTATATAAGTATTTATATCGTTGTCTAGTAACCATAGTACAAGCCTAGAGCTTAGTTAGGGACTAGGGCAATTGGTGTGACATTGTCCCCTGATATTTATTATTTATTTATTTATTTTATTTAAATCTATAAATATAAAAATGAATTGCTGTTCGTTAGTCTCACTAAAACTCGAGAACGGCTGAACCGATTTGGCTGATTCCTTTTCGGTTGTATCGTTATTGTCAGGGCAAGGTTTGTATGAAAGAAAAAAAAACCACCGGGAAAGTCGGAAATTTGCAGCGGGCGAAGCCGCTGGCGGGTCACTAGTTTGCAATAAAGGACAAATCACTACCAAACTTAGAGCTGTTTCTATAATAATTTACAGTAACACAAAAACGAAGCTGTGTTAATCCAGATGCATAAATATTTTACGACGCGATTTTGTTTGGGTTTTTATACTCGGAGATAACATTCGCAGCGCAGGGGCTTTGTTAGTGGCGGTGTTTAACAGAAAACAAAACCAACATTCAGACCGGTTTATATTGAAGTTTAGATATGTATATGAGGCCTAAGGAAATGTCTTACAAAGCATACCTATACATATAGAGGTGTAGTAATGTTATTTTGGCTAGTAACCGTAAATTAAAACGAACAAGCGTCTGTAAGTTGAGGTCAATTTGAAACTACACTGCACCGCAAAACTAAGTATCACAGTTTATATGACATGTTCTTTAAAAGTGTGATACTTAGTCCATCCAGTGCTTATATACATACGGCAGTTCTTCACCACATATCCAGAATAGGGAAGTATTAATAAATCATACATGTATTTTGAAAATACTGCAAACATACTCACATATTAAAATACACAGAAACTAAAACTCAAACATTTCCCACAACAGCAAAAACAGTCCCAAAGGCCCACAATAATGCGGCAAAATATACATTTTTTGCCAACTTTGGGCAAGTGGCGATACTTGCAGAAGGGTTCGCAAATGACAGACGCGTGACACAACGGGGGTTCCGCCATGTTTTTCTTGTGATAAACCATGGGAATATGACCATTGCAACAATAGATATAATGTTTATTGTTGTGTGAAAGGCTAGGATGCAGCTGTGTGCGACATTTCCGTAATTCGATCCCGGTCACACAATGTGCCCGTTATTGTGAAGAGATAGAGAACGCGACCATTTTCAGGGTTGAAATTACTGGAGAACCTATATATGTAGATTAAAAACTCAATAAGCTTGAGTAACATATCCAGTCCAGTATTTATTTAATTAACAAATACCTTTAAAAAAATTAATAGCACAGTGAAGAGATTTATTTTAAAACCATCCAATTGATTGGTTAATTAAAAACATTTCACTATAGGTATCTTAATTTATCAATAAAGCATAGCAATATTTGGATAGCGTGTTTTTTTGACATATTGTATTACGATATTGTAACGCAATAGGTTCTTTCCCAATTTAACTTGAGTTTTGTATTGATATTTTGTGATTTCTGCGCGGGAATTTTAATAAATACTATAATACCATTTTAATACCATTTCACTATAATAATATAAATAGAAACTCAAATCAAATTCAAACATTTGCCATAAATACAAACGTACCGACGTTTAGTGAAAATTTTGAGCGTGTGCAGTAAAAAAACCCCAAATTTAAAAATTAAATTAAAAGGAACTCGGGCCGATATGCAATCCCAATATGTCCCAAATTCAGAATGTTCCACGAAAAGTTGCAACGTGCGATTGGCATTTTGTTCAAAAACAATGCTCAGAATAACGGGCTCTTTGGACAACCATGCCTTCGCCTTCCACAAAGAGTGTAAAAAAAAAGTAGAACCCAAAAGGTAGTCGATATTGTAAAAGGATTATGTATGATTTATTGTGGTTCGTGCGAAAAAGAAAGTGTTCGGAAGGAATAGTCAGAAATGTTAAAACTGCCGGGACTTTTAATGATCCTTTTATTACGGTAATTTAAGTTTTATTTTGAAATGATCTAGTTATTTTTAATAACATGAGCTCATATTTGGGAAAGGACTAAGGGGAATATTGGTCTTTAATTACGGAACTATGCTAACCCATGTAATTACGGGGTTTGATTGTAAAATTACAACTCTATCGCAAATAATAATCTTTTATGCGTCGACCCTTTTTCAGAGTTTCTATGATTCGAATGATAGAGATGTAATTAAGATTATTACATGTGACAAAATTCCAAAGTTGTCAAATGACCGTATAAAAGTAAGTAGGTAATAAAAATACGGTGTTTTATCAATATGTTTATTATGCGTAGACTAGATAAAACTTTCTCATATTAAAATACTATGAAATACATCTAAATCTAAAACTATCAGTCGTTGCATTGACATCACAATTCAGGAACATTCCAATTCAAGTTACTCCAAATTGCACAAAATAAATACCTAATTTATATTTACAAACTTATTCTATTTACAGTGTAAAAATTGCACAAACATCTTCAGTCCTCGTTAACATCAACACCTGTAGTTGCATCTCACACACATCCCAGATGCAAGCATGGCCTTTAGTTTTTCAGCTTCCTTCTCTAGATATGTCACTTTCAGAGCTAGACGGACTTCTCTCAGCTTTCTGCGATCTCTGCTCTGCTTGGCAGCGTAGTTGTTCCTCTCTCTCTGCTTCCTATAACCATCATCGACCTCCTTGGTCGAGCGCACAGAGCGACGCATCCTCGGATTATTCCCCAGCAAAGTTCCTCCATTCTTCTCAGCCATAGCTCTTAAAGCGTTCCTCTCAAAGGCTTGGTATTCGGGGTCGTTCATTAAGAACTCTGTATCGACGTGGTCTGAAAGCCTGATAAGACTTTGTTTGCTGTGGTCCGTTTCTGGTGAATCTGGAGGTGATAACGCTGCTCGTTGGTACTGGATGTAGTCTTCGTATCCAAGGCTGCTGGACGGCGACATTTGCGGCAAATCATACCCGTTGTATGGGTACTGCAAGGGATTGGCAGTTGGTACATAGTACTGGTACGGTGGACTTGGTTGCGGCACAGGTTCTGACTTCACAGATCCTTTGGTCAAGTCCAAGGCTTCGTCTGCGTATGGAGTCCACAACGACATGGTGTACGAGTGAATTTGTAGAGCGGGAAGGAACGTGTGTCTCGGTTGGGTGACAGAGCACAAGTGACGGCCGCTTGGGCGATGCGCTCCTTAAGAGCAAGGGTGGGAGAGGGGTGGTAGGGAAGGGTGGTTACCGCTCGCCACGGTAAACAGGGATTACGATAAACATTGGGATTAACGGGCCTGGAAAGTTTTATTGATTAAATTAAGATGTGTATTTAAAAATACCATGGTTAATTTGTTTTGTTATTGATGTTTCGTAATGTGGTGATTAAAATGCAAGTTAAGTAAAAAAAAAATACTGTTTGGTATACCCAAACAAAACGTTTACATGATAACAGGTAAACAGTTTTTATATTATTACGTCCTCATTTTCAAAATTAATCAACACTAGTTGTTTGGTATGTACTATCGAACCAACGGAACCCTGACCCACCATGGAACCTTGTCACAATGATTGACGTACGATTGTCGTATAGCGTCGTATGACAGTCCTAACATCAATCACTGTGACAAGGTTCTATGGTGGGTCAGGGTTCCGTTGGTTCGATAGTACCTACCTACTCACTGTAGTTATATATCGAGTATTAAATTAACTTATGACATAACTACTACTACTACTACTACTGTATATCAAAATGTATTATAAAATTCACCATAAATAATGTATGCCCACTTACATCATTTTTATAAATTTGCTATGATTGCTAAAAAAATGGAGAACATAAGGCGAATTTAATTTAGGGTTTTGAAGTACGTAGGTATATAACTAGGTACAAAACAAAAAACTTTCTTAAAGTGGGTTAAGAACTTAAAACTGGGGTTCGTTTTTATAGATGCATCTTTAATGCCTTTATTACTATAAAACAAGTACTAAATATATAAAAAAAGAGCAAACTACTAACTATACCTACTCTACAATGCTAAAATAACCTCAGCATTAAATACACGAGTTGTGATTGGCCGACGGGATTGCGTCAAGGCCGCGCCCCTGCGCCCGAGTTGCACAATCACACGTTTTTGTGTGATTTGTTTGTAAAGGTTATATATCTAAGGTTGCATGCGTCAAAAGTAAATAAACACTTTAGTACTTTGCCGCTATCATTCGTTGTAGTTTTATGTGACCATTCAAACATGATGATTTCAACGTCAACCTACCTATTAATTTTACTATTTATTTAATTACTAGCTCGTGCCGCGACTTCGTCCGCGTAGGTTTTGATTATCGTTGTTCTCTCGGTATTTTAATTTTTCCGGCATGATAAGTAGCCTCTGTGTTAATCCAGGGTACCTATAAGCTATCTCCATTCCTCATCTAAATCTGTTAAGCCATTGCAGCGTGAAGGAGTAACAAACTAACACACACAGACACACACACACTTTCGCATTCATAAGTAATATTAGTGCAAGGGATTAAATCCGTGGATTAAATGTTCTCAGCGGGTACTACTACCTATACAAGCGGGCTAAAAATACCTAATTATTTAGACTGAGTAGGTAGTCAGTCAATCAGTGGTAGGTGCTGAGTAATATTGGTTTTTTATGGCATAGAGAAGGCAATCGAGCATACAGGCTATCTGATGGTAAGTGGAAACTGTGACCCATATAGACAATCGCATTCACAAGACTGCAAGCCTAATACTGCAAATGCGTTGCCAACCCTTAGGACTATGATGGAATGCCTCTATGCTAGTCATTACACCGGCTGTCTTATCCCCAAACCGGAACACAACAATGCAAACACTGCTGTTTGGCGGTAGGTTAAAGGATGGTTTGTTCTTATTACTAACACAGTTTACAGTAAATATAAGTATATTATCATTTCTATCATTGTTACTTTTTTATGGCATAGAGAAGGCAGACGAGCACACAGGCCGTCTGATGGTAAGTGGAAACTGTGACCCATAGACATTCGCATTCACAAGACTGCAAGCCTAATACTGCAAATGCGTTGCCAACCCTGAGGACTAAGATGGAATGCCTCTATGCTAGTCATTACACCGGCTGTCTTATCCCCAAACCGGAACACAAAAATGCAAACACTTCTGTTTGGCGGTATGTTAATGGATAGTTTTTTCTTATTATTAACACAGTTTACAGTAAGTAAATATAAGTATATTATGATTTCTATCAATGTTACTTTTTTATGGCATAGAGAAGGCAATCGAGCACACAGGCCGTCTGATGGTAAGTAGAAACTGTGACCCATAGACAATCGCATTCACAAGACTGCAAGCCTAATACCTACTGCAAATGCGTTGCCAACCCTGAGGACTAAGATGGAATGCCTCTATGCTAGTCATTACACCGGCTGTCTTATCCCCAAACCGAAACACAACAATGCAAACACTGCTGTTCGGCGGTAGGTTAATGGATAAGATGGTCGTAGCGATCGGGACGGACCCAGCAATTTTAATTTACGAAGAATTCAATAAATATGTAATTAAAGACTGAAAGTAAAATTTGTTTGCATCAAAATACGTACTTACATAAGAAACCAAACAAATACCTACATAAGGAATAACTGTTACGTATCCCTTTTTTTTAGATATTCTTTACAGATACAGCTTCATATCAATTTTATATTTTTTATTTAATTAGGTAGGATAATTATTTTATTTGAAAGTGCAATTAGGTAAGTTATTGTTGTTTTGAAATTGCAAAACATAAGTTACGCTCAGCTCATTAGTTAAGTAATTTGTTTGTATAAACATTAACGAAAACTTTTCGGTTTTGTAATAGGATTAGTAGATACAAATGTTGTTATTACAATCAATTCCTTAGATAGGTATACTGATGGAGGGTTTATTCTCAATCTGTTTTTAGGCTACCTAATCAATAATGCACGCTCCATAATGTTGATGGTAAAAATAAGCAGGTAGGTATAAGCAGCAAAAATGATTCAGACTGTATATTTTTATCAGGCTGCAGCATTGTAAGGGTTAAGAATATTGTGCGAAACGCACCTACATATGTACCAAATATAGATACATTTCATATAAAAAATCTTAAATATAAGTGTTATGCTTATATACTTTAGGTGGGTATATGGGTACTTATTTCCTTGTAATATACAAGCGGCTGGATGGATTTCAATCGCCAAACAACTGTTAGATTCGTCTTAATATACATATCTTGTGAATTCTTTTTTGCTTAGACTAGGAATGTCAAAACATAAACAGAGCGGACCCAAGCGTTTTTTGTTATTTAAGGTTACCGGGGCAATTGCGTCATGATCCTTTTACTTATTTTTTTTTTACTTTTTGTCATTATAAAGCAAAACTTAATAAATATAAAATATAACTTAGCATTTTTGAGAACAGTTTTTATATTTTTTAAGTTTTATTTGGTTTGATTCCCGGGTGACTACTCGTACAGAGAATTTTAGAAAATCTTTGAAAAAAGGTTTGGTTTAAAAAAAAAAGTTTTTCCTTAAAGTAAAATGATCTAACCAAATGATTTAAAGTAGTTTCCCTCCAGGGCATATAACTGTTTTTCACAGTGTACACCACCACTACATGGATTTGGCGAACCACGTGTCACATGTACGGCATGTACCAGACCCACAAAAATGTGACAAAAACAAGTCAGGGATTTTCAACAAAAAAATAAGTTAAAAGAGGCGTCATCTCATTGTTATTTGTGGTCACACTGATTAAAACGTTTCGTATTTCCTTTAAATCTTTGAAATATGCATTTATAACATTCACGCAACCGGTTGACTTTAAGTAAATAGGTTAAAGCTAACTATTTAAATAGGTTTATAAAACAATGCAAAAATATTAGAAAAGGTGAACTCATTGTCTAGTGGCATTTGTCATTGTTTATTAACTTAATTACCTATTGTTGAGCGTTAATTTTGTAACGTTGGTTGACTAATTAGAGCATGTAAGAAAAATAAGTATTTTAAGGAGCTTTCGAACCGCTTAAGCTCCGAACAGAAACTACTAAGTTCATCTACCTAAAATATTGCCACAATCTTCTTGTTTCCGATATCTCCAGATGGCCAACCAAAATTCCTGTGTCCACAAACCTGTCAATTCCCAGCCCAATGTTTTGATTAGATCGCCATTACTAAATCCTTGTATCGCTGATCGCAAAAACTGCGCACGCGGTGCGCGGCCATGACAGTTGTCACGTCAAAGGATTGTTATCTTTGCGCGCGTGGACGGGCGGATCGTGTGGCCGCAGCTGCAGCTGCCTAGTATTAATTCCTGCCTTGCTATTCTCTTAAGGACTCACTTTTACATTATGTCAGTTTTCGAAAATCGTTTACGTCAGCGTTAAGCTACTTGTGTAGCTTCACGGTCGTTTCAACCACAACTCTGGGATCCTAGTGCAAAAGGTCGCAAGTCTCCTGAAGATCTAGTGCAATGAAAAAGGGTTGAAGTCTAGGGGACACCGTCTATGTAGGAAAACATATCGAAACTTTAATTTGATCGTATTGCACCGTCTTAGGTATATACACAATAGGTGTTTGTTTTTTTGTTTTTCTGCCTCTATCTCTCTCCCAAGATTTTTGGCATGTTTTCCTGCTGAACTACGCATGTTATTTGATATTATATTTAATTTAATATTTATTGCTTTATATACTGCTTAGACTAAGCAGTACCATTGTAATATGAAATATGTTTAAAAAATGACTGACTGTTGAGTTTCTTGCGGCGTTTATTTCTCAGCAGTGGTCTCCTCTTGGGAAGCGCTGGTAAATTATTGAATAAACGACTTTTATCTTTATCTTTTATACTCCGTTTACGTATATACCCTTTTTTTACGAGTGAAGTCGTCTGATACACCTTTTCAAAAGTTCCCCAGAACTATTTTGGACTGTATTTAGTGCCCTTATTTGGGGTTTATTATCTTAAACAACCATTCGTTAACGACTTTACCGGTGAAATAGTAACTTGACCAGTCAGTGCCAAATCTTAATGTTGTGCGGTCCAGAGGCTCTAGCTAAGATGCAACCCCAACTAACGTTTTTCTTTTCTATCATTCAAAATGTATGGGACCATATTTGACCACGTGGTTTATCGCAAAGTACGAGAATGTATAAATATCTTCTGGTTTATGTACGGTTATTACAGATAAATCACATAACCGAAGCGAAGCGTGGGCCGGTCGCTAGTTTGATTATTAAATTCCAATTTTGAGTTGTGCGTGAACTGGTGTTGTTGGTACTGCCTTAAACTAACCTGAATTTTTAATTAAAATTTTATTATATTTTTGTATTCTATTTCATATTATGTCTTCTTCTCTAAGGGGAAGTCGGTTTTCAAAGCTTGCTTGCCGTATCAATTGTTCATCATTGTCTTTGCTATTCTTTCAATATAATTAGTAGGTATCTAAATTAAAAATAACATTTTATCTTTAACAATTTGGATAAACTTTCTGCAACTAGTTATGTCGCGGCCGACGGCCATTTTGGGGTGGCCATGGTTATTATTACGCTCCCCCTGGATTGTACATGTTACCCAACAGGGGTTACATAAGACCCTGACTCTTTTCGCAACCGCAGCTCGCAGGGGCAGAGTGTGAGCTATTAATGCGAACTATGAAGCAAGCGCGCCCAGTATTTAAACCTTAATGGCGTTACGTTGGTCCAGCTCAAGTAGGAGTACCTACCTACATTGACGATTTGGTTTATTATATTTTAGCCGAGATCTATTATAACGACGCAATGTAAGTTCTAATTCTACTGGAACGATGTAAATCAGCCATAAGCAGACTGATGTTAAGCTTACAGTTCATCTTACTCTACACGCGGCTGGAGTAAGTTTCCCGATACTCCCCATTATTTCTTCATCCAAAAATCCAATCCAAATCCAAACGGTAAAAACGGGACCCTATTAAAACTCCTCTGTCCATCTGTCTGTCCCCAGGCTGTATCTCATGAAACGTGATAGCTAAACAGTTGAAATTTTCACAGAAGATGTATTGCTGATGCTGCTATAACAACAAATAACCGGCCAAGTGCGAGTCGGACTCGCGCACGTAGGGTTCCGTACTACTATACATCTAAATAAATGATTTTCTTTATTCTTTATTATAATGGAGTTGATTGAATGAAAGGTAAAATGCGGTTTAGGATTTATAACGTATTAAAAAAAACTAATTATTAGATCTCGTTCAAACCAATTTTCGGTGGAAGTTTGCATGGTAATGTACATTATATATTATTTTTACATTTATCATTCCCTTATTTTAGAAGTTACGGGGGGGGGGACACACATTTTTCCACTTTGGAAGCGTCTCTCGCGCAAACTATTCAGTTTAGAAAATATATTTATATTAGAAACCTCAATATCATTTTTGAAGACCTATCCATAGATACCCCACACGTATGGGTTTGATGAAAAAATAATAATTGAGTTTCAGTTCTAAGTATGGGGAACCCCAAAAATTTATTGTTTTTTTTCTATTTTTGTATGAAAATCTTAATGCGGTTCACCGAATACATCTACTTACAAAGTTTCCATAGTATAGCTCTTATAGTTACGGAATAAAGTGGCTGTGACATACGGACGGACAGACGGACGGACAGACATGACGAATCTATAAGGGTTCCGTTTTTTGCCATTTGGCTACGGAACCCTAAAAACCGAATAAATTATGTATTTAAGGGGCTCCCATACAACAACCGTGATTTTTTTGCCATTTTACGGTACGGAACCCTTCGTGCGCGAGCCTGACTCGCACTTGGCCGGTTTTTTCTATCTAACATTGAATTTCACGTCGTTAGGTCCAGCGGTTTAGGCTGTGCATGCAATGGGCCCAACGCAAATCCTAATGCAAAGTCAGTTAGTGAGTAAGAAATATTTTATATTTATAAAATGTTACTTAACGGTCAAACATTATGAGAAATCTCTATAATTGCCACATTTCACGCCCCTTTGCCTGAAATTAATAGCATCGTCGAAATTATCGAAAATAAAACATAAGAATGTTCCATTTAATTCCAGCCCGATCTAAAAAAGGTTTAATTCATAGGAATTATTCAACAAAAGCCTATTTACAAACCTTCATACTTTCTAAATATCATTTGTAACTTTTATGGCAGCTTTGAGTAATAAAGCAGGGATTAAATATTCCTAATTACTGTCCTTTGACGGCAAAAGATGTTGTTTCCAAATGCTGGTAAGTATTGAGTAGGTAAAATGTTTTTCTATAACGTTTTTTATAACGTTATTTATTACAATGAGGTATTTCTTATCTCAATGTAGTGATTACTTCAGTGTCACAATCAGGAGAACAGAAATCCGCGGTAATATAAGGTAGGTAGGTACTTTGTTACTTTCTTTAAGCCCACCAATTATAAACCTTAATAAATACTATGAATATGAATTACAATTTTAAACAACTAGAACATTTTCCATTTTTATACAAAGGGATTGATGGATATAAAAACTTGTCATTAACCTCAACAGTTTCGAAATACTAGTATAATTAACTTTCGGAAACGAATTATTCTCTGAACCAAATCGCTTTACAACTCGACGAGCTTATTATTAACCGGCAAGTTTAAGTTTTCCCGCCAAAACATACCAACAACATTTTAGGGCATGCTTTTATTTATTGATTTATTTAATCTTTATGGCAAACAATCATTCCCAATTAGTAGCTTCAAACTCGCTCGTATGTCTTATGACCACAAGCCGTTTTTATAAGAATAATAACACATCTGTATGTATCCATATACTTTATTGTACCTTTTTTTACAAAATCACATGAGATATATTTAATACACTGCTAATATTATTAGTTTATTTCAATACCTATGAGCATCTTGGAGTTAACTTAATTTTAACAATTATTACTTATTTTTTACGTTTTATTTACAGCTTGCTTACATCCTAATTTAGCAGTATATTAGCAAGGCGAAGCGCTCAGTCTTTACTAGTCGAGTGCTAGTTAAAGCGAGCAATTAGGGGACGCAACTCAATAGGGGTGGGCAGTAAGGGTTGCACCCCTATGTACTGCAGCAGTACATGAGCATGAGTATGTGCACGTGTTAACTCAGCACCGGAACCACGAGCGTACGGATTGATTTGATTTGTTTTAGAAAAATAGAGAAGTCGTAATTAAGTTATCAGCTTCTAGCAAAAATATCATGACTATTTAGACTTCTTCGGTACGACAACATCAATTTGTGTATTTAAGATTGTCCCTAAGATATTCATTTATTTACACACACACACACACACATTTTCCTGCTACGCTACTACGCTTGAATATTTTTTATTTTTTGTTTTATGTTAAATTCATTGTTTTATATAATGCTAGGTTAAGCTTTATAATCGTATATTATCATAAGTAGTATTTAAAAAAAAAGACTGAATGTTGAGTTTCTTGCGGCGTTTCTTCTCAGCAGTGGTCTCTTGCGAAGCGCTGGTAGCATTTTGACGTGTAAAAGTGCCCGTGCGGCCTACTTACTGAATAAACACACTTAATGGCATTTTCTACCGGTGACGGAGCCCTATAGGTACTGAGCATAGTCCGACATGCTCTTTTCGCGGTTTTTTTTAACTCGTCTTCACTCTTGCCAATGTCAGTACAGAGAAGTAAGTTATTTAACAATCCAAGCACACAAAACATCACTGTTATTAGAACACATCTATCCCAATTCCCAACTTGGTTTCTAAAACACCATCGGTATCTAATTACACGATAAGCTATAAAACCTTGCGCGGGATTATAGTCCCGGATCAGCGTAAGACCCGCAATAAACTACGGGTTAGACAATAGTCCCGTACTACCGGACTACCTAGGTCGGTAGCTTAAGGTAGTCAATGGCGCAAGCACTGCCGTTAGTTTACGCAGGTAGGGAGATAAGCTCGTGCCGCCGGCGGGTTTTTTGTGTTGAATTGGCTCCTAGATTTGACAGGTAGTATTTGATTTAGAAAGATCTTGTTTATCATTTCGACGACGTTCGATGTTCGACGTTCGCGCTGGCCTAGTTGGTTACTTGGTAGTGACCCTGCCTACGAAGCTAGCGATCCTGGGTACAAATCCATTCATCCATTTGGTTGGGTCATTTGTGATGAGCACGAATATTTGTTCGTGAGTCATGGATGTTTTCTATTCGTTTAAGTATTTTAAGTAAATATTTCTCTATATTAGTATTTATATCGTAGTCTACTAGCCATAGTTCAAGCCTAGAACTTAGTTTGGGACTAGGTCAATTGGTGTGACATTGTCGTTTGTTTTGATAATATCAGATACGAACTATTAATAATGATGGGGAAAGTGGCTGGGAGAAGAGCTGTTGGCCTTAGGAAGAAGTGGCCGCGTAACATCCGGGAATAGACCAGAATCACGAGTGTCGCGGAGCTGTTGAACCTCGCGAAAGTATGCCAAGCTGACTGCCAACCTTCAATAGTTGGAGAGGCACAGAAAGAAGATCATTTTGACGCCGTTAGTAGCTCAAATGTTTTAATTTACTTAGGTTGTTTTTTAGGGTTCCGTACCCAAAGGGTAAAAACGGGACCATATTACTAAGACTCTGCTGTCCGTCTGTCCGTCTGTCTGTCACTAGGCCTGTATCTCATGAACCGTGATAGCTAGACAGTTCATTCACAGATGATGTATTTCTGTTGCCGCTATAACAATACATAACCGTGTCTTTTTTTCCGTTTTTAGCTAATGTTGTATAGATAATGGTACGGAACCTTTCGTGAGCGAGTCCGACTCTCACTTGGCTGGTTTTTCAACTTAAAGCTAGTCTTATGTATAGTGGAAGTGGGCTGAACACGTCTGTCAAATGCCTACGGAATGGTGGGTCAAACTTGTCGATGGACCCCGCTCCATGGCCGCCGGAACAGAGGCCGACCAAAGAGGAGATGACGGGATGACTTGGCCGCGTTTGGATGCGAGTGGCCAATTAATAGGAACGTATGGTGGAAAAGACGGGAGGCTTTTGCCCATAAGCGGGACACTAATACAGGCAACAAAAAACTCGATTAACTGTTGAAGATACTGGTCTGGCGAGGAAGTCAATTGATGTAAGTTGCTACTTATTATAAAGATAAAGAGACATTTATTCGCAATAGTTCAAAATTACATCACATAAATACAAAAAGAACAAGACAGAGAAATTGTTGCGATACGATACCAACACCACTTCTTTTTTTTTTTTATGACATAGAGAAGGCAAACGAGCACACAGGCCACCTGATGGTAAGCGGAAACTGTGACCCATAGACATTCGCATTCACAAGACTACAAGACTAAGTCTGCAAATGCGTTGCCAACCCTGAGGACTAAGATGGAATGCCTCTATGCTAGTCATTACACCGGCTGTCTTATCCCCAAACCGGAACACAACAGTGCGAACACTGCTGTTTGGCGGTAGGTTAATGGATAAGATGGTGGTAGCGATCCGGACGGACTCTGCACAGAGTCCTACCACCCGCAAAACACGCACTGCACTGTACGTCCTTCAGCTGTATGATGGTCGTTTTTACATACAAAGAAACTAAGTAAGGAAAAGTCAAAGATTTAAAATAGGTAGTAAGGTTAGTACCTACTGTACATTCGAGAACTTAAATTTGGGACCCACCTTAGGCCCAAAGTCAATCTGACATTCTACAACAATAAGGTTGAGTTTCCTACAAGTTACAAATGACTTGACATCTCTACTGACATTGACGACTTTAAGCATATTATTTTCTTGAAGTGGGTCACAAATTAACGTTCGTGATAGTACTTACCTAAAACACTACTTACTCTTCTTGTCTCTTGGGTGTGTTTAAAGTCAGATGAAAATACATTCGTGTTGAATTAGCTAGAGTCGAGGCGAGCATACTGACAATCGCTTCGTCAAAATCGCGTTTTTTTTGTCGACCGAAACGGCCACTCCACCATTTAGCCACAAACACATTTTCTACGCATAACGGACCTATTATTAATATTACTTCATACATCATTTGCAACGTAATGTCCATTATAATATCCCGTAATAGTCCCGCGACAAAGGGTTAGGACCACCGTGACGTCATTGCTCCAAAATGGCGGCCGGAAGCGTGCGCGCAAGAATATATTCAACTGTCAACGACAGTTGGTCAGTGATATGCTATAATGTCGTATGTCACATAAAAAGTAAACGAAATTTTATCCTAGATTCCTTGGTGTTAGGTTGACAATGCATCGTATTAATTATAATGTCCAGTTGTCAAGTTACTGATGCTTCAGTGACTTTAGAGTGGACAGCGAATAAGTACGGGATGTTGAGGATGATGACATAATTTGTTATTCGAGATGTGCATCTGTCATACGTATGTCTCTAACTATTCAATAGCAATGACTTGAGATTTTACTTTAATGTCTACGGTAATTTTAAAAGTAATTTACTTAACAAATGCCAGTTGCTACAGATACATTTACAACTACACTCAGGAGCAAAAATGGTCAGAGTGCGTTTTTCATACTAAAGAGGCTAATTCGAAGCCTTGGTTCCTCGCCAGGGAATGCTTTTAGTTAAATCTGATGCTTAATACCCCGAGCATCGTTACAGGACTTCCAGAATGCCTAGGATACCCAACTGAATGAATCTGCGGTTAACGCCGGAACTGAAAATCATCCAAAATGCCAATAAAATGTAAGGAAATCCAAGTGCTGACCCAAACTCTACCGCTGTGGTGTTAAGCGATTGTGCGATCAGTTAGGTAACTTAAGAACTTTTGACCTCCTCTATTGAACCTTGGACTATCTACCATTAAACCTCACTCAAAACAACCCCTGGCGAGGAACCAAGGCTTCGAAATAGTCTCGTTTGTATGAAAAACGCACTCTGACCCGGTATTTTTGCTCCTGAGTGTATGTACTATCGTTGACGAACTATTAGTTGGAATGGAACCCTGCTACCATAGAACTGTGTCACAGCGATGATATGATTCTTTTTTTTTTTTTTCAATTTATTTAAATATAAGGAGAAAAAAAAAATACAGTTTTTAACAATTAAGGCCACTATTAAAAACCTTTAAGGTTTATACAATAGCGGGCGAGATCGCGTGAAGCGGCCCGTAATTAAACTAAAATAATAAAAATACATTTATGGAGACTGGCATTAGGTATGTGCGGAAACATTTTCTATGTAATGTTTTCTTAGTAGTTTCTTACATAATTTTGGGCTAGGGTTACATACTAGGCGATTAATCAAATCGTTATTTAAGGTGTTTAGTACGTGCGGCACCACGTACTGGTCAGTTCTCTTTCCATAAACGTTAACATACAATTTCATTCAAATCGTAAGACGTGCCAGATCATTTGTTTTGTAATATCACTGTGATACCGATCTATGGTGGATCAGGGTTCCATTGGTCTGATTGAACTGTATGATATAATTAAAATATTTTTTTTTGGTTTCCCGTTTAGCTTTGACAATAACCATTCGCGCGCCATGCCGAGATCAAGATAAATAATACTTTGATAGTTCAATATCCAATTTAAATCATTAATTAACTCATTTTTATATGCCACGCTGACGTGAGTATATCGACGCTGGAAAGGACAATTGTCTAACGTCAATTTGACCAACTTTACAGTAGAGCGAATTAAAGTTGTTTTTTGGGGAAAAAAACCACATCTTTTTTTAATATTTCGATACAAACAATAATAAAAAAATATAATGACACAATAAGAGAGTATATTGTTTATACTTGTACTACAAACTTGTTCATAATTTTAATAACTACTGAATGGTTTTTATGTTAACCCTGAAAAAGTGCTTGTTCTCGGAATAAATGTCCCGTTAGACATTGGCTACTTGCACCGGCGAGGAAAAACGGTTAACAGCCATCTGTCGAAATATTATTCTTATGACTACAGCCAACAAACCTTCAACCGGTCTTGATCAATCCTATTCGAAGGTATACAAAGGTCTAACGTGCTTTACAAGTTACCAGGTATGTATGTATGTATGTAAACTGTTTATTGTACAAAAATATAAATATTACAATATTGTTACTAAACTGCACAAAGGCGAACTTATCCCTAAGTGGGATCTCTTCCAGCTAACCCTGAAGTAGATGAGTAAGGACAATGCATAGGGTTGGACACATACAAGTTTTTCACAAAAGTAGCAAAAAGAGATGATGATACACATAAATAAACTAATATATAAACTTATATACCTATATATTTATATGCATATATAAATAATAACCATAATTCTTAAAGGAGCTTAGCTTCATGACTCATCCAACCACAACGTTTTTAAATTTCTCTTAAGAGAGACCACTGAAGGGGATTGTCTTAAGGACGACGGAAGTTCATTCCACAGTTGGACAGCATGGACTGTGAAAGATTTGGCATAGAGGTCTTTTAGGACGACGACGGCACTTGACTCTAACAAAGATTAGCGCTTTAAATCTTAATATTTCATAAACGGATCCCTTAATCGATAAATTATTTTCACAAACCCGCATTAAAGACCTTTCCAACGACACCCAACACTATGGGGTAGACGAGAAAAAAAATATATCCCGAGTCTCTGAGCAAGGCTGCGGACAGACGGACGGACGGACATGGCGAAACTATAAAGTTTTGACTACGGAACCTTAAAAACGTTGAAAATTTGGTCTGTAAAACCCTGCGTTTTACAAAAAGCTTCCACTTTATAACAGCTAACATGCTAAAATCTAAACTGCTCCGATCACCCTGTAACCCGGTTCGGAAGACGTAAAAAAAAACACTGATTCTAACGATATACATAAGTAAATATGCCCCAAAATGTCCCGTTAGTCAATTTACCTTTCCAGTGTCGATATAGTACCTACTTTAGTGATAAAATTAGGAACGAAATGCGGCTGTCTCGGGGATCATTATAATTTATGACTTTTTATTAACTAGGTACCTTTTTTTAGAATTTTTTACGAATTTAATAAATTTTCATTTGGGTACGTAGGTACTTACAGAAGCGCAGCGTTGTAGCCAGTAGTACCCACCCACGCCGCTACGAAAAAACTATATACTTAGTTATGTTGTATACATTAAAAATACTGTAGTGAAAAAGGGGTTTGACAGATTTTTCATCAATAATTTACATCGGGTACTTACTTAATAATGTATAAAAGCAATTTTAATGCTGCACGTAATTCTAGTCCCTACTTATCCCATAATTATTTAAAGTTTATGAATTAAGCAGTAAATTATTTTATAATATATGAAACATTTACTTACATAAAATACTCGTCTTACTAACAATATTCCATTGACTTACACTGAAGGCCATTTTAATAAACTCATCTTGACTGTGAGGCCTGTCACAAGATACGTCAAAGTAAACGCCAAACCATAGAACACTGTCAGTTATGACGCATCTCGAGACGAGCGTTAGAGTTGAGATGAGTTTGTCAATACGGGACTTAGACATTTGCGTAAAGTTTGGAGGAAAAACAAAACTATTAGTAGATAGGTACTTAAGTACCTACGTTATGGTAAATTAGGTTGTTGTTAGCATCGTTACGTTCGAGAACGTAAACAATAATAACTTTACCTTAAAACATAATTTGAAGTTAATCGGGGACTTAAGTCATTGTGTAATTTAAACATTAAAGTTTGTTATTTCGTGTAGTACCTAGTCATTGAATGAGTTTAGAGATTCATTATCGTTACAAATTATCTATCTACATTTACAACGCACAAGCATCAAGTTTTTGTTTTCATGTAGATTAGCCAAGCACTTAATAAAACTATGATAAAACTTAACTAGGAAAAAAACTTGAATTTTAGTGGATAAAAACAAAATTCACTTTATATAACATGTTCTTTAAAAGTGTGATACTTAGTTTTGCGGTCCAGTGTATTAACATAATACCTTATTCATACCAATCAAGAGTAAATTCAAGTTTTATCCAACCCGCAGTTCCAGCTCATTTTGCCCGCCCGCATCAAAAACAAAAACCTCACACTAATCGGATCAACAAATCCATTGATTTACGGCCCCAAGCGAGAGCCTTGGCTTTGCATCAACGTCGTCCCGATACCGTTATGCCAGGTACCTACCCAACCCTTCCCCCACTAAATACCCGCCAAACCCCGCCCAGCGCGGCGACAATCGCACGACAGTTGTCATTCGCAATCAAGTCTCCGACGAAACCATACAGCGAAAAATCTACCACCGTGCTTGATTAGTTTTTATTTTTAAAGTCAGTGAGGATGTCGATGTTATGGACGCCGTACGCGGACGAAGCAGCTTTGGACTTAACCAAGGCAGCAGCTACAGTGAAAACGGAAAGAGCATCTCCAATACCGACGCAAAATCTCGAGCCTCGGTTCGCCGCCAGCCCTGTACCGTACTATGCTAGTCCTATCCAAGAACGGTACACTAGCCCTGTCGACTACCGGTACACATCTAGCCCTGTTCACTACCGGTACAACAACAGCCCTGTGCCATTCCAGTACCCCACCAGCCCGGTACCGCAGTACCCGTTCAACGCACCAGTACCTCAAATATCTCCTGGAAGCACCGGTTCTGGATACGACGACACGATGCACCAAGGAACGTTGTCACCACCAGATTCTCCATCATCAGGATCGAAACCCTTCAAGGACTCGCTGTCAGACGACCCGGAGTTCCAAGCGTTCGAGCGTAATGCACTGCGAGCCATGGCTGAGAAGAACGGAGGCACTCTATTGGGTAATAATCCGAGGATGCGTCGCGCCGTCCGCTCGACCAATGAGAATGCAGCAGACGACTCCTACAAGACCCAGAGACAGAGGAATAATTATGCAGCAAAGCAGAGCAGAGACCGGAGGAAGCTGAGAGAGATCCACCTGGCTCTGAAAGCGACCTATTTGGGAAATGAAGTAGCGAGGCTCAAGGCTCAGTTGGCTGGTCGCATTTGTGGACATTGTCACCCTCGATAGTTCTGTGATTAGTTTTTTAATGTGCCAAAATCTAGTGGGTATCTATATCGAAAATGAGTGCCTTTTTAAGGGTTTTAGACTGTTTGCCGGCAAAATTGTATCCATGTGTGTATTTAAATGTTTTACTATACTTTAGGTTAGAAGTGCAATAATTGTAATTATAATAGTTAAAAGTTGTAAATATGTTTGTAAATTGTATCAACGTACGTTACGTGAAATTACGAAAATGTAGTTTTTATTTAAACAATTAATAGTTTTACAAGTAAAATTATGATTGTAATTAAATAATTGTACATAGATCAAAATAAACTATTTGTTTTCTTATTCCCTAAACCCCAAATAATACATACCTACTGTACATAGGTACGTTGTCATAGGATAATCATAATTATAATGTGATTGCAATATTTGCAATAGCGTGTTCAATGTTGTCTTAATATTTACTTCTTTTATATAAGAGGGTAACATCACAATTGCTGGTACCCTGGTGGTTGCCTTAGGTACATAATCTAAAAAGCAATAAAATCCTACATAATCTCTTAGCAAAAAGGCTACGTGCAGGAACTCGAACAGCTTTTAAGAACAATTCACAGCCGACAAAATATAGCTGTCTTACTATAGTTGTCGGCTATAAAATGATCCAAAATTTTCGTGTCAGCGCACCTTAAAGCACTGGATAGCAAACACTGGACCCGATTCTACAGTGGCCTTTAAACTTCATAATTTTATTTAGGTGTCGCTAAAACACTGCACTATGAGCAGCTGTCATAATCAAATGACAGCGCTAATTTGAATCTGACGCTCCGAAAGACGTCCACTGCTGGACATAGGCCTCCCCCAAGGCTTTCCACTCAGACCGGTCTTGTGCTTTTCGCATCCACCGCGGTCCCGCGATCCTGACGAGGTCGTCACTCCATCTTGTTGGAGGCCTACCTACAGCTCGTCTTCCGGTCCGCGGACGCCACTCCAGAACCTTCTGACCCCATCGGCCATCACTCCTGCGAGCAATGTGCCCCGCCAACTGCCACTTCAGTTTAGCTATTCTTAATAGCATTATGGAATAGCACTTGTTAAATCTGCCGTCTAAACTATGTTTAAAAATAGAAAATTTCGTTTTAGAATATTTAAGCGATGTGCACGTTAATCGGGTCCAATAACTTCTTATATTTTAAACTAGCCGGCCCGGCGAACTTTGGCCTCAGAATATTTGTCTCGTATTTTTTTCTTACTTTTCTACTATTTGGGGCAGAGACAAATCAAAGATCATAAAAGTCCGTCTAGCCGTTCTTGAGTTATAAATGGTGCTACTAATCCGACTTTGTTCTATATACATAGCTAGATAGATACATTTCAAACGGTTAACTACCTATAAATTTATTTGATGTTTGATAGCTATTAATTCATTGATATTTCGTTAGAAATAAGCGGATAGTTATAGATTCGCCTGGTATGAGATTTTCTAAAACAACTCGTTCTTGAACTCGACGCACCAAATATTAACCGGCGAGAACAAGTTGTCCTATCAGAGCGTAAAAACCCCTTTGAAGTGGTCCACATTGTGCATTCTCAGCTTACCCGTATTAACCGTCGAATGAGCGAGTTTGTATGACTTTGCTCAATCGATCGACCGTAAGGCAGAGAGTCGTTCCTAAAAGAATAACATCTGCGGTAGATGATTGTCTTAACCAACTCGCTTTACAACTCGATGGACGTATCATTAACCAGCAAGTTTAGGTGGTCCTGTCACAGCGTAAAAACATCAATTTATACCTAAGGCGTGAATTCTTAATTTGGTAGCTTAAAACTCTCAATATGAAGCCCATTTTCAAGAGAATAACAACGTCAGTGGGTAGATATGACTTTGTTACCGGAGACAATTTCTTCCGCAATCATATTTTTTTCAGTACTTAGTAGTGTAGGTTACTTAGTACAGTTAAAATATAACATCGCTGGACTGCATGCGTCGGTTATAATTGGTAAGTCAATGTTGCGGTTGGGGTAACTTGCCCCACCCAATATGAGGGCACGGAGGGAACAACCCCTCCCCCTTGCCTCGGTCAAATGAGTAGGTATAACTCACATGTTTAATTAAACAGGATCAACTAGGTACATCATTGCTTTAAAAATAAAAGCTAAATAATCTCCACACCAAATTTCATCGAAATCGGTTCAGCGGTTAAGCCGTGACAGCGTAACAAACATACATACAGCACATACAAAAACTACAGAATTACCAACTCTCAAAACTTGTTGATAATTCTGTAACCACATTTCGCACAACAAACATTTAAATATTAATGTGGGTAACAAAAACCCAATTGATAAGAACAAATCGTTAAGCACAACGCGTCGATGTTTTTCTTTCTAATAACTTTAGGGATTTTGTGAACGCTTTACGTCGATTACAACACGCCAAACAATTTTATACGCTATGAAAATTACACCTTATTGATACGGAACAAACTCTCTTTCAACTTGAACTTGTGACGGCTGTAGCTGTCTAGGCGTCAATGGCACAACTTTCAGTTGCCAGAGCCGCCTGTGGCGTTTAAAAGTAGGTATAACTACTGATAATTACCAGAATGTCCAGAACAGGAAGAGTTACCTTTTGCATTTTATATAATTAATGACCACTATGGACTATACTTTGCTTCTAAACGAGCAACATTTTCACGGCAATGTGTGGCCGGCAACTATACGCATCTTGCTCTAACATACGAAGTAAGAGCAAGATAGCACTAGTTGCCGGACACAAATTGCAGCAAAACATGGCCCGTTTAGAAGCCCCTTTAAACTAACACGATTTTCATTCATACTAAAGCTATAACACGGAACGTGATCGCGATTTGAGTCCCGTTTTATAGCTTTAGTACTATGGACTATATCATAGTAACGTTGTAAACCAAATCATAAGAAATCTCTTACGTTTTGGTTGACGTCACTTTAACATAGTCCTATAAATGAAACTACACTCAGGAGCAAAAATACCGGGTCAGAGTGCGTTTTTCATACAAACGAGACTAATTCGAAGGGGAGCCTGCCGTTTGGCAAAAATATGTTTCCCAAATGTATCGTTTCCCAACTTTTTCATTTGCCAACCCTATGTTATATATTTTTTTCAGGATTTATTTTAGTACCATCGTGTAGAACCCTACAGGTTAGGTTAGGTTAGTTTTTATAACATACTGAAATATTTACGGTTACAGAAAACAAAGCGGGTTGGCAAATGAACCGGTTGGGAAACGATACATTTGGCAAACATATTTCGCCGAAACAAAGGTAACCCAATTCGAAGCCTTGGTTCCTCGCCAGGGGTCGTTTTGAGTGATGTTTAATGGTAGATAGTCCAAGGTTCAATAGGTCAAAAGTTCTTAAGATACCTAACTGATCGCACCATCGGTTTACACCACAGCGGGAGAGTTTGGATCAACATTTGGATTTCCTTACATTTTATTGCCATTTTAGATGTTTTTCTGAACAGGCACTATTCCGGCGTTAAACGCAGATTCATTCAATTGGGTATCCTAGGCACTCTGGAAGTCCTGTATCGATGCTCGGAGTATTCATCATCAGATTTCACTAAAAGCATTTCCTGGCGAGGAACCAAGGCTTCGAAATAGTCTCGTTTGTATGAAAAACGCACTCTGACCCGGTATTTTTGCTCCTGAGTGTAGTTAACTGTACATACAAATTTACTCTTGAAAAACATTAACCCCCATCTTCGGCTTAAACAAAGCTGTAAATATACCAATTACCAAACAAACAAATGTAACAAAGGAGCCGATTTGCTTATGTGCACTAAGCAACTATAACTCAATTGTGTATACTTCCCTCTCTCAAGCTTCCGTGGCTTTGCGCAAGGGGCGGGGATTGCGCAAGCGCAGGCTCGGATCAACCAATCAGCGCGCGCGGCAGGCTTTTATTATAGTTGACCTTTGCCGACAAAAAAAGGTCGGGAACTACCTAACTGGGGTCTATGTAGTAAATGAAAAAGGTTGAAGATTTATTACAGGTGCCTTGTGAAGTATATGTATACTCTTACAGGTGATATTTGTTTATTCGGGTTTGCGTCACTGTGCGTGCACAAATCGTTGTTATTTTCTGTAAGGAGCAGGTCTTAGATAGGGTAGGGTAGGGTATAGTTTGAATAAAGTATGAAATCTTTTATGTGAAAGTAAACACATAGCGATTTTTGGACGCGCAGTCACGGTTTGTTTATGTTGTATTGGTTTTCTGGCTTTGCGATCTTCAAAAATAATTTTACTATAAAGAAGGGTGCTTTTTTGTCCGATTAGAAACACTTCTTGTTTACTATAGCGATTTTTGGAAATGGCTCTAGGCCACATACCTCCTTATTCATAAACGCACTATAAACCTTATTTAAGTAAAGTATGCGTTTCACTTTCTGTCAAATGCAAATGTCACAATGACAGCTAAGGTAAAACCATATTTACCTAAAAAGAAAAAAAAAATATTTGTGTAAAATATTTTTGTCCGACACTATGTCCCTGTTAAGGTTGTCTGGAAGAGATCGCTAACTAGCGATAAGACCGCCTGTTGTTTACCTGTTGTTTTTGTTTTAATTTTACTGGATCTCTGTAATGTTTTGTTTGGTGTTCAATAAAGTGTTTTGTATTGTATTGTTGTATTGTATTTTGAGCACTGCTTAGTTCTTGAGCGTTATGAATAAGAATATATTTTGGCTAAAGCTTAGTTTAGCGTTAGGTCAATTTGTGTGAGACGGTCCACTAATATTTTTATTTTTATCGTAATGCTCCAGATATGGTCCTCTCGGATACACTTCAACCCCGCAGGAGTGTAGAATATTTTTTGCGATTACTCATTTTACACAACAGTTGGAGGAATGTGCATGTTTCTTCCCGATATTTTTCTTCACCGTTAAGAGCATCAGTTATATCCCTTTCGAGTACACGGTACAGTGATTAGAGATCAATTAGCAATACTGCTTGAAGTCTGTAGACGTGAGCACCCATGAAACAGTTATGAAGATAATCTCATTGATACACGGCAACCACTGGGTATCAAACTCGAAACAGGATCACAAGTAGATACGTCAAGTTCTCTGACTCTCTGACATGATAAAGATAGTGAAGATGGAATACTAATTCAGAGTAATAAAAAACCAGAATCACCTTATAAAATATTATTGACTACACTATTCTAAGTCTACTGTACAGAGCTAGGGCTTGGGCTTGACGACATGTGGGAGGTCGTGGACTCCTCGGACGCACTTCAGCTTCACGCCGGGACAGTCCTTCAATCTGGAAAAATAACGAAAAATCTCGAAACCAACACTAGACTGAGGGTAGTATGACCTTATAACTGTTAAACAGGTCCTGTGGGGCCAGAGAAGTTGCCATCGTATACAAACGCTAGCGTTTGGTGATCACCTATCGCTTTGCGTTGTCAAAAATGAAAAAGTTAGTCAAGTTGCCCTTAGATAACGATATTTATATCGTGATAGTGCTCGTGTTGAATTCAACCTGTCAAAATAGTACCGCGTAACGACGGACAAAACGCCAAAACTATCACTATTCGATTAGCGCGAGTGACAGTGATCACATTACAGCGTGTCAGTTGTAGCGATTGATATATCACGTGACCTACGTCGATTCCATACAGTTTTGTAATTTACAGGTGATCACCAAACGCTAGCGTTCGTATTCGATGGCAACTTGTCTAGCCCCGCGACAGATAGACGAGTTTATGTTCTATTTAAACAACCTAACGTAGTAGACCTAGTAAAAGCCTCGGGTACGGTTTTGGCATGGCTTTGGAAACTTCCCGATATGCATGGTAAGGTGGTAACTATCCAGCGAGTTTCGGTAGTAGTGGAGGCGAGCGAACAAGAAAGAAGTGGCTATAAACTATCAATTTACCCGCAGACTCCAGTTATCCCGTGATTGCCACATCCAATAACGGAAACTCGCCAAAATATCAAAACCATTTTATGAACTTTAGTATCATATCAGTTTAAAGAAGTGTACTAAGGTACTGTACTGTAGTTTACTGATGATAATGATGATTTACCTTCCGACCCTGACCAGCACGATGTTGTGCTCCTGCAGGTTGTGTCCGATCCCGGGCACGTAGGCGACCATCTCCTTCCCGTTGGAGAGGCGCACCAGGACGCACTTGCGGTTGGCGGAGTTGGGCTTCTTCGGCTTCTTTATTAAGGTTTTGAGGACTACACCCTGGAGGTAAAGAGGTATAATTGTTCTACAAAATATTTAAAAAAAGCAATACGTAAGGAAAACGCCATGCTTTCTAGCGAGTCGGTAACTATGTTAAAAAAAGAAATGCGAATGACCTTAACTGTCGCAATAGAACAGCAAAATGATATTATTTTTTTCTCGAAAGTAAAATAAACGAAACCAAGTCCCGTGTATGAGTTATGTATTACGGAATGAAAATTAAACTATGAAGGAAATTTCTACACGTGATTTTACTTCCTTAACAATTTTTATATTTTTTTTGGGCCCACATAATGTTTATAAACTTGACCCATTTTAATCTCACCTTAGCGAAGGGGTTTCCGTTAAGTGGGTTTCTAGACTTTCTATCCTTAATGTGGGGGCCCGTCTTGTGCATCTGCGCAAGCGACGCCATGGCGCGCGCCAGCAGCGTCGGCGCCGGCGCGGGCGGCAGTGATGGCGCTGGAAATGAGATGGTTTCAGTCGGGTATCCAATCACTTTCAATTATTTTCCGAAACTGTAAATATTTCAAGACCATCTTTTAGAACCCTTTAGGTTAGGTTAGTTTTGTAAAAATCCTGAAATATTTCCAGTTTGGAAAAAACATTGCTTCGCAAAATGATATCTTTGTGAAATAAATGAATCAGTTTGTGAAACGTTTTTTAAGCAAATGATGGTAAACATTCAGTCGCGGATACACGTCTGCTTAGTGGTAAAAGGGCCCTAGAAAATTTTAAGGGACAGCGTCAAGAACACTCTTAACAACCGCCATGACTTTTGCATTGTCCTTGCTTATTCTAATCCAAGGTTAACTGGAAGAGATCCCATATGGGATCAGTTCGCCTATGTACATTTTCTATAGTGATGCAAAGTGTTTTGTGACTTATGTGCAATAAGGAGTTTACATACATACATACATTCATACATACTTTGCGCAGTGGCTACAGTGGCGGGCAGCAGGAAAAATCGCATAGAAGCCACCTCATCACCGCCGCGGCATTATTGGTGACATGCTTCATACATCTCTTTGTTATAAGCGGAGGTCGTTTTCGCTTTTATATTACGCGACGTAACTTCACTGCTTGAATATGATTCGGTCGCGCCCCTGCTTAGCATAGGAGCATCAGCTAGTCAACATTATTTCTTCCGGAACCGTAATATTTCCAAACAAAAAGTATCCTGTCCTTATTTCCATCCAAAAAACACAAATCCTCATATTTATTTACGACTTTAATATTAGTAGGATATGAGCTCGGTGTCTAAGAAATAAAGAAAGATGATTTCTGGAGTACCAAAAAGTGAGATGTCGTAGAAATTTAAACCACTTTTGTGCACTAATAATAGGCAGCCTTTCCATGCAAAAATATTTCAAAATCCTTCTCGATAATGCAGCGTTCCAGTACAAGTTTATTAGATAAACGGTAGCATCATTTATCAGCACGAGACCGGCTCCATTTATCACGCCGCGCCGCGTTGTAAAAGTTTGCTCGGTTCAATCTGGTAGAATTGCATTAAGCTGAGATGCACTAACTATTAGAGAGAGTTGCAACGCTTGATGTATTTATGCTTAACAAATTAAATTAGATAGGTATTGAGATAACTTTGTTTGTTTCATTTTCAACATTAGAATGTAAGTATGTACACGTTTTTTCAGACAGGTACCTAAACAAACCCAGATTAGTTAATAATTATTGTAATAAAATTACTCAACTAATCATCATCATCATCATCATCATCATCATGTCAGCCGAAAGACGTCCACTGCTGGACATAGGCCTCCCCCAAGGCTCTCCACTCAGACCGGTCTTGTGCTTTTCGCATCCACCGCGCTCCCGCGATCCTGACGAGGTCGTCACTCCATCTTGTTGGAGGCCTACCTACAGCTCGTCTTCCGGTCCGCGGACGCTACTCCAGAACTTCTGACCCCATCGGCCATGAGTCCTACGAGCAATGTGCCCCGCCCACTGCCACTTCAGAACTCAGGTTACCGATATAGCCCGAAGAATAGCTAAACTCAACCAATTAACATGGCAAACTGATTTTGCTTAAATTAGGTATTTAATTCGACTAAGAAGAAAATGGTTATGATTGACTAAATCCCCAATACGACGGACAGTGGACAAAGGCAAATATAGAGTATGCAGAGGCTGATTGAGGCAAGCATAATGAACGGATAGCTTGACGCAGGAATAGAGGCCTATATGCTATGCAGTGAGTTAATGTTGCCTCACAGGACAAATGAATTGATGACAACTTATAAAACAACCCGATCATTCATTTCTCTATCGCTATGATAGGATACACATTTTTTTCTTAAATATAGTTTCCCGAAAACCAAAAATACAAAACATGGGAGGAAAACTCCGAATAAACACACCTTTGAGCATGTTAAAGATCACAGATTATCTAACCGTTATTTCTATGACACTCGGCAGGTGCCAACACCACATTGCAAACACGGGATAATCTCCTAAACAAAGGCGGCTTTAGATGCATCAACAAATGCAACACATTGCCAGCACAAAATAATGGAAAACTCAACCTTAATTTCAAAGCTATATAAACTCCTTAGGTGAAAACATAACGTGGTGTTACAAAAGGGCTAGATAAAAACAGTTATAGGTACAGGGGGTTTTCGGAAGGCGTTGCCAGCGTTGCCTGTGATTTTCAATTGATGTCATTTGCGATTCGATGCGCATGGGCAAGGGCATGTGAACGCAATAGCGGGACTTGATTGACACGAGGTTAGGCTGTGTGGTCTGGTGTGAACCGGTACGAAATGTTTTGTGCAGATTTGGATGTCGGAAGCTCGTGAAGCGTGAAGTTTGCGAAGGATACAATGATCAATTGAAGCTGTTTGTTACATTGATTTCGATGTCTGAAGCCAGTCTCTTTGGCAGTTTTGTATTGAGATATATGGATGGCGATAGTTCGAATCGTACCTTATTCTTAGTTTAGAATATAAGCATCAATTATTAAGTAGGACAATGATCTTACAAAAAAAATCAATGCTATATACTAATGAGAATAATACGGATATGCGGTATATTTTTGCTCTTTAAATGCTGTGCAAATCTGAAAACACTAATAAAAGATCAATAATATTTCTAGGCAACGAAAATGGTTAGCACTTTAGTGCGTTGTCATAGTAAACTTTAAACGGAACATTAAATGACACACACGACAATGACAAGGTTCCAATTGCAATTGTTCCGCTTCTTTTAAGACCGCGACGCGAAACACTTATAAAAAAGGATTGCTTTCTCAATAAACTGGAATATCATTACTAATTTTAATTTTAATTTAGTGTTTGCAATTCATGTATTTTGAGAATGCGCGAGCAAGATTCATGCCCGTAAGAGTACATAATAACACTTGCTTTACACATAAAAAAATCTTGCCTCTTTCTACTCAATTATGCCATTCTCAATTTCCGAACTCGCGACAAACCAAAATGAAAAATAAATATGGCACCAGCGTTCCGCGAAATCCAAACCACATGTTAATGTCCATTATTCCCAACAAACACTTCCAGAAGTTAAGTCTGTTTGGGTAGGAGATTCGGATCCTCGGGGACCGGCCGTCACGTCCGACCCTGGACTGTTATTGTTGATCGTTGGTCACTTGCATCTGGACACGCAAATATTAACAATATTTTGGGGTCCAAGGGATAAGAGATGACAGGGGCTCAGTTTAAGTCTGACGTGGACATCAAGTTTCTTGAATCCTAAACGAATTATATACCTAAAAAAATACATTCAAGCTTTTATGATACCTTTATCGGGTTAGCTAAAGGTACAGGTTACGTAATTAGTTGAAGATTTACTTGTCCTAGTACTATATACTAATCTTGCTGGTATTGATTCCTTTCCAGTTTCGACCAATTTCGAAGCTAAACGATCTGAAACTGTTTAAGTAATTCACGGCAGTCAAATCCAAACTTCATAGATAGATACAAACAATCCAATCAAGGACCAGTCCTAGTAAGTAGCAACATGTAAAAACCCAGTCTTAAAACACCCGCTCTCGCTTCAGCGACCTCGGCCGCTTGTAACTCGCATCCTTCATCTAGTACCTGCTCTTTTTGCGGATAATAATCCGCTAATAGTGGGCATTGTCCGAGCGGCTGACAGCGTGACTCCGGAGCAACAATGGGCAAGAGTTGAGCCACCAGGCTCCGCTACCAAGAAATAAGGGATACAGGGTGTGTTTGATGCAAAAATTATGCACAGAAAGATAACGTAATGTGTTGTAACGTTGCAGATCTTTCATTGTCATTACTCATTTAATAAACCGACTTTAAAAGGATTCGCAATTATTTTGTTTCCAAAAAGATAGACGAGAACGATTTTATAACCTTTTTATTTATTTACCAAATAAATGGAACTGTCAAGAGCGGTTTTCAAATTACCATATTTTTGGAAAGTCAAGGGGTACATGGGGGGGGGGGGGGGGGGGGTACATGAAGTAATTTACCGGTAAATAAATTTTACACTTCTTTGGCAACTTTACTTGATACCTAGATAAAATCTGCATTGTTTCAATAACACCCTATATTTAATCGTATAAAGCTCTTACGCCTTTCAAAATAAAACCTTACTCTGAATACCAAAGGTGTTTTGTCCAATGAACAATGAGCCGAAATTTTTCGACAGTTACTCTACAGTTTTGTGTAAACTTTATCAGAATAGATTTGCGTGGATAATACCTCCGCAATTGTTGCAGTATAAGAGACGCAGTAATCCTGAAGATTCCGTAGTGCTGTTTGCTCATTGAAAAGTAGCTTTCTAGGAAAGATTAATATTTGGTGGTTATACTTTATAATTGGTTCGTGCGTAATGCAAAGGTGCGAAGTGTTATGAATTTGACCAAACACCGTACAGATAAAGGGTTTTAAGCCAAAGTTAGTCTTTTGAAATTTTATCTGATGTTAGTTTTTTCGATATAACTACATTGTCACTTGTAACTCTTGCAAGAAAGTTGAGGAATGCTCTTCTGTACCTATTACCCCTTGTTGGTTCTAGTGGTGAGTGTCGTGTGACGGACTCTTCTTAGGCTTGAGGTCTGGGTTAGGTTAGGTTAGGTTCGCTCACTCGTTCGACGCTTAACGTCCGGCAGCATTATGCAGCGGAAAGTATCAACACAAATACCTCGGGACAGGGGACCGCTAGAATTATCAACAAATGTTTTATAGAAACTATCGTTCTACCGTATTTTTTGCTGATGTCTTGTTGTTTTCAGGAAGCCTTGAACATTTAAAACGCGTCATTAGGTTAGGTTAGACTTCGAAATCACTGTTAACGAATATAATATGTTACATATTGATACATTTTAGGAAATGAATGTCAAACCAAGGTAAACTACTTAGGCACACCTACATTCATAATGACCAATGTCAGGACACGCAGTAACATGTATGCCTAGTCTTTAAGTGGTCAAGGGCAATAGGGCTCGTTGCACTCACGGATCTAAAATTTGGCCTTCCCTTATTTACACACATTATCACTATCTACTGTCTATTTTCGTTTATATTTATCCACGCAACTTTCTCATGGCCAGTGTCATCTGCCAATCGACATGACAATACGGCCCGCTAGTTTGCCAACGTAATTCCAAGAACATAGTCAAGTTATCGCTTCCGTCTCAGCTCCTTAAAAACCTAAACGGATCCACCGATGCGTCCCTGATTTCTCCACTTCCCCACTTTCTTCCCACTGGACATGGGAAGTGCCAGTCCGGGGAGGTCTCACGCACACAATGTGTGTGTTGTAATCGATTGTAAATGGGCGGCTCTTAATAGCGCGAGTTGTGAGGCGTGGACGCATTTAACGGGGGTTTATTGTTTGATAATAAATAAATAATAATAAATATCCAAGGACAATGTCACATCAATTGACGTAGTCCTAAACTCATCTCTAGGCTTGTACTATGGGTACTCGAAAATGATATAATTACATAGAAAACATCTATGACTCGGGAACAAATATTCGCGCGAAACCCAGAACAAATATTTGAACCCAGGACCGCTAGCTTTGTAGGCAGGGGCACTACTAACTAGGCCAGTGCGTCGTCTTGATGTACTTAAGAAACAGTGTGCTGAAATAACATCTGACTGCTTGCCCTTAATTTGTTACATACAAGACCGTGGATAAATATTTTATTTAAAAAAATAGCTTATTTCCGATATAGATCAATATATAAGTTTTATAATACTGTGAGGAATAACTTTTAATTCATACATTATCAATGGAATTAGGTACCATAAAACCAGGAATAGAGAAAAATCGTCATGCTGCGAAAAGGCAAGAAATTACATGTCTCGATACTTGCAACACTGCACTGGTGCTATTTTTTGATCTCTCTTGATTTGATTTTGCTATGTTGATTATTAACTTAAGTTAGGGGCAGTAGATTGTAACGTAAAGCAAAAAATACAAGAGGTTTTTTTTTCCAACAGTAAGTTCTGTACCGTGGACGAACATCGCCACAATTATTTCAAAAACCACAAAAGGGTACAAACATTGTTAGAATTATAACATTTCTAATAGAATTCTCAAGTCACGCAACACAATGCACAATGGGAGGTGTGAATGGTCGAAGTGGACAATGGTGGTCAATCGACATTGTATGATCACAATCCTTTCCAAATGTGCTGAGGCTTACGGTGAAAGATTTTAGATAACATAACTAAGAAACGGCAGAATAATGGTTTCATATTATATTTAACTATTGCTTTTTGGTAAGTGTGTCAAAAATATAATTCTATTCAAAAAATTGTGGATGTTGACAAAAAAATTAGATCAGACATTCGTCATCTGGATCTTAAGAGCGAGCTTTTTTTTAATAGGCAGGACCAAGGCGTGGCGTCCGCGGACCGGAAGACGGGTAGGCCTCCAAAAAGATGGAGTGACGACCTCGTCAGGATCGCGGGACCGCGGTGGATGCGAAAAGCACAAGACCGGTCTGAGTGGAAAGCCTTGGGGGAGGCCTATGTCCAGCAGTGGACGTCTTTCGGCTGACATGATGATGTGACTGAGATGTTTTTTTTTTTTTTTCTTCTGCAGCTTTATTAAAACGCCCACTATTATTTATGGACCAGACTTACCTACTCATAATAGGGCAAATTGGGAGAGGTCACATATCTATAAGCAGCTAACAGATTAATTAACTCCTAATTAAAATTGATTCATTCTGTTCCGAGCCAAATATCAATAACGAATGTACGCACGGGGAAAACTTCAAAGAAAAAAAACCGGTGAATTGCGAGTCGGACTCGCGCATCGAGGGTTCCGTATTTAAAATAACATGCTTGGTAACCACAAAAGATTTTTTTTTATACAGATTTTCAAAGTTTTTTTATTATTTATGAGAAACAGTAAATAATTAACACTTTTTTTTTTTTTTTTCGCGTAAAATATAACTAATTTGTCTATACGTAAGGATTTTTCAAATTTTCCGAGTAATAAACTTCGAAATAAGGGGGGAGGAACGGTACCTAATTTTTTGTACATTTTTAGCTATAAATCAAAAAGTACAGCACAAAAATATAAGAATTCCTTCATATGACACCCCATTGGCTATAATCAAACCACTTTCATTTTTCAAACCCAAATATAATTTTACCTTTCAAAAGCTTTGGTATTTTCCATATTTGGATAATTATGTTCTACAATGAACATGTATATCTTTGTTAAGTTAGCTACAGATGGCGTTGTTAGCTTTGTCGGTAGTGACCCTGCCTTCGAAGTTAGCGGTCCCGGGTTAAAATCCCAGTATGGACAGATCATTCTATGATTTGCTATGTAAGTTATTTAAGTGCATGTGCTGTGTGAAAGTAAGATTATGGTTGTGTAGCTACTTATAGCACAAGCCTAGAGCTTAGTTGAGGACTAGGGCAATTCGTGTGGCATTGTACCATTATATTTATTTATTAATATTCATAGCTATATACAATCTTGAGAATGTAGTCTTGAGAAAGCAAATGTCTATGGGTCAAATATCCCACTTACCATCAGCCCCATATTTGATCATACCGACAATGACAGGTGATAGGTGACATTTCAGTGTACCTACATAGCGCAGCTTATATAAAAAACCCAGTAATGTATGAGCGTGTTAACTTTGCAATGTATACCGAATTGTCAACTGTCAAGTGTCATTGTAAAGATGGTGAAATAAGGGGCAAGTGGTCTGTGTGTTCGTTTCCCTCTCGTCGCCATGGAAATAACTAAGCATTATTGTTTTTATGATTGAAAACATTACCTTCTGCTGGAGTTTCTTGCGGCGCTTCTTTTCCGCAATGATGGTCTTGTCCGAAGCGCTGGTAGATTCACTCTAGGATATTTACTGAATAAATATTTTGAATTTTGACCTAGGCGTTAACTCGCCTCAATACCTACAGTGTACATATATTTACTTCTGCGTCGCGCAGTCGGATAAAAGAATAGTCTAAACCGATCTCTTGACAATTTAACCATCTCATTACAAAATCTGTAACTCAGTTTTCAAAAGAAATTAAAACAAACACGTTCTCATTTATAAAATAGATAACGGCTAATGCGTTAGACCAATATCACGTTACAGTTGCCTGATCCGCCATCTCAGTCAGGTAGGTACAATCCTTTCAAACCTTTGTTTCCGCCGAAAACCGTTACACGGCTCGCAAATTCCCGAAAATACATTAATGAACTGGCAATATTGACGGAGGGGATTATTTTCTTGTTTTAAACGTTACCGACGCAAACCAAACATTGGGACCTTGTTTCATACTGTGTTGTGTAGTGCTTACGGTTCAAATTGTACTGGTTTGTCTAAATGTTCGAGATTTAATGTCCATGCGGAAGGGTTCCAATGAGAGGCGTGTGACACCCTAATGTTGACCATTATGATTTACAAACTAAAATCAACTTTAGCTAAACGAAATAAAGCTAATTTTAATTAAATATGGATATGCAGCTGCGAGCGCAGATGTGATCCATTTTATTAAAAAAACTTATTTTAATAGATATATAGCGAAAATGCTAAATATGGCTAAAGATGTAATTTTTGAGAATTCTCGAGAATCTCGCAACTAGAGATGCCGAATACTACATCCATATCCATAGTCAAAGTCAAAGTCAAAGTTCTTTATTCTTCAATTTAGGCATAATATAATGCACCTATGAATTTCAAAAAGCATTACCACCGGTTCGAAAAATAAAACCTTTGCCCCGAGAAGAACCGGCGTAAGAAACTCGGCAAGGTATATTTTTTTCAAGAAAAAGGTTTACATCATTACATTATAATTATAAATAGTTTACAATATCACGGTATTTTTGTACAGTAGGTGCACCTTTTTTAAGCGTAGGTAAATTTATGCGTAGATTACTCATGCAGGACGGACGACTCACTGCCAAACATCCCTATCCATGATATAATCGTTTACTTTATAATATGCTCGGGAAATTAGTTTTTGTTTTACGTCAGATTTAAATTTAGAGTCAGTAAGTTCAGTAATACTTTTTGGAATTTTATTGTAGAATTTTACACAATTTCCCAAGAATGATTTTGAAGTTTTGGCCAGTCTATAAAAAGTGGTTTTGAGCTTTCCTGTGCTCATCACAGTAACCCTAACCAGTTTAAACATACTTATATTATAAATGCTTAAGAAACTCTGTTGGTCGGTTTGTAGGTATGTTGTTACGCTCTTACAGCAACCAGCGAAAACTAAAAAGTCTATAAATATGCAAAATGTCTCAACACCAACCAAATACAATAATTTAAAGAGAAACTATAACAACGAAAAAGATTAAAATGTGGTTACCTACCTTCAGACCGAATTCTCGAAGTATATCTGTTTCATTTTGATTCAGATTTAAGTTATTATCGTTGCAGATCCGAATAGGAGACGATTTCCACCGGGCTCTTTATTAGATAAAAAGTATTTTATATCAATTTTAATATGATAAGTACTTAATATATGGCGAATAGTTAGGCTGAAAAATTTCAATCCAGTTAAAAATTTAAAATTAAAAATTAACTTTGTTTAAAACAATTGCAATCGCTTGTTTATTACACAAATTACATACCAATCTAAAGAAGGAAGCCTATAGAATATGCAAACGTTAGGATGACTATTTTCGTCCCGTCAAACTATTGGGTAGGCAGGTAAAAACAGGTCAGTTGATACTAAAAAAAATCATCAAACTTAACGTTTACGTATTCTATAAGCTTCATACTTTCGATTAGTATGTAATATGTCTAATAAACAAACATTTGCAATTATAAAAAATGTTTTTTTTTTTAAAGATATAAATGTTGGACTCAAAATTTACAGCCTACCTATTCGCGACATATTATTTTTTAAATTTGGCATAAAATACTTTTCATGAAAAAAAACAGCCCGGTGCGGATCGTCTCCTATTTGGATCTTAGACCATTAGGTTAGATGATTTTGAGTTGGTATAAACATTTTAAAGTAACCGACTGCAACTCCCAAATCTCTGTTTCTCTAGGTCACAAGGTCACAATATATGTATAACTTGCGAGATGGCTCAGCCGAATTTAATAATTTCTTTTTGTTCATAATTATCAGGAAAAGGTTTTTATGAACAGGCACCGACAGCTAGTAGGTTGTAATAATTATTATAGTAAGGTATATTAGGATTTGGAAATATAAAACTGGATCTAGTTTTATTGGGCAGTCCTGTTATAAAAAAGTAACATTTAATGGATGAATGAATTGTATAAACATGGAGAAACTATATTGATAGAATGTAATTCTTTTACTTATACATTACTAATATGGCAGTCTAACATGTAGCACTATTATAATTCCCACAAAGCCTACAGCCCTTAGCCTTAACCCATCATATATCAGCTGAATAGCTCAGAAGCTAAAGCCAAACACCCAATGTTGCTTACATACATTAAGACTATTATAACCTGTCAAGCGCCCTTTTACCACTTTGCTTTTCAAGAGCCAGGCGCTCTATGGTTTAAACTCGACAAACTGCTTTTGCTTACTTAGTGAGGTAATTAAAAAACCAGAAATATAACAAATAATAACACAGGTACGGTCAGCCATATATACAGGGTGTCCCAAAACTCAACGATAGCCTGGTGCTAGGCGGGAGGCCAAGCAGTAGGTACCAGTTCTGGAAAAAAAGTAAAAAATGTTTTTTTTTTCTTATTTTCCAGAACTGGCAAAGCTTGGCGTCTTGATCGATGCCGGGTTATCGTTGAGTTTTGGGACACCCGGTATAATTATATACATTCCCAAGACACCCAAAATATCTACACGCCCCTAAGGCACTAACAATAAGGACTATGTAGAAATATCTTTGACGTGATGGAGTGGATAGAGGAGAGTAGACTGTAGGTACAGTGAAACCAGAATATTCATAATGGGTAGGTTCCTATTGAAACCTATTCTGGTTTCGGGTGTTTGAAAATATTTATATTATAGTTTGTGCAGGTTGTACGGTAACCGTTCTGTATGTTGCTTTATTAGTAAGCTCCTATAAGTTCTAATGTATTATAAAAACTGAATTCTTACCAGTAATGCATTGGGTCCTTATTCCTGTAGAAATTAGAGATAACCCTCTTCGTATTAGATTCATCTAAAACAAGAGTTATGACAATGAAATCCATATGTAACAATCCAGATTACCAGCTCTTAGAGATACGTCCATTTATACTTACTTTATCTGAATGTAATAATTGTAAATTTTTGAATTTCTATAAAAATATTAATATTATTGCGATCATAACCCTACTTATTATATTTGACAGTAACTGACAGCTGATTTTAGTGTTGCCAATGAACTAAAAATAAACTCCTTGTTGTGAAACTGCCGTCAGCGTAATTGCTATTCGCTGATAGATGGCGGTAAAGTTAGTCAGTGGAAAATAGTTCGGCTACCAAGCAACAGATGGCGCACATAAGCAATTTTTTACGTGTCTAGATTCACGACTTTCCTTCAATTTATCACTGCATTTTCTATTCTGGATTATTACATTTACACTCATTATCATTTAGTTTTTCATGAAGTATTTATATAATAAACATTCAAAGTTACTATTTTTTACAAAGCCGCGCTTAGTCCCCAAGTAAAACTTTCCATACAGTTGAGATTAAACTTCCGTCGCAATCGTAATCTCTGCCAAGTTTTATTGGAACGCTTTCCGAATATTACACTTTAACATTTATATTGAAATTTTAACATAATCCCGAAAAAGGTTTCCAAGTTAGCAAAAAGTCAAGTCAGATCATTGTTATTGACTCAGAATACCGTACATTTACAGTTGTTTGATCAGACATCGGTATAAAAAGAAAATTTCGGGTTCAGCGCGTACAACAAACTACGAAGCTTGTTTTGTACATTTTCCTTACCTGTTGTTGACGCGAGTTTCCTCGTTTGAAATTTATTTCACATTTTCTGATTAAATAAATACAAAGATCGTATACCGAAAATTGTTTTGTTTAAATTGGGTTCAAAAATTAATTAGGTACGAGATATCATCGACAAATTCAGGTTTCATTGTTTATTTAAAATCATACTTATTCAGAATTTACTCATATCATTCTGTTCACTTTTTTTTGAGGATCTGAATAATTGAATAAGGCAATAAGTAGGTATTTTTCTTATCTTACTAATATTATAAATCACAACGTATGGATGTTTGGATATTTGCATGTTTGTTACTCTATCACGCTTCAACCACTGAACGGAGCGGGATGAAACATGGCACACATATACGTAAGGTCCTGGAATTTCATAGCTACCTATGCAGTTCAGTTTACGCTGAGAGAAAAGGCCAGAGCTATATAAATCCTCTTGCAAAAAAAAAAGCACTTACGATTTATGTTGATTAAATATAATGAAACTAAATGAGATTATAAGCTACGAAATAAAGAAAATACATTTTATGAGTTAATGCCTGATATAAACGCTAGACAGCTGTGCTTTGTGTACTTATACCTATACACTCCGGGCTCCGGCTCTGTGTTATAACGGAGCTTTTTGAAACTTAAATGTGTGTTATTTTGTTAATAATTTGCACGATATTATGGCCAAAAGAAACATTCTTAGGGAACTTGTAAGTATAATTATACTATCAAATCTAGTGAATATAACGACACAACAGTGTAATAAAATATGACAGTGGTGTCGTTATTTTTATAGACGCTCGAGATGATGACGGTCATGTCGTTATTATATCGGATTTATATCGTTACGTTAACTAGACCCTCTAAATATCAACAACGTGTGTGTGTTAATTACTCGACTGGCCTGCCTTAGGATTTGGTTCTCGTTGCATTATTTATTCATAACATGAGCTAATAAGAGCCAATACTACACTTTGTTTTTACCAAGTACTGAAATCGCAATGTTTATGACTCCCCTTGCTTTGCAGGTCGCCTTTACTGTCAAGTTCAGAAAAATACGATACATAAGCTAAGGTAAAGACCATTTAGAAGAAGGGATCTGTGCTTAAGCTTAAAATATACACACAATCCTACTCAGTGACTCCGTCGCACCTACCAATTCGTTTACAGTCAAGTTATCGCGGATTGAAATTCTTAAATCAACACGCGATCCCGACTTCGGCCGATACCGCTTGAATAACTACTTACCGACGCCAAAATAAATTTAAACAAGCTAAATGAGTTAGCCGAAGATTTATCAGGTAATTCACCTCGGAACATAATTTTCAATTAAACTGTTTGGATTTTGCAAATTATTGCGTTGTGAATGATTATGACAGCTTTGTTATTAAATCTGTGTTTGCCGCGCACCTTGAACTCACAAATTCACGTTTAATAATTAACGTAGTAACTGAAATAGTAGTTGAATAAATCCAACTCTTGTTTTTGCTTATCTGGACCAGAGCTTGTACTGTCACGAACGTTAATTTGTTACCCATTTCAAGAAAAATAATGCTGTAAGCTTATTGTTGTAGGATGTCAGATTTACTTGAGACCTAAAGTGGGTAACAAATTCAAGTTCTCGACTGTACCTCCTTTTTTCGCTCATTAGGTTTATAACATAAGTACCAAAGTTGTCTATTTTTTATAAATCAATATTAAAATTGATTACAACATACACATTATGATTGCTAAGAGCTATCCTTATTTTATTAAGTTAAATAAGAACTCAATAACCACCTAAATAATGAAAGGGAGGTAGGTATCATAACATCTAAGTAACTTCATTATTTGTTCTTGTGAATGTGAACCATTTAAGCGTATTATACAAAATTATCAGCATTGTGACTTTAATAATTTGTAAGAAATTCATCAGTAACATACAGACAGACAAACAGAACATAACGGTAACTGCCCCTAGTCTGACTGCGAGACCCTAAAAACCAACGTAGCCGATTTACCTGAGGCACTTTCCTTCTCCCTTTGCTCTTTTAACTTTGTTTCTTTTTACTTAAAAAACCATCTTACTAAGGCCGCAAACTCACCTGCTAGAAAACTGTCTGACGGTTTGTACAACAGTGGCTAGTGGTAGTGTCTTGCGTGTTGCTGTCCATTTTCATCGACTGCTGCGTTCTTGCACGTGCCATGTTTACTAAGTGTTTTGTTGCTTAAATTTAGGTATTTAAATTTTTATTTTTATTAAAATTATTGACCTTTACAATTGACGAAATATTAGTGCTTAAGTTATTAACCAACTTCAAAAAAAGGAGGAGTAAATTTGTACAGTTTTGTTTTGTATGTATGTTCCCCGATTAATCGAAGACCACAATAGCGATTTGAAAAAAAAAAACGTTGTTTGAATGGGTATACTTACTAGTTGGTCCCAATGTCTTGGAGAAATCAAGGGAACTCCTCAAGTATTATAGACACCTGTAGCGATTTATGTATTTTTCATTTTTACTCGTGCATTTGCTTTTGAAAACTACTATATGGTGAAGTAGAACTGATGATGAAGACCACAGATGGCCGCCGGAACTCGTTAACGGTGCCTATTTGAAAGGTGGCGATAAGATATCTCGATTTAGGTAGTTGAGCGACTATGACGAAGCACATTTAATTGTTTAAATATGACTATGACGATTAGGTAGGTTGGTCCAACTGAAGTCGGCGTCCTACAATATTTCAAACCAAAAGCCGAATACAGTTTGACTGACCTATCTACCATTTTATAGGAAGTTAATTTTTGCATTTTTGAAGTCGTGTTTTTGAGTTTTTTTTACTTTTTTTTACGCATAACACAATGGATGATATTTTCTGAATAAAAGAATTGATTGAGCGATAACAAAGTCAAACATTACATTCCTCGCAGTTTTTTTCGTGTAGAAATAAAGCCTTTTGAGTAAATAACTTTTCTCTCCGTGATATTAAAGCATCCCCAATCCCCCCTAATCAAATTATCGTCACACTTAACTGAACAAACCCAACAAACATCCTGTTATAAATAGCCCAAGTTATAAATAGGTTATAATTATTCCGGTAACAAGTTACAATAATCCCGCCACGCGTCGTAACTTTACGGGAACTTCTTAATTGTTTGTTTACTTTGTCTTAATTCGTTACGTTTGGGCAAAGCCTCTCCGTGTCAGTTTGTTTATGGGACCGTGTGCTTGGGGCGGGAGTCATCCGTATTACGTCTGTAAGGGCTTCTTGTAACTTGTAAACCTGTTTGATTTTCGTTAGTTTAGTTTAGTTTATTTATTGCATAAAACATTTACATTATAAATTAAAAATTTGGTTTTCAAAAAAAGTGTAGGTATACATAGTCAACGACTAATATTAAGAAACTGTAATTTTAATTAGGTGTGTCTAATCATTAATTTTTATACTCATTTAAGCCAATAGGCGGTATCTAAAATTCAATAAATAAGGCAGATTCAGGCTTCACCCGTTAGTTAGTAATGTGGCCGCACTTGCTACAGAAGTTTTGTCTGAGATACCATTTGTTTTATAACGGCATGGTTAATTTTCGTAACTTAATTGACTAAAGTTACCGTTTTTTAAATAAAGTCCTTAATAATGTACACTTTTTTTGAAATCCGCCCAAACCCGCTCCTGACTAGGTATTCATTTAATGTGAATCAAATAAGAGACGTGTCAAGGCCGCACTCAATCAATGAATTAATGAAGATTTAGTCGTTCCTTGGTGACGATTTTGTTTGTATTTAAATTTTGACTTTTATCATGTGGTGGTCACATGGCATATGCTACACGCACACCAGTTTATGTAGTTTTTGGAGTTAGATAAGACCCTGAGGAAAATTTGTAATTTTTCAGTATAATACATTGCGGGTGGTAGGACCTTGTGCAGGGTCCGTCCGGATCGCTACCACCAACTTATCCATTAACCTACGGCCAAACAGCAGTGTTCGCATTGCTGTGTTCCGGTTTGGGGATAAGACAGCCGGTGGAATGACTAGCATTGAGGCATTCCATCTTAGTCCTCAGGGTTGGCAACGCATTTGCAGTCTTGGGATTGCAGTCTTGTGAATGCGAATGTCTATGGGTCCCTGTTTCCACTTACCATTAGGTGGTCTGTGTGCTCGTTTGCCTACTCTATGCCATAAAAAAATTGTGTTGCAAGTGGGTTGTTTGACCTTGTGCAGGGTCTGTCTAGATCGCTAGAGGGAAACTCCTCCTTTTTTAAAGTCGTTTAAAAAGAGGGATTAGAAGCTACGAATTTGAAGTGTATTGTAATGGCTGTACATTAAACAAAAAATATATTTAAAAACCTACTTTACTATCATAGAGAACAGTTCAACTAAATTGTCATAATTTTGTTTAGAATAGAAATGACAAATTGTACCTAGCTCTTGTGATGTTTTTGACACAAGAATCAAGTATAAATAGAAGTAGCTATAATCAGAATAAGCACTATATATTTTCGACGCCAAATACATCTTTGGGAATAAAATGGCTACAAACTATCAATACACGTAACTAACACAACATTCAAAATTCAAACTCATTTATTGCATGTCACATTACTTTACAACAGGTGGAACTACAACAACTGGTACACATGTGGCGCCCTGCGTGGGCGCAGCAACATGCGAGCACCCTTGTTACATATATTATATACAGATAACTAAAAAGATGTTTAACTAAAATACGACTACAAAAAATATGAATCTAAAATAAAAAGTGTAAACAACTAAAACCCGACTGCAAAAAGTGTTGAATAATCGAAGGCCAAACTGCGATGCACGTTGCCATAATAATCCTAACCTTCAAGTACGAACAGCATTTTGGATGGAGGCCTGGGATTATCCTAAATTTGGGCTCAACGTCATCACACGAGGACTAGGAATGGTTTTATTGTAAATCAGATAGCGACAAACCACGTGGTGGTAAATAGTGTAAAACAATATGAGAAAGGTCTAAACTTGTTTCGTTTTTTTTATACGTTCGGGTTTTAGTTTTTTGAACAAATTTTTTATTTACTGTTTATATTTTTTGTGTAGTCGGGTTTTTTTTTAAAGTTTTTTTTTAAGTTAAATACAAAGTAATGCAAAATTATTCATCACTCCTGTCTTCATTGTCCTCTCCTAGATATCTGAATTCGCAGACGTAAGGCTGCTTCCGATCGCACCAGTAGTCGCGGAGGAGGTTCACGGCATCAACTCCTGCGCAGTGAGGCTCTTTGGGATCGGGGCTAAAACAGAAACCAACATTAGGTTTCACTCTTTGACTGTTCGGTTGGTATTTTCACGGTTATCTGTAAACAAGGTTTGTAAATAAAATTGTCATATTTTATCGTGGCATCGACGGACTATTTATAAATCGTTTGCTTTTATGACAATTTATAGAAATTGAAAATGGAAAAATATCAGTATATACGAATGTTTTAACAGTCTGGAACTTGTGTTAATAATAATTGTTTTAAGAGACAGTATTGTTCTATGTTTTAAATAACTGATACGCAAAAAAAACACTGCGGGATCTAATTGACAGCTAGCTCCATCCAGGCTTGGAGTACCTAACTCAGTTAGTTTCTCTACTTTACAACAGATAGCGCTAGCAGACGTATAAAGGCGAAATACGCGTAGGTACTTATCATGGAAATATGTATTCCATTACATTTGAAGTGAAATAATGTAACCCGCTGACTGTATACCTGAGAATTCCACTTCCTCTCTCCCACAGTGAGAAACCAGTTCTTCTGATGTCGTCCCCTGTGTATAAAAATAACAGATGATAAATTAATTAGATTCCGGTTCGTTTCAGCCAAATATCATAATAACGTGTTCCTAGAATATCAAAATGTCAAAACAGATTATTCTCATAATGTCTAAAGATCGAAATGACTTACGCCTACTTCTTAAATTACCGTATTCTTAATATGACTATAATTCATTTAGACTCTATCTCGTTTTGATAAATTTTCAATTATACCATTTCCCAAAATGTTTAAAACTTGACTTGATCGTGTTTTGATTAATTTTCAATTATACCATTTCCCAAAATGTCTAAAACTCAAATTAACTAGACACAAAAACGTCAATATCTAAAACTCGGTTTCTATGGAAAATATTTAAATTTATGTTGTTTACAGTTTTTATGCAATGAATAATTAAATTAAATTATCAACGGCATCCCAATTACCACCCACCATCACGTCCTTTTTAAAATACGTTTAATCATGCTATTCAGCCGTTTCTTCCTCGCATATTAAGTGTACAAATCAATCAGACTAGTAGTTTCGAAACCAATCGGGCGGAACAAACGGTCGAACAGTCATACGGACGCACAAGTGATCCTATAAGGGTCCTTTTTTTCCTTTTGGGGTACCTACGGAACTCTAGAATACTCGACCTCTATGCCACAAAACTTTACAAGGTGTACAACTATACAAAATTGTAGTTTTTCCATAGTAAAACATGATAAATTTGTTGAAATTTTACACTTGTAAAGTTTTGTGGTGTAGGCTCCTGCTCATAAGGACTGTATTTGTTTGATCGTTTACAAAAGCATAGTAGTTATAAATTGCTAAACCAATTGTGATAAACTGAACTATTTATTTACATTTATAAATAAGTAACACAAAAATACTGAGTGGTTAAAATTTTAGGTATTATGAGACAGTGTCATTTTGATCTTTAGGCTTGTCAACAAAAGGCATTTTTGAATTTTGGTAATTTTGAAACTAATGCATTTTTACTTTCAGTCTTAATAATAATTCGGTATTTGAAGTTATTGTTCATTTTACCAACTATACAATTTGGATATCGGATGTTATGTGTAAATGTTATTATGACATTTTATTGTATTGAAAATTAGTCAATTTGGGAATTAAGGCATTTTGGAACTAAGACAATTTGAGATTTAGTCAAATATACAGTAAAAGGGCATTATGATTTTTGGCTGTAATGAACCGGAATCCATTTTTGCTGATATTTTTCTAATTTCTTTCTATTAGTGCGTCAACTTAATTTTATTGTGTTATGTTAAATAACTATTAGATAGATAAAAGTCAAAGACAAAGTTAATTTTTCTTCAATTTAGGGGTAATATAATGCATCTGCCCCGCGAAGAACCGGCGGCGTAGGAAACTCGGCAAGGCATAATTAATAAAAAAAGTTTACATTATACATACATTTTAAATATCACAGTATTTTAAAGCGTAGGTAGATTTAAGCGTTAATATAATGGTGTCCCCTTCTTTCAGAGGTAATATCTGATAAACGGCTCTAAAGATTTTAAGATGAAAGAAATAGAAAACCTGCTTTCAAAAAAAAAAACATCGAAATCGGTTAACCGGTTTAAGAGCTACCCCACACAGCGGTCAAACATATAACACCCCTCTTTTTGCGTAGGGGGTAAAACATAGTGTTCTAGTGGACATTACCGTCGACGTTGTTCCATTTGGTCCAGTCATCGAGGCTGCTGATGCCGACCCACGCGAGGTGCTTGGTGCCGGTCGCTCCTCTGATGTCGTGGAAGCGCATCCGCCGGACCAGGCGTTGGATCAGTTTGAATTCGTACTGGAAGATAAACTACGGTTAACGGTTTCAACTTGAAATTTCGCACAGTTGTACAACGTGCTTGACCGCATCTAATTTTTGTAAAAAAAAAAGAAAAATAATTAAAAAGGGGTCTAGACATGGAGTTGTAATAACTAAATGAAAAGCAACCTTTAAAAATCCGACTGCATTTTTTGATATTGTGATTAAACCCGCTTATATTCTACCTATACTATATTCTTATATATTTGAGATGGTCACATTAAGACCTTTCAAATGATACCCATATTGTAATACTTAGAAATCTTCTATGATGACATAAATATTTTCGGAAAATCCTTTCTTTTGCACCCCTAGACCTCATAAGAAACATACGTGCCAAATTTGGAATCTCTAGACCCAGTGGTTTTGGCTGTGCTTGGATATTTCACTCAGTTTCTTCTTTATCCTTATTTAAAATATTCCATTACCCTTGTCTTGGGCGCCGCCAGCTTGCCGTCTTTCAGCTCGCAGGCGCCCTTGGCGTCCTCCCAAGTTGCAGCGTCATAGATAAGCTGGTACCGGCGATTGACCTTCGGATCCCAGACGTGATCAACTAAAAAATGTTTAGTATGTAGCGGTTATCATTTAAAAGTTACCTTATAATGTTACCCCCATGCGCGTCGCAAAGGAGAAGGTTTGTCAGCCTACAGGCACTTATACACTCAGGAGCAAAAAGAACGGGTCAGGGTGCGTTTTTCATACTAAAGAGACTATTTCGAAGCCTTGGTTCCTCGCCAGGGAATGCTTTTAGTGAAATCTGATGATGAATACTCCGAGCATCGATACAGGACTTCCAGAGTGCCTAGGATACATAAATAAAATGACATTACTTTTATTGCCATTTAAGATGTTTTTTCTGAACATGTACAATTCCGGCGTTAACCGCAGATTCATTCAGTTTGGTATCCTAGGCACTCTGGAAGTCCTTTATCGATGCTCGGGGTATTCATCATCAGATTTCACTAAAAGCATTTCCTGGCGAGGAACAAAGGCTTCGAAATAGCCTCTTTAGTATGAAAAACGCACTCTGACCCGGTATTTTTGCTCCTGAGTGTATGTACGCATTGGTAACTTTTCATATCAGCTGACCAGAGTCCCATGGTCTCCACTGCAAGCGCAATAAATTCGTAATCATTTATTAATGATGAATATTTACGGCGCTTGAGGGTTTGGGTACTTGTACGCAGTAGCGTATCTAGAGATAGTATCCCAGGAGGGCCTGGCCCATGTCTTGTTAAGATATACCTATTGGGCTGGACTTCATTCGACTTCCTATTTACAAGTGATCAATGATCCTGGGTTGGGCACCAGACCATTCTGGGGTGGGCAAGGAACCCCTATTTACCCCTATATGTACCTAATAATAGTACAGTGGTTTGGGCCTGATCAGCTCCTACACCAGCCTGATTACGGGTCGACAAAAGCGAATGTGTCAACAAAGGCCATTGGCGTGGCCCAGTTTCCGCGGCAAGATAAACTAATGGTAATGGATGGTGTATCGTTTCCTGACTAATATTGTGATAATGAGGTTACCTTTAATAATGGAAACAATTAGCTCTAAAAATGTTATATTATGTGTCCATTTTCCAGCAAAAGTCCATTATATTGTCTGTTGGTTCGTAATCCATCTACACCTATATTATTAAGAGGAAAGATTTGAAAACATCTTTCACCTTATAATGCTTCATTATCCCTGAGTAACATAGACTATATTTTACTTTTCTGCGCGGACGGAGTCGAGGGCAACAGCTAGTAATAAATAAACTATGGATAATAAAATAGAAGGCAGAAGTTAAAGAAGCATACAATTCAATTCATCTACTTACCATAATTTGTAAGTTTTATCTATAGATTCTGTCTATAAATATATATTATCATGAAGTATGTACAAACCATCGTCCAACTTGGCGAGCAAGGTAAATAATTTCTTGAGCGATATGTCGTCAAATGCATACTCGCTGTAATCCGCGACAGCGACTGCCAGTAGTAATACAAAAAATCCCGTGAATGCGCTGGAAATAACACATTAAGAAATACCCTGATCCTTTAGAAGTCTTTGAGGAGGGAGCAAGAGTAGAGGCTCAAGCAAGAAAGAAAATCACCAAAAATAACGCCATCTTGACATTCACGACCGCTCCAACAAGCCGAATCGAGCAGCGCCGCGCCAAAATCGATCCGTGAATGTCAAAACTGTAGCGTTTAAAAAGTTCTTTACGCTGACGCGCCAACGCGCAATCCGAATGGAACTATCGTGAATGTCGAAATTCAACTTTGGAACACGCCACGCCTCCGCACCAAGCCAAATGGCGTCGACGAGATTGCTTTTTCTGGCTGCAATTTTCTATTCATTATCTAGGCTTAGGTTTAATTTTGGAACTTTCGATAATGCATCGTAATATTAATGTAGTGATAAGAACTAAGTACATCAGCTGTATGAGCTGTTACATTGGTGACCTCACAAGTCTGCTTCATGATGTCGCGCCGTTGAGGCGTGGCGTGGCGCGCACGTGAATGTGGTCAAAATATTACGCCCATCCAGTTATACACTCGTCTATCGCCGAGACAAACGGCGAGTACTTGAATGCCCAAGTCAGTATAAGTTTGTTTTGATAATTTATTTATTTATTTATCTTCTATTCCGCTGTTGGCGTAACGTAGCCTGGGGCTCTATTATACTCGGCAAATCATAATCCCATTGACATCTTATCGTATTGTCAACGTTACGATAGCTCTTATAGAAACAATACCATAACACGTCAAAGCCAATATAAATTTACGCAGAAGAATTTAGGTCCGGTGCATACGTAATTAGGGCGTCTATTTCAATTAGCCACTCCAACCCTATATGGGGTCAATCTCATACAAATTGACCTAGCCCCAAACTGACCTCTAGGTTTCTATTGAGTATAGACACCGATGTACATACTTCACACAAATAATGGACCGTAATAGGAATCGAACCCAGGACCCACCAGCTTCATATGCAACTACCTATAGGCTAAACGCTTCGTCATGTTTCTAATGTTTCTACTAATAGCCAGGGCTCGTAATTTTCATGCCGTTGACGCAAAAATGACGTCACGCTACATCTTTTAATCATGTAAAAATGAATTAAGTAATCTATTGACGCGTAAAAAATAAATACCTAAAATGTAGATGAAACTATTTGATTGAAAAAGGACAGTTGCAAAAATCATCTACATAGTAACATTATCATTTAAAAATTACTGTATTCATGTTGTAATAAAAATTAATATGATTGAATTACTGGTACAATAATGGCATTGACATTCATAAAAGAAAATTGTCTCAATTTGCCATTTTTAGTAATGAGTGGTGAAAAAAATATGATGCTGCCGAGAGCCGTACCGCTTCTTATTATTTTTTTGACACATACCTACCTAAACACCTACCAAATAAAAACAGAGCACCCTGTGTGTAAAATTTGGTCTAATTGACGTCATCGGCATAAAATTGATTATTAGAGGTACCACAAACCTTCGTTGCCGGTCCGTAAAAAAAGTTTCTTGGATGGTAACTCCCGTATTATTGATTTTTATACTTGTTAATCAAATATTTTGTAAAAAAAACCGCTCATCTATTAGGACGAAAAACAAAGACTTACTACTAGGGTCCCTTTTGGTACCCTTTAGGTACGGAGCCCAATAGGAAATAATACAAATAAATAATTTAAAAAAGCAGGGGCAATTTTACATCAGACGTAGTTAAGGGAAAAGGACTCATTCCACGAAACCATGGTCTTTAGGTACTAGACAAAAAGGATACGGAAAATTATTGCGGTAAGTTATTTTCTAACTTATCTTATCTTATCTTATCTTATGATGGGGTCCTTACGGATACACTTCGACCCTGTGGGATCTTTTGTGTAATTACCCCTCTTTTAGCACTTAATCCAATGCAGCCTCCACCCCTTCCAAAAAGCGGACAGTGGAGTGCAATGGCAGTGCCTTGAAATCGTTATATTTTCTAACTTCCATCTATGACAGGGATATTATTATAAAGCGGAAAAAAGATCCAATCCACTTGGTTGGATCGTTACTGCTGAAAACAAGCTAGAACCGTAGAACCAGTATCACAAAACCATTTTTCTGAAAACGGATCCAGCCCACTCAACTCTTAATATCTCGAAAAGTAATGAAAAACGGCGAATTATTTTTATAAATACACAAAGAAAAACATTTTTCGGACATTTTCTTTATAGTATAAATTTGTGTAAAATGAATCTATGATTGTTTAAATGCTCCGTCAACTTAAAACTGCAAATTACTCGAGTGCACGGTGGATTGATTTTCCCGTAACTACGTCCTTGACCTAGTCCCAAACTAAGCTTTTTCACTATGTATCTTACTCTATGGGTACTACTCTATGGGTACTACTGTATGGGTACTAAAAATTTAATTCTTATATAGATAAATACGTAGCTTAAATACATAGAAAACATCTAATCAAATAATATCTGCCCTCACTGGGACATGAACCTAGGACCGCTAGCCTAGAGGGTCACCACCAACTAGGCCAACGAGCTGGTAATGTTAAATTTAATATGTCAAATAATGAGTAATATACTTACTTCATGGCGGCTTCTTTACTGTCAACGTGAACTACGTGTGCCTTGATTATCGAAGTGCAGCTTATATACTCATGCGGGGTACAGTTGGACGCGAATAGGAGTCACTCGTGTTATGTCTGTTTTGATGTAGCCTTGACACTAATGTGTAGGATATTGGAAGGTAAATACAACGTGTGTTTTCAAAGTTTTTATTGTGATTGACTTTCTTTCAATTAAATCTACTTACGGTAATTCCAGTCACGACGTGTACAATTAACAAGCACGTACTTTTTTAGTGTTCTGTACCCAACGAGTTACAAACGGACCCTATTAGTAAACTTTCGTCGTCCGTCTGTCTTTCCTTCCTTCCGTCCGTCCCAGTGGATGTTTTTTTATACCGAAAAGATTGTCTATAATATAAAAAGAAAAGTTCCATAAAAGTAAACAATTTTTGTTTCTAAAACGCTCATACATACCAGCGTGCACACCTCAAATCAGTGGTCTTCGGCCCCAAGTAACTGTCCTATAGAACATTTTATTTATTAAAAAAAATACAGTAATAAATCGTGCAACTTCAAAAACCGTAAGTAATACATTTATAAGCTGACCGAATTGACGCAAAAATAAGTTTTTAGTCATTAATATCCATTGAACGCTGTCACTCCTCGAGGTATTTATTTACCCCGTTTAAATGTTGCTTGTTAATAGATGGCTAATACAGCTATCCGTCTGTACCACCGGCGCCCGAGGTATAATCTGTCAATAAGATAACATTTCACATCGGCAAATATGTTGGTAACACTTTCACATAACTGGAATCGAAGTTATCTCATGATAAATTACATATTTAAATAAAGACGTGATGAAATGCCGTGACAGAAAAGAAGTGTAACTATAGCTGTCCCCCTTTTTCATAGAAAGATTTCTACACCCGTGATGAGTTTATTTCTTAAATATGAATCACGTAGGTGAAGTTAGGTTAGAGTTATAACCATCACAAGATAACCTGAAATCAACTCGGGTTCAGCAAAAAATAGCTTTCTATCAAACGAAAATTCTGCGAAGTGATACGGTCTATGAAATATATAAACGTAGCTATATTAGGGTGCGGCTCCACTGAGGCGGAGACGAGCGGAGCGGAGCGGAGCGGAGCGGAGCGGAGAATCTAAGCTAATAACGCAAGGCGTGCTCGACGTGACCGCACGTGCCTTCTATTGGTTAATATTGGCGCTCGTCTCCGCTTCAGTGTAGCCGCATCTTTACAATCCTAGTTGCACAAACTGTGTTTTATTCCAGTCGACTGTACATTTCCTAGGTTCACACGTAATATCAGTTGAATGGGTTTACTCATTTGTAAGTCATAATATTCTCGTAGACTGACTCACTTCCATGTCTACTCTTTTCAGTACCGGATGGGAAAATACATGTAGAAAATATCTCGAGGTCAAGTTTATATTTTTTTTTTGTCAGAATGGTCTTGGGAGACAAAGAATTGAGTGTGTATTTTAACCCATGAGTAGGTTATGTTGTGAGCAAGGCGTTTGGTGGAGGCGTGCTGTAGTAAGTTGGTAAGTCCCCTGACCACAGATATAAATACACATAGATAACGTAAACACCTCAATCTGTATGTAAACCCACCGTGTCACGGTACCAGAGAAGAGAATTTTCCCGTTTTTCGCGTAAAATCGATTGAAAAACGTAGCTTTTTTGGGCTCTTGCAGTTTATTATCATTTATCACACAACGAGGCATTTTCTTAATTTTCACGGCCGACCAGATGCAACAAGGTGCGCGGAACGTCAGTAAATGCAGTAGAGTTGATGCATTTGCGTTATCTATGTGTTTTTATAACTGTGCCCTCAATATTTATTACTTAACCCTTCAATCACCCTTCACCTCTCAAGGGTAGGTGGATTGTTGGCGGAGTATTTGTAGGAGGTTTCTGGAGCCCTAACCCTGCTCTAGCCAATAATATGGTGGTCAACTTGTCAATGCGTAAGCACATATTTTAAAGGGCTATTTGATAAGAGGTTTTTGTAAGATGGATGGATGTTCATTGGTTTTTTATAAAAGTCAATACCTGTTAACTTTTGTTTTCAATCGACTTTAAGTTAAGAATAGAATGTATTTTAATAATTCTTTTTTTGTTGGTTCTGGAATAGTTAAATGATACCTTACCTTACCTTTAACGGTACCTTTTAGGTATAAATATATCCTAACCATGCGTAAACCCAACGATCCCCGAGGCATTGCCTAGAAAGCACAGCTAAAAAGGGTTTATCTAACTACAATGGACTATTTAATTATAACGAAATTACCATAACACCTTTAATTTACAATCTTACAACTTAAACTTAAAACTCACCCACGTTATTCTACTGTTTATTGCTAGAAGCTTATACCCTAGAATAGCATCTACATTCAAGTGGACTTGGGTCAATCTGGCCGTATACAGGATTCATTTTCCGTAAGCATAAAACCCATGTCCTGCCCCATGACCACCGAAGTACAATCCATTGCCATAACCACCGTAAAAAGTCCTGAATCGATTCACATCTTCTCTATCTTCTGCCATCTTCTCCTTCGCTCTTAACTGGCCAAATTTCTGAGATCTGTGCAACGGTATGACTGATAAATCATGTATGGGTACCAAATGGTGCTGGAACGGTACCAATATCGGCACTAGATTTGATGGATGCGTTATGTTGGTTGAAGAATGGGATACTGTTTGGGAGTAAACTGGTATGTGGCCATTGTTGGTGAGGATGTGGTTCACGCCGGTGTGTACGGAGCTGTGGTGGACGTTGGAGGTAGCTGGTAGCACGTGTAGCTGAGTCGGTAGAAGCAGGTGGTGATGAACTGGTAGAGGGTATCCGATGTTGATGCCCTTCTTCTTTCTTGGTTCTGTCTTCAGAGGCATAGGGGCAATGCTGTTGTGAATTATTGATATGGGCTTCAGCTCGTCTGGTCTCTTCTGCGGCAGGTTCAGGGCTGGATGGATGGTGATTATGACAATGATGACTAGGAATGTGATGTTTGGCAGCATCTGGAAAAGAAACAAGAATCAGAGTTGTTTTAAAGGGAATAAAAGGTGCTAGTAGCAATTCATTGCATGTTGGTATCCAAGTTATTAAGTTGGAAGCTATTCCAGCGGCGCAATGTACTGCTCATAGCATGCAAGTTGTTCCGAAAAAGCGTCGAAAGGAACTTAATGGTTGCATTATTATAATCGCTACCGTGGTTTTCAGCTACTAGGAGTTCTGTGACAGCTGTATTTCGTAACTTCAATCACTTACTACACTCACATGCGAGGTATTTAAAAATAGATTAATTATTTAAGTTCCTGAACGGCGTCGCCAGGTGCGTGCCAGAGTAGTTTTTATGTAAAGTTAAAGAAACAAGTGTAATACGTGTTTTTATCGTTTGTTAGTCCTTTACCTCAAAATCATAAATTCCTTGTAGCAATTCACAGAATCGCATTTCACCTCGAATGAATAAAATTTCAATAGAATCTTTTACTTGGAGCAATTTTTCGTGTGGCTTTTTACATTAATATAGTTAATATGTAGCATTTAATTTTTCTTGTAGTATTTTTCCCTAGACGCATTTCGTCGCGATCGATGTTTGTTTGGGACTCTATTTAATGTGCCGCGTTAATTGATGTTCGCACTAAAGTTCTGTAACATTTTTTTTAAAACGCGTTTTATACCTGTAGTTTAATGTCTTAAATGTTATCAAAGTCATTGAAATATTATCTTTGTGACTAATAAATATTAGATGATATTCTTTCATTGCGAAATTGAAGTACAGTGACATTAAAGTAAGATACAATAATTATTATTATAATTATATAATTCAATATTTGTGAGAAAATACGGAGCTTGAACCTGGCTAAAAAAATTTAAAAAAGTACATTGCGACTAAAGATATGGTCTAATACTGAATTAGACGATTGGGATACAAAGCGAAAATGTATCACACGATCGAGGTGAAATGCGACAAAAACTTATGTATCGACAAAAATATGACGATTGAGGCACAACGCTATAGTTAAATGCACGATCAAGGTGAAATGCGACTAAAACTTATAACGACTAAAACAGTAAACGATCGAGACACAACGCGAAAATTAAATATACGTTCGAGGTGAAAAGCGATTCGGTGAACCGCTACAAGGAATTTATGCTTTTGTGGTAAAGGCCTAACAAACGGTTTTTATGAGCTGTCACAGAAGTCATCGTAGCTGAAGAACACTGTAGTTGAGGTTTAGTTTTAACTTTTTATGCATCATTTTCTTTAATTTTATATTCAGTACACCTCAGTATTCTTCTAGCTTAAACATGGCTTTAAAACATTAAAAACCGAAATCTTACAGATTATCTTTCAGTTATAGGGCTTAGAGGTTGAATTATATTTCTGTGTGCGCCTCACAACCTTTTGAGCTAGAGTCGGGTTTGGAAGTGGTCCCTTCAGGGGATAGGCCGTTAAGTGTAGATTAGTAAAATTAGTTTAAATTATTTACTAAACGTAGGTATTTATTTGTCTATTAGTGCCACCAACGTTTCTAGCTGTAATGTTTTCTTAAAGAAAGTCATCGTTTAGTACCAGTATAAGGTCAAAAAAAACTTAATCTAATATTTTGTTTTCTCGCTATCGAAGTAGCAACAAAAAAGCTTTCATTACTGTCGAACGACCAAAATCTTCTGACCGTCATTCAAGTCAATTCAATTATTAGTGATAACACCAACGTGTGAACATACTGACAAGAAGTTTCACATTAACATTGAGCGTTTGCCGAGCCGCCGTCCATCCGTCAGAGGGCGTCATGACGTGTCGCGTCATGACGCTTTAGGCCGGGATCAGACCGGGAGATAAATGCTCTTTGCAGATTTACCAGGATTATTTCGATACGCGCTCTGTTGCCAGATTGCGCGGGGAAGGATGTATTGCTGCCGTTAGTATGGAAAATTACCGTGTCAGGCCTTATTATTTGTATGAGTTTAATTTTTATTACTTATTAGTTCTTGTGAAAATTTCGAGTTTTGACACATTTTCCATTTTGTTTGATTGATTGTTTTATAATAATGCTAGGTGTAAGTTTTATAATTGTGTAATACTTATAATAAGCAATACTTATAATAAGCAATATTTAAAAGAACGACTGACTGTTGTATTTCTTGCGGCGTTTCTTCTCAACAGTGGTCTCTTGCGAACCGCTGGTAGATTTTTGAAGTGTAAAAGTGCCCGTCCTACTTACTGAATTAACGGTGTTAAAATAATGTTGGAAACAGTAGAGGAAGATTATTCGATCGATCTACCAAGAGCGAAAAAAAAAGTGGTATATCCAAAGTCGAAACTATTTATTTTATATACATATTTTTTTATTTATGATGAATGCCCTACGTTTATTAACTGATAACTTTTAAACGTCCCTATATTTTGCTAATATGGTAGAAAATTGGACACTAACAATAATAAAATTAACCGATTTGTATTTTATAAGTATGTGATATTTTTATGAAAGTGAAAAACAAGCTCTAGAATCTATGGAAAATTGTAAGAACAGTGTAATCATATAACTGGAATATTGGAAAAGGTGCAAATGTAAGCTAGATTAAAAAAAATAAAAATGGTTTGTAATTTTTTCCAATATTAATTTATGTTATATATGTACTTTACGCACACAAAGACACTCGTGCCATCAAGACAAATTTAATGACGTATTACTTATCAAAATCGGTTGAGCCGTTGAGTAGTTACGAGTGGACATAGGAATGGATACACACATACAGGTCAAACACCCTTTTGACTTCGCCGCAGTCTGGCAAAACGTGAATACTGTCGAATTTAAAATATCAGTGTTAAAGGTTAAGATAAACAGTCAATTGATCCTATATAATCCGCATTATGTTAAAGTAATTTATTCAGTAAGTAGGCCGCACGAGCACTTTTACACGTCATGAATTTACCAGCGCTTCCCAAGAGGAGACCCCTGCTGAGAAGAAACGCCGCAAGAAACTCAGCAGTCAGTAATTTTTTAAACATATTTCATATTACAATGGTACTACTTAGTCTAAGCATTATATAAAGCTATGAATATTAAATTAAATATAATATCAAATAACATGTGTAGTTCAGCAGGAAAATATGCCAAAAATCTTGGGTGAGAAATAGAGGGAGAAAAAAAAACACCTACATGTGTATATAAGACGGTGCAAGACGACCAAATAAAAGTTTCGATGTGTTTTCCTACATCAACGGTGTCCCCTAGACAAGATAAAGTATTGTTGCATTTGAACAAATTATTATTGACTAAGTTTCGGGTTTACGCCATGCATTTTTGTCTGTTAGATAATTCTCGACCATATAATACGCTTTAGACATTACGGATTTTTTCAATTAATTTTTAAGTGCTGGAAAGAGTAATTTTAAAACTATGCTATTTGAAGACGAAGTCATTATTTATGTTTACTTAATATCCTAAAGTTTAACCTTGACTGTGACCTTGCTCGATCATTTGGCAAGCAGATAAATAACGATATCTTCATTAACTGCCCTTGAACATCAATAATATTGAAAGAGTGATCAATAATAGCAAAGGTCAAGGTATGATGGCATATTGTTATCACTCGGTCCTTTAAATCCATAAGTGATTAAAGTTTTCCAAAATAGCCGTACATACCTAATACATACCTTTTGTGTTTCTGTTTTTTTTTTTTTTGTGCAATAAATAGTTAAAATACATACAATTAAATTGACTTTGATATATAGACTTTGCCCCATGGTACAGTCGAGTACAAAAATATGTTTACACGTTAGTACCTTGTCATTTTAATCGTTATTACAATTCGTACCTATATAGCAGTTTAAATATAACATTAAATAGAGATACTAAAGTGTACACATTATGAACTCGACCATACTAAACAACGATAATCAAAGAAACAAATCACAACGCAACAAGAATATTTTGTTTTTACCTGGAATCGAATTCGGGACCGCTAGCTTTTAAGGCATGTTTACCACCAGCTATGCTAACCGCGTCGCATTTAATATTTATGTTGTTTACAATGTACTAAAGACTGACCTTAACCGTAAACTTGATCGACTAATTAACCAGATGATAAACCAAGCTACTTAATTCTAGTGACCTTGAATATCAATTTTAAAATAGGGTGATCAATTATTGCAAAGTTCAAGGTCAACAAGGATGAACTCTTGTGGTACGGGAAACACGTTTTCCTGGGTAATATTTAGCACTTAATAGTTAACGTGCCAGTCGTGCCACTGATTCTAGTGGGCTCAGGTTCGATTCCCGAATAGGGAGATGACTTTTCAGGGTTATAATGAGAAATTTAACTCTACCATCAGTGTATGCCCGTTCCAAAATTATTGAGCTGAATTTCGAAATAATATTTTCAGTGGTTTTAACGTAACGTTAACTCCAACTAAGCTCTTCATACCATTGCATTAGCGAGACCGAGAGGCGCATTCAAAGAGACGAAGAGGATTAAGCCTTTGTGCACTGCACTGTAATTACACTGTCTTTGGACTTACCTTCCGATAATTACAGATTCTGAGCCGGTATATTCGTACTGCATTATCTACATACGAGTACAACGAAGCCTTCTTCCTAAGCCTAAGTATCTCAGATTCAATCGCCAAAGTAGATTCCATCCTCTCCTCTTACAAGGAAACGTACCCAACTGTCTGGCTCAGATTTTGTTGATTTTGATATATGTTAGGGAGTAGTTTAAAATAACAGACACGTATTTTTTTTTAGCGGCCCAAACTCAACCTGTTGAGAGACATTGACCTCCAAAGTACTGAAGTGACTAAACCCTCTATGTTATATACATATAGTTTTTATATTGCAAGTTTCATAGTGGTTTGATTATAAATGTTTAAGACGATGAAAAAATAATGAGCACATGTTTTGTTATATCGGCAAAAACTCATATTTAATAAAAAATACCCTTCAAAGATCATCGAAGATACAGTTTCTTTGGTTTTTTTTCATCTTCTTAAACATTTATAATGAAACAACCATGAAACTTGTTTTTTTTTTTAAATATCTCTACATAAGTTAGAGGGTTAAGTCACTTTTCAGTACTTTGGAGGTCAATTTCTCCCAACAGGTTAAGTTTGGGCCGCTAAAAAAATAATACGTGTCTGTTATTTTAAAATACTCTCTAACATTATATCAAAATCAACCAAAACGGAGCTGGACAGTTGGTTACCTTTCCTTGTTAGTAATGAGGTTCTATTTATACTCACTATGGTATTGTCATCGACATAATGTGTATGGGAATGGTTAAAGTGCCCCGTGTCCGTAATCCCACTATCCCACTAATATTATTAATGCGAAAGTTTCTGTGTGTGTGTGTGTGTGTGTGTGTGTGTGTGTGTGTGTGTGTGTGTGTGTGTGTGTGTGTGTGTGTGTGTGTGTGTGTGTGTGTGTGTGTGTGTGTGTGTGTGTGTTAGTTAGTTACTCCTTCACGCTGCAACGGCTGGACGGAGTTGGTGGAGTGTAGATAGCTTATTCCCTGGCTTAACACATAAGCTACTTCTTTATCTTGAAGAATTTAAACGTTCCCGAGGGAAACTATAATCAAATCTATGCGCACGAAGTCACAGGCAGAAGCTAGTTACTACTATTAGCAAGTTGACAGTGACGTAGACTTTTGTATCGTCATGGATAAATAGCATACTTCAGTGCGTAAAATATGAAATAAAAAACACCGGGCAGAGAATGACGGATCCCCAGGGTTCCAAACCGACACCACAAACAGAAAAATATATATCAAAGGGAGAACAATGAACCAATTGTCTGCTTAAGTTTGTGTTTGTAACTACACACACATCCATCTCGAAACACACACAAACATTTGCCCATACCAGTTTGCGGGTGGTAGGACCTTGTGCAGGGTCCGTCCGGATCGCTACCACCATCTTATCCATTAACCTACCGACAAACCGCAGTGTTCGCATTGTTGTGTTCTGGTTTGGGGATAAGACAGCCGGTGAAATTACTAGCATAGAGGCATTCCATCTTAGCCCTCAGGGTTGCAGTCTTAGGATTGCAGTCTTGTGAATGCTAATATCTATGGGTCACAGTTTCCACTTACCATCAGCTGGCTTGTGTGCTCGTTTGCCTTCTCTACGCCATAAAAAAAAAGAAAGAGGAATCGAACCCAGGACCGATAGCTTCGTAGGCAGCGTCACCCTCAACTAAGTTAAATGCGTCGTCAATATATCTTTAGCCTTCATTTCTCGCAGGAGAGAAGATAGATTAGCTAAGTTAAGCCATTGTGAGGTTACAAAGTGCACCGACGACCTAGGTTTCCGAGATGCGGGCAGTACCTACGAGACATTAGCTAAGCTAAGCCATTACGGGGGTACAAAGTGGACTGATGACCTAGGGTTCTCAGATGCGGGTAGAACGGGACCAATCAGTGTGATGATTCCTGCTGGAGGCTGGAAAGCAGAGGACGCCTTAGGTTGATAATGTTGATGAGGAAAATGAGACCGAAAATTGGAATTTTTTCAATTGTATTGTTGGTAGAGTCTGTCAAATGAAATATGAGAATGAAAAAATGGCAACACTGTACACTAATATAGTGTTGCCATTTTTCCATTCTCATCTTTCATTTGCCAGACTTAAGTAGATCACTATTGTTTTTGAAAGGTGTTCAATGTGTTCACGTCATATAACCTTTTACTGTTAGGTGTTAGGTTCGGCTAACCACAGCTATTAATAAATCATTAAGTTGTTAATCGTTGATCACAATTCTTACTCAGCCAAGCCATTTCAAATTATAGCAAGTACTGTATAATTTATTATGTAAAACATACTAATAATACTCCGGCGAGACCCAAGTCTGGTCTGCCTCGATCCATAATTCATTTTAATTCGTATCTTATCGCTACAAATGGCTATGGCGGTGAATTGGTATGAGAGCTGTTCAGAAAGATTTTATTGTGTATGACTTAATAAATATCAGTGAACAATATCATAGTAATTGACGAGCGTTAATTTGGGACCCGTTTTAAAAAAAAATGCTTGAAAGGTCGCCGACAATAGAGCTTGCAAAAGATGTAAACAAAACCAAAAAAACCAATTCACCATGATTACTCCATAATCACGTACTTTTAAAGATCAAGTGAGTGCTTTGCAACGATTTATATACTAGATCATTGTTTTCATATTAAGTTTAAGATGAAAAAACTATTCATTATACGATATTTTTAATATATAAACACGTTTGGTAAATATTTGAGGTTATGTGTCAAACAGAACTAATTTGTTTACATCGTTCGCAAGTTCTGTTGACGGCCACTTTAGTCGTCAATGTCATTAGAGATGACAACTCATTTGTAACTTTTAGGAAACTAAACCTTATTGTTTTAGAATTTTAGATTGGCTTTGGACCTAAGGTGGGTCCCAAATTATAACTCGTGACTGTACTATGGATACCAGGTCCCTATTTCACCGAGTTACAATTGTCAATGACATATGTCTGCTGACAAGTGTCGACAAGTGTCCCGGACAATTGTCCAGTAACAGGTGACAAGTAGACAAATCTAATTATATTTCTATGGACATACATAATTGTCTACAATTACAGTGTGCAACGCGTGACAATTGTCCATAATTTATTTTAAGGACAATTATGTTGAGAAACAGTTGTAAATTTTTCCATATCGACATATTTGCAAATTTGTCGATAATTATTGACATGAGATAAGAGCTGTGTCAGGCTTGCGTTACAATTGTAGTGTTTTCATTGTTAGTTACAAAATGGCTAAAGGAGTAGTAGTGACAGTGATTTAGATGAGTTCACATATAGGAGAATATATAAAGAAAGAATAAATTTCTCCTTTGACGTCACTGCCTTTGCGTTCAAGAAAAATAACTGCATTGGATGGTTTCAGGGTCACAATACCTCGTCAGCTATTTCTTTCCATTTCTTGATTTTCATGTCGAATGTTAATTATATCCATATTGCAATGGTTTTAATCAAGGCACTTTAAAAAATGGTGCACGAAAGGAATTGCAAATTGCAAATGATTTACTTATTTGTGGCTAAAATCGCGGGAAATAGTTTAATAGTTTTAAATAAGTTTCATGCAAAGTGATCAAAGGTATTCGTATTCAGCCAGTGTCAGTTTATATCCACAACTATATATGTATTTAAAATTTAAGCGGTTCTCGAGCGTACGTTAAAAAATAAAAAGCCAATTTATAATAAACCATCGGTGTACTTAATTAAGTATTAAGTTTTGTAATTGGTAATTATATTTAGTCGGACAAACTCGAAAACGCTCGCTTCCAAAACACACGTACTTTGAAATTAAAAAATAAACACTGGCTAGTATCAATAAAAATACATTTACCCAAACATGATCGGAAAACTTACATTTAAAAAACGAACACGGGTAGTGTCTCATATTCATCCATAAAAATTAAAAAAATAGTAACCTTGTTTCTTGCTACAGTTTTTTTAAAGTGAGAATAATTGCATATAGTCGACAAGACTGAGGAAACTATCCATACAGCCAAGCTAACCGCTCTCGTTTACTGAAAAAAAGTGTGTATAGTCATTTGTTGAGCGATTGATAAATCAAATAAAAATTAGTTTGTACACTCCAAACTAATATAATAATTATTGTTGTATAATTGTGGACTAAGTACGCGGTAATGGTGGACGCCTTTCAACAATCAACATACGGTTGATTTACACATTTAAAAATATAAAGACTATCGTTTGTCATGACAACGTGACAATTGTATCAGAATTTTGACAACTGCCATTTCACGATATAAAAATGTCATTTTTTTATTATTATTTTCGCACCTGTCAGCGTGGTTTAATAATGTAGAGATTTGTGAAACAACACTTATCGTGACTACTCGACAATTGTCACCTGATTATTACAATTGCTGTTTCATGAAATACAATTGTCACGTAATTTAGACAATTGTCGAACTTGTCAAGCTTGGTGAAATAGGGGCCTGGCAATGATAAAAAATCATCATTGAATACTATATCCTATTTATTAAGGTGTACCGCACACGTTGGTTTAACGACGCGGCTAGCCTGGTTGGGCTCTGCCTGCGAAGCTGGTTGTGCCAGGTTCGAGTTTTGATAAGTAGAAAAATAAAATACTCTTTACACGAAGAAAATACTCTTTATTTACCTAGGAATGAAAAGGTCAGAGAGAAATGTGGACTAAAAGAAGATGTAGTGACTAAGATTGAAAAGGGCATGCTTCGATGGTTCGGTCATTTGGAAAGGATGGATGAAAGAAGATTGACGAAAGAGATATACAGAGCGAAAGTGAGTGGAAGGGTCGGAAGAGGCCGCCCTAGGCGTACTTTTTCGAATCAAATCGGAGAAATACTGGAAAAGGGCCGAATCTTAAGTACCCGAAACCGACGTGCGTGCATGACTCGATGTATGAATGTGGAAGAAGCGAAAGACATTTGTCAGGATCGTAGCAGGTGGAAAGAAGTCGTCTCTGCCTACCCCTCTGGGAAACAGGCGTGATTTTATGTATGTATGTATGTATTTACCTAGTCACTTTCTGTCAAATTCAAATGTCGCAATGAGAGAGCCTACGCATATTTTAAACATACTTTACTGCGCGTTTATTCATTAAGTTATCGTATACACGACTGTTTGACACTGCTTACAAAACTAACGATCCCAGGTTCGATTCCTCATAAGGGGAAATATTTGTGTACCTAATAAGTGCCAGTAGGTATTACCCGTTTTGTGCCTGTATCTTGGATGTTTTCCATGTGTTTAATATATAACTGAGTGACGATTTAATTGTCCTTTAGTAAGGATTTTTATGAACGAGTTAATTCAGTATATCTAACATGTCTTTGAGGACGGCCGAAGCCTAATTTGTCTAAGATTTTCACCGATTTTTTGGACTGGTGGTCCAAGCCACACCCCTCGACAAAATAATGTCATACACAATTACATTAGTTCTTTGACCGAATGCGTCGGCCCCGTTCGCTTTAACTGGATTCGTTATTTACTATGAAATATCCGTTTACGCCAGGCGGTAACCAAAAACTGTAGTCGAATACGGCCCAACTGAATAATGTAAACGCGCCATAACGCGACCGGCCCACGCGGCGCGGTTGTTTGGTGTAAGATCAATTAGAAGTGAGAAATATCTCGCGTTCGCAGCTCCGCCAATTAGTTGGCCTAATCAACTGGCTTTTGCTTTTTTGTTGGATTTTTATAAGAAAACTAGATATAAAAATTATGAGTTAGTAATGATTCGTGAATACTTTAATGCCCGGTTCCAATATTCAAGAAACGAATCGTTTTCCGTAAGCCTCGTTAAAATTTGACACATTTTGTACGTAGCAAATGTCATAACGCTGCGGCCCGTAAGGAAAACGATTCGTTTCTTGAATATAGGAACCGGGCATTAATAGTGGTGTCAAAACCCAGAATAAGTAATAAAATTTTCATCACATTTGCACGTAAGCAATATCTAAACATACAGGTTAACTAGGAAACCCTTGAGCTTTCCTTTTGTCATGAAACGCAAGGCGGGTAAGTTTTTTTTAAAATTTATAGCACATCAAACAGGTCATGCAAGTTCAAGCAAGGAGTTTACACGCAATTGAAAAATTTACTTTAAATGTTATCTAAACAGGAATTTCATTGCAATCTCGCTACACGTTACTTAAATACTCAACTAATGTTCTTAATAATCGATTTTAATCGTTTTTTGTATCTAAACGTCGATATTTTTTTACACTCCGTCATGGCTGTATATCTACGTAAGTATTTGCTCAAAACGTTTGTATAATCTGTGGTATGGGCAAAAAGCCCGCCATCCGCGTTAAAAAAAGTTCACGTATTTCGTAATAATAATTGTGCTGACTTATGTATTAAAAAGAAATCAAATTCATAATTATTTACATTTTGTATTCAAAAAACGTTTGTCTTCATGTAACTAATTGTACAGTGACTATAAATTAAGTATTTTATAAGTTTTTTCTGCGCTATAATTTTATTTATTTACTCGCAAATGTGATGAAAAGCATTGTATGTTACACGGGCGGTACGGGAATTAAGAACCTCGACTCAGCAAGAGCTTAGATCGTAATTCCTTACTTACCGCCCTTAAAACACAATGTACTATAATTGCTTTCGGTTTAAGTTGTTTTTTTTATGGCATAGAGTAGGCAACCGAGCACACAGGCCAGCTGATGGTAAGTGGAAACTGTGACCCATAGACAGACATTCACATTCATAAGACTGCAATCCTGAGACTGCAACCCCGAGGACTAAAACGGAATGCCTCTATGCTAGTCATTTCACCGGCTGTCTTATCCCCAAACCGGAATACAACAATGCGAACAATGCGGTTTGGCAGTAGGTTAATGGATAAGATGGTGGTAGCGATCCGGACGGACCCTGCACAAGGACCTACCACCAGCAAACGTAAGTATTACAATGACTTAAACCTTAATTTATTAAGTTGTTTTGTGTTGCTTATCATATTATCACGAACGTCATGATGATGATGATCATCATTCATATTGTTTTTAAGTGTTTTTTTTCATCCATTCCTAATGAATGGTGTGTCACCTGTAATAAACTGTATTTGACAAAATAAAATTTGTATTGATTGATTAATAAAAGTCTGTCAAAGCAAATAATGAAGTATTTTCAATTAGATGATTTCTTTTCGAAATGCTGCAAAATCGAAATGATTTCAACAAAAATAAAAGGCTCCACTTTACTGGAATGCCCAAGGCATTAACTATGCGACACGTAAACAAATTCAACCAAAACGTATAAGGAGACAGTCCGAATGGCAATGCAACTTGCGCCCAATCTGCTACAAGGCCATTGGGTCTAGTCTACGAACTTGTATGGAGAATGTGGATTGTGGGTGACGAAAGTTGCATGAGAACACTTCATAATGCCAGCGATATGCCTGGGTGCATTATAAAGAGGATTATGTTACGTTATATCATAATATAACGCTTAAATTGCGTAGCAGTAAAATAAAAATGCATACTGATTTAGCTCTAGGCGATAACGTTTCTCTGCCCTTAAACCTCTAGTTCGATCCTTAGGGCCGGCTACACGCATGCGCAAACAGTTGCAAAAATTGGATTTAGATGGAATCTTAACGCACATGCTTTCTTGTGCAAATTGGAATTTGCGCAAGTATTATTGAGCGTGTAGCCGGGCCCTTTCTAATTTTGAATATGTTGTTATTATGAAATTGTTCTATTTGTTTTTTAACAAGAAAATTTTTACTTAAAAATGAAAACATACAGACCTAGAAATTTAAATTAATATATAATAATATTGTCTAGTACCCATAGCCTAGAGCTCAGTTTGGTACTTGGTCAATTGGTGTGATGTTGTCCCGTGATATTTATTATTATTTATAATTAAATGCATAGAAAACATATATAACTCAGGAACAAATATTATTCGTCACACAAACATCTGCCCTTACCGGGATTTGAACCCAGGACCGCTAGCTTCGTAGGCAGGGTCACTACCAACTAGGCCAGCGCGTCGTCAAGTCGCCGTCTTCGTCGTTATAATATCTATAACATAATCAAAAATCAACAAAATCAGACAAGGTTTCAGAGAAGAATGACCGTTGGAACCGTATCTCTAATTCTGGTGCCCTATACTAACTACTAGTATTACTCTTATGTTTGTTTTTAATCTAAATAACTATTTTATGACATGTAATTAGATTATTGCGTTTCATTAGATAGTTATTGCAACGGTGAAATAACCAGTCACTGTTAATGCGGCCTAAAATTATTAATTAAGCTAAATTATTAGATGAACTAGAGTGCCAGAAGCCGCTAAATAATTAAAGTTGCTATGGCAGCCGCAGCACTGGTTTTAGGGAATGGTTGGCAGCCTCACAACCACCAATACCAACATCCATCAAAATTCTAATTCTAAATTCAAACGGTAATTGAATAAATAGACCACACCAAGGGTAATATGGACTGATTAAAGCTTTTAACAAGGCCTATACAAAATAATACACCTAGAAGTTAGCAGTGAAGCTAGCGGTCCCGGGTTCGAATACCGGTAAGGGCAAATATTTGTGAGCGGGATTTTTTTTCTGAGTCTTGCATATTTTATCAATAATTGAATACCGGGGGATTTTCTCACACAAATTGACAAACATAAACGTACCTATTTAGAGAAATTAATTATTATATAGAAAAAAAACCGGCCAAGTGTGAGTCGGACTCGCGTACGAAGGGTTCCGTACCATTATCTATACAACGTAAGCAAAAAAACGGCAGAAAAAACACGTTTTTTTGTATGAGACCCTTACATGTTCTTTTTATTTTAATTAAATTAAAATTAGGGGCTTATTTATTTTTAAAATGAATAACTAACTAAACATTCTGTGAATATTTCAAGTGTCTACCTGTGGCCGTTATTAATGTCGAGCAAAAAATGGCAAACAAAACACATTTGTTGTATGGGAGCCACATTTCTCGTCTACCCCATATTGTGGGGTAGACTAAAAAATATCTTAAATGAAAGCACGTATAATGAATTTAATAGAAAAACTATCCCGACTAAGTAGACTTCATTGGTTCTTGAGTTATAAACGGTTTAAATGCTTAACCTACCGAAAACTTATTTGCGGTGTTGGTAAACTGACCGCCAGCTATGTCGATGTATGGGGATAAGAGTTTTCGAACGGCAAAGTTAAGTTTGTCGTGTGATCTTATTTGTTTGTAGTAACGGCTTCGGAACCCTATCCTGAGCACGGTCCGACATGCTCTTGCCCGGTTTTTACCCTTTGGCTACGGAACCCTAATAACACCAAATTCAAGTCTTTGTTGGTGTTATACAAATACGCGCTCATCAAACGAATATGTGCTCTGACCGGGAATCAAACCCGGGACCTCCAGCTTCGTAGGCAGGGTCACTTCCAACTAGGCCAGCGTGTCATAATATTTAATTTCTAATAAAATTATGTGTACCGTTAACTAGGAAGCACTCAAGCTCAGACCTTAGTTTGCGACAAGGAATTATTTGCGTGAGACCGTCTCCTGATGTTTATTTTATTTATTTATGTAAGGCACAAAATGATTACAGTAATTAACAGTAGTTGTAATGGTCCCAAATGTATTTCCATAGAAAATACGAAAGGATGAATGACTACAAATCAAATGAAAATTTATTCACTTGAGATGCTTGTAAAAGTCGTTAATGTCTAAAGCGTATTATAGGGTCGAGGATTATCTAACAGACAAAAATGCATGGCCTACACCCGAAACTTGGTCGATAATAATTTGTTCAAATGCAAAAATACTTTATCTTGTCTAGGGGACACCGTTGATGTAGGAAAACATATCGAAACTTTTATTTGGTCGTCTTGTACCGTCTTGTATACACGATAGGTGTGTTTTTTTTTTCTTCCTCTCTCTCTCCCAAGATTTTTGGCATGTTTTCCTGCTGAACTACACATGTTATTTGATATTATATTTAATTTATTATTTATAGCTTTATATAATGCTTAGACTAAGTAGTACCATTGTAATATGAAATATGTTTAAAAAATGACTGACTGCTGAGTTTCTTGCGGCGTTTCTTCTCAGCAGTGGTCTCCTCTTGGGAAGCGCTGGTAAATTCTTGACGTGTAAAAGTGCCCGTGCGTACTTACTGAATAAATTACTTTTAACTTTTATCTTTATCTTTTATAAATTTAGTCAGCGCTCTCGCCGGCGACACCAGCATGCAAATGTGATTGTGTATTAAAACTTAAATTATATACCCTTCATTTTAATAAGTAGGTTTTATTTAAAATTTCATGCATAAACACCCTAATATTTTTTAACTTGCTATTAAATATTTCTTACAGATAAAAAATCCCTATCGTAAAATCTTTTTTCCAGTACTTAACCATTTACATAGCGTGCTAAATAGTTTATTATACGGCTAATTTATTATGGCTTTCGGAATGTTATTAAAAATGTTAACAGCCATGCAATAACAATTTATCTTCCGTAATATTGATAATGTTTTCTGTTGTGCTGGTACACTACATGAAAGGGTAGGTACTAATCTGTTCCCTTTAACTTTTGTGTAAACCGTCTTGATCCTCGTTTATCCACCCATCGAATGTTGACGTCACAGAAAAGGCAGTCATTTTATACTATACAAAGAGCAATGTTGATTTCTTGTTGATTTTATTATTTAATAACATATTAAATTCGTAAAAATACAAAACATAGACGCGGGAAACGCAGGTGCGGATAGTCTAGTGAGCACGCACCCTGGCTACGTCACTAGCAGTCCCGGGTACGATCCCGGTATAAGCAAAATTTGCGGGATTTTCTGAGTTATTTATTTATCAATCTAACTACCTATGAGCTTAGTGTGGTACTAGGTCCATTTTCCCTAATTATCCCTTTTTTTAGGTACCTAGGTACAACTTTTTCACATAGGCTTTGAACTTCAAAATGCCCTCCACAATACAAAGTATTTCTCTATATAAATTTTCACAAATCTCACTTCAAACTCCATAAAACTCACCTTTCACACAAACACTGTCACTGCCACTATCGCATATGGTCTGTATGCGCCTGCGACGATCGGCGTAGTGCCGCGCGGGTCCGCTGGCGGTCGCGCAGCGTTTGACCAGCGGACCTCGGGGCCGCCACACCAGCGGGGCTGGGGCTCGGGTCTAAGGTCACGCAGAGTTACACTGATCAGTTTTGACACTTTGCTGACGAGGGAGGAGCGGTTGGGAAGCAAAAAAACCGGCCAAGTGCGAAACGCGCACCGAGGGTTACGTAGGTACCTGTCACCGCACACTTGGCCTTGGCCCGTTTTGATTATTTGTTGTTTTTTCTTTAGGGTTCGCACTATGTATAATGACACCAAATTTGGCGCTTTTATTACCTTTAAATAATATTGACATTGTTTACATACATTTTACAGTCTTTTTATGGTAAGGCATACCATTATACATACTCATATAAACTCACGCGTTCATTCCCAGAGTGGAGTAGACAGATACAGAATTACAAACAAAAGGTAAGTCTAAAAACGTTGATAATTCTGTAACCACATTTTGCACAATCAGGCTAAGATGTTTGCCAGTGTATTAGTGACAGGTTGCAAGCCCATCGCCTAACAGTACTGCAAGCCTTTATTCCCTTAGTCGCCTCTTACGACATCCACGGGAAGACATGGCACTATTCTAACCGAGCAACTACACGGGATGGTGAACTTTATTTATTTAATAATTATTGTAACAGTACTTACCGCGTTTTTCGTGGCCTGGGGGAAAGGACCGCGACCTCCGAGTAACTCGCTCAACAAATTGCCACTAAACCCGAGATTTATTGTCTATTGATTATCGATCGTCTCTCGCGTATTTATCACTCGATACACCTGTTTGCCTCATTCCAGCGGATTAATAAAAGACGAGATTTTTTACATTTTTGACATTGGATTTGCGAAATATGGCCACTTTCTATCGTATATCATTGTGAATGCATTTTAAAAGTTATCCTAGTTGTATGGGTAAGGTTCTGTTGGATTTGACATTTACAAAATAAATATATTATACTTACAATAATAATAATTATTATTATTAACTTCTTTGTACAATAAAATATCATGTACAATGGGCATAATAGAACCTTGGCCCACCATTAAACTGTGCAGTAGTGATATTTAGTTTCTAATTCTAATTTTATATAATGGCTTTCACTCCTGTTGAGGTGTATTTCGCCAATTTTCATTTATTTATGGACACTCCCATGAACATATTAAAGAAATAAGTCCGTGGAAATCACACGCGAGGACAATTGTTCGGTTCAAGAGTATTGTCTTTAACGGACTAAACAGAATCACGTGGGACAAGATTTTAGTTTGACAATTCTTACGATTTGACTTTGTCACTGTGACAAAGTTCTATGTAAGGTCTGGTTCGATTTTACCTAAATTGAACAAATGGCGAACTTAACACGTTTCCTGCCCGGGTGCCCCCAATGTGGGGTCGTTAACCTTTTGTTTCAGGAGTCCGAGCTTCCACTATCGGGTCACATCCCCATACTGAATGCACAGCTAGACTTGTGAAATTGGGAGATAGTTTTGTATGGGGACAGTGAACGTTTTAATGCCTTGAAAGCACGCGTCACAATGAATTTTTACAGGGTTTTGTACATGTTTTTTTTTTTTCAATCTGTTTTGAAACGTTAATAAATATTTGGAATCCTACGAAAAATCCTTCTGTAAGGGTAGGTTCAGGTACGAGTTTAAACGACTTAATTTTATAATGCCTTTTGTAAGGTATCAGAAGTCGGCGGTCAGTCAAAAAAGATAAGATAAAAAGATAAAAGAAAGTTATTCAGTAAGGAAGCCGCTCGGGCACTTTTACACGTCAAGAATCTACCAGCGCTTCCCAAGAGGAGACCACTGCTGAGAAGAAACGCCGCAAGAAACTCAGCAGTCTGTCATTTTTTAAACACATTTCATATTACAATGATACTACTTAGTCTAGCATTATATAAAGCTACAAATATTAAATTAAATATAATATCAAATAACATGTGTAGTTCAGCAGAAAAAAGAAAAAATAGAATCAACTACTTATGTGTATATGAGATGGTGCAAGATGACCAGATAAAAGTTTCGCTATGTTTTCCTGCATCAACGGAGTCCCCTAGATAAGAAAAAGCAGGATAAAGCTTTTGCATTTCAACAAATTATTATAAAAAGAGCTCAAAATTATCTATAACATTAAATATAAACGACTCTATAAGGTAATCAAAAGCATAAGAGCGTGCGTAGAACACTTTGAGCTCTTCGACTGTCCACCTGTTTATGCTGTTTTTGTTTGTTTGATAAATTGTGTAATAAACAGTATCACAATAGTTCATAATACTACATTAAAAGCTAATTTAGCTCTCCTTTTCTATCAAAACTAAAAATTAAAATTACATTGTCCCATAACCCATTGCAATAGCACCCGCTCAGTCGTGTGAATATGCACGTCATCGACGTCAGTGCGCTGCAGCCGCCCGTGCTCCGGTAGAATGCAGGCGCACGCAAAAAGTGCAGGATTGGACATCCATCATTGATCCGGCACAGTGTTGTTGAAACAGTGCGAACAATCAGGGACAGTGACTAGCTTTTATCGGTAACGTTGTTTGCGTGGATTTTATACTTTTTTCCGGTTTTTGCCACAGTTTTTGAGGTTTCGTAGTCACACTAGGAACTATATGACTGGAGGCTATTTGCAACGTCAAAAGATGGCGGATGTGTAATTTGTTTTAGTTTTTATTTTTGTGTATTTAGGTGTTCAAAGTTATTTTTTGTTAGTGATTTGTACTTTTAATGTCTTTGTGTGCATAGTAATAGAAGACTTGGACTTATTTCGTGTATCCTGGCATCTTACTTCTCGTTTCAAGTGGACTCGCAGTGGTACAGAGGTTAAAACTATCTTGGCCTCTGTCCTACATATCACCGTACAACGTTGCCACCAATCTTCCTAGAGATGATTGGATTGTGTTTTATTACTATATCGATTTATACTAATATATACTTGACACTGGCGAAATCACTTCATAGTGGAAACGCCATATTCCCGCGGTAGTAGCTGTTCAAGTCGCCGTGGGGCCAAGAAAAAGAAAACTATATGACTATCTGTATGTCAAAAACCATCATTCACTAACAATAAGCAACAATATCGTATTTACTTAATCCAATTCAAAGTTGTACCGCGAACAAAGACCAATAATTAATTTAGTAATTTACCTAGCACTTGGTGATTGCTTTTTGTGTTTATAGGTATGTGTAGTACTGAACTGCGCATGTTATTTGCTAATATATTTAATTTAATATTTGTAGCTTTCTATAATGCAAGACTAAGTAGTACCATTTTAATAAGAAATATGTTTAAAAAATGAATGAGTGCTGAGTTTCTTGCGGCGTTTCTTCTCAGCAGTGGTCTCCTCTTGGGAAGCGCTGGTAGATTCTTGACGTGTAAACGTGCCCGTGCGGCCTACTTACTGAATAAAATTATTTTATCTTTTATCTTTATCTTTAGTCGCGGAAATTGATTCTTAAACATTAGCAGTTTGACATCATGCATAAATTAGCCGACTTATACATTTCGGTTAACACGTGGAAAATGTAAAACCCGCCATTTTGACGTTTTAATGAACAATCAAATTCAATATTTCTCGCGTGATGCTCGACAAAAGAAACATGGGGACTATTTTTTATTAAGTATGTGTCTTGCCCCTTGCTATAGCAAATTAAGTCACTACATAGCCAAATAGCAAACAACCAAATTGTTCAGACAATGTTGAAACAGTATTTACTACCATGAGAAAACGTTTATACGACCGGTTTTTATAAAGTTTCACCATAGTAGTCATTTTAAACTAACCTAGCATTTCCGGTAAAACATTACACACGTCAAGGACTAAGTAACTAATTATCTTCTGATTCACGTGCTCGAGATACCAAGCGGAGCATGGAGTTATTAGGCAGGAAAAACCGGCTAAGTTTGAGTTAGATTTGCAGATAAAGGTTTTGGACTCATTTCTTATGGCATGAAAGATAGCAAACATCTCAAACATTATCATCTTGATAATGAGGCTACAATCTTTTAAGAAGGTTTTTGGATACATATTAATAATTTTATACTTAAACATTGTTATTAATAACTATAATTATATATTCTAGCTTTTTCCTATGGGCATTACCTACAGCCTAACAGACAATCGATTTCGGCGTTCGCTTCAGTTTATTTCAGTTTTTTGTAACGTCCGTAAATAAAACAGGGTACTTTATACATAACACCTTTTCGTAAAAAAAACTGACTCACTGATGGTCAAAACTGCATCAAAATCCGTTGAGTGCTTTGAGATTAGTGGATTTACAGACAGACAGACGTTGAAAGTGATGTGGAAAGTGGAAAGATGAAGTGACGTAGGTACTGATCTATATTTCTTTATTCATTACCGCATTGTACTGCACTTGTCAGTCAGACTGTCAGTCTGGTGCCCCCCCTATTTATCGGACTAAAAATTCAGTTCTCGTACTGTAGTTATTCTGCTGCGTTTCCCGGCCAACGCTTCCCTGCATACTAAATATCCGCCGGTCCGCCGGGGAAATTCAATCCGGAACTGCTAGCCTCGGCCCTGCCACGTGCCCGCCCGAATGATCGTACTGTTTCCGCTAGGGGTCGCTGGGATCTGATGGAGAAGTAAAAAGACCTTACCAGAATCTGAACCTGGCACCTTCGTCAGCTTTAGAAAGTGCTTTTTTTGTACGGTTGGACGTCGTCAGGAACAAATACTTGTGTTCATGGCAGAAATATTCGCCTTAACCGGGTATCGAACCTATAACAAGCTTGCTTCATAGACAGGGCCACTACCTCACTACCAACTGGGCCAAACTATAATTAATTTGAACTTTTAGCTACAACAAACTTATCTACGGAACCCTAAATACTAGTCTCGTTTTGCCGCTTTACATATATCCTACAAACATCCTCATTCTGCTAAATTATGCTAGTTGGGTATTAGGTCAGTGTGGTGTGACTGACCTCACACTGCATTAGAGTGCCGACCTCAGAGGTCTGCCGAAAGGCTACTCTTCGAGGAAGTAGGAGCGGGAGCAAGGTTGAAGGAAGGTCAGCCACGGGTGCCCTAGGTAACCGAACACTTTCGTACTGTGTCACTGTGACGTCGTGTTTGTTATATCTTATTGAATTTGATTAACGGGTGAATGTGACAAGGTTCTCAAATGAGTTATTTCTATATTAAAATAATTATATAGGTCTTATTAGCATTAAGAAACGTGTATTGTTAAAGTAATGTAGAATTAAAAACACAATATTATACTGATCAAGTGATGACTTCTAAGCTAGGTCGTGGTGTCGGTTTGCGCTGGAGTGAGGAGTGATATTGTTATTATGTATTTACCTAACTGATACATAATGAGAGAGTCCTTAAAGCACGAGTGTGATTTTATTAAACGAGCCAAAGGCGAATTTCATAATAAGATGACACGAGTGTTTTAAGGCTTAATTATGTACAGTTGCATACATTACTTTATCTACCTATCAATGTAATGACAATTTTGTAAAAAAAAAAAAACTTGACACAGGTTTTTGCCCTTATCGAGAATCAAGCCCGGGACTGGTCGCGTCATCAGGTCTATATCAACAAGGTCAATCGCGTCATATATGAGTATCTTTTTTTTAATTATGTATTTTTTTATATTACGGTTACATCTTACTACCTACTGCGTCGATAAAAAATAGTTACAATTATGCATAAGTTGGTGGATACAGTGCTTTTCTATGACACACGAGTGACAAATATACTCTCAGTTGCGAGTGCCGCAGCCGAAAGCTCTTAAGAAACTGGGAATATTTTGCGGGTGGTAGGACCTTGTGCAGGGTCTGTCCGGATCGCTACCACCATCTTATCCATTAACCTACCGCCAAACAGCAGTGTTCGCATTGTTGTGTTCCGGTTTGGCGATAAGACAGCCGGTGTAATGACTAGCATAGAGGCATTCCATCTTAGTCCTCAGGATTGGTAGCACATTTGCAGTCTTAGGCTTGCAGTCTTGTGAATGCGAATGTCTATGGGTCACAGTTCCCACTTACCATCAGACGGCCTGGGTGCTCGGTTGCCTACTCTATGCCATAAAAAAAACATTTTTTTTTTATGGCATGGGCCATAAAAACAATGTACCTATTTGTATCAGTTCCTGATGAGACGTAAGTACAGTTAACAAAATGGTTAAAACTACACGCTCTTACGTTGTTGCAAATAGAGTCGCATAGAGATATTTTTGACCTTGTCCGCACATTTATTTCTGCTGAGTGTACTAAGGTCCCATATGCGTCGAATTACCATAGTGCCTCGTAGGCGGAACCGGAACCCTGCACGGGTCTTTATTGAAGGACCCTAACGGCCTATTATTGTGTACGGTATTTGTTTTTAAAGGACAAAACGTGAGTTTGATAAATAGTAGGATATTTGATAACATTGGAAATATACTACATGTAGTGGGCAGAATCCTATCAGATAATAGGGTGAAACATCATATTTCACTTAATTTAAACTCAATTGAGCATATGTTTTTGGAAATTACACTTTTTTTTTCTAAATATTTTCCGTAATTTTATCTGTGGCAGAAACGCTTCAACGCAACGGAAATCACAGTGATCTTACCTATGTTTTTTAGTATTTTCGGTTCCTGCTTTTTTTAATTTTAGAGAAAAGTGTTTAAGGATTATGCTCAAACAAGTCAACTTCTTAAAATTTGATGATTGTTGGGGTGCTTCGAAAATATCAACTTAAAAAAGTCCAAGGTAATTTAGTAATAAGTACATACATCATCAGCTTCCTTCCGTCCACTGCTGGACACAGGCCTCTCCCATGCCACGCCACTGAGCTCGTTCTTGAGTTTTTTGTTTCCAATCGCTGCCAGCCACTTTTTGTATGTCATCGCTCCACCTAGCTGGACGGCGTCTCACACTACGTTTCCCAAGCCGTGGTCTCCACTCCAGAACACGTCTGCCCCAGCGATTGTCGTTTCCGCGACAGATGTGACCGGCCCACTGCCATTTCAGCTTGCTAACCCTTTGAGCTACATCGACAACCTTGGTTCTCTGTCGAATCACCTCTTTTCGGATTCGATCCTTACAAGTTACATACAGACTGTCATTTTTAAGATGTATTTTACGATCTCTCGGTAAGGTGCTACTTAATTCCAAGCACCCTACCATCTATCGACTAGATTGAATATAAACTATCACTTTTATTTTCAGAAAATAAACAAGCTGGTTGCTGTTGTTCTACAAGACAATCAAAATTACGAAAATTAATCCTACCCTCCGAAATTATGGAGGTATTTTGGGTAGCAGTAATAAAAGATATTCACAATTATATTAGATACCTGATTCAGTAAAAAAAATAGTGTTTCATTTTCAACGACAACAATAAATATTACATAATTTTAAAAGTCATTATTATACACGTCGACAACCCTAGGTCGCTGTCGTGTGTCATTTAACGTCATAACCAAAAAATCTAGAAAAAGTACGATCACTGGAAATCACATAGATTGTTTTGCAGCTGTGGTTACTTGCTAGTGACGTCACACGCAAGTAACCACAGATCATAAGGGCGTATCTCTTCAAAATGATTGTTTATTATTTACTATCGTGTAACGTAACACTTGTCAGTTGGCGCGCCGGCGCCATGATAGAAACAGCGGTACTACCGCGAATTAGAAAATTTAAACGTTAACATACTTTTTTTTATTAATACAGTAGAATATCAATGTAGTGTGCTTGTTTCATAAATATTGATTTAAAAAGGTTTGCTAAAATTTGTCAAATGGCCTATTCAATGTTATAGTGAGAAGAGCCGAGAAGGTTCCGTCAGTAACTCTCAGGGTTAGACCATAATATGTTTTAATGTTTTGTTTTAATGTTTATTAGGGTACAAACGGTACAATATGGCTAATACAATAAAAAATCTTAAATTATACATCAACCAGCAAAGTTACCACAGTTAAATATAACATAATACTAACCGAGCAATATAATATTAATAATATTAATTACTTGAGTTTAAAAAACACTGAGGATACCTTTAAAGGCAGAAAAACAAAAATAAAAACAAAAATAAAGATAAAGATGCGTTACGCGAAGTTATTTGACTAAGTATCATTTTTCTCTCTAACCAGGGTCGTGAACTCTTGAAGACATGTGTTAAATATATCAACTTCAGAAAAACTGGAATTATACATTTTGCAAACTCTATTAACAAAAGAATTTTTAACATAATTAGTACGTATAACCGGGACATAAAACAGATTAACAGTATGCCGAGACTTGGGGCGAGGTACTCTAAAACTTAACTTATTAAGAAGGTAAGGGGAGTCAATTTTATTATTAATAATTTTATATAGCAATGTTTGGTCTTTTACTGTGCGTCGACTTCGAAGTGAAACAATATTATTAAAATTAAATGTTTGACACTGTAAGGTGGTTTTATATTTTAAATGCTTAATTAGTTTGTTTTGTATTCGTTCTATGGAATTTATGTATATATTGTATTGCGGGTTCCATACGCTGGATGCATATTCCAAAACGGGTCTGATCAAAGAGTTAAAAAGAATAAGGATCGTTGAGACATCTTGGAATTCTTTACCTACCCTCAGTATAAAGCCAAGAAGTCGGTAGGCTCTTTTAGTGATATTCATGATATGGTCAGAAAATACAAGTTTATTGTCTATGTAAACACCAAGGTCTTTAACTGTAGACGTTCTTTGAACTGTTTCGTTATTTAATGTATAATTATAACTAATCAATTGTTTTTTTCTGCTGAATGAAATTACAAAACATTTTTGGACATTCAGGTGCAGATGACATTCTTTACAATATGTAGAAAGGTTATTAAGATCATTTTGCATCTTATAACAATCATCCAGTGACTTAATTACTTTAAATATCTTTTTGTCGTCTGCATATAATAAACAAATAGTTGATCTTAAATAGGTGATAACGTCATTAATGAAAATTATGAAAAAAAGGGGACCCAAATGCGAGCCTTGAGGGACTCCGGATGGCACAGGGACAAAACTAGAACAGCAACCCTTAACGGCAACGGCCTGAGAGCGATTCCGCAAGTACGACTCAATCCAACGCAGGAGGTCGCCGTGTACACCGGCCATTTCAAGCTTCATAAGTAAAACGCTGTGCGAAATTTTATCAAAGGCTTTAGAATAGTCCGTGTACACGGCATCCACCTGTTGTCCGTCTCCCATGGCATCATAAACTTGATCTATAAATTCATTCATAATATAATCTAAGCCGCCAAGTTAGAAGAAAAAGCCGAAAGATACCGTGTTTCGCGGGTGGTAGGACCTTGTGCAGGGTCCGTCCGGATCGCTACCACCATCTTATCCATTAACCTACCGCCTATTAGCAGTGTTCGCATTGTTGTGTTGCGATTTGGGGATAAGACAGCCGGTGTAATGACTAGCATAGAGGCATTCCATCTTGGTCCTTATTGTTGGCAACGCATTTGCAGTCTTAGGCTTGCAGTCTTGTGGATGCGAATGTCTATGGGTCAGAGTTTCCACTTACCATCAGGTGGTCTGTTTGCTCATTTGCCTTGTCGTTGCCATAAAAATAAAATAAAAGTGTGCATCACACGAACCGATTCAGCCCTTTTTCCCACTCTCGTAAAAAAAAATCTAAGACAGTCAGGAAGCTGTTTTTTTACAGATTAATTAGGTCATTGATGTCACAGCCTAGTATTAAAATGAATCTACTATCATTAACTACCTATAACTGCTGCTTGCAGTTATTAAATGTCCGAAGGGAATTTAGTGAGCGGAGACAAAAGAAACCACTTAATTTATATTACTATTTTAATCACTGAAACTTATGTTAAATGATACAGGCGTGACCAGGCGGGCGCGAGACACAACGGACGGGATACCGTTGTGAACTTGTGAATGGTGGTAGGGAGCGGACTGAGCTCGCGTGTCCCGCGCTCGCTTCGGTTTTCTAATAATGTTGAACATGCAAATTCCGTAGGGGTGCCGCCACATACCCTTAATAGATTCATTAATTTCTTACTCATCAAAACTTATACATGGGATGCGTTGGTAAAATCACGACTGGTGGACTGGAAACAAGCTGCCCATTTGACGTACAAACGTAAAGAAAATATCATTTAATTTATTTTTATAATTTATTCTCAAAAAACTAAGTCGCAGGCTTCGTGTAAACCCTATGTTAGTTAGGTTAGGTTAGTTTTTATAAATATCCTAAAATATTTACAGTTACAGAAAAAAAGCCAGTTGGCAAATGAAATGGTGAGGAAACGATACATTCGACCAAACGTATTTCGGCCAAAAGGCAGAGAACCCTGCTTAAGGTCAATTCCGATTTAAATCCTCCCAATCAACCCCCCCATGTCCTAACGGGGGTAATAAAGGTCCACATCGTTCCATTGTCAGTTACGTCCGTTTACCATGACAAAGACAGTGAGACCCTTCCCACTATTGATATTAATATCTTGTCGTGAATCACTATTATTTTAACGTCTGAAATGTCTGTATATGTATAAGGCTTAAAATAGATTACGTTGTAGTTTCATGAAAATATATCACTTTTTTTTTATGGCATAGTGAAGGCTGACGAGCACACAGGCCACCTGATGGTAAGTGGAAACTGTGACCCATAGACATTCGCATTCACAAGACTGCATGCCTAAAACTGCAAATGCGCTGCCAACCCTGAGGACTAAGATGGAATGCCTCTATGCTAGTCATTACACCGGCTGTCTTATCCCCAAACCGGAACACAACAATGCGAACACTGCTGTTCGGCGGTAGGTTATCAGATAAGATGGTGGTAGCGATCCGGACGGACCCCGCACAAGGTCCTACCGCCCGCAAAATTATTAATTATTATTATTATGATGAATGTAAACCGACGGTCAAATAACGTTTCTAACCCGAACGTTTCTAACGTTTCTAGTCCTGATGTTCGATCCCCACGATTTTTAAATACTTATGTTGTGGTTAATATGAATAACTAGGACTGTTTGTTTCTGTTTTTTAGGGTTCCGCACCCAAATGGTGAAAACGGGACCCTATTACTGTCTGTCTGTAAGGCTGTCCGTCCGTCTGTCTGTCACTGGGCTGTATCTCATGAACCGTGATAGCTAGACAGTTGAAATTTTCACAGATGATGTATTCCTGTTGCTGAATTAAGGGGGGTCCCATACAATAAACCTGTTTTTTCTAATAGATAATGGTACGGAACCCTTCGTGCGCGAGTCCGACTCGCATTTGGCCGGTTTTGTTTAGTAATTTCAAGAAAGATCTAAGAGGAAAGCCATTTGGAACTGATGAAGAAATGAAGGCGGCAGTAGAAGAGCATTTCAAGGCCAAAGCAAAGAATATTTTTTTAACGCCATAGGTATAATAAATGTAAGAAATGCATTAGAGGGGGATTACATTGAAAAATAAAAAAAAAAAAAAAAAAGTAAAAAAAAGTTTTTTTCCACCTTAGCCTTAGAACTTCTCAGCCGCCCCTCGTACTTGTGAATTGAAATACTTAATCCATTTACCACAGTGAAACTTAACTTCTAAACTTGGTCTATTGATTCCTAAAGGAAGGAATTAACTCTGTGGGAAGTCAAGGGAACTTGACTTCCCACAGAGTTAATTAAGTATCTGATAATTACCGTTTTTTACGTTTTTTATTGTTTGAATAAAAAAGTGCATAATTAAATACTAGCCCGCTACAATTTATACATATACTACCGTTTTGTATGTTTTTACTAGCTGTTGGCCTTCGACTCTGTCGCTATTCCATCTAGAACTATTTTTTTTGGGATCACAAATATACTGTATCCTTTCCCAAAACTCTACCTCCACACCAAATTTTATCAAAATCAGTTCTGTGGTTTAGCAGTGAAAGCGTAACAAACCGATAATAGATACTTTCACATTTATAATGATGACTAGCGATTGCCCGCGTCCCCGGTCTAGGGTTTTTGATCCTGAAACCAAACAGACCGACAAACTAGTAATGTTAAGTATGGAAGTTTGTAATTTTGGATACTTATTATGGATATAGACAATAATGCTAAGTATTTGTTTTTGATAACAAAACCATTGAATATTAAATCAAACGCTAACTTTAATAAAGTTGATCACACGATCTCTGTACAATAGTCTTGGATGCCTTGAGGCTTCATGTGAGAATCAAACCGTTGAATACTATGTTTTGACCTATTTTGTTTATGCATTTTGAATAGTACATTGTTGTAGAGGTTAGAAAGTAAGCAATAGATGGACGAGTTACCTCCCCTCGAAAGTACGAGTCCATCTATTGCACTTTCGGCCGAGGCTTAACACAGTGCTTTTCACGACTACTGCGAGGAAATAAAAAAATTATCTTATAATTAAAAGCAGACATATATGGCTGTATGGAATCTGATTCCTTTGCCTATCCGTGAAGGGATGAATATTATTAAAAAAATAAAACGACTTCTCATTGGCCAATTCAATTTCATATGCAGCACAAAGTGTGTTCTGATTGGTCGAATTAGTGATCAGCGGACCGATGTTATTGGTCAATGGAACAGACCAACAATGTTAACATAGTTGGTCTGTTTAAATTCATAGTAGGCCTGCTCATTCAATGTACAACTATCGATTGTTTTGGGGACCAAGAACAGACCATCTTTCGCCACTGCTCGGAAATGTGGCGAAAGATGGTCTGTTCTTGGTCCCCAAAACAGTGTTGGCAGTGGCGTGAAAAGGTATATTGTTACTATGTAGGTCATGTTTACTTTACACGTATATATTCTTACTATATACCTATATTATGTTAATGGAGGAGGGAGCAGCAGTAAATTAAGGCAAGACTACGACTTACGAGCTCCAGGAAGAAGGAAAATTGCTACGAATTACGCCTTAATGTTTTTTTTTTGTGATGAAGTCATTATAAGTTTGTTTTGCTAATATTTTGCTACAGGCGTAGGTAAGGAATACTCTGGCTCTATGGAGTCCGTGTGAAAAAGGGTAAGTCTTGTAACAATGCAGTTAGTTAGTCTGAAGAGCAAGGGAAAAAGGGAGTAAGTCTAGTATACTCCATTCATGTAGGTCTTTTTGGCGGTCACTGGACTGGGGATTGAACCGGGTACCTTACGATCACGAGTCGACACATCAAGTCACTTGGCCACCAACGCTCTTAAAAATATATTTTGTACTTTACTTGGAATCAAGTACTTATCATGTATTTCTTTTTTATTTCGCCAATTTCACTTTTATTTAATTTTAATATAGCCAATGACACTCTAGTAGTTCATACGAATCTAACCACGTGTAATTTATTAAAATCGGTTTAGCCGTTTAGTCCCATCCATCCATCTTATCCATTCACCTACCGCCAAACAGCAGTGTTCGCATTGTCAGTGGGATAAGACAGCCGGTGTAATGACTAGCATGGAGGCATTCCATCTTAGTCCTCAGGGTTGGCAACGCATTTGCAGTCTTAGGCTTGCAGTCTTGTGAATGCGAATGTCTATGGGTCACAGTTTCCACTTACCATCAGGTGGCCTATGTGCTCGTTTGCCTTCGCTATGCCATAAAAAAAGTAGTTACGAGCGGACATAGATACATTTATAAAAAACACACAACCCTCCTTTTGGGCTTTGCAGGTGGGTAAAAATACAGATGAATTGAGAATTGATGATAAATAATCCCGGATGTCTAAAATTAAATGATATATTATCTGACACTGTCTTTTTCTTTTCTCTTGGAATCCTAACACGTTTTCCCGCTCTTGCAGAATTACTTAAGCTTATTTTATATTCTAAGATCAAGTTTTATCATTGTATAGTCAAAACGTTTTAAAAAGTGTGACTGTTGACTTTCTTCATATCAGTTGATGCTGCAGCAGTGGTCTCCTCATTAAAAGTGCAGGTGGATTTTTAAGTGTAAAAGTGCCAACTTGATGGTAGTGACCCTGCCGACGAAGCTAGCGGTCCCGAGTTCAAATACCGATAAGGGCAGATATTTGCGTGATGAGCGCGCGTGTGTGTGCCTGAGTCTTGGGTGTTTTCTATATATTTAAGTATATATTTCTCTATATAAGTATTATTATTTATTTATTTATTAAAAAACTTAAATCTATCATTACAGGCTGTTACCTAAAGCGATAGACAAGTGAGCAATTACAATTAACAGATTTTATATTTAAATAATTATACAGTTATTGAGTATAGCATAGTACAAACATAGTGGCCTTTGTGAAATCGTTCAGGGAGCATGCAAATATGTCTTATGTGAGGGATACTTTATTAATCGTTCGAATAGCCCGCGTTAGCGGTGCGTCCTTCGGCAGCTTTGTGCGAGCTGCGGGCTCAGCCAGCAGCGGTGGCCGGCGGCGGCGCCACACGAGTCGGTCCGGCACGCGCAGCGCCAGCGCCCCCGCCACCCCAGGGTTGCACAACTCAGCCCGTAGTACTCTGACTACATACGAAGCGAGGGCCTGTTCCCGCCTCATTTCCAACTTGCTGTACCCCAAGTAATTTTATCGTGATCTAGTACCCATAATAAAAAAAAATATTATTTTACGCTCTAAAGCTTATGAATAGGAAGTGGTAAAACGGCTGTTAAAATACACTTGTAAAATACTCCACAAAATAATTTTGTAGTATAACTACTCAGCATGAAGTTGTAACAAGGCAATAAAGAGCTCAGAGCTATTACGCGTGAAGACCCTCGTAAGCAACACTCAGGCCTAATGAACTGCCTTTTATGGCCACTGGAGCACCGCTACACCACCTTTACAGCCTTTACTGCTGGATTACTAGATAATATAGTTATATAGAAGCTTTTTAAGAGCGCTTGGGATTTTTACACGTAAAGTTATAGGTTTTAATTAAACTTTGGTTATTAAAATAATTAAATTAGGTTTGTATGTAGATGACGTGATGTTTTCATTATACCATATACTTACATCTACGAAGCAAGTTGTCATAGGGTCGATCGTTGGTAAGGGTCATATTACTGTAATGATAAACGTTCACTCATATACAGACAGCCAAAAAAAAAATGCCTTTGTTGGAAATCGAACAGGACCGCTAGCTTCGTACCAACTAAGCTAACTATGCTGCATCATGATAAGGACATTTGTAAGTCATAAAAAGATTTAGTTAATTTGGTGTGCCACCTTAAAATGTTACCCTAATAATAAGAAACACCCTCCAACAAGTTGGTAACATTGTTTTTGTAAAACACTCAATTTGTTGAATAAACGAGACGTCTGCGCTCACGAGCGTGTGCACCGCAATAAAATCTCACCTCATCATAAATGTACAATTCTAGTAGTTTTATTGCTCTATATCAACCGGCAACGCAATCACAACCTTAACACAACCAGTGCAAGTCCATTTTAGATTGAGTTAAAGTTTAATGTTGTCTGTGAGCTGCTTAAGCAACTAGTTAAGTGAATACAAGCTTATGTCAACGGCGTAAGGTTTTGTTTTGTTTCGTGGTTTGAAGAGCTCTTTGGAGCCTTTATTAGTGTTACAACTACTTACAATAGTTCAGTTTGAAATGGCCAGATGTGGTAACGTTATACTTGGAAGCTAGAAATGATTGAGGATTATCTAACAGACAAAAATGCATGGCCTAAACCCGAAACTTAGTCGATAATAATTTGTTCAAATGCAAAAATACTTTATCTTGTCTAGGGGACACCGTTGATGTAGGAAAACATATCGAAACTTTTATTTGGTCGTCTTGCACCGTCTTATATACACAATAGGTGTGTTTTTTTTCTTTCACCCTCTATCTCTCTCCCAAGATTTTTGGCATGTTTTCCTGCTGAACTAAACATGTTATTTGATATTATATTTAATTTAATATTTATAGCTTTATATACTGCTTAGACTAAGTAGTACAGTCAACAGCATAAATAAGTGATCATTTATGTACCTTGTCGCTTTAACGTCGTGTTTGAAATGTCATACAAAATTGTAAACGATTGTAAGTGACAAGGTACATAAATAATCACTTATTTATGCTCTTGACTGTACCATTATATATAAAACATGTTTAAAAAATGTCTTGGGAAGCGCTGGTAAATTTTTGACGTGTAAAACTGCCCGTGCGGCCTACTTACTTTTACCTTTTTTTTTAAATATTGAAAGTAGGAGAATGTAAGCAAAAGTAAATTTGTATGTTTAATAATCAACGCAGACGCCGATAACGCGGAGTTTCGTCCCAACAAGGTTCCATCAACATCACCTTGATGAATCGGGTTCTTCCATGTGGCGATCCACCAGGCACTTTTTGCCGCACGAACCTTCGTATTTCCCACCAGTTGCCTTCAAGAAAAGAGCTTATGTTTCCCTAATTGCCCGGCCACAGAGATACTGGTGTTTATGGGCGGCTCGTTTGCCCCCTTCTATTTAAAAAAAAGAGTATTTGTGTGCTAATGAGCACAGTGTGTAAGGTAAAAGCCCCTGTTATGGACAATGCTCCAGTGATAACATTTTTTTAAAATTAAAACTTATCAATACTAAACATTTTATTTTAATAGTGGTAATCCCGAATAATTTAATATAATCTAATTGTAACACTAAAAGTAAATCAATCTCAGAAACTTATATTTATGGAATTATTCATAACTGGAGCACTGTGCATAATATGAGCTTTTACCTTACGTAGGTATTTTATTTCTGAGTATTGGCCGTTTTCTGCGTATGCAAAGTAACTATTTTTATATACACATTAGTAAGTGTAGTAGTAAAAAATGTCCCCTTATTCATAAAAGCACGATAAAACTATTTTATCAAATTATGTCAAATTCAAATGTCATAAGCATTTCAAGCACACTTTAGCTATGCGCGTTTTAATAAGAGGGTTAGTTTTCTTTGAAACTAGGTCCATTAGCTAAAGATTGCGCCTTAAAATTGATATTTTTGTCCTGCGCCAATATTTGCGAGTAATAAAAATTCAAATAATTAAATATGTCTCTGTTTTCATTACCACGGACTTAATAAAGCCAAATGAGACTGCGTTAATTACCATGGAAGTATTTCCAGCGTGCATGGCCGGGGCTCCGGCGCTCCGGGCCCTTATCGCGGTGCGCAGACCCTGCAAATTGTTTCCGTTTCTATTCAGGGCGCCACGTTGTGGACAAATACGCGGTCCGTATTTATGACTTTTTAAATATGCATTTATGTAAAACGTTCCAGTGGTACACTGTTTGCTGTTCCGTGGTTTGTCGAGTTGGAGTTTTTGGGGTACCGTACCGAAGGGAGCTCAACGAGACCCTTTAAATATACTTGCGCTGTCCGTCCTGACTTTAAACCTACCAGCTTGCCTTTTGAACGTAATAGATAGCGGGTAACACAACAATGCAAACACTGCTGCTTAGCGGTGGATTAACGGATGGTAGTAGTGATCCGGACGGACCTTGCACATGGTCCTACCACCACGCGGCTGCGGCTGCGGCTCCGCTGAGACGGAAATGTGCGGAGTTAATATTGGCACAGCTCCGCTCCGCTCGTCTCCGCCTCAGTGGAGCCGCACCCTCGGGCCGTGGTAGTCTGCCATCCATGTAGGCGAAGGAGACGCTGAGAGAGTTGTCGGCTAGTAGCACATTAAATATTGTAACCGGCCAGATATGCAGGGTGAGCAAGTACAATGGGGTCAGTGTATGGAATTTGGAAACTAAAAGAGTTTGGGTTACCTGTGCTTAGAAATTAACATACATACATACATTCCTGAAATCCCAGAGCGGGGTAGGCAGAGATACAGAATTACCTTCAGCTCTAAAAGCTTTCATAGGCTAAGATGTTTACCTGCGTATTAGTGACAGGTTGCAAGCCCATCGCCTAGTAGTTCTACAAGCCTTAAATAAAATTATAAACTAAATGTAAACAAACTTAAATAACTAGAACCTTCTTTCCTCTTCCAAAAAATAACTCATTTTATGTTTATACTTTATTACATAAAATATAGAAATATGGCATCACAGAGAAAAAATACTTTTCAGCACCTCAATTTTCTTACCAATAATCTTAGCCTACTTCTTCCCCATTAGTTTTGGGATCGACCTTCCTTGTATCGTTTAAACCTAATTAATTCTTACAATTTCCCTACACCTCACTGCTGTTGCTGATACTGTCCGAAGATGGACTGAGCGAACTTCCCAAAGTACTGGACAGGTGGAAAGTTAGCTTGGTATCCTGGCGCTTCCTGACCCTGGTATACCTGAGGCTGGTACAATTGCTGCTGGATTTGTTGCGGATTTCCTTGTTTGAAATACAGTCTCTGTGGTTTCACTGGGACAGCAATCAAGTTCTGTCCAGGTTTGGAAGTTATTTGCCGCTGTGGAGCCGGTTGGTACTGTGGGAGTTGGTATTGAAGAGCTTGTTGGTACTGGATCTGAGGTTGAGGCTGATACTGAATTGGTTGATATTGCTGTTGGTACTGAAGCTGCTGGTATTGTTGTTGTTGATGTTGTTGTTGTTGTTGCTGTTGCTGTTGCTGTTGTTGTTGTTGTTGTTGTTGGTGTTGTTGGTGGTGTTGTTGTTGGTACTGAGGTTGAGCATAAGATGGCCCTGGTGGTCCTTGTGAGAAGCTGGCGAAGCTGACACCTCCCGGTTGTGCGTTGTATATCTGAAAATAAAATAAAACAAAATGTCACCTACCAGTTTAAATTACAGTAAGTGTTTTTCAATTTGCATGAGGGATATAATGTTTATTACCTGTTGGGGCTGGACTCTCTTTTCTTGCTCTTTCACAGCTTCAGGTTGCCCAGTCTTCAATTCTCTCTGAGCTGGTCTTTGGTGGCCCTGTTCCTCATTATTTTCCTCTTGCCTAGCATAAGTGATCCCAGGCTGAGCTTGTACCAGCTGTATTAATGGCTGCTGATTATAAGCAGCCTGATTCTGAGGGAATATCTGCGGCTGGTTATATTGAATCGGTTGTTGGAATCCCTGCGGCTGGTAAACAGGGAAATGCTGGATTTGTTGAGGTTGTTGCTGGTAAACTAGAGGTTGAGGCTGCACAAGAAGTTGTTGAGGATACGGCTGATAGTTAACGGTAAGGCGTGCGATAGCTTGCTTTGGGTTTGGTATCTTTTGATTGTATTCTTGAGCAGAGTACTGGATCGCGTTTTGTTGTGGTTGATATCCAATTTTGTGTTCTGAATAAGCCAGCTGGGATTGTACTGGGGCTGATATTTCGTACGTAGTCGGCGACGACAACTGAAAGTATAAAAAGTCTTATATAAGCATTTGAGTATTTATCTAGGTAATTTTCCATTAGAGCTGTGCAAGGAAATTGAGAGCTAAGATAGAATGCCATGCTAGTCATTTGCCAGTAATTTTACTCTGGAACACAACAATCCCAACTTTGATGCTCGGTGTCTTTTAAATGAGGGGTTGTACTCTGAACGTATTCTGCACAAAATCCTACCACCACATCGAAATCTATTAATGGATTTTTGCTGAATCTGCTTACGTCAAAATGCATGGAATTGACATAAGCGCTCAACACAACCGTCCGGCAGCTTAGGTCATTTTATACATTTTCTATGACGTCTCGCAATGCATCGTATCTAAAGCCACAGTGCTGAAAAGCAACCTTTCCAAGATGAATGTTACAGGTAGTTTCACTTCATTGTAACATAGCATTTGCCACAAAGTGGACGCTATTCAATGATACCCGACATTGTACAAGTGTTTACGGTTCTCCATAAATTATAACCATTTTATGTGAGCGTACTTGGCGTGTACGACGCGGCGTGGCAATTTATAATTCATAGCCAGAATTTATCACTCCGGTGGGATCTATTAATGTAAATAAAGGAGCCACTAATCTCCCTGATCTGCATCTTTAATGGACCAAACAGCTGAAGTATAATATGTCTGAGTTACGAGTTTGTTATTAGGGTTGACGTTGAGACAATGCTAAGTGTAAATGATGAGATAATGCTGTTTGCGCAGAGTTACGGAGTTGTTGTTAAAGATTTTGGAATGCTAATGAGCTATGCATGAAAATATTTTCTTAATTGGAAAAGGGTGAAAATTTTGTTCTGAAATTAACGGAATAAACATGGAATCTCCTCGATCTCTGGTTCTATAGCTTGTTGTGTTCACGTCTCGCTCATAGAGTCCAAAAAGTTAATAGGTTATTGTCTTAACTATTACCCGTCTCACCTGCACGAGGAACTGCTTTGTGCTTTGGAAAAACTTATTCTAAATAAAGATTTTGTTTAGCTTTCTCTACAACTTGATTTCCTTAAGAAAAAAATGCTAGCTTTGAAACGCTATACAAGTCTAACAACCAACCACCGATACTCCGCACGTTAAAGTCTGCTGAGTCATTTGGTTTACAGGAGATTACAAAGTATCAGGGTCTGTATTCTACACGTTAAAACCATATTGCCTTTGACGTGTTATCGTATTGCTTTTAACTCGGCCGTCATTACTATCTAGTAAATAACACCTCAAAGCATTTATAAAAGAGGGAGGCGACGAGCTTACGGTTATATGGTTTTACCAAGAATAAGATGTCCTCAGTTACCAAAATTCATTTACATTTACCAACAACCCCAAAAACATAACCCGTTTCTTAAGTTTTCCCTTTTGTTTACCAAAACCTTTGCGCTTTGAAGTTTATTGCAATATTAAACGCCAACAAACAAACATAGTACAAGACGCCGGAGGCTTTAATATTTAACGTTTCTTTCTGCGCTTGATGAGGTTATTAACTTCTATAGTCTAGCGGTCATGTAAGGGCGAGTAATCATAGGATTCCATTAAATATAATGGGACGGTTCCAACAACCTCGTTATTTTTACCACTGTTTCTTGAAACTAGCATCGCAGTGGCTATTACGAGTAACACCGACCGACGTCGCGAAACTTGACAAAGTACATTAGCGAAATAGAATACTGACTGGCCACGATTATGTTTTGATTTTGATTTATAACGTCACTGTGACAGTGCAATGGTGGACATGAAATCCATTTTTCTAGTTGTATTTACATTTAAAGTCGCTTTGATGTTGCCAAACATTGTTAAAAAATATTATGTTTAAACATGTTTTGATGCGTGCTAGGCATTAGTGGTTAAGACTACGCCGAGGGTCCAGTGGCGCCCTCATCACCATTATTGTGTTTTTTAATAAACTAAAGTATTGTCTTGAACTCGATGGATGTGTTTTTGTTGTATAAATGAATACACAATTTATAAGGTATATGACTCAACTTAATAACCATTGAACTATGAGTGAGTAACTTAACGGAAAAAAGTGGCCACCTTTTCCCGTTAAGTTGACGACGCGAAGGTTAAAGGTTATTAAACTTTGTCTTATATGCATTGTGTTTTCATCTGTACAACAAAAATACATCCTTCGATTGCAAGACATTAATTTAGTTTATTAGAAAACAAAATAATGGTCATGAGGGCGCCACTGGACGCTCGGCGTAGTCTTAAGCCAATCCCAGAAACCGTATTTGCCCAATTGCCTGGTCAACAATTTGCATACATCGAGATGTGAAGCTTCGGGTTTGTACTTCTCACTCTATTGCTATCGCTTCTATGCTAGTCTAACCGACTTTATCCTTACCTTACCAGAACCTTTTCAAAGGATTGTGAAGCGTCACTTCAATCGCCTAACTGTCAAAAATATTCCGCACAAAGGAGGGTGGGCACATTGGCCTATATGACCAATAACAACAAGGAATATGTCGCCAGGCAGGTAATTCTATATTGTAAAACTATTACTATCGCAAGTAGTTTGAAACCTTTGTGTGAAAAAAGTTATCGTCGTGCAAAGACAGTGGTGTTTCAAAGGAATTATGATAATGTCGTCTATGTAGGCGTCCCGATGTTCCCGATTTTTTTAATAGTTCTCACAGTTATTTGAGGTTTCCCGCTACACAAAATTGTTGTAGAATTAAAAAGCATAATTATCTAAGTGCTTATTGTTATTGGGTCAGTGTTTATACCTTTCTGCCCCTCCTGCTTTCGCCTATCCTAAAAATCTGGTTCGGTTTGGTAGAAGAGAAACGTCCCTTTTGCTTGCACAAAATGTGTGGAGTTTTCTCGCTTTAAAATCCTCTTTAAGTCTGCTTAAACTGCATGAAACAAGAATTTCAATATTGATGCATTTGTTAAATACAGCTGATTGAAGCATACTTACTCTAGGCTGGTAGACAGGCACGGGCGAGAACAGATGACTGGCGATGGCGATGGGGAACGCCGGTCCTTGTCCAGTCAGCACATCGGAGATCTTCGCCACCTGGGACACTGGTCGGACGTAGATCTGGAAGAAATTGATGAGCATAATTAAAGAGGATAGAATGAATAAAGATAATAGAATCAGAAATGATGATACCCGCAGTAGAACTAAGGTTACCGACAAGAATAGCTAAACTGAAGTGGCAGTGGGCGGGGCACATTGCTCGCAGGACTGATGGCCGATGAGGTTAGAAGGTTCTGGAGTGGCGTCCGCGGACCGCAAGACGAGCTGTAGGTAGGCCTCCAACAAGATGGAGTGACGACCTCATCAGGATCGCGGGACCGCGGTGGATGCGAAAAGCACAAGACCGTTCTGAGTGGAAAGCCTTGGGGGAGGCCTATGTCGAGCAGTGGACGTCTTTGGGCTGACATGATGATGATGAATTAAAGAGTGGAGTTGGTATTGTGTTTATTTAATGTCTATTAAATAGGAATACCGCTAATCTTTGCGATTCTTTCTTTCAGAGCTTCATCATCATCAAACTTAGTTGTGTTATCGCACAAAAGCGGCTGGGTCATACTTATATGTAGTTGTAACGCGTATAGACACGCACACTACGGCGACCCTACGCACTCAGAGCCAAAATAGCTATAATAATCACCCTAGTTGAACTTTCAAAATAAACCACGTCTACGATATTTTCGTTTGAAAACGTAACTCATAGACATATGCATTCTGATGGCTACAATCACAGGATTGCAATCATGAGTGAATGAATCGTTGCCAACTCTGAGGACTACGTTGGAATGTCTCTATGCTAGTAATGCACATACTGGTAATGTTAGAGCGACTCAAATAGAATAAAATAAAAGTGGAAATACATACGAATGCCTTAATTTGGATTCGTGCCGTAACTCGATACGCAGTTTAGACAGTGGTGTGACACGGGTATTCAGGCACAAGTTATACTAACACGCTGTACCTTTTTGCATTAGTTATATTATAAAGTTAAGTTACACGTGTACTGTTTGATATTTGGCTCGACGTTCCTGTTTTGGTGATTCATTGGTTTTGGATTTAGGACATGTTATATATTTCGCAAATTAATTTGCTATATGGTCGCTCTTATTAACTTAATAGCAAATGCCTAGGCATAGATGCTGAGGTTTTAAGCCACTTGTTTCATGTTAGTTGAGTCAGGGTCATTTTTGCCGCCATTTGCCATTCGCCGGTGAATTTCGGAACTATGGCTACACATTTTGGCGAGCATCAGAGATTAGAATAGAATATTTCGCTTAATTATAAATTATTACAGTGTGTGAAAAGTTGTGCTGCGAAAATGGTATCGACCCAGCTAATGGTACCACCTATTGGAAGCGCAACTCTGGTTGTCTGAGGACCCTCGGACTTGTTTTGCGAGACAGCATACATTGTATTTGCTTCTCCCCCCAAGTTAACATAGGGAAAGGCGTTATAAATTGAAATGAACTCAGAACTACACAATAAGTGATTATATCGAAGGAATTCTGTGAATGAATATCTAATATTTTTATAATACTTATGTATCTTTTGGGATGCGTCACTAACCTTTATTTAGGCAGTAAATCAAAACCAAGTAGGTACTTAGAAAGCGTCTAAACAAAATCCCGCTTATGGAATTTTAGCCAGAAAATCTGAATAATCGTAACCAAAAACCGAATTAAATTCCCAGCTGTAAATAAATTATGACAAAAACCCGTACCTTCGTGAACCGTAACATTCGTAAACCCCATAATCCGCGATTCCCATGGATAACGTAAACATTCCATTTTATATGCGACAACAGCGATTTGCGATAACGGCGAGGAATTAACGTTCTTCCGAAGATTACATTGCGCGGCGATTGTAAAGAGGGGAGGGGGGATTGTATACTAACCGGGATTATACATAAACATGGATCCGTAACATAAGTACAGGGCATTTATCATGAAGTACATAACAAAAAAAATAAAAATCACTGTACTTGTATCACTTTAAAACTAAGTCAAGACGAGTCTAATATGTCCAAACAGTCAGTGTCAGTTTGACTATTAGCCATTAGTTCCTATGACCACCTTCCGTCTCCAACATCATAACAAGTTGATGGTACAGTCAGCGTCATATAGTTGGTAGCATCCAAAGTTGCTTTGCATGTTTCGAGTTATCCGATGACAAGAGGTGTGTTAAAATCCACTTACAAGATGTTTTCAAGACTTTACCTTTCATCTATAGTAGTCTTATAATCAATGCGGTAACGTTGTTGGAGCTGTTTTGCTGAGCTGGTAACCCTTTAACCGTTTATAAGTATAACTAATTTGTTTGAAGTAATTGTGTGTGTATTTTGTTTGGACTCTAAATAACTCACTTCACTGTTTTCGAGACTCGTCGGCTCAAGGCTGATTCGTCTTCGTCGGCAAGGACAAACGATATGACATGTTCAAGTATAAGTGGAATAATAGTAGTTCTTACTGTCTTTCAAATGAAAAGTTTGAATAGCTAAAGTAAATTGGAATAAAAGCCTAATGCCTTGGCGGTACCTCACCGAACACAGTAATTTCTGTCAAGGCTTTTGAAGTGTTATTAACCACTTCATCCCCATAATTTCTCATCAGCATATCTGCCGATGCCTCAATTTTCGCACTTGCCTTCAAAACGCCTCGTGCCGGAGCAGCCATGAATCATAAATTAAGGGACCAATTTGGGTCAACCGAGGCATTCTCAGCAAAATTTAGGGGGAAGGGCTCAAATGGGCATCGGGTCCAAATGTGCCATTAGGAAAGATTATTTCTTGAGGAAATGCCAGTTTCACGCTCCAACGGATTAAAAGAAATAAAATGAGACAAGATTAACTACTTTGTTGTGTTTTTTGGACATTTTGGATTTATGCCCTGGATAAGTATTTTCGTTTCAACTCGCTTATGGAAAGTGTAATTATTTTCTTAAGAAAGCTCGTTTAACGCTGAGCTCGACCGGCAATTATAACTTGACCTGTGCGCTTACACAAATTACACAGACAAACAAATAGATTGCTGGACCATGATGGAACTATGTCAAAGTGACGTAATCAATCAAATTCTAAGAAACTTTTTAGGATTTTACTAATTGCGTTACTTTGATATATTTCCATAGTGGCCTCGAAATCCATTATTTTAATTATACCATACTATGTTAGTAGAGCTGTGTCAAAGTAAGCGACGAATGCACATGGGAGTTTAGCAAAACGATATTTAATCAATATTTTTATAAGCACGATATTTTACGAATTAGGCACCATACAACTTAAACTTTGGTATTATATGAGTAACTAAAAGGGTATATCAAAATATTTCTAAAACATCACTATTCTTACAATATTTAAAATAATCTCGTTGTGCCAGCTGATTGCCTCCCATGGGGGTAAAGAGGGGAGGGGTCCAGAGCGTCCAAAGATAAGGCGATTAGTGTCGCCCGGCGTCGGAATTATATCCGGGAACTATTTTCTTGGCCCGGGTACGGCATGAAAGGCGGTTATTATTTTTACGAATTACTTAGGATAGTGACCTGTTATGAGCCTACGGTAATGAATAATAAGTAAAGTGATTAGACGTTGCTGATTAGACTCTGTAGGTTTTGCGTTATAAATAGTATCTAGTTATAGTAGATAGAAGAATAAAGATTGCTTATTTTAATGACTTGGAGGCACCTGAAAGTAAGTGGGACCTGAGACCCATAGACATTTGCATTCTCAAGACTACAATCTCAAGATTGTATCTAACCTAACCTAACCCAACCCTGACTAGGATGGAATGCAATGCTAGTAATCTACGTGTTCGGATACAGGTTCTTAAGCCTGATTGCAATCAATTTGCAAACCCAGAATCCAGGTCCACTCAGCAACATCAAGGCTGAAAGGTCCTTAACATCTTTGATTAAAGTTGAAATTACGTCAACTCGTGTATGTGGAAAAAATGCTGGCTGGTTAAATAACCGCCATCTTTGGGTTATCGTGTAGTAAACAAGTATTTAAATATGGAAGCTTAGTGAAAAGTCGACCTGTTTAATGATGCCAACCTCTTAGGTTCACACGGGCGTTACTCTAGGGCCCGTTAAATCAGTAAAGGAACCCCTTTATTTAAAAAGAAAAGAAGTTGGTGGTGCATCCACTATACTACTTCCGATCAAAACAAGAAGGCAGTAGTGCATATTATGTAGACTTCATACCGTTTCCTGTTGTATGGCATTTTCATTCTAAAAACGCTAAAAACTCAATTGCTCTTTTTTTAAATTTACTTAGACGAGGCAAATGAGCACACATGCCACCTGATGGTAAGTGGAAAATTTGTCCCATAGACATTCGCATTCACAAGACTGCAAGCCTAGTACTGCAAATGCGTTGCCAACCCTGAGGACTAAGATGGAATGCCTCTATGCTAGTCATTACACCGGCTGTCTTATCCCCAAACCGGAAAACGAACACTGCTGTTTGGTGGTAGGTTTATAGGCTTTTTCTTCTCCGTATGCAATAATAGAACTCAATTGCTCTTTTTCTTCTCTGTATGCAATAATATAACATTCTCGTGTCACATTATTTGTAACAAAACTCTTCTGAAACGGCCGGACCGATTCTTATGATTTTTTTTGTGTGTATTTAGTAGGTCTTAAAATATGACGTTCATATTATTTTTTATAAGGTTTGTATGAAAGAATAATTATACCGTTGCTGCACCGGCCGCGGACAGCTAGTATCTTATAATATTACTAGAGAACGCCCGCGACTTCGCACGCGAAGTATTAGTTTCCATTTACTACAATTTTAACTCCTTAGGGAATTAATTTCGAAAAATCTCTCCTTTTTGCACCCTTATGACATCCAACGAATATCCCCTCCAAATTTCTTGTCCCTTCGTCCAGAGGTTTCGGTTGTGCGTTAATCTCAGTCAGTCAGTTTCTTCTTTTACATTATTTAGATAGATGTAGATGTATTGAGGGGATATATTACTTTATCGAGACACCTTCCAACGAACGTATTGTTACGCAGAATTTTCGTTTCATTGAAAGGCATTTCTCGCCACATCCTGTATTTTTGTAGGTCAGGTTAGGTTAGATTTGTCACTGGATAAGTGTAACTTAACCTTACCTAAGTTATAATTGTTTAAGATGTCCTGAAATCATCATGGTTTCAGCAGGAAATAGCGTTCGATGAAATGAAATTCGATAAAATGATAAAATCGATGAAGTAAAATTCGATAAATCGATAAGCTACTATGTATTGTATACCATATTGTAGACTTTCTTAATTGACTAACCAAGCCAAATGATTCTTTAGTTTTCCGTGTTTTTATTGCTTTATCATAATTATTCGCACGACCCCAGCTATCAATTCTAAACAGAAATCTATTATTACAATTCTCTCACCACCAGAACAGCCACGTGATAATGCAATATCCTATCCCAAAGTCAAAAAGCCCTAACTGCAATTTAACCACCATGACAGATCCAGCCGTTTCCTCTTACTTGTGAAGTTAAGTACTAAAAAACTTCTACAGAAGATAAAGCTCTATGTAGTAATAAGGCAGTCTAGAACTGAAGGTATAACAACGTGACTTAGAAACGTGCCCAAAAAGGTGCCAACAACCGCAAATTGCAAATTGTAAAACTGAATTGTTAGTTATAGCAATCCGAGCAAATCACGAAAATAGCTTCAGAGTAAATTAGGTCCTAGAGTACGTCCTTGTGGTACTCTGAGATACTGATTATAATCAGTGAATGTGATGAGTAAGAAGATTGATAGTACTTTTTAGGCAGTTTTGTTAATGAGTTTGCGGTGGCTGAATGAAATTATATGGGCTGGATGAGGAGTATGGTATGGAGTTATTGGTTAACGTCATTATTAGGGCTTGGACAGTCGCCATCAGATATATCGGAGCGGCCGAGGTACTCAAATATTTCTGAGCAGCAATAAATTTCAATAAATTCTTTACGGTAAATAAGGTCAATAACATCTGAACATCCAATTCGCCACAAATATATGAGCAGTGGTTTTTCAATTAAATCTGAACACACAACGAGACAATAATATCTGAAAGCACAACTCGTCAAAGTTATCTGCACAGACAGGGTGATCATAAATATCTGAACATTTAAGGAAAATATACCTTAAAGCACTAGGCATACAGTTTAAATGTAATCGTACAGATGTAATGAATTTTCCTTTTACAAAATAAGTAGGTATACAAAATATAAATCTGCGAAAAGCAACTTCACGGTAAGTGATTTAAGGTATATTTTCCCTAAATGTTCAGATATTTATGATCACCCTGTCTGTGCAAATAACTTTGACCAGTTGTGCTTTCAGATATTATTGTCTCGTTGTGTGTTCAGATTTAATTGAAAAACCACTGCTCATATATTTGTGGCGAATTGGATGTTCAGATGTTATTGACCTTATTTACCGTAAAGAATTTATTGAAATTTATTGCTGCTCAGAAATATTTGAGTACCTCGGCCGCTCCGATATATCTGATGGCGACTGGACCCACAATGAAGTCACTATTTATTACGTTTTCTCAGCAGAGATATTCGCCATACAAACATGATATCTCCGCTTTAAAAGTGTTACAAACAGCACATATTATTAGGTACTTATAGATACACGGTACACCGAACTAAATTATGGTTAGTTTATTTTGTAACATGTTAATACTGATGGAAACATTTACCGTCTTTATTATGATAAAAATAAATTTGATATGAGGTTTGGCGAGCGAGGGGGAGTGATGTCGGAAGAGGACGCTCTAGACGCACATACAGTGATTAGATTCGCGATGTACTGAATAACTCCGACGTTAAAGGCATCTGAAACTGACGTCATTGATGATGAAGAGGTTGATCAATGTAGAGGAAGCGAAAGTTGTATGTAGTTGTGTGTTGTTGTGTGTTGTTGAAGTGGTAGGTTTAGACCGGTGCATAGTCTCCGCTTACCGCATTAAGAAACATTCGTGACAGTAATTATGTATGTATAATAGGCTTTTGCGTAATAATCTTAAACTTGTGTAAACGAAGCGAGGCGTTGACTGGTCTCTGAGGTTTTGCGCAATCTTTTATGTTCTGGGATCTCCTGATCTTTAAACCCTACACTATAAAACTGAAGACAACCCATCTCGCTTTATCCCTTCCCTGGCAAATGACCGTTTTAGGAATCATAAACCCCGATGTCAATCAAATCCGAATTGAATGTCGAGGACGGTCGAAGCTTTAATTTATGCGCCCGATAACGGGCCCTTGTCCACGCGGCGGGAAATTGTCAGGTTGTAAACTGGGAAGGCGTTTTATATTCACTTTTAGGGTTCCGTACCAAAATGGCAAATAATGAATCATTAGTATCATTACAAACATAGTTTTTTTTTTTATGGCATAGAGAAGGCAACCGAGCACACAGGCCACCTGATGGTAAGTGGAAACTGTGACCCATAGACATTAGCATAAGACTGCAAATGCGTTGCCAACCCTGAGGACTAAGATGGAATGCCTCTATGCTAGTCATTACACCGGCTGTCTTATCCCCAAACCGGAACACAACAATGCGAACACTGCTGTTTGGCGGTAGGTTAATGGATAAGATGGTGGTAGCGATCCGGACGGACCCTGCACAGGGTCCTACCACCCGCAAACTAATAGATACATGATACTAATAGATACATGAACCCTGAAAACATTACACTCCTTTTTTTGGGCAGTCGTGTAAAAAGAAAGCCTTTGTCTGTCTGTCTGTCGCAGGATCTTTTCTCAACAACTGCATTGCTATAACTTTAGTAAATGTAAAGTTATAACTTTACATTAATTAAACACAACAAATAACTTTCAGCACTGCTTTATTATGCCATGAAAGTCGCAAGGAAAAGAGAACGATATTGCCAGCCTAATCTTAATGCCTGCCTCACAACAATAGCAGCTCTAAGACGTATCAACTTTAAAGGCATAGCTGTATTACTTGCTTGGCCGCGCCTATCTTTGGTAAAAATAAATGAAAATAATTTTATAGATATCGGAAATGTGGTCGAGAGGGAGGTTATTACGGCAAATGGGATGTTATCTGTTTTTAGGGTTCTGTCTTTGATCTTTTCATCCCCAGGGATTCAGATTACCTAGAACCATTTACGTGTCTAAGGCCCGTATTAATAAACTGATCTCAAATGTAACGCTCGTCTCGAGATGCGTCAAAAATGAGTGTTCTATGGTTTGGCGTTTACTTTGACGTAATCTTGTGACGGGCCTCACAGTCAAGATGAGTTTATTACTACGGCCCTAAGAACATCAAAGTAGGGCCAGACTGTTAAAGTGCCTGATTGACTGGAGACTGAAAACCGGGACAATTTAAGTTAGTTCTATTCCAGAGCACTGGGACACTTTCGCGTGCTGTTAGACTTAAGTTGACTCGGTCCCAAAACGGGGACCTTTCTGCCTTACTGAGGGTGGTATTCTTTTAGGGGTTGAATAGACGAGAAACATTTTCATGGCAATGATTGTGTGGCCAACTACTGTGACACGTCAGAAATGACAGCTTTGTATGACTTGACGTTTAGATGCTTTGAGTCTTGAAACCGGCATCTCTGTCAAGATTAGGATTACTAATACAGCTTTTAAATACAAAGTCTCAGACATTGCCAGTGCCAGTCACACATTGACCTTAATTAGTTGATTGCTCACCAGCTCCTTCATAATTCTCGATTTAGACGTCGAACTATAAAAAATAGTGTTGTTTTTATTTTATCTACTCACATATTATCATAAGTCTTCTATTATGCGTTCAAAACCCGTAGGCAATGACCAGCATTACCTGTGGTAGTAGGTGACAGCGATGAGAGGCCATTTGCAACGTCAAAAGATGGCGGATGTGTAATTTGTTCTAGTTTTTATTTTTGTGTATTTAGGTGTTCAAAGTTCTTTTATGTTAGTGATTTGTACTTTTAATGCCTTTGTGTTGCACAGTGATAGAAGACTTGGACTTATTTCGTGTATTCTGACATCTTACTTCTCGTTTCAAGTGGACTCGCAGTGGTACAGAGGTTAAAACTATCTTAGCCTCTGTCCTACATATCATCGTAACTGGTTTATTGTTTCGTTTTAAGCTAATGGCCTAGTAGCCAAAGCTTCAATAAAAAATAATAAAAATAATATGACAGCGATGACAGCTGTTAATTTTGGAAGATAGATCTCATTACATTACAATATTCGATAGCGTAATAATTACGTTACATCTGTAATCTTTACCTACTACCACATGTAATGCTGGTCATTTGCCTTTCAGCACAGAATAAGTAATAGTACAACTTTCGGCTTCTGAACCCATCTTAGAGTACTTATTATATGTGTGTAGATAAAATATTGTACAAGTCTCTGCGTAATTGGCATTACGCAATCGTCACGTAAACTACAATTTTTACATCAAAATTTAAGCAGGATCACATATTTTAAATTTTTCGTTTACATCCAAGAAAAATCATCTTGCTTTTAAAAATTTGGCGAATCTTATTATCTACTCCTTAGACCTAAATGTAGGTATTTAACTGGTAGGTATACCTTCACACATTAAAGCCGCATGCGCACCGAGAGCGACGGCCGGCGTCGCTGTGCGGCGCTTTCCCATACTAAAAAGCGTGGCGGAGGCGGTTTTAGCATGGAACGCACCGCACCGCGCCACCGTCGCTCTAGGTGTGTTTCCTTAAAATGTATAGGTTTGACGTTAGGTAGCTGACGATTTTTCGCACGCATCAGTCGCTTACGTTACTCTTAATTCTATCTTGTCAGTTTTCGAAATTGGCTATCGTAAGTATCATGCATGTTTTCTAGGCCGCAAGTCCTCAGGGTTGGCAACGCATTTGTGAATGCGAATGTCTATGGGTTACAGTTTCCACTTACAATCAGGTGGCCTGTGTGCTCGTTTGCCTACCCTACGCCATAAGAAAGGCCCTCTTCATTAGTGCTCTTCAATCTATATATATAAAAATGAATTGCTGTTCGTTAGTCTCACTAAAACTCGAGAACGGCTGAACCGATTTGGCTGATTCTTTTTCGGTTGTATTCGTTATTGTCAGGGCAAGGTTTGTATGAAAGAAAAAAAAAACCAACGGGAATGTCGGAAATTTGCAGCGGGCGAAGCCGCTGGCGGGCCGCTAGTCTTACCACTCGAATCGACTCGCCATAGCATTCTTGGCTGGCTTTAGTAAAGAATAACCACATCTCAGTCCGCCGGGGAGAGTGAAGTTTAACCTTCTGATTGTGAAGATACCATCTCGGCGCTGAGTGCTGTAGTTTATCGTGTATGTTAACTTGGTGAGGGATTAATTCGGGAAGTTATTTTACATTAGTCGTATTACTTCGTAGTGGCGAAGCGTCACGTAAATAAATAGGCAAGCCGGAGAAAAAAAGGTGTATGGCGTGTGTCGGTTTTACGTTTTGTTTGTATAACTACTCTATGCATAGGAATTTTTGGTAAAGCCGTAAATAATCGGCTTGTACGAACGCCTCGCGACTGTTACTTCGAATAGTAATTCCTCTGTAGCCGATTGTTTAAGAAAGAGGGTATTTTTTTTCACGTATGAATACATAAATACATATATGTGTAGGTCGCAAATTACGTTTTATTTAATGTTTACACGACGTTAGCCTAGTTGTTACAGTCCTGGGTTCGATTCCTGGTATAGCCAAAAATTTGCGTGATGAGCGCGAGTCGTATGTGTTTAAGTATGTATTTCTCTATATAAGTATTCATATCGTTGTCTTGTACCCATAGTACAAGCCTAGAGCTTAATTTGGGGGTTTTTATCTACGAGTAGAGAGAGGGATGGAGATAAAACAAACTTTACTTTTAGTAACTAATGTTAACGAGCGAATAAACTAATAATTTGAAACGTTCCTTTCATCAACAGCCCTTATGTCGCGTTTATCGCCTGGGATAAAATTACATAGAGCATACCTCACTCTCGCACTTACATACTTGTCAGATAGTGACGGATGTTATACAAAAATATCCACAAAGATAAACTCGACCATAAAAGGTCCGTACAGTCAAGGAGTCTAATTGTTGCCACTACGGAACCCTGTCGCATAACGTTAATTATTACTTTTAGCGTAATTTCTTTCATGTGGCTTGACGCTGTCAATATTACAAGGTTCCATAGTGGTTTAAGAATTAAAGTCCTTGGCACAACGACTTTAAAAGTAGCAAGAAATAAGATACATACATTGCATTAGTATCATGCATTCGGACTGCAACCTGAGTGGACTGACTCTTAGCAGGTACACCAATAAAAAAGGTATGACTGAATAAAAGATAAGCCTGGACTCTGCATTCTAAATGTAACTTTTTGTCTAAAACAAAGTCAGTGTATTTTATAAGACGAAACACATTCAACAGTTTTGCCTCTTTCACGCAAATATGGTAAAAATTTAGAGTGAAAGGACAAGCAGCACCCAGAAATTTTAGAATGTTTTGCGTCATTAGTCGCGAGTTACGAATTGTAGGCAAGTTGTGAATGTCTTGTTACTTAAATTACATACCAGTGCGAGTAGGCGTTCTCTTAAAAAACTCAAGCGTTCACTTCGTTTCTGTTCAGTGCGTATATATTAATTTTGGTTGTTGATTTCGTCAACGAAGCTCAGCAAAAGCGGTTCACGAACGTTACTTTGTGAACCATTTCAAAAAAATATGTTTCAAGTCGTTGGAGATGCCAAGTCATTTGTAAGTAACTCAACCCGTGTGGTTGTCGGGTTAGAACAGTGCTACTCCATGGCTTCCCGTGGATGTCGTTAGAGGCGACTAAGGGAATATAGGCTTGTAGTATTGTTAGGCGATGCTTGCAACCTACCAAACCTAACCAAAACCGGTCAAGTGGTAATTGGACTCGCACACGAAGGGTTCCGTTCCGTACCATTAATGCATAGGGCTCCATTTTTTTTATTACTTGTTATTATAGTAACTGTAGTATTAGCTACGACTGAAAAAAAAACATATATGGCTACCACGGTACAAAAGACAGGTCAAGGAAAATTGTAGAAAAAAACAAGTATCTTGTATCCCCTTTATTTCATTTAATATTTTATTTATTGTACTTTATTATTATTTGTTTGTAGACATTAGAAATATATACACGCTCTGTAAAAAACATAACTGTCTACTTATTACGGTTCACGAGATACAGCCTACCGACAAACAGATAGTTAGACGGACAGCTTAATAATAAATCGGATTGGCCCGTTGGAACAATAGAATGAATAATGAACCGCGAAACAATGTTTTAATTACCTATTGATCGACTTATGTGTTAAGCAGTTAATCTGACTGTAGAATGAGATCATCAATCATATCACTTTCTCACCGGGACCGGTTCGTTGTATCACCATCCTGCTTGCGTTACCGTAATGAGCCTATTACCTGTCGACCGACTTATCCGGCGACTTGTCGTCAAGCCGGTCGCGCGAAAAAAGTGGCGGGAATAAGGCTGGGTTCAGAATGTCAGATGTTTATGTAAACGGGTAAACGTAAGCAAACGTATGGTACTCTAGCGGTTGATGTACGGACTTTTGAGCAGAGGCAAAACGACACGAGACGATAAATGAAATCTGTATTTAAAACTCGTCCATCTTCGGTGGAAATAGGTTGTTAATGAAAAAAAAAACGTATCTAAGCGGCAGGGTGTGATTTTGAACTCTTCTCGGCATTTTTTTTTTGGAGTATAGAAAAGTGCTTGCTTGAGATGAATGAAACCCTTCTAGATTATAAAAAAAGATGTAATTTTTTGAAGACAAAATTTATCAAACAAATTAGCATATCAGTTAAATGCCTTAGTAATTAACCTTTTTGTACCTAGCATTGACCAAAATTTCCCAAAGAAAGTCTCTGTTCACTTTTAACCATCTTAATCCTGTCACAAGTTGCCCGACTAATCGCCCGACACTCAATCGAGTTAGTCGCGAGACAAATGTTACGCTTTAGATTGTTCTGATGTTTCCTAGCCACGGTTAAGGTAAACAGGTTGTCATGAAAGTTGGCCGCTTTGTGGACAAATTTCTCGGTCGAATTTATAGAGGAAGTTATGTTTTTAGATGAGGGAAAATACTAGGGGATTATTTAATGCATGACATCACTTTTCCCACAGGTTTTAATCTCTTAATAACTATTTACTAGATAAAAACCTAGTCCCAAATTAAGCTCTAGGCTTCGTAATAGAAAACAGCCATGAATCAAGGAACCAATATTCGCGCTCATCAGTCTCATCACATAAATATGAGCCCTTACAGAGATTTGAAGCCAGGGCCGCCAGCTGGCATACTTTAAAAAACGCACATAAGCGTTAAAAAGCATTGGGTAAGAGTCAGGAAAACGTTTATATGCGGTGCCATCAGTGAATAACATAAGCGTTGTTTCTTACAAGCTTTAGTTCGGTTATATATACACTCAGGAGCAAAAATACCGGGTTAGAGTGCGTTTGTCATACAAACGAGACTATTTCGAAGCCTTGTTTCCTCGCCAGGAGTTGTTTTGAGTGAGGTTTAATAGTGGATACTCCGAGGATCAATAGAGGAGGTCAAAAGTTCTTAAGATACCTAACTGATCGCACAATCAGTCAACACCACAGCGGGAGAGTTTGGGTCAGCACTTGGATAACCTTACATTTTATTGCCATGTTTTTCTGAACATGCACAATTCCGGCGTTATCCGCAGATTCATTCAGTTGGGTATCCTAGGCACTCTGGAAGTCCTGTATCGATGCTCGGGGTATTCATCTTCAGATTTCACTAAAAGCATTCCCTGGTGAGGAACCAAGGCTTCGAAATAGCCTCTTTAGTATGAAAAACACACTCTGACCCGTTGTTTTTGCTCTTGAGTGTAGATTATAGTGCTCCTATATTAAGACGTAATAACCTTATTGGATTATACAAGTAGCCTTTAGCTTAACCTATGCACGCGAGCTGTCGGCGCGCGCGCCTCGCGGGAAAGCGGTCGCTATTAATGCTGTGTCGTAAGCGCTTGGCTCCATATGCGCACGAGAATTGGATTTTTGTAATAGAAAATAGTAATAAGAAAGATATAAAGTACATTTATACACAACGAAGAAGAATCCACCAACCATTAGACACATAATATATAAATGATTGAAGAAAACAGTGAAGGTAACTGGTTCTCGCGCTCAGCAATAACAGACCTACAGCGGTGATTTTCAGCCAGAACCGGCAGGACTTACGGAACGCTGTACTACATAAATAATACCTATAGGGGAATATAAATATGAAAATTATTAAAAAAAAACGCATACATAAATACCGATATACAAAGAGCCTACGCACAAATAAAGAAAAAAATAAATAAATAAAATTATACAAAGTTGAACAGTTGTTGTTTTTGTTTCAGCGAATAATTATTAATGTGATAAATGTACCGTTTCGTTTTGTCATTGTTATTGTGCGCTCAAGCAAGGCCACAGACCACAGATTTTTTTGAGCTATGTTTTTTTTCAATGTTTATGGTTTGGATTCCGGTCCTTTAAGCCAATCGTGGCATTTCTTGTGCGCCTGTATTTTGTTGAACTTATTGTTTCCAATTTTCCAACCCATGTTTTCAATTTGTTGTTTTGCTTTATACTTTTTCTTTTTTGCTCGTGTTCAGTGAACTTAAATTGTTTTTTTCCTAATATGTTTGTTTTTGTCACCATCCGTGCTGGCACCGAGCGCTCCCAAACGAAACGGTCCCAGTTCCAGCTCAGCATGTGCCGGCTGTTAAGCTAAAGCTGGTCTTCCGTTGAGACCGCTCGGTGCAAACACGGAAGGTAACACAAACTTAAAAAATCACCTTGCCTACAAAGGAGTGCATCATCATCATCATCATCATGTCAGCCGAAAGACGTCCACTGCTGGACATAGGCCTCCCCCAAGGCTTTCCACTCAGACCGGTCTTGTGCTTTTCGCATCCACCGCGGTCCCGCGATCCTGACGAGGTCGTCACTCCATCTTGTTGGAGGCCTACCTACAGCTCGTCTTCCGGTCCGCGGACGCCACTCCAGAACCTTCTGACCCCATCGGCCATCAGTCCTGCGAGCAAAGTCCTACAAAGGAGTGCATGATCGTACCTAATTAATTAGAAATTCTACGAATAATAATCTTATGACCCGAAAATAGGGTGTTGTGACAGTTATCAACATTAAAGTGACGTTAACGTTTTCAAAGCAACCCTTGTAAAGGTCCTGGTTAAGTATTGTGTCTCAATAACCTCAAATCAAATTAGGTATAATCAGAACTTATTTCAAAAACTGAGTCCATGAAACCACAAAGGTCACTCGAAACCACAAAGATTGCCAAAGTGTTTAAATATACATTTAACATCGTTATTACGAACCTCATTAATGCCAAATGTAACGGTTCATTTAAATACGCAAATAATGCAACCCGACACATTTAAAATGTACCTACATTGTTAAATACATCAAACATCAGATTACGGAGCGTTAAGCCTCGCGAAAATAATGCGTTCTCTCGCTAACGATTAATTTTTGAATAAAGTTTTTAATTTGGCTCATCCACATTAAGGGGCGGTTGTAACGGAGTTTTTTTTTAAATTAATCAAAAGTTTTGATTGAAGTGACGGATTTTTTGATGTTATTTTATTTAAAAGATCTATCTTATAGTTGTGTAGAGCTAACGTGCTATAAAAGGCTTTTCGAACGGTCGAGTTGATTCTACTCTCTGACAGGACAACTTAAACTCGCCGGCTTATAACCGTCCGTCGAGTTGTAAAGCGAGACGGTTAAGGCCCGAGTTCACCAACGAATTTAACAGACGGTTAAGTTAATCAGCTGCTAGTCGAAACATTTGACAACCGTCAATCCGCTAACCGTCTGTTTCAACGTTGGTGAACACTGCCCTAAGAGAATCAGCTAAACACAAAAACGCACCTTCAATAATGCAAAAAATTACTTCTTATAAAATGGTAGGTAGATCAGTCCTAGGTAGGTGATCCTATTTATGCTGTTATGTAGTCCCACTTCTCAATTGATGCTAAACTTAGAACATTTCAAGCTCGCCGCAAGCAACGCCACGGGAAAGTCATAGTCATATTTAAACAATTAAATGTGCTTCGTCATAGTCGCTCAACTACTTTAATCGAGATATCTTATCGCCACGCTTCAAATAGGTACCGCTAAGGAGTTCCGGTGGCCATCTGTGGTCTTCATCATCAGTTCTACTTCTCCATATAGTACTTTTCAAAAGCAAATGCACGAGTTACGGTGAAAAATACCAAAATCGCTACAGGTGTGCCTATAATATTTGAGGAGTTCCCTTGATTTTTCCAAGATCCCATCATCAGATCATGATATGTTAACAATGGGAACAACTAGAAAGTATACCAATTCAAACAACATAAAATTCAAATCGATCAAAATATACGTAAAAAAAAAGTATTCCGACGAATTGAGAACCTTGAAAATAAACCTTTTGAAGTCGATTAATAAGGACGTTAAGGCTATTTATTTTACAATTCACTCTAATAAAAAAAAATACTGCTGAAATAATTCAGTAATTATAATTTGTGCCGGTCCAATGTTTAGACCGTCAATTTATAATACCAGTAAGGTATTGACAGTATTAAAAAAAAAGTAAAACCGATACACTTTTGCCAAGAGTTACCTATTATTACCTTTTTTCTAAAAATATCAGCTGAATGATTTACTGGTGACGATTCTGCTCATAAAACGTTATTCAAGTATTTTAAAAGGTATTCATTCAAATGACAAATATGAAACAGTATCTTCATTAATAAATAACCTCGTAAAATACAAGAGACAGAATAAAACAATTTGGAACCAATGGGAGGCGGCCAGTTATTCGCTCGACCAATCGAATTTGCCGCCACTTTATTGACATCAACGCCAGCAGCGTGTACTCTCCACGTGCGATAACAGTAGCTTGCTACGGTGGGTTCTGTATATTTCAATCCCCAACAAAAAATATAAGATACGTCAACGTAAAAACGTGACGTCAACGTAATAGTCAAGTCAAAGAAAACCCTAAGTTCTGACGTCTACGTCACGTCCACGTAAACGTCACGTTAACGTGAACGTCATGTAAACGTTAACGTCTCTTAAACGTCACGTCAATGTAAAAGTCAATTCAAATAATTTTTTACTTTCTGACGCGTCTTGAGACAGGGGTCTTAGCTCAGATCCGTTTATAGATAGACCCCTTAGATTCGTATTTAAAAAATTGGTATTAAAAAACTTCATAAGTAATTTAACTTGGTTTAGGATTTTTTTTTCCTACTTATAAGTTTTTGCCTTAAATGCAATTCGCATGCGATGCAACACAAATCCAGTTAGTTGAGTTATGAGTGGTAAATGAATTAAAAAAAAATGTTATGCTTTTTGTATTTTAAATTCAGAATAAAACTGTTAGGTAAGACATTCAGTAATATTACATTGGTTTTAAGCATGCCTATTCCAAATATAGCTTACCCGGAAAAACGGGAAATACGTTTTAATAAGAATGATGAATGATGATACGTTAAAATCCAATATGATCCAATATGATGGAATACCATTTATAATCATTTAGGTAGAAAGAAAAAACAAAAAATTGTATTTTAATAAAAAGTAAATTACTATAAAAACCAATTAAAAATGATTCTGCGGAATCCCGTTGTCGCGTTACACGAGATTAAACAAATTACACTCGTTTGTGCGACACAGCACGAACCTTTTTTTTTTTCGTCACATGTTGAAAACAGGTTTAACGCACATGCGATCTTATTGAAAACGGGGGAGGGTTGATTACGATTTGTTAATTAATTTAGATATACGCTGTTTTAACTTAACTTGGCAGGCAGTGGCAGCCCTGATGCTTGTCGAGTCATTAAGGAGCAGGTGACAACCCTGGTGGAGTGTTGACATGAAGGGAAATATTTGTGGAATCAAAATGGTGTTTTTATTTTTTTCTGAATAAATAAATTTTAAAGGAGAAATGTCCCTATATTGTCGGATTCAAATAATAATGAGGTAAAAAATGACTGTATATATATTAATCGTTTGTATACATGCAGATTCATTTAGATAATAGATATATTAGAAAAAAACCCAATACACATCCATTTACTAGGTAAGTATCTAATGTGGTTCGGATGGCATTAAATCACTTTAAACTGAAAAAAATATTTTTCTAATGTAGTCCATTTAGCACTTTGCGTTTTGGCAGATCTGTAAGTATTTACAGTTACAGAAAAAAAAGTGGGTTGGCAAATGAAACAGTTGGGAAACGATACATTCGGCTAAACATATTTCGGCCAAAAGCAGGATACCCCGAATAGGTACTGGTTAAATTCAATTTAATATTGTATTTTTAATGAAGTCTCAAAAGGAAAAAAATGGGAATCGGAATCGAACGCGGTACCGCTAGCTTCATAGGCAGGTTCGCTAACTAGGCTAGCGCGTCGTCACATAATCAGTTGCACCACAATCGTTTTTATCTCAGCCAGAGTCGTGTCGTTGTCGTGTCGTGTCACAGTGGACACGTTACGCCACCCGGACTCCATACGCGCCGCCACACCCTCTATATGTGAGGGAGGTGTCGTGAGTCATAAGCTAAAAACGAGTTGACAGTGACCATATACGTATTTAAGTTTTAATATTTATGCTTTAAAATTAGGAACTCTCTGAGGCAATTAATGACGATTAAGTCTGAGTACGATGGTATGTAAATGTATGTATGTATGTAAACACTTTATTGTACAAAGGAAAAACTAATTAACATTTACTTTTATCGAACTTATCCATTTAAGGATGTACATGATGGCAATAAATAAAAACCACTATGTACTGCCCATTTCCTAACGAAGAATGCATATAACGATTATACATATAATATAAATTATAAAATTAGTTTAGAGAGGTAATGTTTAAAAATGACTAACCGTAATTCATGCACAATCTTATCAAAATGGGTTCGATATTTTTGATTCTGTTATGACTTGAATACAACAGTAATCATCCAACTTTTTCGGGTAACAAATAAATATTTTTATTTTAGAAATAGGCATAGCAAGACATTCAATGTGGCGCTCGGATTAAGCAATAATAGACTCTTGGTCTTCGACGTAGGATCCTTGACGCACGCCATTTTAATTCTGTCCTGCTATAGGTAAGATCAGTCAGCGGAATTAAAAAGCTCCCGCCGCCTCTTATGCCTTACACATCATTTCATTACCCAGCAAACGAACAAGTTTATTGAATTTAAATAATTCATTGCTTGTATGTCTGTCGCAACCCCACGTGTACACGAGATAACGTTCGTACCTTGTCGGTTTAACATCATACTGGAGTTGTTTTAGAGATCTGGGTCGCAGGAAGAAATCTTGGCTTAGAAATATAAGAAAACGTACAGGAAGTGCAAGTGCCCAACTGTTTCGCCTCGCGAGGAATAAAGAGGAGTATGCAGAGCTGGGGTCAGAAGGTTCTGGAGTAGCGTCCGCGGATCGGAAGACGAGCTGTAGGTAGGCCTCCAACAAGAAGGAGTGACGACCTCGTCAGGATCGCGGGAGTGCGGTGGATGCGAAAAGCACAAGACCGGTCTGAGTGGAGAGCCTTGGGGGAGGCCTATGTCCAGCAGTGGACGTCTTTCGGCTGACATGATGATGATGATGATGCAGAGCTGACTGCTTAAGAAGAGGAAGAAGAGAGTGGTTTTACTATCCATACTAATTAGTGTTTATATCCGAAAACGGATAGTACGGATAGTAGTGACCCCGCCTACGAAGCTAGCGGACCCGGGATCGATTCCCGGAATGGGCAAATATTTGTGTAATTAACGCGACTACTTATTCCTGAGTCGTGGATGTTGTCTATGTATTTAAGTATATATTTATCTATATAAGTATTTATATCGTTGTCTAGTGCCCATAGTACAAGCCTAGAGCTTGGTTTGGGACTACGTCAGTTTGTTTGAGATCGTCCCCTAATATGTCTGAGGACCGAGTGTAAAATGGTACAAGTTGATTTACCTTGTTATGAAAAGCGTATATACTAACACTAGAGGACGCCCGCGACTTCGTAGAATAAGTTTCACGCCATTAGGGGGTGAATTATGAAAATTCCTTTCTTAGTGGTCACTTACATCATGAAAGATAAAAAGATAAGATAAAAAAAAAGATAAAAGAAATTTATTCAGTAAGTAGGCCGCTCGGGCACTTTTACACGTCAAGATACTACCAGCGCTTCCCAAGAGGAGACCACTGCTGAGAAGAAACGCCGCAAGAAACTCAGCAGTCAGTCATTTTTTAAACATATTTCATATTTCACATTACAATGGTACAACTTAGTTTAGCATTATATAAAGCTACAAGTATTAAATTAAATATAATATCAAATAACAGTAGTAAAGGAAAACCCTGTATCAAAATTCAAGCTTCTAGGTACAGTAGTTGCGGCTGTGCGTTGATATGTAAGTCAGTGAGTCAGGTTTGCCTTTTATATAATTTATATAACGGAGTATACCAGACTTACACCCTTTTACACTTGATCTTCAGGAGACTTATACCTTTTTACACAAGGACCCAGATTTATTTAAACGAGTTCAACGGTTTGCACGATTTGTTTATGGCATGTAGAAGATGAACGTGAATACAGACCACTAGTCGGCCACCTTATGGTAAATAAACTCTGCAGTTCATAGACACTTGGAATCTTAAGATTGAAATCTTACGACCACAATCTAAAGACTGCAAATACGTAACAAACCCTGAGGACTATGATGGCATGCTAGTTTCACCGGTCGTCGTACCCCTACACCAAAACACAACACATCAATACAAAGGAAGAATCCTTCACAAGGTCTTTCCATCACTTTGTGAGCTATTTCGTTAATAAATGTCCTTCGTAATTACTTACTGCCATATTTTCTTGTTAACTCCCTTCGACACCAATAAACCTCAAGAAACACGACCTCAAGATATCCCCACTCGAAATAATTTATTATATCAGTCTTTATTACCAACCCTTCCCATTAAATTGGAAGTAATTAAGCCATCGGCGTTTTAATCCGATAATCAATGGGAAAAGTTGCGCGCTAACGTATTTATATTTAATTAAAGTTCACCATTTTGTTTTGGGAAGAGTCGGCAAGATGGCGGATCGGTTAAAACATGAAATGGCGGCTATATTACTGTGTTTATTTTTTAACCAATGATGCAAAAAGAGACGTATTAGGGTACCTATTTAACAATTTTTCTTCTTTTTTAACAAAGGGCTTTCTGGAAGAAAAAGAAAAATCCCGTTGTCATACCTTTGTTTTGTATTTCTCTTCTCTTTATATACAAACATAAAAGGCTACCACGGCCTGCAAATTTCTACGATAACACGGAAACATTTCGATACATGCGCCTTCTTTTTTGAAGTCGGTTAAATAGTCTTAATTCGTTAAAACCAATCAATGGGAAAAGCGACAAATGAGAAAAACGAGGGAGGAGTCGCGCACAAAAGTTAGTCCCTCTCATACACATCTGGGTAAAATTAATTATTTACAAAAGAAACTTTTAATTGTACGCACTCATTATTAATTCAACGTCGTGTAACGAACACGACACTGACGCGTAACGCGAGGAGTGAGTATGCTGTCTGGTATTTAAAAAAAAAACAAAGCACGTTTCAATTTCACCGCCGAATATTGGGTATTTAAAAAAAAAGTAAAAATCTCGTTAGCTCTCTGGGAAGTATTTTTCTGGATACAGGATGTGCTTTTTTATGATCATATTAACCTGCACTTGGCCGCTTTGTTAACACTACGTCTGTAGATAATCGCATGAAACAAAACTAACTTACATTAATGCCTAATTGCATGTAACTACAAAAAAATTATTTTGATATATTTATGTTCGCTTCTAATAACCTAGCAGACCTTATTATCTCAAAGAGCCTACAAATTCGCTAATATTACCGTCCATTAATGAACGGGCCTTATTTTATTAATTATAACATGAAACGGGCAATATGGTCTGACGCTAAATAAGCATCCTTTATAAATAAGGACTAACGATAAGAGCAAAGGACGCCCACATATTAACATATTAAATGCGGAGAATGTTAGCTATTTTTAATTTAGAAACGGTACAGGTTTTAGAAAAGAATTTTATGAATGTCGTGTTATTTTCTACCCTCGCCGTACAAGCGGGATATTTGCAAAAGCCAATATTGGCTAATGTATAAAAATATCCAACGATAATGTGAGGGGAAAGGCAAAGGAATAAGGCCTATAATAGTCCCAAAAAAAAGTAAGACGAAAAATAAAGAAAAGTTAAGTCCGTGTCTAGTATCCATAGAACAAGCCGAGAGCTTAGTTTGTGTGAGAGTATCCTCCAATGTTTATTTTATTTTACTTACCTAAATCAAAAGTCAAACTGTTTCGGGTACTTTCAACAACCTAAGTCATTCAAAGTCAGCCAAAAAGTCACTATCCAGCCACCTTGTATGATTTTGGTGACTGAATATAAAAGATGTGGCATCGAGTAGTCATTCAAAAGTTTACAGAAAAGTTACGGTAAGATTAAACAAAGGAATAGAATAGGACTGGTGGAATTTGAATTCACGATTTCAAGTATTTCATACTTGCGGTTTAAAATAACTGAGGTTTTGACACCATAATAAAATATCCTACTTATACTCTATTAAGCACCAACTTTCGCCCAGATCAAGTTTCTGAATTTTATAGCCTTAAAAGTACACTTCGATCTTCCTGCCTAGAAAATAAGTAGGTATGAGTAGGAAGTTGTAAATATATTCCGAAATATCACATCAATCGATTAAATCGTCACACCGTGCAAGATAAAACAAATCGAACCCTTTTTTATGTATAATGTCAGTGAGAATTTAAATTGTCAAGAACAAAAAATATAACACTCGTAGTAAGCTCATTTCATTAAACAACCAGCACGACATCTGTACGATTTACAAAAAAATCCACACCCTGTTAATTTCTCTTTTGATTCTTCCAACGTCTTCCCTGTGGAGTTTTCTCCAAATAGCCAATTTGTCCGGTAATGCCCCATTTATCCCAGAGAACACAAACCTTTTTTATTACTGTCCGCGGATATTAAACCGCTCTTTGTTACGTTTCAATGACGCTTTAAATAAATTTGGTGCAATTCCAGGGGTCGGTTTTTGCAGCGTTAAAAAGGTTTCGTGCGTCTGACGCGCGTGTTCTTTGTGACAGTGAATTTCGTATAAAAAATAAATGGTGTGATAAAACAAATAAATATTCTTGCGCTCTTAATTTTTTTTTGTAAATATTTATATAAATCTTTTGACATATTTTTAATTAGAAATGTATCTAATTTGGATTTTTTTAAGCTAGAAAATGTCTACTATTGTACGTTAGTAGGTACCTACTTATGAAAACAATAAGTTAAACCTTTCTAAAACTTTGTTTTTACTCGAAAATAGTCACTGCTGTAGAGTTTTCTAGCTATAAATGGGTATTCTGAAAAAAACCATCAAAACGTTAAAAACAACGAATTTATTAAAAATACCAAAGGCTTACAGCAGTATGTAGATTCTCTTAAAGTTTACTTACGAGACAAAAAAACCGTTAAAGGATTATTATTAACATTTTAGTGCGTATTTTAGTTTGCTGCTTAATAATCCGTCGATTTAAAGAGTTGTTTCAGACAAGAACACCCCAGCTGGCTCCTAATCCCTAGGGCGGCCCTTAAACTCTGTCCGCACATTAAAAACACAAGCAAATCTCACGTAGTTTAAACATTTAATTTAGATCCCGGTCTGCCATTGTAGTTTATCCACATGAGCGAGTAAAGTCGAGCGAGACGCGAACGTTCTAGCTTACCGTCGGCTCGCCGCTCGCTCCACTTCTCTACAATTTATTTAATCCGATTATATGCAGTGTTTGAAATTTATTTACCGTCCCAAAAATACCAGCTTTCCGAGGAAAATATGAATTTAGAGATGAATTTCGGAACAAAAGAAAAGAAAATGCATTGACATATCTTGAAATTATTAGATCATCCTTGAGTTTAAGTGCCTTATAACTAACTAGGTATATTATACACGTGGATTATTTTGCGTCCGTATTACTGACTATAAAATTCAAATATTTGTTTTTTTTTACAGCAACGCCTCTGAATTTTACTGTACTTAGCAAATACAATATTTTAGCGTAAATAAAAGTAACATGACGAGTCTTCAAATTCTGTAGTTAGTTTTATTTAAATACTGTTTTAAATTTAAATATGAATTAAACCTAAACTGAATAACAACTATGGTATTAAATAAAAGTCTCATGTCAGAATATACGAGGTTGATGGAATTCGGCGTTAACAAGCTAACGATTCCGCTGGCGCTGGCTCCGGCGATTATTGCAACAGATTTCATGCACACGCTTGCATTTTATTAACAAGCTGCGGAAAATCTGGCTTCCCGCGGGAGCGGTATTTTCACGAGTTTACTCGATTAATTTATGGTCTTACCAAGAATAATATTATTCAAATTGTATCGTTTAATCCGTACGTAATCCAGTAGGAGTCGACAAAATTCATTTTGAGACTGACTGAGAATGGACATAGGCGAACAGGGTCAAGATTTTATTTTAGGCGGTAAAAACAGTATCGTCTTTAACCTGGTATCGTATCGTCAAAGTATTTATAGCTTTTATTTAATTGACAGTAATGGTGGCCCGATTTAAAAACACTACCATAACAGCTAATGACGATATGGTTTTGGGGTATTGGAGTTTTGGGGCCCAGTTAACATCAATCAAATAATATAATATTGTTAGTTGGGTTATATATTTTTTAGATTCGAATATGGAATATAATTTTACTGTTTTTTTTTTCATTTCGAGAACAAGGACGATATTTTCCGAAAACATTTGGTTCCCTGATCTTCAACTGTATTTTTAGCTAAAACCTGATGCTTCCTCAGTTTTACTTTATCCTACCATTAGAATTTCAAAACTCTGATGCCAAGACGTCATTCTGCCCACTAGTCCAAAGTGGACGTAGCAAACACCAATAATATTAAATATTTTTTCCGTTAATAATAATAAAAAAAAAGAATGCTTTTGAGACCAACTCCATAAGCTTGTTTTACAGAACACCCTTTAAAAATATTCCTGATATTGATTGTCACTTGCCTGTCACATAAAGGGGCCAGATTTTATAACTCTCGCAGAAAACTGACTTTAATATGTAGGTCAAGAAATACCGCAGCGCCGTCTGACAGTAGGCCGCATTTATCACCCGTCCTCCTGAGCCCTACGTGTGGCGAATATCTCGGCTACGAACATAATGCGTAACGCACGGACAAGTAACCTGGGGCTGTAGGAGGTTGGAAATTAGGACAGTGAATTTAATTTTAATGTCTTCCAATGCACCCGGATCACTAAGTACTACTACTACCTTAGACTTTAACCTATCGCCAAATAGCAGTGTTTGCACTGTTGTGTTGCAGCGTGGGGATGATTATGTGGACAACCGGGAAAATGCAAGCAAATGAATAACAACAACAAATTATAACTTAAAAAACGCAATTGGCAGCTGGTTCAGTAGCGTCATAAAACCTTTTTCGGCATATTATTGGACACAACATTTGGCCCATTTCACATGACGTCATACTTGTTTATAAGATTATAATCTAAAGACTGCAAAATATGAGTATCAATAGGTAAACTTAATGCCTAGTGGCAGTTGATGGTGACTTTACGTATTATTCGGAAAGCCTAGCGTAGAAAGTAAAAAATCTTCGTCATCTTTCGACGACATAAAACAAAATGCTTGAGTATTTTTCCCTAAAATAAAGCCAAGTGAGGTGAGCCCGTTAAGACTCGCATTTATAGTCGCCGCAGATTACTTGTGTTTATATTTTCCTTGTTTTAATTCAGCTGCGTTTAAGCCAGGATAAAGTCGTTAAGTGCAGAGAAATGATCTCGCGGTTTACGGCCAGGGGAGTTCAGGGGACTTCATGTGGATATTGAGATAAATTTATTACTTGAAGACCAAAGTGTTAAAACAATTAGATGTTGAGGATTTTCTGATTTTTGCAGTGATAGATAAAGCTGATAGACGAGAAAACACGGCCAAAGTTTCTTAATGTGGCAACTTTTGCTGTAAACAGTTGAACGATTGCCGAATAAAATAATTGCTCTTCTGTCTATATTTTTTTCCATGTACGTGTATAACTTTTATTATTTAAGCATTATTTTTTCTTGAGTTCTCTTATGAAGATACCAATATGTTACATGAATTTGGTAAATGGTTCTAGTTTATGCATAAAGTAAAACTTTGTATCTATAACTGTGTTAGCTTTATATCTATAACTGTGTCAGCAAGTTATTGACATAATATGTAAATTATATTGTCAGTACCCTGTCATATAAAATCACGATTTCTAGAACTATATTTACTGTTTTTTTAAAATTATGTTTATAGATAGTTAAAATATGAAGTTAGTCACAAGTCTAACATGACTTAACTTGCATAGTTATAACTTTTATTGATCAACAGTATTCAAACGATAAAAATAAAGACTAACTTATCCTTGCTTTAACATTGTTTGATATTTCCTAAACGAGACGTCAACAGAATATATCACTCGGTGAAAAGAAATTCGTTGAAATGACACATTACTAGAAGAAACGTTTACGTTTGTAATTCTAGCGGTTCCTGCTGTTTCATTTCCTCCTAGGTAATTTACCTGTGTCACTGAATAAGTAAAAAATAGTACAACCTGTGTACTACAAATATTATATTTCAGACGAAAAATCTGTGACAGTTCAATGGCAACTGACATTCAATCTCACACAATTGTCGTGACGAGAGAGGTAGTCTTAAAAAAAGATAAAAGAGGTGTATTCAGTTTGTACTATAACGAAGGGCACTTTTACATGTCAAAAATCTACCAGCGCTTCCCAAGAGGTGACCACTGCCCTACTGAGAAGAAGGACCGTGAAGACTATGGTGTCATGAAATTCGGATGATGACTTGCTTTTTGTATGCTTGGTGATGTATAGAAGAAGAACAAACGTTGAATGTAACAAATTTAATTCTGCACATTTACAGAGGTATGTAAATTACTACTGAATGCGACCCAAACTGTGTCGTTAATATTAATAAAAAATAATTAAAATGTATGTTTGTTCGCGCTGTCAGCGATCGACGAAGAGTGTCGGTGGAGGGGTTATGCTTTAGGTTGACAGCTCGGCTCCCCGCGGCGGCACCTCACCCCGCTGTGGTCCGCTACTAGTCAGCTGTTGTTCTCGACAGACCGCGTATTCTTACTTACCTACTTGGTTATTCAATGATCAATCAACTTAATACTTTTGTCCGTTTCTTATATTTGAAAGTGTGTTTATCAAACTTGGTCAAGACTCGAGGGAATAATGTTACACGAAAAACGTATGTTCTTCTAAATCAGTGTTTTCCTAGAGCATTTCTTTCCTTTAATATGGTTTATCTACAATCATTACTGAAACTTTCTCCCGCTAAAAACGTGGGTAAAAACCGTTACAAAACCCTCCCCCCCTCGAGAATTATCGCACTAGGCCCCGGAACTTTTATATTAAATTTCTTGAACGAAGTTGTTTTGTAAGGCGCAGTCCAGACGAGAGACTGGAGATATGTTTTTTTTTGTAAACACAGTGTAGAAAACATCGTCGCTTACTTTGTCTATGCTTTCTCTAACCTAACTTGACCCTTGTAAACTGCTCGATTTGGCGTTCTTGAGGCGGAACTATGCCTATACGAATTACCTTTTTTTCAACAAAATTTTTGCTACAAATTTGATGTTTATGATTTTAAGTATTACATTACTTTGTTATTTAGTTTCATGTAATTATTACATTCCTTATGACCACTAAAATGTCTGTGTTGTCATAGTGTAATAAAAATTGTACAACATAATAACTTTTCGTTTAAAAAATCGGAACATTAATGCATGTGATTCTCCTACCCCTGCTCTACTGGTGTTCCTGGGTCAGCCTGTATATCGGCTGTTGTTAGTCGCCGGTCTGCACCGCCTTTGTGTAAAGTACGATCTCAAGTCACATGTCAGTGCTTGATGCATGACGTCGGCTCAGTTATTTCAACGCACAAAAGTTATATGTCCAATTAATTTGCTGATCCAGATTGTTCCTTATTACTTTGTAAGAAGATGTTTTAAGCGAGGGTGAAGGATGTATGTCTGTGCTTTAATACGTCGGTGTATTTTGCTCTGTAGGCAAATGTAGCATTCCTGGAATACTGGTGAAATAAATCACGTAAAAGAAATTCTCTCCAACCGCTAGTGAAAATGTTGACTAGACAAGTAAACCTAGATAAAAACCAATTTGTACTTTAGGTGATATTTAAAAAGCTGGTAAATATAAAGCATAGTTATTTACACTTAAAATATCAAAGCACTTACTTGTGTTGGAGTTTTTTCAGTTGGGGAGTCCTTGGAGTCAGCGTATTCGATTCCCGGCGTGGCTGACGGAGGCACTGCCATTAAAAAAAAAAAGTGAGCTATGCAAGCAAATCTACAGTTCTTAAATATGTCAATTCCCCATCTAATATTCCTGAAAGTTTTTGACCGTAACAGCCTGTATATTCAAGGGTTAAGTTAGGGTACAATCAGTCTTAATAATCGCTTGGAAGTAAACCGACGATTATGGTTTATAAAAAAATAATTGGGTAATGTAATATATGGGAATTGAGGGTAGTTTTTCATCGCACCGGTTTATTGTATCAACTATCCATTCTCTCTTCTAAATAAAGGCTGTTAACAATTTTGGACGTGTTTTTGTGGTCTCCCAAGTCTAGAACGTTCTGTAGTACCTATACAATCTCGGATTCTTCGAGTAGTAAAATCATGTCGAATTTTTTGGTATAGAAAATCTTAAAAATGAAATACCATTTAACGTTAAGAAATAAAACATAATTTAATATTTACCTGTTGGCAGGATGGCGGGTGCCCTCTTCTCCACCGTGCTTCCTTCTGCTCTCCTCTCGTTCCTGCTGTCCTGCTTGCTCCTGGCTACTTCTGCCTGGCATGCTGCTGCCAGCAATAGCACTGCCACCTAGCACAATAGGTCACATTATTGTTATGTTAAAGAACCTGAAACATTTATATAACTACTGGAAAACCTTTGTGGACGCCCGTACCCAAAAGGTCGACAGGACCATATTACTAAGTCTCCACTGCTAAGTCTCGTCTGTCTGTATGTCAGTCTCATGAACCGTGATAGGTAGACAGCTGAAGTTGCAAAGAGTGTGCCTGAGTTTGTCCTATTTCCACCATGACAACGGACAACATACATACATTCCGTCACGCCTTCATTCCTAAAGTGGGGTAGTCAGAGCTACAGAATTACCAACAATTCTAATAACTGGTTGTTAATTCTGTCCACCATGTCAATCAATAAAAAATTCTGGTTAAAAAGCCATTTAAGAAATTCCACCTTTATTGCCGGTGTGCCTTTGTGTGTGTTGCCGGTGATGACTTACGGATCTGAGACGTGGGCGCTAACAATGGGCCTCATAAGGAAGCTCAAAGTCACTCAGAGGGCTATGGAGAGGGCTATGCTCGGGGTTTCTCTGCGTGATAGAATCAGAAATGATGATATCCGCAGTAGAACTAAGGTTACCGACATAGCCCTAAGAATAGCTAAACTGAAGTGGCAGTGGGCGGGGCACATTGCTCGCAGGACTGATGGCCGATGGGGTCAGAAGGTTCTGGAGTGGCGTCCGCGGACCGGAAGACGAGCTGTAGGTAGGCCTCGGTGATGATGATGATGGACCTTTATTGCATTCAGTATACGACAAAATTTCAAGCAGTTTATTTTAAAATGTCACACTTAATTATTATTTGCATTACTTTGAATGGGCAACGTGGAAGTTGCAGAACATTTCCAAATATTGACGACTCGTAGGTCTAGTTAGTAGGCCTCTAGCTTCGTAGGCTCAAATCCCGGTAAGGGCAGATATGTTTTCTATGTATTTAAGTACCTATATATTTATCTATTTAAGTATGTAAGTAGGTACGGTTACCGAAGTTAATTTGCTGCCCATTTCAAAGAAAATCTGCTCGAAGATGTCATTGTCATTAGAGATGTCAAGTCATTTGTAATTGATAGGAAACTCAACCTTATTGCTGTAGAATGTCAGATTGACTTTGCAACTTAGGTGGGTGACTTTTATTCCTTGACTGTACAAGCCCAGAGCTTAGTTTGGGACTTGGTCAATTGGTGTGACATTGTCCCCTGATATTGGAAAACTTCATCGTCATCATCATCATCAGCTGCGAGACGTCCACTGCTAGACAAAAGCCTTCACCAAGGATTTCCACAACGATCGGTCCTCTGCTGCTGTCATCCAGCGGTTTCCCGCAACCTTTATTAGATCGTCGGTCCACCTTGTGGAAGGCCTGCCGACACCTCGTCTTCCGGCCTGCGGTCGCCACTCTAGTACCTTCCCGGTCTAACGGCCATCGGTTCTACGAGACTTGAATAGTTCCTAAACCAATTTCTACGGGGACGGAGTCGTGGGCAACAACTAGTAATCCTACAAATATTATGGCTATACCCACCTAGGTACGCATTACAATGAAATTTAAAATGGAGATAGCTTATACTCTGGATAACACATAGGCTATTTTTCATGTCGGAAAATTTATAATTCCGGGGAATAACGGTTATCGAAATATACGTGGACGAAGTCGCGGGTCGAAGCTTGTGATCTATATGAAGAAGCAAGATAGGGTTATAAAGTTGTATTAAAGCCGCCGTTTTTGGCGTGAACCTATCGTTAGTTTCCAAGAGAGTTGAAATGCTGACACCGAGGCACTTTGAAGTCTTTATTTGAGATTTTCAAAGGAATCCTTTAATATTTCTTTTCCTTTGACAAAAAAGCGTAGTGTAAATGTTGATGGCAACTTTCAAAAGGGCTTTTTTTTGTAAAATTATTATTATTATATAATAATAGATTTCTTTTCAATAAGGCTAAATAAATAATTTGAAGCCACTCAAATTGTCTCTTGGTTTCTTTTCATAAATATTTATATTTTGAAATAACATAACATTGGTCTGACAAGAAAATAATTATCTTTTACATGACTGCCCAAAGACGGGTTATGAAAATATATCTTTCTGAGAAAAAAATATTAGTTAGACATCTCAATGTTATCATCAGTGTTATATTTAAAAAAAAAAAGACAAAAGAGCAGTTCTTTTAACATTGAGATAGCAAATGGGCACACAGGTAAAGAGGATCCGAATAGGAGACGAACTTCACCGGGCTGTCTATTCGATACAATAGTACATTGTGCATCAAGGGTAGTATGAAGGGAATTACCACTTTTGGGAAGGAATGGGAACTTTTGACGAACGGGAACGTAAATGGAAACGATTTTTTTTTTGTGACCTCTATCACAGATAATAACTGCGTTTAGTTTCGACCTGGATTCGAGCCAGATTTAGCCAATTTGATAAAAATGTATAATTACTAAAATTAATGATAAGTGTTGATATAAACTTGAAATAGGTATAAAAATAATGAAGTTTAATGAAGCGTATAGGTTTTGTGTAATGTAAGTTAGTCTATAGCTCATTTTTAAAGATGAAATTAGAAACCGATTTAATTTTTGGCTGAAAATTAAACCTCCTTAGTCAGAAATGATGTACGAAAGAGTTGCAAATTTTAAAAAGAAAGGGATGGGGATGACAAACTCGCCATAATTCCCGCGGGAACAATTTAGGCCATTGTCCTTCTGTATACAGGCATGGAATAACTGCCCCATTTACGAGCAAGTGTGATGAAAAATATTTTATAACAAATTTAATATTTTAAGTAATATACGGCGAATAGGAAGTCTGAAAAATTTCAGTCTAGTGTATAAAAACTAAATTTAAAATTTGAAATGAAATTTAAAAGAAAATGCATCTGCTTCTTTAATAGACACATCACATACCAATCTAAAGTATAAAGCGAACGTTGACTATTTTTTTCCCGTCATATAACTATTGGGTAGGCAGGTATATAAAGCAGGTAAGTCAGTATTAATAACTTGCACCAAACTCAGGCTTCATACTTTCGATTGGTATGTAATATGTCTATGAAACAAGCGATTGCATTTTTTTTAAATAGTGCATTTTTAATTTTTCAGCCTACCTATTCGCCATATATTATTTAGCATATTATGATATAAAATACTTTTTATCGAATAAACAGCCAGACCAATATTTAACATTAATAGTTACAGCAGAAAGAGTTAGCATGCTGAAGTGGCAATGGGCAGGCCACATAGCTCGGAGAACTGATAACCGTTGGGGAAGAAAAGTTCTCGAGTGGCGGCCCCGCACCGGTGGACGGAGTGTTGGACGGCCTCCCACCCGGTGGTCTGACGACCTGGTTAGGATCGCGGGGAGCCGCTGGATGCAAGCGGCTCAAGACCGTGACTTGTGGCGCTCTTTGGGGGAGGCCTTTGTCCAGCAGTGGACGCCCCCGGGCTGATGATGATGATGAGTTACACTGCTCTTGTATTGTAGTCTTGAGAATACGAATGTCTTTCTAGCCCATGTGCGCTCCGTTTGCGTTTTCGTCGGTGTAAGATTTATTTTATCAAGTTAAAACTTTAACACCAAATTTCTTGTTGATACTTTTCCCAACTCCTAGTCACATAGGCCCTTTAGTTAATTTACATATTCAACCGACTCGAGGCAGACTCAAGGCCGCGATAGGCACGATTTAGAGATGGATAAATCCGGGCTTGCAGATTTAAATGATTCGAATCCACAACCAAACTCGGATGCCTTATCGACTCCTTTCAATTCTAATCGAATCCGCGGAGTTATTCGCTCCCGCTAGCCGCACGCACCGGGACTGAGTAAGACGGTATCGAACTAACTAGATAGATAGATAGATGGATAAAAACTTAAAACATTAAAAATATAGACAACAAACACGAGACTTAAAATATACATTGACTTACGAGTATATACGGTGAGAGAGCCATGTGTTGTGCTGTGAATTGGCGCTACTACTAGGTACCTTGAACCGACCGACCGATCGAATCCGGAGCGAATTGGTTTGACAGATCAAAGGAGTTGAAGAGTCGATAAGCGGGTCCGCATTTTAGTGATTTGAATCCCAGCCCGGAGTCGAGATTACCCATCTCTAGCGCCATTGCAGTATCATCCAAACGTTCACTAGGTCCCAGGTGGTTCCCAGGCAACGTGTGACACTCGTTTAAATAGCTTTTAGTTCAGTTCGGGGGTCAAGTAATGATGGTTAAGTATACCACGATACAGGGATACTGTTCCACATTATTTAAGCTTATCTTTATCGTAGTCATGTTCGTTGACATGTAGCTTTAAAGCCGCAAAAGCACTGCGAACGGAGATATGGCAGCGTGGCGCGACGCGTTCCAATTTTGAACTTCGAATATAAAAAACCGGTCGAGTGCGAGTCGGACTCGCGCACCGAGGGTTTCGTATTTAAGATTATAATGGTCTCAATTTTAATACAGATTTTAAAGTTTCTTGTTATTTTTTCCCAATTTGTAATATTTTGATAATTTAAATGTTTTTTCGCGTAAAATATAAATAACTATCTTTAAATCTGGATTTTTTCAGATTTTTGGGCGATAAACTACGGAAATAAAAAAAATAAAAATTTCAAATTGAGCGTTTTTATAATGACATCTCGTTTGCTATAATCAAATCACTTTCAATTTTCAACCCCCCCATTCTAGGCCTTACGGTTTTAAGTTTTGGAAACGCTTTTTATTAACTATTACTATAATAGTACAATTTGAATGGCTCACCCTGTATATTACTTTAGCTAGCGTATTTATACACGGCCTGTATTCTCCTAATTATATATATCGCACTGCTAGATCAAAACAGTAGTAACTCAAAATACAACTGTATTTTAAAATCAACTTTATTACAACATCTATGAACTTGAAACATAACTAGCATGTATTTTGAGTTGATACTGTTCTGATCTAGCAGTGCGATATATCTCATTTGAAAAGTGGTCCTATTGTTTTTAACTTGGCCGCCATTACTGTTAAGTAAATAAAAAAGAAAGAAAGAAAATAAGAATCATTACCTGGTAGAATTAATGGGCCTGTGCTTAATTTTGAATTGGCATTGTCTATGCGTCATCTTGTCGTAAGATTCATGTTTTGGCAATAAAAGAAAGAACAACTGAATAAAATCCTGTGATTTTATAATAGAAATTAAGATCATTGCAAAGTTAATTTTCGGATCTCATCTTAAGAGTGTTAGACGTCTTTGAAATGTAGTCCGAAGATTAGGTTAGGTTCGGATAGACTTGTATACTTATACGAAAAAAAAACTCATGCGCCGAGGAACGCCTTTTGATGAAACGAAAATTCTGCGTAATGATTTTCTTTAAAGGTGTTTGGATGAAACAAAAGGTACCCGTTGAAAAACATCCAAAAACCAATATTTCGACAATATTGCACTAATTTGCCCAAACGTCACCCTTTATGCTCAAATTTATATTTCAATCAGATTAAATAATTAATTATAAAACCAAACCAATAGTTTTGAACACCACTTATCCCATCACAAAAACACAATCACTTGAACCCACCATAAACTTCATCTTCACTGTTCCACTGTTAGTTGTGTGTGTGCCCGAGCGCGGGGTGCGTATGTGGGCGCGGGCGGTGCGTGCGCGCTTATATGCGCTTGCGCAGCGCGACGCAAGATCGAGTAGTGAGCTCGGGGGCATTGGTCACTCGTGATATTAAACAGGACCTTTTTTTAAGCGTTGTTTAACTTTATCTTAACTTACAGATAACCCCTGTAGGATACACTTCGACTTTTTTAAGGATATTTCGTGCAATTACCCTGTTCTCGTCTCTCACACAGGCCACCTGATGGTAAGTGGTAACTGTGACCCATAGACATTCGCGGTAACCTATCGCAACCTCGAAAAGTTTTTGACCGAATTTCATTTGACCGAAAACATTTCGTTTTTTATCGTTTCTCCGGTGGCACGATTCGTCATTTTTTTATTTCACCATTTGACTTTAAGTAAATGGTTCGTTAGTCCAAGCAACTTTTCTCCTTGTAGTCACGTACCCTATGTATTGTTACGTATTTTATTTCAAAGCCCATTTTTCATTACACCAATGCTACAACTAGCCTGTGGATCGTTTTGTATTTTGTTTCTTAACCCATTTTTCACTTCATCAATGTTACATATAGATTTTGCTACGTTACGTCAAATATTCATTTCGGCCAAAAAATCTTGCTTGTAATTAGTTTCAACTATCTACAAAATGCAACGAGCAAGACGAGTCAGGGCAGAACCGACTCAGATAGGTTAGGTTAGAAGGCCAAGGCGGGAGCTTTGCTCCCGCCTTGGCTTTCGAGGTTATTTTTTTTCTGCCCCGAAAAACTTGCTTAAGTATAATTTATCCAGACAATGCAAAGATCAAGACAATCAGGGTAAAACCGACTCGGAACGGTTCACTTATTTTCTATAACTAAGAAATAAGTCAACACAGATCAAACAATATGATTTATTAGGTAAACTATGAATAAACCGAGCCGTAATATTGGGCAAAGGATACTAAGGTAAAATCAGAAATAGGAAAAAGACAAATCGTCGGCTTAGTGCAAGAAGTCATTAAAGGCATAAAGTTACTAAGTACAGGTACAAACACAGGCGGATTCGCCACGACTTACTCTTTCTAACGCACTGACCCATTTCTTTTTACGTTAAGTAATTTCGATGTTACAGCAATGACATTAAGTCATTAATTTCAATTTTTGCTTTATTGATTTGACGGAAATGGTTTATGACTATTAGTTACTTTAATCAAAACATCTTTTTTTATTTTTACACATTTTATTACGTTTGAATATTCACTAATGTTACTTATTAACTTTAAAAAATAAAATAATATGCATATCGCTCTGAAAGTATTTGAGCTAGAATTCATTATATGCATATAGTTACTTTTAGCAAACAGTAAAACGAAAAAAAATGTTATTATAACGCTTTAATGATTTTTAACAAAATAAGCATTGGATGCATATTACTACTTTTACTTAAGTATAAAATAACTAAAGTACATTATACAGTTTAAAAAAAATAGGAAACAGCATTAATGGCAGCCAGAATGATTTTTTAAAGTAATCAATGATAGTTATCGATTTTAGTTGTGTTCAAAGATACGTAATTCAAGTGATTAAATTATGGTTAATGACTTTTGACAAAAAAGTTGTTTCAATTTGAACACCTTTAGTGAAATTATTCTTGCTCTGATAAGTTCATATTTCAACTCTTTTATGCCTACCTACGAGTACGTTTTGCTCTCGCGGTAACCCGCCACTCGTTCGGTCATCGCGATCGAAGTCATACCGTTGCAGCTGCGACCAGGGATGGACGTTATGCGAGATGGTAGTGACTTCTTACAAAATGAAGCGAAATAATATTAACATTAAGGCAGGACGAGGATCTTTGATGCTAGAAAAGATTCTAAATAAAGCGAATGAAGAGCGTTTGTACCTATTGTCATTAAATTATAATAAGATACGTTCAAATTGCTTATGCTGTAAGTTATAGTGTAGGTAAGTAAGTACTTAGTTAAGTGTTTCATTTGCAAAAGACTGATTTTACACGATGGACGAGATTTTGTATAGGTACCTAGGTTTTGTTTTGACCATCACCTGAGGCGAATAGTGTTTATTTATATCTCATAATAAAGATCACAAATGCGGATTTAATTACTTAAAAAATATTTCCTCTAAATGTCGTCCCCCTACACGTGCACATTCATCAAAACGGAGCCTCGCGTTTTGTACCACTCGCAGCATATTCTGCGTAATGTTGTTGATTTCGATAGCAATATTTTTTTGGAAATCACCTATATTTAGACCGTGGGTTGTTATTAAAAGCTCTGTTTTTGAGATACCCCCAACGAAACAAATCCATAGGGGTCAAATCGGGCAATCTCAGCGGCCACGGATTTCTCCAAAGCGGTTTATCAATTTTCGAGGGAAATGTTCGCGAAGCACGTTCATCGACACTGTGGCCATGTGTGGTGTAGCACCATCCTGCTGAAGCCAGGCGTGTGATGAATAGGACGGATGTACAAGCAATTTAGGCAAAAATTAATCAGCTATCATTTTCCTATAGTTTTCACTACCTATTTACATTTTACTGCTAGGCATTTTCAAAAAAATAACCCCCAATAATTCTATTCAAGGATGAGGTAGACCAAACAGTAACTGTTAGACAATGCAAAGGTCTTTGGTATTTTAACCGTGGATTAGACGATCGCGGGCCCCAGTAGCGACAATTTTGCTTTACTACGTATGCTTGTTGACATGAGTAGTACTCATGTGAAAATGGGCCTTGTCACTATAAAAAATGCAATTTATGGTATGAAATCTGTGCAACATTGTGTCACAAAAAACTTTGTGTTTGGTTAAATCACTTTCATTAATTTCTTGAACCAGTTGAATCCTATAGAGATGAAACTTCAATTATTTTTTCAATATTTCATGCACTGAGAACTTTAGGAGTCTTAAAGAGAGCTGCTCTCTTCCGCACTGAAAGTCGTGGATTTTCCTGTAAACTCCGTTGCACACTCAATATGTGTTCCGGCGTCCGTGTGTGCTGGGGCCTGATCTCGGTATATTATGTGCCGAAGAAGTTTCTCGGAACCTTTGCACCCATGACCGAATAAATTTTACAATCGGCCCGTCTCTTAACGAAATTATATAGCGTGCAAACGCTTCAACTGCATAAGAATGACGGCGTTCTGACCATTGAAACAAGATGAAAATAAAAATCGCAATATTGAACCGTGTAATCCCGCCAAATGTCAAAACCCATTTTTTTTAATTATAAAAATGACTTTTTGAACAGATAAAAAATCTGCCACCGGCCACCCTGTATAAAATGTATTTTACTTTTGATCTTAATGGGTGACAATCAGAATGCTGATTTGAAACTACAGTCTTTGTCGGATATTAAAAATGGCTTAGAGTCACCTAGACACATTCAAGCACAGAAAGATACGCCGCCAGTCCTTCTTACGAATATTAAGGAAGTAGAACAGTTTACGGTTTGCTAAAAATGTGCAATGAAAAAATAATACCCGCGGAACTTCACCACTGGTACCGGAACTTGCCAGCCAAAGAGTGTCGTGATTATGTCCCTGAAGAAAATGTCTTCTAACTCAGAAGACGTAGAGTAAAAAAGATGGACGTCAAGGGTTTTTTTTACTCTTTTTTGTACCTACTGTATTAGTTCAATCAAAAGCTGATGTCTTTATTTAAATTTTTAGAAGTTTTCACGTTTTACCTATACTAATAGTGCTTGCTGTTGTCTGGAATTATTATAATATTAAGTTCGTCTATCAACAATGAATATTTCATTATTATTTTAGTTTGAAGTTAAAAATAACGTCATTACGAGAATTTTGTGTTATTTTTGTGGTCTTGCAGACTTTATAATCTGTGAAGTAGAATTAAATAAATCTGTTTATTCGTTGTTGATTAATAAGTAATATTTATAATGCTTCTAAGTTAATAATTACGACTGATTAAACCAATTTTGTTATAGAAAACTATGTTTCCCGATTTATTTGTAATGAAAATAAAAAATAACTAATTGTAAGTTCCCTTAAGAGCGAGAAAGACCAAAAGTCACTAACTACATATTTAGGCTTTTAAAAAAGTTATTTGACTTTATTGTACAAAGTTTTTAATTGGATTTAATAGTAAATACATTAAGCTAACCATTGATGTTTAATTTTTAAATCTAGAACCGAAACTCTTACAATTATGGTCATTTGACTGTGTCAAAACTTTGAGCCCGTTTTTCTCCGACTTGACTTTTTGTTAGTTAATGACTTCTTGCACTAAGCCGACGAAATAGACAAAGCATTACATTGGACAACTGTTGATACGCCGAAACCAGTAATGAGGTATAGATAATTTGTCAAATCGTTAAAAAACCAAAACAAGTAATGAATAAATAAAACTATTCGAAATGATCATTCGGCCAAACGTAAAAAAACCCAAACCATAATTGACGAAAAGTATTTGTCGAACCAAAATTCGGTCAAACATTTTTCGAAGTTGTGATAGGTAACCGACATTCGCATTCACAAGACTGCAAGCCTAAGATTGCAAATGCGTTGCCAACCCTGAGGACTAAGATGGAATGCCTCTATGCTACCTTTAATAAAGAATCTTGTTTCAGTATAGAATCACTTATTGTTGATGTTAGGCGTTCTTCATTTATCACTTTTATCAGTAGAAACTAGTCTATCTTCAGCATTATCATCCTAGGAAGCCGTTTATTTAACAGAAAAGGCGTTTTATTTTAGATCGGATTTTTATTCCCACAGAAAAAATGTTAACCAAAAACATTTTGCAACTTTCCAAATATTTATACTTTCCACATTTATAAGAAATCGAATTTGTATAAAAAAACTATATTATAATCAAGATGAAAGAATTAAATTTTTTGATAGCATACTTTATTTTGATATAAACTATTTTATTGTTTTTTTTTAATGGCATAGAGACGGCCAACGAGCACACAGGCCACCTGATGGTAAGTGGAAACTGTAACCCATAGACATTCGCATTCACAAGACTGCAAGCCTAAGACTGCAAATGCGTTGCCAACCCCGAGGATTAAGATGGAATGCCTCTATGCTAGTCAAGTCTCCTCGGAGGAATACAGTTCGTCAAGCTGTTCCAATTTGACAATCATTCAGATGAGGGTGTTGTCATCCTATTATCAGGAGTGTAGAACCTGTAAGGGTCTGCTCCAAACTGCCTGGCCTACGGGTCAAACAGAATGTTAATTGAAATGAATTACACCAGCCGTCTTATCCCCAAACCGGAACACAACAATGCGAACACTGCTGTTTAGCTGTAGGTTAATGGATAAAATGGTGGTAGCGATCCGGACGGACCCTGCACAAGGTCCTACCACCCGCAAAACGACAATTATAAAACGACAATTAACTGTATGAATTTAAAAAGACAATACACTTCTTTTACAATTTATTTATTGCACTGGTATCATTCATTCGATACACCCGTGCGTGTCAACAAGTTGAGGGCCGCTTGATTTACGTGAGACGCCACTTCACTCGCTTCGCTTAACAAATCGTGCTCCCGCCGTAATCCCTTTTCAGTGACTCATTTGGGCGATTTTAATTTCATTTATATCTCAAATTTATGTTTAAAAACAAGGTTCGAGCGAAATGATAACTTAATATTATGTTTCTTGCTGGCCCCAGTGGCCTGACCTTTGGGATCCTATGAAATTTCACTTGGACAGTGACGTAACTTTGTTTACATTTTTTCTGTGGGAATAAAAATTCGATCATAAGTAGGAACCAATTCACGGCAGCACCGCTCTCAGGTCACAGTTGGCCGGTTACACCACGTCCGGCCGCCCGGGTGTCTGTCGTACGAACTTTTACCTCAACTCGCTTGCCCAATACTGCCCTGAGGCGAAAGGGCTTGTCCGCAATTAACAGCCTTTCATTTTCGACATTATCTCGGTAGTTGTACGGTTTTATTTACTATAGAAATTATTATATCTCATGAGTCTTTTTGAATGGAATATTTTAGGGTTGCTGATATATCTGTTAAAACTGTCGGTTTTAAACAGGAAATTACACATTCGACGTTAAGATTACTGACGGAACTAAAGGCAGGACTACGGGCAGCTGAATAGAGTTATTACGGACCGCTATACATACATACTCGTACAATAATTGTATTACATTACCACACTCTTTATTCTCTGGTGGAACTAACAAAGTATACAGTGAATTGGATAAATTTAGTGGTAGGTTATAATTTTAATGTCTTTAAATAAATGACTGAACCTTTCTCTAACATTTGAATCAAGTGTCCATCATTGGTCCGTGTTCATTACTAGTTCTATCACCCTAGGAGGATATAGTGCAGGTTTTGCCCAAATTGCTACCATAATTTTATACTCGTTAATATGTTCAAGTGTTTGCATTGGCGTGTAATGTTCCGGTGCCTACATCTCAAAATGCATCAGTCCCAAAATTCTCGAAGCTCAAAGGGAAAATTGCCTAAGAATAAACGCCCCGCCATGCGGGGCTCCATCGACTGCTAAGACAGACATAAATGTGGACTACAAGCGATGTGGTCATCTTGCGAGTCGGTTATTTCGTGACCGAGTCATTCTTCAACTAATGCAGGGTAAAGATAACCGATGGAATCATTCTGAGGGTAGGAAATGCATTAAATTGCAAATCTCTCAGTGCCACAGAGCCCGTATTAATAAGCTGATCTGGAATGAGAGCCCGTATCATGATGCCTCAAAAATTACAGCTCCTTGACCGTAGGTTAGAGATGAAAGATGGCGTTTGCAATACCCACAAAAGAAGCATTTATTTGTTGAGTGCAACTTTGCTTGGCTTGATCATCCTTGGTGCAATGCTAGCTAAGTAACACGTAACGTTACTCGACCAAACTGACAACTTTTAACATGTGCATTGCATAAACCTGGGCACTGTTCACCACTTAGTGAGTGATGGTTTCCTGGTAACATCTTTTGAGCAATGTCTTAATTTGAAGTAATGTGAGACTGTGATGAACGCGGACCGGTCGGGTCGGGTTTACTAAACAGGGTTTATTTTGTTTTTCATAAACGTTGCGCTTGCGCCATTATTTCCATGTTGTTTGTGAATAGCGTTAGGATTGTAGGACACTTGGTGTTGACTTTTTCTTTTTTTTTTCCTAGCCTGTATGAGTGTCCCACTGCTGGGCAACGGCCTCTCCCCTTGGTGTTGACTATGGGAGTTTTATAGCAGTCCGTATATATCAGTACCTTTAATTCTGAGTGGATTTAATAATCGACGACGCGTATCACGTTTTCAATCCTGTTATTCCTGTATTAGAAGAAAATATGTGTGTTATGATCGTGTACCGAATTGGTGATTATTGTGGTCTACAGTTCTACACATCTACCTAAGAACTTTTGAAGCTTGTCTACACGATATGATATGTCAAATTTTTACAGTTCCGTACCAAATACCGAAATACGAAACCCTTATAAGACTTTTTTGTTCTCCATCTGTCCGTTTATTGCATTAAAATGCAATTGAAGCTATGCTATGCGAGATAATCTCGAACAAATATTGTTTCTTAATTCATGTTGTTTTTCTTTTAACGTTGTTTTGTGTAAAGTGTGTCACTTTCCGTCTTTTCACCAAGCGGTTCCAACGGAAGATTACCGCTGGCTTTACGGCTAGCGAATGCTGAGTTGGGACCGTTTCGCAACAATTTCTCTGTGTCTTGTTCTTTTTGTAAATGTGATATAATTTTGTGTTGTTGCGAATAAATGTCTCTTTATCTTTATCTTTATTTATGCCAGAAAATGACTCCGAATGAAAATGTATTATTTATTGTATACTCCAGTACATCCCCAGCTTACCGTATAGTATATGACACATGGACGTGTTAATTCCGCGGCCGGTCGCCGGTAGAATGCTCTTGCCTCAGGGAAATAAATACGCGGGCCATTCTGCGCATACGCGGCGGTTGGAGCCACGTGCGTTATTGCATATATTCAGCGTTTAGCGCGGTAAAGAGGTTTGAGGTGTATTTCTTAACGTTCACGTGTGGAGAGCGCCAGCAAAATATAAGATTACCTTTTTTCGAAACGCTCTAGGTGGAAAGGTTGACGTTTCCACGGCTAAAGCTAATACATTTTTTTTTGATAAGTGGAAACTGTGACCCTTAGACATTCGCATTCACAAGACTGCAATCCTAAGACTGCAAATGCATTGCCAACCCTGAGGACTAAGATGGAATGCCTCTATGCTAGTCATTTCACCGGCTGTCTTATCCCCAAATCGGAATACAACAATGCGAGCACTGCTGATTGGCGGTAGGTTAATGGATAAGATGGTGGTAGCGATCCGGACGAACCCTGCACAAGGTTCTACCACCCAAAAATTGATTAATTTGAGAAGGTACGCCCTTACGCTCTGACGGGATAACTAAAATCGCCGGTTAATATTTGGTGCGTCGATTTCAGGAGCGAGTTGCTTAATGGAATAACCTATCAGTTCAAGTTTTTCTAATGTTATGGATAAACCAAATGAGCGCACAGTAAATGGGATCTGTGATCCATAGAAATGCATTCTCAAGACCACAATCTTAAGACTGCAATTCTAAGCACGCATGGTCATATCATCACTTGGTTTAAAGATAGTTTATAGCCCAGAGACGGTAAAGCGTATCGTTTATTTTTAAAAATCTAGTTACCAGCGGGGAGTATCGGTTTATTATCCTTCCTTCTAAATTTAATTTTGCTCTGCTTATAATTTATTTAAATAGAAGCCAACTATTGCCCGCGACTCCATCTGCGTAAATGTCGTTAATCGATACTCACGTATAAAAACGTCTTTTTTCCTATCCCGAGGTTCAAGCTAGCTCCATACCGCATCGAAATCATTCCAGCAGTTTAGCCATGAAAGCTTATCCAGTTGCTGTTAAGATACTTGTAGTACATAATAATAATTCAAATGGAACCACACAAACATCAACCGGTTAAACATCTCGAGTCAGCCTAGATCCAGTCACGCTCGCTTTTACCACCTTTTACAAAACGGCAAAACTTTTTGAAACTCTTATTTTGACGCTAACCACAGACCCAAAGTTATTAGCCGTGACTAACAGACTTACCTAATGCGGCGGCGCTAGGATTTCACGCTTTTTACTGTACTTTTGTCATTTACAAAAACGTTGCGGAACTTAGACGAGATTGCAGCAGACAAAATGCGGTTTAAAAAATTAAGAGCTTGGTCTACATTTAGTCTGTGATATATCTAGTTTTTACAGTTTAGGGGTCCAATTAATCTAGTCTCAAACTAATTGGTGGCTAATACTTATATACTTAAATACATAGAAAACATCCATAACTCAGGAACAAACATTCACGCTCATCACACACATATGACACACATTATATTTTGCGGGTGGTAGGACCTTGTGCGGGGTCCGTCCGGATCGCTACCACCATCTTATCCATTAACCTACCGCCAAACAGCAGTGTTCGCTTTGTTGTGTTCCGGTTTGGGGATAAGACAGCCGGTGTAATGACTAGCATAGAGGCATTCCATCTTAGTCCTCAGGGTTGGCAGCGCATTTGCAGTCTTAGGCTTGCAGTCTTGTGAATGTCTATGGGTCATAGTTACCACTTACCATCAGGTGGCCTGTGTGCTCGTCAGCCTTCCCTATGCCATAAAAAAAAGACATCTGCCCTTACCGGGATTTGAACCTATGACCGCTAGCTTCGTAGGCAGGGTCACTACCAACTAGGCCAGCGCGTAATATAATTGTTGAAGCATTTTATACTTTATTAGGAACCACGTGTAAAATACTTATAGCGGTTATTACTATGCAGCCGCCTTCTTTGGTGTTACACAGATATACACTTCTCTGGGTTGAAAAGTTATTAAAATCCGTTCAGCACTTAAGCTGTGAAACTGTGAACAATCAACCAGAATTACTTTCGCATAAAGCAAAACAGTCATTAATAGTTGTCTTGTTTTTAAGTTTATTTCTATGATCGCCTTACCGCAGTTCAACTCTTCGATTTCAATAAAACGAGCTCATCTCTTTTATTGCCATCATAAAGATAGTCTCACACAACCTTTATGGTTCAAAATTTTAGTTTTAAACAAACAAAACTTAATATTAAAACTTGGCGCATTACTTCAAGTTCCGGGTTTCGTTATTTAGTTTTATGTCGGAAGTTGGCGGGTGTGCGGAGTTTCAGTGCACTCGGCCAGTGGGATAACCCTCAAATATTTAGGTACTCCACTTCGCTGAGTTTTACGACGGAGATTATAAATTAATTTTGCTATAAAATATAAAATTAAGGTGCTGGTTCGTCTTTATGCTTAGCTCGGCGTTACTGCTGGGTATTTTGTGGTGTTTCGCTATTCCTTATTACTATAAAGTTATAGTTCAAATATTATAAATAATATGTCGTATTTTTTACCAAGAAGCGACTGTCGCCGACTTAGATCATGCGTTAGTCAATATTGGTTTAAGTGTGTACGGTCGCACCTTTTGTTCTTACAGTTGTAAAAAACTTACAAATCAGAATTATGAAGTTCTTAGTAGAGAACAAAACGAAACAAAGATGTAAAGATTATAGTGAGCTATTCCCAATGTGCATAATTTAACCTGTCCAAATTAAAATTAAATATTCAATTGCTTTAGAACAATACTACAAACAAGATTATAAACGACCAGTTGGAACCGCTAGCAACCAATTATTATGGAAAAAGAATAAAGAAATATTTAGTGCTCCAAGTATTTAATGAAACAGAATGGCTGAGAGAAAACATAGAATTAAGTAAACCGGCCATCAAAAGTAGGTTGAAAAATTACCTTTTTTTTTTTTTTGTATTTATTTAACTAATTAAGTAGTTGATAAGAGTTGTTTTACCTAGTTATTAGCTACAAGTTTCGAGGGCTTTACTCGTCAACAAACTGGATAACAGTTTGGCGAGCATACGTAATTATTTACCGAAGTTTGTACCTATTTTTGAAAAAAAAAAAAAATGGTGTTTCATAGTTGCCAGTGATTCCCCTGATTTGCGTATAAATAAGGTAGATCAAATTTGCACTAGCAATAAAGTGGAACAATTTTTTTCAGTTTAGTAAGATTGCACACACAATTTGCAATCACAAAAATTGGAATCAACAGACGTACCACACATATTAGAAATTCTAGAACATTTTTTATCAATATTCAACTACTTCGTTCTAGATTACTTGTCTATAATATAATTATATAATACTTATATATTCGTCTCTCCAATTAATTAATAGTTGAGCTATTGGATATTTTACGACTCCTCGTTACCAAATAACATAACTTGACACATTACTCCACGGGCCAATAAAATAAAACACGTATGAGATGAAATTAATTCCCACGATATACATTTCTTTATGCTAAGTGACTTCATACGAGTATCACGCAATAATAACTTTTATGACGTTGCGACACAGTATATTGGATGTTAATTTGACAGGTATTATTGTGTCAGTGTGTTGTTTCTTATCTGTGCCTCTGTTTTACTCTGTACCATATTGCTTTTGAAATCATCTTTTTTTTGTATCTCTGCCGCCATTACTGTCAAGGAGTTGTGAGCTATCGTAACGATTACATGTGACAAGCAATGTTATTTTACCGAGTAGAACGGAGAATTTATGAAGGAGAGCGAGGAATTTAAAGTTAAATGTACGCTACGTTTGATAGTGCCTCGCCATTATAATTTTATGATGTATTTATTTACTTAGAAGGCAAACGGTTTTCATGAGGGGGCCAGAAAGCCGCGACGCTGCGTGTGCAAAAGTTGCTACGTGTTCTTTTCTATAAGGAGTATTTTCAATCTTAGACAGTTTATTCAAAGTTCGAAATCTTTTATGTGAAAACAAGCACATTGCGATTTTTCAGCGCAGTGACGCTGTGCAATTATTAGCTAGAATCTCATCTTTGTCCTCGAGGTTGGCAGGGCATTACACTTAACCACTATCGTCAGGCAGCTTCGTCTTCGTCAACACATGGTTGATGGAGGCGATGGCTGAGATACGCGTCATACCCGTGAACCAGTGCTGTTTGCGGTGTCCGGTCTGTTCACGCTTGCAAGCACTTGTTGTTCTGTTAATTATTCTAGTTATGGCTTTTGCCCTAGAGAACGTAGTGATATTTTCCTAGTTTTATTTTCAGTTTAATGTTATTGACTTTATGATTGAAAAAAAATCTTATTCTTCTTACGGCGCTTCTCCGCAATGATGGTCTTGTTTGAAGATCTAGTACATTCACTCCATATTAGTGACGTGTAAAAGAGCCATAAATACAGCATGTTCACTTCAACCAAAGCCTTTCCTTACATAAGATCCTGCCACAGTATATGGTAAATAGATGGGTGGAGCCATGTAAACGATGAGATCATTCTGACACTATCGTTGCATAATAGCACTTGCTCTATCCAGTGCAGATCTCAAATAAGATCAACTTTCACATGTGCACATGTGGTATAATAGAACCTGTTAGGTAAGGTGAACGAACGGAGTTGGAATATAGTGTTTGTTACCTGTGACTGTTTAAAAACTTGATTTTAAGGGTTCCGTACCAGGGTTTCCAACGGAACCATTAAATTAACTTTAGCTCTCCGTCCAATGTTACTGTGAAGAGCAGTTTCTTTTGAACTGTGATAGGTGGCCTTTTTTTCGCAGAATATGTGTTAGTTACAGCGAGGGGTTTATTTAGTAACAAATAATAAGTAAAAAAAACATAAATTTAAGTAATAGGTGGTTCCATACAAGAATTGGTCGATCGTGATAATGGTAAATGCATATCTACAACCATATGCATTTCTGTTTCCGTTGCGTTGCCAACTTTACCAGGCTTTACATTTTATGGTACGAGATAATCTCGAACTAATGATTGTATTTTGATCCTTGATGTTTTTCTTTTAGCGTTGTTTTGTGTTGTGTGTCACTTTCCGTTTTTTCACCAAGCGGTTCCAACAGAAGACCAGTGCTGGCTTTACGGCTAGCGAATGCTGAGTTGGGACCGTTTCGCAACAATTTTTCTGTGTCTTGATATTTTTGTATCTACTCGTATGTAATGTGGTTTTGTTTTCTTGCGAATAAATGTCTCTTTATCTTTATCTTTACAAGCGTCGGTGTGATAATAATGCAAGTGCTGCAAATGCCGGGTAAGCGCTAAATACATAGCATACGAATTGGAATAAAACAATATTCTGTAGCGGTACGGAATTCGATTTAGTAGCGAGATGCCTACTATCGGCCTTAGTCTATCTTGTATTTTTTACTTGCAGTATAAAGCATAATGACAATATTTTTAAAAGTCCATACATATCATCGCATTATGCCGAAAATCGCGATCTGGCGAACATTATTCTAAATAGACCAAAGAGTCGCATAATGCCGACTTTCGTTCTCACCAATGTTTTTGTTATTTGTTTTGCCTACAAAATGTACAATCAAAAACAAAACACTAATTGTATGAACATAATAAGGATTTTATTTAATGAATTCTAGTAGTAAATAATTAAATAAATCATATTTTTAAGGCTAACCAGTAACCAAACACTCCTTCCCAATTAACACAAAATTATACTTCAATTACCAACAAAGTCAACGTTTTAATTCATTACTAACCTTGAGAATGATTAAAAAACAAGTGTTATACTTATCCTCATTAAAAAAAACGAACTTTGCTTAGTCTACGTAAACAAACCCCTATTTCAAGGTGTTGATCAAGAAAATCCTGAACAATTTTTTTTATGCGATCATTTGTAATTTTTTCTTTTTTAATTTGTTTTTTAGTTTTCGGGAAATGGATCTGGCTCTTTCGTATATCGTGATCGTATTTTATGCTTTCATTTTTTATACTTTTAATGAACGGGAATAGGTTTGGCTTTTTCCGTTTAATTATTTTATTTAGGCGTGAATGCCAGCCCTCCACTGCATTTATAGTACGGTGAGGATTATCAAAGCAGCTTACAGCATGAATTAATTTCGGATCCATCCACTGTTTTAGAAAGTAGTTTACGAAGTCGTTCCAGCCCTCTACATTAGACAGAACCTCAAACTGTATACTGAGGAAACCCTCAGGCATCAAAGTTGCTGGTAAATGTGCCAGTGCTACAAAAAGAGCAATTGTTTTATTATTAAACAAATTCAACTGCTTAGCCTTTTTGTGAAGAGCTTGGGCATAATGAAAAAAACATCCTTTTATGTTTGCGGTAGGGAATGTGATTTGAAGGGCATTCATCGCCGCCATTTCATAATCTGTTTGAAATATTTCTGGATTCATATCCGGAATGCGGGCTTTTATCATTCCAAAGAGCCTTTCATATGTATATTGCTCTTTATTAGGTAATAGACAATATATCAATGGAGTAATGTGAGCCGTAGTTAGCCCGTGAACGGTGTACAGCTGTTTGAAAGGTGGCGGTACACTTTTAAATGTCCCATCCGCAAAGAAATGTCTCACATTTTTTATTGTTTCTCGAGCCTCTGTACTACAGAATATTAAAATTTTATCTGCGTTGCCATCGTCACAAAGCAAGAAGTCTTTATTTAAGCTTTCACTTAAGACGACATCTTCCAATTTTTTGAAAACTGTCGCGTGTACATTAAGATGCGACTTTCTGGCTCTGTAAAGTGAATCTTTTACCGATTCATAATTTGGCAATATATCATCGTATTCAGGATCGGATTTGTATGGTAACATCACGCGTTCATATATTTGGGGTATGGGACCCAAGTCATCGCAAACGGCTTGTTTTAAATTCGCCTTAATCACCGCCACTTTGTAGGCATAGAAATTAGGTTGGCATGTATGGTCACTTATTCTTGTAATAGTTTCGTCATCTTCCATCCAAGTGACGGATCCTGAGCATCGTCTATTAGTGCATCGCCAAATACTAGAACCATTTTTATTTGATTTTTGGCGTGTGTGACTATGTCCGTTTCTCCACAATGACCAGGAACCCTGTTACAAACATATGTATGCTTATAACGGTTGGCATTTTATCGATCGTCTATATGAGTGGTAGATGTCAATATCCCTCGATAAAATGCAACCACAATAAGCCGGATTGATTTGATAATAATTATAATTAAAAGAATTAACCAGATACTATTGTAATCAAGTTAAACGCCGAAAAGAATAGCTACATAATATACGTACCTTGGTATTTTTTATTAACACGATGTCACTGTTAGCGATGTATTTTACATAGTTATTATTCATTTTATTCGGTAAATAATAACTGTACCCAATATTAAATAGATACTGTTATTAAACGACATAAGTCATCGTACCATACATGACGTTCTTATTTTATTTTATGTAATATGATTAACCTTCTTGCACTTACCAAGGAGATAAGCTATGATTTTAAATAAAGACATATGTAATGTATACTTAAATTATATCGCGATATTAGTAGGTACTTACTTTAAAAATAGTCCAATTTGAAGACCTTTTCAACACGACTGTATTAAATTAGGCATCATGATATTCCCGAAATTATTTTTCATAAAATATAGCAAAATGCTATACGACAGTAACTAAAACGAAAAAGTAGGCATAGTGCGACTACGTGTTTGGAGGTTTTCTGAAACAGACGTTACGCTACTAATTGTATGAAAATGTAAAAAAGTCAACCAAGGCCGATAGTAGGCATCTCGCTACTAAATCCGGAATTCTCACACTTGACTGGTTTTTAAGTATTCTTGCCTAGTTTTCGCTTGCGACTCCGTTCATGTAGTGGTGGTTATCATTGCCTTGAGAGTGGTTCTTATGGTCATCATCATCAACATAATGTGACAGTTAGAATCAAACGATTGATTCCTTTTTCGCATTCCTGATTCGACATATTCTTGTTTTGACACATCCTTGTTAATGTTGTTGTCGTTTTCCGTTTTCTACGTATATTCTGGTTGTGACACAGTGGAACTATCAAATCGTACTACACAACGCCTGTGACTTTGCTTGTGTAATAAAAATTAAAGATTTTGTAGAATAAGAAAATTTTATAACGAATTATCTGACAACGATATGTATTAGTGACAGATGGTGATAATTTATGTAATAATTTATGGCGAAAACAAAATATCTCCGAACAATAATATTTCGAATATGGAAAGCGACGAATCAAGAATGTGTCATCATCATCATCATTATCAGCCGCAAGACGTCCACTGCTGGACAAAGGCCTTCCCCAAGGTTTTCCACAACGATCGGTCCTCTGCTGCTGTCATCCAGCGGTTTCCCGCGACCTTTATCAGATCGTCAGTCCACCTTGTGGAAGGTCTGCCAACACTTCGTCTCCCGGTTCGCGGTCGCCACTCTAGAACCTTTCCGCTCCAACGGTCATCAGTTTTACGAGCAATGTGCCCCGCCCACTGCCACTTAAGGTTTGCAATCCGGTGAGCTATATCGGTTACTTTAGTTCTCCTGCGAATCTCCTCATTCCTGATTCGATATCGCAAGGAGACACCCAGCATAGCTCTTTCCATCGCCCTTTGAGTGACCTTGAGCCTTCTTATGAGGCCCATTGTAAGCGACCATGTCTCGCAAAAATGTGTGCGAAACGAAAAAGGAAGCAATCTGGATTATACTCGTATGTATGCTTCTGTTTGACTGCTTGTCCGTATGTTTAGTTTAAATCTCGCTAGTCAACATTGAAGCAGCTCTTGCTATTGGAATGGATTGTAAATTTGAAATTTAATTGCCATAAAAAAGCAGTTCTAATGATGTATTAGAAGTTGGCAACTGGATCTCCACTAAACTTAAAGAAGACCGCGTAGAACTAACGAGTTTTATCTCACTCGTACAATTACCGTTCTCACTAGTGAGTCGAATGCTCTGTCCCTCGCAGACCTCGCAGCATTCTTATAGAGTGCGAGGGACAGAGCATTCGACTCACTAGCTAGTACAGTAATTGTAACTCATGGTAAGGCTACTGACGGTGACGGCGTGCAAAACAAAACTCGATAGCAAATGCTTTCCTCAATAATGTTTGTTTTTGGAAGTAACTTAAACTTGAGGGTAGTGTTTGATTAAAAGACAGAATTACTTTACCGTAATTAAGCTAGTGTTATTAAAGTATTTGGCCTAGATCATTCGATCGATCCGGTTGCGATGCCTGCGTAACAGAGGATGTGGGCTCGATCTCGATCTTGACGATCTAACTACCGGTAAGTGTGATTTATTTTCGTAATTAAGTTATGTAATATTTGGCTGAGTAAATAGCAATTTTCGAGTTTCCTCATGCTTGTGCGGCGCTTCTTCTGAACAGTGCACAGTGGTCTCCTCTTGGGAAGCGCTAGGAGACCCAGTCTTATCAAATGCTTACATGAATAAATATTTGACAATATAATTAAAGTGTTATTTAACGTGAAAATTGACCCTGAAATATAATATTCGCACTCATGTCAAGCTCTGGTACACCCAATAGGTAGGCTGTTGCCCAAATAAAGGCAAAGAAAAGGGAGGATTATAAAGTATGTATGTTTAACCCTTTTTTGCTTTGATCGGCATTAAAATCTGCGCGAAGGTCAAAGCGAGTACGCTTTGACCGACTATTTAATAAAGGCAAGCCAGAGGTGAATTGCAAAAAAGCAGCTTTATGTATTATCTAGGAATCGAACGAGGTAGGCAGTGTCACTACCAGGTAGGCAATCTGCATAGCATAGTCACTAATCAATTTGATATAGATATGCCTATGATATGTATAATTATTAAATTTCACAATTAACCGTGTACCTGCTTCGCACGTCACTCATCATTATCACGGCGCATGTCCGAGGCGTCTGATAATCAGATCCGATCTGTCAAGCGACATGACTATAGTTATCATATCAGGCTTGCGTAATGATGTCATATATTAGGACGCGTGCTAGAGCAAAGCGAAGCTATAAACAGCTATTAAATACATTATAATCCCCCTGTATAATAGGGATCCCTATACTTTTAGTGGTGGTAGGACCTTATGAAGAGTGCGTAAGTCATAAAAACCGGTCAAATGCTACTCGGACAGGTGCACCGAGAGTTCCGTATTTAAAATGGTTCGATCAGAACTGTTTCCCAATTTTGAGTGTTTAGAAAAGCGTACAACTTGCTCACGCTCGCTTAAACAATGAAAGAAACGGATTTCCCGGTACTCTTCCTATAATAATCCATTAGGGGATGAATATCCAAAAATTCATTCCTTGTGCACCCCTAGGATATCCAAGAAACCCCTCCAAATTTAGTCTCCAAGTCCAACGATTTCGGCTGTGCGCTGATCGATCAGGTTCTCTTCTTTTTATATCTTTTATAGCATGCGATGCGCAACAAGCTTTTCTCTGTCAAGGTGGTCGCGTTAATCAGATAGACCTTATTAATTGCTCACAATAAAGTTGTAATTAACCTAGAATCTCGATACGGTGCGAATTTCTTTTGTTACACGCCTATTTGACTAAGATTAAGTTATGAATTACGAAATTAAACGCTGAGTTATGTCGGTTTGCGTTTTAATTATAAACCTGCACAAAAGGTGTATTATAATACAATATTAATGAGAGCATAAGTCATTGCTAATAAGCAACTGTTTATTAACATTATACTTGTATTTTTATTTGAACACGCCTTTATTAGCTTCACGAGTAATTGTGAATGTAAAGAAATAGTCAAGGAGTTGATTTTAATATACGTATAATTTTGATGATGTTGAAATGACATAATTATTATTTTTTTAAGTTGCAAATTAATATTAAAAAATTACATAAACGGTCGGATCCAACGAAAACGTTGGGTGTTCTACTGGCAATACATTTTATATTGTGACTGTTCACACCTGTCAGTGTAGGATAGGTATGAACAGTAGCTCTCCGAGTACGGTTTTAATATCATCACTCAGGCTTGCAATCCGAATATGCGGATATTCGAATTATCCGGATATCCGCTTAATTTCAAATTCGGAATTTGGGGTTACTTTGTATCCGGATAATTGGGATATTTCGGATATTCAAGAAATAGAACTCTAAATTAATGTAGGTATTGAATTTGACGCCAGATCAGATCGCATGAACGTTTTTTTTTTAATAGAAATATCCTCATCTTAGATTCTACAACACATACTACTGATTGAAAATATAAAAAGATGTTTTTAAGCTTAATAACTGAGCGCTGGAGCGGAAAGGTTCTAGAGTGGCGACCGCGAACCGGGAGACGAAGTGTTGGCAGACCTTCCACAAGGTGGACTGACGATCTGATAAAGGTCGCGGGAAACCGCTGGATGACAGCAGCAGAGGACCGATCGTTGTGGAAAACCTTGGGGAAGGTCTTTGTCCAGCAGTGGACGTCTTGCTGATAATGATGATGATGATGAACTGAGCGGCAGTGGCAGGTTAAATATTGCGAAACTTCACCCATTATTTAAATTTGATATTTCATGCAAGTAATTTGTTTGATTTTCTTACAATTTGTTAGTTAAAATGTCACAAACATGTCTAAGTCCACAGAATAAAGACGAGAGGCATTTAACTTTCCATTCGACGAAAATATCAAGTAATGTGACTCTCGCGCGTTTAACGATGCAAATGGGGACAGGAAAACACGAGCGGAGCGGAATTAAATTGAATACAATGATTTATTCCGTAGGTTTGAGTTCAATTATCGACCTGTTTTTGTACGACTTGCAAATAAACAAATAGATGTTTATGTTAAGTTTTATAGACTTTAGAAGGATGATTAGGATTGTAATAACATGTGTGTAATGTTTAGTATAAACACAAATGGTCTAATTTTCATGTTCATCATCATCATGAAAGATGTCCACTCCTGGACATAGGCCTCCCCCAAAAAGTTGGGGGGAAAAATGCCGTAGTCGCCACGCTTGGCAGACGGGTTGGCGACCGCAGTTATACCATGTAGTCCGCGGAGGACGCTGCTGCCCATCCTCCGGTTTATCCCTTAGTCGCCTCTTACGACACCCACGGGAAGATATGGGGTGCTATTCTCGGCCGGCACCAACACAGAAAAAATTTCATGTTACATAACACAAATTACATAATTTCGATCTCTACGTTTATAATAAACCAACGATATATTTCAAAAATTATAACGTTCATAAATTAAAAAAAATATATTTCCAACGGCTTTCATTACTATTAATTAATCTGGTCACAGTTCTAACCTAACTTAACCTAACTTAGTTAGAAGAAGTTGACTAAAAATGCATAATTATAAGAAATCATAGTTATATTAAATGAGTGTTATGTTATTCGATCGTATGACGGATGAAATTATACAATTGGCTTTTCGTGTTTAGTTGATGGAAATTATACAAATGTTTTTATACTGATCGCATCCTGTAATAACAGCATCTTCCATACTGTTGCAACATTTGTGCATTTTGAGTTATCAAACCTCCATTCATATGTTAGTCAAACAAATATTTCTGAGTCACTATGGAACTATGTCAAAGTGTCGTTATCAATCAAATAAATTAATATCGGCGCACAATCTCACATATTGACCTAGTCCCGAACTAAACTCTAGGCTTGTACTATGGGTACTACACAACAATAAACATACTTATGTAGATAGAGAACGTTAATGCACTTGGTAGAGAACTGACCACTTACATCCATATCCTTACTAATATTATAAACGCGAAATTTTGTATGTATGCGACAGCTGGATGGATTTGGATCGTGATGGAGATAGCTTATGCCCAGGATTAACATATAGGCTACATTTCATTCCGGAAAATTTAAAATTTCCCGAGGGAATAACGATATTCGAAAACTACGCGTACGAAGTCGCGGGCAGAAGCTAGTATTATTATATACATAGAAAACACCCATGACTGAGAAAAAAAGACTCGCCCTCATCAGAGAAATATTACCTCTAATTCCGGGATCCTAAGAAACTTTTCAGGATCTGAGATACCTACTGCATCACTTTGACACAGTTCTATAGTGGCTAAAAACCCATGCGCCGTAGAAAGCGTTGCGAAAACGCCCTATTAAATTCCGTTCCGCACCTATGTACAGGTACACCTAGGTACACAACTAACTCGTACCACTGAATCGGAGCCCGCAATCAACCTCTCAAACTATACCCTTTATCTACAATCACCCTCACGTGTGCCCAAGTTACACCATAAACTTACGCTACAGTCAGCAGAGTCATACTAGTCAAAACGCTGATAGCATTAGTCATGTAAGGTTTTTTTTTTTATATGGCATGGAGAAGGCAAACGAGCACACAGGCCACCTGATGGTAAGTGGAAACTGCGACCCATAGACATTCGCATTCACAAGACTGCAAGCCTAAGACTGCAACTGCGTTGCCAACCCTGAGGACTAAGATGGAATGCCTCTATGCTAGTCATTACACCGGCTGTCTTATCCCCAAACCGGAACACAACAATGCGAACACTGCTAGCTTTAAAGGCTTTCAAGTCCTGCCTTCATATTCTCATAAGGACTTTTTAACCACTGTAATAGTCCACGGTAGACGGATAGGTGAGCATATGAGACTAGTGTGTGAGTAAAATTTAGCCCAGGAAAGAATAAGTCAAATTTAATAAGTAAGGGCGCCAGACTTGCATCCCATTAACACATGAAATCATTAAAATAATAATCAATCTCCGGTAAACCACATTTATTCAACCTGTATGCTTACTTCATCATGTCATCCGAAAGACGTCCACTGCTAGACATAGGCGTCCCCCAAGGCTTTCCACTCAGACCGGTCTTCATCGATCCATCCACCGATCATCATTTCTGATTCTATCACGCAGAGAAACCGCGAGCATAGCCCTCTCCATAGCCCTCTGAGTGACTTTGAGCTTCCTTATGAGGCCCATTGTTAGCGCGCACTTCTCAGATTCGTAAGTCATCACTGGCATCACACTGGTCAAAGACTTTTCACTTCAAACACTGCGGTAATTTGGACGAAAAGGTGCTTCGAAGCTGACTGAAGCGAGTGACCTCGAGTATGCTTACTTAGATAAAGTATATCTAAACACGGACATGAAGAAAGTTTATCTCTTAGAGATTATATTGACTGGAGCAACATGGACATTAATTAAGTAGCTAAGGTACTCACGCTGTGATCTTCATGAGGAATAGCTTCGTGATTCAACAGCACTAGAGTCAAGTAAACTGGGTAGTCATCGCTCACTGTCTACGCAAGTGGTGATCAGTAGAATCCTTGCACGTACGTGAAATGACGGCTAAATAGTTTTGAGAGCAGAAATATTCCACGGTGCTGGTGCTGGTAGAAGCCGCGACGAAGAGCATATAAGCCAGAAAAGGAGCCGTCCCGGTGAAATGCTTTTAAGAGGGTTTTCCACCCGCCTTACGCAGAAACATACGTTAAACTCAAACCAAGAATGAAGCTTGTTAGGGTTCCGTAGTCAAACTAGGAACCCTGATGTGTCCGTCCGTCCGTTAGAGACTCTTAGTTCTAGGAAGCTGTTATTTGGCCTGAGTATTACTCACGCCGACGAAGGGGTAAAATAAAATCTTGAATAAAATTAGTGTACCTTCCCTACTAACGTAGGGTTGTGTTTTTTTCCCTGCCCCATGGTATGGGGTGTCGTTGGATATGTCTTTCAAAAATATTGTGGGTTTGTTATAAAAAAAAAACGATTTGTGAAATACAAAAAAAAATATCTTTAATAAAAGAACATATTACGAATTTTAAAGCAACACTACCACTTGGTTCCTGAGATACAGACTATCATCGAAGACAGCAAATAGCTTTAAATAGAGAAATTGTTGTTTTTCTGAGATGGTTTTTGTGTAACGGCTTCGTAACCATACAATGAATAACGTCTGAATTCCTCTTGCCCGGTTTTTTGATTGGCGGACGGATATATTAACCGGCAAGTTTAAGTTGACTCTGTCTGCACACTGGAGCTCTATTCTTCTCGATCAATAGTAGATTGTGTCACAAGGGAGCAAAATGACATATTTAAGGCGAGGGCGTACATTGAATACTGAACGAAGCGAAGGATTCTACAATTGAATCCCGAGCGTAGCGAGGGATTCTAAAATAGAATCCTGAGCGTAGTGAGGGATTCAAGTGTTAACGCCCAAGGTGGAAATAATTTTGCTACCGTGTGACACATACTGATGAAACAAATTTAATTATTTACACTCTCTAAAAATGCAAAAAATATCAAATAATTATTATTGTTATACAACAGGAAATTATCAAATTTAACAACAATTATCAAATTTGGCAACAAAATGTCCTTGAACAGAAAAGTGCCACTTTGATCCCTCCTAGCAGGGAAGAAAAGTCCCCTTTCCGAGTAGGTGATATGAAAACTATATTGCTAATGAAATGTAATGTTAAAAACAATACGTCAATATGTCAAAACCAATATGATTTTACCGAATAGAATATAACTTCTGCTTTTGCTTACTGTACATATTAAAGGTTACAATTATAACGATATTAACGGATAAGGTCACAAGATACAGGATGCTTATCAAAGCGCTATATTTCCAAATGAAACGCTGCGGAATTTTGAACTTAAACGGAACATGTTGTGGTTTTAATTTAAATAGTGTTGTATTTTGAGTTAAGGCGTTTTTCATTGAAAAGCCTATTGAGCTTTAAGTCGTATATTTTTTTGTATGTTAGATTCATGTTGCCTTTTTCATTTTTTCTTCAGATTTGCTTCTAAATAAATAGGTTAGGTAGGTGAGGTTATGTGTGCGAGCCGGCCCCAACATGCTGCAGTCGATTGCGGAGAGGCCGGATTGTCCGTACTTGCGGCATCGCCACGCAATACATGCCCCTTGCAGTGCTCAAATTAGAAAATATTAAATTAAATTAAATTATATACGTACCAATCATAGCTTTTAAGTGTGTGACATTAATGATTTATTATTATTGTATATTGTCATGTAGTATTAGATATAGTTATATAGATATAAGTAGTAAGCATATATATAGTCGTCTCCAATGTATAATCAAGCAGTAATAAATCATCCTTCTTTCGATACACAGTGTTTTCACTTAGCTCCTAGCCCTCACCCTACATGGCGACCCTGCCATTTAGGTCGTGTCGCGAGGCTAGCTTACGCGGTGAATCATCTTACATAAAAGTAAACTAAAAATGATTCAAACGGACAATAGTGAAGTGTTGCAAAAGTTTAACGAACTTTCATTAAGAGTAATAACATTTTTTTTGATTATTTGCGCCATCATATTGGGCATCGTATTCACGTGCAAATTTGTCAGGCGCTGCTGTCGTTAAATGTTACAAAAATACGGAGGCTTCGATAGTTATTACGAATCGCGCGAAATGGGCTCCACAAAATCAAAGGAAGAAGTCATTATAGCACAAAATGCAGCTGGGGGCGACAACAGAGCTTCTGCGGCGGCCGACGAACTCAACTTCCACGCCAGCACGACCAATATTCTTCTTGGAGTCTTGGTGATCATCGTGGTCATTGCATCAGCGTACGCAATATATAGAAAATGCCAGAAAACCCATAAGAAATGGATGAGGCATGAGATCGCATTACACGACCTGCAAAAATCGGCGCGTGCGAATCACGAAGTTTGAATACCTGTATAAAATTGTGAAGTGAAGTGAGTGAGAGTGCGCGTAAAGTTACAGACAATCAGTAAAAGTTAAGTTACAGAAGATGGACATTAGAGGACAGTATAAGTGTGTACAAGGACAAGTTATTCAATAGGTATGTCATTTAACAGTTTAGCTTAGAAATAAATTACACATTGCCATGTAATGGCAAGCGAATTATTAAAATGCTTAGATGAATTAACTAACATAAGAAAATATTTAGTTAAAAAGGGAAAGGCAAGATTTGAGGGTAATGTTGTAAAAAATAAATTAGAAAGCGCAAAAAAATTTATTGACGCATGTAATGACATTATACAAAAAGATAAAACACTGAGAGAATCAGAAAGTACCAATGAAGTTTTAATAAGCATAAGAAAATTGTATAATGACATTATAACATTATGTACTAAGCCAGAATCAGAGGGAAACGATAGTGATTATAGCGACGCATCTGAAATAGAAGATTCTATCATGGATTTCGATCTTAAAACGGCATGTGGCTTGATTCCTTTAATGGACGGAAGCGAGGAGACTACCAAGAGATTAATCGACACAGTCGATATGTACTCGAATATGCTAAAAGAGGACGGTAAAAAACTACTCATCAAATTTGTTATAAAAGGTCGCTTAACAGAAAATGCAAAATTACGCATGTCGAGCACATATCCGTCTGTGGACGATCTCATAAAGGATCTAAGGGATACACTTCTCCCAAAAAAGTCATGTACGGCTATTCAAACCCAGCTTCAAAACACAACACAAGGTTGGCGTTCAATAGACCAGTACGGAGCAGAGATCGAAAAATTGTTCTCCGAATTAACAATAGCGCAGGCGGACGGAAATTTGGCCAACTATAGTGTACTTAAACCCCTTAATGAGAAAATGTCAATAAAACGATTTTCAGATGGATTAAAAAGTCCAAGGTTAGGTACAATCATCGCAGCCCGCAACTACAGCAGCTTGAAAGACGCAGTACAAGCAGCCAAGGACGAAGAGGTATCAAGACCATCTACGTCAGGGACAAATCACGCAGAGGTCATGGGTATGTACCACTCTCAAAGACCCTTTAACAGGTACTTCAGGGGACAGAGTTATGGATCAAGGGGCTTTCGGCAAAGTAACTTTGCCAGAGGCCAGCAACAACACTCGTACCGTCGCTTCCCTCAACAACAATATACCAGCACAAGAGGTAATTCTAGAGGCGGCCGTGGACACCGATCACGCGGTAATTCCAGTACATTCCGCAGTAGAGTTAGCACTTTCCGTGGTCGTGGCGCTCACGCTCATAGCAACGTGAACATGGTGACGACCGAGCCCTCACCCTATATGGTGACCGAGAGAGAGTCCCAATCATCACCTAATACGGAATCGCTCAATCATTTTTTTCGTGTCTGATTCGATGTACACGTGTAACGATTTAAATGATGTTATTATAAACATAGGCAGATCTAAATATAAATGGCTAATAGATACCGGCGCATCTATATCAGCAATCAAATATGAACGCGCTCAAAGTTTACAAATACCATTCCATAAAAAGCGACTGAGTGTCAAAGGTATAGGTGGAAGTGTTTATTCAGATGGCTTTGTTTACCTCACGTTAAATTACGAAGGTAATGAGTTTGAACATAAATTTTATATTTTCAAGAACTTACCATGTGCAACGGATGGCATCTTAGGCCAAGATTTTTTAAAGAAATTCGGAATAGTTTTAAATTTTGAAAATAATTTTATGCAATTCAAAGTGCAAAATGGCCAATCTATAAAAATAAACTTTTCATGTCCATCTGGCGGTAATACTTATTTAACAGTTCCAGCACGCAGCGAGTTTGTGCATTTTATAAATACTAACATTACCGAAGACTGCGTTATTACTAATCAAGAGTTATGCGAGGGCGTATTCGTCGCGAATATGATAGTTAAACCAGACAAAGGGAAAATACCCATAAAAATACTAAACACTAGGGAGCACGACGTAAATTTAAGCCAATTCTCTGTTAATAAAACAAGTTTAAATGAGTATCACGTTTGTCACTTTAATAAACCCATAATGAATGCACAACGCGTAAAACGTTTATTCGCAGAACTAGATTTAAAAAACCTAAATACAGAGGAACAAAAGTCAATTGAAAATATATGTGCCAAATACCCCGACGTTTTTCATTTACCCGGAGATAAATTAACAACAACCAAATTATATAAACAGACGATAGAACTAAAACCTCATAACTCACCCGTATATGTAAAGCCATACAGATTACCTTACGCGCAAAAGGAAGAAATTAATAAGCAGATAAAGAGTATGTTAGATGAAGGTATAATAGAAGAAGCTCGCAGTGCATGGTCAAGTCCGTTGTTATTAGTACCGAAAAAATCAGATTCCTCGAATCACAAAAAATGGCGAGTGGTTATTGACTATAGAAAATTAAATAACCAAATTAAGGACGATAAATTTCCACTCCCTAACATTACCGAGGTCCTGGACTCATTATCCGGTTCAGTTTATTTTTCACATTTAGACTTGTTTCAAGGGTTCTATCAAATTGATTTAGATAAAGCTAGTAGAGCATACACGGCATTCACAACAAGCAAGAACCAGTATCAAATGACACGACTACCCATGGGGCTAAAAACAAGCCCCAGTGCTTTCTCTAGAATGATGACGGTAGCGATGTCAGGATTAAATTATGAGAAATGTCTAGTTTATCAGGACGACCTTGTCGTATTTGGACGGAATTTGGACATTCATAATACAAATTTACTAGATATATTCAGTAGATTACGTCAAATTAATTTAAAACTTAATCCAGCAAAATGTCAATTTTTACAGAAACAAATTTTATATCTCGGTCATATAGTTTCGGAAAATGGTATATTACCTGATCCCGAAAAAACAAAAGTACTACAGAATTACCCTACACCACAAAACGCAGACGAAGTCAAGAGATTTGTCGCGTTTGCAAGTTATTATCGCAAGTTTATCACTAACTTTGCAGGGATAGCATACCCTTTAAATAAATTAAATTGTAAAAATGCACCATTCATATGGACTAACGATTGCGAACAGTCATTTCAAAAGCTTAAAACGGCACTTATGAAGCCACCAGTACTTCAGTACCCAGAATTTTCAGAAAAAAACCAGTTTGTATTACAGACGGACGCGTCTGGAATTGCAATCGGTTCCGTACTATGTAACGCAGACGGTCGACCTGTGGCTTACGCTAGTCGAAGTTTAAATAAGGCAGAAATGAATTACCCTACTATTGAAAAGGAACTCTTAGCAATAGTATGGAGCGTTAAATATTTTCGGCCTTATTTATACGGTAGACAGTTTAAAATACAGACCGATCATCGACCACTTGTATATTTGTTTGGTATGAAAGACCCCACTAGTAGATTATTAAAGTTTAGGTTACAATTAGAGGAATATAATTTTACAGTGGAATATTTAAAAGGATGCAATAATGCGGCTGCAGACGCATTGTCGCGTATTAGTATTACGTCAGACGATTTAAAAAGTATGAATGAGAAATTAATGAACGTCATGACTCGGGCACAAAGAAGAAAACAAGAATGTTTACAAGGAAATAACAGTACAAATGCTTCGGCGATTAATATTCCCACGCATTCAAGGACTGATCACCCGAGAATAGTGGAGATTATTAAAAAACCGGAATATTTTACTGAATTATGTATTACAACGCGAAGAGAATACATCAAGATAATGAAAAACAATTTTATAACAGAAACGTCTAAATACTTTGTATACGTGCCCAGAAAATCAAGTGTGTATCTAAATCCAACATCCTCATCGCCAATAACGCGAGACGAATTGGTGAAGGATCTGGATAAAATATGCAAGAAAATAAAAGTGAAAGAAATATGCGTTATTATAAATGAATTAAATAAGGAACTAATAGCAGGAATAGAACAGGTAATAAACGAATATGAAGAATGGACGGGCCCAAAGATATGTATCTTAAAAAATGTACAAAAGATAAATAATTTAGACGATAGACGCGTAATAATAAACGACTTTCACCTTCTTCCCACAAGTGGCCACGCGGGAATTAGGAGAATGTTAAACAATATAAAGAAGTTTTATTTTTGGCCTAGTATGGAAAAAGATGTTCAGCAATTCGTCACAAAATGCACGCAATGCCGAAAACAAAAATACCACGTTAAAACGAAACAACCAATGCAAATTACGTCTACATCGAATCAGGCATTCGAGAAAATATATTTAGACATAGTCGGTCCATTACCAAAGGACGAATATGGACACTGCTATGCGCTAACGTTGCAATGTGAGCTCACCAAGTTCATCGAAACGTATCCGCTAAAGTCCAAGGACGCGGTAAGTGTAGCCAGGTCATTCGTCGACAATTTTGTTTTGCGGTTTGGCATTCCACGAGAAATCGCCACTGACCGGGGGACGGAGTTCATCTCTGGCACGATGAAAGAGGTATGTACTCTGCTTCAAATAAAGCAGCTGTTCTCGACAGCGTACCATCATGAGTCAATCGGTGCTCTAGAGAATTCACATAAGGTAATGGGAGCATATTTGAGAATAAATTGTGAAAATAAAATGGATTCATGGAGCACTTGGTTGCCTTATTATAGCTTCGCGTACAATACTACGGTACATACCGAGACGAAGTACACGCCACATGAACTCGTATTTGGTAAGCTATGCATGATACCTAGTAATTTTAAAGATAGTTTAATACATCCATTATATAACCATGGGAATTATCCGCTAGAATTAAAGTATAGGTTAGAATTAGCCCAAGCCGATGCCAGAAACAATTTAATAACAAGTAAGCTAAAAAGGAAACAGAAATATGACGCCAGCGCTAAGCCGGTATGTTACGATAACAATAGCTACTTGTTGCTTAGAAATCCATCGATAGATAAGACACAGAGTATTTTTCTAGGACCATATTTAGTGTTAGAGGACTTAGGATGTAATGTTAAAATACTAAAGAATGGTAAAGAAGACATTGTGCATAAAAACCGTACAAAACCATTTATTATGTAACATGTTTAGATATATTTAGGTTAAACTTTAAAAATAACAAATGTAACTAGCGAACAAAACTTCCGTTAAAAAAAAAAAAAAAAATGTTATTAGTATAAGTTTACAACATTATACATTCTAGTTTTATTAAATTTGATTTTATTCAATATTTTTATTTACTGAATAAAAATTTCATATTATAAGAGCTTAGAATAAGTTACTACCTATCTAGGTACTAACCTGTACTACTATTTTAAGTCAAAAAAAAACTACACTTCTGAGTGTTTTTTTTTAAAACACCATGAGTGGTGTCATGTAGTATTAGATATAGTTATATAGATATAAGTAGTAAGCATATATATAGTCGTCTCCAATGTATAATCAAGCAGTAATAAATCATCCTTCTTTCGATACACAGTGTTTTCACTTAGCTCCTAGCCCTCACCCTACAATATCTTCAAGTACTAACATAAATACCTCTATGGCCTTGTTCACTGTAAGTTAACTTAACATAATGAAACTATAATTTGTGGAAGGCAATAACCAAATTGGGTACTTTTACGGATTAAAACGTCAAAAACGAATAACAAATCGATATGAATGTTTGATACAATTACTCTTTATTCTAGAGGATTATTTGTTGATAACGCGTATTAAAATGTCAGTGTATGTACCTCGTTATCGCACAAGAACTAACACAATTACAAAATTCAATTTAAAATCTGTCAGAAAACCGTTTTAAGTGCTGTTAATATAATTACAACGACCAGACTTTATATAGGTAATATGGCGATCACAATCTTAAATATAAAAGTAAGTAATCGTATATCTCATCGCGTTTTTACATCGAAAGTGATTTAGCTTCGAAAGCGCCGTTAATCATACGGTAGATAAGTTTTTGCAACACTGCCGTAAGTATTTAATGGGCGCTTGCTCTTATCAGATACGATAGTTCGGAGCACAATAACTCAACAATAGGGCGCTGTATATTATCTGTACTGACTTGCTTGTTGTAGACAAATACAGAGTGTTCATTAATTTTAGGACTGAGATGGGAAGATGGGTAGAAACCGAAAACGGAAACGTAAATATGAACTAAAATAATAATGTTGTCAGGGCTGTACAATTATTATAATTATGTGTTCCTAAAGTATGCCTGCAGGGTTATATTTTTTAATGTGAATATGGTGGCAGACGAGCCAGCGAGCCACCTGACCCATAAACAGCCGCAACACCAGAGATATTGCAGGTGCGCTTCCGGCCTTTGAAAAAAGAGTAGGCTCGTTTGATAATCTCCCTGATTTTTCTGATTTTTCCCGCCCATAAAAAGGCGTTATCTATATTGCGTATATCATATTTTGGCTTCGAATCTTGTCAATAGTTAGATAGACCGATTGCGGTATGACGTTAAGTTTGACGATATATTTGCCAGTTCAAGAGTTATGAAAGTATTTCAATTACGAAACCGGGTTATTATCTTTTTCAAATAACTTCCCTTACAATCTACAATATAAAAGCATAAACCTCTATTGTGTATTTTAATCGTATCTCAACTTATAATGATTACCGGTCAAATTACGAACAAAATTGGTTTCCTCGGGTACAATCGCATTGCCCAACCTTTTAAGTTTAGTTTGAAGGGTTACAATTCGCAGAGCACGATTCGATTCAACGATTCAACAACTCTTTTACGTATAAAAAGATGCAGATAACTTTTACCGAAGTGGGACGGAAACCCCAATTGTAATGTGTCAAAAACTTTTTAAACATCCTGTGGCTTCGAAATAGGAAACTTTGCTGGTTATTTTCTTTTTCATTTGTGTTTAAAACGGTCATGAATTCTTGATTTGGAAAATACAGGGTGGGACTAACATATTATAACGTTAGATTATATTGTGTGGTGCGTTTTACAATATTTAAAAAGGGTAGTGTTATGAGTTTAATGTACGAGTATGTATCAGAGTATGTTTCTGTGTGTGTTTGTATAGCGCCACCCAGTCCCCGCCTCGTCCGTCGACGGTCGCAGTGGGATCGTATTATTATTTATAAAGTTCCAAATACATATTTGGTCGGTTGCGTTCGCCAACATCGGAATTTACACATAGAGTACAGTCACTGGTATTTTATAGTCTGTGGCTCGAACATGCGCGCGCGCACGTGGCATGTGACAGCGCGCGGTGACCCGCGACTGATCTATCGGACACTAAGTGACAACGACACGAGAAACGGAGGCCTGTATTTTACATACGAGGGTTCCGTACCGACGCGCAGTATTTATTATATTTCAGTTTATACGAAAGCCACACCGAAATGATTGGGAATTGAGTACTTGGGATTGAGTCAGCATAAAAAAGGACATGGGGCCACAATTCCTTTACAGGATCACAGAACGGTTACCGCCGATTGGTACACCTTGGTTTGTTTGCCAGAAATTATGGCTTAACTCCGTAGAGCTCCCTTGCCGCTCGCAAAACAAAAGAGTTTTTGAACGAAGAAAATGTAGAGTTAATGTCTCATCCTCCGTATAGTCCCGACTTGACCCTAAAGATTTTTTTACATTCCCAACAAACAAGGATTGGTTACGTGGTGAGTGATTTTAAGAACCAGAAGCGGCAGTAGAAGCGTATAAATCGGCCATTTTGGAATTGCCACTTCAGAGTGGAATTACTGTTTTAATAACTGGTTCGAGAATGCAAAAGTGCATTGATTGCAAGGAAGAATACTTTGAAAAACAATGAAATATAATTTAGGTATAACGTACTTGTAGTTTTTTTAATTCCCGATCTTCCCGATACTCGTTTTCGAATCGAATCAGCACGAGCCCGACTCACACTTGTTTTTTTTTACTATTTCTTGTTTTTCTCCAGAGCACTATTAATCCTATTGACGCTTGCATGTTATACCGTTTATACAATCCAAAAAAACATTGGATAAACAGCCTTTCTTGTAAGGGGGGTTTCACTTTCTTTAAAAAAATGTCAGTCTATCAGCAGCTATAGCATACATTTAAAAAATAGTACGATTCGCAATTGGCCGGTTTTTCAGTACACATTAGTAATTTACTAACCTGCTACTCTAAAGTAAAAATGGTTGTTATAATAATCGTATACCTACTCGAGACGAAGTAATATAGTCAAGAGCAATGAAACCGGTGTGGTGGTAGAACCTTGTACAGGGTCCGTCCGGATCGCTACCACCATCTTATCCATTAATCAGCGTTCGCATTGATGTGTTCCGGTGTGGGGATAAGACCACCGATGGAGTAACTAGCATAGAGGCATTCTATCTTAGTCCTCAGGGTTGGCAACGCATTTGTACGCTTAGGATTGCAGTTTTGAGATTGTAGTCTTGAGATTCAAATGTCTTCGGGTCTCAGATCCCACTTACCATCAGGTGGCCTGAGTGCTCGCGTGCCTTCTCACTACCATCAAAGAAAACCGGGTCACCTTGTATTGTATTACCATAGAAAGTGACCTGTTGTTATTGCTCCTGAGCGTATAAGTATTATAAGAATAATGAAAACATCACATTTGGATTTCTGTTTGATCTACGCTGAAAGGGCTGAGCCGATAAACCTATTTTTCCATTGTTTGTGTTTCTTTTATGCCTAAGTAAAACAAAGAGAGATTTAAATCCCAAACTAAAATAGACTTGAATCTGATGACAAAAAAATATGATTTTATAGATATTTGCAAGTAGTTTATTGAGTTGTCTATGCGCGCAGAATGAGAAGTTTGATGACTTGGTAGTAACTAGTAGCCTACTAAATTCGATCGTTATTATACTGTTATATACAGTGTGTGGCCCAAAACCGGGGATAATATTAAAAACCGGGGCTCTATACATCACCGGTAATTACATTATAATGGTCTTACCTAATTAAAATCAAAACTTAACCTTCAGTTTTTTTCTAAAAAACTTAATCGCAAATTCAATGTAATGCAAACACCGCTAAATCTACCGCGTGTTGTCAATGGCACCCTGTACTCAGACATACAGCGTACCAAGTGACCAAGCGACGATATCGCGACGGGAAAATACATTACCTACGATTTTTAATTTTGTAGGCTCTTTTCTCTAGACTTTGTAATATTAAATTCTTGTGATAGTTAATTGAAATGTTCTAAAGAATCCCCATTTATTTTTTTTGCCCCTGTTTTGGGCCACACGCTGTATACTACCTTATTGAGAAAGCACGCACAAAAAAATATTTTGCACGCTGAGATGGGACTACTTACACTTGCCGGTTTACATAAGCTACACTGCGTTCACTTGTTCGGTCAACCGAACGCCCTTTTTTAAGAGAATAACACCCCTGGACCAGATCTCTACCACCGACCTACTCGCTAACCTTCCATCAGGTTTTGCAGTATCGTTTTCCCAGTTTGAAGGTATAAATAAGCAGAGAAACAACTATCATAAGGGATTCCATTTTAGTCCTCAAGATTAACAGTGAATGATTTCAGAGACCAGACCGCTGACCATCGAAATCTTTCTTTAAGGCTTATATGGCTTCTTAGTCCCATGGGCGAATTGTTTTTATGATAGAGGAGGAAAAAAAAAACAGCTTATCACTTCATAGAAGTTAAACACCTTCAAGGATATCCGCAAAACCAGAAGAAATTGCAGATGCGTGGTCACCTTTCGTGGAAAGAGAAGATATGTCACTTGAAGATCTCTAAGTTGTAGTATTAATGAATACTGCAGCATAAAGATGATTCTTGATAAGTGTCGTGAGAGATAAGGAGTTCTGAAAATAGATCAGTGTGTGTTTTTTTTTGTAAAAGATCGAGGTTGTATTTATGACTTTGGTATAGGAACTGGAAGAGTTCCTGGACAATGAAGAGGCTATCACTCTGCGAATGGATGCCTTGGGCGTATGTATGCTTGATTTTAAAAGGAAATTATCGTGAAGTCGTCTCGTTCGAAACTTTTGTTTCTAAATCTAAACAACAACAAACTACACCCTTTCCTAAAACGTTTTCTTCGTAAACAGAATCAGTACAAACAAACAAACAAGAGAGTCGTCTGTAAGGCTAGCATGCATACTCGTAACTCGTTGTTTTTGAGTCAGCATCCGCTATTTAATATTGTTTGCCACATGCGTTGCCGCCTATTTAAGATATCAGCTGATATTGTCAAAATGCCGTTCAATAAATTTAAGTCTCGCATTAAGTGCTGCTTGCTGGGTAAGGCATATTATACTGTAAATGACTTTTTAGTTGATAAAGACGTTTTTAAGTTGTGTGAGCTATTACTGAAATTAAGGTTCCTTTTCTCCTTTTTAAAAAAAAAAATAATAATAGCTGAGCACTGATCCGCGCTTATTGCATAATGCCTTTTAGCCAATAGTTTAGTTTACATTTTAAATTTAAGGGTTTTTTTTGCAATTTTTATTGGTTCCTGTGCACAAGACACTTTAGAAATGAGAACACATTGTGATGTTTCTGACCGTACAGCTATTTTTCATTTTATTATTTTATTATGAGAAAAAACTACCTGCTGGAGTTTCTTGCGGCGCTTCTTCTCCGCAATGATGGTCTTGTCCGACGCGCTGGTAGATTGACTCTATATTACCGACGTGTAAAAGAGCCCTCATGTGGCCAATTTACTGAATAAATATTTTAAATTGTGAATTTTGAATTTGTATTTTTGGCTACTTGTTTCTCCCGTGCCGCATCGTTTGTTAAATTATGAAGCAATTATACTGTGAAAACGTACATACGCATTTTGAATTGAAATTATATTCACCCAAGAAAGTATTTTCACTATCATAGCTATGTAGTAATACTGATAATGATAGGGAAGAGAAGCCAGATGACGTAACAATGCATTTATTAAGTAAGTACATTATAAATTGTTTAATTGTAAAAGCGGGGTTTTAAGTGATACCGCCCATAACGAAAATAATTTTGAAATTACCAATTTACTACGAGAAAAAGTAAATCCAAGCTAAATTTTATTGCTAAACCAAATATATCTTACAAAACTCTCACATAAATTGTTATTTACAGGTAGGTCAACAAAACTGGAATCGAAAGATCTTTTGAGGGATCAAAATAAAAAGCTACATGCTAGTCTCTAAGCCAACAGTTTTGTTTTGCTCCAAATCAGCCGCGTCCTAAACAAATAGCCGAATATCCGGCGACCTCAGTGAACTGCGGTGATTCACTTCCAAATAGATCGATACCTTTGCCGTTATTTAGTCTACGACTTAAATAAAAGAAGACTGACATTCAGTTGTATCTTGTTCCAAACTCAAATGTGCTTTCAAATAATTACTTTACCCACACCTTCGTTTAGGAATCGCGTTGTGTTGTTATTTCACCCTGTCTGAAATAAATCGACTTTTTAAACCTTTCTCAGAAATATTACTTACCCCTTTCTAAACCCTACTTTACCTACTTAAGTAAAGTAGGTTGATTTGACAGACATCATTACTATGAACCTCAACACATAAAAAACTGGCTTTAAAAATGCATAAATAAGCTGTACCTACTTACCTTACTAACCCTTGGTAGTTTTACTTATAACATAATCGAAGGTAAACTGTAAAAATTCCATGGGAAAAATTTGCCTTTTGTACACGTTCCCGTTATGTTTCACTTTGTATCTATTTGTTTTTTGTACGATAAAGTGTTTACACACATTTATTTTATACATACATAAGCATAATGTGTACCTTCTCTATATAAACACTGTTACACTGTATTAAAGAAAAAGCCCTACGTAAGGGTCTCTCCACATCTATCGACGCGGATTCGGCGTTAGCTGATAAAAATTCTCTGTATGTGTACCTACGCAATAAGAGCGAAACAAACGTCAATCGGCTCGGCTTGGCCGGATTTGGCGATAAGAATGGAACGACGTCGTTTTCGGTCTTATTGCGTGGAGTTTTTTGATCAGCTCACGCCGATTCCGCGCCGATAGATGTGGGGAGACCCTAACAGTCTTGTCATGACTGTCATCATGTTCGAAACACGATAATAATATGTTAGTAGTTACTGAATTTTCAGAACGTATGCGTCGTAGTAAGCGTATGCGTCGAAAAAGAATCACGAAGAGTTAAAGATCACGAAAGTATTCCATGTTGCTAAACATTATTAAGTTGAAAACGCTTTGACCACGTGAGCACCTGAATTGCCACTTGTTGATCTTATTCCGAGCTTGAGACCTATATGGCTCAAGTTTGCTAACTTTGGTGAATTGGGATATTGTTTTGGCTGTAAGATTAACTGGGCTGTGATATTATGCGGTATAAGTAGCAACAAATAGCCACCTAAAACAGTAAGGTTTATTAGTAACTGTATTTTGCACTCGACTTTGTCCACTTATCGGTTTTTCCTCAAGAACTTTCAATAAGTTTCCTGGATTCATTTCATCAATATTGGTTCACTTTTTAGCCGAGAAGGCCTGGACAGATAGATGGGCTCTTTTTGCTCTGTTTAATACAAGATATTATGTATTATGTTATGTCTATCTAATGATGATGATGATGAGTGGGGACGCCTATCTATCTATATGTCTATCTATCGTTCAATACACCTTTAGAACAAGACTATTTTTAGTTTGGAACTAGGTCACTTCGAGTAAAATTACACGTCACTTTCTTTCTTCCTCTTTTTTGCGAAAGAAATTAGAAGAAAATAACCAATGGAACCAATATGCTATTACAGACCTTAAATACTCTGTTCTACAAAATCCATAACCCAATACCAATGTATAAATAACCTTTGAAGTCAAATGTATCTCTGAAATAACAATTTTCCGTAATATATCCTTAACCAGTCCAAAGCTACAAAAAGTTATTTAAATGACCTGTGATGTCTGAGTATATCTCTATTCCTTCAAAAGAACCGTTTCCGTTCCAAAAATATCGGTAACCGCCGAAGCTACCCTTTGAAACCCTACTTAAATAACACGTGGCGCCCTCGCAGACGATAGACAAACACGTATCGCCGAAATTCTTGTTTTTTCGGCTGCAGGTGCCACGGGCGAAGGTAAACAACTGCCGAATCTCATTTAGCGAGATCTGCATGAAAAATTTCGAGTCTTTCTTCATTCTTATTACAAACTAGCTTTTTCCGCGATTCGTATAGATTTTTTTAACCCTTGAAAATATTTTCCAGGAAAAAAGCAGACTTTTTTGAATTCATTCTTCGTGCTTTGTCTGATCTTTGGTCCGACAATTAAGTTTATCCAACGTTTTCAGACAAAATAGGTTGCTTTCTATTATAAATATCTGGAGAACCGAGCGTCGCGTCGCTAGGGTTAAAACCCAGCTTTCCCTATGATGAAAACCTGAAAGATCGATTTTTGTCCTAAAAAACCCCTATTTTACAATCAAAACTAAATTCAATTTGAAATTGAGATATTGGGCAAGTATTATCCAAATCTCTAAATAACGCTCTTTAATTTCATTTTTATTTACATTCAGGTATTTTTTATATTTATTCTTATTCTTAATATATTCTAGAGTTCAATAAAGAAGACTACCCAACTGTTGTCAGGTTAGAACCAAAATTTATGCAAATGAATTTACGGCGAAAACCCAGCTACGGAGAAAGTTGAAGCAGTAAAATAATATTTGAGATGTTACAAAGGAAACATTATGTGATGACCAAGGCTATCAAAGAACTGCAATTAACTAAATTGAAAACACGGTTTTGGGAAGCAAACACTTCACGTCAGCATGCAAAGCGAGAGGCATCAGAGAGTTAACTATGCATGAAGCCTGGAACTTCGTTGGGAATGCTAAACTTTGAGAACCAGTTTAGGATTAGGCTCAGTGGTCTTATTTTTAACTTGATAGGAGTCGAAATTATAGAAAACTGTTCTATATAAATCACTAAACTTGAAGATTGCAGGATTACGGTCTTTGGGAGTAGTGCTGAAGTCAACACAACAATCATTCTTTGTTTTAAACACCATCACCATCATCATCATCATAATTAGGCATCATGGATCATGAAACAACAGTTTAGATGGCCGTTGAAAAGCAATATCGTATTTAATGCACTTAGTAGCGATGTGATTTGCTAGAAGAATCAGTCCAATCGATTATCAATTCTTCACGTACAAATTCATAGTTCTTCATTGTAGTGGTAATTTGATAATTATAGGATGGCATGTGCCTCTCTTCTCTTCAAATATGAACCTCTAATGCGTCGAAGCTAAATTCAACGAAGTCATGGTAGAAAATAACACCGATGTTTCTAAGTTTATGCAATCTTTTCACGAAGTGGGTGAGTAGTGGCGAGAATTTGTGCAGATGCTGAAACATTTTAATGAGCTCTTCTATTAGAGTTCTTTACCATAAAGGAATGAAGTTGCTGGCAATATTTCTAGAAACGCTTTGACCACGGTATTCGTACGCTTCTCATATTAATATGGTGGTATATCAAGTACTGATGGCCGATGGGGTCAGAAGGTTCTGGAGTGGCGTCCGCGGACCGGAAGACGAGCTGTAGTTAGGCCTCCAACAAGATGGAGTGACGACCTTGTCAGGATCGCGGGACCGCGGTGGATGCGAAAAGCACAAGACCGGTCTGAGTGGAAAGCCTTGGGGGAGGCCTATGTCCAGCAGTGGACGTCTTTCGGCTGACATGATGATGATATCAAGTATGATATTTTTATTGTAGATTCGATTTTATCTCGTTGTACCGAGGTTGCAAATATTACAAATGTTTCCTAGGAGCAGCCAGAGCTATGATCGCTCTCTGAATATTAGTCGTCTAAGTTTGGCTTCTAATTTTAAAACAAATTAGCCTGCTTGGTAGCAAACGAATCTATCCACTATGCTCTACTGTTGTATCTACTAATAGATCAAATCAAACTGTTTTTCTCCAATTTGCTCTACTAGTTTTAACGATAGATCAAATTGAACTGTTTTTCTCCAATTTGCTCGACCAGTTTTAATGATAGAGCAATTTGGTAATTTTTCTCCAAATTGCTATACTAGTTGGTATGGTAGAGCAAATTGAACTACATTTCTCCAATTTGCTCTACTGAGTTTTACAATAGAGCAAATTGAACTGTTTATCTCCAGTTTGCTCTATTAGTTGGAAAGGTAGAGCAAATTGGACATTTTCCTCCAATTTGCTCTACTAGTTGAAGAAATAGAGCAAATGGGACATTTTCATTGGACATTTTCATCCAATTTGCTCTACTAGTTGAAGAAATAGAGCAAATTGAATATGTTCTTCCAATTTGCTCTACTAGTTGGAAAAGTAGAGCAAATTGGACATTTTCTTTGACATTTTTCTCTAATTTGCTCTACTAGTTGAAGAAATAGAGCAAATTGGATATGTTCTTCCAATTTGCTCTACTAGTTGAATCGTATAAATCCGACCGTATAAACATAAAACAATAATTATAATGCGTTAAGCAGTGGATGCTAAATTATTATTCTTATTTTTTATTTTACATTGTGTTTTACTATTAAAAAGTTTAAGATTCAGTCTTTTGAAACTTATCGATCTGTAAGTACTTAAAACCGGTGGCCAAAAGGTAACGGTATTGTATATTTTTGTAATTGGCTTATGGAGCCCTTTCATTTGAACCCACACACGATAGGTTTCTGAAAACAAATAAATTCCATACAAAAAAATAGGAATACTTTACTGCCATGGGAATATTTTTAATAACAACCGCTCATGATGACTGTTTTAACCTAAAGTACCCGTGTACCAACCAAATGGCTATCCTACCTACCTTAGAAGAATTAGAATACCTACTTAATAAGAATGATTTCGCTTCATACGAAACAAACACCGTTTTACTGACTCGGACATGTTTTTCCCTTATTATCACTTTCACCGACTAAATTAAGAACAAGAATTAAGGGATTAAAGGCTTGTAGTATGACGATGAGCTTGCAACCTGTCACTAATATGCACATAGTAAACATCTGCCTGTTTGTTTTGTGCAAAATGTGGTCATTGAATTAACAAAAAGTTGTTAAGAGTCATAAGTAATTTCTGTAGCTCTGCCCTCCATATGCATGTATACCTATATACCTATACATGTTCAATTGAATAGAAATACCCCACGCTGTGATTAAGGCGTGACGGTATGTATGTATGTGTAAGCATCCACTGCTTAACGCATTATAATTATTATTTTATGTGTATACGGTCAGATTTATACGATTCAACTAGTAGAGCAAATTGGAAGAACATATCCAATTTGCTCTATTTCTTCAACTGGTAGAGCAAATTGGAGGAAAATGTCCAAGAAAATGTCCAACTTGCTCTACTTTTCCAACTAGTAGAGCAAATTGGAAGAACATATCCAATTTGCTCTATTTCTTCAACTAGTAGAGCAAATTGGAGGAAAATGTCCAATTTGCTCTACCTTTCCAACTAATAGAGCAAACTGGAGAAAAACAGTTCAATTTGCTCTATTGTAAAACTCAGTAGAGCAAATTGGCGCAATGCAGTTCAATTTGCTCTACCATACCAACTAGTATAGCAATTTGGAGAAAAATGTCCAAATTGCTCTATCGTTAAAACTGGTCGAGCAAATTGGAGAAAAACAGTTCAATTTGATCTATCGTTAAAACTAGTAGAGCAAATTGGAGAAAAACAGTTTGATTTGATCTATTAGTAGATACAACAGTAGAGCATAGTGGATAGATTCATCCGAACGTAGCGGTCCCAGATTTCCTGCTAAGGGCAGATAATTTTATCATAAGCGAGAGATTGTTTCTGAGTCTAGAATGTTTTAGCTTATTTATCGCGGTTTAGTACCCACAATACGAGCTTCAAGGATTAATATGTAAATCATTCATTTCAACTTCAGGCGACAATCTCAAACAAATTAACCTAGTCTTAAACTAAGCTTGTAACATGGTTTAGACAGCAAAAACATACTTATACAGAGAAATACATGCTTAGAGCCGTAAAATACATCAAAGACTCATGAACACATACTCGCGTTTATTACAATAGTAGATTGATAACCCAGGGTTGAAAGTGACCCATTTCACTCGAGATATTTCTGGCGCTCGAACGAAGTAAGAGCGCCAATAGTTCGAGGGGAAATGGGTAATTTCACCCGAGTTAGACACTCTACTTTTCATTTCGACTGTGAGGAAAGTAAAATACTACACGCACATTTTATAAAAGAGGTATATTAATATATTTAATCTCGTTTCCCGCTTTATCTATTGAAAACTTTTTTTTTCTAGATTCATAAAAAAGTTAAAATACACATGCTGCCAACATTAGAAAAGTTAAATCGAGTTGGTCACGGCCAAGGAGCATGACTTCCATCTCATTCTTACCCTAACTAAAGAAAGAGATGGAATATATTCGTGACGTAATAAAGGTCAAATTTCTTGTTTCGAACGGATGTTCAGTGTTCAACCTCCTTGTTGTATAATAAGCTCCTTGGTCGTGACCAACTCGATTAAACTTTTCTAATGTTGGCAGTAGTTTATTTTCTAGATGGCCATGCCGAAACGTGAAAGAAAAAGTGTCACGCTATGCTATCACGGCATTATGGCGGGCAGCAGAATAGAGGAATAATTTTAAATGTTGATTTTCTGTAATTGCGAAAAAAATAGACCAGTCTTAAAATGATTTTCATATGAACCTAGGCCGTAATAAATATATCGTTTAACGTATAGCCGAGTTTAGAGATATGAAAATCTTTTATTTTAATAATATGACGTAGCTCAATTATCTTAGACTCCGTGGCCAATCGTAACTATAAAAAAAAAAACTTTCCACCCTAGAGATGAAAACGCAATTTTCCACCCGGCTATCCACCCATTCAAATTAAACTGTCCGAACAGGAGAGATGAAAAAATATTTGCCCATTCCTGGAATTTAACCTTAAATCGCTAGCTTCGTAGGCAGGGTCGCAACCAACTAAGCTGACCCCGTCGTCATTCGTATTTATCGTATCAAAATATTCAAAGATTACACACAGTACGGGGTCCTGGACTTCCTTGTTTTCCCACCAAGGGATTGCGACGGCATTTTCGGCTGAATTACGAAATAAAGGAGTATTGTTTTCGAAGCAATTTAACGTCCGCACGCCCGGGGCAGGTAAACAATGGCGATACTGCTTCTAATACAGGATTTATGCGATCTTCTTCAGATGTTAATGAAACCGAGGATGGTAATGAAAAAGGGAGGTTAGCTGGCGGGAATATGGCACGTTTTACGGCGGTTGGAGTCAAGTAGCACTGCTGTGTGGTTGGTATATTTTTGAGGGGTGCAAGTGTTAGGCGAATGTTATTGATACATCATTTGAGAGATGCGGTTTTTTACCTAGCTGCTGAAAACGAAGGGTAATGTTTTTGATCTGTAAGTATAAATGTGTGTAGCTATGTATGTTTGTATGTCTGGTTGCCTTTAATTCGAGAAGCGAAGGGTCGTTGTTATTTGTCGGCGTACGGCCACTTTTACTCACTAGTTACCCACGTAACGAAATATGAAATTTTATTTTTGTTTGTATAGTTTTTATTTCGAAACGGTCTTTTTTTTGCATGGTCCCTTGACTCCCTTGCAATACACAACAACATAATCATTTTGCATGATTGAATCATGGTATCGGGATTCCCGCGTCGATCGTTTCTCAAAATTCCTCGTCGGTGCTCTCCCCCCACAGCTACCCGCTTCATCTTCTGCTTCACACCACACTCGACGTGCAATAGTGGACGTAATAAATAATATGAAATGCAGGCGACCGCTAAATTAGCCTTGCGCTGCGACTGGGCGGCGCATCCCGGGGTGCAGTCGGGTGCAACCTTTATGACCTTGAACTTACATTGATTTAAAAAAAAAAATAGAAATAATAAACGGACGCCAGTCTCTCTGAATTTCACGCGTGTTTTGGCATTTGGTGTGTTATAGTATTGTTTTTCACTCGGTCGCCATTATTGTCAAGTAAATAAGAGCTATGATTTGTTTTATAGAGTCTGGCAAATGAAACATGAGAATGAAAAAATGGCAACACTAGTGTCGTCCCTTTTTTCTTAGATTGAGTTGAAAGGGACGACACTACAGTGTTGCCATTTTTTTATTCTCATGTTTCATTTGCCAGACTCTACCGTATTGAGGCGGATAAAAGGAACAGCCACCGTAACGACGACAACACGATAACATGCCTCAAGCAAATTCGGTTTCCGGAACACCTCAAATTTCCCAATATTTTTTTCCGAAAGCTTCGTCATCCCTGAGCTATATTTTTGATTAAATACATAATTTAATTGCTCTACGTTGGTTAAGTTAGTTTTTATATCGCTTATAAAAACTAACTTAACCAACGTAGAGCAATTAAATTCACATTAAAAAGACAATCACTCTACCAAAACATTCGGAATTGACAAGATTTCATATTTTCAAGACTTTAATTTTATTCGTTTTATAGATGCTGTTTGGAAGGAGGAAGACACTAATAGTTTTAAATTTTCTCTAGAATGAATAATTATTTTATTATTAATTTATTAAGGTGTACTTATTATAAAAGGGCGTAACTTCATTTCTACGACACAATGGACATATTACGTAAGTACAATCTGTATTTAAAAAAAATTAGTGTCAATGTCAAATTTGAAGTATGACAGCTTTTTTTCTCGTGAAAAAGGCAATGGTATTATATCTATTCAGGCATAGTATTGGTAGAACTCGATATTTTTTTTAACTTACTTGTAATTTTGTAAATCAAGAAAAATAAATCTAAATAAATATTTCGCCGTGTTCAGGAGGCAAAACCTTTTCGATTCGTATAGTAATTTGCAGGTGTCACCAAAATGAAATGTTGTCAATTATGTATGTAGTGTACCCAGTTTAATATAGGTCCAGTTCTAAGCATTAGTTGGGTCAAATTCTCTTCCGTCGGTTCCTTATGCCACACACCATATGGAGTAGTAGGCCAAATTCAAGTATTTGAGTAGTATTAGTATTTAAAGTAAAGTAAGAATAGCTAAACTGAAGTGGCAGTTGGCGGGGCACATTGCTCGCAGGACTGATGGCCGATGGGGTCAGAACGTTCTGGAGTGGCGTCCGCGGACCGGGAGACGAGCTGTAGGTAGGCCTCCAACAAGATGGAGTGACGACCTCGTCAAGATCGCGGGACCGCGGTGGATGCGAAAAGCACAATACCGGTCTGAGTGGAAAGCCTTGGGGCAAGCCTATGTCCAGCAGTGGACGTCTTTCGGCTGACATGATTGATTGAGTGAAGGACCTGGGGAGTTATTATGACATAACTATGCAGTTCAGTTCACGCTGAGAGAAAAGGACAGAGCTATATAACTGTTCTGCCTCTGTCCTTTACGCTCGCCATAAAATATATTGCATAGCCACATCATAATAACCCCCCTGTAATTTTAACAAAATCAAAGTGCAGTTGTGAGTTTCATGTTATCCCAGAGGTCAACTTAGATTGGTACACACTTGCCTTTGTATCAAATACAAATAACCTCGTAAGGCCAAACGTCCTTAACTTAGGATACTTGTCAAAGTGACTTTTGACTTTAGTTGACCGAACGTAAGATACTTTTTCGAACTAACCAAAGACGTGCGTGGGCCACTTAGATAAAATCAAACAATTGACATAATCCATGTAGATAAACTGTTTGTAAGTAATCATAGAACCTCAATTAGCCAACAAACTGCTTACGAAAGATTCGCGACTTATTCACCAAACTATCACATATTAGGTAGGTAAGTAATTTAACTTTAGAATTAGCTTCAGATTGATTTTGAATTTCAGACACTATTTAAATGCTAAAGAATATATATGGAAAGAATTAGAATTAAATCTTACTACGTACCTACGTTTTGCGGGTGGTAGGACCTTGTGCAGGGTCCGTCCAGATCACTACCACCATCTTATCCATTAACCTACTGCCAAACAGCAGTGTTCGAATTATTGTGTTCCGGTTTGGGGATAAGACAGCCGGCGTAATGACTAGCATAGAGGCATTCCACCTTAGTTCTCAGGGTTGGCAACGCATTTGCAATCTGGTGAATGCGAATGTCTGTGGGTCACAGCATCCACTTACCATCAGGTGGCCTGTGTGCTCGTTTGCCTTCTATATGCCATAAAAAAAGTATTAGTAGCTTTAGCCGTGGATCGTCAACTTTTCCAGCGAGAGCCTTTCTTAAGAGAATAAAAAGGTAATCTTATTATATTTTTCTGGCGCTCTCTGTGGAGAGACACGTGAACGTTAAGAAATGCACCTCAGTCCCCTTTAACGTGCTAAACGTTGAATATATGCAATAACGCACGTGGCTCCTTCTAAAAAAATAAACTAGAGGCTAAACTGGTTATAATTAGAAAAACTCTAGATAATCTCAGCGTCACTTACTAAAATATGTTTTTGCCTACTGCTGGGCAAAGGACTCCCCCCCTTTTTCCGAATTTCTCTATTCTGAGCAGTCTCTGGCCAGTTCTTCAAAAAGGAATTCAACTAAATTCTTGATGATATAAAAACCCACGTTGAGTATTAACATTACATGTTTGCCCTGAATGTTGTGTTGAAGCTAAAAACTTGACAAGTTGTAAATGTTTGTATATCTGTAAGAGAGAGTGGAGGTTGCATTAAACATGCATATACTGTTTAGTTTTATAACAGCCTCACACCAATACTTTCAGAAGAAGAGGTGTCAAACCTTAAAAGTATATTACTTGAAATTGAGACCCAATTATATTTTAATTGATTTTCTGGGTCACCACGGACTTTCATGCCAAAAAAGCGCAGGCCGCTTCTCTAGACACGCCGCGCTCAATGACATTATCCGCCGGTCTCTTGCCTCCGTCAACGTTCCCGCTTTACTGGAGCCAACCGGTATCGCTAGGGACGACGGCAAGAGACCTGACGGTATGTCTTTAATTCCGTGGAGTATGGGGCGAGTGCTGGTGTGGGACGCTACTTGTGTAGACACCCTGGCCTCGTCACACCTCCGCGGAACAGTAAATAAACCAGGCGCGGCGGCTGAGGCGGCCGAAACAATGAAAAAGAATAAGTACAAGGGTCTCGGCGCAGAATATAACTTTGTTCCTTTTGGCGTCGAGACCTTTGGTCCGTGGGGACCCGGTGCAATTAGCCTTTTTAAAGACATGACAAAAAGGCTAATTGAAACAACCGGTGACCACAGAGCTGGCAGCTTCCTCGGACAGCGTATTAGCATTGCTATACAACGAGGAAATGCTGCCAGCATCTGTGGTACTTTGCCACGGGGGCCCTCACTTTTCTAGTTTTTATTTAGTTTTAATTGATTTGTATTTAGTTTAGTTATAATTTGTTTAGTTTTAGTTTTTAATTGTATTATTGTTGGATTCGTTGAATATGTGAATAAATATATTTTTAAGACAAAAAAAAAAAAAATAATAATAATATTTATTATCAATGAAACATCGAACTAAAGATGAGATACTAACAATCCTTTGAAAGTAAAAGGCAAACAATAAAGTTGCAAAACACGACTCAACTAAATTGAAAAATTACTTTCGCTTTTCAAACTTAAATAATACGTAAATTAATTTTAAAAGCTGTTCTTTATTTAAAATCAGTATACCTTTGATCTTTAAAACTTTTCAAGAATATTGCTAAGAACCTTTTAGAAGTTCCGTGTTCGTTTTGCATTTAGATAGAATTGGGTAGCAGGTGGCCGACATACTTGGTCGCCTCTGTCGGCTCTGTCGCTAGCGAGCTCTATTGGCATCTTTGACTTAATTTTTAAATTCGTATGTTCGTTCGTTGTCAAAGTCAAAGATGTAATTGATATGTTGAAAGATGTAATTGGTTTGCCTTTCATATATTATATAAAAGGCAAACTTGACTCACTGACTTATATATCAACGCACAGCCGAAACTTCTGTATTTAGGTACCTAAAAATTTGAAATTTGTTGCAGAATGAGATCAAAATGGCAGCCAAGTTACATGGGTACCTATTCTTTAAACCATACCTGCAAGGCATAATAGCAGCTTCTTGGGTCGAGCATGCCTACAATGTGGTTTGTATGCTCCGATGGGACAACTTAAAATCGCCGGTTAATAATTCGTCCGTCGAGTTGTAAAGCGGTTAAGAGAACCACCTACATGTTCTTGGCATGCGAAAATGGAGAACATTCGTTCTTATTTATTAATCCCATCTTATTCATTAACCTACCGCCAAACAGCAGTGTTCGCATTGTTGTGTTCCGGTTTGGGGATAAGACAGCCGGTCGGTGTAATGACTAGCATAGAGGCATTCCATCTTAGTCCTCAGGGTTGGCAACGCATTTGCAGTGTTAGGCTTGCAGTCTTGTGAATACGAATGTCTATGGGTCACAGTTTTCACTTAGCATCACGTGGCCTGTGTGCTCGTTTGCCTTCTCTATGCCTTAAAAAAAAAACAATTTGTGACTAGGGAAGTATTAACAGCTTATCAATCGGTTACGGATACAATTGAATATGCTCATTCAATTAATAAGGCACGTAAAATTCGATTTTTGAGTTGTGATGGGTTCAGGGAGGTTTAAATTGTTAACACAAGACGTTTTTTGTTCTATTGTTGAAATAAACATTTACCATTAGTACTCCATTTATTTAGGTCCTTATTTAAATGTAAATAAACCGTACAGTCACGGACTTTGATTGTTATGCTACTAATGGAACCCTGTCATAGTGACGAGATAGAAATTTATATATGAGAATTAATCGTAGTTATTATACGACAAGGTTCTACAGTGGTAGATCAATTTAAGTCCGTGACCGTACCACGTAGCTCGGTTAAACAGCCAATCAAAACTGTTTGGTCGCGTTGTAACGTATCAGCGCTCTGCTTCTATTGGCTGACGAACTACACCACGTGGTTAAGTTTGTTTACACTTTAGTTAATTCCCTAAGCCAACGGAGTATAGGTTTATAAACCGAAAAAAAACCCGGCCAAATGCGAGTCGGACTCGCGCACGAAGGGTTCGGTACCATTATGTATAAAAACGTTTTTTGTATGGGAGCCGCCAATAAATAAAAAAAAAAAAAAAAAAAAAACGGCAAAAAATAATAATTGTTGTATGGGAATGAGGGATGAAAATTAAATTAATTTTATTCTGTTTTTAGTACTTGCTGTTATAGCGGCAACAGAAATACATCATCTGTGTACATTTAAACTGTCTAGCTATCACCGTTCATGAGACACAGCCTAGTGACCGACAGACAGACAGACGGACAGTGGAGTCTTAGTAATAGGGTCCTGTTTTTACCCGTTTGTTTGTAAAAAATACCTCTCTCATGTTAAAAGTTGACCTAGAACTCGTATCAGTCGCCTATATTTTCCACACACGCCCTGTTTAACCCTCCACTCGCCGAAACCCTGTCTTATTAAGTTACGGGCAAATGAAGCACTATATCAACCCTTTCGCCCTCGCCCGGTTTAATTAAAAGTTTGATTCACGCGACTTCCGGCCGTCAAACATGTTCCGGTTATTTTGTAACGAGGATTTAGTTTCAGCTAACAATGTGATAATGAAAACCATACATTTTAGAAAAATTAAAGCAAATACATAGACATAGTTTGAACGGATTTAAAAGAACTTTTTCTAAGGGATAGCTACATCAAAGAGATGTTTGTATGTAAGCAGTTTATTGTACAAAACCCAGAAATTCAAGGACAATAAGATACTAATTCCATACATACACATACATACCATCATGCCTTCAACCCAGAGTGGGGTAGTGTTAATTCTATAACCACATTTAGCACAACCAGGCTAAGATGTTTAACAGTGCAAATTAGTGACAGGTTGTAAGCCCATCGCCTAACAATACTACAAGCCTTTATCCCTTAGTCGCCTCTTACGACTTCCTCAGGAAGGCATGGAGTGGCACTATTCTAAGCCGGCGACCACACGGCACTACCGCGGCGGATACTATTTATTTCGAATAATCGGATGATTCCCAAGGAAACAGCCATAAACGACAGCTATACGGACCAAATCGTGGGCAACAGCTAGTATTTTATAAACTAGGTTACCTCAATGTAATAATGATAGATTATTGGCTTGCTTCTCCTAAACGCAGTAGTCTAATTAATAATAAAAAAATATTATTTCACTCAAACACGTTGTGTTCCGGTACGTGGGTAACACAACTGGAGTACAACTTTACTAGCATACAGCATTCCATCTTAGTCCTCAAGATTGGCAACGACAAGATGTCTATGAATTTCTGAGCACACTTACCATCAGGTACCTACTCGATTGCCATGTCCATGCCATGGAATATAAAAAAACTAAGCGGCTCACAATCAATCATCTACATTATAAAACCAAACAAAATGGTTGTGATAGCCAGTATGAAATAAGGTTCTGCTATTAAAACGGAGCCCCGAAAATACACGCTTTCCTGAAAATATTACCTTCGCCACAAATATCCACACTCAAACACGTGCGGGGTGGCATTCGGTTTGTGGTATATTGGAATGTCCACCGCAGAGCTTAGCCCGGGAGTTGATGGCTTAAAGCACGACATTATCGGTACTCAACTGTCCTCTCTTTCATTCAATACGGGTAAAACCTGTAAAGTAAAAGGGAGGAATGGACGTTTGAACGCTGTTTAGTGGTGCTCTGGTATTTAGCGAAATGAAGCGTCGAGATAAATGAGGCAGAATCGATGTAGGGGTGATTTTGTCTGTCGGTGCTGTGTGGTTTGGTTAAGAGTGATGAGGTTGTATTTAACCTAGTGTGAGGTACATTAGAAACGAGGATTTAATTATAAGATTTATTAAATATTTTAAATTACTTAATTATTTCAAGAAAACCAGTATGTTTACTTCACATTTTGTAACTAGGTTTGTGTCAACATTTAATGTTATGAACACGCCAATAAGCGTTCTTCTGAATTGCACCCAGTAGCTGGAACGCGTATGTGCGTTTATACACTAAGCGAGTACCGTATAAAATAAAACATGCGGCCGCTGGCGATGTTTGAAAAACATTCCCGACGTTTAGAGTTATAAATCGCAGATCAGGGGGCCTAGGCAAGATGTTTAACGCTATCGAAAACTGTCAAAGTGTATGGAACTGACATAGCGTTTGACACGACCATCTGGTAGCTTATGTGAATTCTATACATTTTCGATAACGATTACGATCTAGCCACGCATCTTGTCTTTGTAGAACATAATTCAATAAAGTACATGACTATGACTATAATGAGATGATTATTTAAGCCTAGCTCCTGGTCAAAGCAGCGTTATTAGAGACCCAATGTGGAACCGCAGACGCTGCGGCCCGTCTTTTACACAGGACATATGCCGAAACCGTTGCTGCGATATAACCTAAATTCGCTTCTCATTGTTACTTATTAAATGACACTACTGTGTAGTAATAAACCTGCCTATTTTTATTTTTGCCCTTTAATAGTACATTGTGCATCAAGGGTAGTATGAAGGGAATTACTAACGAGAGTGTTAGAAGCCCGACGCCGAAGGCGGAGGGCTTTTAATGACTCGAGTTAGTAATCCCCTTACTGCCTGTGATACACACAATGGTTTTCATCACATTTGCGAGGAAAAAAACACAGAGAAAACACTTTAACTCTGCAAAATATAAAGAAATAACTTTTGACGAACGGGAACGTAAATGGAAACGATATTTTTTTTGTGACCTCTGCCAAAGATAATAACTGCGTTTAGTTTCGACCTGGATTCGAGCCAGATTTAGCCAATTTGATAAAAATGTATAATTACTAAAATTAATGATAAATGTTGATATAAACTTGAAATAGGTATAAAAATAATGAAGTTTAATGAAGCGTATAGGTTTTGTGTAATGTAAGTTAGTCTATAGCTAATTTTTAAAGATGAAATTAGAAACCGATTTCATTTTTGGCTGAAAATTAAACCTCCTTAGTCAGAAATGATGAACGAAAGAGTTGCAAATTTTAAAAAGAAAGTCATTACTCCCTAGGGATGACAAACTCGCCATAATTCCCGCGGGAACAATTTAGGCCATTGTCCTTCTGTATACAGGCATGGAATAACACCATTTACGAGCAAGTGTGATGAAAACAACCTTAGGAAGCATTATCTTGATTAGTAGCTGATATAAGAGGTTCAGAGAGGATTATTGACTTTTATGAGCGATGGTGACAGCTCTCCACAAGTGGCTCGAGCACGAACATATTAATGATACGTCACAATTTTGAGAGTACCTAGGTATTATGTTCGAAACACCTTTAGGAACGTAGAATTCTCATTTCATTGAAAGGTATAGTGACTTTTCGTATCACGTCATCTACCTGTGACGCGATAGTTTCATGTTGGCAGCGCCCTCTGTAGTGCAAATCGATCGGACATTGGCGAGTCATGTTGGATCCTGTTTCCACTCCACTGTTAGAACTGTACTTGCCACTGTCCTTGGCCAATGTAAATCGGGCTTAACACGTCAAAAAGAATACTTTACCGTGAATAATAGCAGCCCTCGCGTATCTGCCGCTCGTTTACCTTAATGGCTGTAAAAAAAAACCGCCAAACACTTTTTTATTTCGAAATCCGTTTCCCGAGAATATTCATTATAATTGCTAGATTGCTAACCGAGTTTCGTCGCTCATCGCTTCAAGAAAAAGAGTCGGAATTATTTTATTGTGAAAGTTCGAGAGTCGCCGGGAAGTACTTTCTTTAAGGCACCTGGGATTTAGAGTTCCGTTAAAAAAGAACTCAATAGCGTTCTCTTATTATAGTTTTTATGCGACTTAAAAAGGTGATTTTGCTGAAAGAACTATGGCCCAAACTCTCTTGTATAATTTGTAAACTAAAGTTCCACTGAATATTATTTACCCACGTTATTAAACTTACATTTTATAGTTAACTTTCAAATATTAAAAGGGCAAAGGGTGACATTTGACTCTAACAAAAAATTGCATTTTAAAGCTTAATATTTCATAAACGGATCCCTTAGTCGAAAAATTGTTTTACAACCCGCAATATTTTTGAAAGACCTATCCAACGACACCTCACACTATGGGGTAGACGAGAAAAAAAAATACATCCCCATGTTACATGTAGGAAAGGCAAACAAAAAAAAGGTTTTTTTTGCCTCTTTGTTGACGTGACTTATGAGTAGGTATATTCATGCAAAATTACAGCTTTCTAGTACCAAGGGTCTCTGAGCTATTCTGCGGATGGACGGACGGACGGACATGGCGAAACTATAAGGGTTCCTAATTTGACTACGGAACCCTAAAAACGGGCTTTTATAGTCGTCCATCCTTTAATAAAGCAAATTAATTCTCTTTCGCCATAAATTTAAACCTTTTAAATCCTAATGAATACCCTGCACATTTAAAATATAATCAAAAGTACGCTCGTTCTATTTCAAAATTAAAATATCGTCACAAATTCCTTTAATCCCACATATTCAATTAAACCAACCCTTATCGTGGAAGTGTCGCCGCAACATATTCGCAAATAATTATCAGTTTCGAAGTAAAATAAATATCGCCGCTGTACGAGTATGGACCCTAGGACTTTACCTTTAAACTTAAATTAAGCACTTAACGAGAAACCTTTAAACGGTTAGAGGTGGGAAAGATTAGCGCGGATATGCTCGAGACAGAAATGTGCTTACGAGTAAAATATAATATTTTTATAAATTGGTAGGTAGGTTAGTCCAACTGAGGCTTTTGGTTTAAAATACCGCCTATTGTGTTTGTCCTTCTCCCAGTTTTTGTGTTTTGTATTCCTTTTCTTGCCGACCGTTGTCACTTTGAAGACTGTTTGTTTGTTATTTTACACGGTAGTGTAATGTTAAACCAACAAAACATTTATTTATTTTATTTCTTGAATTGAAAGTCTATCATTTTTGTTATTGTTACGTAACCTACTTATATGCTTGCTTTGTTAACATTTCCATAGACTATATTTTATTTTATTGATTCTGTTTCCTTTGTGTTGCCAACTTTACCAGGCCATTAATTATATGGTCGTTTGAAACGTTCGAGATAATCTCGAACAAATTATTTTGTTTGTTTATTTTATCCTTGATGTTTTTCTTTTAGCGTTGTTTTGTGTTAAGTGTGTCACTTTCCGTTTTTTCACCAAGCGGCTCCAACGGAAGACCAGTGCTGAACAATTTTTCTGTGTCTTGATATTTTTGTATCTTTGTAATGTGGTTTTGTTTTGTTGCGAATAAATGTCTCTTTATCTTTATCTTTATCTTTAAATATTGTGGGACGCCGACTCCATTTGGAATGACCTACCTACCATTTTAAAAGAAGTTATTTTTTGCATTTTTGAAGGCGGGTTTTTGTAGTTTAAACATTTGCGGGTGGTAGAACCCTGTGCAGGGTCCATCCGGATCGCTACCACCATCTTATCCAGTAAACTACCGCCAAACAGCAGTGTTCGCATTGTTGTGTTCCGGTTTAGGGATAAGACAGCTGGTGTAATGACTAGCATAGAGGCATTCCATCGGTTGGCAACGCATTTGCAGTCTTAGGCTTGCAGTGTTGTGAATGCGAATGTCTATGGGTCACAGTTTCCACTTACCATCAGGTGGCCTGTGCGCTCGTTTGCCTTCTCTATGTCATATATATATATATATATATATATATATATATTGTTTTATACCTTTTAGTGATCCTATTTATGCTGTTATGTAGTCCCACTTCCTAATTAATGAGAAACTATACAACATTTCAAGCTCCCCACAAGCAACACGGCGGGAAAGCCACACTTCAAATAGGTACTTACCGTTAAGGATTTCCAGTGGCCATCTGTGGTCTTCATCATCAGTTCCACTTCACCATATAGTACTTTTCAAAAGCAAATGCACGAGTTACAGTGAAAAATACTGAAATCGCTACAGGTGTGCCTATAATATTTGAGGAGTTCCCTTGATCTCTCCAAGGTCCCATCATCAGATCCTGACAATTTGTCAATGAGACCAACTAGAAAGTATACCTATTAAAACAACAAAAAGAATTTTAAAATCAGGGAACATACAAAAAAAAACCCGACTAATTCAGAATCGCCTTTTTTTAAAGTCGGTTAAAAAGCACAATGATTGCAAACGTTAGCTAAGTTACAAAACTGACAATTTTATTAATAACTAGTGACCCGCCAGCGGCTTCGCCCGCTGCAAATTTCCGACATTCCCGGTGGTTTTTTTTTCTTTCATACAAACCTTGCCCTGACAATAACGATTACAACCGAAAAGGAATCAGCCAAATCGGTTCAGCCGTTCTCGAGTTTTAGTGAGACTAACGAACAGCAATTCATTTTTATATGTATATATAGATAGATATAGAATATAGATAATTTGTTTCATACTCGCACAATTGTCACAAACTTATAACATCTATTAATTAATTACCTACGAAATTTCATGGCGTGATATTTCTTATATGTATACATTAAATATTCAAATATAAAAGTAAAATAACAATACTAATACAAAAAACAAACACTATAAAACACCTCACGTACGAGTGCCGCCAGCAGCGGAGCAGGGCTCAAGCACTGGTGGTTAAGCCTGTAGAAAGAGGAACATCCTCACAACGCGTGCCGTGTCGAGGAGTATACTGCTTTCTGTATCTGGTCCCGTTGGAACCCTGAAGAGCTTGGTTACTTATTGAAACAAAACTTTGCAATATCCATTTATCCATAACATCCTTTCGTAATAGCTTAGTTCAGTAATTTATGGATGTAAAGTAATCCCTCTGTCGAGAGCAAGGCAGACTTACGGCTGGGACTTAACTGTTATCTAACCTGCGGTTAGACCGTTAACTGCCACGATTAACGAGCTACTTAAACGGGATTACAGATTTTTCCTCAAACCGTAGAATTAATAGTTGATTAAAATTAAGGCAGGGGCTCCATTCTACTCGGTAAAACCATTTTGACATAGTTATTTTAAAGTTTTAGACTCGGTTATTATCCCCTGGTACACTTATCCCTAGTGGTAGGGATAGGTGCACATTTTCTAGATTTACTTCTACCAGTAGGGATAGGTACACTGCGGGCCCAACAACCTGGTGCACTTATCTCTAACGAGCTATCTCTACTGGTAGGGATAAGTGCATTACTGTCAAGGGGTGTGATTCTCTTAAAAACGGCGGTCGGACGGTCGGACGAACGAGTCAATGTCGCAGCGCAGCGGCGAGTATGAGTAGTCCCGTCAGAGCGAACAAAACACATTATAGCATTTTAAACACATGTTAGGCAGCCGTATAGGTACGTTCGATCTTATTCAAAGAAGCCTGGCTGCCTAATTGAGAATGCACGCGCTTAAATGTGTTTTGTACGCTCTCTGACGTACTGCTTAAACTCGTCGGTGCGTTCTCTCGTTCACTTGTTCGACCGACCGAACGCCGTTTTTAAGACAATAACACCCCTGAACATCTATAGGTAAGCGAGGGTGTCGAACGGAGAAGACTGAACTTATAAAAAAAAAACAAACAAGCTTTCGCAACAATAATGTTATTAGGGATATAGAAACGACAGACGAAATAAAAAACGACCTAATTACACTCCACGAAGAAACTGCTAATGGGTTATTATACCAAGTATATTAAGTAGGCAGGCGATAATGTGTGTCTTTAGTTTAACCATTATGTCTTTGAATATACCACCCCTTATTCGTGATTAGGGGTTTAAAAAAGGTAAATTAACACGTTTGCTGAATGATATGGTGTAATGTAAAGGTTCGAACAACCTTGTGTATTATTTCGTTTAAATAATTTTAATATTATTATTTCTCTTTCCTAAAACATCGGAGTGGGCGGTTGTGGAGGTTTTCGGCCTAAGTATTTCCATCTACCACCACCCACCATCTCTTCTTTTTAATGCTGAATGGAATAGATCGCTAATTAGCGTTAAGGTTATCTATTGACTCACTATGTAATCCATAACAAATAGGATTCTTTTTTCAAATATTTGTAACTCTTGCCTACCTTTCTCTATAAAATTTGAGGCAGACTCCTGTTCAATTGCAGTTTTGTTACTCTGTTTACTAATCTTCAAATTCTCCTGTCTTTGACCAGCCTGTTTCAACATGCTTAATGTACTTACACTAGAACGTAAGAACGTACCCTTATTGAAAATTAAAACACCAGAGGCTTTACGTAATACTCGTAATGTAATGCTTCACTTGTCATCATGTCGTTCAAACAGTCGGACAGTTTCAAGAGAAACTGCTTCTTCTGGACTGTTTTCGGCCTGTGGCCTGGAAAAATATCCAATAAATACTACAAAATATTCTCCTTCACATATCTAACCGTCTCCCTAGTCGCTTACAACGTTCTTTTAACTCTAAACCTCTATTACACCCCAAGGAAAATCGACTTACTAATCCGCGAAGTTATCTTCTATTTCACAGAAATCGCTGTGTCTACCAAAGTGTCTATGATACTGTTTAAAAGAAAAAAACTCCTCGCTATATTCGAGTTGCTCGATTCCAGCGAATTTCAAGGGAACGATGACATCGGCAAGAAAATGGTTGTCACATACAATTCTCATTACAAGAAATACTTGGTCATCTATACGGCGCTTTCGAATTTTACCTATTTGGCGCAAGTCCTCTTTCCAGTGATTGGTTTGTTATTCTTCACAAAGACTTTGGGCTTGCCTATTTGCGAGTACTATTTTCTGTCTGAGGAAACGAAGCGTGAATATTTTACGTTTATTTTTCTTTACCAATCCATTTTTATGTATGGTCACATGATGTACAATGTTACCATAGACTCGCTGATCGCTGGTCTAATGGTTCTCGCAATAGCCCAAGTAAAGGTGCTTTGCCATGATTTGCAAAATTTGCAAATAGAGAAAGGTGCCACGGGTCACGCAAATGAATTGGACCAAAGACAAATGAAAAATTTTCATGAGTGTGTGAAACACCATGAGTTGATTTTAAAGTGAGTTTTTTAATATTTAAAAGCGGTTTTTATAGTTAAACCACCATGCTTATGAAAAAATTTGACCATAAATTGTGAAGCTTAATGTGAGCCGCCATATTGGTTGGGCCGGTAGACTACACTGAAAATATAAACTGGTTGATTTTACTAATTTTATGGTTCAAATAGGACCTAAAGACCTAAATTTGGTTGAGTTTACCACTAAAAAGGTTGAAGCAACCTTTTCAATGTGTTGTTTTTACTAAGGTTAGGTGTTAGGATCGCGGGAGCGCGGTGGATGCAAAAAAGCACAAGACCGGTCTGAGTGGAGAGCCTTGGGGTCGGCCTATGTCCAGCAGTGGACGTCTTTCGGCTGACATGATAAGGTGTTACCTGAACCAAACTTCTTAGATAGGTCCTAAAATTTAGTAAAATCAGCGCATTTGTATTTGCAGTGTATTTCAGTTCATCAATACTTCTCTGCAATTTTACATTTACAGATTGTAATTTGTCTATGAATTTCCACCAAAGATACCAATCCAGACACATAAAATATATATATTTTTTAGATACTGCCGTCAACTCCAGGACATCATCAGCGGCACAATGTTCGTTCAGTTCGGGATCGGGTCCGCCATCATCTGCGTTGTCATGTGTGGACTACTGCTGGTATGTTTTTTGCCAGGGGTTTTGAAATGTACCCTTTTATATTTATTTTTTTGTTTCTTTGTGTTTCTTTTTTTATATTTAAGTAAGATTGCACTGTGTATTTTGTCTTCATCGTCATAATGTTACTAAAATAATTAAGTTCTCATTTAAGTGAATTATCTAAAATTCTTATGGGAATAAATGTCTTTAAACCTATGTTTAGTCAACGGAAAGGTCAAGCGGGGCTATTACGTCAGTGGAGAAATTACGTCGAGTGGCTTTATCTCCTGTTTTAAAGTTAGTATCGAAAAGTAACATCAATTGACAAGTAGACGTTTTTTTTTCTACATCAGTCACTCTTCGATTCAAACTTAAGAACGGAAGTTCAGCCACTTGACGTAATTGCCCCACTTGACCTTATAAGAAAGTTATCTCCCTTGTTCCTTAATTGTCTATCCAAAGCCAAGTTTGAACTGCACTACGATAATCTTCTTTTATGGTATGAAAAAGGCAAACTAGCTCACGGGCTGCTGGGATCTGAAAACCATAGACATTTAAGACTTCAATCCTAAATTCAAGATAAGTTACAAAAAGATGGAATAATGTATTTTTTATTGAAACTGTATGAGTCAAAAGCCACTTAACATAACAGTTGTTTATGTCAGCCTTCAACTGTCGAAACGTCTATCTTCATGGTGGGATACTTCTTCGCGATGAGCTCGGAAATCTTCGTGCCGGCCTGGTTGGGGACTCAGCTCAGCTATGAGGTAAGTAGTATATGTCTGCTGTACTTTTTTAACTCCTGACTTTTTGACCTCTTTGATTCATTTGTCTGTCTGCCGCGTTGCAGTGCCACCGAACCAACTGGAACTTGTGTTGGATAGTTTTTTTGTCAAAAAGATTCTAGCTACGTTTGAAAAAACATAGTTACACTGTGAAAAAGCTATTTGTATTATTCTATTCGTGGTGTATTAAATACTAGCTTCTAACTGCGACTTCGTCTGCGTCGACTTTAGAATTTGATCTTAAAAGGATCCATAACATAAGTTTGTCCTAACCGAACCGAGAACGAAATATTAAGCACATAATTGCACTCTATAGGGAATACTGCTTAGCCACCCAGTGACTTTGACCACACCACGGCAACAATTCAATACCAAGTTTTAAATCGAGTGCTACTACCTTCACGTACACATCAATGAATACAAACTGAAAGGATTACAGGAATATAAACGTAAAAATAATTAAAAACACACTACCCACACGTGTCTAGCTAGTTGTTAATTAGTGGCGCCACCTTGTGAGCAAATTGATAGCTTTTAACGATTGATTTCCTGCAAGAAAGAGATGATATTCGGGACAAAAACCATCCTATGTCCTATTCCAGGACTAAACCTATATATGTGGCAAGTTTCACCCCGATCCGTTCAGTGGTTGGAGCGTGATACTATATAGTAAGTCAGAAAAGTAAGATAAGATTCATCAAGATCACAGCTTACTAACCATCAAGTGGTCTGTATGCTAATTTCCGTTCTCTTAGTCACAAAACCTCTACTCTAAACTACCATTAAATCCCTTCTTCAGATAAAATATATCGATTTTTTTCTGCCCTTCGCAGAGTAAAGAGCTGATGGTGGCAGCGTACAAGAGCGAGTGGATTTCCCGATCCGAGGGCTATAAGAGGAGCTTGAGGCTGTTCGTGGAGCGAGCCAAGTACCCCGTCCGGATCACTGGCCTCAAAATATTCCCCTTGTCGCTGGTTACTTATATTTCAGTGAGTCTGTTTCATCCCCATTCAAATTAAGCTTTGCGTGATTAATATATAATGTAAATTTGTAATGTTTTGTAATTTTACGCACTTCCTACGCCTTCCTTGCACGTAACTATCTACTAACAAATAGTATTTTTAAGATTCTGTTGCGTGCGTGCTTTGCATAAAACAGAAACATATTCTTCTTATTTCAAAGAAGGGTTAGTATGCCGTTAATGATACGATGCTTTCCATTCGTCTTCCATTGCTACTTCTTTTATCTTCTTGTATAATATAATAAGCAAAAACTATAAAATTTATTCGACTTTTGTAATTTATCTATAATCCTTGAGTAACCCTTTCTTCTGTCCACTGCTGTATACAAAAAATATCTAAAATAAAATTTCTTTCAGATAATGAAAACTGCGTACTCATGCTTCACACTGGTCCGGTTCTTTCTGGATCGCCAAGAACATTGACCTTTGAAGTCTGTATGAATTATAATTATATCCATAAAACAAGTGGGCAATAATAGTATCCCAGGTAACGCAGTTGGGAAAATAACAACAGTGTTTTATTGTCAGCTCAATAAAGTTCAAAATAAAAGAGTATCTAATTTTACTTCTGCTCTGGTTTGCGAGCGACTGTCAAGTGGTTATGAATATTAATCTTCTGCGTGTTTTTATATGCTACAATTAGTCATCAAATTAGCTTCATCTCATTTAATGTGGTTTTAGACAAAATGAAACGAAATATTTAGAAACAGAAAAGTGAATTATTGCATCTGAAATGTTATAAATTGAGTGTACAAACTACGTTTTTTATTAAAAATACCAAAGATTACGTGCGGCGCCTAAATCTTTCTGTTGAACTTTTATAAAACCGGTAATATCTCCAACGTTGACATTTATTGAAAAACTTTCCAAGAAGTTTCTTGCGGCGCTTCTTTTTAACGTTATGGGCTCCTGACGCACGTAGTTCTCAAGTTTACAGCTTGTGCTTATGGCATATTTATGAAGATTCAAGAATACTCATATTTCAAATCCTTTATAAAGTTATTTTATATTGCTCTTGCAGCGAATATTTCATACAATTTGCCGCACTATTAATATTTTTCAAGTTTCAATAATATTGATGGAACATTCTTCGTTGCTTCGGTCTCAGAAAATATTTACTCTCAATAAATTGAAGACTGTATCGCACAGATACATTACTGCCGTACGGTCTACATCACAAACGAACAGGTTTTAAATTTGTTTTATTTTTGTGAAAAATCCGTGTCCTTCAGTTTGTTTGCTATGTCACTGAGCCTCTTGATGTGTGTGAGTTAAGTTTGTTGCCCTACCCCTTAATTCCTAATAATATTAAGATATTATTACACGAACAGGGTCCCTAACCAAAATACAAACGCTACTACCGTTTTTCTATTCTATTCTATCACTCAAAATATATGATTTTTCATAACTACTATTAAGTTATAAAAAATCATTGTTCACAAGACGTCAAAAATATCTATACATCTTTATACTATCAGGTCCGTGTATACATAATTATATTAGACGTGATGGCTGTATCGATGTCCGTGACTGTACTAAAGCAAATTCAACACTATAGTACAGTATAAAGAGAGAGAAAATGTAGAGAATTATATTTATACTATGACTATTATAGGACAGACAGAAAGACTCGATTACACCCCAATGAATGAACACTGTAAATAAATTCGAATAGTTTGCCCGAATCCCTTTCTTTTGCCAACCGTACACCATCTGTACAAGGAGCATATTTGTACACAATAAGCAAAATATTGCGGCGGACTCCGATATCAGTATTTACATACAGATTGAGGTAACCCGTGGATTTGGAATACTTCCAGTGATTCCTCCGTTTATGCACTTTTACGCTTGGGTAAATTCGATGTGAGTTTCTCAGAGCATTGTAAAATGATATACAATCGGACTAAAACATATATTTGATATGATACCCTTATGCGGACTGTGGGTTAGGAATCTTGGACAAAGATGTAATGGCCGCCGAGTAATAAGAAAGATCGTTTTTGGTAAAGCTGGGCAAACTTTAAATTTTATTTAACAGATTTGTAGACGAAAAAACCGGCCAAGTCAGAGTATACTTAATATTTGAAAATACGAATATTATAATTATAATGTGTGAAGGTCAAATAAAATCAAAATACGGCAGTTATATTATGAAAAAACTGTCTATTACGGTGTTTATGATAAAAAAATGATTTACTTCCCTACAGACAGTAATTTTAGGAAATAATAAGAAATATTGAGATTGCGTTTCGAATATACAATTTAGAAACATAAGATCTCCTTGGATAGGGAAAATTCAAATGAGGCAATCGACGCCCCATGTGTTGCACCCTTTATAAAATGAGGCATTCATAAATTGCAAAAAAATGAGCAGTTTGTACCCCACAATGAGCAGGCAGGGGCGGGAAAGGGTAATGTAATGTTATACCTACTTATTGAAGAAGCTGAAAGAATATATAATAAGGTGTAAATGTTCAAGAGGTAAAACGTTACTTTTTGTTGTTGATGGTTATAACTGAAGTGTTAATCTTGGCTATCGCTGGCGGGTGATTATTCGGCGTTTTAACCGCCGTCATTATTGTCTTCGCATATTATTCAAGATAAACTTTTTAATTGTCTTATGATTTTAAATGGAATTAATACTACCCCCGGGTCCGTTGACTTTGACATCAAAAGTTGCTGGTAATTATCATTGTTTTCGTCAATATATTGAAGACAACAATGACGGCGGTTGAAACGCCCAAATATTCACCCTGGCACACTTGCATCTGACACTATATTTGCGAATCTTGTTTCATAAAATATTTCGATTGCCGCTGGAGGCCATTTGCAACGTCAAAAGGTGGCGGATGTGTAAAACTAAAACAGTTTTTATTTTTGTGTATTTAGGTGTTCAAAGCTCTTTTCTGTTAGTGATGTGTACTTTTAATGACTTTGTGCTGCACAGTGATAGAAGACTTAGACTTATTTCGTGTATCTGGCATCTTACTTCTCGTTTCAAGTGGACTCGCAGTGGTACAGAGGTTAAAACTATCTTGGCCTCTGTCCTACATATCACCGTACAACGTTGCTCCCAATCTTCGTAGAGAAGATTGGATTGTGTTTTATTACTATATTGATTTATACTTATATATACTTGACACTGGCGAAATGACTTCATTGTGGAAACGCCATATTCCCGCGGTAGAAGCTGTTCAAGTCGCCGCGGGGCAAAGAAAAAAATAAATAAATAATAGATTGCTGATAATTATGTAACTGGTAGTACTGTTACTGACTATCTTAAGTTTTTTGCTTTTGATATGGCTACATGGTTTAAATATTAAACTGATCAAGTCCTGCGTTTATATTTTCTTAATAGGGCCGATATTTTAAGTACCCAAAACGTGCGAGCATGACTCGATGCATGTATGTGGAACAAGCGAAAGAGATTAGTCAGGAGGATCAGGATCTTAGCAGGTGGAAGGAGGTGGTCTCTGCCTTCTCCTCTGGGAAACAAGGGTGATTTAATGTATATGTATATGTATGTATGATAGTCACTTTACCATCATCTCCTGCCCAGCACTTTCTTGTCTTGTCACATCATCATATCTGCCCTAGGGCAAATCCTAGGACGACTGCTAGACTGACTTGTTATATTTAGTTGAATATAAACAGTTTAAATTAGAAGTTAGTTTTGCTGTACGACATCCCAATATTCTGGCGTAAGTATACTTTATTAAGCCACGAAATGAAGGCACTTTCAGAATGAGTCTACTACGTTATTGGTTAACGAACTTAACAGCAAGCGGCGGGCTTAAGAAAGTACGTGTTTTACGGTTGTGTATTTCGTCATCCTTGTTCGTTCGTCACTTATTTCAATGCAGCAGCCCAAATTGACACGCCGTTTCAGTTACAGTAGTCCAGTAATAATGGTCGGCGAGAAAAAGTGTTACTTTTTGCAATTTTCAGCTCACAGAAATCTAGGTAACTAAAATAAATTAAAATTTACATCTGCGAAAATATACTTTCAAGAATTAACCTAAAACTAACACAAAGGATAAGTGAGAGGGCTTATACAGTATTTTATACAAGCAAAGGCTGCTCACGACGTGTGCTCGAGTCCTTTGTGTAGGCGCCAAAAGGACTTTCATGTTAAACCACACAAAACAGTGTTTCGCAAAAACCCGCATGAAAGCAAACAACACTAAAGGACTCTACAGAAAGGCGATTTGATAGCGAAAATCCAATTAGGTGTCCGCTTTAACCGCATAAAGTTTTAATTTAAAAATCCTATTTGAATTTACAGGCGCCTGTAAAAATGGTGCGAGCAATCTACCGCGCTTGTTTGCTATTTTGCTATTTTTGCGGCAGGCGTTATCGCCCGTACAGTTGCCAATGTTGCGATTTCAAATTATTTTTTGTTTTTTGCTTTCACGATGTTTATCTTTAGTTTGTTGTTTCAGATTTATGATTGTTTAAGTGGGAATATGCAGTTTTATTAGGTTGTTTTGTTTGTGTTCGATTGGTTGGGTATCGAACGCCGCTATTTGTTCAGTTATTGTTCAAATCATAATGGCCTTTTATTTACGACGAACTTCTGTTGGAATTGTAAACACAATCGTGTTACACTCAGGAGCAAAAATACCGGGTCAGAGTGCGTTTTTCATACAAACGAGACTATTTCGAAACCTTGGTTCCTCGCCAGGGGTTGTTTTGAGTGAGGTTTAATGGTAGATACTGCGAGATTCAATAATAGAGGAGGTCAAAAGTTCTTAAGATACCTAACTGATCGCACAACTAGTTAACACAACAGCGGGATTATTTGGGTCAGCACTTGGATTTCCTTACATTTTATTGCCATTTTAGATGTTTTTCTGAACATGCACTATTCCGGTGTTAACCGCAGATTCATTCAGTTGGGTATTCTAGGCACTCTGGAAGTCCTGTATCGATGCTCGGGGTATTCATCATCAGATTTCGCTAAAAGCATTCCCTGGCGAGGAACTAAGGCTTCGAAATGGCTCTTTATTTTTGCTCCTGAGTGTAGTTTAAAAAGTAGGTAATATAAAGTTTTATAAACCATGTTATAAAGTGTTCTAAAGATGCCATAACACTTTTAAATGCCTTTTATTTTAGCTTTTGTGAATTGGTACTTGGTAGTCCATGGTCAAAAATTGGACTGTCTTCTCTTAAGCAAAATACGAAACTATCGTGTCAAATGTAAAGTTATTTACTCACATTACTCACTTTGTAGCTAGTGTCTAATTAGTCTTGTTTAAGTGGTAATCAAATTGATTCCGCCCACTTGAACCTGAGTCCTCCCTGAACTACACAATGTCTGTATCGCTAATGTACCGAGATGTAAGCAAACAATAATACACTCCGCGTGTATAATGGCGATTCTATTATGATTCGTGACCCCTATAGGTCGACTCAGACTCTCCATGCGTTATCGGATAACATGCCCGAATTTCTGTTTCTGTCTTAGTCAGCTTATCGGTAGGTACTAAAGTTAACTGAAAGAGCAAGGTAAATACGAACTTCTTTTATATAATATACCTAAAGATACGATATCGTATGAATATTTACTACTCGGGCTTTTGAAATGTTGTCGTATTGTCACCGCTATGGTAGCTTTTATTTACACATACGATATCATGTCAAAAACAATGTGGTTTTAACAAGTAGAATAGAACGCCCTTATATTATGTTCTTTTTCCCGCTTGCAAAATGCTATCCAAAGTATAATGCATTTTAAATGCACTTAGCTACCAAGATGGTAATACAATTACACCTCAAAAGCTCAAAATATGGTTTCGCGCTCTGGTTGTTTTGTGGTTAGAATAGCTTGTGTGGACAGGTCTTAAGTAATAATAGTTGGTTAATTATATTAATATAGAGCCTGTCACTTAAGAGCATGACAAATATCTGTAGGTAGCTTGATGGCACTTGTAAACAAATTAACATGATTTCAGAGTAATATAAGTAGATGCACTTAGAAGGAAGAGCATAATAAATACAGAGATGTATATATTGATAAAGAGATAGATATAAGTGATACAGAATAAGGAATATAATTTGAAGGAGAGGTCGCTTAAAAGTAGGCTTTTAAATAAAATACTGCAGAAGAAGAAAAATAAGTATGAAGTTTCGAGAGATACTTAAAAGCAAAAGACAAAAATACAGTCAACGGAATAAGGCAGGATTCCCTCTAACTTCTATCAGTAAATCGTCTTACAAAGAAAGAACATCCCTGAGTTGGAACCATTTTGTGACAACAGGTATTTAGTTTAGATGTCAGTATTTTGTTGAGTTTTGTTTGTCACGAATACATGTTTTTTTTTTTTTTTTTAATGAATATAGTAAATACAGACCAACGATTAAACTGACACAGGAAACACATGACAGCGACGCTACGGTCTACGTAAAAGTGTCACTCCGAGTACTTTATAGTTTTTTAAATATTTTTCATACACACAGTCACCAGGCTATTAAGCTTAGTCCATAAATCGTGCTCAAAAATATTTGACATGGGTCTAGTGACAGACACGTGTCAGATATTATTATTGTATAAAATATAATTGTTGGTGATTTTGTTGCCTTGGTAGTGACCCTGTCTACAAATATAGCTGTCCCGGGTTCAATTCTCGGTATACGCAAATATTTGTATGATAAGCGCGAGTATTTGTTGTATTTATTTTTAATATAAGTATTTACATCTCGTTGTCTAGTACCCACAGTACAAGGCCTGAGCTTAGTTTGCGACTAGACCAAATGGCAAGAGATGGTCCCCTGATATTTATTTATTTAATAGCTTATGCCCGCGTCTTCGTGCGCATAGACTACGATAACCGATATTTCCTCGGGAACTTAAAAAAAATCCGGGATGAAAAAAATCCTGTGTTAACCCAGGGTAAAAGCCATCCATGTCCATTCCAAATTCCATTTCCGTCCGTTGCAGAGTGAAGGAGTGACAAACTAACACACACACTCACGCACTTTCGCATTGATAATATAAGTAGGATTTATCTTCTTTGTAGAACCGTTGTCGTCAGTAATTTGTCCATATTTTTAAAAACAAGTTACATTTTCGCAATCAGCGACTCAAGTCGCATGACTAAGTAAGTCTTCAATCAATTCCTCAGGCGGGTATTTCAAAAAGCACACGAACAATTATAAAATACCTGATCTAAAAGCTTGAGATTAATATTAATATTCTACAGAACGCGTTTGTACAACTATTCCAATTCCCCCGAACCAATCTGAAATGTAACCCAATTCGATTGGGAAACTTTTCTCCCTTAAACTTTGCTTGAACAAAACAAGTACGATGAGGTAGAGTCAAGTCATTCCATCAGTGGGAGTGACAGAGTCGACTGTGCACACTCCATTACCTGTCCCACAACTTGGGTTAGCTTTTTGAATAATACATTTTTTTCAACAGCTGCTTATTTTGCATTCGTCAATAATTCATTTATGGAGATCGCGCGGGCGCCGATGTGCGAACGGCTGGAGTGCCTTTATGACCCATGTTTTTGTGTTGCTTAATTTGCAGAAGATATCCTTTTTTTCCTGCTTAGCGAATTTGACTAAGGACGTTTTGCATGAGATACGCGTAGGAGATTAGTATAATGGGTATAAATATCAAAAATATATTTATTCATAAATTCAGTCATTAACATAATTAATGATCTGGCCACGTTATGCTAGCCGCTTTGTATAAGCTGCACAGCCTAGCATGGCGGTCTAGCCTTAATACATTTAAAACACATTTGGGACGTTTGAACCACTTATTAATTTCGAGGTTGAAAATCACGGTCCTGGGGGTTATTATAACAGCAATGCTGTTCTGTTTGCGCTGAGAGAAAGTAATAGAGCTATATAGCTGCTATAGCTCTATCCTTTACGCTCACCGTTAAAGGAACTGCATAGGTACGTCAAAATAACCCCTCTGGTCTATATATTTAAGACTTTTGTATTATAATTTATTTACCCTAAGGTTAAGCGGGGCTATTACGTCAGCGGGGCAATTACTTCTAGTGGTTTGACCTCCCGTTCTAAAGTTCGTATTGAAGAGAGCGAAGGGAGTGATTGAAGCAGAAATCGTGTAACTTTTCGATACAAACTTTAAAACGGGAGATAAAGCCACTCAACGTAATTGCCCCATTGACGTAATAGCCCCGCTTGATTGATTTACGAATCCAAAAAATCACTTTTTAACTTAGTTCTTCAAACCACCTACACAAACCAACGTCTGATTATTCGACAAAAATATTTCGGTAGGTCTCTATTGGAACTTACTCCCCATGTTACTCGGAAAAACTTTAGCAAAACTTTGTTACGTGAGAAAAAATCCAGAATTTTAGCACTAGCACTGTGCCACTTTAAGATAACAGTGTTAAATTTAACGCGCCACCCACAAATATGAGTATTACATTATAAAACACTTAAATTTTTGATCGTATAAATTTGAAATACGTAATGTAATTTTCAAGGATGTCACTTTATTCAAATCTTCTGGTGTTTAAAGTATCATTGTGAAAAAGTCTTTATATTCGTATATATTATTTTAATTTTAGTACATCACTTAGCATAGTACAGGTGTAGTGCATAATTGCTTTCCTTCGTATTTTCACGGAAACGTACGAACGTGTCATGCTACTTCAGTTAACCTCAGTACTTTTTGTACTGTGACCGACTGAAATAGCAAGACGCGTTCGTACATTTCCGTGAAAATACGAAGGAAAACCATTATGCACTACATCTGTATATCATTTACGTATAGGTAACGGCATTCGTTTGACAATAAATTACCAACAGAACTGATATACCAATATACATGGATCCCAATAACAAATTTCAACTAAATATCTCAATAAATATAAATAAATAAATAATAAATATTAGGGGACAATCTCACAGAAATGGAACTACACTCAGGAGCAAAAAAAACGGGTCAGAGTGCGTTTTTCATACTAAAAAGGCTATTTCGAGGCCTTGGTTCCTCGCCAGGGAATGCTTTTAGTGAATTCTGATGATGAATACCGCGAGCATCGATACAGGACTTCCAGAGTGCCTAGGATACCCAACTGAATGAATCTGCGGTTAACGCCGGCATTGTGCATGTTCAGAAAAACGTCTAAAATGGCAATAAAATGTAATGAAATCCAAATGCTGATCCAAACTGTCCGGCTGTGGTGTTAACTGATTGTGCGATCAGTTATGTATCTTAAGAACTCTATTGAACCTCGGAGTACCCACCATTAAACCTCACTCGAAACAACCCCTGGCAAGGAACCAAGGCTTCGAAATAGTCTCGTTTGTATGAAAAACGCACTCTGACCTGGTATTTTTGCTCCTGAGTGTAGTCCCAAACTAAGTTCATGCCTTGAACTATTGGTACATAGGCAACGACAAACATGCTTATATAGAGAAAGAAATACTTATATACCTACATAGAAAACACCTAAGACTCAGAAAAAACTCACTACACCAATATTTAGCCTTAACGGGGAATCGAAACGGGACCGCAAGCTTCGTAGTCAGGGTCACTACCAACTAGGCTAACTAGGTACGTCGTCTATATAAAACCATGTGCACGCTTCACTGCGTGTTTGGCTTTTAGTAAAATAGAAAAATAATGCCAACTGCGCCTCTATTCTGGGTGGTAAAATCCAAATCGCATTTATACTATAAACATAATTATTATTGTTAACTCGGCCGTCATATTTACTATTAATTAAGTAAGAGCTATCAATACGTTGACAATACGATAGCAGGTCAAGAACGATATGACTTTTACCGTGATGAATAGAGGGCCCGCATAGTTGTCAATGACTATGCCTTCTAAACCTATACCTTGTTCACGTTAAAGAGTTAGTACCAGAAAACTTAAAATGCACGTGATTGGCCAGCGATAAGGGCACCGCTTGCGCACATAATGGGTTTACATGTCGGCCCAAATCAGTCTACATCTGTTTCTTTTAGGGTGCGGACGCGTTATAGAGCTCTTTTAAAAAAATGTTGATTTCACTTTTTACCTTTTCTCGTTTATTGGACTGTTTCCCGTTTAGCCTGGCATGCCAAATCAACTTACGAACCAAAATCATAACAAATAATAGATAAACAAATATTCCGAGCCAGGCATGCAAGCCGACCCCGCCAGTGAGGTGCGATTGTTCACGCCCACTGATAATTTCTTGTCCCTTTCATTTGCATACAAAACATTTGCAGACAAGGTATAAATATACACAAACACGCAACTCCGAGTGAAATGCCATCATAAATACTCGACATAACCCAAAAACACTATTGCATCTCACAATGTTTTGGTTACATAAAGGTTCACGGTGATATTTTGCATTCGGTATGTTTAAATTCACATAAATTGTAACATCATATTGGATTTCAAAAGTATCCGCGAGTTTCGCTCAAATATTGAAGAGCAGAATTTTAAAATGTCTTTCCATATCAGAATGCTCTGGTAAATGCTGAAACCGATGATACTTCGGCTTGGAATACATGCTGAACTCACGTATTTCTCTCTTCATAAATATTTATATCGAATTTAGTACACGTGTTCGTAAATAACGCTGCATCTTTGAATATATCAATATATTTTATTTACGTTTGCAATTTAACCGCATTGAATCCGATAGAAGGATTTATGGATCTGATAGTAGACGAAATTTTCAAGCATTGTATTCTTAAATGGATGTTTATTGGAGTATAGTCTGATTTGTAAGTGGTCACGTACAGGATTCAATAAATCAAACTGAAGTAGCCATGTAAAATCAATTAAATGTAAAAAAAATGAAACAACTTGAATTTATTGAAGTTCTGATTATATTCCATGGAATGATCCCATCCCAGATATTCAAATACAAAAATGATGACTGATGATGATTTGAGATTTAATCTACCCATGAAAAATAGTAATTAAAATCTGTTGACAATTTATTGGCGGCGAAATCGAGTAAAACAATTTAAAAAAAACAGGCGGTTTGAGAACCTCCTCGTTTTTTCAAGTCAGTTCTTTAGAGAACACCAGCTCAAAAAACTTATATGGGTGATAAATATGACGCAACCGACTTGTGACTATTTATAGTGATTCAGAATACCTAGCTTAGTCTAAGATTCTAGAGAACTGCAATTTTGAGATTACGACGTGTATCTTCACCATAATACATGATCGCGGGACCGCGGTGGATGCGAAAAGCACAAGACCGGTCTGAGTGGAAAGCCTTGGGGGAGGCCTATGTCCAGCAGTGGACGTCTTTCGGCTGACATGATGATGATGATGATCTTCACCATCATGCGCTGAATAAATCCACGCAGCTCTGCCAAAGTTTAGAGCTCTTGGCTTGGTGGGATGGTCACTTCTGCGGCTGATGGCGTCTGTTACCTTCTTTGGTCCATTGAGTCCAGTCGACCACATCCCGGGGTGCTCTTTCAATGTCGGTTCCAACTCGGAGCTGCTCTTTCAATGCTGGTGAGGGTCCTGGTCAAAAGCGCAAGCAAATTCTGCAGCTCTCGCCATCAACGACGAGGAGGGAAAATCGCTGGGTTAGTGGGTATTCTGGCTGCTCTTGGTTGGTAAGTCCTACATAAACCCTCGGGCCTAGATAGTATGCATATAATCATATACCCAGAGTTTTTTTTTTGTGAAATGCTCACTCGAAAAAGCGAAACAATTTGTAAAGAAAAAACATTAGCGATGCACAGTAGCCTAAACGTTCATTTAAAGTTAATTTTGCCTTAGTTGTATGTATTCATTCTCTACCGACAGAACGTACCCTAATGGGACATTAGGTCTAATCTGTGCAACAGGGTAAGAGCTGGTAATTATGAGGCTTATTCATCCTATTGTTGCCTTAAATCTCGACCTAGATTAGTAGATAACTCGTCTAGACTCCGCCAGACATTCCAGGCACGTTTAGCTATTTTTAAAACACAATCGTCCGTACACGTCTCAGAATAATCGGGAATGTTTTCTGAGCTGTTATTGTGCTTCTGAAGCTTAAATGGGATGTTGGAATAATGTTTTTAGCAGCATTTGTTTAACTTGTATTGTTCAAGCGTATTACAGAGTTCTAAATTTATAATAGTCGTTTCCAAGTTTCACATCATAATTATATTTAATAGTTATGTGCGGTCTTTTATTGTTTATTATTGTTATAAATTGGTTTTGATGCTACCTGTAAACTGTTGACTACTTAATACTTTAAAGTTTTCCACGGTTGATTTTATTTTATTAGAAAAAGAAGTGTAGGGCTTGCGACTAGGAGAAGTAACGACGTTATAGCAAGGTATTTTACACTTTTTTTTATGGCGTAGGGAAGGCTAACGAGCACACATGACACCTGATGGAAAGTGGAAACTGTGTTCCATAGACATTCGCATTCACAAAACTGCAAATGCGTTGCCAACCCTGAGGACTAAGATGGAATGCCTCTATGCTGGTCATTACACCAGCTGTATTATCCCCAAACCGGAACACAACAATGCGAACACTGCTGTTTGGCGGTAGGTTAATGGATAAGATGGTGGTAGCGATCCGGACGGACCCTGCACAAGATCCTACCACCCGCGAACTATACAGAGCCGTCCGTGAGTATGTTGCACATATCGTTCACGTACAACAATCGGCCCAATGATTGACTCCTGAGCCGTAACCTGAGTAACGTAAGGACGGCCAAGACACATTTTAAAAAAATACATCAGCACCAGAATCATCATCTAATGTATTCGAAAATAAGAAAGTATTTATTAAAACAGGTTTAAAAATCTACCGTTCAAATAACAAGTCTTATTAAAAGCCTTGAAAACTTTTGTTCGAATCTTTGATTACTCGAAGAACGAGTCATTGTTCGAAAAAACTTGAAGCTACAAGACCCTTTATTTTTGCTCCTGATGGTATTTTCAGCATTGGGCCAATTCCTTACAAAAGGATGTCTCCAGTTTCTTGATTTAATCCTTAGGATATTTCTTGTTATGTTTATATTTGGTAGTGCCCTTTATTTTTTAACTACGAATACTTAAGAAGGATGTGCGATTATGTCGAGTATTTTATTGTATTCCGATGAGTGATAATTAACAATGCAACTAGTAGAATATAGACATTGCGAAATTTCTACGGACCACAGTGCCCTGTAAGCTCATTTCCTTCTTCATGTCATAGAATTAGCATTTTTTTTCGTACTTGCTTGTACAGGAATGTGTGGATAGTTATTTAGCTATTTCTAATTTTCCTGTAGATTTAACATCACCCCGAGTCCTGGAGCACTCAAAGATGGTACACTAATAGTTTCCACCCAACTTAATAACTTAGTGATTTCTTAGTACAATGGCCCATAAAAGTGAAAGGAGTTGCTTTTATTCTTTTTTTTAAATAATATTGAAAGAGTGTGTATCTTAAACGTTGCAAAACTCATGAAGAGTAGGTATATTTAATACTCCTCGATTTACTGTAACTGTCTTTGTGAAACATCCGTTTTTCAGTTTTGCACCAGATGATTCAGATTGGTGACGCATTGGCCTAGTTGGCAATGATCCTGCCCACGAAGCTAGCGGTCCTTCGGTCAAATTCCGGTAAGGGCAGATATTTGTGTGATGAGCACGAATATTTGTTTTTGAGCCATGGATGTTTTCTATATAATTAACCTTATAAGCTTATAAGTATTTATATCGTTGTCTAGTACCCATAGTACAAGCCTAGAGCTTAGTTTGGGACTAGGTCAATTGGTGTGACATTGTCCCCTGTTTATTTATTATTTATTCAAATAGTTTTTGACATGTTTTATTGTCAACGTTACGAAAGCTCTTAATTACTTGAAAACGACACGATAACATGTCAAAAGCAATATTGCTTTTATCGAGTAGTATGGTTTTATTGAGTAGAATGAAGCCCCTGATTTTGCTATCGAAACTATTTGCAATATTATCTAGAATTATAATATATTCCTTTAGTTTTGATGAACGTTACATTTTTGTCTGAAAAGACAGACCATATTAAAGATAAAGTAGCGACAGTTCACACTTAAAAAAACAATGGTCGCTCTCAGCCGACTAGAATTTGCCGGTCCAGTCGGCTTTGATTCGCGCCATTCATTCCGTTCTTCGCTCGATTACGTTCCCTTTATTGCAATTCTGACGGCAATTTTACAATTTCGCCCAAATAACTTTTGTGCGCGACTATCTTTTGTGAGAAAGTGCGGTGCTTTGTCAATACATGGGTACGAAATGTTTCTTTGCACTTTTATTTCGTTAGCTGTAGGCAACATGTTAGATTAGCTCTTGTCTGGGAGCTCATTTATTTTTTCGGAATGGAGGCTATTTTATTGCCTTTCTGAGGGCTTAAGCTATCGCTTTAATAAAGTTCATAAAACGGTTCAGTGGTTAAAGTGTAATAAAAAGACATACAAACTGTTTTTTCATCGTTTTGGCAAGCGCAGCGCCGTTCTCGATAAAAGGCTGCCCATAGCGTATCTTGTCTTATCTTAGAAATGGGTTCTTTCGAATACACTTCGACCATATAGGATCTTTGGTGAAATTACCCCCTTACACACTCAGCTGTTCGAATGTGCAGGTTTCCTCACGATGTTTTAAAAAGTCATTGGTAATGGTGACCGCGGGGGCTGCTCATAGCTACTCGTACAACAATTCAACAATGCTTTTATTGCAAATAGCAATATAAAATATATTGTAGCTAAAAGATAGATAATAAATTAAATTAATAAAAACAAAACTTTCCACTAATAGAGTTCTAAGAAAATCTCTATTCCAGCATTACCGACTAACTTAAGTGTGAGAAAAGAAAGAAACTCACTGCATGAACTATCAAAATTCAAACGAATCGGCATACAGCGCTCTGAATATCAACTAGAGAAGCCTGCGCCGCACTACACAGTGTTAAAACAGCAAAAATATTCTACGCGACCACAGACTATTAGGTAGTTACAGCACTGAGGCTTGTATATTTTATCTTTTTTTCCAATGGCTTGTATTGTTGAAACGGTTTTTTGACATTTCTATGTAATTTAAAATAATATTTGGTACCTAATTCGAATCGTACCTTCAAGTGTTCCCATAAATAAAGCCAATCTAACACTGACTGCATTTTTGTAAAATAAAGAGCCGTGCCGGATAAATAAAACGTGCTACTTTCGTGGCCTCTGATGCTGACAATGACGTCATATTTCGTCGGGATTGGACACAAATGAATAATTCATTAATGTCTACGTCCGAACTGTTTTGACAGTGTTCACTGTGAACCGTCACGCTTCCCAGATCTGAAAGCTTTGGGTCAATTTAAAGTTCGTCGGCTTGGATAAGGCGCGTCCGGCCGCGCCACTCGCGCCGAGATATATAAAAAGCTAAGGAAGGTCTAAAAGCTATGGCCCTAAAGGCGACAGGGAATAGTAACGTAAGGTTGCGGTTTAATACAAGATCAATTATTGGAGGTTATATATTTTTATTAACTTTCTGATCAAAAAAGGGAGATTATATTATACTAGCCACCCGCCCTCGCTTCGCTTCGGTTTATGTGAGTTTTCTGTAACACCCGTACAATATCCAGAACTTATTATACATAAAAACCTTCCTCTTGAATCACTCTATCAATTAAAAAAAACCGCATCAAAATCCGTTGCGTAGTTTTAAAGATTTAAGCATTAAAGGGACATAGGGACAGGGAAAGCGACTTTGTTTTATACTATGTAATGAAGTTTGACGTCTATATGTGTTTTTCTATCTGTGGCTTGTTAGCTTGCAAAAGGATTTCAAGGACCAACTGAAACATAGTTAATCGGGGAAAATATTTAAAAATTAACTTTCGAACGCTTCCCCCAAGCACTAGTAGGTATATCGTAATGAATCAAGAATGAATCTATGTTTTAGTGCTGAAAGTCACCGATCGTATTTGGATGGAACTCTTTGTTGCCAGATAAGCCCATACACAATAATTTACGAGCGGATGTTACGGCCGCAGTAAAGGGACATAATAAATTGAATAATAAAAAATGGTTTATGTAATATTTGCCCTCAGACCTGTGGTTTTATTCTTAGACAGCAAAGGCGAGTTCACTCGATCGAACTGTTTTAACATGATCTTTTTACGCTGTCATCTTTTGGTTGTCAAGGTCACACATGGTTTAGTTCTTTATTGCACAGGAAGTACAAATGGCAGACCCTAATGCCGAGTAACCTTCTCTACCAATCGACCAAATGTACAAGAAGATATTACATTATTACGTGAGTAAGTTCATACTCTTCTGTTCTTTATGTCCTATGCTAAACGGCAGGACGGATTTAAATGGTATAGGTCTTTAACCTAAGACTTTTTATATGCTATGTTTTTAGGGTTCCGTAGTCAAACAAGGAACCCTTATAGTTTCGCCATAGTGTGGGGTCTCATTGGATACGTCTTTCAAAAAAATTGCGGGTTTTCAAATGATTTTTCGATTAAGGGATCCGTTTATGAAATATTAAGCTTTAAAGCGCATTTTTTGTTAAAATCGAATGTCCCCTCTCCCTCCCCCCTACAGTTAAAACTAAAAATACTAAAAGATAGAAAATTAGTAATTAATTGTTGTTTTTATGTTCGTAGTACTTAGCGGCTGCGGAGCCTTACACTTAGCATGGTCCGACATGCTCTTGCCTGCCTTTTTCTATTAACGTTCATAGCTAACGTTTGTTTCATGACAGACTGATTATCACGCCGTGCGCAACCATCAAAGATAATCATCATCAAGCTATTCTAGCATGTGCAAGGGTCAAATGAAGCTATTTCGAAGGATCGAACTCGCCTGTAAAAGAAAATAATACCACAGTCCTCCTATTGGGAAATGTGTCGTAAATGCCAAGATTGCCTCGACTGAAATAAAATTAGGTAAGTTCCTGATTTAACGAATAGTAGGGTTTATAGCAGGACCTTTTTGAAGGCTGCGATGTCGATAACATAAAATGTTTTAGGAGGAAATACCTTAAAATACCGAATATCTCATGCCAAATTTTATTACTTTCGGATTAAATTTTATTTCAGTTTTATATTTAGGTAGTGTTAGAACTGTGAACAAGAAGAAAAAAAAGTTAGTGCAGCGAATTGGTTTTTACATAAATAATTATACTACATTAATTTAAAGTATAGTCGGTGTCCATTGACATCGGCACCTTTAATAAATCACAAACTTGTAACAATAAAGTGAGTTCTTTTCAAACATTCATACACTTGATCACTTTATTTGAATTTAAAGTTAAATATTTATTAATTATAAACTATACGCGGTTAAAAAAAAACACACTCAATAAAAACTTGGAGTTATGTGTCAAACAGTACAGATGTAGTGCATAATTGTTTTCCTTCGTATTTTCACGGAAACGTACGAACGTGTCTAGCTATTTCAGTCGGTCACAGTACAAAAAGTACTGAGGGTGACTGAAGTAGCATGACACGATCGTAAGTTTCCGTGAAAATACGAAGGAAGACAATTCTGCACTAGATCTGTACCAATATATTAAACCGTCCAATATATGCCTTTGTATTTTCTTCGTTGTGGCGTTCTTCTCTACAGTGTTGCTGTTGTCTGAATCACCGATAGATTTACTCCATATAGCCGTTGTTTAAAGGAGCCCTGTCACCTGGCCCTGGCGCTGGCTGTTTCTATACCGATAACGTGCATCTTGTGGCAAGATGATATCGGCAAACGTTATCGCTATAGAAAATATATAGAAGTAAGGTAAGCTGCCCGGCGGTCGCGTTAAGCTCCTATATGAATTCTAAACTTCAGACTGTTTTTGAAAAGCTTTTCTAAGAAGCCTGATAATGAATTAATTATAAAAAGTGTATTTTTAAATCCTTCCTATTTATAAAGACATGTTTCTCTAATTTGAATCAATTATTAACCTATAACATTCTTAGCAGCAGTTCTACTAATAGACATAAATTATTTCAAATAACTAGTTGAAAAATTAGTCAAATCATTCAGGAGTTTTGCAAATATAAATTGAAATTTAGGTTTTAATTGTAGATTATCTGTTAAAAAATCACAAGTTTATTCAATAATGACGTATTTATAAAGCCTGAATAGAAACAAAAGCTTAAAACAAATGAAGGCTCAACGATAGTCATGGCAGTTTTTCGTTTACTGATGTATTAATGCAATCGTATTGCATTAACAACAACGATAACTATTTACTACCAAAAAAAATATACACACGTATACATATACAATGAAATAAATTCCTAAAGCATAATAACTAATAACATCATGATAAAATAAAACAACCAACTAAATTTCTTACGTGCATCAATTCCAAGTTTAAATTCCCGGAAATTCCAACCGGGATCGGTTCCAGCCCGTGGTTGGATTACCTGCCGATAAAGTCGAAACGCTCGCTTACAGGATTTAAGGAGGCAGCTCAGTCCGCCATTGTATATTTTCCAATAACGCTCGCTACAAGCTACTGAGCTAAAACAGGGACACGCGGGAATTGGTCGCCGCTGCGACGCGATCTAAATAGTGGATGACGGGAAAACAGTGTTTTGTCCAAAAATAAAATAGCCGTCGTTAAAATACAGTCGAAACAAACTTGCAAACGAAATCAAAACAATCAATACAGGTGTAAGTGTAACGGATTGTTTGACAAACGAGAACTGTCAACGATCACTTTTCCCCATTTTTATTTTTTTTCATCGGAGACCAAGGCGTAAGAGGGAAATAAGCATAGAAAGTTACGAACGAAGTTTTAAAAAATGATTTGGGAAAAACTATAGAAGATAAAAATAAAAGAATTTTTATTCTCAGAACTATATAATAATTCCTATCGAAATAAAATATAAAATACATCACTTCAAAAAACTATACTCACCCAAATACCAACAAGTCTAAAATCTTGTTATTAATTCTGTAACCGCATTATGCACAAACAGGCTAAGATGTTTACTAGTGTATATTAGTGACAGGTTGCAAGCAATTCACTAAAAATAACACAAGCCTTTATTCCCTTAGTCGCCTCTGACGACTTCACGAATACACTACTGTAGAAATCTATATAAAATTTATGGAATTAGCATATTCATATTCATATTCATATTCATATTCATTTATTTGCATAACCATGGTATTACAAGGTGGTCTTAAAAAATAAAAGTACATACATGGACCCTACTAGGGCATATAAGAAGAACATGTTATTATACTAGCCATAGTAATAAAATAGGATGTCTTACTGTTCACGAATGGATGCTGCGCGCGCACCGTAGCTCGGGTAAGCGAGAAAACGTTTAAACGTGTGCGAGCACCACTTCCCGAGCGGCTTACACGATTTTTAGCAGCGGGCTGCCTCTACACGACTTACAGAACCTTGCAACTTAAACTGTGTAGTTTATCTGACGCGAAAAGTGCACAGCTACAACACAAAACGCTATTAGAGCAAGGTAGGTAGGCTAGACTAGAAAAATCACAGAATAATGTATTTGAGTTTGTCTGCGTTGCTTTTTTGTAGTCGTTTTGCAGAAGGCACTTTCCAACGTACAGTTAAAGTCGCCGTTGGGCTCCATGCGTCACTTACATTCTAATATACTTATTGAAGACTTGTAAAAGTGTGGCGAGCTAACAAAAATAAATGGCATATAATCGATTAAATAGGTAATTCTTTGGGATCCGTACCAAAAAGGTGCCACCAGGATTTTATTAACCTTATCCGTCCGTTTGTCATTCCGTCTGTCTGACCTACCTTTGTAGGAATGAACTTTGTTCAGTCTCAGCACCTTCAACCGACCATTGGACCACGCGACCTACAATCCGCTGACACAACCAACACGTCACTGAGCCATAACCCAGATCTAAATCTGCAACAGCGGCTAATAACACACACAGCACACAGAGCCAAACCTGTGTATGTGTACATAAATGTAAATAATATAAATAGCATGTAAGTGAATAAATAAATCAGATATCAACTGTCCGTTGGCGTTTCACTCCTAACTACCTAGCTTGCCCAGGGCCACTCTCTGGGAGCAACTCCTTCCCCATACTAAACCCTCACTGTGGCCAAGACACCCTTCGCCATCTTTGATCAGTCCTGTGAGTCTGCAGGCTGGCAGTGAGTATCCAACCTGGTGCCTATTTCCTTCCAACCTTCCGCCTGATGCCTTAGGTCGCATGGTATAGGCATCCTGCATTCATACATTTATGTATTGACTATCCATAACTAGGGCTAGGCTCTGTAAGGCTTTAGGGCTGTTAGAGTGTTAGGGTAGGTCATAGTTTCCCCTAGTAATTCGTAAGGTCAGCTGGTTGGCGCAACGTCAACTAGTTGGTTTTACAGACTTGCATTTATCCAAAAAAGTTAGAATGTAACGTTACAAACCAAAAACTTCAAAGTTTAATTTTAATATTAATAATAAAATAATAAATAAATATCAGGGGACAGTGTCACACCAATTGACCTAGTCCCAAACTAAGCTCTAGGCTTGTACTATGGGTACTAGACAACGATATAAATACTTATATAGAGAAATATATACTTAAATACATAGAAAACACCCATGACTCAGGAACAAATATTCGCGCATCACACAAATATCTGCCCTGACCGGGATTTGAACCCAGGACTGCTAGCTTCGGAGGCAGGGTCATTACCAACTAGGCCAGCGCGTCGTCAAAGCCAAGACCAAGGTTAGCCCTAAAGAGGAAATTAACTTCCCCATGACTTCATACGAAGCAATCTACTCCGATTGAGTGTATAAAGCTGTAAAAAGTAATCTAAGAGAAAAACTATTTCATTTATTTGATAAATGCTGTCGCATCATTGGAATCTCGTTTGGCGACGGGCAAAGGAAAGGAAATTATGGTACTAGACGTTGGTATTATTGATATAAAATGTGAAAATTAAACGTTAAAATGAAGTAACGTTCAGCAACGAAGAAAACAGGCTTAGATGTGTCATCATTTGCTAACAAATTTTATATTATCCGATAACGAAATGAGATACTCACTGATGAGTCATCTCAAAAAAGCTAAATAATAGATTTGGGGATTGGTTTTTCTCGGTTTTATTTTTTATCCCAAATTAAAGATAAAGAGACATTTATTCGCGACAAAACAAAACCACATTACAAAGATACAAAAATATCAAGACACAGAAATATTGTTGCGAAACGGTCCCAACTCAGTATTCTCTAGCCGTAAAGCCAGCACTGGTCTTCCGTTGGAACTGCTTGGTGAAAAAACGGAAAGTGACACATTTAACACAAAACAACGCTAAAAGAAAAACATCAAGGATCAAACACAATAATTTGTTCAGATTATCTCGAACGTCTCAAATGACCATTAGTATGAGAACATCAAAATGCGCCAAATTAAAATGTACTTTTGTTATCCAAGTTGAAAGATTAAAAAAAAGAAATGATCAGTTCATGAGAAATGTTTTAATTTGTAATAATCCTACATGAATTCTAATGGAATTTGAACTCGCTGTGTTTCGTCGCTGTAGCCAGTTGTATGGCTTCTCTTGTATAAGGGCCCTCTGAAAAGAAAACAGTTTAATAAATAAAATGGCCTCTTGAACAGATAAATCATTTCGCGTTCATTGGATCTTACTTCATTATGAATATATAGTTAGTATGACATGTGTAAAGTCAACACTATGATCGGTGGGTCTACTAACGCTTTCTATGAGCGTCTCCCCGCAGACCTAAAAAACGAATCTTTGGATGGAATATTTGGTCGCCGACTTAAAGATCTTTTATTGACGCAATTACTTTATTCCGTAAAACAGTATAGTGATACTAGGTTTAATTTGATTTGTTAGTTTTATTCAATATATTGTTTGACATTAGACTGTAGCTAATTAGCTATATTTTTATTTTGTTTCATTTAATTCATAGTTTTAAATTTTGACTGTGTTTATTTATTTTCTTTCATTATTATATTTTATTATTTTTACATTTTGACGATCTTATTGTGAATTCATTATGATTATGTGACATAGAATAATTTAATTTTCAATATGAAATAAATGCCTACCTACCTACCTGCCTAGCTAACGCCCTTACAGGATTTATGTTTGGACTGAATATATTTTTAACATAAAAGATAAAAGAAGATAAAAGTGATGAGTATGAGTAAGAGTATGGGAACGTCTGTTAGTTGTGAGGTGCATTGAAATAGAAGAATTACATTGTAAAAAGTGAATAAATAGAGAGATCTGCCTATAGGCGAATGATATGCCTAAAGACTGAAATCCATTGGGATGAAGTTGTACGTATGCAAGTGACAGGGGAAACTTTGATAGCGCATGCTGTATGATTTAGTTGATCTAAAGGGACTCTGGTGGCGTTGTCGCAGATGGCTATTTTTTACCTAACTGGACCGTACTTTTTTTCCTTTTATATTAAAACGGGAGCTGAAAACCAACTGACGTCCAAGCTGAACTGACTGTGGATAAAATTACTGGACACAACCTTAAAGAGTAAACTAAGTCGTCTCTAGATACCTATCTGAAACCACTGTGTGGAGGGTAATCCGGCGTCAGTCCTAGCGGAGACGATAGCCTCCCGCAGAGCGAAAGGAACTGCAACTGACATGCAGATAGGTGGCTCTCCAATCGCTGGAATCCAAGCAAAATCATGATAACACAAGTGAAAATTCTCTGTTTCTTTCTTTTTTAATAAATAGTAATCGTACATAATGATAAAGTTACTTTTATGAGCAAAATAAATATCAGAATACACTATAATCCCGCCTTATAATAAATTAAAGATAAAACCCACATTTGGCACCAAGAAGACGAGGATTTGAATAGGACTTCTCCCTGAAGTACACGCGGAAGTCCTGCGGGATGTCCCGCGCCTGTGGCACGTGGTAGTTCCAGGTGCGGTCCGTCAGCAAATCCCCGGAGCCAGGATCGTACACCAGCTCCTCGCACGTCCAGTAGCCCAGGCCCATGATGAAAGCACCTTCTACCTAAAAACATAACACATAGGTCTTAAAGCATATCCTAATGAGCTTAGGTTATTTTGTGTCAATAAACTCATAAAGGTGGAATTGCTTACTTGACCAATATCAATCTCAGGACTAATGCTTAGCCCAGCGTCCTCAATCAAGTCGACCCGCACCAGCTCCCACTCGCCGGTCAGAACATCCACCTCTACCTCAGCCAGCGTCACACCGAACACATCCTCTTTTTGCATATCCAACATCGACACAAACCCATGTGTCTGTAAATCTATGCTGGCGGTAAAGGCTGCTTTCACTAGAGTTTCCCATGGAGCAGTAGGCATTATAAGCTTAATAGGTGCTAAACGTAGCAACAATTTTTCGCAACATCTTTGGACTCCTATACCAATATTAATCGATGTTAAACTCCCCCCTGTCACAAAACCGTTAGGAGCTATTATGGTATTATTGGCTTTAATTTGAATTTTTTCGATAGGTATCCCGAGGAAAAAAGCAGCAATTTGTACAGCTTTTGTATTGAGTCCTTGGCCCATGTCGATGCCTCCGTGGGTTATAGCCACAGTGCCATCATCGTGGTACACTGATAGAGTTACGTCGAAGTACTGCGAGGCAAACGGTTGCCACCTTAGAAGAGAAGCCCTTAAGCCACGCTTTTTCCATCGGTTTTCAGCATTATATTTGTCAACGGCTGCTCTTCTTTCGGCATATTGCCCTTCGGTTCTTACTCTATCTACCATTCCTATTAACGGGGATGAGAGAGGATCTAGATTGTGCAGTCTAACTTCGAGCGGGTCTATAGATAGCTCGTATGATATACGCTCCATGATCATTTCTACAGCAGCAATTGCTTCAAGGGTTCCTGCAAATATTTGAAAGCTAAAATATATTTTTAAAGTAATTTCGTCTAACACCAACTGATCTTATCTCAAACTAAATTCTACGTTCGCACTAGACGACGATGAACATACTTATGTATAAAGAAAGGGCTTATCACACAAATATTTAAATTTTACCGCGATTCAAACTCAGGACCAATAATTTTGGATGGTCACTACCGACTTTTGGACGGTCATGAAGTAAAATGTGGTGAAACATTGAAGCTCACCAGGGGCGCGGCACCAAGTGTTGCTGGCAGTGTCCGTGGTAACGCAGTACACTCTGAAGTTCCAGCGCGCCTTGTCGTAGCAGTTATTGTACACGTCTAAAGTAGCAAGAAACAACGGCTCGTTCACTACGTAACCATTATCCATGTAAAGCTTTTCCATGCAATATTGAACTTTTCCCAACTTGTCAACTGCTACCTGATGAGTAAACATTTTAGATGAATTTAACTTAATATAATTAGGAATTCATTTTTCAAAGGATTTAAACGTAAAAAATGGTTTGTGAAACAAAAATTGAGTAAAGAATTTTTGACCTGGACATTACAATTTCTCTATTGTTAAAAGCATACTCTTGAAAATTACACACCATGATCATCTCACCTCATATTCCGTGTTAGCCGGCAGCCGTTTCCCCACAGCTTTACTATGCGGCACGATCGGCAGCAGGATCCGGCAGGGACGGTTCAGCTTCAGCGTCACCAGCGCGCAAGCTACGGCCACCTGCGTGTTGCGAGAGATCTTCTCACCGTACGCTCCCCCCAGCCGTCGGACGTGGATATCGATTCTAAGGGAACGGTTTTTAAGTGAATAGTGGAAACTTAAACAGGACTGAAGGCCGTATTAATAATCGGATACCAGTCCCAACGAGTTTATTACTTCTGTTCTTTGTTATTAAATAAATGCAAACATAAGTTCACATGTATACTCGTTTTAACTCGGAAAACAATGTAACGATATGTAAATTTTCTATTAAGTTTAAAACCAATAAAAAGTAGTCAGCAAGAAAGAGTATTTATGGCACGATTACTTCTTGGCTTGAAATTTGAGCACTTTCATTATTTTACAACAAACTACGTACTTATTTTCTGGAATCTTGAGTGCCCGGGATATCATGACGTGAACGCCATCCATATGCTGAGTAGTCGAATGCACCTCCATACCCTCCTCGGTTGGTTTAGTCACACAAACCAGTGTCTCCATGCAGAAGTGTCGCTGTGCGTATATTGTTTCCTCACCCTTCATAATTTTAAACAAATCCGTTCCTTTACTACTACCATCTTTTTCTCCAACCATTTTAGTTCTTTTAGAATCTTTTTTCGCTTCCTTTATATCGATGACGGGTTTTTTTACATTAGTGTATTTAACTCGCACAAGTTTTGCTGCATATTCCGCAGTGTATCTTGTTTCAGCAACCACTACTCCAATTACTTGGCCATTGTACTTGACTGGGCCGGGGCAGAAAAGTTCTTCTTGTGCAAGGTATATGAGTTCAGAGCCCGTTGTGAAGGAATTGACTCCGGGAATGTCTTTAGCAGAGTAAAAGGCTACAACGCCTGGGTGATGCTGAAATTTTAGTAAGTTTCAGTACCTGCCGGAAAGACGTATAACGTGTGATAACATGAGAATGATTTTTGATGATGAAGCCTACGGAAAACATCACTTACGAGAGCTTCTGAAGCATCTATGTCCACAATGTCTCCAAGTGGCACGCAACTGAGCACAAATGCACCAAAGACTTCTCGCGGTAGGCTTGGCAGGTCCTCTGTGTAAGGAGCTTCGCCAGCACATTGGATCTGTGATACATTTATGTATTTTATAATTGTCACCATATTGTTTAGCTATTGTAAGTATTTCTGCAGGAACCGTTTCTTTGGTATTAAATGGATTGAATCAAATTATTATATTTAAAAAAAACGTTAAGATAACCAACTAACTAAGAAATTGTACCTAAAAACTAAAATGTAAAAAAAAACAGTCCACATGTTACAACATAAAATCATCAACTAAAGCATGAATCTTACCAACGCCTCGACTTTCTCTATCGGCTCGTTCAGCGGGTAGAGCACCGGGTTTGTGCTGAAGACCTGACGTGCTTCGGAGACAGGCCGGGTGCGGCTCAGGACGATACCGCCAGAGGCATAGCGAGGGTTCACGGTGCTGCTTGGACTTAACGACAGCAAGCCCTAGGAAGTTATGTTGAGTATGAGTACATAATAAAACTCGCCGAATTGCTTCTCAAGCCAAAGAACACTAGCACCTAATTCTACATAGACTTTACCCTTACTGTTATCGTATTGTCAATATTATGATAGCTCTCATTTACTTGACAATATTGGCAGCCGATTTAAAAACTATACATGTTAAGACAAAGTACAATTAAGGCTCCTGGCCGGACAAACGGTCTTTTGGGAGCCAACTTGTACAATATTTGTGTAGCATTAGAATATTTATGAGCAAACTTTATAAAGTTGTTGGTTCAGCAAATGCTTCAAATTCAAATTCAAATTCGTTTATTATTGCATGTCATATTACAGGTGATATAGATGGAATTACATGGAAGGTATACATATGACACCCTGCAAGGGCGTAGCAACTTAGGACAGTAGGGCTAGTACCTAATTATTAGAATAAAATATTAACTACGAATATTGCACATATCAATAATTCTTACATATGCTTGTGTAGCTAATGATGTTTTACAATTTAAATATAACTAGCAGAAATAGCTTTGGACGTTTTCTCAACAAATCCTGTTATTTAATTGTATATAACAAGTAGCTTATTATAATATGAGTGGTAATTAAATTATTGAATGTTTATGTTTATCTTGGGCGCTAACAATGGGCCTCATAAGGAAGCTCAAAGTCACTCAGAGGGCTATGGAGAGGGCTATGCTCGGGGTTTCTCTGCGTGATAGAGTCAGAAATGATGATATCCGCAGTAGAACTAAGGTTACCGACATAGCCCGAAGAATAGCTAAACTGAAGTGGCAGTGGGCGGGGCAAATTGCTCGCAGGACTGCCGATGGGGTCAGAAGGTTCTGGAGTGGCGTCCGCGGACCGGAAGACGAGCTGTAGGTAGGCCTCCAACAAGATGGAGTGACGACCTCGTCAGGATCGCGGGACCGCGGTGGATGCGAAAAGCACAAGACCGGTCTGAGTGGAAAGCCTTGGGGGAGGCCTATGTCCAGCAGTGGACGTATTTCAACACGCTTTTGCTCGGTTTTTAGACCGCTAAATCTAACCGTCTGACCGATCGGTGGGCGTTATCCAGACTGGCGAGGAGGCAGCGGACGCAACAAAAATAAGGCTAGATATGGAAGAGGAAACCGCCTTTAACCTGCAGAGGGTGACGGTATTTTTTTTGCCAGACATTAATGGCAGAGGTCTTAAAATAATATAACACTGACATCTGTATGTAGTTTCGGGCTATTATACCTTCCCCAACCTATAAAGTATTGACTATAAAAAGTGATTAATTAAACTTAATAGTATAATTTCACTTACTTTGTAAAACAAATTGATAGCTAAATTTTTCCGATACTCCACCGACGGTTCTGGCGGGCTCTCTACCACAACTAACTCCTGCTCTAAGACCTTGATGGCTGCCTGTAAGGTCTCATTGGTGAACAGTAGTCTACCTTTTAGACATTGTTCAGTCTGCTTAGCATGTACAAATTGAGGAGAAAGGCCGCCATACACTATACGAGCTTCGCAAACTGTACTTTGATCTGAGTTAAATTTGTACAAAAAGCCAGCATTCACCAAGGCGTGCGCATTTTGTGCGCGTGGCATTATCTAAAAAATAGAAGAGAAATAATGATCAATCAGGTATTTGAATATCAGTTACAATGCTAAATCACTTATCGCCAAGAAAGAAGACCCAGAAATTGGCTTCAAAAACTTGTCAAAATAATTTAGAACATGAGCTAGTGAAGGTTTAAAACATCAACAGGACATCACTGATGATACGTCGAATACCTTAAATGAAACAAATTTATAATCATGACTGAGAGGCGGGAGTAGCACGTTGTACAAAATTTTGCCCCTCATGTCCTCGGTGAGAAAGTCTTGAATGGTCACACTTATTTGATTCCCAAAAGAATCCACTGGAATTAAAATATATTTAAGCATGACAAAATGTTCGCTTTTTAGAAAAATAAGCCAAACTAATACGAATAAAAAATTAGAACTTACGAATAGTGATATATGCACCAACAGTCTCAAAAAGAAGAAAGATGTCTGATTGGAAATCATGATGCTGGTGTTTTGTCATTAGATTACCGGCAATGGTTCCAACCTTAATGATAAAAAACACATTTTAAATCATCAATAACTTAAGGGCAGTTAAGGAAACAGAAAACTAAACGTACGAGTACAATCATAAATTAAATTTAAAATGATAAAAGTACATAATGAAAAACTTACATTTCTCACAGGAACGTGAGCGACTAACAGCAGATGCTGCCGTAAATTCTCAAGGTACCAAAAATATTCTTCAGTACTGGCGACATGCTCGAATATGCTCATTGCTTCAGTCAGAGTCACGTTAGCTCCTAGTACCAAGTTTTGATCAAAGTGGTACCCTTTCAGCTCTTCGATGTCACTTACGTCTATAAGAACTCGAGGATACTGGTCAATGGGGTATGTAGCGGCGTAGGTCCAGCTACTGCGATTGTATGGTTGAGAGCCAGAGATTTAGGGGTTGATTGGTATAAATCAAACACGAGGTGTTAGCCAGTGATAGTAGCGAAAAAGTGAATGTAATGACAAAAAGTTTATACAAAAAAAAAGGAAAGAGGGTGAGGGAACAATGAGCCAATTAGCGAACAGTACGACACTCAGTACTCGATATCACGTCATTTGTACGCATTTTTATTGGATGACAATTCCGGGTACGTAGGTGGTTAGTTCAGGATCTACCCGTAGAGGGCGCCTCCTTCGGTGATGGTTTAATAGGCTATGATCCCAAACATGCCCGCGGCCTTGAAAGCGTCAGCTTACAATAATGTCGCCTCGTTACTAGTTGTCCGTGAGAGGACAGATCTTTGAGTATGAGCGTCTTATGATGCCTGACGCAGTCTGGATATCAGCTACTCTTGAAATCCCATCGTTGCCAGGTATGGTCTTCAAGACACGGCCAAGTTGCCATTTAAGTGGCGGCAGATTGCTGTCCTTGATTATGACGAAAGTATCCGGCTTCAACTCAGTGGTATTCTTCCTCCATTTAGTCCTAGTCTGCAGTTCCGAGATGTACTCTTTAGCCCAGCGTGACCAGAAATGCTGCCGGATTTGTTCAATCTTCTGGTAGCGGGAGAGTCGATGGACAGGTGTGTCTTGCAGGTCGCCATCGCAAACAGGAGCGGTGAGAGGGCGGCCGACCAGGAAATGGCCAGGACTGAGTGGCAAGAAGTCCCTCGGGTCCGATGATAGTGGTACCAGTGGCCGAGAATTTAGTACCGCTTCGATCTGCGCGAGTACCGTTGTGTATTCCTCGAAAGTGAGGTGAGCATTGCCTATTACGCGTCGCAAGTGATACTTACACGACTTCACCCCAGCTTCCCACAAGCCACCAAAATGAGGAGAATACGGAGGAATAAAAGAAAATTTAATTGCCTGACTATTTGCATATTCGACAATATCTGAACTGCATGTTGATATAAATTGAGCAAATTCATTTTTTAGACCTAAAAAGTTCCGGCCATTGTCCGAATATATTTCTGTGGGCTTTCCACGTCGCGAAATAAATCTCTTTAGAGCGAGTAAATAAGCACTAGTGGAGAGGTCACTAACAAGTTCCAAGTGTATCGCTTTTGTAGCGAAGCAGATAAATAAACAGATGTAACCCTTTACCATTTTAGCGCCTCTGCCCTTACGGTTTAGAATCAGCACTGGCCCCGCATAATCTACTCCTACTCGCAGAAAAGGGTAGCTCGCAGTTATCCGTTCTTTAGGTAAATTACCCATTAGCGGGGTTAAAGTTTTACCCTTGACGCGTGAACAAGTTACGCAGTGGTGAGTCACCCTTCGAGCCAGACTCCGTCCCGCAAGCGGCCACCACGTCTCGCGCACTCGGTATAGCAGCGCCTGCGGTGCGGCGTGGAGCGATTGAACGTGCTCGTATCTAAACAATAGGACGGTGAAATGATGTCTACTTGATAACAGGATGGGGTGTTTTTTATTATAGTCGAAATCAGGCGCATTTTTAATTCGACCTCCTACTCGAATCAACCGTTGGTTGTCCAAAAATAAATTTAAACTAGAAAGCTTGTCTTTGGTATTGACCGATTTTCCAGTTACGAGCAACTTATAGGTATCTGGAAATGATTCTAGTTGTGACATTCTAGCGAGCGCATTCACGGCATTCCTCAATTCATCGACAGCGAGCTTATCGTCCTTCAACCGATTTTTCTTGTTGCACGTATTGTGAATGAATCGAAGTACGTAAGCAGCAACGCGACTGAGACGATTTAATTGAGAAAATCGCTCGAATGGAAAAGTACTGGTTTCTTGCGTTATTAATAATGATTTAACGGCACTAGGTTTAATTTCCGGTAACTCATTAATTGAAATTTCATTGACATTTGTCGCCGAATGTGACATTAAATTAGCATTAAAACCATGGTCATGCAAAAACCTGGGACCTTCCCACCACAAGTTCGAGTTAGACAACTCATCCAAACCGACACCACGCGAAACTAGGTCGGCAGGGTTGACCTTGCCACTCACATGCCTCCAGGTAAACGTACTGGTCAACTCGTGTATTTCGGCGACTCTGTTTTGTACAAAAGTTTTTAACAAAGAAGGAGCCATGCGCAGCCAGCCAATAACAATCGTGGAGTCGCTCCAAAACATGACGTCATCAACAGTGTGAGTGAGTGAATTACGAACCTTATCATAAAGTCTAGCGCCTAACAACGCGCCGCACAACTCTAAACGGGGTATGCTGACGGGCTTTAGTGGAGCGACTTTACCTTTGGATATGAGTAGTCTAACTACTATTTTGTTATTGCAAATAGTGCGTACATACAAACAAGCGCCATATGCAATCTGGGAAGCGTCCGTGAAAATATGTAACTCTGTGCGGATTGGGTTGCTTTGAAAGACATGTCGCGGCACCTTTATTGAGTTAAGTAAACTTAAGTTATTTATGAATCGGTTCCACGCTTGCACGACGTCTGTAGGTAATGAGTCGTCCCAGTCTAATTTCAATAGCCACAGTTTTTGCAATAAAACTTTACCGATCATAACAGTTGGACTTAATAATCCCAATGGATCATATATTTGCGATACCATGGATAATAATAACCTCTTGGTGATAGACTGGTTATTGTTTTGAAATTGAGTATTAAAATTAAACTCATCTGTGTCGTTACACCAACCCAAGCCTAAGGTTTTACATTGGTTATATTCGCCTAAATTGAGATCTCTAAATGTGGCTTCATTGAAGGAATCGGATGAGTCATCGAGATGGAAATTAAACATCCACTTGCGTAGTGGGAAGCAACCTGACTTTAAAACATCTGCGGTGCTTTTACAAATATTTAATAGCTCGTGCTTATCATCACATGACGTCAAAAGGTCGTCCACATAAAAGTCATCTCTTATAACCCTTTTAACATGAGGATCCGTACAGTCGTCCGCCAACTTTTTCAAGCATCGTACACTGAGAAAAGGAGAACAAGCTTGCCCATATGTGACTGTGTTCAGCTGATAAACTTGAAGCGGCAACGACGGATCGTCTCGCCAAAGGATAAGTTGCAAGTCACGTTGAGTCGGAGACACAAGTACTTGCCTGTACATTTTTTCACAATCTGCGATAGCTGTATATTTGAACTGCCTAAATCGCAACAATATACCTAACAGATCCCCTTGAATGGGAGGCCCTACAAGTTGTATATTGTTCAACGATTTCCCACTACTTGTAACAGCACTGGCGTCAAAGACGACACGAAGTTTTGTAGTCGTACTGTGTTCCCGAAAAACACCGTGATGCGGCATAAAGTAGTGAGACTGCGCGTAAGCACTAATTGGAGACATGTGACCTAAGTCAATGTACTCCCGCATGAAATCAGTATATAACTGTTTATAACTGGAAGGTACGCGCGATAATTTTTTTTCTAAGAATAGAAAACGCCGTTTTGCTTGGGACAGTGATTCACCTAATACGTCGGCCGATTCCTTTAGCGGTATGTTGACAACAAACCTACCATCGTCGTTACGCGTCGTGGTGTTGATGAAAGAATGCTCACATGCTCGCTCGTCATCGGTGTGCGTATCCCGCGCCTTAGGTAACTCGTCTAGCTCCCAAAATTGACGTAACTGCAAATCTATAGACTGAGTGAAGTTACATAGAATGGGCCCACTATTATGCGGATTTTTAATGGGACCCGAAATGATCCAACCGAATTTTGTATTTTGTAGGAATGGACCATTTGGTAAACGCATCTTGCCTTCTATAAGCAAGTCCCAAAATCGATCCGCGCCTATTAAAATATCTATATTTTGTGGACCTAAAAACTTCGAATTCGCCAGCTGTACGTGGTCAGGAATCCTGAACTGCGCGCTTTGTACATGTACCGCTGGCAACGTAGACGTAATTTCTGGTAGTACGAAACACTTAATGCGCGTTGAGTAGGTATTGATGCGCGATTTAATTTCAACATTACAAGTTTGCATTGACTGTGATATTGAATTACCTACTCCTCGTATCTCGTGAGTGGACTGTATTAAAGGAATATTTAACAATTCGCATAGTGAATGCGTAATAAAACAACTTTGACTACCGCTATCGAGTAATGCGCATACCGTGTGATACTTATTATGTTTATCAGATATCTCGACTAACGCAGTAGAAAGAAGTACTGGCTGCACACTTACGCATTGTGCATTTGTATGCAGATTCGTGTAAACACCTCGATCGGACTGGTTTTTACCGTTATTATGTGACGCGGGCGCAGGAAGGGGCAAGCCGCCGCCACTAATCGAATGCAATGATTTAGTCAAACAAGATAACGTCACGGTGTTAACACTTGTGCTAGGATCTAATTCATTGGGATGAATAAGTGTGTTGTGCTTCTTGTTGCATTGTCTACACGGTCCAAAACGACAGCTTTCTACATGGTGCCCTGAACGCAAGCAATTTTCGCACAACTTGTGATCGCTAATTAATTTTAATTTCGTTTGAAAATCAGTGTTAATAAAATCAAGGCACGAATAAATTGGATGTTTCCCTTTGCACATAGGACATTGCTTGTGCGCAGGGCGCTGCGGTGGCTTGTTGTTGGAAACATTGCATTGTAGTACGCTATTTTTATAAGGCGTATTTGATTTTTTATGATCAACATTGCCGTATTCTTTGTTGTGCGATAGAACTAATGTCTCCAACAAGTCAGCCCTATCTTTGAGGAACTTAAGTAAATGATCGACCTTTAACGTGATTTTAGAGTCAGCACTAGACAACAACACCCCTTTCTGTTGCTCCCATTCACGCTCCGTCGTTTTATCTAGCTTAGACACAACAATATATATAATTAGTGTATCCCACGAGTCTGTAGGCTCGCCGAGTGTTTTTAAAGCTCGTAAGTTATTTATTATTGTGTCAATGAGTTTCCTAATGAGCGTAGGCGATTCCTTAGACAGTGCTTGCAGTGAAAATAGTGCTTTTACGTGGCTATGTACCAATAACCTAGTGTTATCGTATCGGTTCAGCAAGAGCTCCCATGCAACTGCGTAGTTAGACGACGTTATTTCGAGTGAGGTTATGACTAGTTCGGCGCTGCCTTTGAGTGATGATTTTAGATAGTGAAATTTTTGCACATCGCTAATTTCATTAGAATTATGTACTAACGATAAAAAGGTATCCCTATACTGCAACCAGTTTTCGTAAAAACCGTCAAATGTAGGCAATGAAATGGTAGGCAACTTTACCGAAGATAATTTAGTACCATGTTGGCAAGTATTGGAACTGTTAGGGACCTCTGTACCATCGCTAAGAATTGACTCAGCTCGAGCCACAGTGCTATAGTAACTGTCTTCAAAGTGTTGACGCTGATCTAACTGCTCTTCTATCTCGTGATCGGAAACAAGTTCTTCAATTTTTGATTGAATACCATTAAATTCAGACAACAAGCTACCTGCGCCTTGTATGCGTAATTTTAAATCTATTCTGGATTCACATGTAAGGGTTGTACTACTGATAGTACTTAAGTAGTTTGAAAATTTAGTTAATCTACCTTTAACGATACCTCGTTTCCTTACCAGATCGCGAATGATATGGTCGAGTTTCTCGTCACCTGACTTGTTAGGAGACTTATCGCGAGGTCGATTGCTAGTGCTACCCTGATCTCCTGGCGTTACGAGTAACGGCATTTTGATGGCTTGTAAATGTAGGTGGTACTACTTACGTGTAAGTAACTGCTAATAAAGAACAGCTTATGCTAGCAGCGGCACTCGGCTGTACTTCACATCCATGTAATAAGCAACACTCACCCAACTGACTGGGATTACGTAAGCACACGTGTACAGATTTCCAAAATCCAAGTTTGCGGTCCAATATTTGGTTCTGAAGGATCAATATGTAGCGGCGTAGGTCCAGCTACTGCGATTGTATGGTTGAGAGCCAGAGATTTAGGGGTTGATTGGTATAAATCAAACACGAGGTGTTAGCCAGTGATAGTAGCGAAAAAGTGAATGTAATGACAAAAAGTTTATACAAAAAAAAAGGAAAGAGGGTGAGGGAACAATGAGCCAATTAGCGAACAGTACGACACTCAGTACTCGATATCACGTCATTTGTACGCATTTTTATTGGATGACAATTCCGGGTACGTAGGTGGTTAGTTCAGGATCTACCCGTAGAGGGCGCCTCCTTCGGTGATGGTTTAATAGGCTATGATCCCAAACAGGGTATGCTCCTAAAAACATGATAGAAATAGAAACTGAAATATTATTAAGTTTAATAAGTGATAATTTTCTTTCGTGTAAAGTTGAATTATTATCCTTCTGAGAACAGTCATCACGTAAGCCCAATCATGTTCAAAACATTCAAAATATTTAATCAATAAATTGGCCACATGAGGACCATTACCATTGCCAAGCATGCGCCTCAAAGGGTAATCATAGCATATTATATACTAAGTATTTCAACAAAATTTACAATCAGCTGTTTTTGTTTTAAAAATTCAGCCCGGACCGGAGTCATGGAAATTATAAAAAATTAAGAAGTATTTTTAATTAAAAATTATATTAATCATAATCATTTTTGGTTTGTCAATTTATTTATATGACCATTTTTATAGCTAGCTGACGTAAAAGTAACGAGTTTAAACAGTGATCACTTATTTAGATAATAACGTTGACTGTACCATTAAGGCAATATCGGAAGACAAATTACTAATTATGTTGCTTTTAATCAGGGTAATAATTAAAGGAGGTTTTCACCTCATAACACTTCATACCTATTCATTGTTTATTTTTAATATTGCGGAAAGGGCCTGGCGGTTGTTATTTCAGATACAATTTTACCACACTAAACACTACTTAAATAAACCGTTGACATATTTTGTTTACCTTTAGCAGTATTACCAGCGACAAGCATGTAAGAATCGTCTCCTTTCCTTTGCAGAACTTCGAAAATTTCATGAGCAAAATATACTTTAGACCAACATCTGCCATCTTTAAGTTCTATTTCGATGTTTTCAGGAACTTTGACATCTTCAACGTTTATCAAACACCAGCCACTTTCACTGCACTCTCTTGTGCCACACTGTCTTTTATCTTTAGTGCAAATATGAAGGTCCTCTATGTCTGGTATGCTGTAGGATTTAGGGGCGTCGCTTGCGAATTTTTTGAAGGCTTCTAATATAGGTCGGTAGCCGGTGCATCTGCAGATGTTACTTCCTAATGACTGTTCTATCTCCATCATGGTAAGATTCTTTTTACTTTGAAGAAGGCTAAAAAATACAAATCTATTTTGGTAATTTCTCAAAAAAACACGTTGTAATGTTCGAGTTTTTTTTTACATCGTTCGGATTCGTGTGTTCCATTGTGGATATAATAGACACGAATTTCACCTCCTAAAACTTGTTGTTAATTCTGTAACCACAGTTTGCACATATTTTGCATTTGGACCCGTTTCTTTGCTAACACAAATACCGTTGTATTTGTGATTAGCATTATTCGCATTAATGTAACTATGTGCGTTAAACCGACCGACAGCCCGCATGCTTATTATATTAACCTTAGACTAGTTTATAGATTATCAAACCACTGAGGCCTTGGTATTCGACTGGGTCACCTTGATACTATCCCCAAATTGTACTACGTGTTCTTAATTCGCTCAATTACTTTGTTATATTATTGTTATTTTAACTATATTGACTGACTTGGGCAAGGATTTTAAATATACACCGTGTTTTTTTTGATTTACGATAACTTCGGCATATTACTAGGTATATCTATAGAAACTAATTGGTAGATTAGATTTTTAAATATTGCAAAAAAATTTTTTTTTCAGTTTAGTACAAAATTAATTTATTAATAATTAATGAAATCTTTTATCTTTGGTCATTCTAAAAGGGCCTTTAGAGTTACCTAGCTAATAATCAGTGTCAAATACGTCTATGTTGGCGTGACATACACACACAAGTAAAGATAACACTTGACAGGTACAAGTCACTTTAGATTGACGCGTATACAAACCTAACAATTGGAAACTCTTTACTCAAACGTATTAAAAGAAAATTGTTGTTATCAATTAAGAGCCTTTTACACTAGTTTAACGTGATTAACTGATTAAATTTAAAAATTAAATATCTTTAAAACCGTTAGACTTATCATTTGTCTGTCTTCGGGAAATTAACTTTGTTTGACCTAAAGAACGTTCCCTTAAAGTTATCGTAAATCAAAAAAAACACGGTGTATATGTTAAATAAAAAATAAAAAAATATATCAGAAGACGATCACAAACCGTTTGACCTAGTCCCAAAATGAAGCTCTAAGCTTGCACTATCGGTACTTATTAGAAAACTATGTAAATACTTATATAGAGAAATACATCTAAATATATAAAAGAAGATACTGACTAACAAGGAAAGGTACCCAACTCCGATTTTGTTGATTTTGATATATGTTAGAGAGTAGTTTAAAATAACAGACACGTATTTTTTTAGCTGCCCAAACTCAACCTTTTGGGAGAAATTGACCTCCAAAGTACTGAAAAGTTACTAAACCCTCTAACTTATATAGATATTGTTTTTTCTTGCAAGTTTCATATCGGTTTGATAATAAATGTTTAAGAAGATGAAAAAATAATGAGCACGTGTTTTGTTCTATCGGCTAAAACTCATATTTATTAAAAAATACCCTTCAAAGATCATTGAAGATACACTTTCTGTGGTATTTTTTTTAAATATTAGTTTTAGCCTATTTAACAAAACACGTGCTCATAAATTTTTCATCTTCTTAAACAGTTATAATCAAACCACTATGAAACTTGCAAGTTTTTTTTAAAATATCTCTTTTTAAGTTGGAGGCTTTAGTCACTTTACAGTACTTTTTTAAAAGAAATACGTGTCTGTTATTTTAAACTACTCCCTAACATATATCAAAATCAACAAAATCGGAGCTGGGTACCTTTCCTTGTTAGTAACTGACTGACATATCAACGCACAGCCCAAACCGCTGCTTCTATAGATTCCAAATTTGGCACGTAGGTTCCGTATGTGGTCTAGGGGTGCACTAAGGTGGCATTTTTGGAAATCCATTCCCTAAGTGGTACGGAAAGTAGCGGGAAACTAATTCTACGCGTGCAAAGTCGCAGGCGTCCCCTAGTACTATATTTTAATAGCGGGAATCGAACCCGGGACCGCTTGCTTCGTAGGCAGAGTCTCTATTCACCACTAAAAACTAGGCCAACGCGTCGTCAAAGTGAAATTCTTTGTTAAAGTGAAAGTGCTGGTATGGTAGATTTGACTTGGTGAAGGTGCGTACAAAACCAAATTATTCTAATATTACTATCACGAATTTAAAATAACTTTATTTTATAAAAATATCAATAAAAAATACCACAGTTTAAACTTTGAACTCTAAAGTTTAAGTAGGATTTATTCACCCCCTCCCGTGGCAACAAAATAGTCGCAAGGTATTGTAAAGTCATGAACATAATAATCTTCATTTATTGCATCTTACCCGTACATAGCCATGATCCACCCCGGCGAGCAGTACCCGCACTGTGTCCCGTTCTGCTTCGCGAGCGTCTTCTGCAGCGGGTGGTATCCCTGCAACCTGTTGCCGACCCCCTCCACCGTCGTGATCTCCCAGTCCTGGCATGACGTCACTGACACCAGACACTACAGTAAAACGTGATCAGTAAGTTAGTAAAAAAAAAACAACGGGAGCCAGTGCGGGTACTGCTCGCCAGGGTGCCTAATGGCTATGTAGATTAACAACTTAAAACGATTAAAATTTAGAAATCTCTTCTTGAAATGATTTTCACATGTGGAGTAAATTAAGTCATGGTCAGCCGATCGGTGAAATGAGTCTGCTTATAATATTGTACCAGTCAAAAGTATTAATGTCTTTATTATTGTCAGTGGCATAGGGGCGTGATATGTTAATGACGATGTATATGTTAATGGCTTCAACTGTACATCATATATTACAACCATATGCATAAAGTATTTTCGTGCATGATTTATAAATACAAATATAACAAATCAATAAATATTAAAAAAATGAGTCCAAATGAATGAATGAATGAATGAATGAATGACATAAATTTTTAGTTGCCAATTTATAACTATCAGTATCCATAGGTTGCATGCGTAGTTAACTAACCAACATAAGGGATGCCAGCTTGTAAGTCACAAATTCAAAATTTAAATTCAAAAATATTTATTCAGTAAATAGGCCACATGAGGGCTCTTTTACACGTTGGTATTAAAGAGCGAATATACCACAGTATAGGTACAGCAGGAAATTTAGACAGATACAGAATTTAAAGGATTTTCGTTTTTGGAGCTCTTGTCTTTATTTTATTAACTACACGTACAATGAGGTTTGAAATGATTCCCAACACATGTTTTTTTAAGGGCGTCTTAATTTTTCTTACACTGGCAACGCATAAATTTTAACCTTGGTGATCCAAATATCAGGCAACGGCCCCATTCCATCAGATGGGCCATCTACTTAGTAAGCTTGTCTTTGGCAATCTAAAAGTAAATATTACAATAACAAAAAATACTCGTAGTTGTAGGTACATAAGATTGAGCTACTACAAATTTCTAGCTGCAGAAATTGTAGTAAATGTCACGCATAACAATTGTTCCCTAATTTTCTCGGGACATCAATTGAAAATTATGAAAGGAGAAAGTATTTTTTTGTCTATCTACGCCTATTGATAAAATGAGTTGTGGTTTTTGTTGATGATAAAATTACATTACTTAAATAAAGTGGTACTGACGGAGTTGACAGCGTGTGGCGCGGCCCCTGGACGCGCGGCGGTGACGAGGCAGGCGCCGCAGCCCCCCTCGCGGCACATGTACTTGGTGCCGCGCAGTTCGCTGCCCACGCGCAGGTAATCCAGCAGAGATACGTCCGAACTGACCTCACCCCCCACTAGAAAATAGGCAAAGAATTAAGTTGTTACAAGATTTCACTTGTTTATTAGTAAGTTTTATGAAGATATAGCATTTTCTGATGATCTGATCATCACAAATCATCATTCACAAGATATATGTTCTTTCTATTTTATAAGAGGTAATAATAGGTATAAACAGAATACCTCTTGTAAAATTACATCATGAGAGGTATGAGTGGTCATCAAATCAACAGATAAATATATCAAGCTTACATGTGTAGAAGTTTGGATAAAAATCTCAAAAACATTTATTTTTTATTTAGAATTACATAATAGTCAAACCGGTAAATACTGTTGTTATGAGACTCGTAGAAAAGATTTATTCTATCCTTAGATGAACATATATACTCATCACTATTTTATCTCTATCATATTTAAAAAAAGGAAGTCACTCACCTGAATGGGGTTCACCATTGATCAAAAAGTGGACGCGGTTCATGTTTGCTTAAGCACATCCGGCAAATCGCTGCGCGCGCGCCGGTCTGATTGCACTGAACTACTAATACGCAACGCCACATTATATTATAACTTCTTTCTAGACGAGGTCACACGCTGATTCTTTATTGGGGCTGTCACTCCATATAAGTTTTTGCAAAGAGCCAGTAGGCGAATTAGTTGCTCTCGACACGTTGAATTGTATAAAAATAATGTACCGGCCCCAAAAAAAAAGTTTAAAGATCACCCTAGGTCAGTAAAGTCAGCGATAGACCTAAAGATTGTATCCAATTTACTTCCATAAATAATAAACATAAATTACACAAGTTTGAATCAGAATATGCGTAGGTTCGAATAAAAACTTAAATGATCGCGGCGTACCAGCATACAGAGGCGAAGTGGTCAGTTTAATTTAATTTCAACTTTTGTGTGCATTCTGACTGACAAGCAACTGTTTTCTTTCAATAGTTTGCACTGACTGCTGCGTCTACATATATTTGAATACTGAACTTAGTCAGTCAGTATTTTGTTGAGTTTTGTTTGTCTGTTGGTCATGTTTTTTTTTTGTTTTTTTCTTTCTTTTAAATAAATTTATTATGTACTCGTGTTTGTCACTTAATTCTTTACCGTTGTCTTGTAAGATGACATCAGTATTCATATTCATATTCATTTATTCCTTGCAACCATGCTATTTACAAGATGTTAGTTCTTAAATAACCAGTACAAAACATGGACCCTACTAGGGTGCAGCAATATAAACTTACGAGTATAACTATATACAATTTAGCACTAATTTACTTAAACATGTTTAAATTTATACTATCAAAAAAAAAGGGAATTATAATAACTATATGATAAAAAGATAAAAGAAGAAACTTAAGTACTAAACCTAATAACAACACATTTATTATCTTTAGTATTGCATGCTCCTGCAGAGAATATGGACATTTGCTTATAAGGTAGGAGTTAAGTTTAGTTACTAGCTTGGTGTATTTTTCTACTTGGGATATATGGGCAGGGATTTCATTAAAAATGTTAATACACATCGCGTGGAGACCTTTACTTGACATTTGTATCTTAACGGGGATGGCAAGAGCCAATCTGTTCCGGTGCCGTAAGTTGTGCGCCTCCGTGTAGACGTTCACAGGTCTAGTGTATAAGTAGGTTATTATCGGTTTAATCCTCAGTTAAGATAAGATGTATCTCACAAAGTGCAGCTTTAAAGGGCCGGTTGTCTTTTTTATTTTATATCTGGAATCCCAAATCACTCTAGAAGTTTGTTGAGTATAAAATGCTCGTAATTCATTCAGTTCGCACCTTAATTCTAGTTGATTTATTTTTGTAGTTAGTTTCTAAAACGACTCTTTTGTTCCTAGCATGAAAATTGCCTTATGTTGATGAATGCATCAACAACATCTGTGGTCGTCAGTGGCGCTGTGGGCACACAGAGTCCATTTGATAATCGCTTACTGAACAACCTTAGAAAATCAAAACCGTAAAGTAAAAACGACGAACCAAAAGTTTTTTCTAATATTTAAATAAGAAACTCGCTAGAGATAATTTCACTTCTGGGCAACGATTGTTGGTGGTTTGTCATTCACCTTTGATATATATAAATTTCCTTCCAATGAGGTTGTGACAATAAAATCGACGCACTTATACTTATAAAATATTTATTTTATGCGAATAACTAATCGCATATCTTTCAACAGTGAAGTAAATATTTGAATTCAAGCTGTCAGATTTGGTCGCGTTAGATGGTGATAATGTCAATTCCATGCAGTTGGACAGTATTTCAAAATTTATAGCTTTAATAGAATGCAACTTGTCTATTCGCGTTAAATACGGCACGATGGATCCTTTATAATAATATTAATAATGCTGCAAAAATCTAAGACAAAGTCGGAAGCGGAAGGCCTAGCCAGTTGCTTTGGCCAAATAAGATAAAAAGCTAATGCCGAGTCGTACCAGGAAGCAAAAAGCCAAGATAGACGTAAAAGAGCGGCAAGTTCTTTAGCAATTCAACTTACATCTTCGTTCATGTATCTAACGGCTTGCCAGGCTCGCATGGAATCAAGACGCCTATGCAAAATAATCATAATCTTGTTAGAAATTACTTTTAAAAAAAAATGTTACTTCACCAAAAAGAGCGAAGCTTTTAAGTAACATAATATGTAACAAAAATGGCATTTTGGACATCATGTGCTATTTATTGTAAGTCTTTTCAAATACTCATGATTTTTTTTCAATCAACCCTGAAAACAATTTCAGTCATCATAGAAATGAGTGGATAGAGGAGAGTGGAAGAAAAAAAAAACACAATATTGCAGGGAAAAAAATACTTAGCGCTCAGATTCTCTATTACATTTATTTACAGTCAAATAGTTAACATACCTGTACCCTTAAATTATTTATATCATCTTAGTTAAACTTAAATTCACTATTTCGTCTCCGTAGCAAGTTGTATGACTTCTCTGGTGTAAGGACCGTCTGGAAAGAAATCATTTTTACATTTCTGTAGAGTAAAGGAAAACGGGCGTATAACATTACAATAAATAATTACCAAAGCGATTAAGTGAATATTGTTTCAAATTAAAGATTTTAATAGCAAATGGGAAAATGTTGACGAGTTTTATGTCCGTATAAAACTTTGTTAAATAAAAACCAGTTGTCAATAATGCAGGAAACTTTATTTAAGTTTCTCAAGTTGAATTTAACATGCGCTGTTTCCAAGTATAGCGTTGGAAGAGAAAAAATTCGGTGTTGCCACCTTAAACTATGGTAAAAAATGTAGCCACATAAAAAGCTAAACTTCCCCATGATATTAATGGCAAAATTAAATTTATGTTTAAAATATTCTTAAACATAGCTGGCACCGGCCTTAAACATAGCTGGCACCGGCCTTAAACGTTATACATATACAAAACAAATATGGAGAAAATAAGTGTGAATTATCACATATTTAAAAAACACAATAGACAAAACCATTAAAGTAATTTCTTAATTTCTAATATTTATTTATATACCTGCGCTTAGCCATACGACAGAGTCTTGGGATCGGATATATTTTACCACTAAACACAGGTATATACAGGGTGATTGGAAGGTAGAGGTAAACCTTTAAGGTGAAGCTAGTACAGACCATTTAGAACCATTTGAGCCATGGTTGTCTTAGACGAAGTGTCACAATTTTTTTTTTATCGATTATTATTTGTTTTTTGGAAATATCCCAAAATTTCACAATTAATTGCGAATAGTGGCTAATTTAAACCAAAAATTAATAATTTTTCACTTAATTTCATTAGAATAATGTGTAAGCAATCTAACGAAACAGGTTGCATGTATCTTTGTCATCAGATTTTTGTTTTACAGACATTTGAATCCCCGAAACATTTCTAAAGTTTAAGAAACCCTTTGCTTTAACGGCATTTAAAAAAAAACAGAGCGTGTGATAATAATTTAAACCTTTTTAAAAACATGTGTAGTTATTCATCTTTCTTTTGAGGTATCATTTACGCGAATATCTAGGCAAATATTGAAATTAGGACCTACAAACCAAATTAAGGGGGAACATTTTGATACAACATTGAAAACTTTTTGATCCAAATAAGTAAATTAATACTCATTGATGATAACCTAACTTCGATTGTTCTTTTTTTTTAATTGAAGGAATTGACATTTTTGTCACAGTGCGTCAAGTCGTAGACTTAACCCTAACTTTGAGTTGGAAAGTACACGCACAATTAAATTGTGATGGCTAGTTTTTCTAATCAAAAAATATGCGGATTTTGTTTTTATGTATGGCAATGCAAACGGCAACGGATCTTTGGCACGACGAATGTACCAAGAGCGTTTTCCGAATCGCAGGGTACCGAATGCTAGAGTGTTTTACAACGCATATCGTCGGCTTGCTGAAAATGGTATACACCACGTTGAACCTGGAGTCAACACGGGCAGACTCGATCCTACCACGGAAGAAGACATTTTAGCAGCATTTGAAGCCGATACTCATACCAGCACCAGAGTTGTAGCTCGAAATCTAAACATTTCACAATGGAAGGTCTGGAAATCAATGCACGACAATCACATGTATCCATTCCATGGCACGGGTGTGCAAGGTCTGGAAGAGCGGGATCCCCAAAAAAGGATTGAATTCTGCCGTTTTCTCCTCAATAGAGACATTGATGATGCGTGGTTTCTAAAATCAATCTTGTGGACGGATGAATGCAAATTCTCTAGAGAGGGAATTACAAACTTTCACAACCTCCATCAATGGACCGAAAAAGACAACAATCCGCACTGGAAAAAGCAGGTGTCATGCCAGAGGAAATTTTCTGTCAATGTGTGGGCAGGTGTAATTGATTGGACCCCACATCTTACCGGATACTTTAAATGGCAATAATTATTTGCAATTTCTACAAAATGACCTTCCAGTGCTTTTAGAGGAATCCGGTGCCCCGCTTTTTGAAACAGAGCGAGAAATCATGTTTCAGCAAGATGGCTGTCCAGCTCATTGGACATTAATTGTAAGAGAGCACCTGCATAATTCTTTCCCTGATAGCTGGATCGGCAGAGATGGACCCATCTCTTGGCCCGCTCGGTCACCGGACTTGACCCCAATGGACTTCTTCGTGTGGGGTCGGGCCAAAGAATTAGTGTATTCAAGCGTCGAAATAAACACAAAAGAAGAATTGGTGGAGAGAATTCATTCAGCGTTTGCAACCATGAAGATAGAGATGATGTTGAAAACAACAACAGTAAAAATGAGAAGACGGGCTCGTGCTTGTATTAGAAACGGCGGTAGTCATTTCGAACATCAAAAATGAGGGTTTTAATTAAAAATGTTGTTTTGGTCAGTCTGCCTAAGAAATCTATTTTTTTTAATTTTCCCCCTTAATTTGGTTTGTAGGTCCTAATTTCAATATTTGCCTAGATATTCGCGTTAATGATACCTCAAAAGAAAGATGAATAACTACACATGTTTTTAAAAAGGTTTAAATTATTATCACATGCTCTGTTTTTTTTTAAATGCCGTTAAAGCAAAAGGTTTCTTAAACTTTAGAAATGTTTCGGGGATTCAAATGTCTGTAAAACAAAATTCTGATGACAAAGATACATGCAACCTGTTTCGTTAGATTGCTTACACATTATTCTAATGAAATTAAGTGAAAAATTATTAATTTTTGGTTTAAATTAGCCAGTATTCGCAATTAATTGTGAAATTTTGGCATATTTTCAAAAAACCAATAATTATCGATAAAAAAAAAATTGTGAGACTTCGTCTAAGACAACCATGGCTCAAATGGTTCTAAATCGTCTGTACTAGCTTCACCTTAAAGGTTTACCTCTACCTTCCAATCACCCTGTATAAGCTTGACATTTTAGGCTTGAATAGGCAATAGGCAAATTTTTCTGAATGATCTGGTATAAATCTTATTATTCATTTTCACTTCTACCACTCTAACTCTACCATCAGGTCCAGGGATTGTCTTTACAATTCTTGCCATGGGCCATGTTGAAGGTAATGTATTATCACTACGCACAATGACAAGATCTCCTTCTTTTAAATTCGGATGTATCTGCTTCCACTTTGGTCTATTTTGTAATTGTGTGAGATAATCCCTTGACCAGACTTTCCAGAAATCTTGCTTTATTTTTGTTAACATATTCCAAAATCTTAATCGGTCGATACACTTATCTGACAAATCTATTTTAGGGTAACTTATCATAGATGTGCCTATGATAAAGTGGCCAGGCGTAAGGTATTCACAACTAGTACTATCTGAATTTAAAGGTAATAAAGGCCTGGAATTCAAAATGGCTTCAATTTCAGTCATAACAGTATATAATCCTTCAAATGTTAAGGCAATATTACCAACAATTCTCTTAAAATGGTGTTTAAAACTTTTTACCCCGGCCTCCCATAGACCACCAAATTCGGGAGCATAACTTGGTATAAATTTGAAATGGATATAATTTGGAACACAATAATTTTCAACTGCATCTATATGCGACTGGGATGTAAAAAGATCATTAAGCCTTTTCAACTCATTTGAAGCACCTTTAAAGTTCTTGGCATTGTCACAGAAAATTTTGACAGGCATACCTCGCCTAGATATAAAGCGTTTGAGGCAAGCCAAAAATGCTTCAGTGGTGAGGTCACTGACCAGTTCTAAGTGTATAGCTTTGGTGCAATTTGCATGTGTGGATGGACGAAGAAGACAATGAAAATGTGGAACAAATGGAAGAACGATATTATTCTGTTTTGTCCCAATTAACTACTCGCATAAAGAACTTGAAAACATCTGAGAGCCAAGGTTGCAGTAGCTCAACATCTAAGCTCCCTAGTATTGACATCCCAGTATTTACTGGTAAAGATTTCACAAAGTACACTCCATTTATGGACTTGTTCATGGCTGTTATACACAAAAATACCTCACTCTCAGATGTTCAAAGGTTGTTCTATTTAAGAAAGTTCTTAGCTGATGATGCTTTATCTGTAATAATTAATTTACCGCTTGTGAATGATTCTTATGCAGAGGCTCTTGAACTGTTAACTAAACGTTTTGACAATAAGGCCAGACTAATTTCAAATCACATAAGTGTATTGTTAGATCTGCCAAATATGCAAAAAGGAACTGCAGCCTCTATAAGGTCATTTGTATCAGGTGTGCAACAACAATTACATGCCTTGAAAAATTTACAGCAGCCTATTAATCTCTATACTTACAAAAAAATTGGATCAATATACAAATAGAGCTTATCAACTTGATAGGAATTCTGATGTTTTGTCAACATTGTGTGAATTCATAGAGTTTTTAGAAAAACGTGCAATAGCACTAGAAGATAGTAGCAGTGGCAATAGCACTGAATTTAAAGAATATAAAAAATATGTCCCTAAAGTGAGCAATGTTGTCACTACTAATGTCAGGACATGTTTCTATTGTGGTGAAGCAGGTCATGCTATGTATGCCTGCCCAAAGTTTAAGATGGCTCCTGTTGAAGACCGTCTCACCTTTGTTGATGGTAAAAAACTATGTCAAATATGTTTGAAAAAGCACGAAGGCAAGTGCAAATTTCATTTTACATGCCAGACCTGCAAAGCAAAACATAATACTTTACTACATAGAGATGAAATTGATTCAGCAGTTACCAATCATTCTCAGGCATCTGCACCTAATGTTATTTTACCTACAATTAAGGTAAAGCTATTAAATAAAAAAGGTCAGGAAATATTTGTCAGAGCATTGTTGGACTGTGGAAGTCAAGCATCATTTGTGACAACTAAATGTTGGTCGGTGACGGAACGGTCTCGTGGACATAGTCTCATACCTTTCAATACAAATAATATTTTTTGTCTGACACGTTCCTATTACTGTGTATTGGGTCGGCCTACTTACTGAGTAGAAACCTTTTTTTTTTTTACTAAAAGCGAAACATATAATTGTTACCTATCTGGAACCACTCTGTAGGAGATAATCCAGCGTCGGTTCTAGCAGAGACTATGGCCTCTCGCATGGCGAAGGGGACCACCACTGACATGCATAGAGGTGGCTCTCCAATTGCTGTAATCAAAAAATATCTTAAGAAGCTTCAAGTATTCTACTTGTATCATTTATTAAATTCAACTTTTGCCCGCGAATCCTTCTGCGTAGAAGTCATTTATTCGTTTATCGCTACTTGTGTATGGGTGGTTTCAAATTTACTGCAAGATTTTTCCTATACTTCACCGATGGTTCTGGCGGATTCTCTACCAGCAATACCTCTTGCTGTAAGACCTGAATGGCTGACTGCAAGGTCTGGTTGGAGAAGTCAAAGTCAAAAAGTCAAAGTTCTTTATTCTTCAATTTAGGCATACCTAATATAATGCACCTATGAATGTCAAAAAGCATTACCACCGGTTCGAAAAATAAAACCTTTGCCCCGAGAAGAACCGGCGTAAGAAACTCGGCAAGGTATATTTTTTTCAGGAAAAAGGTTTACATCATTACATAATAATTATAAATACCTAGTTTACAATATCACGGTCATTTTGCACAGTAGGTGCACCTTTTTTAAGCGTAGGTAAATTTATGCGTAGATTATTCATGCAGGACGGACAACTCACTGCCAAACATCCCTATCCATGATATAATCGTTTACTTTATAATATGATCGGGAAGTTAGTTTTTGTTTTACGACAGATTTAAATTTAGAGTCAGTAAGTTCAGTAATACTTTTTGGAATTTTATTGTAGAATTTTATACAATTTCCTAAGAATGATTTTGAAGTTTTGGCCAGTCTATAAAATGTGGTTTTGAGCTTTCCTGTGCTGTATTAGATATAGAAGACCTCCACATTTGTAAGAATGATAAATAATTATGCCATACAGGCAATTCCAAGGAAAGTGTACTTATTTAGTAAATGCTAATGATTTAAAACAAAAAGAAAATATTCAAATAGAGGTAAGAGATGGTAGATTTTGGTTTAGAATACAATCTGTACGTGATATTTTTGAAGTTTTGAGAAAAAAAGGGGATAATTCTTATATGCTTGTCGCTGGAAACACAGCTAAATGTAACACAGATCATGTTCAATTAAATAGTCGATTCATTACACATGACGAATTAAAATTATAACAATATGAATGGTTTTTTTCAGGAGCATACCCTATTACTGGGTATCCTCGAGTCCTCGTAGACATAAGCGCTGTTAATGAGCTGAAAGGGTACTATTTTGACCAAAACCTGGTCCTTGGTGCCAACAATACTCTAACTGAGACCATACATATTTTCGAATACGTCGCTAGCAACGAAGATTACTTCTGGTACCCCAAAGTTATGCGTCAACATCTACTGTTAGTCGCCCATATACCTGTTAGAAATGTAAGAGTTATTGGATCCTCATACTTTTGTACACTTTTTCAAGTATTTTTATACTTCTTTAATACAATTCTTCTTGTTTACTCAGATAGGAACAATTGCTGGTAATCTTATGATCAAATATCAGCATCGAGATTTTCAGTCAGATGTGTGAATATGCTCGGGAAATTAGTTTTTGTTTTACGACAGATTTAAATCGGAGAACAGCTTCACCCCTAGCAGGCTTTTCTCTGTCTTGCTGGCGTGTACAAAATGTGGAGACAGTCCTCCGTATACTATACGCGCTTGACACACTGTTCTTTCTGGGGAGCAAAGTTTGTACAGGAAGGCGGAGTCGACGATTGCATGGGCATTCTGTGCGCGTGGCATTATCTGAAACAAATCCACAATAATTATCTATTTGAATAAGTTTCGACCCTCAGTATGCGTTTACTATTAAGAAAAAAGAGGCTGAGGGTATATAAATAATTAAATAAATACGTTTTAAATTTAAATTGCGCTTAATTTGAAAGACTTGTGAACCGACTGATATAAAGTTTATTCAAAATATAAGAAGGTATAATTATTTAACTTAAATTTAACGAATCGGTAATCGTGGTTCAGTGGCGGGAGTGAAACGTTAAATATTACTTTTCCTTTCATATCCACTTTTAGAAAATCGAGTAGAGTCACAGTCAGTCGTTTTCCGTTGGAATCCAATTAAATAAAAAATATGCATAAGAGTAAAATACAATTATTAAAAAATATATATCGGTGGAATGAGAAATATGAAAGAATTCAGAAGATTTTTTAATTTTTAATCGTATTATTATTGAATTCATTAAGTAACGTTATAATACAGTGTGTATTTGGAAGTGTGGATCAAACGAAGCAGATCGATAGAGGACGTTTAGACCTATGCAATTCAACCCCACGTATGTTAGGCGATATTTACTATTTCGGAGATATTGATCATTTTAATCTTCATTTTTGTAATTTTCCCTTATGTCCAAGTCACGAAAATTATAAATTACATGTTTTATTTCATGAGTTTTTCACTCGCATCTTACATAATTAGAGTAGATTTTTTTATTTTTTTTTAAGTAACGTAAAAAGTAAGTAAGTAAAGTTCACATGAAGTTTGTTTCTCCATACTTGGTGTCCCAGTGTTTGCTTTTCACTTTGTATGGAAAAAACAACATTGTGTGACCATTTAAAAAAATACTGGAAAAAAAACGGGCAAATCGGTTTAAAAACTTCGCTGATTCGTAATGATTCTTATAATGTAAGATACCACTAAAAAACGTATGAAATTAAACATGAAATTACTGATTTTTCGTGACATGGACATAAGGAAATGATCAATAACTCCGAAGTTAGTAAAAATCGCTGAACATACATGGGGGTGAGTTCAATAGGTCTAGGAGTCGTCTATCGATCTGCTTCGTTTGATCCACACTTCCAAATACACACTGTACTTAATAAATGTATATCATTTATTCATGTATCTTCATAACTTACAAATAGTGAGGTAGGCCCCAATCCCCTCAAGAAGAAGAAACACATCTGACTGAAAATCTCGATGTTGATATTAGATCATAAGATTACCAGCAATTGTTCCTATCTGAGTAAACAAGAAGAATTGTATTAAAGGAGTATAAAAATACATGAAAAAGTGTACAAAAGTATGAGGATCCAATAACTCTTACATTTCTAACAGGTATATGGGCGACTAACAGTAGATGTTGACGCATAACTTTGGGGTACCAGAAGTAATCTTCGTTGCTAGCGACGTATTCGAAAATATGTATGGTCTCAGTTAGAGTATTGTTGGCACCAAGGACCAGGTTTTGGTCAAAATAGTACCCTTTCAGCTCATTAACAGCGCTTATGTCTATGAGGACATGACCTTGACTGGTTGCGAGGAGGAACTCATAGAAAAAGATATACATACGCAGTGTACAATAATAATATTTAAATAATGAACTGGCACTAGTCACTATTTTTACATGATTTTATTGGTTTTAGTTTTAAAATAAATATTTATTACTTTATTACTTGTAATGTTACTTTTAAGTATTATTGTATTTTACTATGGGAAAAAATGACTCAATATACTGTTATAGTAGATTGTTCAACAAGGGACAAAAACAAGCCATAATGACACGAGATATTTAGCCAAGCGAGCTGAGCGAGGGTGGCTATAGTTCGAGTGTTATTATAGTTGTTTAGTCTCGCGTTAAACACATTACTTTTCACTTTAAATGCGAGGGAAAAAAAAGACGTTCTATACAAAATTACAATATTAATAATAACAAAGATCCTCACAAATTTGTTCCGCGGTACTATGTTTTTTACGTGACGCTTTAACTGCTTGCATAATCATTTAGGATTCATATTCGTAATCTTTAATCAAGTTTCACGAAATTAAATCAGGGTTGCGGGTGGTAGGACCTTGTGGTTGGACCTACCACCATCTTATCCATTAACCTACCGCCAAACGTTTGGGGATAAGACAGCTAAGATAGAAATACTACTAAAAGATGGCAATTTTTGTTCATGTTCATGAAATTTTTGGAGTTCTTAAAGTACATGGGCCCGACTGTTATATGCTTGTTGCTGGAAATACCGCTAAAGGTAACATGTTTTTGATTTAGAATACAGCTTACATACTAAGTGTAACTTTAATATTAGTCAACGGCTAAGTAGCGGTTCACTTTGTACCTTATCGGTTTCAGGTCGTTTTCATTTGTAATATATATTTTTAAGGCATTTCAATCGTGACCTTAGAGCGGCAAGGTATACAATTATCACTTTCTTATTACCTTGCGGGTGGTAGGACCTTGTGCAGGGTCCGTCCGGATCGCTACCACCATCTTATCCATTAACCTACCGCCAAGCAGTGTTCGCATTGTTGTGTTCCGGTTTGGGGATAAGACAGCCGGTGTAATATTATCATAGAGGCATTCCATCTTAGTCCTCAGGGTTGGCAACGCATTCGCAGTATTAGGCTTGCAGTCTTGCGAATGCGAATGTCTATGGGTAAAAGTTTCCATTTACCATCAGGTGGCCTGTGTACTCGTTAGCTTTCAATATGCCATAAAAAAGAATGTATTTTTTATTTTAAGGTTATTTCCATGCCTTTAAAAGTGTCTATACACAATCACTGAAAATGGCGATAACCCATTCACAAAAACAGTGATTGGCTGTTTAAGGGTTTCCAAAGTAAATTAAAAAAAATACTTCAATCCCTAGACATTAATTAGGATTTAGTCTCGATGTGCAGAGACTATAACATATTAAGAGCATGAGAAGTAAAAAAAATAAACTTCAGGTTTTGCCCGCGACTGGGTTAGCGTAGATTTCGATTTACGTGATTCCCTCGGGAACTAACTACCGAAATAAAAAGTAGTGTATGTGTTAATCTAAGACATAAACTATCTCCATATCAAGTTTCATCCAAATCCATCCAGCCGTTGCAGCGTGAAGGAGTAACAAATAAACAAAGAAACATTTGCATTTTTAATATTTATTTATTTATTCAAACTATAGCACAGTAGGTACAATAAGTAAGTACAAATGGCGGACTTAATGCCTTGAGTCGTTCTCTACCAGTCAACCACAGGCCAAAGATATAATAGTTGAGGTGGTGATGGTGGTTGTCTAAGGCTGGTTACACACACACGGTGATTTTTTGCAGCGTAGCAAACGCGCGACTACATGGCAACACTAGTGACTAACGGTCGAACCCTATAAACCGGGGATTAGAAGGCTTACTTCGGGTTAAAATTTGTCACTTTTTTTATTAATTAATTTTAACCAGCAGTAAGCCTTGTCTATCCACGGTTTGAATATAGGGTTTGACCATAATTGGTGATTTTTATACCAATGACGCATAATCAGGGGAAATCAGTAGAATTTGAAGTCAGTGTATTTCGTCGCTGTGTTCAATTGTAATGTTTCTCTGGTGTAAGGCCCATCTGAAAAAAACAGATTTTCAACAACAAAAAAACTATAGCCTGTTGTTATTTATTTTGACCTATTACGTTAATCAATACAAGAAATTAACAAAAACAAAAATAAAAGACTTTTTACTAAATAACAATCATCGTCTTCGAATAGACTCGGTTAATTTGTTGGGATCCTTTCAGATACACTTAGATGTTGTATTTAAAAAATAGGTCCTTCGTCAATCACTGGGGGGTATAAATTCAAATAATAATATAAAAACGAGAAGGGTTCTGTAAGTACCACGCCGAAAAAACACGTTTGTTGTCTTTACATTACTTTTATTTCTATGTTTTGACGGAGGTATGGAGTTCTGGGCAGGGAACCCTAAAAAATGAATGACTTTCGTTTTACTAACAACCATAACGTAGTATTATACCTACCTACTCGTAGGTATTACTCGAAAACTATAAAAAGTCCTGGTTGAATAAGTATATGTTTAACTCGGTTCCTCTTATCTGTGCTGAGATAATTGCTTCCACACTACAACTTGAAACTTCCTCTATGCCATTCAAATAAGTCAGGTTAATTACCGATCTGGAACCACTGGTTGGAAGGAATCCCCGCGTCAGTCCTGGCGGCCGTGACGGCCTCCCGCATCGCGAATGGAACTGCTACTGACATGCAGATGGGCGGCTCGCCGATCGCTGGAAGCCAACGGAATATTTTAAAATATCGAATAATTTTTTAACAAGTGCCCTTATCATTAACCTACCTCTAAGTGGTGTGGGGATAAAACAAGCATAGAGGAATTCATTTTACTTCTCAGGGTTGGTAACGCTTTTGCTGCCTTAGGATTGCAGTATTGAGATTGTAATTTTGAGACTGCAAATGCCTTTGGATCTCAGATTCCACTTACAACCAGATGACCTGTGTACTTGTTTCTATCTCAAGTCATAATAAAAATGAGACTACCATACAGCCTAACGGCATATTTAAATACATTACATTTGTCAATAACAACCACTCTGACAAGTTTGCACGAGACTATCAAATAATAAAATTATAAAACAGGGTCATAAGTAAAAATTAAAATAAATATATCTTACATTTCGCTCCAAAGAAACGAGGATCAGATAAGGATTTGTTCCTAAAGTAGACGCGAAAGTCCTGCGGGATGTCCCGGGCCTGCGGCACGTGGTAGTTCCAGGTTCGATCCGTTAACAGCTCACCGGTCCGAGGGTCATATACCAAAGACTCACACGTCCAGTACCCCAGACCCATGATAAAAGCCCCCTCTACCTGTGAACAATGACGGTTATTGCAAAATATCATGCTCAAAAGTTTTTGCGAAAACGATAAAAGCTCTTAGAGAAGGGTTCTTACTTGTCCAATATCAATCTCAGGGCTAATGCTCTGTCCAGCATCTTCTAGAATGTCGACTCTCACCACCTCCCACTCACCGGTCAATACATCCAGCTCCACTTCAGCTAGCGTCACCCCGAACACATTCTCCAACTGTAGATCCAACATGGACACAAACCCATGAGTCTGCAGATCAATGCTAGCAGTAAAAGCTGCCTTTATCAGCATTTCCCAGCTAGCAGTAGGCAAAGTAGCTTTTATTGGTGCCAACCGCAACAATAATTTCTCGCAACACCTTTTAACTCCTACACCTATATTAATTGATGTCAAACTACCCCCAGATATAAATGCATTGGGATTCATAATTGAATTGTTTCCCTTAATTTGAATTTTCTCGATCGGTATTCCTAAAAGAAAAGCAGCAATCTGTACAGCTTTGGTGTTAACTCCTTGACCCATATCGACACCGCTATGAGTTATAGAGACAGTGCCATCGTCGTGGTATACCGACAGGGTTATATCGAAATATTGCGAACCGAAAGGTTTCCATCGTAGTAGTGAAAATCTCAAGCCACGTTTTTTCCAGCGGTTTTGTGCATTGAATTTGTCAACCGATGCTCTTCTGTCTGCGTACTGTCCATCAATTTTTACTCTCTCTACCATCAGCCTTAGTTCAGTATAAATAGGACTGAGATTACGCAGCCTGACTTGTAGGGGGTCTAACGATAGTTCGCACGCTATACGCTCCATGATCAGTTCTACCGCAGCTATTGCTTCAAGGGTTCCTGAAAATTATTTCATTATAACTGATATATTTGGCAGCAAATTTGACTGTTCTAGCATTTATTTGTACCTGGAGATCGGCACCATGTATTGCTTGCCGTGTCCGTGAGGACGCTATGGACCTTGTAATTCCATCGCAATTTCTCGTAACAGTTGTTGTACACGTCCAAAGTAGGTATGGAAAGCGGCTCGTCAACTACATATCCATTGTCCATATATAAATGTTCCTTACAGTACTGTACTTTGCCGAAAATATCTACTGCTACCTAGAAATAATAATTATGATTTAAAAGCTGTTTAAGATTAGCAGATTGTGTATTTTTTACATTTTACTATATTGCTATATCCTTATAATTCATAATTACCTCATAGTCAGTAGAGCACGGCAGTCTTTTCCCCACGGACTTGGTGTGGGTAGTAAGAGGCAGCATGATCCGACAGGGCCGGTTCAGCTTGTGGGTGACCAGTGCGCAAGCCACCGCCACCTGGTTACCGCGGGAGATCTTCACACCATACGCGCCTCCAAGACGGCGCACGTGGACGTCTACCCTAGTACATATTTTCATAATTTCATATTTTTGAAGTTTATTCTGAAGTGAGTAAGAGTCTTTTCAAGACCCGTACTCTGAAAATAGGCCATTTTTTTGTCTAATATAATTTGAAAAAAGAACCATATCAGTGGAGCTACTCGTATGCAGTAAGATTTTAATAAATCTAAGCCTGTACTAAGCCTTGCTAAAATTATAATACAGCCACTTTTTGGTAAAACTATGCTGAGTGTTACTTTTGTAAGTTTTATTATCAAGTTTTCTCATAATTTACATGAAAAATAGAGTTTTTCACTTGGGTGAAAGTCTCCATTTATTGCAGATAGGTGACTTTTATCCCTTGATTGTTAATGTAGCTGCTGACCAGACTAGAATACCTACAGATTTTAATGTCGGAACCTAAGTTAAAACTAATACTTAAAGACATAAAGTTGGGTTAGTTTGATTTTTACGGGGTAATGACTGATTACCTTTATACTACTGCTACTGCTATATCACGAAATACCATATAAAGTGATCAGTATAACAATGGATTAGTTAATTGGAATGTGACATACTTGTGCTCTGGTATTTTAAGAGCTCGCGATACGACGACTTGTATTCCGTCCGTATGCTGCGTGGTAGAATGTACTTCTATCCCCTCTTCCGTTGGCTTAGACACGCACACTAGCGTCTCCATGCAAAAGTGGTACTGCTGATAAATTGTATCACCACCCTTTATAATCCTAAACAAATCAATTCCTCTGCTACCATCACCATCGATCTCCTTTTCCATCTTTGACCGACTACTATCTTTCTTCGCGTCTTTTATGTCGATGACCGGCTTCCTCACATTGCTGTATTTGACGCGTACTAGTTTTGCGGCGATTTCTGCAATGTGACTGGTTTCTCCTACGACCACGCCGATGACTTGACCGTTGTATTTGACGGGACCTGAGCAGAACACCTCCTCATCAGCGAGGAAGAAAATGGTCGGAGCGGGAGTGAAAGAGTTGGCTCCAGGAATATCTTTGGCGGAGTAGAATGCTATTACTCCAGGATAATGCTGAAATGTAAATTTTGTTTGTTTAAATTAGTATATAAAATATAACAAAGAAGATTCCGGAGGGTGAAGCCTACTCCTTTTTTCAGTACTAGTACAGACTACCATGTCATATGGAAAACTAAATTCCAAAAACGTCCTCTTATAAGGGTTCCATTTACCAGTATTTGGTATCAAAATCCTGTTTTTGTCCACGTTAGATAAAGTATGACTTACAAGTGCTTCGCTGGCATCGATGTCCACGACGTCTCCGAGCGGCGCTCGCGCAAGTACAAACGCGCCGTATACTTCTCGCGGAAAGCTCGGCAGGTCCTCGGTGTATGGCGCTTCACCCGCACACTGGATCTGAAACCGTATGTTGATAGTTAAAATCAATGTGCGATTGATAAAGTTATAATTTAAAACATCGATAGCAAATTGTTCTTTGTGACGTCTAATTAGTCTTATAATTTTACTCGCCAAAACTTCGACTATGCAACTATGTGTACAAAATCGTCAATTTGCTAATATAAATTTATTATTTTTTATTTTTTTTGCACAAGAATTTAAGTATAAAAGGTGAACATACTTAGTATTAAATGGAAATTTGACTTCATCGATTGTATTGTTTTATAAAATTTAATTCATATTGAAACCATGATATTTTCAGGATATCTTAAACATCAAAGACGTAGGTTAGGTTAGGTTAGACTATTGCATTTCGATGCAATACATTACGGTAGGCCTCCAACAAGATGGAGTGACGACCTCGTCAGGATCGCGGGACCGCAGTGGATGCGAAAAGCACAAGACCGGTCTGAGTGGAAAGCCTTGGGGGAGGCCTATGTCCAGCTGTGGACGTCTTTCGGCTGACATGATGATGATGACATTCGTTGAAAGGTATTTCGATAAAATAATAAGGTATACCCATAATAGAATTTTCTCCCACTTGTCATTTGAGTAATATTGTCATAATATTGCTGTACGCGGTGCAATCTTGTACAAACGAAAGCATTTGGAGAAATAAAAGCATGTTGAAAAATACATGCATAAAGAAACAAATAAATAGATATGTATCCTTACACGCTAACCAAGGAAAGACAAGCAGATAAGTTATTAAATAGAAACTTACAAGTGCCTCAACTTTCTCAATCGGCTTGTTGATGGGGTAGAGCAGGGGGTTGGTGGTGAAAACCTGCCGCGCGGAGGAGACGGGGCGCGTCTGGCCCAGCACGATCGCGCCCGAGCCGAGACGAGCGCCCACGATGCTGCTCGGGCATAGGGTTAGCAGCCCCTGGAAAATTCAGAATTTTGTTTATTACTGCCGTCCATCCCTCACGCTGATTGTCAAAAATGTGGAAACTGCTCAATATCGCAGAGTAAACAGCTAACTTCGCGCAAGGTTCTGCAAATGTTATAGTTTTCTAAGTTTTTTAAGGGAAACATACTTTGCCAGCGGCATTTCACGTCTTGAAATCTTACAGAATTATTGTCAGTTATGACTAAAGTTTCAAAAATCAAAATATTTATTCAGTTAATTGGCCACAGGAGGGCTCTTTTACATGTCGGTAATATGGTGTGGATCTACTAGCGCTTCGAACAAGACCATCAATGCGAAGAAGAAGCTATTAAGTAAAGTGATTGTTTCGATCCGAGGGAAGTATTAAGGACGCAAATTTACAGTTCCTAATGAAATTATTGTCTTAAAATTTCTAAACTGGCACGTCGGTGACTTTTTCATATATACGCATACGTGTCACAACAATTAATAGAATTCAATCTTCCATTAATATCTATTACCTGTACTTACCTTGTAAAACAAATTAATGGCGAGATCCTTTCTGTATTTAACTGATGGTTCTGGTGGATTCTCTTCCACCACCAACTCGTGGTCCAACACTTTGAGGGCAGCCTGTAGGGTATCGTTAGTGAAAAGCTTTCTTTCAATTAAGTACTTCTCAGTCTGCGTTGCATGTACAAAGTGTGGTGAGAGGCCCCCGTAGACTATTCGTGCTTCGCATACGGTGGTCTGGTTGGAGCACAGTTTGAACAAAAAGCCTGCGTTGACCATTGCGTGAGCATTTTGAGCTCGTGGCATTATCTGAAAATTTAAATAAAAAATTGTATTAGTGAGTAGAAGTTTTATTGAAATATCATGTTTACTAGTTGCTTTATAAGGTGGCTTTGTACATATTTAAAAGTAAGTATTTAATAGAAATAGCTAGTTTTATCAAGGGATAGAATCTATATAGCACTAATATTGTACCGTAGGTAGTGCCATAGGGTTCTTTGTATAACAATGTAAAATAAGTGCAAATGTAAATATTAAATTAAAAAATTACTTGCTTGTCTACTACAAAACTTTAAAATATTTTCATATTTTTATTCAAACAAGATTTTTACCTTAAACGACACGAATTTATAATCACGACTAAGAGGAGGTAGTAGAATATTAAGAATGACCTTCCCCCTCATATCTACTTTGAGAAAATCCTGTGCTGTAACTTCAGTATGAAACCCAGACGAGTCCACTGAAATGAAGAAAATAATGCTAATTCAAAGTAATATAGGTGTAAAGAAAAATTAAAAGAAGTAATGTCCTTGATTATAATGATAATTCAGATGGCAGAACTTACCGATAGTGAGGTACGCGCCGACTGTCTCAAGCAGGAGAAACACATCTGATTGGAAATCAAGATGCTGATGCTTGGTCATCAGATTACCCGCAATAGTCCCCAGCTGTACCAAACAACCCAAGAGTCACTTGTTTTCATTACAATTAGAGCAATTTTAATAGCAATACAATACAATACAATACAAAACACTTTATTGAACACCAAACAAAACATTACAGAGATCCAGTAAAATTAAAACAAAAACAACAGGTAAACAACAGGCGGTCTTATCGCTAGTTAGCGATCTCTTCCAGACAACCTTAACAGGGACATGGTGTCGAACAAAAATATTTTACACAGTAGGTGGCGCAGACTTCACGCAAGCAATAACAAGACACTTTTTGTAAATAGATAGGTAAATATATACAATTACATACAAGATATATACTATAAGCATAAATAAACAAATAATTATAAATAAATACATAAATAAATACCAATATATCCACATCAGAGAAAACAATAATAAGACAGCCACACGATAGAGATTGACGAAGACAGAACAATTATGACTGCGACAAAAAATGCTCATGAAGAAGTTTCTTAAAGATAGGTAAAGATTTAGCCCGCCGCAACTCCACAGGAAGGGAGTTCCACAGTCGGACAGCTTGAAAAGTGAAGGAATTGTTGTAGAACTTAGATGAAGAGGAAGGTACAGTTAATAAACAATTTTGGGAACAACGAACCGATGTAAAAAAGTTAAATCGCTCCTTGAGGTAACGGGGGGTAGCAGGGATAAACAGAACACAATAGAGAAGATTAAGAATATGAAAGTACCGGCGAAAACGTATAGGAAGCCACTTGAGTTGCGAACGAAAATTAGAGACGTGGTCATATTTGCGCAAACCAAATACGAACCGAATGCATAAATTCTGAATACGCTCAAGTTTGTTAAGCTGCTCCTCGGTAAGGTCTAAATAGCACACATCAGCATAGTCTAAAATTGGGAGAAGTAATGACTGAGCAAGCGCAATTCTAGTCGCGAGAGGGAGAAAGTTACGAAGCCGCCGAAGAGACCACACTGACGCAAACATCTTCCTACTAACCTCGTTAACTTGAGGAACCCACGACAAGGTACGGTCCATAACGATACCCAGGTTCTTAACTTGATGAGAAAAAGGAATCAGAACACCATCGAAAAAAACAGGCGGGAGACTTGCAAAGTCAACTCTGGATAAAAAATGAGGACTGCCGATAATAATAGATTGAGTTTTAATAGCGTGGCTTTATTTAAAAAATAATCTTCATTTCCTTTTGTCCGTATTTCATCACAATTTTAACTTTGGGGAAGTTAGGTAATACTTTGCTTACACCGTTAAAATAGTATAATAAGTCTGTAATCAATCACATTTACACTTACATTTCTTACTGGAATATGTGCAACTAACTGTAGATGCTCCCGTAGCTTTTCAAGGTACCAGAAATACTGTTCTGTACCAGCGAGTTGTTCAAATATATCCATCGTGTCAGTCAGGGTGTTGCCGGCGCCTAGCACCAGGTTCTGATCGAAGTGGTATCCCTTCAGCTCGTCCACTCCACTTATATCTATTAGGACTCGAGGGTATTCATCTATTGGATATGCTCCTGGAAAAATAATGATACCGAGATTTATTTTCTGAAGATTGGTGTCCTGCCGTTTGACCAAAAGTCATTTGGCAAAATTACACTTGACAAACAACGTTTTGCAAGAAAATGTTTCGCCAATTGATCATTTTACTAGTTGTCATTTTAAAAATGGCTCACTTATTCAAATGATCAACAGTTAAATTTACATTTTATAAGTAATTATTTGACAAAATGAACATTTAGCAACGGAGTTATCAGACAAAATTTTAAATGCAACGAGCAAGACGAATCCGGGCAGAACTGACTCGGATAGGTTAGGTTAGAAGGCCAAGGCGGGAGCTTCGCTCCCGCCTTGGCCTTCGAGGTTATTTTTTCTGCCCAGAAATAGGTAAACTACAGGAAATAATATTTGGTGAAATGGAAAACTGTCAATTGACATTTTATTATTTAACACATTTACCAAGTGTAGTGTGTAGCTATTTGATCATTTGCTAATTGAGTTTTTGCAAAATGATACTTTTGTCAAATGTCACGTTTGCCAAATGATTATTTGGTGAAACGTTGTTTGTCAAATGATCATTTGTCAATATTTTTTTGGTCAAACATTAGTGAACCCTGAAGATTACCTAAGCATAAAAAAATGTATTTTTATAACAGACACTTTAAAGTTCTTACAAACTGTTAATGATCATTTTTTAATGTTTCATAGGTTTTTTTGTAATTTGAATACAGATTCTGTCTGTCTTTGTTTTTTTTTCTTCTTTATGGTATAGAGATGGCAAACGAGCACACAGGCCACCTGATGGTAAGTGGAAACTGTGATCCATAGACATTCGCATTCACAAGATCGCAAGCCTAAGACTGCAAATGCGTTGCCAACAATGAGGACCAAGATGGAATGCCTCTATGCTAGTCATTGCACCGGCTGTCTTATCCCCAAACCGGAACACAACAATGCGAACACTGCTGTTTGGCGGTAGGTTAATGGGTAAGATGGTGGTAGCGATCCGGACGAACCCTGCACAAGGTCCTACCACCCGCAAGGTAATAAGAAAGTGATAATTGTATACCTTGCCGCTCTAAGATAACGATTGAAATGCCTTAAAAAGATATATTACAAATGAAAGCGACCTGAATGCGATAAGGTACAAAGTGATTCGCTACTTACACGTTGACTAATATTAAAGTTACACTTAGTAAGTAAGCTGTGTTCTAAATGAAAAACCTGTTACCTTTAGCGGTATTTCCAGCAACAAGCATATAACAGTCGGGCCCATGTACTTTAAGAATTTCAAAAATTTCATGAACATACTGAACTTTCACCCAAAACTTGCCATCTTTTAGCATTATTTCTACATTCTGTGGCTCTTCGACGTCGCTTGATTGCACCACACACCAGTCGCTGTCACTGCATTCAGTTTTTTTGCAAGTTTTACCACTTTTCTTGCAAATGTTAAGGTCCTCAATGTCGGGTAAACTATCCTTAGGAGCGTCGCTAGCGAACTTCTTGAAGGCTTCTAGTATGGGTCTGTAGCCGGTGCATCGGCAGATGTTGCTACCCAATGACTGCTCTATCTCCATCATCGTCAGCTTCTTTTTGCTTTGCAGTAGGCTGAAATATACATACAATGATGTTTTTTAGTATTCTCATCGACGTCAGCATTGGTTATATTTCGCAGATTTTCATGTTCTTCAAACTGAATGAAATGAACATTGTTTCGACTCTAACCAAAAATGAGGGGTGTTTATTTAATATAATAAAAGACCCATTCGTCTATTTAATCTATGTATGTAATAATTAAATGACGAATTGTATGGATACGAAGATCAGCAAATCAGGTCAAAATGGTTTTATTCAAATTAGATAAAACTTTATTCGGCCGTTCATGACTTAGCTGTTCTAAAAGCAGTGGGTTCTTGTGTCACTCGTGGAGATCTACGGGAGAGGCCTTTGCCCAACAATGGGACACTCGTGTAGGCAAACAAAAAAAGTTCTTGTTCCAACATGCATTAGACCCTCGTGGGACCTTTAGGAGGCGCGTGCTCAACTGTGAAATGTGTACAGTCAACACCATAAACAAGTGATCATTTATGTAACTTGTCGGTTTCAATCGTTTCACTATTTTTTATGACATCAAACACGACGTTAAAGTGACAAGGTACATAAATGATGACTGTTGACTGAACACACACCTGATTACGGATATAATTATGGATAAACATCAGATAATTCTAGATATATGCCATCGAGAAGCATTGACATTATTTACCTGCTTTTTATCTAAAGTTAATAATTAACAACGTTATTTTGCTAAAATAGGGAAATAATTTTTCTAGAGCACTACTAAAACAACGAAAAAGTGAGGCGGTAAAGCAAATAAACCTAAAAAGTTTCGTAGGATTTGATAAACGTCAATGTTATTTTAAAATAATTAGGTACTCGTAACAAAGAGTTGAGAAACTTTTATGAACAGTCCTAGGGAGCCTCTTATTTGTCATTTGGCAAGAGTTTGTTTTACGAACACTACCCACTTAATAGACAATGGTCACTTTATAAGCAATAATCCGTGAAACCGGATTTCCTGCACTTTAATTAATTGATCATGGAAAAAAGGTTATCATCATTAGTTGTATAATCTTGTCCACGGCGCCCCAATAACTTAAAGCAACGTACTATCGAACCAACGGAACCCTGACCCACCATAGAACCTTGTCACAGTGATTGACGTTAGGACTGTCATACGAAGCTATACGGCAATCGTACGTCAATCATTGTGACAAGGTTCCATGGTGGGTCAGGGTTCCGTTGGTTCGATAGTACATTATAGCAGTTAAAAAAGCACCGGCAATTTGTTACCACAGTTGTATTTCACGAACTTACAATAATGAAGTAAACATCATTCTAAAGAGAGAACGTCTAGAATAGTTTCAAATAATCGGTTGGTAATTATCTAAAATGAGTGGGGCTAAATCAGAGACTAGATTTTTATTTATCAAGTTTTGTCTAGATAGCTTAAGTGATAAGTCGAAAATTGGTATTCCCATGGAAACAGGAACTGACCCCGCACAAAACGGCGGATAAAAGCTGTTTTTAAATAAATATGACAGTTACTGCCTACTTTTTTATCTTTCACTTTGTAGTATTTATTTCTTTACAGTTTTTAAGTACCTCTTTAAAGTTTTGCTTTAGATGGGCGTTAAGTAAGTAAGTAAGGAAGTAAAAGATTTATTTATGCAAAAAATGTGGTACATCAGTTGGTAAGTAATTACAGAGTTCTACACATTTCGCCAGTACATGGCATGCATAAAATTAAAGGCAATAAATTTAATATATAGAATAAATTAATAACTTCATGAATTATTTACAGGATGTCAATATCTTAATTATAATACTCGTTTGTCTACATTAATAGGTACTACTTAAATAAGTTAAACCTAAAAATGTGACATACATTACGATTTATAAACATAGTAGTCGAAATATTCGTTTACAGAGTAAAAACACTCCTGGGTAAGCCATTTTTTTAGTACATTTTTAAATTTGGTCAGTGGTAGGTCTTTTATTTCGTTGTGCAATCTATTGTAAACCCGCTACGACTACTACTACGATTGTTGTCCTTGAACCTGCTATGTATTTTTCTTTTGTCTTTCCTGTCACGAAATATATACAAGAAACGCCACAGTTACCAACTGGTCACCTTGCTCCTGTCGTCAGGCGACGTTGCCCTTCTGGTGACAATTTCCGAATCGTCAGCACGCAACAACACTCACGTGATGGCCATTGTTCATTGCAACAAATAGCCGCGTCATTTCACCAAAGAAAACTACCAGTAAGTGCTATATAACTTGTTTAGGTACTTACCTTATGTAAACAAAAATAAACCGGACAAGTGCGGCTCGGACTCGCCCGCCGTGGGTTTCGCACACGGTTAATTCAATTCAAAATTTGGACCGCCGTTTCTTGCATAAAGACCCTGTTATTTTGTGATTCAATTAAATTTGATATTTTATATTCAGATTTTCCCAATACTTGTACTTAAGGCGATATTACTTGCCAATTTTCATAGTTCTAGTTCTAGGTCATAGGAAAATACCCTAAAAATTTCGATTCCCTTGAGAGTGTCGAAATATCAGAAGGCTATCAGTGCCTTACGAGTTCAATACAATAATGGTTCTAGGATGCTGTTGGGGCTGCCACGATTCTGCAGCGCATCAGGGATGTTCGCAGAGGCACACACTGATGGCTTTGCGGCCATTATGCGCAAAAGAGTGTGGCGATATTTTTCGGCGTCGACTTTGTGAAAATGGAATAACTATTCAGATAAATACGGTGTACCCTTGTTTTGTCGACAACCTTTTCATCGAATATTATTTCATCGACAACGATCCATCGAAACTTTAGTACTAGTAATATTGTTTGGCGTTATCTTATTTCAACTACTATTTATTTAAATTTATCTTACTACGTGGAAATACTAATCAACGAATATTACTTAATCGCAGATTTGTTTCAAAATATCTTAATTGGTACAACTACAAAACATTGCAATTCATTTCTTCGACGTATTACTTTAATACAATTTTATATGTCCAATTGCACATTTAAGTATACATTTTTAATTATGTAGTGTGACATACAAATATGTATAATAAAACTAAGATTCATTCGTGTATCAAAGTAGGTTAGGTTAAGTTAGGACTGCGACCCCCAAGAAAACGAACTGTTGACAGAAGTGGGTTAGGTTAGGTTAGAACTGCGACCCCCAAGAACACAAAAACATAACACATTACTATTATTACAGTAACTTTTATTATTATTATCATAACATTATATGTATAAATTAGGAACATAGCTATAATATAATCGCGCAGAGTGAGTGATTGCGTTTAGTTTTGATAGCAAAATATTACCAATTCAAATAATTTTATGCGGAATAAATATTATTACAAGTAAAAAAAAACAAATTAAAAAGACCCGAAATGATTAGTCATGACATGAATTTTATTGAAATATGTCAACTACTAATTAAAAGACCTCGGTTCAAATTACCTAGTATCGAGTCCACGACGCAATGACTTGTCGATGAAATGAAAATGCATGAAACGTTGTCTTTGAAATAATATTCGATTAAAAGTCTGTCGGCAATTCAATGGTAAACCGATAAATACAGATTGGGGAATTATGATAATGGAATTATTTCTGCTGAGATAAAAAAATCAAGGCAAAATAAGCTACTGAAAAAAATAAAGACTGGTAAATTTTACGAATGGAAATATTACTTGCAGTAAAATTCGATTTCCGGAAAGTCATCGCCACACTCTTGAATATAAGTTTTTTGCGGCAGAAACGATCGTGATTTTACTTCATCATAAACATAATATAGTTCGTACGACGTACGTACGTACCGATGAAAGAAACAGATAACTGAAACGTCAAAGGTTGACTAAACTGAGGCTGGACAAGTAGCTTAACGCTAACGCAAACGATTTTCGAAAACTGACTAGATATATTGACGTAGGCGCTCGACGAGTCCGTCTGACAGCTTACGTCAAACCTATACATTTTGGATAACGATAACGAACGCCGAATGCATCTTGTCTAGGGCTTCTGTTTTGATGGTCTGGTTTAGCAAAGCCACGTGGTTTATTTTAATAAGTTCCTACAAATGAGTACATATTTAGCTGTCTTCGGTGTCTGTCAGGAATTACCTGTTTCACACTGCCAGCTGATAATGAAAACAACTGCCTTAATGTGGGTACACCGTGAACAGTTTTATTTATTCGACGACGCGATAGCCTAGTTACTAGTTGGTAGTGACCCTGCCTACGAAGCTTGCGGTCCCGGGTTCGATTCCCGGTATGGGCAAATATTTGTGTGATGACGTGATGAGCACGAGTATTTGTTTCTGAGTCTTGGACGTTATCTATGTATTTAAGTATTTAGATCTCTGTATAAGTATTTATATCGTTGTCTAGTACCCATAGTACAAGCCTAGAGCTTAGTTTGGGACTGGATCAATTTGAGTGAGATCGTCCCGTGAAAATATTAATCAATAAGTAAGAGCCACTTTTCTGGATTTGGACATATTTCTTATGACTTGTCGTTCGTTTTGTGAATTGGCTTATTAATACGGCTCTTAGTTTGAAATATTGCCTGGTCTGGAAAAAAATGTATATACTTAGTAAAAATTTCGTTGTTATTCCTTGATCTGTTTTAGTTTACTAACAATCTATTAAGATATCTGATGCTGATAAAATAAATATTATAAATCTTTTATAATGGAAAAAACATCTTCATGTCAACTGAAATCACTTTTTCTAACTTTGATGTAATGTATTTTCTACTCATGTATCAGCAACTCTCAGTTCAGCTAAAATTAAAAAGTTTAAATAGAAAAAAATGTCTTATAACCTGTACATAGCCATGATCCACCCGGGCGAGCAGTACCCGCACTGCGTCCCGTTCTGCTTTGCGAGCGTCTTCTGCAGCGGGTGGTAGCCCTGCAGCCTGTTGCCGACCCCTTCCACCGTCGTGATCTCCCAGTCCTGGCATGACGTCACCGACACCAGGCACTACACAAAGATTTCAGTTATTATATTTAGTATTTCTAGACTTTTACTAGCAAAGTCATTCACCAGAAAACTGGGGTCGCTTTTTGAATTTCATCCGGTAACAACTCCGGCTTTCCAAAATGGAAGATTTTCATTAATTTCTAAATTTTCATATTCTTGAAACTCACCCGTAAAATTTATCTAGCCTTTATCTATCTATATATATAAATATATATAAAACGCCAACCTAACTGACATAATTATATATCAACGTACAGCCGAAACTACTGTACCTAGAAACTTGAAATTTAGTAAATGAGTTCCTTTCATGATGTTAATCAGAATTAAGAACGGATTTTTGGAATTTCACCCCTTAAGGGGTTACAATAGGGGGAGTAGCGAGAAACTAATTCTACACGTACGAAGTCGCAGGCGTCCTCTAGTGATCAATATAAGCCCACCGAAACAAAATCACTGCGTAATTAAATTTTAAAATTACCTACTCGTACTTATTCATCAGTGACATGCAAAAATCAACCTACTGGTCATCAACATTGCTCACAAGATCAGTAGTATCACCGTACTGAAGTGGAGCTGTGCCTGGCATGTCTCTGGCTGTGTCTGGGTTTCTGTCCAGACTCTAGAGGTGAACGGCAATTTGTTAACAGTTTTGTATTACCAAACTTCGTACAACACAGACACCCATGCTCTCAATTGATGTCTAATGCAGGTGACCAATAATTCATATTCCTCCTTTGAAAAAAAAAAACTGACTACTAGTTGACAGCGTGTGGCGCGCGGCGGTGACGAGGCAGGCGCCGCAGCCCCCTCCCGCGGCAAATGTATTTGCTGCCGCGTAGCTCGTTGCCCACGCGCAGGGTAATTCAGTAGAGACACACTGTATAAATAATCTGACCGAGTTGACAGCGTGTAGCGCGGCCCCCGGACGCGCGGCGGTGACGAGGCAGGCGCCGCAGCCCCCCTCGCGGCAAATGTATTTGCTGCCGCGTAGCTCGTTGCCCACGCGCAGGGTAATTCAGTAGAGACACACCATATAGTAATACTGACCGAGTTGACAGCGTGTGGCGCGGCCCCCGGGCGCGCGGCGGTGACGAGGCAGGCGCCGCAGCCCCCCTCGCGGCACATGTACTTGGTGCCGCGCAGCTCGCTGCCCACGCGCAGGTAATCCAGCAGGGTCACATCGGAACTGACCTCACCCCCCACTGGAAGTAATTGCTCATTTAAAATATTGAAACAACACACATAGGGTACCTCTCAACCCGTAAAGTTGGATACAGAATAGAATAGCGATTGACGACTTCTACGCGGCGCGCTCCTTCATACCTGCGATGAATCTTATATGGTGGGTACAGTGGGGGCTGGTATATTTGAATTTAGCTTTCCAAATAATAACAAAAATTAAATACATACCTACCATGACCGGGAAAAGGTAAAAAAAACTCGTTTTGTGTTTTTTGTTAACGGGATAACTTAATTGGTTGGTTGAACCTTTATATTTTTGCAGAATTAAATAAATTCGTTCATGCTTTTTTTATGGTTCAATCAAAAAATATTAGAAGTTACTTTATAATTAAAAATATTATATTAATACAAAATTAAAGAAATTGAATAACGTAAATAACTAATAAGTATTTTTAATACTGATTTAGGCTAAAAGTAACAAAGGTGATTTTAATACCGTATTAGGCTAAAAATAACAAAGGTGAATTTCTTTAATTTTAAAGTAAGACACAGGAATGAATGATTGAATTTGAAAGTTAGTTTAACTTTCATTGATAGGCTGTATCATACTTTTTTATGAGAAAATTACACATTTATGCAAATCGAAAAAAAAACTATTAGTAAAGAGCTAATTTCACTATTTTTACAGATATTCGAGCTAAATAGTTTCGGATATAATGGCCTAAGGGGGTAACAGTTTGGAAGAAATGTTTCACTATATTAAAATATTCAACAAAACCACCGGTTTATACATTTTCCATTATTCAACAACTATCAGTTCTGTTACATTTTTGTCTGAACCTAAAATTGTTTTTTTTTTATCTCTGAAGTGCAAAGTCGTATAAGTACCTAATTGAATTCCTATTATGAATTAAAATCCATGCAGCATTTTTTTTGTCATTTAATATTTTTGCTGAACGTACAAAGTCAAATTATAAGCTTCATCTAAAAAGTCATTGTTGCGCGGATGACAAATGTTTAATTTCTTAATCTACTTGTAAAACTTGGTCTCTTCTACTAATATTCCTTACAGAGATTCCAGTTCATTTTTTTTTCTACCAAGTTAAATTGATAAAAGTAATTAAAAAAAAAATGCGTGATACATCCTAATACGCTCTCCTGTCTAGACGTGCACAATAAATGTAATGAAAAAAAAAATGATCATTTTAAATCCTGCAATCATGCCTTTTTGTGCGCCATCATTTCAGTATATCGGCTCGGGCGGCGAAGAAACAGCGGCACAGTGAAAATTTGAAAAGAGCATGTCGAAACCTATAAAATCACAAATTTTCAGGGTCAGACTACCAAAGGACTGAACTATTGACTAAGCATTGGTTATAATACAGAGATAATAATGGTCACATCGAGCTGGTATGATGTTGAGGACCGACGGCGGCCATGGGAACTCCTCTATATCCGTAGGTTCGTCGAGTTTTGAGTCCTTTCAGCTGTCTAGTCTTTTATAAACCCTGTCACATTTTTTTATTATTAACTAATTTCAGGACATACCTGATCGGGGCTCCCCGTTGAGCCGAAAGTGGACGCGGTTCATGTCTGCGCAGATGCAAGCCAGACGCGCGGCGCACTGGATCACACTGATGCAACTAAGTTGCTGCAACTTGCTATTATTTAGGCGGACGGCGCACACGCCGCTTGTTTCAACATGCAGCGTTATAATCTTAGCGTTCCAAACGCAAAACTGGGGTTATATTATCCCTTCTGAATTAATAAATAAATTAGAAAGGTTATGCAGCCAGTGCAATAGGGACTACGCCGCGAGCGGACCTGCTAGAGGGGTTGTTTTTTTTATAGTGGTGATTATTATTTGTATCTTTAATATTTGAGTACATTAGTTTTATTTCTATGTTTTCGGAATGCTTAATAAATTTGATAATAAAAATTCAGGGGCCACCAATTGATCTTAAATTCTAAAACCAATCTATGTTGGTACCTACTGGAAAACAATAAACATACTTAAATACGCTGAAACATCAAAAATCATGAAAAAAAAATCAACACGCTCTCACTCTAGTTAGACAAATCTTGGCACTCACCGGCTTTTAGCTAGCTTCGTAGGTATTTACTTGACAGTCCAGCTTGCAAACAAATGCATGAGCGAAATAAAAAAATACCTTAAACCTTATACCCTTTCAGGGCATGATGGCATTGATGACCCCTTCCCAAAATGACCACATGGCCGAATGACCAGCTCCCAGAATAATCACTCCTTTAGGATCAAATTGAATGCGGGCTGGAATAACTGTTTCCAAAAATACAAGTAGATACTGCCCATAAATCACTGTTGTTATTATACCTACCGCAATAGTCAATATTTTTATAGGATTTTGAAGCGCAGTTAAAACCGCGTAGCTGTCAAATGGGCAATAACGTTTCTCACCAAACAAATTAAGATTTCAACAATTTTTTAACATGTTGAAGTTATTATAAATAACTATGTTTTTATATTTTTTCTTGTAATGGAATACATACAGACAGTTTTTCATGATATCTACAACATATTCAAGTCGTAAAAATTGGTCTAGGTTAAGGAGAGAGAAACGATATTGCATTTTGTATGGAAATTTTAAGGTCCACAATCCTCTTAAGGATTGTCTCAAAATCTTTCAGTTCATTGTCTATTCAACTTTAGTTTAGACCATCTTGCTTTGATATCGTAAGTATTTAATCACATTGGCGACGTTATAACCCCTCTTACAGCGAAGTGAATTAAGAGCTGCCATAAATTGCTCAGTTTAAAATATATTCTATTATATTCTACTATATTCTATTCGATTATATTCTATTTTAAATTTCAAATCCTTATGCAGTTCCAGAGAAACACCGGCCAAGTGCGAGTCAGACTCGCGCACGAAGGGTTCCGTACAACTTAAGATGTATGGGAGCCCCACTTAAATATTTATTTTATTCTAGGTTTAGTATTTGTTATTATAGCTGCAACATAAATACATCTAAGAAATTTTCAACTGTCTAGCTATCACGGTTCATGAGATACAGCCTAGTGACAGACAGACCGACGGACAGTGTAGTCTTAGTGATAGGGTCCCGTTTTTACCCTTTGGGTAAGGAACCCTAAAAAGTTCATGGTTTTAAAACTCACTGTTTAATATTGCACATGTTTGTGCAATTACTTATGTACACATAGTAGATCATTTAACTCTTGACTTTATTAACCTCTAAATGTAGAAGGCACAAAGAACGTCCTTGTGTTTCCTTCACGCTACGGTTCTTATTATGTATACACCTTTATACTTGGTGTTTATAACTTGAATTAATTGAAGCAAGTTTTTAGGGTTCCTTAATCAAGCTTAAAACCATAAAGTTCTCTGTCTCTATTTATGTGATGGTTTCGGTGCCCGTGACGCCCCAGGCATCTTAAAAATATGTGCAATCTGTAGTTTTTGGCAGTGGATGTGTTTAGAGTGTTAGAATTTTAGAATGGAGCGAGGAATTGTAGTTTTAGTTTTAGTGAGCAGTTATAGTTTAAGTAACGACTTGAGACGACGTATCTCTTACCTACTTTAATTAACGTGGCATGGCATTTGGGGAGCGCTTTGTTTCACATAATATTTTTTTGTCCAAATGTGTTGTTATTCATAATCATCGTAAGGCAGTGTTGTACCGAAACAGTTTTTATTTCAGGATTTTTGAAATATCTAGCTGGTAAATGAGGTAAGGTTAGGTTTGTAACATAATAATAAAATATATATGTGTATTTAGTGGTATTTTAACCGCCGCAAAAATAGACATATTATGTTTAAACAAAAATACAAACTAACCCAAAGCCTTCCCTTCTAAACTTTGCCACGGTCCGGTACGTAAGGAACTGAAAAAAAAACTGGTCATTACATTCTGGTTTTATTACTCTTATTTAAGTACTCGTACGTACAATAATTAAAACAAAACGGCTAGCCTAAAACCAAAGCTTAAAATGTATTGTACTTATCCGATTTTTTTTTTATGGCAATGAGACGGCACGCGGGTACTCAGGCCAGCTGATGGTAAGTGGGACCCATATAGATTTGAAATCCCAAGACTACATTCTCAAGACTGCAATCCTAAGACCTCGAATGCGTTGCCAACCCTGAGGACTAAAACGGAATGCTAGTAATTTCAAAACAAAAGCTACTATTGAGGGATATTAATGTTTATGAGTTTGCCATAATACGTAAATTTGCCGAGTTATACAGTATCCTCGTGTTGTCGTGACACGTCGGGAAATGTATAATACTGCTTATTTACGTGGTACGAGAATACTTGAAAAATATTGTAATTAATTATGGAACACAGTTTAAAAGTAGAAACAGTTTTAACGGTTTGTTAATTGTTATTATTTTGAGTCAACATTTTTCACCCGTTTTAATTTATTTTGAGTTCTGAACTTGTTTTGACCAATAATAATTATTAATAATTATGATTATAAATGGGCGCTATTAATTCACGTTGGATAGCATTGCGCAGGTGTTTAAATAGGTACAATTTGAAAGAAAATAGGTGTAGAGTATTGGCGTGCCTTTAAATATTAAATAGTAATGTTATGGTTTTAGGTAACTTAACAATATCTAACTGACAGGCAGATTAAAAAAAAACATAAGTCAACGGATACGGAAATACTGCTCTTAATAATTCAATCAGGTAGATAATAAAATTTTATAGCTCATAGGATATTTCATAACATTGAAAATATACTACAAATTGTGGTCATCCTATCAGATAATACCGTAATATTTATATCAACACTTTATTTTAAACAAAATTACGTTTTTTTTTTGGAAAGTACAAAAGAAAGTACTATTTTTTGAAATTTTATCTGTGGCAGAAACGCTATGGTGATTGGTTTGCACCTGTGGTTACTCGCTGGTGACGTCACACGCAAGTAACCACTTTGATTGTTTATTGTTTATTTGCGGGTGACGTCACACTTGTCATATGGCCATGATACGTTTTTAGCGCGGTTTTAAACATTTAAACGTTAACATAGATTTTTTATCTTGTTATGTTATCTAATAAAAAAATATTTAATTTCCAGTAATCTTAGTGAAACAGTTTCTAATTTGTTATCGAACCTAAAATCGAAGTAAAAAGTATTTAGCTTTTTTACTTCTTGTACTTACCTAATATTGTTGAATAAATAGGACCCTTATGTTTTTTTTACAAGATAGTATTAGGCTGCAGCAAGCCAGTTTAAGTTATAAAATAAGCCAGTAGTTATCACCGTGATAAGAGTTCCTTTCCAGTTTCAGAACCAGTTTTTCGGTAAAAATAAACAAAGTGAAGGCATAAAAAAGAAGTAATCATTTTGAATAATAATAATACTTTTAATTGTACTATTAAGAGGTTTTAATGAAAACGATAGAAATAGAAATCGTTAAGTACTTATACCAAAGATAGTAGATACAGCCAAAAGCATTATGGGTAGGTAATGTTTTTTTTTTAAATAAAGTCTATTCGATTTCCCTTGCCACGACTTTTATAATTCTGTAGTGTTAACCAAATTCTACACCTCAAAGTTTGGAAAACATTCTCATTCCGGGAAACGTATGGTTCCCGAAGGGGCAATCACAAAACGAGTTCCACGCAGATAAACTTCTCGGTTACATCATAGTTAAACATACTTAATTATGAAGTGAATAATTAGTAATACTGACGCCCTAGACAAGATGCAGTCGGCGATCATTATCGTTATGAAAATGTATCTATGGTTGACGTAAGCTGTATATAGCTCCATACAATTTATCAGTTATCGAAAATCGTTAACGTTAGCGTTAAGCAGCTTGTCTGGGCTCACTAAAGTGGTCAAGTAAATGATGCAGTGAGTGATTGCACCCATTTAATAAAGATAAACACCAGACAAACACAATAAATGATTAACCAGTAGGTATATACTTGTTAGTTACTAGGTATGTGATGTTAAGAAGTACCTAAATAGAAATAGTTATAACTTATAAGATACAGCGCTGAAAGTAGCTTTAATTATTTTTTTCTATGTTCAAAATAATGTAGGTGCTCATTATTATGTTATTTTAGTGGTGGTAGGACCTTGTGCAGGGTCCGTCCGGATCGCTACCACCATCTTATCCATTACCCTACCGCCAAACAGCAGTTTTCGCATTGCTCTGTTCCGGTGTGGGGATAAGACAACCGGTGAAATTACTAGCATAGGGGCATTCTATCTCAGTCCTCAGGGTTGGCAACACATTTGAGGTTTTAGGATTGTAGTCTTGAGATTTCAAATGTCTATGGGTCTCAGATCCCGCTTACCAACAGGTGGCCTAAGTGCTCGCGTGACTTATTGCCATAAAAAAAATAGATTATATGGATAGACTATATGGTTATGTAAAAAAATGTAGGTCAGTTTTACTATGATGCTGATACTGAAATAATTCTTCATGTGAAATAAAATACTATAACCATTTGCTATTATGAAAATTAAAGATAATCCAATACTTATATTATAAGTACAGACTTAGTTAGTACAAATACAAGGAATTCATAATTTACATTGCTATGTAACTACAAATAATTGTTTGTTTCCAACATAACTATGAAACATTCATGACTCAATTCCTACCATCTGTTAATGTGCCCCAATAATACTTACTGTTCACAAAGTTTATCCCTATCCTACCTTAATTAAACTTGGTCGTATTATTAAATTATTCTAAATATTTGTACATTAAGTAAGCAACTCAAGAAGAGTATTCGGTGCGTCGCCCTAATGATCTATTTAAAGACATGCAACAATTAATTCAAAGCTAATATTTATTTTTACCGTGTTAAACGTCTGACATTGAGAACCAGCAACCTCATAATATAAATATTTTTTCAGCTGACAATGGAGATATGCTTGATAAATGGTGGTGATAGATGCTGAAGAACTTATATTATGCAGTTATAAAGAGAGGAGTAAGCCACAGTCGCGAGGCGTTCGTACAAGCCGATTATTTACGGCTTTACCAAAAATTCCTATGCATAGAGTAGGTATACAAACAAAACGTAAAACCGACACACGCCATAAATCCTTTTTTTGCTCCGGCTTGTCTATTTATTTACGTGACGCTTCGCCACTGGTAAGCCATGCACTTAATAATAATTACATATTTTAATAATTATTTTCCAAAAAGATATGTCTGGTAGGTATGACTGAGGACATTATTTTATTATCTCCCACAGTGACATAATAAGCTAGAGAAATAATCTCAGCAGTAGAATGAGGGACAGCTCAATTTTAACCTTCAACTGATGCCAAAGGTATGATAAATTAGTTAGTGTTTTGTTTCTTGTACAGCCTGATAAAAATATAAAAAAATAAAAGAGGTTCATTGAGTAAGTAGGCCGCACTGGCACTTTTACACGTCAAGAATCTACCAGCGCTTCCCAAGAGGAGACCACTGCTGAGAAGAAACGCCGCAAGAAACTCAGCAGTCAGTCATTTTTTAAACATATTTCATATTATAATGGTACTAGATACTTAGTCTAGCATTATATAAAGCTACAAATATTAAATTAAATATAATATCAAATATCATGTGTAGTTCAGCAGGAAAACAAGCCAAAAATCTTACGGGAGAGATAGAGAGAAAAATAAAAAATAAAAATAGAATCAACTACTTATGTGTATATGACCACATAAACGTTTCGATATGTTTTCCTGCATCAACGGTGTCCCCTAGACAAGACAAAGCAGGATAAAGCTTTAACATTTGAACAAATTATAATTGACTAAGTTTCGGGATATTACTCATAGGTACAGTTATTTATAACACGAAGATGGTCACAAAATTCATCCGATGCTCCAAAGACGAACTCTTTAACAACCGTATTCCTCACGAAAACAACTGTAACAGAAGAACGAAGTTTCACAGTTTTCACGATGCATAGAACATAATTATTATTCAATACAATGCCTAATATTTAATGTTATAAAAAGTTGACAACTCATATACTCATATACTCATTTATTCATAATATTTACAGAATATTACATGTCACAATCATTACAAAAATATTTCATTTAAAGTCAAGGTACAATAATGGGTATTAATGATTAAGTAATATATAAATTATTGATATTTATCCGGTACATTAATACTATAACATAATTCTGATATTTCATAGAATGCGTTACTAATAAGTATTTTTTTCAATGCGTTTTTAAAGGAATTTTCGTTTGCCAATTTTTTGATGCCGTCAGGTAAGGCGTTGTAAATTTTCGGGCCGATTACGTGGGTAGTTTTGGTAGACTTAGCCAGTTTACAGGTCACCGTCTTGAGTTTTCCGGCGTGATTATTTCTTAACCTATGAGTGGGTCGGATCTTACTGGGAAAGAGTTAATATTTTTCTCAACTCTGCTGGTAACCATTTTTTTATGTTACAATGCACAGACTCAAAGCATGGATCGCTATTTAAGAGCTGTAAGATTAGTTATAATTTTGAATAAGGCGTTCCCGAATACCGATTGCGTTAAGACCTGTCAAAATGGAGTTTGAGTTTATAAATTGAAGTTTACAGACGTTTAAAACTACAGAACGGTTATCCGATTCTGTTTAATATGTAGATAAATATTTTATCGATTTAAATTCTACTTTACCTAATTTAACTGAGTTTTAAATTGGGCCCCCTTTTTATTTATAAGGACTTTTACTTTCTAATGATTCATGCGTCACGTGCCAGTCTTCGAGCATAAACATATTATCATTAAAAATATGAAGTGGTGTTTGTACAGGTGGTGTAGATAACCTCAGTAAATGTCACACACGATGGTAACCGTACAAGCACCACGTGGCACAGCTTAGGTAAGGTTTAAACTGAAGTGTTTATTATATTCCACAATGTTTGTTTACACTATGTTAGGTTAACTTAAGTTATAGTACCTTTTATTAATTGTGTATAACTTTTATCGTCTGACTTTACCTACTAAATAATCATTATTAGTCAGGACCTTATAATAGCGTTATTTTTAACTATAACCTTATCTTTATAATGCGTTTTTGCGGTCGATAATAATAATTATATTTAATTACAACGTTACAACATAATTATACACACATCAAAAAACAGCCAGGGATAAAAAAAACAATAGGTATATTAAATTAAAAATATCCGTATAATGTATGGGCACTAAAGACATTTTCGGACGCTTGTTTACATTATGATAATGCTTAGATTTGTCGTAATAATGATTTTCATAAGGTGGCCAACAGCGTCAGTTCTTCGACACGTGCCTCTGCGATAGTTGAGACACGCGCGAGCGGAGTGTAATCACTGGGATCATTTCCGAACTCATCATTCGCTGTTCAGTCGAGTCAGTTAAGACCCTTCTGATGGCAACCGTAACTGCGTCGCTCAAACTACTTATGTTTTCTGGGGAGACAAACGATTGCGCGATCTAATCGACAGACAGCGCCATCTATTGAGCCGTGGTGTAATTATGTCTCGGGCGCCATGTTGATAATTATTATCTTACGTGATGTGTCATTATTAATCTAATGTGTGACGGCTGTAATATTATAATTATGTAAATGATGAATTTGTTTTGTATCTAGTTCCTTGCGGCGTTTCTTCTGAGCTGTGGTCTCTTGCAAAGCGCTGGTGGATTTTTGACGTGTAAAAGTGCCCGTGCGGCCTACTTACTAGAATAAAAATCTTTTATCTTTTTTATCATCGTAATTATACATTATCTAAGTACCAGAAACCAAAAGCAATTTATACAAAAAGTGAAACAATTATTTTGAACATAACACCTAACTACCTACCTATCTTTTAAAATGATTACTTTGTTTTAGTTGGAATTGGCTCTATCCATTTATTGCGTTAATGTACCTACCTACAAACATTATTTTTAAGCAATCAAAATCTAAAACATAGTAATTTTTAATATTAATTGCTTATACCTACACAATTAAAGGCTTTCTCGATTTGATTTAAAAAATAAGTTCAAGTAATAAAATTAATTATTATGTTTGCCAACGAGACGAGTAACATAATTAAAATGTTAAGACGAGTAATTTTGACCTTTCTGGAAGCAAAGACAACTTTATAATTACAAACAATGAAATAGAAGCATTCAGAACCTCAAAAGTTTCAAATTTTAATTAAATTCTTACGAAATACGTAGGTGTGAAAATTATACGCCGAAGTTCCCGAATAAGTTTGTAACACATAAAATTATTGTTTCATGGAACTAACGTGCCGTCTTAATTAGGAAGTTATTTTGTTATTTTGAAAATGTTATAACATTGGACTGACATACTTGCTTACTGTACGAAACCTGTTTTGTTGTAAAGGTTTGTATTTATATTAGGTTATCGCTTTTTTGTGTTCATGCAAATATTAGAATGCTGTTTAAGCTTTTTTTGCTAACTATAAAATGTCAAAATTTAAAGCGATAATCCATTTAAAAAAACTTTGGTATATGCTTTGGGGTGAGTTATTTTTGCCCGATGTGATTTCTTAAAATATTACATTACTTATAGAATCTGTAGGTTAGGTTAGGTTTGTCCATTAACTAGTGAAAAATGTATTTCTAACTTCTCTGTAAAGGCAATTGAAACCATAGGAAAACGAAAACAAGGCTAATAAACTAAATTTTGTGGACAATCTGAAACAACTGCTGTACTATGGGAACTAGAAAATTATAGACCTAATTACAGGCTGAAAAGATCCGTCATTTTTGTTAAGAGAGCACCGCAGTTTTTTCTAAAAGGTTTTTTACTTATTGCCTTATCTTTAATACAGCGGAACGTAATTTGTGGATTACGGCAGCCTCCCGTGTCTCGTAACTTGCCGGCTTACTCACAAATGGGTCATCCGCGATCTGAAAGTATTTGGGGTGTCCATTCTGTTGCCAGCAGAAATAACAACAGCAGAGCAATAAACGGGTACAAATTTTTGAGTAAAAACAATAATAATCAAGAAACCAACTGTGTTCTTTTATAAATAAAATAATAAGAGTAATACCCATTTCTATTCTACTTGTTAATTATGCCTTAGTTATTTAAGTCATGGATAATTATAGATCGTCTAAGGATTCTTTTTATATCTGGTCTTCTCTTGAGGAACACTAATGCCCGGATCCAATATTCAAGAAACGAATCGATTTCCTTACGCGCCGTAGCGTTAAATGACATTTGCTACGTACAAAATGTGTCAAATTTTAACGAGGCTTACGGAAAACGATTCGTTTCTTGAATATTGGAACCGGGCATAAATTGCTCACTTGGGTAGGTTTACCATAGAACCTTGTCATAATGACATTGTCAAGTGACAAGATAAAAATTACATAGGAATTAATCGTTGGTTTTATGCGACAAGGTTCTATAGTGGTTCTTCGAGTTAAGTCCATGTAAATGTGCTCAGAGGGCTAATTTAAGGAATAATATTTTTATATTATTTATAATTAATATAATCGTATTTAATGCAATTGGATCTTGTCACATTTAAATTAAAACATGAATAAGGTAGTAGGTACATCCAATCAGACTTCCAAAAACAATTACAACAGCATGACAGCTTTTCAACTTTCATAAAGTTTCGAATCCCCTGCTGTCCCTGTCGCCATTCCCGAGATCTGAGTTTGATTGAATTGTTCCGTAGGATTTGTAACTCGGATTCTCCTAATAAAATTGTTTTTGCCCGAGCCTCCACGGGACGCCGCTGATCTGATTTACCCGTGCAATTGACTAACGGCTGTGGACGGGATTCATCGTGATCGAACCTCTATTTTTACACATAAGTTCGCAGATTTTCAAAATGCGAACAAAATTCATTGAATTTGGAGTTAAAGCTGTGTCGCAGGTGTAAATAACTTTTGTTAAAGCGCTTGCGCATGTAATCAGTTTTTAGGACAGCTAGCGACATCTAGTGTCGAGTAGAAGAAGCTCATACTAACACCTAAACTGAATGTTTCACCTATCGCGGTTGAATGTTATTATTATCTACTCAAATGAGGATAAATAAAATGATTGACTTACAATTTTGTGATTATGCTTGTGACGAAGTAAAGTGTTTAAGTATAATTTTATTCGCGTAATACCTTCCAGTTTTGTAAAAATACTGATATAATATGTTTTAAAATGAAGTTTAATTTAGAACTATTAATGTCACCATTTAAACGTTATGTCGTTATGTTACGTCGTGTGTACTAAAGTTTTTATATTATAAAAAGGTTGCAGGTTGCAACTTGTGATTTTAGTAGAGGTGCATGCGCAGATACTAAGCGTATTTAAAGACGCCTAGCGCTACCTAGTACCAAATTGCTGTTTTAAAACGGTAAGGTATGGAACGTAAAGAAGATCGACTTGTATAGCAGTTTTGTCCAGCAAACGTAAGATGGCGTTAGTAAGCAATATATTTTGACATAATGCACGTTAAAGTCTGAACAGTGTAACCATCATTAGATACTTTTTACACTATTCTGTAGTGTAAAGTTCTTAGGACACAGTGAAACGCTCTGAAAACCAGTATACACAGAAACTAGTTCAGCTTACCATTACAACAGTCACGTGACTCCTTTTAGTATGTGTCTCTTTTTCTCGTCACTAGATGTCGCTAGCGTTTTACTTAACTCGATATGCGCATACGCTAGTACAAAAATAAATCTTAAATTACACTATTGCAGGTTTTATATCTTTTTATTATTTGTTACAAAAGTTAACTGAAACTTCTTTTGTACCAATAACAATAAAGAGAGGTTTTATATCCGTTTGAATGCTGTCGCCGACTAGGCCTTCATCTAGTTACCGATTTACAAACTTAAATGGTTTCATGAATATCAAATTGCGAGTGTTTTTGTAAATTTTAGTTTAACAGTTTTTTTTATTTAGTTATAGCTTAGTTGTTAGTCTACCTGCTTTTTAAGATAGCGTTTCCAAAAAGTCGAATATTTAGCGAACACTCGAAAATATCATCTAAAGATCAACGTGAAACGGTAAACTCGTGCATGCGATTTATTTTCTTCTTTCGAGCGCTTGATTTCTTATAAATACATAATTGATTTGTCTACAATAAAAATGAATATATTATGAATATATTTATTGTGTGAATATATTATGTGAGCTGAGCGCAAGCATTTGTTTCCGTTATGTACGAGTATTTTTCTATTTATAAGTTTTTTATTATTATCTAGTAGGGTACCTACGCCAAAGTACAGTCAAAAGCATGAATATCTACACCCAACGCATCAAATATTATGTACACACAGACTTTATTTTCTGTAGCATAAAGGCGTAAAGATATTTTTGTCCTCTTGGTAACGTACGAGTATATATGTATTCATGACTTTGACTGTATTACATGCCTACAGCTTTGATCGGGAGTAGTGCAAATTGAGTTAGATTGTCCCCGTTGTTTATTTGTATGATTTAATTTATATAAACCGCACTGTCACGTATAAACCCAGGAATTCCAATGCAATAGAAAATCGTATAAAAGGCTTTATTTTCTTTCGTCCCTCTTGAGATAATGGCCCAGCGATAAATACTGCCAAAACAGCAATGCATTTTCTCTCAAAGTAACCATTCAAATGTATACTTTACGTCGGATATGATAAAGTAGTTTTCGCATTATGGAATTGATGGAGATAAGAGTTTGGTGAAGTAACATGTGGAAATCTAGAATGTTCTGTGCCAACCGCGGGACGTGAGTAGCATGGGGCGACTGTCACGAGAACCGGTCAAATTGAACTATTTTATTAAATCGCTGGCAGTAGATAAAATACTCAGTAGGTAAAAAAGTTTTATAAAAAAAGTCGGAAATTATACCTTCCTAGTGCCTTCGTCCATGTAACAATCGTGTTTATACTACATGTCGCCAGTAAAGACAATTTCATTTTCGAATTTCAAATTATTAGTTTTATAAAAAAACGCTTTAGTGAATTATAAATTGTAAGTACCTCAGTAACATAAGGTAGTAACGACAGGCTTACACTGGATACTAAACCTATCATTATTAATCAGCATTACAATAAAATGACGTCCACTGTTGAAATTATAGACGGTAAAAACCATTATCGTCTTTGACCTGTTATCGTGTTGTCAACGTAAAGACAGCTGAGTTAAAATAATACCATAATTATCAGGTCAAATACGATAAAGCCAAGAAAAGAGGGCAAGGACTGGTACTGCGCAGCTTGTATCCATCGGTTTCTTGCAACCTTGGCTACGTCGTCGGTCCACCTTCTTACGGTAACTGGTCGTCACCCAAGAACTCTGACTCCATTCGGCTATCTGTGCTGCGAGCGATGTGACCCTTCCACTTAAATGTAATGAAATAAATTTTATCTACATCCATGGCATAATTTCCCGATAATATGTTCCGAAACGATAAGCAAATGTCCTATATTAGTACACCTGTATCTGTGGTTGCATCGTAATGTTTAAATTACAGTATAGGTAGCCAAAACTTTAATCACATTCAAAAGAATATCATTTTAGAAATAAGGAATCGTACTTAGGTGTGATTATCGAATAATGCTGGTAGGTAATGCTTTTTGACATTCATAGGTGCATTATATTATTCGAACTTTCAATTAGTTCCGAAAAACAGAATGTTAGTTAGTTAGTTTTGTTTGCGACTGTACGCATAATTAGGCATTATGCTCCAGTCACATAAATAACTATTGTTTGCCACTACATAAATCAACTTAATTATAGATAATTATACTTTAATTGCATTAAGGCCCAAAATGGTCTCCACTCAGCCACTCCACTGCCACTTGAGTCTTGCAATTTTTAGGGTTATTATATTATAGTTATGATGGTGATTTGTTCTTGCGCAGAGACATGTATAGAGTGTTTTTCTAAAAGTATTTTTTCCTAGTTTCAATTAAAACATTGACTTTTACTAAGTGAGACTGTGTATTTGTATTCTTTCCCGTAAAATTCTGGTCGCTCCCACTTTCCTCGTCGTCCACAAAAAATACATATTCAGTACCTACAAATACCTGAAAGCAATCAAATGTCTTGAGCAACGAGTTTTCTCAAGCAATACGCTTTCTAAAACCATTAGTAGGTACCGCGTAAACACAATTCATAGAGCCAACTCCGCAGAACAAAGCCTACGATAAGCCATTTCCGGTTTTCGATACCAATTTGCACCAACATCCTGTCCTACTTTTACCACTAATCTCTCCTCTAAACTATATTTCGCGACAACTTCCTATTCTTCGTTATCCATTGCTTGTTTAGAATCACCCTGAGATGACTCTTACTTTGGCGACGCAGTAATGGATGTTTTGGAATAGTTTTGGTTGGTTCTTTTTCAACGTTTGCCCGTAAATGTCAAAGGTGGATTCTACATTGATTTGGTTCCCTCAGGATATGTTTTTTGCTAGCCGAAGAACGGAATGTTTCGGTTAGCGGCCATTGTATCAATTTGCATGGCGGTGAAAGCTAATACGCAAAGCAAATTGATAGTCATTTTGAACAATTGGGTGCAAACTTAAATACAAAACACAATATCCAAATGATAGATGTTTTACTACTCATTGCTATCAAATGACCCGCTAATTATCAATTTGTTGCTCGTCGTGTTGACGATGTGTTTTTTTTGAGTGAAGTTATGCAACTAAAGTAAACGATTTCGTATCTTTGAGAGCTTTAGAATATTCTAATAACTTAATAATTAATCTAGTTTACTGTTCTAACACGTGGAATATTTATGCTTTCTCTCTCACGTTTCCATACGTTATTATACGTATACTTCACTTTTACTACACGATTACGATACAAAAGTCGACGTTACATGCAGTTTTTTGTAATAAATATAGACACGGGGTGCAATCGCAATACAAATTTTCTCCCAGAAATTACGTCAACTCAATAGAAGAAAAATATTAGTGCTATAAGAGAAGGCTATAAACAATTATAAAGGCCATCTTAATCAATTTCGACGTTTGACTAGACGTGATGACTATTCTCTATGATTTGACATTTTGATTCCAACGCAAAACACACTGAATGCGGGTGCGGGTCAAACGCGGGTCGTGTCGTATTTCTTGTACGGACCCATCCACGCACGCCGTCTGTGTCATACCTATAGAGATAGACAAACAGGCCTGTCGAACGCCCGACCTGTTCTGTGTGTTTTGCGGTTTAAGGTGTCTTGAAACGCGTATCTCGCTCAATGTCAGGAAGTTTACCATTACTAAAGCAGTTGAGTTTAGATTGAGAGAAAGGGGGCAGAGATATGTAACTGCTATAGCTCTGTCCCTTTCTCTCAACCTAAACTGAACTGCTTTAGCGTGTCATGGGTCACCATGGTACCTTTGTGACTTTTTAGATTTAAGTGACTTTTGTACTACTAACAAGGAAAGGTAGGTACTTACCCTTTTTTTTAGCTGCTCAATCTCAACCTGTTGGGTGAAATTGACCTCCAAGGTACTGAAAAGTGACTAAACCCTCTAATTTATATAGAGATATTTTTCAAAAAAAATGCCGGTTTCATAGTGGTCTGATTATAAATGTTTAAGACGATGTTAAAATAATGAGCACGTGTTTTGTTAAAAAGATAAAAGGTAAAAGAAATTTATTCAGTAAGTAACTAGGCCGCTCGGGCACTTTTACACGTCAAGAATCTACCAGCGCTTCCCAAGAGGAGACCACTGCTGAGAAGAAACGCCGCAAGAAACTCAGCAGTCAGTCATTTTTTAAACATATTTCATGTTTCATATTACAATGGTACTACTTAGTCTAGAATTATATAAAGCTACAAATATTAAATCAGCTAAAACTAATATTTAAAAAAACCAAAGAAACTGTATCTTCGATGATCTTTGAAGGGTATTTTTTATTAAATATGAGTTTTAGCCGATAGAACAAAACACGTGCTCATTATTTTTCATCTTCTTAAACTTTTATTATCAAACCGATATGTAACTTGCAATTTCTTTTCTGAGCCGGACAGTTGGGTGCCTTTCCTTGTAAGTACATTACGTATGGTTGGCCTTTCTAACTTTAAGAAGTAGCTGCTCACTTAAGCGCCCGGCCTTATCACTTGGGCTGATATCAGGACAATCCTGACACATGCACCACCATGAAGTTTCTGAATATTGGAAATAATAGCAGTAAAACTATGTTGTTATTACACACGCAACAATTGAGATTAGCATTTTACTGCTGTTAACATTATCAATTATATTCAGAAACTTCATGGTTGTGCAATTTATCCAGATTGACTGGTTATCTACTAGTTCTTCAGCCACTATGGCACTCTGTCGCAAAAAACTGTATAATTTCAAAGTAATTTCTGTCTCGTGACTTGTTGCTGTCACTATGATAGGGTTCTATGGTGGTACATCAACAACTAACTGTACTCTAAACTGTACCTAATTAGTGATTCTGTCAAAATAACATGGTACCTAATTGGTACGTATTACCAAGTAGGTACTATTATCCAGGATAAGCATGGATACGACTGTAATTTACTTAAACCTGGATTCAACTAACAGCTCAATCGCAAAAGGAATGATGCTCCCTGCATTTCAAGCTAATATTCCAATCTAACTTGGAAGCTCAACTCAACAAGTAAGCGATCACTTTAGTACTTTATCGCTTTAAGGTGAGGTTTGAAATAGTTTGTATATCCATACAATACTTATATGCGAGTGAAAACGACAAGGTACTAAACAGATCACGTAGTTAATACTATACGTTTCGAGGAATACCGGTTTGTATGGTAATGTGATGAGACGTGAACGCCCCTGCATGTCGCAGCTTTGAGATAGTGATGTGAAGTATCTCCTAGACTCGAGCAACTCGGTGGGGCTAGAAAAGTTGCCATCGAATAAAAACGCTAGCGTTGGTGAAAAAGCTAGCCATGTTGCCCTTAGATACCGACGTTTATATCGTGATGATCGTGATAGTGCTCGTGTTGAAATTAATGTGTCAAAATAGTACCGCGTAACGACGGACAAAACGTCAAAACTATCACGGTGATCACATTACAGCGTGTCTGTTGTAACAAGTGATATATCACGTGACTTACGGCAATGCCATACATTTTTGTAAGTGACAGGTGAACACCAAACGCTAGCGTCCGTATTCGATAGCAACTTGTCTAGACCCGCAGGTTAGCTTCAATATAGCTCGAATGATGAGCATTGTGAGTTCCCTGTAGGGTAATTTTTTTATTAAAACTTTTATGTAGTCGTCTTGTACCGTCTTATATACCTACAAATCAAATCAAATCAAATCAAAAAAAAAAGTTTGCTGAACACAGTTTCTTAAGTGGTAGTAAACATTATTATTTAAACGTCCAGTGTATTCAGCCTGCATGCAGGCGTGCAAATATTACTAAAATGTCAAGTTAAATTCAAAGATATAAATATAAAATAATAAAATAATAAAAATAAATTCAGTTATAATCAAATGTCAACAAAATTAAAATTAAATTACAAATTAACATTAATATTACGCTCGAGAAAATCCTCAACACTGTAATAGCACTTATCAAAAAGCCAGTCTGTTAACTTATTCCTAAACATATTTCCCTGGAGCAACCGTATGTCCTCAGGTAGGGCATTATAGATGTTAATGCACATGTTAAACACATTTTTTGAGTAGACGGCTTTAAAGCAACGAGGTTTATACAACCGGTTCATAACGTCCACTCTCGTACGACGTTGCATGACTTCACCCCGAGTTTTAAAGAGCATTGGTTTCGACTTAACAAAGATACATATTTCCCGTATATATAAGGACGGTAATGGCAGAATGTTAAGTTGTTTAAATAATGGGACACAGCTTTCGTCAAACCAAGCCCCGCAAATGACCCTTACAGACACATACACATAAATATATTATATATATTTTTGGCATGTTTTCCTACCGAACTACGCATGAAATTTAATATTTATAACTGTATATTTATAACGCTAGACTAAGTAATATCATTGTAATAAGAAATATGGTTTAATGCACATAGACAATTACAAGTCATGTTTGCACCAATATACATAATCTACATTGGCGAGCTCATCCCATATGGGATCTCTTCGAGTTCAAATAGTTTACATTACCGCTAAGGATCTTTTCTACAGTTTCTGGTTCGATTAATAAAAACGCACATACTTTAGCCTTGTCATTTTAATGTCATGTTTGAACTAGTTCATTGATCTATCAAAGGCGTTAAAGTGACCAGGTATAAAAGTGCTGCTTGAGGCCATTTGCAACGTCAAAAGATGGCGGATGTGTATGCTGTTTTAGTGTTGTCTTTTTGTGTATTTAGGTGTTCCAAGCTCTTTTCTGTTAGTGATTTGTACTTTTTATGCCTTTGTGTTGCACAGTGAGTGCAGGAGTGAAGACTTGGACTTATTTCAAGTGGACTCGCAGTGGTACAGAGGTTAAAACTATCTTGACCTCTGTCCCACATATCAACGTACAACGTTGCCCCCAATCTTCCTAGAGAAGATTGGATTGTGTTTTATTGCTATATTGATTTATACTTATATATACTTGACACTGGCAAAATCACTTCATTTTGGAAACGCCATATTCCCGCGCCGCGGGGCAAAAAAAAAAAGTGCAGCTGCTTATTTGTCTGACTGTATGAGTTAACTCTGTCGTCCCAGCACTAGCGTCAGAGAGGACATAAATCAACGGCTAGGAGACGGTTCCCGTACAGCGCGGCGGCGGGACTCCGAGACCGGACGCACGTCATCATACTCTTGGCTGTGAATCTACGGCCAAGATGGACACAACGCAATTAGGCAATTTGATGTTGTTTATAGGTACAGTACCCCAATAAAAATGTTAAGCACTTTGGTGCACTCAGTTGGTAACATGGACGTTAGTGCTGCATTTCTTCTCATATCGATGGCTACTGAGTTTTGTTAACAACATTTTATTTTTATTCTTTATCATTATACAATTTTCAATGAATTTACGCCGAGAGAAAAGGAACGAGAAATATAATTGCTATAGTTCTGTCCTTTACGCTCCCCGTAAAATAAACTGCATAGCTATCTCATAATAACCCCCTGATCCAAGAACTAACAAATCATAGTATCTTGCATATACGAGTAGGTACTACATTTTCTACGGGCAATAAATACTAAAAAAAAATTATGGCATAGGTAAGGCTGACGAGCACACAGGCCACCTGATGGTAAGTGGAAACTGTGACCCATAGACATTCGCATTCACAAGACTGCAAGCCTAAGACTGCAAATGCGCTGCCAACCCTGAGGACTAAGATGGAATGCCTCTATGCTAGTCATTACACCGGCTGTCTTATCCCCAAACCGGAACACAACAATGCGAACACTGCTGTTTGGCGGTAGGTTAATGGATAAGATGGTGGTAGCGATCCGGACGGACCCCGCACAAGGTCCTACCACCCGCAAAAATTGAAATTAACTAACTAAACTTAATAAATCCAATCCAATATGCGTGGACAGACTTAAGAGGCAAAAGCTAGGCTGAAATAAATAATTATGTTTTAAATAAATACCTTCTATCTTCAGTTTTGTTAAAACAATCACGTAGCGCAGAATAATTTGATAGACATCTAAATTTAATTATTTCTTGGCGGCAAATTGAGTTTCGGCCCGAACAAAGTTGTGATCATTATTTTAATAGCACAACCAATTCCCTTTGTTTCGTAAAGAGATGATTGTCATTTGAGTGAGATCACTTGAATAAATAAATAAAATCGAATTCAAAGCAGACATCGACGTGAATATTGGTAACTTAAATGTTATCAGAGGAGTCAATCCCCAAGCGACTATAATAGTTCACGATGTAAAATAATGTTTAAAACCTAACATCACATCATGGGAGGTGGAACCTCTAAAGGATGATTTCCACCAAACGGCTCGAATCGCATCGGATCGGAAAGGATACGTACGGATGCCGCGGCAGCCGTACGGCTCTATTGAAATTATTATTGTCTATTTATGACGGAGCCGATCGCGCGTCGCGGCATACTTACGGCGACGTACGCGTGTCGCGGAAGACGCCCGCGGTCGAGCTGTTGTGCGCAACTTGCTAATGTAGACTTAAAAACAGTACACATATGATTCAGTATCGTTTAAAGACTATAAAATTATTTCCGATCCTTTCTGGCTGTTACCCGCGGCTCCATCCGCGTAGAAGTCGTTTTTCGCTTTTACCTCGGGAACTGACAATTTTTTCTACCCTAATCGTACTCTATGTCCTTTCCAGGGGTTCAAGCTATCTTGGTACTAAATTTCATCGAAATTCGTTCAGCGGTTTACCCATAAAAGCGTAAAAAACATAAGTTATTTAAACACTTAAAATATTACTTGCTTCTGCCCGCGGCTTCCTCCTCGTTAAATTATATTATCGTTATTCCCCCGGGTTTTTTAAAAAATTCAGGGCTGAAAAGTACCCTATATCTAATCCAGGGTATAAGCTATCTTCATTTCAAATGTCATCCAAATCTGTCCAGCCATTGCAGCGTGAAGGAGTAACAAACTAACACACACTTTCGCATTTACGATTTATTATTATTTGTATGTCTTTACCAATCACGGGACTATGGGAGTCCCGGACCTTTGGAAGGCGTACATGGAGCCGAAGCCAACACGCAGAGGCCCTTTAGACAAGTTTAATTTAGTAAAGTTATGGGACACCAACCGGCGATTGTCCCTGAGTTCAAACTAAAGAAATATGCTCCCACGGACAACCATCGGTCAGTGTAAAGACTATTTAAGAAGGATGGGAATACTAATAATAGGTTCTATGAGTGAACTGATATGGATTGGTGAACTAGGCTATTGATGAAACTACGGCGCCTGCCTGGCCAATGCTAATTACTTTGGTTTAAATGGCAGGCGGTGACTCGCCAACTCAATGGAGTGGACCTCCCGAAATAGCCACATATATATAGCAGCAGGGAGGCAACAGTTCCAGAGGGGCTAAGGGTGGAGAGGTGCTTCTGGACTTTAAACGACCATAAGGTGCCCACTCACCACTTATGCAACACATCCACCCTTCGAGCATATAGCTCTTGCGACTCCACTCTGACCGGCCAATAAAGGCAAGCCAGAGGTGAGGGTCTGTTCCTCGTCATTGCACACCGCAGCCGGCCGGTGAAGGCAAGCGTGAGGTGAGGAACAGGACCTACCCTCGGGAGCACTCAGGTCCGTGGTGTCGCCACTCACCACAGCTCGCCACTAGCTGCCTTGCGGCCTTATTATTATTATTATTATTTATTTATTAAAAACAAACAACATAGTACAATAAGATGTTAGTAGGATTTAGTATGGACGGTAAACTCGGAAATACCATCTATTCCACATTGTTCGAGCCCATCCTGCTTCGGATATAGAACGACTAAATTAACTTGAAATTAAGAAGCATATTATTACTTGTACTGCGGGCCCTCCGGTATCTTTTGTTCTCTTTCACCATCATTACGAGTATACCTAAAAAAATATGTTTTTGTCAATCGCTGGGGTTCGACCTCGGCAGATGTAAACTAAACAGACTGACCGGTTTAATTAAAACATTCAGATAAACCCTTTAGTGTAATTTCTCCAAGGACCCATGCATCTCTCCGTGACGTTAGATTAACACGTTAGCTTAGCTGCCAAGAACTCCCCTGTCGTGCTTATTTTGCGTGGAATTAAGCAGTCTGGTCCAGGACGTTTAGTAACTTTCTAACTTCGAGACTAAGAACTATTACTACTTGTTTTAAATTAAAATAGGCACATACACGGCACGTTTCTTGAGCAAAGTGCAATATGATGTTGCGAATGCACGTTTATAAACTTACCCCCTGAGCCTAGGAAACTTGAGTTGAGAATATACCTAGGTACCATTGGGGTGCACTGAGACAGGATTTTTGGAAAATAATCCCCAACGGAGAAATATAGGCGGAAAAGTGGCCATCTTATTTTTCGCATACGAAGTCGTGGGTATACTCCAGTATAGCATAATATTACAAGCGCACATTAAAGTCTGAAAGCTTATTAAATTGAAGAGAACATTTTGTACGCCCAGACGCCCAGGTTTGCTTGGATTGTCCGCTTTAGCCGTATAATCGCATCAGACGCTGCGCTGCCCGGCCCAGCCAGCCGCTTCTAATGCGGCTCCCAGTAAGTCTGCTTTATATTTAAATAAGTTTTCTAAATGTAAGAACAATTACTTACCGGACTATCAGGTTATTCAACTTACATCGCTAAACATAGGCATATAAAAATAAGAAACTCATAATTTGGCAAGAATAATCACTACTTTACTCTTTCGAAGTTTTTAATTAAATAGCGTGCATAATTAGTTTGCACCTGGAATACATTTGAATTCAACACTTACGAAAGAGATATACAGATCGAAAGTGTGGAAGCGTCGAAAGGGGCCGCCCTAGGCCATCGAGCAATACGGAGGGGAGTAGGCATTCGCACCATATCCCCTCTGTCAAAGTACAAGCCCAAGCGGGCATGCGCATCTAATAAAACTAGTTGTCACTCGGATTTTCAACTAGACAGAGTCCAGTCGCGCGAGTGAACGTTACCTACACCTAAAATGCCGAATTGCTCTATTTTTTGCTGTAAAAAAGGTCTGGACATCAAACTTATAAAAGATGGTGTTACATTTCTCATGTAAGTAAATTTTTATCGTATTATTGCTTGAAGACACCAAAATTGTATATTTTACTGCAATATTTATTTATTTTTTATTTATTTGTTTTTTCTACCCTCCGCGCTCCGCTCGTTAAGTTCGGCTTCGCATAACTTAATTCCGTTTTAATCAAACAATCCTTCTAATACATTAGTTTCGGCATTAAACCAATATTATAAACCTAACGGATCGCGTTAAGTGAAAGTTCATCAATTCAAGAAGTTACAGTAGTGCAAATTCCAGTTAAATCCCAGTGATTACATTGTTATAAAAGTGCGAGTCCGGTGGGTAAACCGGCCGGCGAGTTACCTTATCAGCAGTGCTTCGCAACGGAACGCCCGGTACCACGATACAACATCGAGACGCCGTGAGTCATCGTGCGCCGTACAAATCAAGGGCCTCGGCAGATAGAATTAGCGATAACTGTGATCTCGTGGTACCGGCTGAATAATAACTTATAAAATGCCGCGACTGGCGAAAACAAAAATATGCTCGGGGTGCAAAGGAGATTTAACAGACACAAAAAATTCAATGCAATGTAAGCTGGACGAATGCGGAAAAGTTTTTCACAACCAGTGCATTAACGCAAACAAGCTAACCCCTTCAGAAAAATCGAACTGGGTCTGCCCGGATTGCAAAGCGGAAGCGAAAAAAGGTGGAGATAATTCCTCTACACCAGTACGGGTCCCAATCTCTACTGATAACATAACACTGCGTAAAAATGTGCAACAGACTAAATCCATCCCGGAGTCGTCAAACTCGGACATCGCGGCTTTAACTGCCGAAATAAAATTACTCAGAGGTGACGTGTCTACTATTAAATCTCAAATAGGTTCGGCAATGACGACTATCGCGACATGTTGCGAACGTATGGACACAATTGCTAAAAAAATCTCTGAAACAGAAAATAGGCTCCTGGCACTTGAATCGCAGCAAGTAGAAAATACACTGTTAAAGGCCACCGTGCAAGACCTTGAAAATAGACTCAACCAGCAAACTCAGAATGCCCTGCGGAATGACATTGAGATAATGGGATGTCCTGAATTAAATAATGAAAATCTCCATCATATCGCGCTGACCACGGCCACAAAAATTGGGTTGAGCATCTCTGAACTGGATATCGATTATGTCATGAGAGCGGGCCCGCGAAGAGATCTAAAAAACAACGAGTCAAGCCAATTACCCCGACCGGTAGTGGTACGCTTTACCCGCAGGAAACTTCGAGACGATCTGCTTGCTCATGCTAGAACACGCCGCAATCTTGACACCACAGGCATCATACCTGATTGCTCGCCTCAAAAAATTTACATAAATGAGCGCCTGTCACGAGAAAATCGCCAGTTATTTCGTTTGGCCAGGCAAAGAGCTAGCCAAGCCAACTTCAAGCACTGCTGGACAAGATATGGCGTTATATACACTCGCAAGGTGGAAGGAGCTAACGCAATCCCAATCTTCAATCAGGACAGCTTGGACCGTGTGTTTGGCCCGGCTGGCGATGATGCTCCCGCCAGCTCTTCGAGCTAGATCTCTTTGTGGAAACGGTTTGAGTAATCTTTTTTTAGTTTTAAAATTCCTAGTTTGTAAAATGCAGCGGCATCTTAATTCCAGTTATGCACTGTGCCTTAGTTATATTTTTAATTGCATATACAAAATATCAGTCACAGGTTCTTGTCTTATAATCGAAGTGATAATATTCTTCCAAGTACACACCACACTCACACACCCACAAACACACTTCCTCTACATTTACGTACATAAGAAAGCAAGTTGCTCAGCAGCGTCTCCTATTGCGTGGCAAAACTCGATTGCAGCGGACCCTAAGCGGCTGCGTACGGCGCCGGCTTAGATACGGTAAATGATATTGACGAATCATTTTCTATCACTTGCCACGCGGTAGACGCTCCGGAGCAATGCAAAGATATATTTTCCCCAAAACACAAAATCAAAATCTTAACCTTCAATATACGAAGCCTTCAGCGTAATTTTACCAACTTTCTTATTACTTTTAACCGGTTAAACACAATGATAGATATTATAGTATTGACAGAATGCTGGTTAAAGGATGGCTCAGTGGTCGACGGGATCGACGGATACACCTTCTACCGTTCACAAAAATTTGGCAACCAGGCTAGTGGTATAGTCGTATATGTTAAAAATATCTGGAATGCTCAGGTGAGTGAACCGCAATTTCAAGATGCCGACTGTCTATCTATAAATATTCCTAAGAAATTCGCATTGATAGCCTTATACCGCTCGCCCTCAGTGACGGATATTTCCCCATTTTTAAACTCACTGGACACCATAATTAAAACCACCGATGCGTCAACTGATCTTATCGTCACGGGTGACATGAACATAAATATTTTGAAAACTGACACTCCACATGCATCTGAGTATCTGTGTCTGATGGCTGGCCTAGGTCTAAGATCAGCCGTTAATAAGCCAACAAGGGGTAATGCATGCTTGGACCACATGTTTGTAAGATCTAAAAAAAACCTGGAAGGTCTTATATGCGCTTCTGATATTACAGACCATGATATCATCATGCTCGGTATGGTGACTGAATCTAAAGTACCCCAAAGTCATCGATTTTATAATAAAGTGGACTACGATGCTATTTGTGCAGGACTGGCTAAGGTGAGTTGGGAGGAAGTCAAGAAGGAGACGTCAGCTTCCGAGGCAGCCAACAAATTTACTGTTATCTTAACCAAATTAATTAAAAATCACACGAAGAAAATTGCCTTGACTCGCTCTAGGTTTAATCTTAAGCCATGGATTACCCCGGGGTTAATAAAATGTGCTAAACACAAGGATAAACTTCATATCATTACGCGTAGAAATCCGAGTGATGTTACTGCTAAACTTATTTTTACACGCTATAGAAATTTTTATATTAGTCTTATTCGTAAACTTAGAACAGATTATGAAAGTAAACAACTTGCTGAAAATCAAAATGACCCGAAAAGGTTGTGGGCGACTATTAAAAACATAATGCAACATAAACAAGACAAAAGTACTCCAGCTTTTACCACAATTAAACCTAATCTGAGTGAATCCCTTAACCACCTAAATGAATATTTCTCGACGGTTGGTCAGTCACTGGCAAATAAACTGCTAAGTCAATCCCAAGTAACTGAAAAAACACTTGCCTCCCAAGTTGAAGTACCTATATCTCCTACTAATTCTTTCTTTATATCCCCTACCGATAGTCATGAAATTGAAACAATAATAACGAATATAAAAGTAGACAGTTCCCCAGGCATGGACGGGATAAGCAACCGACTCCTGAAACTCGCCAGCTCCTCAATCGTCGAACCATTGACTATTATATGCAATCTTAGTTTAGAGACAGGGTGCTTTCCAGAGACATGGAAGAATGCTGCCGTTGTACCAATACACAAGGGAGGTAACAAAGGATCTGAATCTAATTATCGCCCTATCTCACTTCTATCCAGCCTCTCTAAGATCCTGGAAAAACTGATGAATAAGAGACTCGTAGACTATCTGGAGAAAGAGGGTCTATTATCGGACAGACAATTTGGCTTTAGGCAAAAAAAATCCACGGAAGATGCTGTCGCTCTATTCACGAAGTTTATCACTTCATACCTGGACAAGGGCCTTACCAGCGTGGGAGTATTCTTAGACCTGGCAAAGGCCTTTGACACGGTGTCCCTACCCATTCTGTTTCGGAAGCTCGAGTTGTTAGGAATCAGAGGAAAAGCCCTGTCCTGGTTTCAAAGCTACCTGACCAACAGACAACAATGTACCAAGCATGACGGCACCTACAGTACACTAAGACCAGTGAATTACGGGGTCCCGCAGGGGAGCATCCTTGGGCCTACCCTATTTATAATGTATTTAAATGACCTGGCATACCTTCCTATCAAAGGGGCAGAGATAATCTGCTACGCAGACGACACGGCAATACTGTTTCATGGAAGCTCATGGGCTCAATGTCGGAATATAGCTCAGGCAGGTCTTTCAACCCTTTCCGAATGGCTCACAAGTAACCTTCTAACATTAAACGCCAGTAAGACCAAATATTTGTGTTTTCATAAAACTAGGGCTTCCGCACCTTCAAACCAAACGATCCTCAAACTTCACCTCCCAGGATGTGGACAAGGACAGGGAAGGGCAAGTGATACCTCAATAACTTCTTGCAACTGCAGCTCAATCGATAGAACAGAAAGCATCAAATACCTGGGCGTTATCTTAGACGAGAAATTAAACTTCGGGAAACACATAGAAGCAGTGTCAGCACGGGTACGTAAAATGGTCTACACCATGAAAATGCTTAGAAACTCGGCAAACAAATTATTATTGAAAACGGTGTACCTAGCGTTATGTCAAGTAATTATTACGTATTGCATAATCATTTGGGGAGGGGCCGCTACAACCCTGCTGATAACCCTGGAAAGAGCTCAGAGGCATGTTCTCAAGGTTATGACCAATAAGCCCAGACTCTACCCGACCGCAGCTGTGTACAGAGAAACGGAGGTACTCACTGTGCGCAAGCTGGCAATTGTGAGGTTGGTTGTTGCGATGCATCGCAAGGTGATCGCATGCAAAGATTACGACACAATGCTAAAGAAACGAGTGCTAACGCTGCCAACTCCCAAAACGAAATCGGCTTTTGCAAGAAGATTCCCTGAATTTCTACTTCCACACGCTTATAATGTTGTTAGTAGGAGGTGTAACCTTAGACACTGCTCTGCCGCTGAGGCCAAAAGAATAGTGACAAACTGGATTCAGCCTATTGATTATTATGAAGCTGAAAAAATACTGAGGGTTTTCTAACACACACCCACACACTCTCATACACACACGCACACACACAAACACACACACACACACACACACACACACACATACACATACACACGCACGCACGCAATTAATTCAAATATCGATGTATTATACAATTAGTAAATTAGTGTTAAGCCATCTGTAATTCTACTTAGTAATAGCGCAGGACTTATACTTGTACCTGGTAATCGTAACAAATGGACCCCACGTGACAGGCTGAGCCTAGTGTGGTGGTCATGGGCAATATATGTAAATGTAAGTTTCTTGGCAATTAAACAATATTTTATTTTTATTTTTATTTTTAATATAATTGTTGGATTTGTTTACCAACATCAAGTCAGCGGACAGCAAGCGCGTCCGTACAAAATTCGGGTCTGTTGAGCAACAAATCCGACTTCTCGCCAATGAAAGAGATGAAGCCCTATCGTTTCAATGTGTGAAAGAGATGAACCCTATCGTGTCAATGATTGTCAATGTGTGAATTGTGACTCGTTCGTACACAAATATTGCTCAACGTGTGCAAATTTGGTCGGTGTATTGTTCCAATTTTATATTTATTAGCGTCATCGTTACATTTTTGTTTTTGCATGTAGGTGTGCAGAGCTGCAATTGTTTGCAAATTTCCCCCGCAATAAATGACAGAACTATTTACCGTAAAACCTCTCACAGACTACGCAGATACGGTAGGATTTTATCTAAGTGTAACAGGGGAGGGGATTCAAACCGTCCCGCTCTTAGAGCGAGAGGCATAATATTCATAGCTAAGGCGACTCTCCTCCCTTCCGCTAGGAAGGCCATGTTGCTCGATGCCCTAGGCGTACTTTTTCGAATCATATCGGAGAAATACTGGAGAAGGGCCGAATCTTAAGTACCCTATTCCGACGTGCATGCATGACTCGATGTATGAATGTGGAAGAATCGAAAGAAATTTGTTTTGTCAGGATCGTAGTAGGTGGAAAGAAGTGGCCTCTGCCTACAACACCAAAACTATGGCGACAGGTAAACTATTCGTTCCTAGGATTAATAATTACTTTGGAGACAGAACACTCAAAAAGCGTATCCCATACCTACTCAATAGTTTGCCTGAAGCCATTAGGCGTGAAAAAAACAAGAATATATTCAAGAGTCTATTAAAAAAGTATTACCTAGATCTTATATAATATTTAAAAGTTATGTTTAATTTATTTGATATTTATGTGCATAATACTGTTTTGTTTTAATCTCTTTTTATGTTAACCTACATAATAATATAATATTATATTGTGTTTGCTTAGACTGCCGTTCCCACGGTCAAACTGTTTCTCCAGTTTTGTGGGGCAATGTTTAATTATTAGTTTTTATAATTGTACTTATTAAATTAATAAATAATAATAATAATAAAACCCGTCAGGGAAGCAGGCGTGATTTAATGTATGTATGTACTTTTGCTAATCATTACAAGAAGAACTTGACCAATACTACACATTAACATTGATGCTTTTGCTGGGATCTTGTATTTCTTGCCGGGACACAGTCAAGATCTCACGACGCCATCCTTTTTAATAGACAATACCTCAAAACCGTACCTAACAATACACTGGCATTTAAAAACGAAACGTCACTCAATGACAAACGGTCATGTTTCACAAAAATGTTACGATATATTTATTTACTATGTTTGATAATTAGTTTCGAGCTAGGTTTTTGCTATGATTATATTGATAATAATTCGAACCGAAGGAATGGGCGACGAAGAGTCAGGAAGTATGACAGAGAAGACGCAGAGATCAGGCACAGGAACCGACCAAACTATGTCTTAGACGAGACCCCTCTGGCTCAGATAGATGTGGCCAGCTTTATACAAGGACCAGATGACTTGGACACCCCTAAATATTTTGGATACGACGTCAAAAGAAGGTAAAAACAGTAATAGCACTACGTTGCTCTGTTAAACGCCAATCAAAATGGTTTTGTCGCTCCTTGACATATCAGTGTTCTGCTTTTATTAGCTTACTATACCACGTGGTTCTTTGTTTACATCGATTAAGTACATAAACATTTTTTTTTTATGGCGATGAGAAGGCGCGCGACCACTCAGCCGGTAAGCGGCATCTGGGACCCATAGACATTTGAAATCTCAAGACAAGAATCCCAAAACTGCAATCCTAAGACTTGAAATGCTTTGCTAACCTTGAGGAATAAGATGGAATGCCTCTATGCTAGTAATTTCACCGGTTGTCTTATCCCCACACCAGAACACGGCAATGCGAACACTGCTGTTTCGCGGTGTGTTAATGGATAAGATGGTGGTAGCGATCCGGACGGATCCTGCACAAGGTCCTACCACCACTAAAAACTACTTATAAGCACTGATAGCATTAAATGTACTTTTTCTGCTCGGGTCGATCCACTGGCATTCCGGAAGGACGTTGCGTCGCTTTGCATATTTTACTGCATATATCATGGAGAATGCTCAGAAGAACTACGGCGAGGTTCCTTTACCATACCACTCGCAAACAGCTGTCCTATCATACCCCCATCTCGATGGATGGCAGTCTACCACTTTGCGTTTTAAACGAAACCTTTTGTCACACACGGCACTGTTATAGAATCAGCTTACTGCGGCGATATTTTCCGACGACCATACTCTTTTCTCCAAGGCCAGCAACGCAGCTACAATTCTTCTCCTGGTATTGCTGATGTCCGTGGCCCGATAGCTCGTTTGCCCCCTCTAGCATAAAAAAACCAACTTGCTCTACCTTATAACAAGTAATTATTCTGCCCTCTTGACAAGTTATAAAAATGAAAATTGGACCGTTTTTTACTCTAAACTTACGCAATATTTTAGCCAACCAGAAAAAGTTAGACATAACCCCGCCAAAATCTCCCGCTGCCACCCGCCCGAGAACGGGGATAACCTGGACAGTTACCAGCAACGGCAGCTAGTCGACCAGCATCTAGTAAAGAATACCAAGAAGAAAAGGTGAGTTTTTTTACGCTGAATACGAGGTGTCACATAAAGTGACGTCAAGGGCTGATAGAGCGATTTGTTCGATGTCTTTTCTGATTATTATTTTTCTTGTATAAAAAAATTCGATCGCCTTCTTTCCCTATAGACATATTTTCTGACAAAATGTCAGAAAATACATTATTTTGTAAAGAGAAAGAAGGCAATCGGATTTTTTTATTCAATAAAATAATTGTAACAGTAAATATGTGGTGTATATGGAAAGAAGGCGATCGAATTTTTTTATACAAAATTAAACTGCTCTACGCTTAAAAAAACACTTACCTATGCCTATGTCACTAAAAATCGTTAATTTCTTATTTATTTCAAAAGTGCTTCAATGACGCCTAGTATGAAGAAACGAACTTTATAATATTACTTAATAAGTTGATGAAAAAAACGAGCAAATGGGTTTTATAAACTTCGCTGATTCGTAATGTATCTAATTATGTAAGATACCACTGCAAAACTAAATAAAACGGATTTTTCGTGATCTGAGCGTCAGGGAAAATTACAAAACTTCAGATTAAAATGGTCAATATTTCCGAAATTTCCGCCGCTTCTTATTTACTTGACAATTCAAGTAAATAAGAGCTATCAAAACGGTGACAGCACGATAACAGGGCAAAAACGATATTGTTTTTACCGTGTTGAATAGAGGCGCAGTTCCGTCATCATCATCATGTCAGCCGAAAGACGTCCACTGCTGGACATAGGCCTCCCCCAAGGCTTTCCACTCAGACCGGTCTTGTGGTTTTCGCATCCACCGCGGTACCGCGATCCTGACGAGGTCGTCACTCCATCTTGTTGGAGGCCTATCTACAGCTCGACTTCCGGTCCCAGTTCCGTATTTAAGATAAATTATCATTTCGTTATGAACTTTATTTTCTATGCAATAAGGTTCTTGTAATTCTCAAAAACTGTACATAATTAACACTTCATTTTATATTCTCCAAAAAATATAAATAACTATCCATACGCCAGTTTTTTCTCAGATTTTTTGATTTATAATCTTGGGAGATACACGCGGGCATTTTTTGTCCATTTTTGGCTATAAATCAAATAATACGTAGTTACCAAAAAAAAAAAACAAATATTGAAATGTGCAGATTGAGCTCTCTCATAATATGACACCTGATTTGCGATGATCAAACCACTTTCATTTTTGAACCCCTATTCTATACCCCTTGTTAATTACTAATGAACTTAATTACTTTTTTTTACTAAAAACAGATGCGAGCAAGCAAGAGCACATGTATGCCAAATTTCAAGTTGAATATAAAATCTGAATCTGATAGCATTTTTATTTGCTGAGAAAACCTGCTGTGGCATATAGACAGACTGACAGACAACGAAGTATCACGATAAGGCTTACTTTTTTTACCTTTTCGGTACGGAATCGTAATTAAAAATTTAAATTGATTGAAACTGAGCGAAACAGATTTAAAACTAAAGCTAACCGGTAAGCCATGTTGGTTAGGAAAGGGCATGTTTTTGTTCGAGGATTTTGTTCCTATGTATGACATATATGTTTAACGTTACCTAGTACACAGAGCACAGAATAGATGATATTACAAGTACAGAAGGCTCACTCCTTGGATCTTTACAAAAGTCGTTTTTTTCGCAACGAATGCGTTACGTTACCACGCAACGTTATGCCTTAGCGCGCAGATGACGTATCTTAATATAAAATTGGTGGCAGCCCTTGAATAGTACCCATCAGATGGGTAACCGGCATGTACTTACAGCGATGAACGTAAATCACGGAGTGAGCCGCGCCTGCCCATAGCACAGTCAAATAATTAAATTTGTGACCCACCTTTGTTCCAAAGTCAATCTGACATTCTACAGCAATAAGGTTGAGTTTCCTATCAATTACAAATGACTTGGCATCTCTAATGACAATGACATCTTCAACCAGATTGAAATGGGTAACAAACTAACGTCCGTGACCGTACAGTCACAACACGGGAATGTTAAGCCACTTGCTACTCTTCTTAATTCAGCCGTGTAATACATACTGGATATACCAGTGTAGCCAACTAACCCCGATTCGCATTACACGGCCAAAATACGAACATGTGGTTCAACAATCTCGTGTTGTGTCTGTACTAGCTTAGAGCTTAGTTTGGGACGAGGTCAATGTAAGATATAATTATCTTGTACCATAACATATCAGCCTGATTATATTTTACTATTTATGATCAAAGGCATTAATATCAACATTCGGTGTCAGTTTAAATCGCCGATCATGTAAAAAATTCAGTACTGTTTGACACGTAACCTCAAATTGTCATTGAGCGTGTTTTTATTTAAAAAGTCTTATAATGTTATTAAATATTAAAATTAGTATGAAAGTGATTATCAAGTAAAATAAATCATAATAAATCCAGGGGCTGACTCGTGGTCACACCAGTTTGTCACACCACTGCTATTCGCTTTAGTCGGTTATTCGTCAGAAATCATTTTTATTCCGCAAAAGTAGGTAGGTTAGGTTCGTTAGGTATCTTAAGATGCCCGAAGGGCAATACGCTTAGAAATAGGACCCCTGCCATAGACAGGGCTCCGTCGAAAGGCACTGGTGTGAGAACCTGGTGTGACGACGAGTCTGGACCCATAAATCCACACATGATCTTCGGATTGATTCTACAAAGATAGGTTCAAATAATGATGATGTTTTGTTATTTCAGCGCCCTGACGAAAATGTTACCGTTTTTTTCCCGTAATAAATCTGACCAAGAAGTAAAAAAAGGAGACAAGAAATTGTTTCATCTATCATCTACAAACCTGAACGTGGACCCACTGGACTGTTCACACAATACTTCGGCAATACCTCTCGAAGCAAACTTCAAGATGGAAAAAAAGTCAACGAATGTGAAAAGAAAACCAGCAATGCATGAAGGCATCCAGAAAAGGTACGCTCAAGTACTATGTCAGAAGTGTAAGGCAAAGCTGATGAAACTGACAAAGAATCGCAGGAGCGGGAAGGAGATAATGCATAATAGTAGGCAGTATTTCGCACGTCTGAGTAATCTAAAAACAGGTCTAAGAGACAAACAATTGAGGGGAGAAAACGATAAGAAACAATCCAACGCATCCAACGGGGAGCCTAGTTCTGGAAGAAAAAAAAGGAAGATGAAAAAAGATAAATGGAATGCTCGCTCACTCAGTTACTCATAATAATTAGACGAAATAGTAATGATTTTGAAAGTAAGTAGGCATTATAAGTTTGACGTTACTAAGTTGTTACTTTAAAATAAAACTCATATACAGATTTGGTTCTATTCTTTTTATGACTGCTCGAAGGCAGAAAAAATAAACGGTATTTTTTGAGGCCAACCGTTGAAAATAGGCGCTAGAAATGTGTAAGATTCTGTCATTTCTTCACCGGAACTTATGCCGTGGGCCAAGTGTGAAGAGGAAATCCAACTCGTGCTTACGTACTTTTCACCATCTTCAAAAACGAATAGGTTCCACTCTGGGAGTAATGGCGTAAATGTATGTATGAATGGTACATAATGAAGCTCGCAAGCTCGCGCTGTAACCTTGGCTCGTACCTTAAGAGTTTATTAAGTATGTACCGTTGTTATTGATAAAACATACTTTTTCACTTCTTATGCTCGAAATGTATAATAGTTTTGTCGTCATCTAGACTCAGACAATTAAGCCTTACAGCCAGGCAGACTTCATTAAATAAAATTGTTATTTGAGTAAATTTACTTTATTTTTTTTGGCTTCTATGTAGCATGCAAAAAAAAAGTAATTTAAAACTATTAAAACAAGCATTATTAACATAAACATTACAAAGTCACCGTATCGCTTGGCAGTATTTCGTTCGGCCTAAATTAAAAAAGTCATGCAGACAAAAAAAACCGTTGCGGGAAAGAGGTTTTTGTTTCGTTTTGGACTATTAATTACTTGTTTTCTTTGCAAAACTTGTTGTGTTACGGAATTTAATTAAAATGTCGTCTAGTGAAGAGGAACAACAGGAAATAATGCTCACACTTAACACAGTAATGGAAAAAAATGCAAAAGAACTTATTGAACAGACATTGCCGTCTAAATCCAAGAAAGTTTATCATAAAGCGTATGAAAATTTCATGCTCTGGAGAAGCGTCAAACAAGTCAATAAATTCTCATTCATTATTTTTTAATTATTATTTCTTTTAAAGCTTCTGTTATGGTAAGTTTTTTTTTCGTATTTTTACACATTTCAATTGTTGCGTAAACAGGTTTTGAGGAGTAAGATTGACATCGTTCATGCGCCTACCCATTAAAATGACAATCTATAATAATTATAAAAGATTTGTTGTTATCATGGCAACGCTCATTATAGAATCGTTTTCAAGCTTCGGTTACGCTATAGGTGTTTTATTCTGATACCGTTAACGATATAATTAGCGGCTTATAGTACGCGAGTAAATGAAAGGTGCCCATTATTGGTGCTTGCAGGCACAAGTTTCCATCACTGGTTGGTGTACTGTCTTATTTATATTTCATAAAAAAAGAAAAACTTAACTACAAATCACCATGTCATTCAGTTCCGCCGCTGACTAACCTACCCGCCGCTGCTTCTCCCTCGGCCCACACCCCCGAACCCCCCAAAGCCGGACAAATTGAGTGTAATCTCCGCTCCTCGTAACGCACGGCCAGCCGCCGGCGCATTCAATAACAGCATTATCTCGCGGCCGTCGGTGGCAACAAATGTGCCGCTTATGGTGCCGGAAACTAGATGGCGCTGTCATGAAAAATCGATGCGCTAAATTGCGATAAGTAACTGATTTACTGGCGTTGAAAGGGTTTTTATTCGTTAAAAGTGTAAATGTGCTTTGTTTACTTTAGTGTACAATTTTATTATAAATGAACTATCTGTTGCCACCGACGCCGTCCGCGGCAAAGGCGTCTATCGCTGCTCGTGGTAAAAAACACCTGGTACACATCCTACCGAGCTATCTCGACTGTGCCAACCAAATTCAGTATCATAAATATGAGGTAGGTTTAGGATAATTATGTTAGTTCTTCAGCAGGCCCGAAGAGCTGAAAAACCAGTAGAGATAGCTCGGTAGGGATAAGTTTACCGGGTGGTAAAAAGTACACTCACAAACTTAATCAATATTGGATCAGCAGTTTAGCCGTGAAAGCGTAACAAACAGACAAAGTTACTTTCACATTTAAAATATAAGTATGAATAGTACTTTAAAAACTAAATATTTGATTTTAGGGAGTAAACAACAGCTGGCCACACTTAGACCAACGTTAGATGTCATGCTGATGGATGAACCCATTGAACTTGTTTATGAGGCACGCAATCTTGGACTTGTAATGGATTCTGAGTTACGTTATGAGAAGCACATTTCTAACTCAGTTAGGAGTTGCTTCTATAAGCTTAAAGTTCTTTACAAGGCCCGACCATTTTTAAACGAAAATTTGCGAGTAAAGCTAACGGAGTCACTCGTCCTTTCGAAACTCAATTATATGGACGCAGTTTTTGGTCCACGTCTACTGGCGAAAACAAAAAGGCTCATACAACGTATCCAAAATGCCTGTGCTCGTTTTTGCTTCAATGTTCCTTTAAGGGCCCATGTTACCCCATTTCTTAACAATCACTCCATTCTTAAAATGCATCACCGCCGTAAACTTCATCTGGCCTGTCTTCTTTTTGAAATACTTAAACACCAGGCTCCAGCATATCTTTTTACAAAGTTGCTACATGTGTCCTGCAACAGGTCGCGTGGAACTCGGCGATGCGCTATACAACTGTTAACACCTCGTCATGCCTCAGCCGCTTTTCGAGGTAGTTTCCGCTACGCAGCTACTAAATGCTGGAACAACATTCCACCGCCAATAAGGAACCTGCAAAGTTTGCATTGTTTTAGATCAAAATTAAAGAAATATTTGTTAGGTCACCAAGCGAGTCAGGAACTATTGAGGCATGACACGAGCGGAATATGACCGATGTTATACAAACCTTAGTGATATGTCCCACGAGCTTTGCAATGTTTGTTGTTTTGCGTTCTAATTATTCGTTTGTTCTTTGCTCTTTCTTGCTGTCGACATCTGTGTTTCCATTGCCTCCTTCCACTAAAACTCACCCACGATAAAGGCTTCATGTTGTTGTTTTGTCTCTGCGTCTTATTATTAACGTAGGTAATAAATATTTCTTTTGTAATGTTTTTTCTGGAAAACTTGAATGTTGTTGTGCGCTTAGGCATAGAGCCATAGATAAAAATTTAACTGGTATAGCCACAGATTAGTGAGTATTTTTTCATTTTATTTTTTTTATTTTTTTAAATGTTTATGGCCTGGACTCTGGTTCTTTAAGCCACATATTATGTAGTGTTTTTTATTTAAGTTGTAAATTGTTTGTGTCACCTTATTTGTAAATTGTTTGTGTCACCTTCCGTGCTGCCACCGAGCGGTCTCAACGGAAGACCAGCGCTGGCTTAACAGCTGGCACATGCTGAGTTGGGACCGTTTCACAACAACCTTTTTTTTTTTTATATATGTATTTTCTTTTTTTCTTTGTTGTGTGTTGTTGTGAATAAATATTTTTATTATTATTATTATTATTATTATTACTATGTTACTAATATTTAAAATTCATGTTTGTTACTCAATCACGCCAGAACGGCTGAACAGGTCTAAAATTCTAAATGAAATTGGCACAGACGTGGAATATAGTCTGAAATAGCAGAAAGGATACTTTTTATCCCAGAAATCTGACATGTTCTGAGGGAATAGCAAAAAACGATTTCTACTCGGACGGGGTCGCGCGCAATAGCTAGTATTATAAATGCGAAAGTTTGCAACGGCTGGACAGATTTGGATGACATTTGAAATGAAGATAGCTTATACTCTAGATTAACACATAGGCTACTTAAAAAGTCGAAATTCCCGGGAGGATAACGAGTCGAGATCTACGCAGACGAAGTCACGGGCAGAACCTAGGAATCAATGCAAAAACCATCTTGAAAACCACGAGTGTGGGAAAGCATTTGAAAATAAATATTTTAGCATTACAAAATAAAAAAACTCAAGTAATCGCAAAACACTGATAAATCTAACGTAATAACCAAAAAAGGCATAAGTGCAATGATGTAGCGAATCATTCTACAATTTATTGGTAACATCATTAAGTTTAAAACTACGGCAGAAAATATGAATTACATAATGCGTGGTGCGGTCTGCCAAGAAAGTGGTCTACCAGTTTTGACAGTTTCTGTGAGATCTAATTATCGCGAAGGTTGACACTTTTAAGTGTCACAATAATTATTCTAAGGGAAAATCGAACTTGTTGTATCATGACGTGCATATGAACTCCAACCAAATTTTGTTCATATATTGCTGCTCGTCTGATGCGTTCATTTACAACGCGCACAAGCGTGACTCTGTCTTTTTCTACCACTTTGTATCGTTGTGTTGTATAACGTCGCTCTCTTTAGCTCTACTGCCGTAGCTCACTTCAGAATGTGCCTAAACGTGACGCATCCTTGAAATATCTCTCTAATATCTTTACCAATTGTAGATTGTCAAATCGACGCCTAATAAAGGCCCTAGATAATATGCATACGGATTGACGTAAGCTGTCAGACGGTCACGTCGAGCACCGACGTCAATTCCATACATTTTGTCAGTTTTCAAAAATCGTTTACATTAGCGTTAAATAACAAGTCTAGCCTCAAAGTTAAACTTCAATGTAATGTATAAGCTATTTAATGTAGTTCGATCGATTAAATGCTATTAGTAAAATTTGAATTCCCCGGAGTTTGTAGCTGTAGCTAGTTGTATAACTTCTGTGGTGTAAGTTCCATCTGAAAATAAACCACAAAGGCGTTATTAATATTGTATTTTTAAATCATCGAGCCCCAATACGAGCGCTCAAACTCAATTCAGAGCTAACATCTCTTGATTGACTGGTTCAATTTTCTGCGGCTAAAATAATACTGTAGCAAGTTAGACTGGCAAGAACCATGCTGACCTATCTCGAACCACTGGTTCGCAGGTCTCCCGGCGTCGAGGCGCGCGGCGGTGATGGCTTCTCTCAAGGCAAAGGTGACCGCCACAGCCATGCAAATAGGGGGCTCGCCGATCGCTGGAAATTTAATCAAGCATGGTCTCATTGCAAAACTTTTCTTAACTGCGAAAACTACAGCTTCTGAAAGTTACATAATTAGATATAAGAAGATATAAATTTTGTGAGAGTTTCCGTTACTTACGTTACCAGGCAAAACTATAGTATCTAATTTTCAGAAATTAATCGGTTTCACTTTGGTAACTATCAGAATATTACAGGAATTTAAGCGAATTTTTCACTTGTACAAGTGGTTCGAATCAATTCCGGAATCGATTACTCATTGAGGTCTGCTGTGCACAAAGCCGTGCTTGCTATCAATCTAAGTGCTATGTTGAGCTGGCGTAGTACATACGAGACTAGACACGTTCCTAGCGCATCCAAGGGTCAAGTATGTTTAGTACGATGCACAATTCCTCGGTAAGTTTCCGCGGGTGCGGTGCAAGGTAAGAGTATTTTTGCACCGCGTTTGAATCAGTTCCAAGAATACGGCATTTTGATCCATTTATACTATTTTATATGAGAAGGAGACCTGATGGGAAGTATGTACACCGGTAACTCAAGAAGGTTTGTCGGCTCGTTCCTGTTTTTATTTGTTTTAAATGTGAAAGAAAGAGAAAATTACTAAGATAGGGGCATTTCATCTGAGTCGTGAGAACTGCATTTTTGGTCTTAGGTTTTATTTCATAAAAATGAAAATGTCACCATGAGGTGGCCTGGGAGAAAATTTGATAATTTTTTTGCTTACAATAATAATTATACAATTAAGACTAAAATGTGTAACTGGTTATAGCCAGCCACCGTATCTTACTGAAAATGATTTAACTCGGCTTATTACAACGTTGTTATTCTGTCAGGACTTTATGATTGCGCACTAAATCCAGAATCTGGTTTTTTTTTAATTCTTTTTGATCGAGTATGTTATAAATTATATTTTGTAAATTCTATGTAGTAGTTGTAAGCAGATTTCAAGCGAAACCGCAACGAAAGAATCCTGGACTTATTGAAGAAAGAAAATATTCTAGACTTTCTATGCTTGACCAATCACGTAAGCTCTTGTTACGAAATTGTATTCTGTTTGAAATCCTTTTAGGCTTTTCATTGACCGGTGGAATTTATCGTATGAATTGGTTTGCTCTTACAGAATTACTTAGGTTATTGTACCTATTGTATAGCTAGGTCAAAAATAGTTCGACATAAATACATTTAGCTCCAAAGATTCGTTTCGCTGAGTATGAGTTCTTCCTAAAGTAGATCCTGAAGTCCTGAGGGATGTCTCTGGCCAGGGGCACGTAGTAGTTCCAGGTCCGGTCCGTCAGCAGCTCCCCACTCTTGGCGTAGAGAAGTTTCTCTGTCGTCCAGCCGCCGAGGCCCATTATGAAGGCTCCTTCTACCTAACATAATTAGTAAAGATGGGGTAATCAGTTTAATTAATTCGTATTATGTCAAATAATTTCATATTTATCTGTTTTGCTAATGCTTATCAAAAGGGGCAAGATAAATACAGATTTTTGATGCCGTATGAATTATTCACCACATTTGGGCTTCTACTCCACTTTGCTTTTACCCTTGTTGCTATCTTTTTGTTAATATTATGATTGGTCTTGTAAAAATTGACAATTAAGGCGGCCGTGTCGTAAACAATATGATTGCAATAGGGATAAATAAAAGGTAAAATAGAGGTCCAGGCTACAAAAATATATCATAAGCGTGTAGATAAGTCAAAAGCCGTTAATATGTGTTTTCAACACACTTGCTCAAAACGACCTTTTTATTCCACCGATTTTTGGCTCATAAACCTAGATATTAAACACGCGTGCTTTTTCAGTATATTACGCACAAGTGCCTTTAGTTTATTAACCCAAACAATTTGCATTTGTAGCCTAGTACCAAGTTGTAAGTACGAAGAAGAAGCGATATAATTTAGTCGGGTTATACCTTTTTTTTTTCTTAGCAACAAACAGTTTTTATGCGGCAAATAACATTATCTACATATTTATTTCAATAAATTGGTGAAATCAGCTTTATTACTAAAAAATAAATCAATTTCATTAAAATCATTTAAATTTTTCTGTAATTTGTATTTTAAACATGAATTATTACATTTTAAATTTGGCTGTTGGCCGATCTCGTTCGCGCCTTAGCCTTGCGCGCGCATCGGTATCGCGGCAAGAAAAAAAACAACGCGCCAGCCGCCATTTTTCGTAAATAATTGACGGCTGTGACGAAGATAGTTTGGATTAATTATTGTGAAGTTTAATATTAACGAAAATGTAATTTTACCAACTGTTTTAATAATTAATTAAAATTTGACTAAATGAAGAGTCTTGTTCTTTTTTCGCAAGTGTGTTCAAAAACGTCGTATGTAACACGTGTGCCTGTGACCATAATATACGCGGCTTTCTTGTGGCGCACTCGCTTCCGCTCGTGCGCACACAATAGCGCCTTGTATACAATGGTCAACTTAGCACACTTGTATCATAATGTACTATTAATCCTAGGACCACGGTCCACTACTGATTTCTAGTCTTCTATCGCCATTCTCTTTCAAACACATCCAAACCACCCCGCAATCTCTCTTTTTTACTACCTCTATTAGCAATATCATATTTACCTGACCAATATCTATCTCCGGACTGACACTCAGCCCCACATCTTCTAATAAATCTACCCTTAGTAGCTGCGATTCTCCAGTCAGAATATCAACTTCTACCTCTACCAATGTTACTCCAAACACAGGGAAAGTCTCAGCATCATTCGAATTAGTGAACCCATGGGTCTGCAAATCAATATCATCATCAAAAGCTTGCCGTACGAGCTCTTCCCATGTAGGATTATTTAATTTACTTCGAACTGGCTCCAATCTTTCTAATAGTTGTTCACAGCATCGTTGTATTCCTATAGTAACATTAATGGAAGTCTGACTGCCTCCTGATATGAATCCATTAGGCGCATTGATTGTTGTATTTGCTTTGATTTGTACTTTTTCAATTGGTATTTTTAGAAGATATGCGCAAATTTGGACAACTTTGGTATTCACTCCTTGCCCCATTTCGATCCCACCGTGTGTTATAGCAACAGTGCCATCGTCAAGATACACTGACATGTTGACGTCAAGATATTGGCCTCCGGAAGGCTGCCAGCGCAATAAAGAAAATCTTAAACCACGTTTCTTCCACCTGTTTTCAATATTGAACTTATTAACAGCAGTTCTTCTTTCTGTGTAGTGAGCGTTCGCTTTGATTGTGTCTACCATTTCTCTTAGGTCATTGTAATCACTGGATAAGTTGGCAAGTCTGACTTCTAATGGGTCTAAAGACAGTTCAGTTGCTATGCGTTCCATTTTATTTTCAGCCATTGCAATAGTTTCAAAAGTGCCTGTAAAAAATAATCATGATGTAATTGGGAAGTAATATAGTAAGAAGAAATAAAGTAAAAAGTTTACAAGTGTTGGTAGACAATTTCTTACCTGGTGCTCGAAACCACGAGTTGCTGGCGGTGTCAGTGGTGACGTTGTACACTTTGTAGTTCCATCTGGATTTATCATAGCAGTTGTTGAAGATTTCATTTCCCATTGAAATTAATACTTCATTTACAATATAGCCATTGTCACTATACAAAGAGTCATTCATGTATTGAATTTTTCCAGATTTATCAATAGCTACCTATAATTTGAAATAGTTATTTCAATGCAAATTAGATCAAATAAACTTATAAATGTCTGTTATACATTTAAATCCTCAATTACCAAATTAGTAAACATTTAATTGAAACAGGTAATTGATGACGCGTTGGCCTAGTTGGAAGAGACACTGTCTATGAAGCTAGTGGCCCTGGGTTCAAATCCCGGTAAGGGCAGATATTTGTGTGATAAGACTGATGAGGGCAAATAGGTTGTTCCCGAGTCATGGACATTTTTTGTGTATTTAAGTATATATTTGTCTAGAACCCATAGTACACATCTAGAGCTTCGTTTGTGACTATGTCAATTAGTGTGATATTTTCCCCTGATATTTATTTATTTACCCTTGAAATACCTCATAGTTAGTAGAACAAGGCAGTCTTTTCCCAATAGCTTTAGTGTCGACGGTCAATGGCAGAAGGATCCTACACGGCCGGTTAAGCTTGGAAGTCACCAAGGCACAAGCTACTCCTACTTGAGAAGCTCGTGTGATCTTCAGCCCAAACGCACCTCCGAGGCGTCTGACGTAGACATCAACCCTAGAAGAAAAATCAACATTAAAAAGATCTTTTACTTTAATGTTACCCTTTTTTAATACTTACTTATTTTCTGGTATCTTTAGAGCACGAGATACAGCCACTTGCACTCCGTTCATCCACTGAGTTGAAGCGTATAACTTCAAGCCCTCTTCAGTGGGACGTGTTACACATACTAGTGTCTCCATACACATATGGTACTGCCCGTAGAGTGTATCACCGCCGTTAATAACTTTGAATACATCTGTACCTTTATCTGTAGCATCAATAGTATTTAACAAAGTAGTTCTATCTTTAATCGTCTTAGCTTCTTTGATATCAACTACTGGAGGCTTTAAATTGACATATTTGACTTGAACAAGTTTTGAAGCAGTTTCAGCTATATGTCTTGATTCTGCTACAATAACGCCAATAACTTGACTGTAATATTTGACTTTTCCATTGCAAAATAGTTCTTCAGTAGTTGTATTAAATGGTAAGTCACCAGGCACAAAAGAATTGACTCCTGGTATATCTTTTGCTGAGTAAAATGCTATTACACCGGGCTGTTTCTGTAATTAGTAAGCACAAATGCAATTTAAGGGGTATTATTCATAATTTATATAATTTCCTATTCAGTAAAATAAAGTTTTAGTATTATTGTTACTTACGAGAGCTGTGGTAGCATCAATTGAGGTTATATCACCTAAAGCAACCGTAGTCAGAACAAAAGCACCAAAAACTTCGCGAGGGAAAGACGGCAGGTCCTCCGTATACAAAGTTTCTCCAGCACATTGAATCTGTAATAAGACCATCAAGCTCAAATATTTAATTTAACCTCAAATAACTTAAGTTTATATTGTAATATAATTGAAAAACTCTTACCAGAGCTTCTACTTTCTGTACGGGTTGATTAAGCGGCCACAGAGATGGATTAGTGTCGAACAGCTGACGTCCTTCAGAGACGGGTCGTATTTGGCTCAGTACAGTGCTACCAGAACGGTAGCGAGAGCGTAATATGTTCTCAGGACAGAGAGAGAGCAGACTCTGAGTACATTAAGGTTTTGAATGAAAAGTAACATGACGGCGATGAAACCAAACCTCCCAAGGCTCCCAACAGCATAAAAATAATGGTCAAGTAGTGAATGAGTAAAGGCCTATAATGATGGTGCTAAAGTATTTTTTTTTATTGATGTCTGTTCAAAATAAATTGTGGCTATTTAGATTAAAGTTAAATACTTGCTTGAGAAATATCAAAGCGCACGAATTAGCAAAAAAATCTGTATTTCTATAATGTAATAGTAATTTACGTCAATACTTACTTTATAAAATAATGCCACGGCAAGGGCTCTTCTATATTGCACCGAAGGTTCCGGAGGTTGTTCTGTCACAACTAATTCCGCTTCTAAAATACTTAATGCTGATTGTAATGTCTCATTTCTGAATAACTTTTTTCCGGCTAGAAACCTCTCAGTTGCCGCAGCATGGACAAAAGTGGGTGATAGGCCTCCGTAAACTACTTTTGCTTCTTGAACAGTGTTATCATTTGAAAGTTTATAAAGAAAACCAGCGTTAACAATTGCGTGAGCGTTTTGAGATCGAGGCATAATCTGAAAAATTGAAATGTTTTGATTACAGTCCACAGATTGTAATTATTTATGTAAAGTTTTTACGTATTTGCAAAATACATTACTGAAGTCAAACTAAAGTATTCACTTATTAGTCCTTTTACTTCTTTAGACAGTTAAGTTTCTTTATTCATTCAATTAATACATTTTGTATCAGAAAAAACAGGATTATTACATTTTTTATTTACCTTGTAAGTCCAAATGTGATTTTGGTTGCATAGAGGCGGCAACAAAACTTCCAATATAACTTTACCTCTCATGTTTGTCTTCAAGAACGTTTCAAGGTTAACTCTTACTTTGCGAGAAGAATCCACTGAAACATATGTTTTTTCATTAATACCTACTACAAGTAATAACCAGGTTGGGTTATTGTAATAGTCATACCAATAGTAAGTATAGCACCAACAGTTTCGAACAAAACAAAAATGTCCGATTGAAACTCGTTATGTTGATGTTTGATCATCAAATTGCCTGCAATAGTTCCTACCTGGAAATATATTTTTATTATTATTTTTTAAGTTTATTGTAACAATATTTCTTAGTTACCTAATAATTTATCCTTACATTTCTAACTGGAATATGAGCAACCAATGTCAAATGTTGAACAAACTTCTCCAAATACTGGAAATAGTATTCACTCGACATCACCTCCCCAAAAATATCTATAGTCTCGGTAAGAGTTGAACCAGCTCTAAGAATTAGATTTTGATCCAAGCAGTAGCCTTTAATTTGAGAAACACTGTTTATATCGATCAGAACTCGAGGGTATTCGTCTATCGGATAAGCTCCTGAAAAGAGAAGTTAGTGAAAAGTATTATATTTATTGTACCTACAGTGTATAAGTTTAAAAAGGCGAAGGTTTGAATTCATGAATATGAAATTACCTTTAGCTGTATTTCCAGCAACCAACATGTAATCTTTATCACCTTCTGAGCGTAATACACGAAATATATCTTTGATATCAAATACTTTGTACCAATGCCGCCTATCTCTCAGCTCAATTTCTATAGTTTTCGGTTCCGCCAATTCATCTGCTGCTACAAAACACCATTCGCTGGCATCACAGTTATTTTTATCACAGTTTTTCCCAGTTTTACTACAAAATTTTAAGTCTTCTATATCTAAAATACTATTGGGCTTTGGAGCATCACTTGCAAATTGTTTGAACGCTTCTAAAATTGGTCTATAACCCGTGCATCTGCATATGTTGCTTCCAAAAGATTTCTCTATTTCCAGCATTGTCATGTTCTTTTTACTCTGTAAAAGGCTGTAAGTCCATTTTATTTTAGTTTGCTTTTAACACAGTTGTAGCAATAGAAATCAAATAAAACTTTGAGTCATCGTCACCATTACCAATAGATATAATATAATGATCACGTTTGTACCTTTTCGTTTTAACTCGTTTGCTAAATTTATATGGGAGTTGATATCTGACGTTAAAGAGACAAAGGTATACAACCGATCATTAAATGATGATGTTGTTAATGTTCTTATAATATACCTGTACATAGCCATGATCCACCCAGGCGAGCAGTACCCACACTGCGTACCGTTGTATTTTGCGAGCGTCGTCTGCAGCGGGTGGTAACCCTGCAGGCGATTGCCGACTCCCTCCACCGTCGTGATATCCCAGTCCTGGCATGATGTCACGGACACCAGGCACTGCAAACATTGAAATTGAAGTAATCTGGCTCTGTCAACAGAAGCAAACCAACGAGATGAATTGTACCAACAGTTTTTAAACCCAGTATTAAAACATGATTTACTACTCTGTCAAGAAAGTACCGGGAAAAGATCAATAATACACAAACTGTTTGTTAATCATCCAAATTTATTTTATCACCTTCAAAGTATGCTCCTTCAGAAACGATACACTTACGCCAACGAATAATCCAATCATCAAAACATTTTTTAAACGCTGTTTCCGGAATTGAATTCAGTTCTCGGCGCGAATTCTCCTTTATGTCTTCTACCGATTGAAAACGGGTGCCACGAAGTGGTAATTTGAGTTTAGGAAAAAGAAAGAAGTCGGCAGGAGCCATATCTGGTGAATATGGTGGTTGCTCGATGGTATTTGTTGAGTGTTTGGTCAAAAATTCTTTCACAATGATGGCCTTGTGCGAAGGCGCATTATCGTGGTGCAAAATCCAAGAATTTTCATTCCACAAATCTGGCCTTTTTCGTCGAATTTGCTCTCTTAAATGCCGCATAACGCTCAAATAATATTCTTTATTTACCGTTTGACCTTCCGGAAAGAATTCCGAGTGCACAACACCGCGATAGTCAAAGAAAACAGTCAACATGACTTTGACTTTTGATCGACTTTGGCGTGGTTTCTTCGGTTTCGGTTCAGTTGGAAGGCGCCACTCCGAAGCTTGTTGACTAGTTTGCATGTCAAACTCGTAAACCCACGTCTCGTCACCAGTAACAATGCGTTTCATGAATGTTGGGTCGGAATTGACTCGTTCTAGCATGTCCTCAGCGACTCTCATGCGATTGAGTTTTTGGAGAAAATTCAGGTCTTTTGGGACTAGCCGAGCGGTAACATGTTTCATACCCAAATGATTAGTTAAAATAGTACGGATCGACTCGTGAGATACAGAAAGTTCGGCGGCTATCTCTCTCAAAGTTGAATGAGGATTTTCAGTCACTATTTCCTTCACTTTTGCGATGTTAACTTCAGTTGCAGACGTTGATGGCCTACCAGAGCGAGGCAAATCTTCCATCACATCTCGACCGCTTTTGAACGCTTTGTACCACTCATAAACACGTGTTTTTGATAAAGTCGAATCACCGTAAGCCTTCTGTAACATTTTCAGTGACTCCGAACACGAAATTCCATTGGCGATGCAAAATTTAAGACAAACTCTTTGTTCAATGTTTTTGTCCATTATGAAATTCGCAATACATACTAGATATGATATAACTAAAAACAGCACTGTATTTAATATAAATAACAGATGCAACTCAAACTCCGCGCCAAAATAGAAAACAGTTGTGCCAATCTAACAACAACAAAAAAACAAAAATTTGAATTTGGAACCATAAACAAATCATCCATTCCCGATACTTTGTTGACTGAATAGTATACCTATATGACTAGAATTAAGCTAAAAAAACAAGTGTACTACACATCGAAGTACCTCAGAACAATATACATGATGCTGCTAAAAATTTAACCTACCTATAGGTTTGTATGATACTTTCACATCTAGACCCTTAATAAGAACTTGTATAAAACAATTGACCTGCGACAGCTTGATTCCAGCTATTGTGTCACCTTTCCATGATATTTTTTACATAAGTCTTAGGTCCGTATTAATAAACTGATCTCAACTCAAATGTTTGTCTCGAGATGCGTCGAAAATAACAGTGTTCTATGGTTTGGCATTTACTTTGACGTATCTTGTGACGGGCCTCACAGTCAAGATGAGTTTATTAATACGGCCCTTAGAGATTCAGATTATGTGCTACCTGATGAAAACACTCGACTCTTATCTTTGTCATCATGAAAATGTTGTTTAGTGAACCACTGAAGTCTGCGGGTAGGTTATTACTAACTATTGGATATTCACATCGGTCTACCCCCGCTATTTATAACTTATAAAAACTGTGTCTGCAGTCAAGGATCACTGACCGAGTTGACAGCTTGCAGCGGCTGGCCGGGGCGCGCGGCGGCTACCACGCATACGCCGCAGCCCCCTTCGCGGCACATGTACTTGGTGCCGCGCAGCTCGCTGCCCACGCGCAGGTAATCCAGCAGAGACACGTCGGAACTGACCTCGCAGCCCACTGAGGGACAACGTGTTTCACATCATAATCGACGTTACCGCCCTCATTCGGATCATGATCGTAATGAAATGGTTTTTAGTGGCTCTATTCTACTGTGCAACTACACTGGATCGCATAACTAAGTATCACACTTTTAAAGAACATGTCATATAAAGTGTGATACTTAGTTTTGCGGTCCAGTATACAGGCGTCCCACGGTTATGCCACTTGGAAGGAAAGTACCTTGAATATTGTAGATGGAACATTTTACTGAAAGAAGACATTATATAAAATTTAAAAACCATTTAAACTGCATTCATAAAAAAAAACATGGTCTTCCTTTTATTTCTGACACTATGTTATTTAGCAAAAAGTAATCCTTATGAAGCTTTTCGATCGGTATGATAAAGCTACAGGGTAATTATTTACCTCGTGTAACGAGTTCGATTCCCGGATCAACCATGTAATTATTCAAATATCTATGAATGCAGTTTAAATTGTTTTTTAAATTCAAATAAGGTCTTCTTTCAGTAAAATGTTCCATCTACAATATTCAAGGTACTTTCCTTCCAAGTGGCAGAGCCGTGGGACGCCCTGTATAATGCTTTTGACATGATACCGTATCGTTTTAACTCGGCCACCATTTGAGAAAAGAGCTATCATAACGTCGACAATCGAATAACATGTCAATATAATAATAATACCTATTTTACCGACAATCCCTAGAAGAAAAAAAAGAACCCCAGTTCCCTGCACCGTGAAATCTTATTTTGATGGAAACGAGAAGTCTAATGAATACGCATACCTCTGTTACTAAGTGGGATCTGATACCTATAGATAACTGCTATAAATCTAAAACGGGACTTACTCGTAATTGCGTAAAACGTTATATATACCTCGACGTTTCCATCATCTTGCGTTATTTCTACTCGTTACCACCCAACCTTTTTCTGTTACCGCTTTAAACATTATCCCACTGTAATAAATAAGCCAGCAAAAGGTGTCCCGGGTGGTAACAGATTCCCATCTGTTACCACCCGGTAACCCATCGTGCTGCAATGTTCGTGCTCACGAGCAGACGAGTATGAACGTCGCAAAAGTTTAAAACAAACCTATAGATTACATTCTCAAGACTACAATCCCAAGACTGCCAATGGGTTGCCAAGCAATTACTAGTAATTCGTACTTTTAAGTGTTTATTTTCTCTCTATTTTGCTTAGATAACATATCATGCAAATATTACAAGCTAAGTAGTTTTTACCTGCGACTTCATACGCTTAGAACTCGTTTATCGTTTCTTCACTGGCAATGTCCTAATATTTCAGGGATAAAAACACTATGTCCTTTCCAGAGCAAGCCACAGTGAAGATGAAAAAATGATACGTAATCAAAATTAAACAGACGAAAGCAGAAAGCTAAAAGCTAATAAAACATACCCGACCGCTGCACCCCATTAATTTTAAAGCAAATTCGATCCATGCCACGAAATGGAAGCAACTGAGGAGGTTATAATTTAACCGCACGCCCTCGCAAACAGGACGCGTGTCCTTTTCGTCTGTGAATATGTGAGTTCGCTTTAATTATCCGCATTTGCATTAGAAACTGGTCTTTTGGATATATCTAATTATAGAATGTGGAAATGGAAATGGATAGGAGAACCATTTTTTTTGAGTTCAATTAATTTACTACTTGTAAAATAAAAATAGCGTATTTATTCGTTTAATAAATTTAATTCATATTATTTTCTTTGCAATTAATTTATCGATCACCTTCATATTGGCCAATTTTTTTTTAGTAATATCAAAATTTGCATATTTTTCTATTATCTTCATCACTATTATAGTAATATACATGTTATAATGTTCTTCCTAGAGTGCTAATTAGGTTGAAATCAGTGCAGCCGTTTTAATATTCATTTAGATAATTGATAGTGAGTTTTTCTTTCCTATAATGACAGAACAACGGATCAAAGTAATACTAGAAGAGATAGAAAGAAAGAAAAATAGAAATAATATTTGAGACACATTATGGCATAAAAAGGGATACATTTTTTTTTACTTGTCAAATAACAAATTTTTACTGAACTGTGATAACACAATAATAAACATGTCGTTTTTTTCACCAATACTTTCTTGAATTACATAAAACCATCCTATCCTAATCTTTATCTAAAACTATTAAGGAAGTAACTTTACCTAGCAAACAATACCAAAAACCGGTCTCTACATAGATTAACAAAAATAGTGGTGATACTCGTAGTCACCTGAATTTAAAATAGATAATAGAAAAAAACAGATATTGTATTGGTTCAGCTTCCCCGCGGTGTCATAATAGCGGATAGTAATTGTTAATATCTAATTAGTGTTGTTATAGTTATTTGACTTCCAATGACTGTTTGGGATACTGCCAGCGGCTAGGTTCCTATAACGTACCACTCGCAAACGGCTGTCCTTTCATCCCCACCACCTTAATAGATGGCAGTCTACCACTGTGCGTTTTGAACGAAACGTTTTGCCACCCACAGTGCTGTGGAATCAGCTTATTGCGGCAGTATACTCAACCGCTACTACTTGGTGATCTTCAAGAGACGAGCATACTCTTTTCTCAAAGCCCGGCAACGAAGTTGCAGGTGTCCATGGGCAGCGGTGATCACTCCACATTTGGTGACACGATAGCTCTAGCATAAAAAGAGTACTTTTCTGAAAAATTTAGTGGTTGCCGGCTAAGAATAGTGCCACTCCATACGTTCCTGAGAAAGTCGTAAGAGCCGACTAAGGGATTAAAGTCTGGTAGTATTTTTAGGCGATGGCTTGCAACCTGTCACTAATTTAGACTGGTATCTTAACCTATTTGTGCAAAATGTGGTTATAGAATTAACGACAAGTTGTTAGAGTTGTTGGTAATTCTGTAGCTCTGCCTACCCCTCTCTGGGATGAAGGCGTGACGGTATGTATATCTGTCTGAAACGTTTTGCCGTATCATTTATTTTGGCGGTGGTCATATTTATCAGTTGCTCAAGAAGAATACAACGATTTTTAACTTGGTGGGGAGGTAAAGTCGCGAATAAATTAGATTTAAATATTTTGTATATTTTGTTATGAGTATAACTTTGAAATGAAACTGTAGGCGTCACTCTTAGACACCTCTTATGCCCAGTTCCTATATTCAACAAACGAATCGTTTTCCTTACTCCTCGTTAAAATTTGACACATTTTGTACGTACCAAATGTCATAAAGTCATAACGCTACGGCCCGTAAGGAAAACGATTCGTTTCTTGAATATAGGAACCGGGCATGTATGCGTTTATATATAGTTTAAAAGTTACTAACCTCTTGCAAAACTGAGTTATTAGAAACCATAATATTTTTTGCAAAGCTTACTTATTTGTTCCACATTTCAGCCTCATAAAAGTTTACAATTTACGCTCAAGATTCATATTATGTACTGTGAAGCTATGATGTTATAATAACACACACTGTGGTGGTGGACACTGACTTCTAACATCTCAGTGTAATTTATGGTAATTTATACACATTACACCGAAATGTTACAAGTCTGTCGCCAACTTAAGAGCAGATAGAAATTTTAAAAAACATGATAAATAAATGATAAATGATGTTTATAAATTCAATAAGTAGGCCGCACGGTCACTTTTACACGTCACAAATCTACCAGCAAGAGACCACTGCTGAGAAGAAACGCCGAAAGAAACTCAACAGTCAGACGTTTTTTTAAATACTACTTATAATATTATACAATTATAAAGCTTAACCTAGCATTATATAAAACCATGAATCTAACATAAAAAAAAAAACAACCGTGGGTTGAGCAGAAAAATGTGTCAAAAGTCACAATTTTCATAAGTCGTTACAAAATAATCTTGAATTAAAAATGGAAGACAGTAGAAACATAGTCGATGAGGGTGTAACCAATGATGTCGTAACGCGGCTAGTGCTCGTCGCGGGCAGTTCCCCAAAGCCGGCGCGCGAGCAGTTGTCGCCGCTAATTGCCTTTTCGCTTTTAATAACGATGAGGCGTTTTACACGCGACGATGCTCAAATTATATTAAAGCTGTGTTTGATGATCTGTCTACATCAGGGCTATATATTTATTTTATTTTACTCTCGAAAGAATTTAGTGTATCTATTACTTTTAGTGTTATGTTATTTATTAGTCAAGTCGTCAATCGCATTTTTTTTGTAATTTATTTTTGGCTCTAACAGCCAAGTGCATGTTTTGTGAAGAATAAAAATGTTTATCTATCTATTTACCTAAAAGATGTCCTTGAAACAGAATACAGGCCCTGTTATGAAAACTTTAAACTTAGCAGTCACCGTCATCAATGTACAGTTAAAAAATTAGAGTTAATCTGACACTACAGCAATAAGGGTGAGTTTCCTATCAATTGCAAAAGACTTGACATCTCTAATGACAATGACATCTTCAATGATTTTCTTTGAAATGGGTCGCAAATTAACCTCCGTGACAGTATGTATACAATGATATCATTTCACTGTCGGGTGAAAGAGCACTGACATACGAGTTCCTAGCAGATCTTAAGGCCCTTATTAAGAAAGTAATCTCAACTCTAATGCTCGTCTCGAGATGAGTAAAAATGACAGTGTTCTATGGTTTGGCGTTTACTTTGACGTATCTACGGGCCTCACAGTCAAGATGAGTTCATTAATACGGCAACCGGAACCCTGACCTACCCTACTTTATAACTATATCACAGTGATATTTATTTTGACACTTTTTACGATGTGACTTATAACGTCAATATGACAAGGTCCTATGGTGGTTCAGATGATTGACGCCCATTTCAGCAGCATGTTATGGTTACGTTTACCACGGTGGATAAGCAATTAAGCATCCGTCTTTCTCACACTTGCTTTACTAGTCAGAAAGTGACAGATTTATCCATCGGCAGGTGGTCGTGTCGTGACACTAAAGGCTCCGCAATCTTATGAACAGTCGCAGTGTCCGCGTGTCGCCTCATTCCGAGGAGAATTAGCCGAATTAATACCGACGTCGGTAGAGATAATTATTGGCTGGGAATCCAAAACTAACTCACAATATAAGGTGTGAGATTACTCCAGCTTGCCGTCAATGGTAACACATGGTAAAAACGTGTTTATGTCGTTTATGAATAAGTGAATTATAATGGAGTTTAAAAAATACTAGTAGTACATAAATATATTATAGTATGTACTAGCGACTGCTTCGCTTCGGTTCATGCGAGTTTTCCGTTGCATACTTACAATAAACGAGAACACAGTAGTTAAATAATAAAATAAAATGAAAAGAAATATTTAAGCAAACAATGTTGTTTATTTTATTACTGTTGTCTGCCATTTTTGTTCATAATTGTTACAATTACGTAACCTATTGCTTTGTTTACATTGACGTCATTGACTTAGTCTCCCGTAGACTATAGTTTTTTTGTTTTTTGTTTCCTTGGTGTTGCCAGCAATAACTGGATGTAAATTTTTGGTCGTTCGAGGTTATCTCGAACGAATTATTGTTTCTGAATTCATGTTGTTTTTCTTTTGACGTTGTTTTGTGTTAAGTGTGTCACTTTCCGTCTCTTTACCTAGAGCTTCCAAAGGAAGATCAGTGCTGGCCTTACGGCTAGCGAATGCTGAGTTGGGACCGTTTCGCAACAATTTCTCTCTGTCTTGTTCTTTTTGTATCTATGTGATGTAATTTTGTATTGTTGCAAATAAATGTCTCCTTATCTTTATCTTTATCTTTAATTCCATGTATTTTATAAGCAATTAATATAATAACTGTTTTTTTTTATAGCAATGAGAAGGCACTGGAGCCCTCAGGCCACCTGATGGTAAGTGGGATCTGAGACCCATAGACATTTGTAATCTGAGATGGAATGCCTCTATGCTAGTATTTTCACCAGTTGTTTTATCCCCACCCCGGAGTACAGCATTGCGAACACTGCTACTTGGCGGTGGGTTAATGGATAAGATGGTGGTAGCGATCCGGGCGGACCCTGCACAAGGTCCTACCACCAATAAAACTGACAATAAACTGACATGCAATGTTTATATTTCCAATAGATAAATATGAACATTAATGTAAAACATTCTTCCGCGAATAATTGAAAACGACATCAAATCCGTTCCGAGGCGTGGTGGTCGTGGAGTTAGCGGATATACAGACAGAAGCGAAAAGCGACTTTCTTTTATATTTTAAGAAGAAGATACTTACGGCAAAAAAAGGCCTCTGGAACACTTAGGATAATCCTTACTGGTTATTTAAAATGGACACTCAATTACATTATTAAGCTAGGTACGGTCACGGAGGTTAATAAGCGTACCATTTTAAAGAAAATCTGCTTGAAGATGTCATCGTCATTAGAGATGCCAAGTCATTTGTAATTAATAGGAAACTCAACTTTATTGCTGTAGAATGTCAGATTGACTTTGGAACTAAAGTAGGTCACAAAATTATTTCCTTGACTGTACTATAAAACCCTGTTAAACATAAAAGTAAATTCAACTCACAAATAGTTATTTATGTAACTGGCACATAATGTAGCCTCTTAAGGAACCAGTGTCTGACGGTGTCTCTAATTACAGGCACGAGTAACTTAAAAGCAAATTATGTCCAGTTGCATATATAACTTTTTCTACAAGCTTAAAATGATAATGACAAAAATAAACAATCACTAACTTTTCTTGTATTACCGTGTTACCTACGTTTTTACTAGAATTTATTTTAATACTAACAAGGAAAGGTACCAAACTGACCGACTCCGATTTTGATGATTTGGATATAAGTTAGGGAGTAGTCTAAAATAACAGACATGTATTTTTTTTTAGCGGCCAAAACTCAACCTGTTGGGAGAAAATCGCCTCCAAAGTACTGAAAAGTGAATAAACCCCCTAACTTCTATAATATTTATTTTTTATTTTTACTGCTTGTTTCCTAGTGGTTAAATTATTATGTTTAAAGATGAAAAAATAATGAGCGCGTGTTTTTTTCTTATTTCGGCTAAAATACATATTTAAAAAAATATCGTAGCAAGTGTATCTTTGATGGGAAGTATGTAACTTTGAAGGGTGTTTTTTTTTATTGAGTTTCACCAACGGTCCGAGTCCGATTTTGTTGATTTTGATATATGTTAGAGAGTAGTCTAAAATAAAAGACACGTATTTTTTTTAAGCCTAAGGGAAGAGAACATGGACTTAGACTCACTAAACGATGGTCTTTGCAAAATTATTGTGGACACCACTAAAAAACACATTGGGTGTGTAAAGACAAAAACTAAGAAACTTACCCAACATACATTAGACCTAATGTCTCAAAGGAGACTGTTGAAGAACCAAACTAGAGAAGACCATATAGAATTACAAAAATTGAATAAAATTATAAGGAAAGCAATTAAATCTGATATTAGATCGTATAATTCAAAATTAATAAAGGATACAATAGAAGAAAATAGGGGACCAAAAATATTTAAACGTAAAATTAATAAGAACAAGAGTCAGATACATAAACTAAAGGACAGGAACGGTGGTGTTGTCACAGATAGATGCGAAATACTAGCTACTGTTGAAGAATTTTATGAAGACTTATATAAATCCAAATCCACTCCCATGGACCTGCCAGAGTCAACGGTGTGTGAGCAACATCTGCACGAAGACCATTTGCCCGACATTACTAAAGATGAAGTTAACTTTGCCTTGTCACAAATGAAGCGAAACAAGTCGCCGGGCGGGGATGGAGTTTGTGTGGAAATGTTGCAAGCAGGTGGGAACTCAGTACTAGGAGAAATCGTAAAATTGTTCAACGAGATTCTTACTAGAAGAATTACACCAAGCGCCTGGAAGAAGGCAATAGTTACTATCCTGCATAAAAAAGGTGATAAGGCTAATCTTGGTAATTATCGCCCCATCAGCCTCCTTTCCCAGGTATACAAACTGTTCACTAAGATCTTATGCAACAGATTATCGCGTCTCTTTGACGAATACCAACCTGTAGAACAGGCTGGCTTCCGAAGCGGATATTCCACAATAGATCACATTCACAGCGTTAAACAACTAATGGAGAAATGCAAAGAATATAACCGGCCCTTGTGTTTTGCCTTCGTCGATTACGAAAAGGCATTCGACAGCGTTGAGCACTGGGCTGTGTTTCATTCACTCCATCGCTGTGGGAAGGATCGTGGTTACATTGATTTGCTCCGGGAGCTGTACAGGTGCGCCACTATGCAGGTGAGATTGCATGAACCTACCAGCCCCATTCCGCTGGGCAGGGGAGTGCGCCAGGGTGACACTATTTCGCCAAAGCTCTTCACATGTCTTCTTGAAGATGTTATGAAGACGCTCGAGTGGGATGAAAGTGGTGTTAACATTAACGGCGCTAGGCTCTCGCACCTGCGGTTTGCTGACGATTTGGTTATCATAGCTGAGAGCCTTCATGATCTCGAGAAAATGCTAGAAGACCTTCACGCAGCATGTTTGAAGGTAGGCCTTAGGATGAACATGTCCAAGACGAAGATCATGACGAGCTTCCCGGCTCAAGTACCAAATATCAACGTTGGTAATGAAGCCGTAGAACTGGTCCAGGATTACGTCTACCTTGGACACTGCTTAACTTTTGGCCCAAATAGGCAAGCAAAGGAGATTGCGAGACGGGTTCAACTGGGATGGGCCGCTTTTAATAAGCTAGAAATAATCCTAAAAAGTAATCTCCCGCAATGCCTAAAAACTAAAGTTTTTGACCAATGTGTTCTCCCCGTCCTCACGTACGGGTCGGAAGCATGGACGCTCACAAAGGCAAGTATGCACCAAATTAAAGTTGCACAAAGAGCTATGGAGCGTTCCATGTTGGGGATTTCACTTCTGGATCACGTACCGAACTTTGAGATTAGGCGCAGGACTAAAGTGGCAGATGTCGGCCAAAGAATAACGCAACTGAAGTGGAGGTGGGCGGGACACTTGGCTAGGCGAAACGATGGTAGATGGTCGAGGGCGCTAACAGAGTGGTGGCCGAGATTAGGTCACAGATCAGTGGGCAGGCCACCAGCTCGTTGGTCTGATGACATTTGGCAGACAGTTGGGAAAGGATGGATGGCGTTAGCACGAGACCGGGAAAAATGGCGTGGAAATGAAGAGGCCTTTACCCTGCAGTGGGTGGATGTGGGCTGAAATGATGATGATGATTTTTTTTTAGCTGCTCAAATTCAACCTGTTTTGAGAAATTGTCCTCAAAAGTACTGAAAAGTGACGAAGTGACCTCTATAGAGATTTCCTTTTTTTTAAGGAACCAGCTATTAAAAATAGCGTGAAAAACTGACAAACACAAACACGCTTTTACATTTATACTTGTAATATTAGTATGGATTTATTGTTTATTAAGGAATTGTTTTTATCCCGTGTGGTTGCCGGGTTAGAATAGTGTCACCTCCTTGTCTTCCCGTGGATGTCGTAAGAGGCAGCTAAGGGAATAAAGGCTTGTAGTGGAGTCAATTAAGAGTAAGTACTTAGTCACGCTAGTTTTTCCTCAAAATTTGTTATATTTGCTTTCATTAAAGATACTTTTCAGAATATTTGAATTTGTAGTTTTGGCTGTAGGGGACGACGATGACAACACCTTGACTCTAAGAAAAAAATATTTTTTTTTCACAAATTTATATTTATATTTATGTGAAATTATAGCGGACGGAAATTAGGACGGACGGACAGACATAGAGAAACTATAAAAACTAAACTAAAAACGTTACACTTTCAGTCCTTGCAAAAGTAAAAATCCAATATTGACAACACGCCTGTTCATCAGCCTGCGCCATCAAAGTAATGTTTTCGGGCCGTAAAAGCGAGTCCACTGCGATCCTCTTTCTAAAGGCATCGCATCACTTGCACGTGCTGTGACATCTGCCGGGAAAGGCTCTCGCACACGGCGGGTTATCGAAGCGTAAACGCGATGTCGTAATTCAACCCAGTGTTTTCAGCTCCTTTTGTGTTTCCGCTGTCGGCACAGTGTAGTGACTCTGTGCCGATTGGAATAATATTTAATTTCTCGAAAAGATTATAAAAAGTTTGTTGTCAGTATTACCAATGAGGTAAATGATACACGTTTTACACTCAATTCTTATTTACTTGACAGTAATAAAATAACTCATTACATATCAGGGCACAATTACAGGAGACTGTCTAGGACAGTTGATGTAGGAAGACATATCGAAACTTTTATCTGGTCGTCTTGCACCGTCTTATATACAAAAGTAGGTGTAATAAAATAAAAAATCTCTCTCGCTCTATCTCTCTCACAACATTTTTGGCATGTTTTCCTGCTGAACAACTCATGTTATTTGATATTATATTTAATTTAATATTTATAGCTTTATATATAATGCTTAGACTAAGTAGTACCATTGTAATATGAAATATGTTAAAAAAATTACTGACTGCCGAGTTTCTTGCGGCGTTTCTTCTCAGTAGGGGTCTCCTCTTGGGAAGTGCTGGTAAATTCTTGACGTGTAAAAGTGCCCGTGAGGCCTACTTACTGAATAGGGTCAAGGAGGGAACAGTGGCTAGGATTTTTTCAACAGGCTATTGCATGAAAGATATAAATCCCTGAAATAGTTATTGCAAGCACAAAGCACAGTGCATTATTGAAGTTTCATATGTAGCAAATAGATTTCTTATTACTTTTACCAAAAAAGAGATAACTAGTCTTTTTAAAAAAATGGGAATCGAGTGACTGTGTACTACGACCTGTACACAGTCACTAGCACCCCCAAGTACACGGTGGTTCTAACAGTGCACAGTGGCTCGAACCTTTGTGTACACTCCCTAGTATACAGTGGTTCTTACAGTACACAATGGCTACGTTTTGATATTCAATGACCAAATAGGTTCTGACATCTTTAGGAAAAATTAAAAATTGATAAGGGTTGTTATTTTTTTATTAAAGTTGTAATGTTTAGGTATCTACTACCTACTTAGAAATAATTTTCATAAAAATTAAATCACATTTTAGCGCTTTGTAGAGGCCATACCTCTTAAGGCAAAAATAAAAAGAACATCAATATTCTTGTAACTTAAATAAACTCAGTAATTAACAATTGTCATTAATGGTTTAAATCACTTAGGTACTTACTATTACAGAAATACCCAACCCTTGTCACAAAATTAAATCACATTTTAGCAGATCTACAACCGTCCCTCTAAAGGCAAAAAAGGCAAAAGAACCCATATGAATGCCATAGAACTCATTTACCTACTAATACATTTTTAATAATACTGTAATGTAAAGAGTTGCATGTAGGTACACAGTGGTTCGAGAGCGACTGTGTACTTTCCCGAAACGAACTACTGTTGTCCCTGTCGCCATTTTGGATTTTAGATCAAACTAGAAGCAAACACCAAAGCTGAGGGCCTTGAATTATCAGCTAATACTAAGTCAATTAGACACACTCTTAGTGCAAAACATAGTTAATCTAAAATGTCGTACGAGTTAAGAAAAAAATTAAGTGAAACTTACCTGAAAATGTAGTTTTGTCAGGGGTTAAAACAAAAACGCATCGCAACTCGTCCGCATGGCGCCGGAGTGGGTCTCTGACTAGTTCGTGCATGATCGGGTACCCAATGCTTCCGATTGATGTAGAAGACAGGAATATAGATCTTTCCCTTTCGAGTACAGCACATTCGAGCCACTGTTCCCACCGAGCTACTGTTCCCTCCCTGACCCTAAATGAATTTTATCTTTTTTTTTTTAAGTTTGAAAAAAACATCGAAGACTCAGGAACAAACACTCGCGCGCTCATCATACAAATATCTGCGTTTCCCGGGAATCGAACCCAGGATCGCTAACTACGTAGGTAAGGTCACTACCAACTAAGTGAAACGCGTCATCGACATTAATGGCGGCCAAGTAATAATGACGTTTTATGCCGAGATTTATTACGTACATACTGCCCTTTTTATTAAAAAGGACGCATGCGCAATTTGATAGTGAAAGCAAATAGAACCCCCTGTGTTAAAAAATAAGGTCACTAATACATTCGCGATTGTATGAGACATACGCCCCTTTTTCTAATGAGGGCAGCATACATGAACAAATTAAAGTGCCGCCATGGTGTCTGCCGCAAATTGTTTTTAAATGACATGATGAATTATTACTAATATACCCACCTTACCCCACCTTAGGTTCAAAGTCAATCTGACATTGTACAACAATAAGGTTGAGTTTCCTATAAGTTACAAATGACTTGACATCTGTATGACATTGACGACTTTAAGAATATTTTTCTTGAAATGGGTCATTAATTAACGTTCGCGATAGTGTATCCTGCTATAAAGTGATTTTGATAACTTTTAACGACTGGATTGGCATGTTATCTGTACATAAATGCAAATTTAGATTAAAAAAAGATAAACATAAAAGCCATTTATTCAGTAAGTAGGCCGCACGTGCACGTTTACACGTCAAGAATTTACCAGCGCTTCCCAAGAGGAGACCACTGCTGAGAAGATGTCATTAAGATCTCGTCTTGTACCTATAGCTAAACGATGACGCGGTAACCACGCCACCTGAAGAGATCCATTAAAGCGATAAATGCGCCTTTGTACATCCCTACTATATTTTGGTCTATGTATTTCTATTTATGATGTTATGTATAATAAAGTGTTTACATATATACATGCACATTTTCAGACTATATCAATTGGGTCAAAATTGAATAACGCTGAAAAGTGCCTTTATATTCACTAAAGTTTTTGCCAACCCGTCGTCAGAACGTTTCGATCTCGTGTGTCAAGGCCTCAAATAATTTAGCGACAATCGAGCGGCCGTCACGTTCCGCTGTAAAATCGGAACGGTTGCAAATCGACTCCGGCTTATAAAAGAAACACTATTTATTCCGGCCCTGAATGAAATTCAGGGCCGGAATTTCAGTACAAGTTTATAAGGAAAGACATGTATTTCAGCAACTGCGTGTAATATGTACCTACATGTGTCTGTCACAACCTTGTATGTAGTCATGTATCTAAGAGAGTAATCATGGATATTTTTTATATTTATTATTATCATGACATTTTTTTTGACTTCCTATAGAGACTCGATAGATTATTAAATGTAAAGGTACGTGACCGAATCTAGTAGAAGATTCAGACAAAAAAAATATCTTTGTATTGAAAAATATGAGACTAATGCCCGTTCCAGACCGTTCCGTCACCGACCAACATTTTAATACTAAATTACCTTCCGGGCCTGATACGTTCATAGTACGGTCATGGTGTGGTACGGCGTAGTGGGCAGAGACCTTAATGTATCATAAGATAAGCTCATAATCAAGATGCTGTGTCTCAATTTATTTATTAGACGACGTGCGGGCCTAGTTGGTAGTGACCCTGCCTACGAAGCTAGCGGTCCTGGGTTCAAATCCCGGTAAGGGCAGATATTTGTGTGATGAGCGCGAATATTTGTTCCTGAGTCATGGATGTTTTCTATGTATTTAAGTATATATATTTCTCTATATAAGTATTTATATCGTTGTCTAGTACCCATAGTACAAGCCTAGAGCTTAGTTTGGGACTAGGTCAATTGGTGTAACATTGTCCCCTGATATTTATTTATTTATTTATTTATTTATTGCTTTATTAAATACATGTATTAAGTAAGTTCACAGTCTCCTAAAAGTTACAACACAACACACACAAGTCAGCAAATTGCCTTAAAAAATGCTCCCTACGAGAAGCATTTCCAGAAAAAAACAAGTCGAAAGCAAAAAGTAACATTTGTCAGAAAACAGGGCAAATAAGAGAATTGTTGGGGACACGTATTCATGACGCGCAACACAATAAAAGCTCTTTGACTGAGTGATTATTTACTCGTCAAGCCGGTTCCTGTTTCCTCAAATTGCTTTTGTGTTTGTGTTTAATTTTGCGAGAGACGAATTGACAACGCCTGAATACTCATTTAGGCTGTTTAACCTGGGAAGAGATCTCAAATTAGTGCAAAGCATGACGTTTTAGTAACTAAGTGCCACTAGGATTGCCTATTGATCTGAACATAAGGGTGAAGTTGAAGGTTTTGGAGTGCCAACGTGGACTGGAAAGCGAAATGTCAGCAGACCTATTAGATGATCCGACGATCTAGTGAAGATCGCAGGAACAGATGGATAATATGATTAGAAATGTACTCAATATGTCTTGATTGATTTTACCCGACAGGCGTCAGAAGTAGGTTTATTAATTAAGTTGCTTAAAAAGTAGTACGTTTTGTAGCTGTGTATCGTGCGGAAAATGTTTATTTTTGCAGTGTTTTTTACTTTTGTATCGTTTTATCCCTAATTGTTCAAATTGCAATAAAGTTGTCTCTTTTAATTACCACGTTAATTTTTGTTTAATTGCAACTTTTTCGAAAATGTCAAAAAAAAAATTATACTCGTGTGGAACTGTCATTTTCACTCTTCCCGAGTCTTGTTGCGTAAGACACCTCGGGACTCGTATAAAATGACAATATTTGCCGCACTTCCATCGATATGTGCTATTGTATAATGTGTAATTGTTTCCTTTAAAAGGTGAGATTGTACATTGAACCAAAACTCGCCTCGACCAACTCCAAATTTTCATTTAAATATATCAATCATCGTTTAAATTCTCGCAACAGATGTTCCTCCTAAATTCAAATTCGTTGTAACTCACTAAAGCCTCATCCTTCAAGTGAAGACAGCCAGCCAGCTCGTAGCTCCGCGAGTTTCACTTTTTGAACTGTAAGTCAAATAATGGCTTGCTCATTTCCCTATTAGACTTGGAGATTGCCCCCCCATCGCCCCCCAAAACCTCTGTTAACCTAAAAGCTTCCATGATCATTATAATCCTCACGCCATTTTTGTTCGGAAAGGATAAGCACTGAGTCTTGGTTTTAACTCACCTTTTTTTAGAAAGATTACTGAACTTTTATTCTTGACTGATAAAATAAAAATAGAAACTAAAACGACTACAATTCAGAGGTTACTGAAATTTCAGAAGATAAAGAGATAGCTTATACCCTGGATAAAATCATAAAGTTTCAGAAGGAATAAAAAACATCGTAATCTACGCAGACGAAGCTATATATATTATAAAATAGTCCCCATAGGCGGTGCTGACCACATCAGGTGACAAGCTAGCTCGTTTAACAATAGTAATTTAATAGTTTAAAAATATTACTTTTAACATGGACTTAGTTACTATTCATTGTTATTCTGACTGAGCTTTACCTTTGGCTTTTTGTTTGTGATATATTATCAAGGGCTACGATAATATTCACATGCTAACTGTCCAGCCACAGCAACAGCCGGTCAAACAAATACACATCGTTTATTTTGTGGCTAGACGGTCGCTCTCCCACACAACTTTAAAACAACACTTAGTCACTAGCGTGTCCAAAACGTCTGTCGAAACCGTACTTAATAAATAGACTGCCAAGATTTACTGTAGACTAGACTGTCTATGTTTTCGTTTAATTACCCAACTACACAACGTTTTTAGTTGGAGTAATTCGTTCGAATTATTAATTTAGTTTCATCGTAATTACTTGTACGTGTTTTACTTCCATTGTTACATTTAAAGTGTCAATTACTTTACTTATAACACATGGATTCTACGAATAATTAATTAATCAAATTTTAATTTTATCGGGCGTGTATTATGAACAAAAGCTACAAAAATTAATTAAGACCTCGGCTCCCTCCCCTTCGTTTCTGACAACAGACTCCTGTTCCAACGATTTTGTTAATTTTAATCCTATCCGAAGAGGTTACATTCCATTTGGTACTTTATACATAGACCTCTTCACTATTAATGATAAAATTATTATAAATAAAATAAAATAAATAAATATCAGGGGACAGTGTTACACCAATTTATCTGGTCCCAAACTAAGCTCTAGGCTTGTACTATGGGTACTAGACAACGATATAAATACTTATATAGAGAAATGTATACTTAAATACATAGAAAACATCCATGACTCAGGAACAAATATTCGCGCTCATCACACAAATATCTGCCCTTACCGGGATTTGAACCCAGGACCGCTAGCTTCGTAGGCAGGGTCACTACCAACTAGGCCAGCGCGTCGTCAATAATAATATTATAATATGACCATTAATCCTGGTCACGGCACTTAATATGATAAAAATGCGACACCTTAATTTGTAGAAACTGTTGAAAACGCAAGTTTTATCACGTCGTATTACTGTTTTTTTTCTTTTACTGACTTTAAAAAGGTTTCTCAAATGTATAAACGGGTTAGTTAACATGACACCACTGATAGGGCTGATGCTTAGAAATAAATAATTGCTATGTCATACGGAGTTTTTTTATTTACCACTAATTTCTGTTCGTTCTTTGCATCGCTCGAATGTTTGCTTCTTGTTTTTTTACCATACCATTCTAAAGTCCTCAAATCGATTAAGTTTCATAACAATTTAGACATCGGTCGCTACGCAGTGGAAAGGTTGAAGATAACATCAGTCCTTTTGTGTTTATGAATGGAACCTTAAGAGACATGTACAGGTTACTCAATAAAATATTGATCATACCTTGTTGTTTTCATTGTCATTGTCTTGTTTATCAAATGATGTTCAGTTTGAAGTTTAGTATTACAAGACACTAAAACGCTTGTAAGTTTACACTGAATAAAGTATTATCCAAAAGAAATACCTTATTGACGAAAACATCGGTCGGCTCCAAGCGGAATGCTACCGTGAAAGACTTTTCGTAGAAATCAAATACTTGATTACTCGCGATCCCGTTGCGTGCCCAAATTAAAATAAGTTGCTCACTGCTCATCGCTCGACGCTCAATGAATGCTCAGTGCTCAATGTTCGTTTACCGCAGAGACTGACGGAATTACAGTTTGAATTTATAGCCAAAGGGTGTAGCCGGGCTGCCATAGATAAATTGCCCCTGGCTTGAAACATAACTTGCTCATACTGGTTTATATTTTACATTTGTTACACGATACGAAAACTAGGTAAAAAAAACAAAAACTAAGAGATTTTAATGTTATTATTTGGTAAAGCGATATCTAAGTAGTTATGAGAATAATAAAACTAATATGTAACTAGTAGTTCTAAGTGAGATTTCTTTATGGTAGCCCGCGGAGACCCCTTTTATGTCATATTTAGATTTGTAATACAGTTGTTAATATTTTTCTGGTTTCCAATATTGACTAAATAATTTGTACAGAGCAGTACAGTCAAGGAATTTAATTCCTATACCACTTTGTACTATGTCAAAGTGACGTAATCAATTAAAACGTAAGAGGCTATTTATGATTTTATTAACAGTGTCTCGATGACATAGTCCAAAGTGGTATAAGAATTAAATTCCTTGACTGTACCTATTAAAGTTTTAAGTGAAAAGCGTACGAGAGCGGCTGAGAGACACTGGAAACCATTTAGTTTCATTTTCATTGTTTAAAGAGCTATTGAACTACAGTTTTGTTCAGTTTGGTAGAACCGTTGATAAAATGTCTGTATGGACGATATCTCGAATTCGTTTTCCGACCGATTCCTCAACTCTTATTTATATTTGCTATGGCAATAAATGTTCATAATGCTGCTTTGTTATTGGGAATTTTGACTGACATTTAAAACGCCTGACATCTGACCAAATTTGTTAGAAATTCGGCACACATGTTTCATGTCCTGGCTTTTAATAATTTATGGTTTCCGCAAGAACAATATTAAGCAGATTCGTAAGGAACTACAAATAAATATATTGGGCACACGCCCAAAAGTCATGTAGGGCTGACTCCGGTTCCGGGTCCCGCTGAGCGACTAATGAAACCGTGTCCGCCGTGATTACGCGGGACCGTTACAGCCCAGACCAAATGAATTTACGGCGGTGGCAGAGCTTAGCGGAGAGAGTGCGAATAAACTTCGGAATCGTTTGTGAACTTTGTGAAGAGGTATCTTTATAGATTAGTCTACTAGCAGCTAAGAGCAGCTATTAAACTAGGTGTGCCTCAGGGCTCTATATTAGGTCCTTTCTTATTTTTGGTTTAGATTAATGACTTACCACCCACGGTAGATAAACTTTGTAATATTGTGCTATTTGCTGATGATACATCATTAATTTTTAAGGTAGACCGAGAATCCGTCGATTACAGTAGGATAAATGCGACAGGTAAAGTATATGGTGAAATTAACTGTCACAGAAACAACTGTTTAAAATTTGGATTCTTATTAGGACGCTAACATAAATGTATCAATATATCAATAAAAATACACATTTTGTAAGTTCGTGCTACGATAGCGGAAGGGCGAGCGCCGAGCGTGCGGGGCAGTACCAACACTCTCCTGAAGGTAATCTCTGAAACGTTGGACGGACAGACCTATTCATTATTATTTATTTACTCATTATAATAATGTTAACTCTTTGAGCAAAATTAATGTATTAACTATAGGTGGAAACTATTTTGGCTAATGAATTAAGGACATTTGTTAATTTAGTTGTATTATATCTGCTGTATGTTTCCCTTTACAATAAATAAAATAATAATAATAAATAATAATTAATTGTTAAAAAAAAGGTCAATAATAATTTTGATTAGCTTTTTAAATTTTATTGATTTAGTTTGTAACCACATGTTACTAACATACGTGATGTGATTATGGACATTTAATTTAAGTTTAAAGCAAAGGTCTATTAAGGACTCTACATATTTTCGTGCGGTTCTATTGAACTGGTGGCATCTAAAATTAAAATAACCATGCAATTTTAGAGTTTCCTTACTATTTTTTTTTTAAGTCGCCTTCAACTATTTTATGTGAAGAATACAGGGTGCTGAAAGATTTGAAAAAAATACAACGTTTCCGTTCTGATAACTATTTCTGAGTACCTTTTAATGTTATCATATATTTTATTTGGTTTTGAATTTTATATATGTAGAAAGTATCAGCCCAACGGAACCCTATCCCAGCATAGAACGGTGTCACAGTGACATTATAAAACAATCAAACTTCTTACGACTTGAATCATAACATCACTGTTTAAACAGTTATATGGGGGTCAGGATTCCATATTGCTCTGATAGTACTACTTAATTACTATGAATTGAAAATACATTTTAAATGAATTTACGTAATTGTTAAATTATAAGGGACCTATTCAATTTAAAGTATAAAATTTCTTTTCCGATAAAAATGGCCCATACAAGTATTGCAGAGCGGAGAAGCCGCGGGGAAATGTCTGTCTTGCACCAATAGCAAGCAGTAAATATTATTGTTAAAACTAGAAAACACAATTAGTAGTTTGCGGGTGGTAGGGCAGTCTTTTGAATGCGAATGTCTATGGGTCACAGTTTTCACTTACCAACAGGTGGCCTGTGTGCGCGTTTGTTTTCTTTAAGCCATTTTTTTAAATCGTCGGCTTAGTGCAAGAAGTCATTAAAGGCATAAATTTACTAAGTACAGGTACAATCACAGGCGGATTCGCCACGACTTACTCTTTCTAACGCACTGACCCATTTCTTTTTACGTTAAGTAATTTCGATGTTACAGCAATGACATTAAGTCATTAATTTCAATTTTTGCTTTATTGATTTGACGGAAATGGTTTATGACCATTAGATACTTTAATCAAAACATCTTTTTTTATTTTTATACATTTTATTACGTTTGAATATTCACTAATGTTACTTAATGACTTTAAAAAATAAAATAATATGAATATCGCTCTGAAAGTATTTGAGCTAGAATTCATTATATGCATATAGTTACTTTTAGCAAACAGTAAAACGAAAAAAAATGATATTATAACGCTTTAATGATTTTTAACAAAATAAGCATTGGATGCATATTACTACTTTTACTTAAGTATAAAATAACTAAAGTACATTATACAGTTTAAAAAGAATAGGAAACAGCATTAATGGCAGCCAGAATGATTTTTTAAAGTAATCAATGATAGTTATCGATTTTAGTTGTGTCCAAAGATACGTAATTCAAGTGATTAAATTATGGTTAATGACTTTTGACAAATAAGTTGTTTCAATTTGAACACCTTTAGTGAAATTATTCTTGCTCTGATAAGTTCATATTTCAACTCTTTTATGCCTACCTACGAGTACGTCTTGCTCTCGCGGTAACCCGCCACTCGTTCGGTCATCGCGATCGAAGTCATACCGTTGCAGCTGCGACCAGGGATGGACGTTATGCGAGATGGTAGTGACTTCTTACAAAATGAAGCGAAATAATATTAACATTAAGGCAGGACGAGGATCTTTGATGCTAGAAAAGATTCTAAATAAAGCGAATGAAGAGCGTTTGTACCTATTCTCATTAAATTATAATAAGATACGTTAAAATTGCTTATGCTGTTAAGTTATAGTGTAGGTAAGTAAGTACTTAGTTAAGTATTTCATTTGCAAAAGACTGATTTTACACGATGGGCGAGATTTTGTATAGGTACCTAGGTTTTGTTTTGACCATCACCTGAGGCGAATAGTGTTTATTTATATCTCATAACAAAGATCACAAATGCGGATTTAATTACTTAAAAAATATGTCCTCTAAATGTCGTCCCCCTACACGTGCACATTCATCAAAACGGAGCCTCGCGTTTTGTACCACTCGCAGCATATTCTGCGTAATGTTGTTGATTTCGATAGCAATATTTTTTTGGAAATCACCTATATTTAGACCGTGGGTTGTTATTAAAAGCTCTGGTTTTGAGATACCCCCATCGAAACAAATCCATAGGGGTCAAATCGGGCAATCTCAGCTGCCACGGATTTCTCCAAAGCGGTTTATCAATTTTCGAGGGAAATGTTCGCGAAGCACGTTCATCGACACTGTGGCCATGTGTGGTGTAGCACCATCCTGCTGAAGCCAGGCGTGTGATGAATAGGACGGATGTACAAGCAATTTAGGCAAAAATTAATCAGCTATCATTTTCCTATAGTTTTCAGTACCTATTTACATTTTACTGCTAAGCATTTTCAAAAAAATAACCCCCAATAATTCTATTCAAGGATGAGGTAGACCAAACAGTAACTGTTAGACAATGCAAAGGTCTTTGGTGTTTTAACCGTGGATTAGACGATCGCGGGCCCCAGTAGCGACAATTTTGCTTTACTACATGCTTGTTGACATGAGTACTCATGTGAAAATGGGCCTTGTCACTACAAAAAATGCAATTTATGGTACGAAATCTGTGCAACATTGTGTCACAAAAAACTTTGTGTTTGGTTAAATCACTTTCATTAATTTCTTGAACCAGTTGAATCCTATAGAGATGAAACTTCAATTATTTTTTCAATATTTCATGCACTGAGAACTTTAGGAGTCTTAAAGAGAGCTGCTCTCTTTCGCACTGAAAGTCGTGCATTTTCCTGTAAATTCCGTTGCACACTCAATATGTGTTCCGGCGTCCGTGTGTGCTGGGGCCTGATCTCGGTATATTATGAGCCGAAGAAGTTTCTCGCAACCTTTGCACCCATGACCGAATAAATTTTACACTCGGCCCGTCTCTTAACGAAATTATATAGCGTGCAAACGCTTCAACTGCATAAGAATGACGGCGTTCTGACCATTGAAACAAAATGAAAATAAAATTCGCAATATTGAACCGTGTAATCCCGCCAAATGTCAAAACCCATTTTTTTTAATTATAAAAATGACTTTTTGAAAATATAAAAAATCTGCCACCGGCCACCCTGTATAAAATGTATTTCACTTTTGATCTTAATGGGTGACAATCAGAATGCTGATTTGAAACTACAGTCTTTGTCGGATATTAAAAATGGCTTAGAGTCACCTAGACACATTCAAGCACAGAAAGATACGCCGCCAGTCCTTCTTACTAATATTAAGGAAGTAGAACAGTTTACGGTTTGCTAAAAATGTGCAATGAAAAAATAATACCCTCGGAACTTCACCACTGATACCGGAACTTGCCAGCCAAAGAGTGTCGTGATTATGTCCCTGAAGAAATGTCTTCTAACTCAGAAGACGTAGAGTAAAAAAGAAGGGTTTTTTTTTTACTCTTTTTCGTACCTACTGTATTAGTTCAATCAAAAGCTGATGTCTTTATTTAAATTTTTAGAAGTTTTCACGTTTTACCTATACTAATAGTGCTTGCTGTTGTCTGGAATTATTATAATATTAAGTTCGTCCATCAACAATGAATATTTCATTATTATTTTAGTTTGAAGTTAAAAATAACGTCATTACGAGAATTTTGTGTTATTTTTGTGGTCTTGCAGACTTTATAATCTGTGAAGTATAATTAAATAAATCTGTTTATTCGTTGTTGATTAATAAGTAATATTTATAATGCTTCTAAGTTAATAATTACGACTGATTAAACCAATTTTGTTATAGAAAACTATGTTTCCCGATTTATTTGTAATGAAAATAAAAAATAACTAATTGTTAGTTCCCTTAAGAGCGAGAAAGACCAAAAGTCACTAACTACATATTTAGGCTTTTAAAAAAGTTATTTGACTTTATCGTACAAAGTTTTTAATTGGATTTAATAGTTAATACACTTAGCTAACCATTGATGTTTAATTTTTAAATCTAGAACCGAACCTATTACAATTATGGTCATTTGACTGTGTCAAAACTTTGAACCCGTTTTTCTCCGACTTGACTTTTTGTTAGTTAATGACTTCTTGCACTAAGCCGACGAAATATAGTAAGTGAAAACAGAAACTAAAGTTTGAATATTAAAATTCAGTATAAAGATTTTTCAGTTTATTTGGAAAATAATACCCTACGACCTTTTTGTTTGGTTCTAATATTTCTAGTATTATTGTTTTTTGTTATATTTTCTTAGCGGTGATTTTTGATAATATTTATTCCTGTCATGAACTGACTACTAACATGAACTTAAAACTTGCCAAAAAAAACGAATAATTTGACTCAGTATGCTTCAGATTTTTCTTATGTACTATTTTCTTCATTATTAAGGCAAGTATAGCAGACGTGACGTCACATATATTACACCAACCAATAGCAGCGGTCTCTGAAATATATCCAGCTCACTTTGTGTACTTTGAATGGCGGTCTTTACACGGACCACATTATACTCGTCGATATTTACTCTCTCAACTGCCCAACGTTACAAAACCCCTCGACTATATGCAACACTAATAATGAAAGGATCATAATGTGTTGGTTTTGTATGGTGGCCAAATGCACGCGATTTCTAAGTGCATGTTTATTTTGAGTTGTAAAGTTAATGGATTTTGCCTAAAATAACAAAGAGCTTGGTAAACTGCAACGTAGCATTTTAGAGTGTTTTACATCTTTGGCGAAGGACATCGTCGTAAAATACTTCAAGTTTACTAACTGACTTCAAAGGAGGAGGTTCTCAATTCGTCGGGATCTTTTTTTAAGTGTATGTTCCCCGGTTACTCAAACACCACTTGACCGAGATGATTTTTTTTTCTTGTTTGGATGGGTATACTGTCTAGTTGGTCCCATTGTCAACATGTCGGTATCTCATGCTGGGATCTTGGAGAAATCAAGGAAACTCCTCAAATATTACAGGCACACCTATAGCGATTTCAGTATGTTTTACTGTAACTCATGCATTTGCTTTTGCAAAGTACTATATGGTGAAGTGGAACTGATGATGAAGACCAGAGATGGCCAAGGGAACTCTTTTTAACTAAATATTACTATGACTTTTCCGCCGCGTTGCTTGCGGCGAGCTTGAAATGTTCTTAAGTTTTTCATTAATTGAGAAGTGGGACTACATCAACAGCATAAACAGGATCACAAACAAAAACCCGTTTTCAAAATAGTTTGCGTGCTTTTGTTCTTTTCATCCAAGTACTTGACGTGCCTGATAATTTCGGTAACCTGTGAGCCAGTCAGTCAAAAACTGCAATATTATCAGTTTATTTTCTACTCCATTTTGTCAATAAATTTAGCATTGTGCATAGTTATATATTTATTTAGAAAATTTCAGTTTTTCTTTTGACAAGTTTTGCGGTACATTTTTTAAAAATGAAAAGCCGTAAAGAATTATTTACTAAATAAATTTGAGTTTATTCAATAAAGCAGCGAAGTTATTATAACGTTTGTCGAACAATGATTAAATTATATCAAAGTATTGAAATAAAGAAATAAAACAATTGCTTCCGTTGAAAGTAAATTTAACTGCTTTTAATTATTTTAAAAGACAGTTTACCTGAATGTGGAATACTAAGGCACTAAATACGATATACGTTTTTTTATTTATTTTAAGTACCTAAGTGCTAATATTGCTTGCCGCTAACGCTAATGTAGGCTCGGCAGCGTTTCTAACCACACTTTTGAGTACTGAGGCATATCGTCGCTCACCAATTTGTCGGCTAGCTTCTCGAATTGTCCACTATCTACACTCAGGAGCAAAAATACCGGGTCAGAATGCGTTTTTCATACAAACGAGACTATTTCGAAGCCTTGGTTCCTCGCCAGGGGTTGTTTTGAGTGAGGTTTAATGGTGGATACTGCGAGGTTCAATAGAGGAGGTCAAAAGTTCTTAAGATAACACCACAGCGGGAGAGTTTGGGTCAGTTCTTGGATTTCCTTAAATTTGATTACTATTTTAGATGTTTTTCTGAACATGCACAATTCCGGCGTTAACCGCAGATTCATTCAGTTACTCTGCAACTAGGCACTCTGGAAGTCCTGTATCGATACTTGGTATATTTATCATCAGATTTCACTAAAAGCATTCTCTGGCGAGGAACCAAAGCTTCGAAATAGCCTCTTTAGTATGAAAAACGCACTCTGACCCGGTATTTTTGCTCCTGAGTGTATATGATGCTTACGTGTTATAGTTTGGGTTTTGGGGATTTTGGGCCAATTTGTAGCAACACTCGTGGTCGTAACCAGTCCGATCCCGGCTTCATCAATGGCGGGCCAATTACGCCCACGCCCAAGCCGCGCATTGATGGCCCGCCGGGCCAATCGCACGAGATCCGATTACAAGCAGATTAGACGCTCCGAGACAAGCGACGATAGAATTAGAGCACTGCAAGTAAGGGAACAGAACGATTATTGTGAAATCAACGCGCGTTTTTAGGGTTCCGTACCTCAAAAGGAAAAAAACGTCACCAACTTTCATTTAGGACCCATCGTACTTTGATTTTTTTGTACTGTTATTTTACTTTTATATTTGAATATTTAGATATAGCTTATTTACAAAAAATATATATATATCAGAAATCATAATAATTATTATTTCTGTATTCAGACAACTAGATACACATTTTGTTAGTACTTTTCTTTTGGCTAACAAAATGCTATTACTACCTACTACTTTAGTAAGTCCCTAAAAAATTGAATATTATAGTAACAGTCATGTGTCCGATAGTTTTGTATTCATGTTGGTTTAGAGATGATGGCTGACAGCGGTACAGCAGTAACAATAATTTCTCGAGCCGCAACCGAGTGCAGTGAGAAGGCTCTGCCCGCTGCGACCAAGTGCAGGTGCATATCCTGATATCCCCTTTGTGCAGGCTTCCCTTAATTCCCTATCGCCTCTGAACTTTCCTAAGAACTACACTATACTTTGTATTTGGACGGTAAGAAAAGGGCCTAATTTCAAAATAAGTGGCGGGTTGGCAAATGAAACGGTGGTGACATTTGGCAAACATATTTCGCCGAAACAAAAGTACTTAATCCGTTGTTTGCGCTACTATGTGTATAACAGTATTGTAATGTTAATGTTTTTTTCAGTATTGTAATGTTAAAAGTGGGAGCGCTTTGTTTTATATAAAAAAATGCAGTCCGAATGTATTGTTACTCATAATGATGGCAAGTCATAAAGTGTTTTTTACTGAAACGGTTTTTATTTTTGAAATACACTCAGGAGCAAACATACCGGGTGAGAGTGCGTTTTTCATACAAACGAGACTAATTCGAAGCCTTGGTTCCTCGCCAGGGGTTGTTTTGAGTGAGGTTTAACGGTAGTAAGTCCAAGGTTCAATAGAGGAGGTCAAAAGTTCTTAAGACACCTAACTGATCGCACAATCAGTTAACACCACAGCGGGAGAGTTTGGGTCAACATTTGGATTTCCTTACATTTTATTGCCATTTTAGATGTTTTTCTGAACATGCACAATTCCGGCGTTAACCGCAGATTCATTCAGTTGGGTATCCTAGGCACTCTGGAAGTCCTGTATCGATGCTCGGGGTATTCATCATCAGATTTCACTAAAAGCATTCGCTGGCGAGGAACCAAGCCACCAACCAACCTCTAACCTGGTATTTTTGCTCCTGAGTGTAACTAGCTGGTAAATGAGGTTAGGTTAGCTTAGGTTCATTTTATAAAAACCCTGAACAAAAACCGTTTCAGAAAAAAACACTTTGTGACTTGCGATGATTATGAGATTTATGAGTAACAATACATTCGGACTAAAAAAAAAATGATCCAAAATGGAGCCGTTAAAACTAAGCACAATTTTAAAATCTTATTAAAAGAGGAAAAAAAATATATTGTCATTTAGACACTGAATAATTAAATCCATTCTTTTATTGCTGCAAATTTTCAACTAGATTCGTCACAATGTCAAAAAGAGTATGTTTACACTGACTCGCGAGTTGACGCAAGCGCGCCAGTTTCTTAAACCATTGGCACGCAGTTGCTTGGAAATAACATTATTATTCAAGGTTTTTTAGACGTAGTTGCTTAAATTTATATGTCATAGAAAAAATTAAATGAAGTATTAAATATTTAAAGTTTTTTAAGAAATAGCAAAAGACTTTGAAAATTAGTTTTAAAATTTAAGCTGGTCCTAAAGGAACTTATAACATATAAAATCAAAGCAGCTTGCAATTTAAACTAAGTATATTCATTCATTCTTAATATTATTAGTTTACACAATATTCAACGACTTATAGATAGAATTCCATGTAGTTCATTCTTAGCTTACGCATTCTTACCCATATACTAAGCAATTAAAAGCTTATAAAACAATAAACATACGGTTATTTAATAACAAGGTTAGGAATAAAATCAGAATTATAATATTATGTCCTGAGGGACAAAATGACAGTTATTAATTATCAATACAAGTACTTGGTTAATAAACTGCATATTTATAGAAATACAAATAAACAATGTCTTGCGTGGTATAAATTAATACCAATACAATAAGACACTCAATTATCAAAATATGAAAGACGGAATAGAATTACGGAATAATATTTTTTGTCTACAAGTTATATTTGAGAACGACGCACTGACGACGTGTTACTTCTAACAGCGTGAGATCCCCATCTCATAGAAGCGTGAGATGGGGGCTGTGCAGGTCTCGAATTATGTGGGGTAAGGCAGGTTAGACGAGATAGTATAATTACAGAGCGTTTCTCTCGTGACAGGTGAGCGACAAAAAATGACGTTGACAAAAACAAATTTCAAATAATTGGAAATATAAGTTTAGTATTTTTATTTGACACGACACTGCAGTTTCAAATCTTGAATATGTATGCACATAATTAAAAAATATAAGTAATTCAAACTAAGTTACGTTGGTAATTTTTACGTTTTAATTAACTTAAAAGATGATTGCTTTGCGTTGGGACACTGTAAGTGACAAAACCCAGTTGGAAATTTTAATTTATCTCAAAGCGTTTAGCCTCTGTTCTGTAAATTGTCTTTTAGTTGTGAATTGATAATAAAATTACTTATATGGATAACGCTTTGTAAAAATAAAGTTTAAAGAGAGATCTATTGACACGCGGCGGTGCAACTTTATAGAACGACCCCTGAAATTATACTAAATCGCGGCGTGCAAGCACGCAGTTACATTATTAAACATTTTTTAAACATTTATTTCTTAAATTCTTATCAAATAGTCTATTACGTACAGCCAAGGTCATAAATACCATAAAAGCAGCTGGTTAAACAATACTAGTGTCTCTTTCCCCCATATCGCAGAGGCCTTCGTCACAAAACCAGCAAGTGCGAGTCGGAATTTATCACCGAGGTTCCCGTAATTATTTAAATTTAAAGATAAAACAAAAACCTCGTTTCACAAGAATACCATTTGTACAATCAAAGTCATAAGTCATAAATACGTTCCGTTCGTTTTAGACGGTGACAGTGCAAGTGGTGCAATTTTTGTGCTTATAACTAGTATAATAAATTAAAACATAATAAATTAAAGTAAAACATATAAAAAAAGAAGGTAAACACAACTAAAACTAATAATCGTTCATTTACAATAAAATAAAACGCATAGTACATTTAAAAAAACTTGAATTAAAAACACACAAACATTCGCGATGAAAATCCAAATTAACATTAACATGATCCTACATTTTTATAAGCATCTAATACCTTAATAATGTAGCTTTTATATGTATGTTGTGCGCAGTTAAACATGTCAACCGATGACAACTGCTGTGTTGTAGGCATTGCACATTCTGCCGAGCGGCGCGCGGACGCCAGCTTTTGTTTTACTCGCCGGGACAGCGAAAAGGAGGGGGTTCTAGACTTCTAGTTCTGTATGTAGGGGGGCGATAATATAAGTATTATAGTAGTTTTGGGAAATTATAGTGGCTGGTACATATACTGTACAAAACCATCGCATACCGAACCGCTGGTCTGACCGAAAGTGTACGTAGTTTATATCGCTTTAGGACCTTGTCATATGATATATGTACCCCGCAAAGCCTAAAATGTAGGGCTCTTGAGAGTTTCTTCTGGACACGTTCAACTAGGTTTGTATACATATATTAAAAAGTGGGGATTCCAGACCTCAGATGCATACTTTTTTGTGCAACATTATGAATGAATAATGTTTTTTAAGAGGTTTCATCATCATCATCATCAGCCCGGGGGCGTCCACTGCTGGACAAAGGCCTCCCCCAAAGAGCGCCACAAGTCACGGTCTTGAGCCGCTTGCATCCTGCGGCTCCCCGCGATCCTAACCAGGTCGTCAGACCACCGGGTGGGAGGCCGTCCAACACTCCGTCCACCGGTGCGGGGCCGCCACTCGAGAACTTTTCTTCCCCAACGGTTATCAGTTCTCCGAGCTATGTGGCCTGCCCATTGCCACTTCAGCATGCTAACTCTCTGAGCAATGTCGGTGACCTTGGTTCTCCAAGGGGGTTCTTGGTTCTTGGTTGGTGGTTTAAGAGGTTTAGCTGCCCTAAGTACCAATTCCATTATTCGTTATGCCTTGGACGTTACGCCCAAGCCCAAACACTGTAAAAATACAGTTCTTGTGAACTTTTACATAAACAAAAATGCCCAATAAGATACATCAAATTGTATAGATTACAAGAGACAAATAAAAAGAAAAAAGCAGCATACATACATACGTTCTCGCATTACTCACAATGGGGTAGGCAGAGACTAGGAACGTTCTGTGAACCGGTCTAAACATACAACATTCGCTTCCTCTACTTTCGTCACCCTCTTCATGCACGTACTTCGATAAAGGGTGAGTTGGTTCGTACACTTGATTTTTTACAGAGCGCGTTTCTGTTTCCGCTATGAAAAATATAAAGCAAATTACTAAAGGAAGCCCCTATACAAGACTGGTAAGGAACCCTCCAAATCAACATACTCGTAGTTATCATTGTAATCCAGTGCGTCGCACGTATACCGGCGTCTGCGCAGCCATGAGCCGTGTCCACTTCTCGCTCAACGGCGAGCCTCGGTCAGGTATGTACTAAAAACACTTGGGAAGATTAGGCCTTGGCCGTATAAAAGACGCAAAGACGCGAAGAATAAAGCATTAACTTATACAGCCATTACTGGGCGTAAAGATCACATACTTATTCAGTTCAGTTTACGATGAGAGAAAGAGACAGAGCCGTTTAATAATTGCTGTATATTCCTTACACTCGTTCTAAGCATAGCCATGTCATGTTAAACCCCCTGTACCAGAGACAATTATAATTAGGTACGGAATATTTTAAAAAGAAACGTCAATTATTTATTGTGTGGCACAAGTATACCCAAAAATAATGTTAATCGTAGTAAACTGTCATCTCAGTCATTGACGGACAGAGTAACTAGGGTTGTCTATAGTATTTTTTTTTTTGCTTATCCTTGTAAAACATGGATTGTTTGCGTATAGGTACTTACTATTTTTATTTAAGTGTATATCTTAGATTTCAAAATAAATGTTTTAAAAAAACCCACATTTGCCACGAATAACCGTTTTAAGTTTTTTTGCACGATTGCCGAAAAAAAGGAGTGTCATGTTTTCAGGGTTCATGTATGTATGTATGTAATGATTATTTATTCCATCATAACTTCTAAACGCCTGAGCCGATTTAAATGTGTGTGGTATTGTTAAAATCCTTTCTCCGTCCAGGGTGACATAGGATAACTTAATTGTTAAAATTGAAATCACAACAATGGCAAAATGACAATTATTCAAGTCAAGAAAAAAAAAAAGTATCATAAGTCTATTACAAACCAGTTAGCTTATGCCTGCTGATTATTTTCAGACCCTTGAAACATGTTTTACAGCTCCTTATAAGACCGACTGCACTTTCTCGCAGAAATCCGTTGACTCGATCAAAAATAATTCACTTCATCATAACAGGATTCTTGGTAGCTCATTGAATATTAAATATTGAATATTGAACAGGCATCGAATTAAATGCGAACCAAGTTTCGGGCGTCCTTAAGTATTTAGAAAAAACAATTTATTCCAGTGGGGTCTGAGATCAGTTCTGATGTGTCCCTGCTGGATTACCTGCGCGTGGGCAGCGAGCTGCGCGGCACCAAGTACATGTGCCGCGAGGGGGGCTGCGGCGCCTGCCTCGTCACCGCCGCGCGTCCGGGGGCCGCGCCACACGCTGTCAACTCGGTTAGTTTTATTATACAGTATGTCTCTGCTGGATTATCCTGCGCGTGGGCAGCGAGCTGCGCGGCAACAAGTACTTTATGCCATTGAAAGAAAATAATTTGTCCCAATTAAAAAAAAAAAAACCTTGTCTTATGGTCATTTTGTCCTTACCTCACTGCGTTTACGACACTAATAAGTTTCTATTGCTGAAGTACAGTTGCTACTATTGCCAAGAGGATTAGTCGCGTGAGTTAGTTCTTTAAAATGTGTAAGTATCCAAAAATAAATTGTAACTATCAACTGACTGACTGTCATAATTAAAGTTCCAGTATTACGATGAAAGTATCATAAGATCTTTGTGTAGTGTCTGGTATCAGTGACGTCATGCCAGGACTGGGAGATCACGACGGTGGAAGGGGTCGGCAACAGGCTGCAGGGCTACCACCCGCTGCAGAAAACGCTCGCAAAACATAACGGGACGCAGTGCGGGTACTGCACGCCCGGGTGGATCATGGCTATGTACAGGTTATAAATTACAGTTTTTATTTTAATTTTACACACTTATGTTATTTAAAAAATATATTACCCGATGGTTTAATTATATTACCTATAAAACAATAGTAACAACAATAAACACACTTTCAATGACATATTTCAGTCTGCTGAAAAGCAATAAGAAGCTAAAGATGATGGAAATAGAGCAGTCATTGGCTAGCAACATCTGCCGATGCACCGGCTACCGACCCATACTAGAAGCCTTCAAGAAGTTCGCCAGTGACGCACCTGACAGTTTACTCGACATTGAAGACCTAAACATCTGCAAGAAAAATGGAAGAAGTTGCAACAAAAGTGAATGTAGTGACAGTGACTGGTGCGTGGTTCAAGAGAACGATGTAATACTGCTCCAAAATATAGAAATCAAACTAAAAGATGGCAAATCTTGGTCAAAAGTTCATTATATCAAGGAAATATTTGAAGTTCTGAAAAGACAAGGGACGGACAGTTATATGCTTGTTGCTGGAAATACGGCTAAAGGTAATTAGCCTTCAAGTATTTAATGTCAGATTAAACATCCTCAGTGTTATAATAATATAATATAATATAATAAAAATATTTATTGTTCCAAATTACATAGCTCAAATATAGTTGAAGCCCTGGAGACTGTGTTAATTCTCACCGTGTTATAGTCTCCAGAGTCTTCCCAAATAGTAGGTACAATATTAATAGAACATTCAGACTTATTAAATAAGAATTACACTTCAAAGTGTTGTTACAATTGATCTCGTGGTAATGTTAACGGGACCACAGGTCAAGTAGAGGCCTATCTATCAGATTAATATGCTGGAATAAAGATACTTAAATGTATTTCTTGAGATTAATTTATAATCTTTGGCTTTTTATTTCCAGGAGCTTATCCAATAGACGAATACCCTCGAGTCCTAATAGATATAAGTGGAGTGGACGAGCTGAAGGGATACCACTTCGATCAGAACCTGGTGCTAGGCGCAGGCAACACCCTGACTGACACGATGGACATATTTGAGCACCTAGCTGCTTCGGAAGAGTATTTCTGGTATCTTGAAAAGCTACGAGAGCATTTGCTGTTAGTTGCTCATATTCCAGTAAGAAATGTAAGTATCGATGTAATACTTGCTGAGTCACAAAACGTCATGTCCAGATAATTACCAACACATGAGCTTTGTGCACAAAAAAGTTACCGACGCCTAAAATTTCAGACCGTTATTGTAAAGTTAGACCATCAGTTGAAACTGTTTAAAATAAAACAACGAAATGTAAGTTTTGCTTTTGTAAAAGTTTTACTAGATACACATGTACACATGTCAACCGAAAGATGTCCACTGCTGGACATAGGCCTCCCCCACGGCTCTCTAGTAAGACCGGTCTGGTGCTTTTCGCATCCACCGCGTTCCCGCGATCTTTACAAGGTCGTCACTTCATCTTGTTGGAGCCCTACCTACAGCTCGTCTCCGGGTCCGCGGACGCCACTCAAGAACCTTCTGACCCACCGGCCATAAGTCCTGCGAGCAACGTGCCCCGCCCACTGACACTTCAGTTTAGCTATTCTTCGGGCTATGTTGGTAACCTTAGTTCTTCTGTGGATATCATCATTTCTGATTCTATCACGCAGAGAAACACCGAGCATAGCCCTCTCCATAGCCCCCTGAGTGACTTTGAGCTTCCTTATAAGGCCCATTGTTAGCGCCCACGTCTCAGACCCGTAAGTCATGACTGGCAACAAACACTGTTCAAAGACTTTTGATTTCAAACACTGCGGTAATTTGGACGAAAAGGTGTTGTAAAGCTTCCCGAACGCTGCCCAGCCGAGTCGGATTCGACGAGTGACCTCTTTCTCAAAGTTGGAGCTACCTAACTGGACCGTTTGTCCCAGGTAAATGTCCCAGGCAACAACTTTGAGCGCAGAGCCTCCGACTATCACGGGAGTTGGCGCGACATGGACATTGGACATAACTTTCGTCTTGTCCATGTTGTCTCCTAGATAACTTTGTGTTTATTAAGATAATTAATTTTGAATTAAGGTATTTATTATACTTTGTGTTCGTTTTAAGTCTGACTATTTACGTACGCGTGAGGTAGTTCATAGTTCATAGTTCATAGTTCATTTTATTGATAATAATAATTACATGTCAAGTAAATCTAAAACATTATATAAAATATTATAATAATATTAAAATAATTGTAAAATTAATTGGTACAAAGCTAGTATAAAACATTTCATTTCAACATTTCATGAAAATAGATCCCTGTAGTCATAGAATGCCTTCTCTACAAGCCATTTCTTAAGCTTGTATTTAAATGTCGACAAATTATTTGCAGCGATAATATCGTCAGGAAGGTGATTATATATCTCAGGGCCCATGACGTGTGTGAGTTTCTCCGACTTAGTGAGTCGGTGCGCCACGCGGAGCAGCCGGCCCGCGTGCGCGCGCCGCGTCCTGAGTTTGCTTGAGATCTGGTATTTCGAAAATGCGTCTAAGTTGGCTCGCACGTACACCGCCACCTGCAGTATCAGTAGGGACGGCAAGGTCAGGATACCTAGGGATCTAAAGTAGGGTTTTACGGAGTCTGTTTGGGCGATTCGCACAATCGCACGCACGGCACGTTTTTGAAGCCGAAAGACTCGCTCCCATCCACTAGCCCTGCACCACAACTCCACACCATACAGCAAGTGTGAGTGCACCGAGGCGAAGTAACATGTGCGTACCATCTCACGAGGCACCACACGAGCCAGTCGTCTCAAAGCGAAGCAAGCTGCGGATAGCTTGCCGCATACTTTGTCGATATGAGCCGCCCAAGTAAGGCCCCTATCTATTTCGAATCCAAGAAAGGTCGTGTTCGTTACTTGGTCAATTTTGGTGTCATATGCAACGACTGATAAAGGTCTTACTTGCCGGCCCGAGAAATCAAAGTTTATGACCTGAGTTTTTTTGGCGTTAAGAATGAGGCCATTGCTCCTAAACCAGTCATATAAGCTCACAGCCGTCGCATTGAGTTGCAGTTCGAGCGTTTCATAGTTCGTAGCGCTGACCACTACAATCACATCGTCAGCGTACATAAAAGCGTCACCACTGCGTATGCAGTCCGGAAGATCATTCAACAGAAGGGAGAATAAAATATTCGATACTGATGAACCCTGCGCGACGCCCATGGATGTGTATGCCGCGTCGGATCGAACTCTACCGCTGTCTGCGACTACCACTTGAGATCTATCTCGCAGCAGGTCGACAAACAGGCTCAGGGCTGAATCTGCAATACCATAGTGGTATAGTTTATCCTGTATAACTCCATGGTCAGCCACGTCGAATGCTTTCGATAAGTCGCAGCAAATGACAGCGACCTGTTGCCTGCGCTCTCGTGCGTCCACTATCCGGCGAACAACTTCTCGCGTCAGTGATGTCGTCGAATGATTCTTACGATAGGCATACTGCTTATCGGAGAGTGCATCGGTGGAGCATAAAAACTTGGTCAGCCGGGCGCTGAGACCGTGCTCGAACACTTTAGCAATTACAGGGATAATTGCAACCGGTCTGTATCCATTGATGTCGTCCCTTTTACCCTTACCTTTAAACAGGGGCGAGATTCGGCTTTCTTTTAAGGGATCAGGGAAAGTACCCTCGCGAAGACATCTGTTGTACAGCAAGGACAGTATAGGTGATATGTGTACTGCCACTGAATTCAGTAATACAACAGAAATATCGTAAATGTCCCTAGTGGTTTTTTTAGCAACATCCGACGTAATAATTCGGTACACTTCATCTGGTGTGAATGGTGTCAACCTGAGGCTCCGGTCGGCCGGCGCGCGCACCGCACGCAGCGCGCCGAGCGCGCGCTCACGGTCCGCGGAGGGCGCGCCGCACGCCGCCGCCGCGCCAGCCAATCTGGTATTCATGACGTCGGCAGCCTTCTTTTTGCAGGAGAAATTTATTCCGTTCGAGTCTTTGATTACGTCCGTGAAATCTACACGACTTCGTTCAATTTTACCTCCCTCCTGGTTTATTACGTATACAACCCTGTTGATGTTTTTTTTGTTATTTACAGTTGGGAACGATAGCTGGTAATCTGATGACCAAGCATCAGCATAATGCCTTTCAGTCAGATGTTTTTCTTCTACTGGAGACAGTCGGTGCATACCTCACAATCGGTGAGTTCTGTTGTCTGAAAAATGGATAGTTTTGATCTCTTTGCTTTTATTTGTTTTTGTTAAAGCATATTTAATATTAAGATTCAAATTTCAGTGGATTCTAATGGAGTTCGTGCTGCAGTTACCCTAGAAGATTTTCTTAAGGAGGATATGAGAGGCAAGGTTCTCCTCAATGTTTTACTACCACCACTAAATCTGGATTATAAGTTCGTCTCTTTCAAGGTAAAAACCAAGATTATACCCCAGTCTGAAAATGTATGGTCTCTGGCAATCGCAGGGTATCGATGTTGGTGAGAAAATACTTAATTTTTTCTTTGTCAGGACAATGCCAATGAATGATGTATTTTAATAAATTTTCAGATAATGCCACGTGCACAAAACGCCCATGCAATAGTCAACGCTGGCTTTTTGTTTAAACTATGCTCTTCCCAGACTACTGTATACGATGCACGAATAGTCTATGGAGGGCTCTCACCAAAGTTTGTACATGCTCGTAAGACGGAGAAATTTTTGATCAATAGAAATCTTTTCACTAACGAGACCCTGCAGGCTGCCCTCAAAGTTTTGGACTACGAGTTGGTGGTGGAAGAGAATCCACCAGAACCGTCCGTTAAATACAGAAAGGATCTCGCCATTAATTTGTTTTATAAGGTAAGTGAAGTTAATAATTTATTGTATTTACTTTATCTTTCCTTTATAATAACATGGTATTAAATGCTTACATGTATGTATATTTAACTTTATGAGTAATGTTTCTAAGATAAAGATTTCAGACGTCAAGTACCTGTAGTATGCTTTATTTTTTCTTGGCCTCCTGGTATAAAATTAATTGGTTTATAGAAAAGACACCACTCGTGCAAAAGAAATGGACGAATTGTTAGTTTTTTCGAGTGGCGAAACTTGCGAGGATGCAGGGTCTGTCCGGATCACTATCACCATCTTACACGTTAAACATGTTCATCAGTACTCATTCTCTGGTGTGTCAGTGTGATGTTAAGCCAGCTCAAAAGATAATTAGCTGAGAGGAATCTCATCGTAGTCCTTAGGGTTAGTTATGTTTGTCATACTGAATGTTCATGAACCTTAGTCTCATTGATTGAAATTCGTAACATCCAGCTGCGTCCTGTACCTCTCATTTAACTAGATACCGCCATCGTACTGTGCAAGAGCACAGGAATTCTTACAAATGCATGACCAAATATTTTATTTTGTACACTTTTATTGAATTGATTTTAATTCATTTTTATATTTTATGTTGTTATTATTAGGGTTAGGATTTTGGTGGCATTTCGTGGTTCTAGAATCCATGGAATCGATATTTCCTAATTATTATAATACATAACACATTGATTTTGACCTTCGGTGTTATCATATTCAAAAATGAACTATATACATATTTAGTTCGGTTATTTCATAGCTATTAATATTTGCTTGTTTGTAACGCTTTCACATCAGAGATATCCTCAATACCAAAATTAATTTAAATTGGTGCGGCCGAATAACGAATAAATGAATTTTGAAATATTAAAATACTGAAGGTCAAAATCAAAGTTTTATATATTATAATAATTAGGAAATAGCGACTCCATGGATTCTGGAACCACGATTTGCCACCAAAAGTCCTAACTCTAGTTATTATCATATTAACAAATGAGTATGAGTAGAAGTAATCACCATGATCGACAGCCTTGGAGAATATACATTCCTTTACAGAACTCCTTAATTTTCCAGGGGCTGCTTACCCTATGCCCGAGCAGCATCGTGGGCGCTCGGCTCGGCTCGGGCGCGATCGTGCTGGGCCGGACGCGCCCCGTCTCCACCGCGCGGCAGGTCTTCTCCACCAATCCCGCGCTCTATCCCATCAACAAGCCGACTGAGAAAGTCGAGGCACTAGTAAGTTTCTCTCTGAATATTATGATTATTTTTGTCTTATTGTTCCCATCCTAATAAGTTTGGTCATTGGATTTTTCTACAGATTTATTATTTCATTTTTATTTTTAGTTCGCTATCTGAGATCATTTTTCCAATGCTAAACGGCTGTTTCATAAAATATTAAGGAAGGAAGAATGGCTTCTGTGTTCGCGTAAATTATCAAGATTACATTTATTCATTTTACCAACTTTAACCAAGCTATCAACATGTTGTTTTTATCATTTTAATCTCCAGAACTATTATCAATATACTTTCCAGATCCAGTGCGCCGGAGAGGCCCCGTACACGGAGGACCTGCCGACCTTCCCCCGGGAAGTATACGGCGCACTCGTACTTGCGCGCACGCCGCTCGGCGACATCGCAGGCGTCGACGCCACTCACGCGCTTGTAAACCATTATCCATTTTAGTATTTTATACTTCATCATTTCTTTTTTTATGGCTTATAGTAAGAAAAATAGCACACAGGCCACCTGATGGTAAGTGGAAACTGTGACCCATAGACATTCGCATTCACAAGGGTGCGAGCCTAACACTGCAAATGCGTTGCCAACCCTGAGGACTAAGATGGAATGCCTCTATGCTAGTCATTACACCGGCTGTCTCATGCCCAAACCGGACCACAACAATGCAAACACTACTGTCTGGCTGTAGGTTAAAGGATAAGATGGTGGTAGCGATCCGGACGGACCCTGCACAAGGTCCTACCACCCGCAATTATCTTTTTACTTTAAAAAACGAAGCTATATAATAATGATTATGTTTTGACCATCACAGCACCATCCGGGAGTAATAGCATTCTACTCTGCCAAAGACATTCCTGGATCAAACACTTTCACTCCCCTCCCGAGCTCTTTATACGTTGGCAATGAGGAGGTGTTCTGCTCAGGGTCTGTCAAATACAACGGTCAAGTCATTGGCGTGGTCGTGGCAGAAACCAGTCACATCGCAGAAGTCGCCGCAAAACTAGTACGCGTCAAATACAGCAATGTGAGGAAGCCGGTCATCGACATAAAAGACGCGAAGAAGGATCCCAGTCGGTCGAAGATTGCAAAAGAAATTGATGGTGGCGGTAGCAAAGGAACTGATGTGTTTAAAATTATAAATGGAGGTGATACGATTTATCAACAGTATCATTTTTGCATGGAGACGCTGGTGTGCGTGTCGAGGCCAACGGAGGAGGGGATAGAAGTACATCCTACATCCCATGGTATAGATGCTTTACAAATCGCTGTATCGAGGGCTCTCAAAATACCAGAACACAAGTAAGAAATCATAAGTTTACTGTACAAAAGAAAGTTATGAAAATTATATGTTAAATAATGTTGTACTCGTAAACTTACTAAATTTTCATTAAATAATATTTAAAAAAAAAGTTAGCCTGAGTTTCATGGCCACCACAATTTATAAAACATTTTGTTACTAACTAGGGTGGACGTCCACGTGCGTCGTCTTGGAGGGTCCTATGGCGTGAAGATCTCCGGCGGCAACCAGGTGGCGGTGGCTTGTGCACTGGTCACCCACAAGCTGAACCGGCCCTGTCGGATCATGCTGCCTCTTACTACCCACACCAAGTCCGTGGGGAAAAGACTACCGTGCTCTACTGACTATAAGGTCAACCATTACAAGAGAGTTAATTTTGATGAAAATGAAATATTTATCAGTATTCATCAATTCTAATCAATAATTTAGATTTAATGTATTTGATATTGTTCATACTGATTTAAAAAATTAGGAACTTAATTTAAAATATATTTTTTAGGTAGCTGTAGATGTAAAAGGCAAAGTGCAGTACTGTGAGGAAAATTTGTACATGGACAATGGGTATATAATTGGCGAATCGGTTTTTCAAGCCACATTTGACGCGTACTACAACTGTTACGAGAAATCGAGATGGAATTACAAGGTGCATAACGTCCTCACGGATACGGCAAGCAACTTGTCGTGCCGAGCACCAGGTAAAATAGTACATTGTGTATTAAGGGCGGTAAGTAAGGAATTACGACCGAGGCTCTAGTAGAAGCCCGAAGTCGTAGACTGAGGGCTTTCTGAGTCGAGGTTCGTAATTCCCGTACCGCCCGTGAAACATACAATGTTTTTTATCACATTTGCGAGTAAATAAATGAAACTATAGGGCAGAAAAAACTTATTTATTAAAATTTATAACATATAACTAGATTGCAATGAATTACTGTTTAGATAACATTTTAAAACAATTTTTCAATTTCGTGTAAACTCCTTGCTTGAACTTGCATGAACAGTGTGCTGCGCTATAAATTAAAAAAAAATTACTTACCGACCTAGGTTTTCATGAAAAAAAAAAGGTCGAGGGTTTTATATGGGGCTTACGGCCCAGTTAACCTGTATGTTTAGATACTGTTTACGTGAAAGTGTGATGAAAAATTTATAACATGTAGCGAGATTGCAATGAAATTAATGTTTAGATAACATTTTAAAACAATTTTTCAATTTCGTGTAAACTCCTTGCTTCAACTTTCATGAACGGTGTGCTGCGCTATAAATTAAAAAAAAATTACTTACCGACCTAGGTTTTCATGAAAAAAAAAAGGTCGAGGGTTTTATATGGGGCTTACGGCCCAGTTAACCTGTATGTTTAGATACTGTTTACGTGAAAGTGTGATGAAAAATAATAATTAATCCTATATTCGTAATCCGTAAGCTGCCAACTCTTTGTTTTTTTTTTTTAAGGAACTTTTGAAGCTATAGCTTCGGTAGAATTTATCATGGAGCGCATAGCTTACGAGCTATCGTTAGACCCTATAGAAGTTAGGCTGCAGAACCTTAATCCTAATTACACTGATCTCGAGCTGATGATAGAAAGAGTGAAAACTGATGCACAGTACGCAGACAGAAGGACATCTGTAAACAATTTTAATGCGCAAAACCGATGGAAAAAACGTGGCTTAAGGTTTTCATTACTACGCTGGAAGACTCTACTTTCAGGGAAGTACTTTGAATTGACTATGTCAGTATACCACGACGATGGCACTGTCGCCATAACTCATGGCGGCGTCGATATGGGTCAAGGAATTAACACCAAAGCTGTACAGATTGCTGCTTTTCTTCTAGGAATACCGATTGAAAAGATTCAAATTAAGGAAAACAATACGATAACTAATCCCAATGGGTCCCCATCGGGAGGAAGTGTGACCTCTATGTACATGGGTTTAGGGGTCCAAAGATGTTGCGAACAATTGTTATCACGGTTGGTGCCAATAAAATCTACAATGCCTTCTGCTAGCTGGGAAGAGGTGATAAAGGCAGCGTATGATGCCAACATTGATCTGCAGACTCATGGATTTGTGTCTAATGAAGAAGTACCAATGGTGGAGGTGTTTGGAGTAACGTTGGCTGAAGTAGAGTTGGATATTTTGACCGGCGAGTGGGAGGTGGTGAGAGTCGACATTCTAGAAGATGCTGGACAGAGCGTCAGTCCTGAAATTGATATTGGACAAGTAAGTGCCCTTGTTATAAAAAAATGTTTACCAGAAAGTCCTATGTTTTCACAATTAATGTCTGTCTTAATAGGTAGAGGGTGCCTTCATCATGGGACTGGGTTACTGGACAAGTGAGTCTACAATATATGATCCTGACTCCGGAGAGCTGCTGACGGACCGCACCTGGAACTACCACGTGCCGCAGGCTCGGGACATCCCGCAGGACTTCCGCGTGTACTTCAGGGAGAAGTCCTATTCTGAGCCCCGTTTCTTTGGGGCGAAATGTAAGTTATTCTTTAACTTGTTTGACTATGACTTGGTGAGACCACCGAACTGGTCGCAGGAAAAATCTATTGTACCTAGGGTCATGTTCCAATCCAATAATAGGTATGTTTTAATATCAAGTAAAAGATAAAAAGATTTAAAAAAAAAACATTCAGTAAGAAGGCCGCACGGGCACTTTTACACGTCACAAATCTACCAGCGCTCCGCAAGAGACCACTGCACTCCTAAGAAGAAACGCCGCAAGAAACTCAACGGTCAGCCGTTTTTTGAAATCCTACGTATGATAATAATCCTAGTTAGCTTATAATCCTAGTTATAAAGCTTACCATAGCGTTATATAAAACAATGAATCTATCATAAAATAAAACTCAAAATATCTTCAAGCATAGCTTGAGCAGGAAAATCTCAGTGTCAAAAAATTTCATAGGGAGTAATAAGTAGTAGTAATAAATAAAAAAACATATATACATAAATAAACTCACTTATAATAGTGCAAGACAACTACATAGAAAGTTTCGATACATTCTTCTACAGAAACCGTGTCCCCTAGACAATATATAATATGTACATATTTTTTATGACTAATTTATTATTCAGTTATTTAGGTTTTTAGTTAAGTTCAGGCCAAGCATTTTTGTCTGTTAAATAGTTCTTAACCCTATAGTAAGCTTTAGACATCAACGACTTTTTCAAGTAAATTTTAAGTACTGGAAATGGTAATATTAAAACTGCGTCAGGTAATTTATTATAGAAATGAATGCATTGACCTAACAATTATTTATAAACCTTACATACACGAATTTTTTTAATAGCAACTTTATTTTTATTTATTGTATTTAAAATATGTATTACCAATGTATTACCAATGTATTACCAATTCTTAATAAAAGATACTTGATTTTTAATGATATAAATAATATTTTCATAAATAAATTGTGACGCTACTGTCAAGACACTAATTTCTTTAAATAGTAATCTTAAGGAATCACGAGAGTTAAGGTTATATACAGAACAAATGGCTCTTTTTTTAAAACCAATATAGTCCAGCAGATTTTCCCCCAACCAGAATACCGTTCGACATAACACTATGAAAATAACTATAATAAACTAAGCGAGCTGTCTCAACATTGGTAAGTTGCCTGATTTTTCTAACAGCATAAGCTGCCGAACTTAATTTACCTGCTCGTACTGCTATTTGGGGACTCCATTGCAAGTTTTTATCTATAGTTATCCCAAATAAAAGCGCCTTATCTACCATTTCCAAACACTCATCATTTAGAAATAAACTAGATTCTACTTGTCTAACATTAGGCTAAGCGAACCTAACACATTTAGTCTTTTTAGCATTGAGTAGCAAATTGTAACTAGTAAACCAATTAAGTACTTTACCTAGCATGGCATTTATCCTACTGTAATCTGGATTTTCGGTCTACCTTGAAAATTAATGATGTATCATCAGCTAATAGCACAATATCACAAAGGTTATCTAGCGTGCGTGGTAAGTCATTAAAATAAACCAAAAATAAGAAACGACCTAATATAGAGCCCTGAGGCACACCTTGTTTAATAGCTGCTCCCATGGACTGTGTTTTGTTCACCATAACCATTTGTATTCTATCACTAAGATATGAAGACATAAGATTTAGAGAATTTAGTATAGTATTTATTAGTGTTCGTTGCAGTACAGTTTTTACAGTCATTGTGTGACCGTACACAGACATATCGATGGCTTTCAGCGATCGGCGAGCCGCCCATCTGCATGTCCATAGCAGTTCCATTCGCGATGCGAGAGGCCGTTGCTGCGGCCAGGACCGACGCGGGGATTCCTTCCAACCAGTGGTTCCAGATCGGTAATATACACCATAATCATGATAATTTTGTAACTTAATTTATTAGACGCTCCCAATTGTGATATCTACAGGTTAGTGGTATTTAAAAATAAAACAATTTCAGGATAGTATGTTTGATAGTAATGCGCTATTGTTTTAAATAAATAAATGATTCTGATTATTTCTGTCGCGGACTTATGGCCCGATATCAACTAGCGAGTGGTCACGACTTTCAGATCCTTAAGAAAATCATGATAATACTGCCAAAAATCAAAAGAGAATTCTTAAAACTTATGTTTAAATCCTTGGTAGAGTGCCAAAATAAAAGAGGTACGGTCGGCCAAGAAAGTGGTCTGCCAGTTTTGACAAAAGTTTTTGTGAGATCTAATTATTGTGCGTGTCACTGTCATAATTGCAAGGAATAATCGAACTTGGTGCAAATGAACATCGACCGTAGGGTGGTAGACCACATTTTTGGGCGGCTGTACAGCGACGATTCTTAACAAACATTCAAAATACGTATTAAAGAGTAGTTTAACGAAACTAAGTAAATCGAGAGCTATCGAGAATTTAAACATGACTTGTATGACACTTGTTTTTGGAAATCCTTCTCAGATTAAGATTTTAATGTACTTCGTTTAAAACCATTTTTTTAATTTCAGATGGGCCTTATACCAGGGAGACTTTACAGTTGCAAACGGCGACCAAATACTCTGACTTTAAATTTAACTAACTTAGGTCTGGTACGTTAGCGACTCAGGTAGCCTAACTAGCTACAACCACGTTTCTTATAACACATAGTAGTATTTGCTAGTGGGCCTGCGTTAGATCCCATTCAAGGGAATTTGTTAGATCGATTAACATTAGTAGCATTGTTTCTTGATTTAAGTTTTCTAAGTTGTGTTACTCTACTTTATCCCCATTCTAGAAATTAAATTGATACTGTTGACGGAACTCTTATTTCTATGTGGTTTGGCTGCAGAGGTATTCACTACATTTGAAAAAATCCAGATCGAAAACTATGCAAATAATGCGAAAGATTTCGCATGATGAATCTGACAATTAGGCACATACTTGTGTAATAAACATAAAAAAAATGTCTTGAATTGTGTTTTAGTATTTAAAGTGTATTTATCATTCTCTAGGTGCCCTGAGTACAAAAATGACGAAGCGCTGGTTTAGTTGGTAGTGACCTTGCCTAAACTAACGGTCAAATCCCGGTAAGGGCAGATATCTGTGTGATGAGCGCGAATATTTGTTCCCGAGTCATGGATGTTTTCTTTGTATTTAAGTATATATTTCTCTATGTAAGTATTTATATTGTTGTCTAGTACCCATAGCAAGCCTAGAGCTTAGTTTGGAACTAGGTTAATTGGTGTGTCCCCTGATATTTAAGTCAATTTTTGTCCGCTTCTAATTATTTACTGTTTTAATGGTTTGTCCAAGAAGGAAGCTAATATTGTGCCTACACATAAATTATCTAACTACTTACGGTTTTAAATAAAGACCCCTGTTTTAATTCATGGCATGGTTTTTTTATTGTATGGGAAATATTTTTCCGTAACCTTGTCCTCAAAGGGAGGACAAAATAACTCCCTAGGGAGTTATGAAAATCTATAACTCCCCCCGGAAGCTAAGTCGGCTATAACTGCCCTAAACGCCTGCGTGTTATAAAACCCTTTCCGAGCAAGTGTGATGAAAAAAAAAATACATCCCCAGGTTATGTGTAGGGGAGGAACAAAAAAAAATGTATCACGATTTTATTTTACAACTTTGTTGGCGTAATTTATGTATATTCATGCCAAATTACAGCTTTCTAGTACAAAGGATCTCGTCTCGGACGGACGGACGGACGGACATTGCGAAACTATTAGGGTTCCTAGCTTGGGAGTGTAATGGGCTAATCACCATTTTTAACTATTCAAATCGCTTTACCCCTCGTTTAACAAGACAAACACTACGCGTCTCACGAGATCCCGCGAATCCTAACATAACACTTGAAGTGTTTGACGAAACTTAGCCCTCGAGAGTCTCGTGACTTATCGAGTGCGTGTGAGTAAGCTGCTTAATCCGTTAATTACTACTTTGCTAGACCTAAACCAACACGGCGTGGACGCGGTAAAATTGATTTTACTAGCAGTAATATAACTAAAATTACTATTATAATGTTGTTTTGTTGATGTCTGAATGGAGACCGCATTTTTTCATTTCATACTCATTTTGTTTTCATAAATTTATTATTAGTATCGCTGGAAACGTAAACTTTTCAGTTCTTAAATATTTAAACGTGTATGGCTAGGTTAGGTTAGGTTTGATTTAGAAACGTCCCGAAAAAGTAACAGTTACTGAAATTAAAACGCTTTGAGTTAAAATAATCATGAGAGTCGATATGGACTCACCAGGATAATGAGTAGGAGAGTTGGACATGTTGTAAGAATACCTTTTGCATCCGACGACACATTTTTTCCGAATTTGTGTTTGTATGCTTAACAACAATTAACTAGTGGTTTAGTTTTAATATTACAGTGGAGTACAAAGAGATGTATCCAATTTTGGTCCTTATTACGATGCAATATGGTGAAAAAGTGTATAAGTACGGTCACAGACTTTAATTGATATACCACTATAAAACCTTGTCGTGTAACACCTAAGATTAATTCCCATGTAAATTATATCTCGTCACTTGACATCTAATTATCTTCTTCTTCTTTGCCCCGCGGCGCGGCGACTTCAACAGCGACTACCGCGGGGATATGGCGTTTCCACAATGAAGTGATTTCGCCAGTGTCAAGTATATATAAGTATAAATCAATATAGCAATAAAATTCCTGAGAGTGAGATGCCTGATACACGAAATAAGTCCAAGTTTTCTATCACTGTGCATCGCAAAGGCATAAAAAGCACAAATCACTATCAGAAAAGAACTTTGAACAATTAAATACACGAAAATACAAAACTAAAACAAATTCCAAATCCGCCATCTTTTAACGTTGCAAATGGCCCCCATCTAATTATCGCTAAGGTTGACACGTGTCAATGTCACAATATTATTGCAAGGAAAATGGAACTTGTGGTATCATGACGTGGCGTTCAAATGAACTGTAACCGTAGGGTGGTATACCGAATTTTTGGCAGACTGTACACACAAGACCAATGAAAACGGGTCACTTTCTATGGAAATATTCTATGCAAAATGAGTTGTTTTCATTGCTTTTAACAATATTTAGGCAATTAATATCTAGGCTTTATTCATACTAAGTATTGCCTACAAAAATGACTTTCAATTTCATACTGTCGAATCAGAACCAATGGACTCTTTTAGATGTTGGTTACATTTTTAATTAGGTAATATACAGAGCCTGAAACCTGTGCTAGAAGCATCCTTTTTAAATCCCCAGTTCTTTTATTGTGCAGTTCTGAAAAACATTATTAAATAAGTTAGTATTAGAAGTAGATTTATGTTTTTTTTAATGACTGTCTGCTGATAAATGGGATATTCACATGGATATCATGGATACCATTTTGAAACTTGATCAGTCAACTATATAAAAAACTGAAAGTGCAAACAGAATTATTAGGTGAGGGTTTCCCCAGATCTATCGACGCGCAATCGGCTGGAACTGGTCAAAAGGGCTTTATATCCATGCAATAAGAGCGAAAATTACGTGGTTCCATTCACAATGCCGAATCGAGCCGCTGCACAAACATTAAACTTTCTCTTACCGGCTCAAGCTGATTCCTCGTCGATAGGTCGGGGAGACCCTGACTCTGACTTAGCTGTATAATTCTGTAAGTTGTTTTTGTATACAATTGTAATAACAAATGAAACCAGTGCTGAAATGCTTATGAGCGGTAGTGTACGTCAAAGTAAACGGCGTAGATCGATAAAACTGTCATTTATAACGTGTCTTACTTGAGACTGGTTTGCAGTTTACGAACCAGTTTACTAATACGGCGCTCAGATCTCACTTAGGTACCATTGTTAGAGGCATGCAAAACATGTTTACCTTCTCTTTGCCAAATAAAAACCTTTTTGCTAATTACATCCAACTTTTTGAACTTTATCTACATTCATACTATCCATATACATAACTAGAGGACGCCCGCGACTTCGTACGCGTAGAATAAATAACCGTTTAGGGGGTGAATTTGGAAAAAAAATATCTTAGTGCTTACTTACATCATGAAAGGAACCCGTACCAAATTTCAAGTTTCTGGGTACAGTGGTTTCGGCTGTTCGTTGATATCTAAGGGCCGTAATAATAAACTCATCTTGACTATGAGGCCCGTCACAAGATATGTAAAAGTAAACGCCAAACCATAGAGCACTGTCATTTTTGACGCATCTCGAGACGAGCGTTAGAGTTGAGATCAGTTTATTAATACGGGCATAAGTCAGTGAGTCAGGTTTGACTATTATATATACATAATAAGTAACTTTATAAATGCGAAACGAACTCCGTTTGTTCGTTTGTTACCCTTTTACTGGCCGTACTGTACACACTGGATACATTCTGCCGTATTCTGCCATCATGTCATTATGATAGAGTTATAAAATGTTAAACTGAACCACAGAACGCAAAGCGTAACCAGTGTGTCGAATCAGTTGAACTTAACCTCTAAACCTTGGTACAGATGGTTAATAACTTGAACCCCGGAAAAATAAGAGAATAGAATCGAATTGAATTTTGATTCCACCAGTCATACTTTCTTGCCTTGAGTTCCATTTGACCATGTTTAACTTTTTGATAATTTCTTAATAAACAGTTAGGCACCAAATAGCAACAAAAACAATAACTTTAGAAATTGAATATAAGCCGGTAAAACAGAATATGTATGTTCCTATCTGGAGATCTCACTAAGCAACGAAGATTCCCGGTAATGGCTGCGCGTGGCGACTCAGCCCACCGCTGCGGGGAACACTGTCGGAATGCTGCTGTTGTTGAGTTCTCATTTTCACGAGGGCGTGCCTACGTACACCGGGGGCCCGCTGCGAGATGAGCTACATTATTAAATAAAATCAATAGTTGAAAAAAAAAAAACTACTAATTCTGTTCTGTTCCATCAGCCATCTTTTCTCCCGTTTGGCGAATGTGTTACTTTTTATTCATTTCTTTCTTTAACACGAAGAAAGGCACCAAAAAGCAAGCAATAACTGAAGAAATCGAATACAAGCCGGTAAATAGAACATGTATGTTCCTATCTGGAGATCTTATTAAGCAACGAAGATTTCCCGGTAATGGTGGCGCATGGGGAGTCAGCCCACCGCTGCGGGGAATTAATCTGTTGTTGAGTTCTCATTGTGACGAGGGCGTGCCTTCGTACACCGGGGGCCCGCTGCGAGATGTGCTATGTTATAATAATAATAATAATAATAATAATAATAATTTACGCACGCCCTCCACCCTTGCCCGCCTCGTCTAGCTCCTCGCCATCGTCGTCGGGTGACGAGTTCGCCACTGCACCTGACACTAGCGAGTCGAGCGACGAGCGTGGGCCGTCGCCTCCGCCGCCGCGACCACCTGCGCGACGCGGGCGACCACCGCTGCCGGCACGCTTGGGGCCTGCGGGGCATCCTGCTCCGCGCACGGCTCCCGCTACCGGTGGTATAGTGCGCCGCATGCGATGGTCAACATCGAACAACGAAAATTGCATGCGAGCATACTACGGGGCTACAGAGGGAGGAACTAACCTCACCGCGTATCGTGATCGAATGCTGCTCCTGTTCCAGACCCTTTCATCACGGACAGGACTATTGTCGCCAATAAGCCTGATATCGTGTTGGCAGATCGATCTCAACGCCGAGCAGTGCTCGTTGACGTCACCATTCCGCATGACGAGAACCTTGTGAAGGCCGAGAAGGACAAGCTCAGCAAGTACCTTGACTTGGCTCACGAGGTGACCGCCATGTGGGATGTTGACTCGACGATCATTGTCCCGATAGTTGTTTCGGCCAACGGTCTTATAGCGAAGAGTCTCGACCAACACCTCAAGAGACTCTCGCTAGATGGCTGGATCAAGGGCCAGATACAGAAGGCAGTACTCCTCGACACGGCACGCATTGTGAGGAGGTTCCTCTCTCTGCAGCCCTAACCACCGGTAGCTTGAGCCCTGCCCCGCTGCCGGCGGCACCCGTAGGTTAGGTTTTTTATAATGTATATTTTTTGTATTAGTATTGTTTATTTTACTTTTATATTTGAATGTTTATTGTAAAAAACCTAATTTGCAGAAAATTAAATAAATATCTATGAATAATAATAATACGTTTATTCACAGATCTTGCTTACAACTAAATACATATATTCTTCTGCCAAACCACAGAGTGGTTTGTTGGCAAACTATTAGATAGATAAAAACGAGCTGATATTTCATGGCCCAACCGATTCTCATGAAACCACTTTTTTGCGTCGGGGTTAAAATAATATGTTAGGATAAGCCAAGCTGCCTTAGTATATTTTCATCAGTAACGAGCCTTAGGGTATCTTATCTGAATAAAGAAAGATTGATTATCATAGAAGCATTTTCATTTACACGGTAAAAAATAAGAAGTAGGATGTTTTTTTACTTTAATAAAACAGTTGTCAAAGAACTGACATGTGCTCACAGATTTCGTAGGTACAGTCAAGGAATTAAATTTGTCACCCGCCTTAGTTCCAAAGTCAATCTGACATTCTACAGCAATAAGGTTGAGTTTCCCATCAATTACAAATGACTTGGCATCTCTAATGACAATGACATCTTCAAGCAGATTTTCCTTGAAATGGGTAGCAAATGTGACCGTACTGAAGTCAACTAACATAGACAAACTGTTTTGAGTTAGGCGGGGTTTATTTGCAGTGGGGTCTCGGTCTAAACCGAAATTGTCACGGATACATACTCAGAGAACCAGCCCAATTCAGAGCAAATATATTTAGTAAAAATTGAAGTTACCATTTGATACCTACTTCAAAATGCACGTGACTTTACCGAGCGAGCGAGGAAAATATAGATAGCTTGTTACTTTGCAAACATCTTTACTAGATACCGCCGGATTCCGGTATTTTTGTTCATAAGAATATTTTGGATACACGGAAGAAGTGTCGTTATACACTAAGTTAAGGAAATTATTTCGGTTCAAAAAATGTAGTCAACTACCAGAGTGATTTTACAACGTATTCTCCTTATTCCCTTTGTGCTTCAATAATTATAAACAATGCGATATTTTTTAATCTAGAATAAAACATTGAAAGTTAATTTGAAAACAGCTAGCATGCAAAAACATTTCTTCAAAAGAAATTTAATTACATCCGAATATTGAACAAACAGCATTCTGAACATTCATTAGGTACATTGGTTAGGTTAGGTAAGATCTGTAAAGAACTGCCACAAAGTGTTAACTGTTATTACAAAATGCCTGTCAATTGAATAAAAATTCTACCAATCGATACTTGTTTTAAAACGAACATCGAAACCTAATACAAGAAGTCTATGACCGCTGTGAATAATATTCTAAGAACAACGAGATGAGTAAGTCTTCTGTGCACCCGAACTTCAAAGGCCCATCCCGAGATCATACTCGTATTATATATATAAATAATAGTAATCCGTGAACTCAATTAACTTCGCTATTCGAATTATCTGAAACTCCTTCATCTCGACTCAATATTTGTCAGAAAAATTCGAATTAAATCCACCCATTGTTCGCGAACAATAAAGGTGTCGGGGCCCTTCCTCGAACAATCGTCTGCGTCGTAAATAATAGATAACTTCACAACAATTTGAGCTAGAATTTTTAGGGCATTTTGGCTGTAACTATAAAATCGACCCCCCCCCCCCCTCCCCTACCCAAGACATTTACTTTTAGGCCCGTATTAATAAACTGATCTCAACTCTAACGCTCGTCTCGAGATGCGTCAAAAGTGACAGTGTTCTATGGTTTGGCGTTTACTTTGACGTATCTTGTGACGGGCCTCGCAGTCAAGATGCGTTTATTAATACGGCCCTTAAGGCCCGTATTAATAAACTAATCTCAACTCAAACGCTCGTCTCGAGATGCGTCAAAAATGACAGTGTTCTATGGTTTGACGTTTACTTTGACGTATCTCGTGACAGACCTCACAGTTAAGATGAGTTTATTAATACGGCCCTTAGAGTTCTTAGAAAGCGACACCGATTTTTATAAATAACCTGCACGTCTAAATCAAGCCATGCAATTTGTCTAGCCTCACAGGTTTTTTATTCACGTCGCGAATATGGAGTGACTGCCAGCGCTTCGGACATGACAATCATTGCAGGGAAGAAGCACCGCAAACAATTCTAACAGTAGGCCATTATATTAACAGTAACAAAACAAATTGCACTTAAAATTAGTAACATTAGAAGGTAATGAAACAATAAATGATAATTATTCACACTATTTTGTATAAACAATGCAAACCATAACGTCTGGTCACTAAAACTCGGCGGCCAGACTAACGATGGCATATTTTCGGGTACTAAGCCGAGTGGCGACCTATTTTTAGAAACTTGTCAACTAATCGTGTTATTTTTATGATTTATATTTTCATTTTATATGCTACTCATACTTATTACATTTGATTTTATTTGTTATAGCATTCACAAAAGTGTCAGCAAATCTTTTTTATCTTCTTTATTATGCGGTATTTGTTATTAGTAAAAAAAAAAATCACGGATTCCTGTTTAGTTATGTACGGGGACTGCAGAAACCTCACAAAAACCGAAGCGAAGCAAGGGTGGGTCGCTAGTGTAATATAAAAATACTAACGCCCCCCTTATTCCGACGGGGGCTAAAAAATATTGACGCCCTTTAGAGAGCATTATCTTTTGCAAAGGATACTGGTGGATAATGAAGTGTTTTTCTTGCAAGGGACGAATGCTTCCCGGTTTTTTGTTTCCGATGAAGGTATTCCGAGGATAAAGGTCGGATACGCTCAAATGGCTTCTTGTACACGTGATATACCGGCGTGAAAGGTTTCCCTTTACTTTTGTAGCGTGTCGTGGCGAAACAAAATCTTTTTTCACCTAAATTAATCTTTATTTTTCTTATTTGATGCTCTAGCTAGGACCTGCTTATTTCATTTACAATCGGTTCAGTTAATACAAACACGTACATATCACTTTTAAGTGATAAATGATTAGTGGTGCACGTGGTTTGTGTTTGACGTATTCTTCTAAAGAAAAATCTAGGAAGTAAGTCGATAATAAAGCACAAGACTGAGTCAAAAGTACCTATACAGTTATAAGAAAGATTTATGCACACACTCAAAAGCGGAAGAATGAGAGAGAAGACAGTGTACCTATACATCACTCGATTAAAATAAAATACGGACTACAAAGTATAACACTAGCCCAAGACAAGATTCAATCGAAAATCGGTATCGTTATCTATAATGTATAGGATTAACTTTCGCCGTCAGGCCGTTGCGTCGAACGGTTACATTAATTCCATATATTTGATAGTTTTTGGAAATAGTTGAGCGTTTATGCATGTCACAGATGTCTTATTTTTTTTTATTTCTTTTATAAACGAATATGAGGAAAGTTATAGCTTAAAGAACATAAAATGGCATACTTTATTTAGCCTGCGACTATGATTTCCGATGCGTCTTTCCTATGCAAAGATTTCGTAAAAATCTATTAGCCTAATTATTTTTTACATTCTGTATTCTTATCTATTATTTTGCTTTCATATACCTATAATATCAAAAGAAAACCCGGTTAAGTAAGCTGAGGCAGCTTAAGCCTGCGCTCCACGGGAAATGCAGGTGTAATCCCGGTGCATTTTTGTGGTCTCTCGCTGCAGGGGCTCCGGCTTTGGAGGGGATCAACGATATTAACTTAACCTTTGCCGGTAGATACTTAAAGATAGTGATCCTTCGTTGAGGCAGAGAAATATTACAGGACAATCTTTGAGAAATATAAGTCTTCAACTAAGCTGTAGACTGTGGTACTATGGGTATGAAACAATTATATAGGTACAAATACAAAAAGTACTCTCACTTGAATACATCCCTGGGAGGTACTAGGTACCCTAGCTACTTTTGTGGATAAATAAAAAGGATAATATTAGATTGGCAGGTTTAGGCAACAAGGTCCATATTTACAACGCACTATTAATTTTTTTAAGGCATCTTGAAAACGAGCGAGCATACGGGCCACCTGGTGGTAAATGGAATCTGCGACCCAAGACATTTGCGTTCTCAAGACTGCAATCCTAAGACTGCAAATGCGTTGCTAACAATGCCAACCCCGAGGACTAAGATAGAATGCCTCTATTACGCAATGGCATAACTGTACTTATTTTAAAGTATTAACAAAGCTTGAATTTATGATCCCGGGCATTTCTTAATCAACTCAATAATTTCCTTTTAACCATCCTTAAAATTCCTACTACTCCCGGAGATCCCGGGATATTCTTCCGGGATAATTGATAACGAACCCGGAGTTACGTGCCGACTGCCCGGGAATTACCACTTTATATTTTCCTTATTTCGTTGTTTGGCTGGAATTACTGCGGAATGGGCCAGGAATAAAGATAGAGGTGTTTATTGCCTGGAATAAACCGCGGGCAAATGCTGGTGCATTAGGGAAGGTGTTGCGGCTATTCAATAAAATATAGGACACAATTCAGAACAACAATTGTTTCTACTGTCGTTCAGTTTTAAAAATGAATTGTGTATTCGATACAAATATTTAAAATACAAATTCTAAATTCAGCAAGCGAATTTCCGAATCTGCACATGGTTTCAGGGTTCCGTGCTTTAAAAGGAAAAAATTGAACCCTTATAGGATCACTTAGTTGTCCGTCCGTCCGTCTATCGTTCAAGATCCTTTATCTCGGGAACGCGTCGGGAAATTAAAAACCATAGACTCAAATCTACACCTTTTTTTTTTATTAAATCACAAAAAACCAGGTCTTATGCGAGGAACGGCGGTCCACATTTTGAATTGAGTTAACCGTGTCATGTGGGGTATCGTATGAATGCAGGGCTTCATTGGCACAAGCTGGAACAGATTTGAAATGTATCTAGAAATTTGTACCTACGTAACCCTCGGTGGGCGAGTCCAACTCCGATTTGTCGATAACACACCTTACCCTGACAATAACAAACACAACAAAACAAATTAAGGTACCTATCCAATTTAGTGCAGTAGATCGGAAGTTTTTTTTTTGTTTTTTATGGCATAGAGAAGGCAAACGAGCACACAGGCCACCTGATGATAAGTGGAAAATGTGACCCATAGTCATTCGCATTCACAACACTGCAAGCCTAAGACTGCAAATGCGTTGCTAACCCTGAGGACTAAGATGGAATGCCTCTATGCTAGTCATTAAACGGCTGTCTTATCCCGAAACCGGAACACAACAATGCGATCACTGCTGTTTGGCGGTAGGTTAATGGATAAGATGGTGGTAGCGATCCGGACGGACCCTGCATAAGGTCCTACTACCCGCAGAAGAACATTAATTAATGATTATTCGATACTGTTATTAACTTTCGCAGATAAATAAGTTATATTTTAACTCAATACTTGGACGACGCGCTGGCCAAGTTGGTAGTGACCCTGCCTACGAAGCTGCGGTCCTGGGTTCAAATCGCGGTGAGGGCAGATATTTGGTGTGATGAGCGCGAACATTTATTTAAGTATATAATCCTCTATATAAGTATTTATATTTTGTCTAGTTATCATAGTACAAGCCTAGAGCTTAGTTTGAAACTACCTATAGTTCAATTGGTTTGAGATTATCGCTAATATTTTATAAGGATAAGCCAGTAAGTTCAATAGCGGTTTACGTTAGCGAACACGATAGCTACACAAGTGGTACGTTTGTGACTAACTGCGATAGATGGCGACAGTGTGACCCCTCGTACGAGCGGTAACAAATTGTAGGGTAGTGGCGTGAAACTGGCATATTGGCAGAGTTTCTCTTGGAAGCCGGACCGGAAATTTGTACCTCATTGCAAAAAGTTCTTTTTTTGTATTTCCGCAACAATTTATAGAACAGAGTTATACTCGTGATTATTTATTGGAACTTATAAAACGTATATTAAACTTTAACCAGATCGTCATGTAATGGACAAATATTTTTTTGTCTAAATTAGAACCTTGCATTTTTGTCAGGATCGCGGGACCGCGGTGGATGCGAAAAGCACAAGACAGGTCTGAGTGGAAAGCCTTGGGGGGATGATGATGATGATTTTTGACAAATAAATTTCTAAAATATGATCTGTTTATGTAAGTATATTATGTGGGCCTGAGAATAGCACGTAAACTACATTTCAAAAGGTTTGTATGAAAAATAAGAACACTCGAAAATCTCGAGCCTGCCGTCCGAACTCCATCCTTACAAACTATGCTACCCAAGAATGCGTATAATGTTTATTAGCACACGTAGCTGAACAAAATCTTCGGAATACCGATACCCCGCAAGTATGTAAGTAAAGTATGTAAAACCTCCTTTGTGCCCTAAGCCGTATAGAAATGGTTTGTCGTGAAAATACGAGGGAAGTATCCCGGGACGATATTTACATTCAACACTATTATCATGCGGACTTATTGTTAGGTGGCTTATTCCAGGTCAGATCACATAAGACGGGTCTTGTGGAGTTTATTTCACTCATGAAATTGTGATCTGATATCTTCTGATATACTACATGTGTCCTATGTAGTGCATAATTACTGTTTTCCATCGTAATTTCACTAACACGTTCAAACATGATAAACTTCTTATTTTTCATTAATTTTGTCTTCAAAACATTAAATAAAAAAAATGATTGTACCTACTGTATAAAATAGTTATAATAAACACATTTCAAACTTTAACAGATAGTTTTATTTGCAATTTTACGGTTATGTGTGCATCCGAACGTGCGTTTCTTTTTGGGCCTACTATGGGTGGAATTTGAAAATCGAACTTCGAATCAAGTTGTTTCTATCTCTCGCTTTTTTCCTATCGAAGTGAAAGTGACAGAACAAAGTGAAGTTCAATTTTTTCGAATGTTGTGAGTAGCCCCAGCACTGCTCACGGCATTTAAAAATAATAATTAAAAAGCTACTTTGCCTCTCGCTCGCAGCAAAATTGAATTTTGCTCACTGTTTTTAAGCAGCAAAACCTGCTTGTTTGAGCTGCTGAGGTGAAAATAATTATGCACTACATCGGTAAATATTTAAACACTATTAAATATGACCTTTTAACGATGGAGGGTATAAGCAAGGCTCAGAAAAACGCACGTCATTTTGAAAATATAACCCTGTTCCGTACAGCAGAGACTTCCTTATGAGGTTACTAAAATGTATTTTTAGGCATTTTATATATTTATTATATCATAATTTTATTATGTATTCAACTACAATTTTATAAATTTGAATAGGAAGATACCTAAGATCGTATACATTTTTCGTGATTAGAATATTTTGTATTTTATCTAACTGCCGAGTAGTAATAGCGTCAATCAAGTATGAGTATGTATTTATAGGATGTGATGATATACGATATATACGATTTGGTATACGATAAAATAATGTATCTATAAATGGGTTAAACAACATGTTTTTTTAATTTAGTGTAAACGTATTAATAAATCAATGATATAAAATATAATATCTTAACATCATAAGGAAGTCTCTGCCGTATGGAACAGGGTTATGTTTTCAAAATGACGGGCGTTTTTTCGAGCCTTGATTGTAAGTTAAACATGCGTATCAATTTGTCTTTACGTGGCATCGTACCTCCTAAAACAAAGCTATTTAATAAGAATTTTTCCTAACTAGGTATTATGAAAGACTATTGGACGTTGTCATAGATCATAAAGCCCTTAAAATAGCGTTATTTCAGGGGGTTTTAATTATTTAATAATAATTAAGATCCTAAAGTCTACGGCGTGGTTGAACTGCTTAAAGGTATACCGATCAAGTTACCTTACCTTATTTAGCAAAAAAATATTTAATAACGAACATTACGGAACAATTTCACCGTAGGAAGCCGAGTTCCGAAGCCGCTAAGTACTACAAACATAAAAAGAACAAGTAATAACTCATTTTCCATTTACAGTCATTTGGTACCGTTTTGGATGATTTTACTTAATAGGTATAAACACATTAATCGCCTGTATCTCAAAAACCAATGATTATAGACATGATAGTTTTTCTTTTAAAGTTATATGCGCTTTCATTGAAGATATTTTTCGTTTTTTTCAGAAAGACTTTTCCAAAGACGCCCCGAACTTTGGGGTAGACGAAAAAAAAAAATTGCCAAAAAAAAAAAGATTTTATTTTACCACTTTGTTGGCTTGACTAATATGTATATTCACGCCAAATTACAGCTTTCTAGTACTGAGAGTCTCTGAGCTAGGCTGCGGACGGACGGACAGTTACAAACTAAGCTCTAAGCTTTGACTATTGGTTCTAGGCAACGATAATAATTATGCTTAGTCTTTCCTGTCATCACACAAACATTTGCCCTTACTGGGATCCGAGCCCGGGACCGCTAGCTTCGTAGGCACCACCACAGATAAAAGAATACAAGTACAGATACCCAATCCCATACAGCAAAAGCGTGCCGTCCTAAAGTAGGCAATTCTGTAGGCAATTTTAGTCCCGTAGTCACACCAGTAAATGGCGTATCTGAGCCACCACTACTATGACGCTGGCAGCCTACCTATTCGTTTTATTGAGATATTACCAGATGGCGTTGACTTCAAAAAATATATTTGACTTTAAAATTGAGGCATCTAGAAAATTGTTGTACCTACTTAGTAGGAGATCCGAATAGAAGAAGATTTCCACCGGGCTGTTTATTCGATAAAACGTATTTTATATCAAATTTTATATGCTAAGTAATATACGGCGAATAGTTAGGCTAAAAAAAATCAGTCCAGTAGGTATAGGTATAATTAATTAAAAAATAAAATAACTTTGTACTAAAGAAATGCAAATTGCTTGTTTATTAGACAAATTGCATACTAATCTAATATACAAACGTTAGGTTGAATTTTTTTTCCCGTCAAACTATTGGGTTGGCAGGTATAAACAGCTAAGTCGGTAGGTACTAATAATTCGCACCAAACCTAACGTTTACATATTCTATAGGACTTGTATTCTTTTATCTGTGCTATAGCCTTCATACTTTCGATTAGTACCTATATAATTTGCTTTTAGAGCCGCGTCCACTGCGCCGCGTTTTTGATATTTTTAACATCTATCATGTTATTCCGAACAGAAAAGGAGCGTGGCCAAAATGTTTAGCCGCGTCCGCTGCGCCGTGTTTTTGATGTTTTTAAACATCTAGGTACTTAACATGTTTTGTTAGTTTTTCAGCCACAACCTATTCGCCACATATTATTTAGCGTAGGCATCTAATTTGACATAAAATAGGTAAGTACTTTTCATCAAATAAACAAACAGCCCGGTGCAAATTCTCTCCTATTCGGATATTAAACCATTATAAATTAATATCTAATCGCTATATTCCTACCGATCACATTGTAGTGGCGTTTTATTAATTCACGGGAACTGCCCTGACTATGATGTCTACGATAAAATAGGAATGGGACATGTTCGGGAAGTTTTTTGCTGACATAAAATAAAAGCAATAGGTAAAAATAACTGGTTTATTTATTATACAGGGTTATTGGTAAGTCGACCTATTCCCGTTAGGAGGTGATAGGGGTGACTATTTGCGATAATTTTGACCCCCATATGCATTATGCAAAAGTGAACCATTTTTAAGTTATCGCGTTTATTCGTTTTTTTTTAAATTAGTCGGAAATTCAACTTGAAAAATTTATTACAAAAAAAGTATCAATTTAAATCTTTTTTTTCTTCTGATTTACAAAACCGATTAAACACTGGTTATTTCTCAATATTAAAACAATAATTATCGGTCCAAATTTAAAAAAGCGAGACGGAAAACGATTTTTTTTCAATATTTTTTTCGATCGCTTTCCACTAAAATGCCTTAAAAACAAAAAAAAACGTTATGAAACTTGGCTTGCAGATTATTTTAAAAACTTAACTGTTTTCTTAGATCTTCAAAAACGCATAACAAGTAGAAAATTATTTAAAAAAAACCTGAAAATTTAATCAAACGAAAGTCACAAACGCAACTTCAAAAATTAAAATTAAAAAAACATACCAAATTAAAATCATACATTTGTTATTTGCTTTTGTACAAGATGAATTTGTTGTTCCTATGCAAAATTAAAAAAAAAATTATCTGTACACGTTTGAGAATGCGGGGCCGAAAACTAAAAAATACATGTTTTTTTATCAAACTCCAACATAAATTACACGAAAACAGAAAAATTTACCAATACATTTGGCGTGCAGATTACACATAAAACATTGACGTTTTTCCAGCTTTCTAACGAGCTATTAAAACTAAAATGAGTTTTGTTAAAGATTGTTGGAAAAAATTGATCACAAAGGAAGCAACAAGGAAGTCACGTCCGAACAAAACTTAAAATTAACTAACTAAATCTATCAAAACTAACTGTTATACTCGTAAACATTAATAACAACATTAACTTATGTTAGAATAAGAAATGGACAGCCATTTTGAAAATGAACTATAAAAATCCTGATTATTTCAATTTTAATTGTTTATTAGTTTTAATATTGTAACTTTTTACATAAGTTAATGTTGTTATTTGTTTTTGTTTGTTTACGAGTAGGTATAGATAGAGTAGGTAAGCTAATAAAAAATGTATGATTTAAATTTGGTATGTTTTTTAATTTTAATTTTTGAAGTTTCATTTGTGACTTTTGTTTCCGCCCGCTTCCTTTGTGATGATTATTTTTTCAGGTTTTTTTAAAATAAATTTCTACTTGTTATGCGTTTTTAGAGAGCTAAGAAAACAGTTAGGTTTTTAAATAAATCTGCAAGCCAAGTTTCATGACGTTTTTTTTTGTTTTTAAGGCATTTTAGTGGAAAGCGATTGCAAAAAATATTGAAAAAATTCGTTTTCCGTCTCACTTTTTCAAATTTGGACCGATAATTATTGTTTTAATATTGAGAAATAACCAGTGTATAATCGTTTTTGTAAATCAGAAGAAAAAAATAGATTTAAATTGATACTTTTTTTGTAATAAAATTTTCAAGTTGAATTTCCGACTAATTTAAAAAAAAACTAAAAATCGCGATAATTCAAAAATGGTTCACTTTTGCATAATGCATATGGGGGTCAAAATTATCGCAAATAGTCACCCCTATCACCTCCTAACGGGAATAGGTCGACTTACCAATAACCCTGTATAACAAGTTCTAAACAGTAGGACCCGAAGAGTAGGACAGGGTACCTATTTACTTATTCAGTTTACGAGTATCTGTGTAATCACTACACTTTGTAATAGGTACGCTTAATTTTTTGGAAATATCAATAGGTACCAATCTGATAATTGAATAAGTATATAATATGTTCTGTGAATAAACATTTCATTGCATTTCATTTCATTTCATCATGTATAATCGTTCCGTGTTTGTACTAACATTTAATACACCAAAACCGCCAAAACAGTATTTTGTAATGGCCATTTATGTTTGTTAAGACATTATTTTATCTATTACGTTTTTTTTTGCTTTTAATATAAAACTAGTATTTTGAGACAATATTACGCATCACCCAAGAATTTACAAAATCGAAACGCTTGGAGCCTGTGATTCCATAGAACTTTCGCGATCCGTGATGGCGCCATCTAGTGAAAGTACCCAATAAGACGCAGTAAGCTTGAAAGCTCACACGTATTGTATGAGTTAGATAGTGTTCATATAATTTTTATTGCATTTATTAAACTTATAAAATATACCCTTATTTTATGTAGAGAAGGATGTTTTTTAATATAATTAAGATGCGTTGAATTTCTTAACGTGTAAAAATCATTCAATCATCACGATTACTGGTTCAATTGTTTCGATCGATACCTGTGCCGCCATCTATGAGTTTATTAAAGTAATTAATTATACGTTGTTCGAGTTGGGAGGCCATGGCACCACCAACTAGTCCAAATAATAAGGGAAAAATACTTGGCGTTATTATGTTATTTAAGTGCCTGTCTCTCATAAACAGCATTTTCACCATCACGTAGCTAAAATCTCCTCCACGTTGCCTATTATACGTAAGTCCTCAACAAAACTTAAGTCCAGTGCTTAAGTCTCCACTTACACCGCAATAAACCTTTCTCAAAACTAGCCGCCCAAACTACCAAACAGTTTACGATGTTTTCGTTATAAACACAGTCAAAAGCATACCTCGTCACGGAGGCATAAAGTAACAATTTGCTTGTGGCTGTTTCGGGTTTGTAGTAATTCTTGACACTTTAAAGCGTTAGTCCGTTGTGTGGAGATGCGTTTTCAGGTCGTTCTTGGACATGTGGCACGCAGAGGTACAGTTGGCCAAATATGTGGTGAGTTACCCTTAGATACTATTTATTTTGCACGTTATTGCAGTAATTTATTTAGCCAACTGTATATAGATATATATATAAGGCTTAGTTTGGGACTAGGTCAATTGGTGTGACATTGTCCCCTCATCGTCATCATCCTCATGTCAGCCGAAAGACGGCCACTGCTGGACATAGGCCTCCCCCAAGGCTTTCCACTCAGACCGGTCTTGTGCTTTTCGCATCCATCGCGCTCCCGCGATCCTGACGAGGTCGTCACTCCATCTTGTTGGAGGCCTACCTACAGCTCATCTTCCGGTCCGCGAACGCCACCCCAGAACCTTCTGACCCCATCGGCCATCACTCCTGCGAGCAATGGTCCCCGCCCACTGCCACTTCAGTTTAGCTATTCTATTGTCCCCTGATATTTATTTATTATTGATACATACATACATGTCAAAAACAATACGGTTTTATGGACTAGAATACAACCCCTGACCATTAAATGACAACCATGACCATCAATCACAATGATCAAAATTTCCCCGTCACAGTAACTTGTTTTTTATTCAATTTTCCCTAAAGGTGTAAAGATCCGACACCATCGCGAATATTCCCCGAACTAAATAATGGAGCGTTTAATTTGCTCCCAGTTAATAAACGCTAAGGCGGCGGGAACACTAATGAAGCTAGTTTTAGGGTTCCTTGGGGAGTCCAATAACGTCAGGGTAAATAGATAAAATAGGAGTCGAAGATTATAACGTCTAAATTTAATTTGTTGTGTCTAGATGACAAATTGTCATTGACAATGAATAAATTATTTAACACTTATATAATATTATAAATGCTAACGTAATTTTGTCTGTTTTTTACGCTTTCACGGCTTAACTGCTGCGCTGAAACGATTTAGAAGAAACTCGTATATATATATATATATATATATATATATATATATATATATATACTCGTATATATAAGACTAAACGTTAACTTTCTTATGCCACCATTACATGCCGATTCGTGCCACAAAAACCGACACGAAACGGATCGGTGGCAGATGCATCTGCCGACGCTAAATGCCTACCACAGACAAGCAAACGTGTAGTGGTTCCACTATCAGGCATTATTTAGTAATCAGGTATAAAGCATACCTCTATCTATTCTACTCTGTAACACCATATTGCTGTAGATAATGTCATTGCATTGTATTTAACTGGGCCGCCATTAACGTCAAATAAATCATAACGTTGACAGTACGATACCATATCAAAACCGACATGTTTTTAATGTGAGTAGGTAGCCCTTGTTCTCCAAACCGCTGTTGCTACTGCCTCAGTGCATCTCTAGCCTGACGGAACCCGGTTTTTAAAGGGCAACGCTCTCCTTGCTGACTTTTTAATGAAGGAGGATTTCACGAGGCCGGTAAAAAATGCTGGCGCGAAACAAAATACAGGTAATGAAGGGAAAATATGAGTTATACAGCCACGCAAAGCCGGTGCACTAATTTCGAAACTAATTAAAAGAAACAAATTGCAAAACGCAGTTTTTAATGGAATGCATTAAATATTTTTATTAATTTTGGCGTCTTGGATGAGCTTAATGAAACCGAGAAGAAAATAAAGTTTTTATTGCATCTTGTTTAAGGTTAAGCTTAGGGGAGACGACAATGGTCTTGCTTTAGCATACGAGGGAATGTAGATCTTTCAGTACTTCATTTTAAGTTTTAATTTGTAGCTAAAATGCAAGAATTAGGGAACGTTGGATCAGAACGATTTGACCAGGAATTGGGATCAGACGACCGGTAACATTACTAGCATAAACCAGTCTTCAGGGTTGGCAACCGTTTGCATTACGATTGCGGTCGTGAGACTATATTCTTGAGATTGCAAAATGCCTAAGTGCCTTAGCTCCCACTTACTCTCACTTAGGTTTATGTTGTTTGTTTTCCTCGCGTTAAAAAAAACTTGTTATTTTTAAAACTTGAACTGGCTCTTGTAACCGACGCATCATGTTCTGTTGTATTCCTGATTCAACTTAGTCTTGTTTTGACACATTCTTTTTTCGTGGCTTTCCGTTTTCGACATATTCCTGTTTGGACACGATACAATGCCTGCCGCTATAAAAATAAATTTTTCGATGAAATAAAATAAAACAAAGCAAAAACCTGAACACTAAACATAGTTATTTTTATATTATTTAGCCTTTTCAGCCATTTTATACCTATTTCACGGACGAAAATATATATCAGTTAGTGTTTTTTTTTTTGAGAAATATATTTTGAAAACGGAAAGCGACGAATCAAGAATTGTTACAAAACAAGAATACCTGTGTCAAATCAGGAATATGACGAAAAAGAAAGCAACCAATTGTCCTATGTATGTACCTTACAAATAGACATACAACACTATATCAGTAAGAGATCCGGGCCATAAGCGCCCGTTTACGGCCGCGGCAGGTTGCAGTTTACGGCCATCGACGATAAGCCGCGCACGGCTCAAATAAGCTGTAAAATCGTCGGATTGCCGCAGTAATACCGCCGCATTGGTTGCTTTGTAACCATCTGTCTTTGTTCGGCGGTAATAAACATTATTCGATTTATATTTTCTATTGTCAGATGAAACGGGGAATTTGTGGGTTGCGTCATCAACTGATCATCAATGCGTTTATACAGGGTGTCCAAAAACTTGACGTTAATAATGCAGCATGACTGGATGACTTTTCAATCTGTTCATTAGTTTACGAATTATTAATAAGGTTTAAATGATACTAGTAAAGAACGGTACCTCATGGTGATTACTAACCTAACCTTAACTAATTAACAGATAATTATATATTCTTTCTAAATTGTCTAAGGATCAAAAACCATGTACCGAAATTATTTTCATATTTAACAATGTACTCTTCGTCTCCCTCCTCGGAGTCCTGAGGGGTGGTAGCATATTTTCGGTGTTAGCATTGCAGTCTGAAGATTGTAGTCTTAAAATTTTAGTCTTGAGATTGCAAATGTCTGTGGGTGACAGATCCCACTTAGCATCAGCTGGCCTGTGGGCTCGTTCGCCTTCTACATACCATAAAAAATACACAGATACATTGCAAAATTAGATATTTTTATGTTTTAGGTGCGACAGTGACGTTTTGTAGCAGGTATCGACATAGAAAGAGGGAAGAAAAAAAAAAGTTCTTCTCCTAACAAAAGGACAAAACAACTAAACAAAAGAGAGAAAATACATGTGGCTATTCTAGTGCCAGATGACGTGAAATGGTCCTAGCTCAGCATGTTGCCAGTATAAAAACCGGCGCCGGTCTACCGGGCCGGACCATTTGGTGACCTCACGGCTGGCGACACAGCCACAAAAAAACATACAAAAAATGCAACATTACCTATTTCTTAACATGTAATATTATGCGAGCAGCACAAAACCGACCGTGCGCGTGGTGGAGATTCTCGGGAAGACCTGTGTCCAGCAGGGGACGTCCTTCAGCTAACTATTAGCTAATATGATGATGGTTTGTTACAATTTTATTCGTAGGTTGGCTTAATTCTTTTATCAATACCCTAGATTAAATAAACCGTTCGTTATTTCAGCACGACCGAGAAGCACGTTGTTAATGGCGCCCTATTAGCTCGCCGGGTTTATTCGTCCCCGATGGACGCTTGATTCATTACCGAGGTTCTAATTACACGCAACATTCATACGGACATGTTATTCATATCCTAACATTGGAACGGTGGAGATAAGAGCTAGTTGCCTGAGGGTTATTTTTTAAATTATTCTTAACATACATACATATATGCCTTAACGTCTGTAATACCAGAGTGGGGTAGGCAAAGCTACAGAATTACCTATAACTTTAAAAACTTGTTGATAATTCAGTTACCACATATGCACAAATGGTCTAAGATGTTTACCAGTGTATAAGTGACAGGTTGCAAGCCCATCGCTTTACAATACTACAAGCCTATGTTCCCTTAGTCGCCACTTACGACATCCACGGGAAGACATGGAATAGCACTATTCTAACCCGGCAACCACATTCATTCTTATATTATTAATATGCTTACATGTTTACTTTATATAAGTACCTTGTAAGTGTTATTTTATTTCTCTCTTTTATTACATTTTTTATGGCATAGAGAAGGCAAACGAGTACACAATCCACCTGATGGTAAGTGCAAACTGTGACCCATAGACATTCGTATTCACAAGACTCTAAGCCGAAGACTGCAAATGCGTTGCCAACCCTGGGCACTATGATGGAATGCCTCTAATACTCGTCATCACACCGGCTATCTTATCCCCAAACCTTATCTTTGTCTTTATCTTATTTGAGTACCTATTTGTTATTATTCTTCAAGGTTTATACTAGGCACAATCATTATCAAATGTTTACCATTCTTACGATACAACAAAAATAAAAATACGTTGAAGGAAAACGTTTCTTGTATTGCTCCTTTATTATTTCACTTTCTTTATTTGTCCACCGTAATACACAAGGCGTACGCATATTCTGAAAAAAAACATACTACACGTTATTTAATTACAATTCAAAAGATAGCTCTTTAAAATTAGGACGGATGGACAGTCGCGGGCCTTCCTAGGAAATACAAAAATGACACCTAAAATAACATATTTCCCAGGCGCGCTACTTACCACTACCAAGCTATTCAAGTATTCATAAATCGTTTTTATTATCAAAATGGATGAGACATGCTCAGTGAACAGCTGATTTATATTTTTACCGTTCCAAATAATGTACAGGTAGACGATTTTTTCCATTTTATTATAGATATAACTACATTTAACGTCCCTAATTCCGTATATCTAAGCTATATTCCATTTATTTAGGGGCTTAACTAAGAGTAAACTATTTGCTGAGCTTTGACGTATTATTATTCTGGGCTATATTAACTGGTTTTTTGCTTAAATTTACTTATTAGGTTTTGCGTGGAATTCCTCGTCGTTTACTGCTATTGTCTCGGGAACTCTACAATTTACCGGAATTAAAAGCAGACTACGTGCTATTCTAGACTATAATTTATCTCTGTGCCAAGATAAGATAACATTAGTAAGATAAGATAGTACAACGTCATATGTAAGTATGAAGTACCTAAATAAATGGAGAATAGGGCTGGAACCTATTTTCCTGACTTTCGAGGTCGATGCAAGCGCCTTATACCAAATATTCCAATAAGATGTATTTGTAAACAAATAAAGCATTATCTAAATATTATATATCATGCAAACTTTTTAACAACATTACCAATTATAAAACTATTAGTATTGAAAACTTGAATTTCAAATCAAGATCCCTAGCTCTTGGTGTAAATTTAAAAGGGATGTTAATTTTATCCCTAATGTGTAAGTGAAGGGTCTGGGAGGTGCGGGGGAAGGGGTCGGCATTATTTACCCCATGAATATTCAGATTTGGACCTAAGGGAGACGGGGTTATGTTCGGAATGTTCCGAAGAAGAGATACTTTCAATTATCATAGGCAGTTTGAATTAATTCCACAGAATTGGGTCTGTTTGAATTTGTTATTACAGTATTTACAAGTAGATTTATGTTGCTTGTCACAGTCGTAACGGTTTTAAAATAGGTACGCATACGGAGTGATTTGTGCTGGCAGGGTCATAACTGGCGCAGGTATAAAAGATAAAGATAAAGATAAAAGTCATTTATTCAGTAAGTAGGCCGCACGGGCACTTTTACCCGTCAAGAATTTACCAGCGCTTCCCAAGGGGAGACCCCTGCTGAGAAGAAACGCCGCAAGAAACTCAACAGTCAGAATTTTTTAAAACATATTATTTCATATTACGATGGTACTACTTAGTCTAAGCATTATATAAAGCTATATTAAATATAATATAAAAAAACATGTGTAGTTCAGCAGAAAAATATATAAGACGTTGCCAGACGACCAAATAAAAGTTTCGATAAAGTCAAAGTCAAAGTCAAAGTACTTTATTCTTCAATTTAGGCATATATAATGCACCTATGAATGTCAAAAAGCATTACCACCGGTTCGAAAAATAAAACCTTTGCCCCGAGAAGAACCGGCGTAAGAAACTCGGCAAGGTATATTTTTTTCAGGAAAAAGGTTTACATCATTACATAATCAGTTTTGAACTCAGTTTTAAAGTTACCATTTCCAGTACTTAAAAGTTACTTGAAAAAGTCGTTGATGTCTAAGGCTTACTATAAGGTCGAGGACTATCTAACAGATAAAAATGCTTGGCCTAAACTTAACTAAACACCTAAATAACTGACTAATAAAATAGGCATAAAAAATATGTAAATATTGTATATTGTCTAGGGGACACGGTTTCTGTAGGAGAATGTATCAAAACTTTGTATGTGGTGGTTGTCTTGCACTGTCATGGGAAAGTATATATATATATATATATATATATATATATATATATATATTTTTAATATATATACATATTTTATATAAATATTTTTTTATTACTACTACTTTTTACTCCCTATGAAAATTCTTAGTTTTGACACATTTTCTTGCACAAGCTACGCTTGAATGTTTTTTATTTTTATTTTTATTTTATGTTAAATTCATTGTTTTATATAATGCTAGGTTAAGCTTTATAATTGTATAATATCATAAGTAGTACCTATTTTAAAAAACGACTGACTGTTGAGTTTCTTGCGGCGTTTCTTCTCAGCAGTGGTCTCTTGCGAAGCGCTGGTAGATTTTGACGTGTAAAAGTGCCCGTGCGGCCTACTTACTGAATAAACATCTTTTATCTTTTTTATCTTTATCTTTAATAATTATAAATAGTTTACAATATCACAGTATTTTTGCACAGTAGGTGCACCTTTTTTAAGCGTAGGTAAATTTATGCGTAGATTACTCATGCAGGACGGACGACTCACTGCCAAACATCCCTATCCATGATATAATCGTTTACTTTATAATATGCTCGGGAAATTAGTTTTTGTTTTACGACAGATTTAAATTTAGAGTCAGTAAGATATGTTTTCCTACATCAACGGTGTCCCCCGACTAAATAAACCCGATAAACGACTAAATCCTACTGACTGCGTAAGTTTTTTTTTAACTGGCGCAATCGGTAGGATTAAAGTCATTTATACCCTGATAACCAAACAATGGATGCTAGTTCATTCTAAACACACACGGCCGGTGAAATATATAGAGGTAGGTATTATATCTTAGTTTTCAGGGTAACGCATTTGGAGTCTTAGGATTAACGTCTTAAGATTACAAATTTAACTTAGTAAACTTTTTATGCACAATTGTTTTGTGGTAGGTTGGTCGTGTTGTAGTTGCGGCCATGTGTCTCAAAAACTCCCACTTACCATCAGATGAGCTGAATTTAATTTGGCTTCTATATATTACCATAAAAACAAGCAAACTTTGTGTTCTGTAAATGACCTACGGGTCTCGTACATCTCATCACACTTTGCCTAAAGTGCAACACAATGTTCCAGTGTTTAGTGCATCAACGTTGTATCCGCGACGGAGTGTGACGCACACTTGGGCGGTAGTAAACCGCTCGGAGGTGGCGAGCAGACGGTATGCAAAGCGAGCACTTTGAGATGACCCGCCTGTCGCTGCGGACCGACCCGCGGCGGGAGAACAGCGTGTTCATCTGATAGAAACAGGCTCGGTTCTTGATTATTTATAGTCTAAAGTAAGTAAAGATGGTGCCACGGACAGTAAAGATCAGTCTCCATATATGTAGGTAACTTGCGTTTTAACAAAAAGCAATTTACGTGTCAACGATGTGCACACACCACGACACTTATAGACGAGACAGAATGTAAACTGTCGCTGTGTACAAGTACTTTAATCGAAAATCAAGTCAAAACTGGATTTAAAAATTTCTATTCTTGTTAAGAACTTACTAAAAATAAACCAGATCAAATATTCGCGCTCATCAACAAATATAGAACGCTATCAAAAAATCTGTAGTTTTTTCCCCTATATTTTGTATCTTTTGTGTCTTATAATTTTGTTACAATATCCTTAATCTTGTTGGCCATTTCGGTTTACCTGTAAGTTCACAAGAATGGGCTCTTAATAAATAAATAAATATCGGCCCTTACTGGGATTTGAACCCGGAACCAATACCTTCGAAAGCAGGTTTACTATCACCCAGGCTAACGCGTCGTCATATTTAAAATCGTTATAAGTAAAATATTTAACAAGATACCCAAAGAAATACAAAAATAATCCAACATAAATTTAAACACCGCATAAAGACATATTTAATAAAAAAAAGCCTTATTATAGTGATCAAGAGTTCCTTTATGAAAATTAACTGTTTTCTTTTATTTTTATTATTGGAATACTTTTTGAATTTGAATTTATGCAACAATACGGCTTTATAATATAAATTTAGCTACCAGTAATTATTGACGTATTTGGTTAACAAGCGTGTTCTTGCTATCTTGATAAAAACAATTTAAAATATCCACAGTTGAATGCATTTAACTTATTCATAGTAATTGTATCCAATATTTATTAATAAACTTCCAAACCAAACAAAGCGCAGCGTTTAACTCATATTGGTTAGACTGACCTTTCTGCCGCCTGTCGTCTCACTTAGCTCCTAAACTTGCAGCTTTGAAACTTGCCCGAATACATTTACATCAAGCCCTAGTGAACTAAAAGGCATTCTAAATATGAATATGGAACTAACTCAACATAAATTGGAGATGGAAGCATAAAACATGAGTTTAATGACCAAGAGATAAGGACGGACTTAGTAGTGCTGCATAGAACTTCACTGTAGTTACTACGTCCGGTTACGTTATAAAAGACACAAAAAAACACTTGTATGATCAACTTTTTCCATTTGAAGTTACTTAGTGCCTAAATAACTCAAGAACCCTCAATTTCTACCCAGTATTGATAATTTTTTTTTTTTATACGTTATAATATTATGTACTAAAAAGCACAAAGAAACTATTTACCAGATTGTTTAGTTAGTATTTGTTAATTTAGGTAAGCTATTTTGTAATAATATTTTGCATCGACAGGTAAAATGGTTGAATCGTGTACACAGGATTAAAAAACAAATATATTTCGTATTTATAATATTAGTAAGGATTCATATTTTCCACGAGAGCAAATTCCTCCTCGTTTATTTACTTTCCGTCAGTTCCAATATCTTTTTCGCCATTTTACTTACGCAAAACTTCTCCATCCGCGGCATTCGATTACGTAACAAAAAAGGTTTCACCTCAAAGTAGGTAAGTTAAGAGTTACGCCAAAATATTTTACGTATTCTTGCAAGCCGCAAACTTGTCGAGCCTTAGGCCCTGATTTACAAAAACTATAACTAAACACGTCGCTACATAAAACCAACTTAAATTTATAAACAATACCTCTTCAAAATTCAACTCTACAGTGACGTAGGCAGGTTCGGAATTACAGTGATTCATGTTAGTAGTTAAGGCACTTTTGTTCTTCAGCTGTGTAGGTCCCTATATAATGCTATGTGTGCGGATGCCTGGAACTTCGAATTCCTTAACGGGATGTGGCGGCGGTCGCATACTTCACTTTGTTTCGCCCCGAGCGTTCAAATATTACCGGCTTGGATAGATTCGACGCTGATTGAACTCAATATTACCTAGGGAGGTATTTGAAGGAGTTTAAGCGTCAATTTTGATCAATTCTTGACATTGTTTGGTAGTGGTTAGGAACTAAATGGCAGCGTTTTCACTTGGTCTAGTGTTTTAGACCGTTATTGGTAAATTAAAATGTATTAAATTCTGTCAATTTTTAAAACCACATTGCGTCTTTTTAACGGCACTGTTGTTTGGATCACCCTGTATAATAGGTGTCTGACTTGAGCCCACTTTTGAATTTTAATTAATATGAATTATGTTCTGTGGGCTTTGTCCGCGAATCATTTTGATCCAAAACCTAGGAAAACACTTTATTGTACTAACATGATCCATACAGAAAAAACGCTAAAATAGAATTGTCGGGTTCTCCGTGTGGTTGCCGGGTTAGAACAGTGCCACTCCATGTCATCCCGTGGGTGTCGCAAGGGAATGAAGGCTTGTAGTCCTGTTAGGCGATGGGCTTGCAACCTGTCACTGATACACTGGTCAACATCTTAGCCTGATTGTGCCAAATGTGAAAACCAGGGCCCGTAATTTTCCTGCCGTTGACGCGAAAATGACGTCACGCTACATAGAGTATGATTAAAAAATGGTTTTATTGTAATTATTAACCATTACTCGTCAATCATTTAATCATGTACAAATGAGATTAATCTATTTACGCGTAGAAAAATAAATATCTGCTTTATACCTAACACGTAAATTAAACTATTTGATTGAGAAGGACCGTGGCTAAAATAATCGAGTAACATTATCATTTAAAAAAAATAGTTTTTATGTTGTAATACAATTTCATACGATTAAATCGTCATACATACAATTATCGCACTGACATTCATAAAAGAAAATTGTCTCAATTTGGCATTTTTAGTAAGAAGTGGAAAAAAAAAAAATGATGCTGCTTTGATCCGTATTTTGATTGGGATTAAGCTGTATTTAAGTATCACAATCACTTTGCCTTGGGGGAGGCCTATGCCCAGCAGTGGACGTCTTTCGGCTGACATGATGATGATGATGATGAATCACTTTGCCGTTTCTTATTATTAATTTTTTGTACCAGTTTAACATACCGGCACCCCTGCCAAATGAAAGCATGTATGTAAAATTACGTCATTTTGACGTCAGCGGCATCAACCCCATCATCATCCCCTGGTGATAACAGAACAGAACTGTCAACAAGTTTTTTTAGGGTTGTTGGTAATTCTGTATCTCTGCCTACCCCACTCTGGGGATGAAGGCGTGAGTTTATGTATGTATGTATGTGGAAATGTTTACTGCAATTTCTATAGCAATATTCTGATGATGATTAGCTTCTGTTAATCTTTTGCGATACACAATCGGTTTGGAAAATAGTCTGTCTTACCATGTCACGATCACGCATATGGAATTACGTTTACACAGTGGCGTGTTGATCATTCTGCGTTCGCGCTTTTGTAAAAGATCTTTTGATGTGTGCATGAACAGCCGACGCCAGCCATTTCCGACGTCGGCCAGCGCCAACGCTTAATGGCCTTATCGAGTAACCTTCTTATTAGCCTTAAATTGAGGTCCTGGTAAGGCTTTACAGTCCAATTTGCATAGGTCCCATCATCCATTATAATGCCCCTGATTTTTCTTGTTCAATATACCGTCGTATAATTTCTTGTCCATTTTCTGACAGCAATTGTTTGATTTTCGGTGGCCAACCACCAACTACGAGAAAGCCAATAGCATAGCCAAGTAGTCCTTCAAATATTGGCCCAATACCGTGCCCCAACATATTGGCCCAATGTGTACATGTGCCTTAAAACTACTAAATAAATGTATACCTTGATATTGGCAATTCCTAATTTCAGAGTTAATAACTTTTTAACGGCCTAACTGATTCACATTAAACCTACCTAAGAAAGAACCAACCTGTGTACTAACTTTGTACTCTTAAAAACTGAGTCCGAATCGGATACGATACCGTCCAAGATAAACACAGATACTCAGATACAGACATTAATCCTATAACACCCCTCTGTTAAGTCGGAGGTTAACATACGTTAGTTTCCTATAAAAACCTTCAAATTCTATAATATTCCCCTCGAAACAAGCAAACCTGACAAAGACTTATTAGCATTTCAAACTAATGTTCTCAAAACAATCTGCCTAATCTCTCGACAACGCCATCTGTCGAACTGCGGCAAATCTCTCCGATCGATTGACCGATCAATCCGCCGCCATGTTGGAGCAATTAATCGTCGTTAACTCGACTTAGAGCAATTCCCAGCTTAGAGTTACCCCAACAGGTTATAACAGCGCTTTTACTGAAAAAAAAACGTGGTTAAAATATTTATTATTAACTGGACTTACTGCGTCGCGTCGCCATATTTTGATTCATTTAGTACGAAAACTAAGAAGTTTTATAATGATGTACATACATAATAGACTTGGTATCAAGTGTAAAAACGGTAGAATCGCTACCCGAACTAAATTTACTTTTAAACTTCATTTTTTTACGCGAAATAAATGTGCCAATAACGCTTAAATATAACATGTATCCAATTAACGAAGAGCCCTGAGCAAACTCATTAGCCTAAGTAAACTAATAAAGGCCTGGGTATGCATTACTTATAGCCGTTTGCAAAATATATTATATTAAGAGAGCACTCTTTACGTTTCAAAGTTTTAGCGCTAGATGGTTTTGATTTCCATATAACGTTTGCATGTTTTTAACTAGGTTTATTCTGATTCTTAATGTGACCCAATCTAAGTCATTTTAGTTCATTCAACAATAATTTTACTATAATAGTCATGTTAATGTTTAAGCATACCAGTGCTGGCTCGAACATAATAATATTAAAATATGTATATGCCGTTGTACTTTTTTAAATCGTCTGTTGGTACCTATATATTTTTTATTATTGGACAATAAAATACATATTTAGGGATATGTTTTTTGAACGACTAAATTCCGCATGTTTGTTTACCAAATGCCCTCGCTGTCCTCACATGCGTTCTGCGACCAGCGAGAGAGTTTCATCAGCTCTGAAACTAAACTGCTTAACTTACGGAGTTGCACTTATATGCTTTACCGACCACTAAGTTACAGACGAGCTCTAGGACTTACCAGGTTGCCTTGATCCCTAGATCCTCAGAGAATATGCGAGCGTATAGATTATAATTTTTCAATGCCAATTTATAACTCTGTTAAAGTTATCCCTGTTGACGACCAAGATAGCTTAATTGGCAGTGATGCGGCCTATAAAACTAGCGATCCCGGGTTCAATTCCCGGTAGTGGCAAAATTGTGTTATGACAGTGTTGTGTTTTAGTTTGTATTTCTCAATATAAGTAGGTTTAATATTGTCTAGTACTTATAGTACCAGAGTTTATTTATGGATTACATCAGTTGGTGTGAGATTGTCCCCTGATATTTATTTGTACACTGACTGTACCTTCGGTACGATAAGGGCAGGATTGCACTTGTGTCATATTGGACATTGTGTAGACATTGGCAATTCGTCTGTGGAATGATCTTCCACTCCAAATCAGGCCAGCACAAACTAAGTTCTCGTTTAAACGCATGGCTTGCAAGCATATTCTTGACAACCATAATTACACTCAGGAGCAAAAATACCGGGTCAGAGTGCGTTTTTCATACAAACGAGACTATTTCGAAGCCTTGGTTCCTCGTCAGGGGTTGTTTTGAGTGAGGTTTAATGGTGGATAGTCCGAGGTTCAATAGAGGAGGTCAAAAGTTCTTAAGACACCTAACTGACCGCACGATCAGTTAACACCACAGCGGGAGAGTTTGGGTCAGTTCTTGGATTTCCTTACATTTTATTGCCATTTTAGATGTTTTTCTGAACTTGAACAATTCCGGCGTTAACTGGGTATCCTTGGCACTCTGGAAGTCCTGTATCGATGCTCGGGGTATTCATTATCAGATTTGATTAAAAACATTTCCTGGCGAGGAACCAAGGCTTCGAAATATTCTCGCCTTCTGACCCGGTATTTTTGCTCCTGAGTGTAGTTTCTGCATTGTATATAGCTATTATGTTTGTATTATACTTATTTATGTATTACGTATGTACTGTTTATTTATAATTATGTAATAATCTTGATTGCATTGTGTCATTTGAAGTATTTTTTTCTTCGTCTTTATTATTAGTTTTTTTGTGACTAATTATTTTTATTATTTCCTGCTTTACACCAACCTTAATTATTTCTGTTTAGCCCATTGGTTGACTGGTAGAGAATGCCTTATGGCATTAAGTCCGCCATTTGTACCTACTTTGTGTATTGTGCAATAAAGTTTAAATAAATAATTGTGCCCTTGTTTTACCGATACAATATTTTAAAGAGGAAAGGTTTGTGTATTTGTGCCTTCCTGAGGAAGTCGTAAGAGACGACTAAGGGATTAAAGGCTTGTAGTATTGTTAGGCGATGGGCTTGCAACCTGTCACTATAATATACACTGGTAAAAATCTCAGTCTGTTTGTGCTAAATGTGGTTATAGAATTAACGACAAGTTGTTACACTTGTTGGTAATTCTGTAGCTCTGCCTACCTCGCTCTGGGATGAAGGCGTGACGGTATATATGTGTATGTATGTATATTTGTATGTTTGTACCGAAGAAACTCAAAAACTACTGGACCAATTTCAAAAGTCTGTCACTAATACTATGCTACATTATCCCCGAGTAACATGAGTTAATTTTTTTCCCGAAAATTATCGATTCCCGTGGGATGACAAGAATACGAATTGTACGCAGACGACGTCGCTGGCAGAAGCTAGTATTTAATACAGCTGTTTATGCCCGGCGTTGCCCAATTGTAAATTCTTAGTGATATGTTTAAAACCTACTGACTATTAAGTCTCTTTTGCTGCATCTTCTCGACAGTGGTTCCCTCTCTGGAAACGCTGGTCATAACCTGTGAAAGGGCCCAAGCGACCTACTTACAAAAATACATTATTTTTTATCTCATATCCCCGTCAATACTTATTCTACTCAAAGCACGTATTAAAAAACGTTAACCCTCCCACTGCTTGCCCCACTGCTTAATAACTGCGAATATAAAGTTTCAACAAATTAAAGTTGGCCAGTAAAGTTTCTTCAAAAGTGGCCAACTTGGTTGGTTTTGAGGCCAACTAATGACTAAGTAACTTAAAGCTACGTGTTTCATATTGTTAACACTCTCTGAAGAGCGGAAATTGCGTTTTAGAAGGGTTAACTTTGTGCGGTAAAACTAGGTATCGTGAAAAGTTCTACCGCTTTTATTTCGGAGTTTATTAGAGGAACTTTTCTATTGTATTGTTTTCTTTCGTCATTTTTTTTCAAAGAATTAAGATGCAATAATAAAAATAATTAATTTTCTTAGTAAATAACACTCAGTAAAGTCGTCGTATAAACGTGGAAGAACCGTGGGACCTAGCTAAACCATGCTTTGTCCTTATCTGTCATTGGGACATTTTAATTTGACAGATAAGGACAAAGCACGGTTTACCTACTCCACGGTTATTCCACGTTTATAAGTATGGGCATATCTTTACAAATAATTAAATGATAATTTGATAGGGTTTTTGATAAGTATTGTTATTTTTATACTATTCTAATCTTTTCTTGATTTTATGACACTAAGAGATTTTTTTTTAATATAAACTATCTGGTTTAAAGTAAACACCAAGTCACAAATTAATGTAATTTTCATCATAACAACTCTTCATCATCATAACTCTTCCTTACCCATGCAACAAACGTATCATCCAGACCAGTCTTCAACTGTTGAAAAGTGTAATAAAAATCACTTCAAAGACCTTTGAGACTTTGAAATGCATTCACGTTCATCGAAGAGAACCGGCGCCGACCCAGCCCCGTAGCTGCGGCACTCGCGGCAATAGCCGAGGGTCACGGTCATATTTATTATATTTAAATAAGTGAAGCACGAAAACGGACTAATTAAGTACTTACTGGTAGTTTGCGCGAAATGTTTACAGTCAAAAATGTTGTAATTTGTTTTATATTGAAAATTAGCACCTTTAAAAACCATTTCAAGAATTATGTATTAGCTTTTCTAATTATCTGGATCACAAAGCAGTTGTACACACACTCACGCACGCACACGCGCATGCGCACGCACACGCACTCACACACGTACACGCACACGCACAGAGACATAAGCTAAAAAAACATGAGATTTTTTAATTGACCATGTACGAGTATAATCTCTAAAATTATGTAATTGTAGCGATATTATGTTATTTATTCAATATAACGAGTAAATGTACTTATCAACAACATTCAGAGGCAGCTGAGAGGAGACCATTTTGGCCGTTATAAAAAATAAAATGTGTTTAGGCTAAAACATCTTTATGCCTGTAAACTGTTTTAATATGTGTAAAAATATATTATGTAGCATATAAATGCTTGTCAATCATTTAAGTTACTGTGTGGTCATTTCTGAGGCTGAAAAACTCGTAGCTGGACTCGGCGGTATTGTTATTGGAAAACTATGAGAGACTCGAGAATAGGTTTTTATATCTCGAGATACAATAACCTATGAATAATCCGTGATCTATTATGTATGCAAGGCTCTCTATATTATCTTTATAAAGGTAAAACAAATTGGAATTAATCCAGTTCATTTAAATATTCATAGGTATTACGATAAGCATCTTCAACGCCGTCAAAGACTATACTTACCTATAAGTATAATTTTACGCTTTTTAATTCTTAATTTTCTGTCCAATAAAATATTACAATTTACAGCGACGTCGAACGTAATTGAGACATATTTTATTTACACAAGAAAATTATTTTTTGAGGGCATTACGTAAATAATGGGTTCTGAAAGGATTGCCGTCTTTAGGGGCAGCTCCAATATCGAGTCTATGTTAAATTGAACAATTTAGAGGATATTTTAATATATAAACTCAATATTCCTAATATCTATCTGTATTTTATTTGTTAATAATGGATACTGAAGCTGACTTCAATAATATTTTTACCATCTTATCCATTAACCTGCCGCCAAACAGCAGTGTTTGCATTGTTGTGTTCCGGTTTGGGGATAAGACAGCCGGTGTAATGACTAGCATAGAGGCATTCCATCTTGGTCCTCAGGGTTGGCAACGCATTTGCAGTCTTAGGCTTGCAGTCTTGTGAATGCGAATGTCTATGGATCACAGTTTCCACTTACCATCAGGCGGCCTGAGTGCTCGCATGCCTTCTCAATGCTATAAAAAAAAACCTTACAGGGCGCTGAAAATATACGTAGGGTTGAGTTTGCAATAAACTATTTTCTGACCTTTGATTTATTTTGCGTAAAGCTTGCGTACCTATGTCCTTCCCCGGGTAATTAAATAGACATACCGAAATGTAACGTTTTATGTTTGTATAAACGTACCTTTATTAGTAAAATAATGAACGGATAATAGAGAGATGCGTTAGTAACGAGTTAGTAGGTAACTCATGTCTCATTAGTGAGGAATATTAATAAGCACCAGAATTAAAGCAACATTAAATTTAATCAACGTTTGTACCACTGGGCATGTTTGAGGTTATCCAAAAAGTTTAAAGGAGACGGTATCTAATTTGTCATAATCCGCCATATGACAATTATAAAATTACCTGCGAAAAGAATATAATTACAAAACATTATAAACACCGAAAGCGAAATACCCTTCAAGGAATGGTAGTCTCAGTGTTGTATTAATAGCTCTTAATAATACTCTTTCATTAAGTGCCTCAATAAAGAGCTGGGCGCGGGCGGGGGGAGGGCGGGGAGCGGGCGGGTCTAATGCCGTCGTCGCTCGCGCATTGTCGCGACACAAAGCGGCCGTGTGTGAGCAGCTTTACCTTCTTATTGTCTGTGGCGCAAGATATAAGCATCTTTAAAAAAATCCTTTCAGGATCTGAACTAATGGGTATAGGGTGAACACCTTCGTCTGAATGATCTCGATATGCAAGCTACAGCATAATAGAAACCTTAATTGAACGACCTGTGGTATGAAATATCTTAACGCCCGGTCCCAACGCTAGGCACTGCTACTACCGAATACTTTGTTCCAGATTTATGGCAAAAACCAAAGGTTAATAAATTCTGGAACAACCTCGGCTGAGCAGTTTTTTGGGAAAACTGATTTTGTAACGTATTCTGGCTGTCAAAATAAAGAAAATTGTTGAAAGTATCAGATTCAATGTCACAGTCAACGTTATAACCAAGTAATTACTTTTGTTCCTTGAGCTTGCTTATAATGTGTTACAGCTTCAAGTTCAAGCTTCCATATAAAAATTTAAAAAACATTTACAAACACATGTTTTGATGGGAGCAAAAAGGATAAGATGGTGTTAGCAATCCGGACGGACCCTCCAGAAGGCTCTACCACCGCCTGACTTTATCACTAGATTTTAAATTAATGTTTATCTAAACGCCCCCGCCTGTGCCTCACGACCCAAGTCCCGGATAATGGCCGAGTTGTCTTGAATCCCGGAGTCAATCCCGGCATTGTCCCGGAAGGCTCCGGCGAGACGCGGTCCGGTTTCATTCCGGAATTGAGAGGTAACGAGGATTTGCTACGTATTTTAAGATCTAAGTCTATTGTTAGATGTTGCTACATTATAAAGTTATTTTTCAACACGACCTTTTTATTCCACCGATTTTTGGCTCATAAACCTAGATATTAAACACGCGTGCTTTTTCAGTATATTACGCACAAGTGCCTTTAGTTTATTAACCCAAACAATTTACATTTGTAGCCTAGTACCAAGTTGTAAGTACGAAGAAGAAGCGATATAATTTAGTCGGGTTATACCTTTTTTTTTTTCTTAGCAACAAACAGTTTTTATGCGGCAAATAACATTATCTACATATTTATTTCAATAAATTGGTGAAATCAGCTTTATTACTAAAAAATAACTCAATTTCATTAAAATCATTTATTTTTTCTGTAATTTGTTTTTTAAACATGAATTATTACATTTTAAATTTGGCTGTTGGCCGATCTCGTTCGCGCCTTAGCCTTGCGCGCGCATCGGTATCGCGGCAAGAAAAAAAAACAACGCGCCAGCCGCCATTTTTCGTAAATAATTGACGGCTGTGACGAAGATAGTTTGGATTAATTATTGTGAAGTTTAATATTAACAAAAATGTCTTCTTTAAGTAAAGAAAATGAAGAGTCTTGTTTTTTTTTCGCAAGTGTGTTGAAAAACGTCGTATGTAACACGTGTGCCTGTGACCATAATATACGCGGCTTTCTTGTGGCGCACTCGCTTATCGCTCGTGCGCACACAATAGCGCCTTGTATACAATGGTCAACTTAGCACACTTGTATCATAATGTACTAATATTTTATTCCATTTAACAATAAGTGTATTACGGGGATTCCTAATACAGAACTCACTATCGTGATATTTCTATGCAGTAAAACACTTAAATTTGGTACCCACCTTAGGTCTAAAGTCAATCTGACTTTCTACAATAATAAGGTTGAGTTTCCCACAAGTAACAAAAGAATTAGCATCTCTAATGACGACTTGAACCATATTTATTAATTACATTAACATTCGTGACCGGACGATTATGTTTAATTTACTGTTATTTGATATTATATTTAATTTAATACTTGTAGCTTTATATACGGCTAGATTAAATTGTACATACCATTGTAATATGAATTTCTTCTCAGCAGTGGTCTCCTCTTGGGAAGCGCTGGTAGTATCTTGACGTGTAAAAGTGCCCGAGCGGCCTACTTACTGAATAAATTTATTTTATCTTTATCTTTTTTTTAAACTTTTTTTTTTCAAATGAACTATTCATGTAAAATTTATTAGCAGACAGCTACTAAACCCGGTTTATATGGCATAAAGTAGCGAAACAAACATGCAGGCCACCAGATGGTAAGTGGTATCTGATACCCATAGATATTTACATTTCCAAGACTTCAATCTTAAAAGTGCCACCCTAATACTGCCAATATTTAATGCGGACCATGTTACAGAAAACGGCTTTTTTTTTCATTATCTACTTTTGCATCTAGATTTTTAAACACAAAACAAACGTATCGCAATACGAAGCTCAACCGTTATTATTTCTGCACCATGACACAGAAATAAAAGCACAAATCTCTGAAACCGATCTCGAAAGGCAACAATGCCGGCGCGCTGTCGGAATGATAATCCTCCAATGAAAGCTGCAATATAAAATACGACAAAATAACACTAAAAACTCGATCTTTCCACTTCAACTTAAAAACGACAATCACCCATTATTAAACGTCAATTGCTGCTTCCGCTTACATAGTCAACTTTCTCTAACGCTAAAAATTCGTTGGATTTTGCGCATGAAGATTTAGTCGTGGAAGAGGTTGCAATAGGGATTGATATTGAAAATGTGAAATCGCAGCGAAAATTTTGCAGAGGAATGTATACGTACAGGGTGTTCTGATAGTCACGGGGGTACTGTTTGGCTTAGCTATTGAAGATATTGGAAGCGGAAGCGGTGGGAACCTTCCGCGAATTTTGAATCAATCAGGGAGGTTACAGGAAAGAAATACCGATAAAATGGGAACCTTTTTTAAAATCGTTTAAGGGAGTTCTTGAAATTCGGGATTTATTTTTGATAAGATTTTTAACACGAGTTTGCTATATGGATTGATTTTGGATGACATATTAGTTGTTTGACAAATTAGTATTAACATTATGCGTTATTTGTACAACCACGAACCAAATAACTACAAATTAGGTAACTTAATTATGTGTAGTATTTTCCACGCGCCTTTTAATGAGACTGACATTTTGAACTCAACATCAGATTTCAGATAAATTAGCTGAGATTGTTGTAATGTCATTGTAATTAATCCTGTTCAAATGATAGATCGTGTTTTATTCCGTCAAAATCATATTAATAGAAAAAAAACCAATTCTTACGAAGCTTTAACAACGAACTGTAGTCTCCATCGATCCAAGAGCCCACTAAATATCCTGAATTGAACAACAGTCATTATTCCAGTCGATCGCTTTCAATGCGCTCCACAAAGGAAGGCATTTGCTGCAGTCTCCCAGCCATTGAGGCAACGACCCTAGCACACAGCATTCTATCTTTACGAAGGAAATCTCCAATCACACCCTTCAAGAGTTGCACCTAAACGCAAAGACTTAAGGTCTGTTCGAAGTGGAGAAAATTCAAGTCGTTGTTCCACGGGCTGTGCTAGGAGGCAAGAGCGAACTCTCGTTAACTATGGCTGGGGATTTCTATTCTGCCTCTTGCCTCTTGTGCACTTTTCTTTTCATAATTTCCAGCCTTTTCTATTCCTGCGATTTCGTTTTTAAGTTTGTTTATGTGGAAGCGTTTTTGTTGAGAAGTGCTATTGTGTTAACTTTATAAGGGAAAATAAAAATGTTAAAATAGTTTCGTTCGCTCCAAGAACGGTAGGTATTGGGCTTGTAGCCAGATTTGTTACTGTTTTGTAACACCTTTAAATATTGATGAAGATCTTATACTGACATTTTAAGTCAACTGCTTATATGCCATATTGGTTTTAATGTTGTACAGTGTAAGGAATACTGACAAATATATAAGTAAGTTAAAACAAATACTAATAATAAGTAAGTTATAAGCAGACAAAGGAATCCAGGGGGAAAAGTTTTATGACTGGTAGGGAGTTCCTATATCGATAAACTCAATCATCAATGCTGGTTATGTATAGGAGTGATCACTCCAAGATATGTTTGTTGAAAAATTAATCAAAATAATGACATATTGCTCTTCTTTTTTTAAACGATTTTTGAAACTTTACTTGTCTATTTTTATTCTCCATTACTGTCCCATCTACTATTGTTAACATACTTGGTTTTGGGGCGTTAAACGTCTCGTCTTGGCTGATAAATCCATTTCAGGTGGCTAAATGACTTTTTGCGAAGGTCATAGAGGTATAACGTTTTTTTTTAAATAAGCTTTGTGAACTTCATACCCGTCTTCAAAACAATACTCACAATAAAATACAATGCTGGGGGCGATCACTGGTACATATAAAAAGCATCGATAATTAAGGCCCGTATTAATAAAGTGATCTCAACTCTAACGCTCGTCTCGAGATGCGTCAAAAATGACAGTGTTCTATGGTTTTCGTTTACTTTGACGTATCTTGTGACGGGCCTCACCATCAAGATGAGTTTATTAATACGGACATTAGTTATAGGCTTTCCTTAAGTATTTAAGGGCAAAAGTGTTGGTGCATAAATCTAAACCAACCAGATACCAGAGGTATCATATTTATGTAGCAATCTTTCACTGACTAAACGAATCAAACCGTAACTCTTATGGTTAGTTTTGTGTATTTGATCCTCCCCCCCTGCCTACCCCTACCTACCCCTACGGGAAAGAGGCGTGGTTGTATATAATGTTGTACTTATGTATTATTAAAAGACCTGTCATAATGAAGTATAATTAAATCAAAAGGACAAGGATTTGTTAATATTTCTCAGAAATAAGTCTCAGAAATTAATATCCATATAAGTATTTATTTATGTACATATCTAGGAATGTTGTTAAATTATATTATAATATATAAATTTATAGCTATAACACAAACAAACTGTAACATCGCATCAATCTAAAAGATATCCTGAGAGGCTGCCCACTTCAGTAATAAAACATCCATTACTTCAAATTTGAAATCTAAATTATCTTAATTACAGTTAATTGTAATCCTTCCAAACATTAACGAAGTATTTCCCTCGTTCGGCTTACAGCAGCCTGTATAAACGGACCGGCACGATTGCCGCGTTATTCGGATCCCTCAAATTGCGGGCTAATGCGAGTGGACTCAACTCGACTCATCTGAACTCGACTAAGCAGTGTTAGCTTAGCGGCACGAGCCCGTCGTAGTTCGGAATTTGACAACAACTTGAGAATAATTAAAGAATAATTCAAAAAATTAACCAAGCGTTTATTGATTGACCACAAATGTGTAATTTATTTCCGAGAAAACAATTCCCGAGTATTCAAAAAAAGTGATAACTCCGGATAGTCACAAAATAATACTTATGCAGATAATGTGCTCGTTTTGTGACGGATAATTATAGAATTAGGTTTATTTCAAGAAATAGTTTAGTTTAGTTTAGTTTATTTATTTATCAATGTAATGTTACAATATAAATTGCATTGCATGTCAAAAAATACGAAATTACATTGATATCGTCAACAAAACATTAATACAAAATGATAAAATAATATTAAAATAATACAATAATATAATAACACTCAAATAATCAAAAACAACAATGATAAACAAGTTATAAATGGTCAGTTTCCGATGTCAATACACAAAACTAGTAAAGGTGAAATATCAATAATAATTTTACAATTTTAGTTGCATATATTCGTCGACAGAGTATAATGGATTATCCAATAAAAGGTTCCTCAGCTGATGTTTGAATGCTTCGTCGGATGTTACATTTTGAAGTTTAGCGGGTAGACGCTCATAGAATGTGGGACCGATGACACGCGTGTTCTTAGCGGCAAGTGCCTTGCGATGGGGAACTGTTCTCAAACGCCCGGTGTGGCGGAGCTCCTACACACACACACACAACACACTTAAGATATTACGAAACACGATAATAGTTCCTAATCAGGACCATGGGTAGTGGCAAAATTTGTTTAATGAGCGCGAGTGTTTGTTTATGAGTCTTGAATAGGCTTATACTCATCAGTATTTATATCATAGTACCCATAGTACAAGCCTTGAGCCTAGTTTGGGACAAGGTCAATTGGTGTGAGATTTTCCCCTGATATTATTTATTTTAAATAAGGGCGGCACTTAACACTGAGGGAAAACTTAACGGAGTGGTCGATTGTATCATCTACTTTATTACACTTTAGTTTAACCCATCTTACTTTCGGTTTTACATTGAATAGCATAATATTATTTGTTACGCATAATAGCTTTCGTGGAAATAGCGATGTGCATCATCTTTACGCATAACATTAAAAAGCATAAATACAGTAAGCATAATTGTCATCAAGACTAACGACAAATAGCATAAATGCAAAATGTCATGATAATTAATTGTCATCATTACAAAATGCATAACAGTACTGTCCTAAAAATATTTAGGAACTTAAGCAAGGTCTAGGTTTAGGAATGTAATGCACTTAACTGGACCTAATTTATCTGTGTTTTATTTATTTAAACAACCGATATTATGATTAATGACAGATATTACTAATAATTATTAGCCCAAACAATAATATGCATAATGTGTATTTGTCTAATACAAAGTAGTCCAACTGAAATTATTCAAAAAAGTAGTATGCCAAAGTATTATTCTGCGACATTACTAATTTGCCAATACGAATTATGCCAAAACTATTATACGAAACAATAATAGTCTAAAAAATATAATGCGATCCATGGGGATCTCCTTACTTTCATATCGTATTCACAACATAAACGTTATGATAGCTCTTACGGCCAAGTTACTAATGTCGATAATATCTTTACAATATCGTAGCAAGGTGGGCTAGTACAATGAATAATAGAGGCCCTAGGACAAAAATAAATAAATACACAGGTTGTCAAGAAAAAGCTAATAAGCTGTTTGCCATGTTTCTGAGCTGGCAAAACTAGAGAACTACTAGAATAACTTCTGAACACTGCAATAATCGTGACCGCTTATAATTAACTCTACGAACTTTAATTCAATATTGGCTTTGCTGCTTCACCGGAAATTAATATCTAGATACGCCGATAGTCTACATTTCAACTTTTTTCTAGTGTACTTAGTATCTTGTGCGATATTAGGTACTCTGGTGCTTTATTTACTAAATAATTAGCATTGTTCTGTTTACCATAATACAGGTGTTCCAGATTTCTAAAATCGGAATAATGTAAATAAATTTAAATTTTATACTACTTATATACCACAGTTTTTTAAACTCTAATTCTATTTTTAAAATATATCTATAAGACCAAAATCCACAAAAAAAAAAAAACTTTTTAGATATTGTTATTTAACATGCCTCCAACGACATATCCAATAAGAACAAACTCTAATGTTATCAATCGAAACCTATTTTTGCTCCCCCGCTGGTCTAACTGTTAAGGTATCATTATTCCACATTGTGTTGTTTTTTTATGAGGAAAATATTGTAACAAATACCTTTTAATAAAGGTTATAATTCTGACCGATGGAACAATAATCCTCGACGTTTGTCACTTAGGTGTTTAAATATAAATTATATCACAGTAGCGGAGCGTCGGAACACGCTAGCTTCTCAGTTATTTATCGCGAAATAAGATTATTGTGTTGCCATAATTTACTTATAGCGCCGCCAGGGGGCGCCCGTAAGCTGTCATTGTGAACGGTCGAGGTTATAATTTATTTCATTGTTCAGCAATTTTACTACAATCCCAATTCTTAGAAAGCATTCTCGGCGAAAATTATTTACTAAATAGGTAAGGTATCTTTGGAATTATCTTTGAATTGCAAGGGTGCTTGGAAATAAATTCTTTGATTAAGATTTAATTATTCCTGTTTATTGTTTTTGAATAACGAACGTATGCCGAAAGATGAAGCGTGGGTAGCCGCCCACATGGTAGATGTCGGGCGTGAAATCAAATGGACGTGAGTGGAACACCATTCAATTCAAATTTTAATTTTCTGAATATGTTTTGATCCGAGTTTAACTTTTTCCTAAAGCTTTGTTCCACTGGAGCTATTATAATATATGATATAATTGCTATACTCGTAGGTAAATTAAGTTTGGTTTGAACAATAAATTATGTTCGAAATAGGTACTATGACTTTTTGTAATTATGTGAAAAATCATTGTGGTGATCCTTACTAAGACTAAGTCTTGCAGATGAATGTTTTTTTTTGATGATATAAGAATAAAACGAGTATAAAAATTATAAGATACAATTATGAATACACCGAGTTAATGTTGATTTGGGTTAACTTCGGCATACTGCTAGATACAGTCAAGAATTTAAATTTGGGACCCACGTTAGGTTCAACGTCAATCTGATAATATTCAACAACAATAAGGTTGAGTTTCCTATAAGTCACAAATGATCTGGCATCTCTAATGACATTGACGACTGCAAGCCTATTTTTTTTTAAATGTGTCGCAAATTAACTTTCGTGACCGCACATCCATATAAACAAAGTGGTAGATTCGATTTTGAAATATAACAAAAAAAAACGTGTTAAGACAAAGTAATAATAATTAAATGTTGTATCTACGTTCATTGTAAAAGGATCTTTTGAGTTAACTGATAATTAGTGTCAAATATGTCATTTATTGAAACGTCACCATAGCAACCCTTTTGTAACGACCAATAAAGACTGAGTTTAAAAAAAAGAGGAGACAAAACACAATCTATCAATCCTAATTCCTTAACCATTCTTAAAACCCCATTTTTTTAAATTCCATTCGTTATGAGCTTAATACAAAACATAATTTATTGTTGGTATTTAAGGGTTCAAACAGCCTAAACCCACTAAACACGTTCAATTGTATTTGAAACTGAACCGCATGAAACGGACGGGTATGTAACACGATTAGCAACGCGTAAACAGGAACCCGTGGGCGAGGCTGTACAACATAGGGCTCTTACACACAGCGGCTCGGAGCGTTTTCAATAATCAACGGCGAAATTAAATAAGTAGTTAAGTTACTCACATGTATTTTTAACCGAGGGCGCGTGGCACAATGAAGTAAGAAGAGCGTTATTAGTTAGTATAAAGTGTAAATCTGCCTAAATGTGTCTGCGTATATAGGACGCGGTATTAAAAAAAAAAATTGTTGTTTCGGGGTGGTTCTTATCTAGGTTTGAATAAAATCGGGGCTTACGGAGTTTTTACCTACTTAACAGTTATGTTCTTATATAACCAAAATTAAAGTGAATTTCGTATTGGAACCTCAGCCCCGGCAATTTAAGCTGCGAGATGAGTGCATGGTCATCACCGTATGTGTTTATATTACTAGAGTACATATTCCAATGCTGTTACAGTGAAAGATAACACCGCGAGGAAATGAGTTAACTCTTAGGTAGGGTACTATGTGTTATCTGTTGCGGTTGTGGTTTTGCACGGGATGTTCCTTGCGTGTTCTTGTGAAAAACGGAACTGTTATGCAAAAAGTTGTAGTGTGTTGAGGTCCTAAGGCAACCGATCACCAATAATGTCTGCTCACACCCGAAAAAGTACGCAGTTCGGGAAACAAAGGGTCGTTAATATAATCAATTATGTGAGGCTAGTGACTGGCGGTGTTTAATTTAGTAAAAAAAAGGCATTTAGGTCACTTTTGCTGCTTAATTTGGTGTTTTGATTAAAGAAATTAAACATTAGAAATTAAATTCAACGCAATAATGACTTTTCGATTGTGTTGCAAGAGACGTGGCCGTGAGCAGACTGTACAATACAGGGTGTCCCATAAACCGACGTCAACCACCTAGGGCAGATAGAGCAGCTAAAACGTTATCGATTTAACCCCTATAATAAATAAATAAATAAAATAAAAATATTTTATTTTCAGATATCTCAGATCCATAGGTTGTTAGTTAGGTACAAGAACACTTATAAAAACTACGTTAGTACATTATTAAAATTTACATTCACATAAACTATCTCAGGGTCGTAAGACATGAAGGTCGGTGTATCGGCGGAGAATATCCGAATCCCACCTATCTGCTATCATTTTCAGGATGCTATTTGTGCTCCCCCTCATCTGTTTCACCACAGAGGCCGTCTTCTTCCATACTACGGCATAAAAGTCCTCTACGCTAGCTCCGGCAAACATCCCAGAGGCGCTGCTGCCTATGTATGTTCAGCAATTTTTACTAGTTTCGGAGATATTGATCATTTTATAGTAAGAATTATTTAAAATGTCGGAATTCACTTAGGAAGCTCCTAAGTACTTTCCGAAAATTTCAATAATTCTGAGTGTTTGTAACTCTCCTTTAGGTCCATGTCATAGAAAATCATTGATTTTATGTTTTATTTTATAAGTCTTTCAGTGGTATCTTACATAATTGTAATCATTACGAATCAGCAAAGTTATTAAAGCTATTTGCCCGTTTTTAAAATATATATTTTTAAGTAATCACATAAAGTTGTTTTTTCAATATAAAGTGAAAAGCAAGCACTGGGACACCTGGTCTTGATGTCAGTTTATGTTTATAATGTTTTATATGTACGTTTTAGATTTACAGTATGTGTGAACGTCGTGAAAGTTTAGAACATTTTTTTATTGACTTTTATGGGGCAAACGAGCACATAGGCCAGTCCACAGATTGTCCACTGTGGTGCAATCTCAAATAATAACATACAGGTTATAAACAATCTGAAAATAGAAGGCCTGAATCCCCCCTAGGGTGGTCGATTCCCGTCTCGAAGCTCGAAAGGTGTCCGTTAATAACTTTCCCCTGCCCCACTTAACTCCCCTGCTCGTGCTTTATGCCTACTTACCGAAACTTATGTGTACCAGCCTAATTGTAACTTATATCGTACCTTTGCTAATATACGTCGGACCGGAAAATGTACCGAATTCGTTTTGTAATTAATGCAAGAGGCTAAGATCGGTTTCTTAAAAGGCAACATTAAATTTTGTCTCCTGTTGTATTCTTAAAATAAAAATATGTTTCAAGTAATTTTAAGTGAAAATGTTCGGTGCATCCAAGAGCCAAAGATATTTGATCAAACAAAAATGGTGATGTGCTAAACTCACTCAACAGCGTACTTTATAAAAAACTGCGACATCCTCGAAAATGGTTTATCAGTAGCAAGAAGATTACAAATGTTGCTGTGTGACCATATTTATAATCTGTTGGTAGAGTCCATAATCAAATTGAAGTGCTAAGGTGTTTGTAATTCCTTTATACTTTCTACTTTTAATATTTGTGGTTTATTAATACAATGACTATGTAAAATAACAAAAAACGTATTTCTTAAAATTATCTGGCTAGAGTAAAAACGCTATGCGCGTTTTCTTTCAGTCCGCTCTCGCTAACTATTAACCTCGTCCCCCGCCGCCGTCTGCCGCCAGGCGGGACGGTCGCGCGTAAACTTGTTGGACTATTACAATACAAATTGTATCTTCGGTATAATAATAACAAGGCCGACGGATCCCAACAGTCTCAATGACAATACCTTCTTAATTAAGATTGCCAGCCTGTCTCTCGCAGGGGTTGGACCAATTACGATATTTGTTTCGGTCATTAATAAACCGACTAATGGGCAGTCTGATAAAAGGTGGTTGGCTGAGATTGAGCGGAACAAACCTTTGCGTAATGGGCTGCTCTTAGGAGGCTTGTTATTTATAGGCTATCCGGGCGGGTAATACGCTTGAAATATTATAACAATTCGTGTCTCGTATAATTGAGTTTTTCATTGTGGACTCTGATAACGTTGAGTTTTATCCATTGTTTGTTGTTTGTGTGAGTGCGTGGTCCAGAAAAAGATGAGCGTTCGTCATGGAATTTGAAGGAAAGTGGACGCGAGGTAACTCATAGGTCAAACGTGCTCGCAAATTACCTATTTATCGCGGTGGTCTAAGAATTGATTAAATAAATGAAGGAAGTGGAAATTTGCAACAGGATCTCTGCTGTATATCATAAACCCACCAGCATAAACTCGTTGGATAAACAGTAGGTGGCTGTGCAAAAGTGAGTTGGCAAGAAAAAATGATTCAAAATTATTGTTTTTGTTATATGCTTGTTTGTTTTGATTTTGTGTCTTTCCTTTACTTTACTTGTAACTGTTAACAGGTGTAGTTAGGTAGTTTAGGAAACCGCAACGATGCGGTCTGATTACACCACAACCAGATTATCTTGTCTACCGCAGCCGACTATGCACAAATACAGATGCACCTAAGAACAAACACGTATCTGTGCGGAAAAGTATCAATTGATTAGGTAGTTGGAGAAACAAGATAAATACAAACTTATCCGACTAAATACAATGTAGGTGGTATGTATGCACAGACGATTATTCCCTGCATCTTTCCATTCGGTCTTTAAGACGTTTGTCTACTATAGTTGCAAACATTATTAAGTTTTCATAGTATTAGTATTAGTTTATTGAAGTTTGGGATTATATGTCGACGCGCTGGCCTAGTTGGTAGTGCAGAGCCTACGAAGCTAGCGATCCTGGGTTCAAATCCCGGTAAGGGCATATATTTGTGTGATGAGCGCGAATATTTGTTACTGAGTCATGGTTTTTTTCTATATATTTAAGTATATAATTCTCTATCAAGCCTAGAGCTTTGTTTGGGAGTGGTTCAATTGGTGTGAAGTTGTAAAAAAAAAGTTTTAAAAATTTACCCGTGCAACAAGTAGTATGGAAGCATCAACATTTTTGCAACAGTTTTTTTTTCCATTTGCTCCCGTTTGCAAATGATTCATCTGTGACATTTTTTTTCCTTTTACGGTAAGTACTCATTTCTTGTCTTTATATGCATCTATCTCAAACATCAGTCATGTGTTTTTACCGCCGACAAACGAGAGCGGTGTTAGTTAAGTTTTAGATATCTCAATCACAAGGACTGTGAAGCTAAAATTATCCATACAAAATGCGAAAACGGTTCTCTCCCTTTAAGTTAAACCTCGTCAGAGTTTTACGATTTTCCAATATGTTTATTCATAAAAAAACTATGTCTGTACGTTTTCCGCTCCAAAAAAATATTTCTTAGAACAAAACTAATTTAAAAAACAAAAAAAACAAACGTACAGACCTAGGTCTTTATAATAACTACAACATAATCAAAAATCGTGAAAATCGGACTTGATTTAGGGTGAGAAACGTTTTCGCCCGGAGCAAAATTTTTATGCATTTTTTTTGTCAGCGAGGTATGCGATTTTTGTGGCGCTTCACAACCGTCTGAAACTCAAATATTTATATAAACTTTTAAACTGGGCACGACAGGTATTCAAAAAACATCGTTCTCCTCGTAAAACCGACCCTAATAGTGTGTATTTTAACTTGAATTCTTTATTTTATTTGCAGTGGGCTACCTATATTAGAAGTCGAAATTACCGTCGTACATTTATAATAGAATTCATACGGATCTCCGCAAGCCGGGACATATTTTCGTAAAAGCGTTGTAACGGAGAGTACAGACTATGCGATGGGAGTAGAACGCACGTTTTTTAAGGGAACAGAAGTTACACTTTAAAATATCTTCGCATGTAATATAAGTATTAGGTATCTGAAGATTTCTGCAATATTTTTATTATCCCCCTTTTAGCTTGGTACTTACAAAATACCATAATTAAAATAAATATACATTAATAATGTTTTTGATAGTTTGGTAACTTAAAAAAGATTTTTTTGGTGTTTGCCATAATAAGACAATTTCTAAAACCAACCAAGAGCCCTATTATTAAACTCATTTTAACTGAGACGCCCGCCACAAAATTTGCTATAGTAAACGTAAATCGATAGGAAAGCATTTTTGACGCAACTTGAGACGAGCAAAGCAGTCGATCAGTTTATTAATACGGTCTTAAGAGTATGTATGAGTGGCCCGACCTAATTCCAGCATTCATAAAAGTACAACAGCCAAAGTATGATACATAAACATAAACATACACTCACGCCTTTATTCCCAGAGTGGGGTAGGCAGAGTTACAGAATTACCAACAATGTCTAAAAACTTGTTGATCATTCTGTTACCACATTTTGAACAAAGAGGCCAAAAAAATTTACCAGTGTGTAGTGTACCTATTTGTATATTAGTGAAGTATGATTTAAACAAGATTTCACTTAATCACAGCTTTTATCTTTCATGGGGACATTTCACGAGAGCACACTTTAACTATAATAGTTTAACGGTGCATTTATGAATAAGGGGCCAATATTCTGATGATGTTATATAAGATGAATGGCAAGAGCAATATCAGTGGCTTGGTGTAGTGTTCTCAAATCACGAAGTTTAGCTCACTACGTACGTACTACGTATTGACGCAACTGCAAAACTTCAAGTTAGTCGCGAGGTCGTCATGAATTAAAAATACAAAAAATTTGAATTTTACCAACGTTTTAAGTATCAGAATAAAAAAGCTGTTCTCGCGGCCTTTCACTTACCCACAAACTTGAATACCTAATTCAGCGACAGATCGCAGAGCGAGCCAATTAAAAACTACAAACAACACATTTGCCATGCAGAATGCACTTTGCATTGCAGTGACAAGTCGGAAATTGTGACATTTGTCAACATAAATTAAATATCAGGCACAGGGGACCATTTTAGAAAGTGCTCTGGTCCCAAACTAAGCTCTGGGCTTAGGGCTTAGTACAGACAGCTAGACAATATCTTCTTAAATAGAAATGATGCTTACAAAAACATTAACTTAAGCACGTTTGTTATACTGAATGCGATAAAAAAAAACAGATTCGTTCATATATTTGTGCACGTAAACCGGACAGGAAAAAACCAGTTGAGAACCTCTTCCGTAACGTTTTGTTACGTATAGAGCTCAACCGTGAGAAAATCCGTAATAATTGTACACCGGCTCTAATGATACTGGCCAATAACGATTGGCTGATGCGTTGCCCACGCGCAGCGGTCTTTAGGCCATCGACGATTAGCTCGTCGCTGATTGGTCGAGTCGCCCACTAGCCCTTTATGCATTTACGACTCGCTGGCCACTAAATGAGTGCATCGTATTTATACTTTACTACCATGTCACTGTAACAGCGCGTTCGAAATGTCATATGAAATCTAAGAAAGGTTTAAAGCGATAAGGTACTAAAATGGTTAGGATGATTTATGATGAAATCTTGCACATGTTTGTTTAGTAACTCATTACGAATAGAGTATAAAATTGTGTGCTCGCAAGCAAGATCAGCGGTGATTTTGCTGATCGTCTATTTGTCGCTGCGCGAGCGCCTATTGAACGGCAAAGTTAACGCCCAGTAAGTGATTCGTTAACGCCAAACCGTGAAATGACGTTGGAACGGTTTTATTTTTTAGGTAAATTGCTGTGGTTTTGCGTATGCACAAGAATAACATTCACAAGATTACAACTAGGTACTTAGGTGATTCACTTTAAAAAAATCTCTTCTCTAATATAATTATCTTGTCTAGGGGACACCGTTGATAATAGGAAAACATATCTAAATTTTTATTTGGACGTCTGCATCGTCTTATATACACACGTAGATGCTTTTTTTTTTTCTCCCTCTATCTCTCTCTCAAGATTTTTGGCATGTTTTCCTGCTGAACTACACATGTTATTTGATATTATATTTAATTGAATATTTATAGCTTTATTATAATGCTTAGATTAAGTAGTACCATTGTAATATGAAATATGTTTAAAAAATGTCTGACTGCTGAGTTTCTTGCGGCGTTTCTTCTCAGCAGGGGTCTCCTCTTGGGAAGCGCTGGTTCTTGACGTATAAAAGTGCCCGTGCGGCCTACTTACTGAATAAATTACTATTATATTTTATCATATCTTTTTTTATCTTTTAAAAACGATTTCATCCCGAAAATTAGGTAGTCGAGGGATTTTCAAACGCCTTATCTCGTCTCGTCAAAGTATTATTAACTTCGTCGTTCAAATAAATAATTTACCTCATCAAATATTTTATACGCGTTATGTTTTAAAGAATAATCATCCCTGAGATTAAATCTGAGTTACTGAATCACCGTGATTTGAGCATCTTAGTAGATGCTCATACCCTAAACGCAAGAAGAGGGGGTGTTATATGTACTCGTGAAACACTCACAGGGTCTTCGTAGATGGAGATGCTGGTTCTCAGAAAAACTGCACTTAGTTAAATGTCACAACATGTATATTCTTCAACAACAAATTATATCAGTCATTAACCAACGAATGTCCGACCGTAGCCCGACACTCTAAGTCTGTGTATATCTTATATAGCGGGTAGCTAGGTGTTGCCAGTTACCATGATAACGTTCCGTTACACTCGTAAGTTGGAATAATGTCTGTTTGTTTATCTGTGGCATCTTAGATAACAAACAAATAAACCAATTCGGATGGGTTTTTTATACCTAGAGGGCGACTGCGGGGTCGTGTAGCAACAAAGTAAAATAAAACTTACTATAACATTTGGAAAATAACGTAGGTACTAGATTTGAAAGCGTCAAGACAATTATTTTGTTTTTAATTAAAATAATTATTTTTTTTAATTAAAATACACATTCAATTAATGTTTCGCTAATGTGTTGCTAAGCGCAAAACTCGAGAACGGTTGAACCGATTTGGCTGATTCCTTTTTGGTTGTATTCGTTATTGTCAGGACAAGGTTTGTATGAAAGAAAAAAAACCACCGGGAATGTCGGAAATTGGCAGCGGGCGAAGCCGCTGGCGGGTCACTAGTTAACAATAGAACTATGGTCACCTAACGTTTTTATATTAAAAACTTAAAACCTATTTGAAAATCGAACGATCACACGAGTAATAAATTGAGTATGTAGGGTGGCCATGATCCCAAATATAATAAAATCATTCAATGTTTATTTGAATCAAAAAAAAAGTAATTGTCGTAACGTTACGTTATGTTCCTAATGGTGTAAGTAGTTTTAGTTTACTTTGTTGCTCCACGACCCCGCAGTCACCCTGTAGAAAGCTATTATTTATTATTTAGGGCTTGAGGTGGGCCTTGTGTGCTACTTCGACCATTACTGATCTTTTGTGGCAAGCTTTGTTAGAGCTAAATGCAAAGGCTCGTTGCGTCTAGGAATATAAATTTTTTTTTTTAGCAGTGAGGAGTTGTATCTCTTGTGAGTCCACGATACGTCGCCATGGGTGAATACTTCTTTTGCGCATTAGTGGCCCGCAGGAACAGAGGATGTGCATTGCTGTCTCCTCCGTTTCCTGACAGAACCTGCAGTCGCGTCTTGTTTCATACCCATTAGAAACATGTCTGTTCAGTTTGCAGTGGCCAGTTAGGATCCTAGTCACTGCGCAAGTTTTTTCTCTTTTGAGCTGTAGAATCTCTTTGGAGAGCTTGCTTCTGAACCCTTTAATTAGTGATTTCGAGTGTTTTTTCCTTTTGTGGACTTGCACAGGTCGGTCACTCTAGATCTATACAGGTAGGTACGTAAGCTACTTTTAACTAGTATTTTTTATCTATATAATAATGTTCTGAACTGTTGTGTGTTACCAACACGTTTGTTTATCATAATCATAAGAATAAAATCATTTATTTGCTAGAATGAAATGCACCAATAATGTCAGGTAGTAATCTTTTTTTTTATATAATAAAATAGAAGAAAAAATACCATAATTGTATGTATAAAATTGATGTCAAAATCATTTGTACTGAATTTATCCTTTCTGGTCAATATAAATTAAATATTCATCAACATTATAGAAACAATTTTGTAGTAGCCGGCTTACCGAAGCCAAAGCCAAAAGGCCTCTTATCCTGGTCGTCGTTTGTAATAATATAATAACGTTACTTGCCTTCACGTGTAACATAATTACCTTCTATTTCCTTTGATATTCCGGCTTTGATACAACACTATCAGACTAGGCTAATTGCGTATCTCAGAGGATGCTAGAAAAATGTTCTTCAAGGTTTGAAAGGTTTGAAATTATTTCGTGTCTGTGTATTTATTTATAAAACAACATTAATGCGTTTTTCCGTTTTACAGGTTGTATTCCGGGAGTGGTTATTTATTTATCTTTGTTTATAAAAAATAAAGACATATTATTTATCACAATCGCTAACAGATTTTTAAATTTTCTTTTATTTCGACTCAGGGGTTATGGTGAAAACTCATATTAACATGTTCTTGTTTATATAATATGAATACCCAGTGTTACCCCATAGACAAAATCCCCTTACAAACAAATAAAACAAAAATGGAAATGAAAATTCCTTTACGTAGAGTTGTGGTGAAGGATTGTCATGTAAACTGTAATGTTCTACATTTTCATGACAATCCTTCGCCTCACCCTAGGTCCGAGATTTAAGTTTTCTAGTTTAATTGACTTATTTTCCTGTTACTTACCGTTTGATTTTTATCACTTTAGGGATACTTAGGTAGGTATAACGTAATATTACCTATATTATAGCTAAGGATATTTTGCAGATGTGCGTGGTAGGTACGGCTGGCTCTTACGCAATATGAACTACAAGTTTGAGCAAAGACATGAAAACTTGGGCCAATTCCACTAAAGTACGCAAATAAATACCGGATCAGGCCCTGGAGGTAATTTTATTCAGTAGTCGGTTAATTCTATTTGAGTAGAAATTAGTTGAGACTTCGGCGTGAGCGGAATATCCGGATCATTTATAAATGTGGAAGTTCAAGAATAATATACGTACGTACGTACGTAGAATGATAATACCGCAGGTATGTAAGTAATAACTATAGCAATTCTAGTTACCATTGCATGGCAGTTTTCACAGTTCTAAGTCGCAGACAAAGCCCAGTTTATGTTAATACTTGTAGTTAGGTTAGGTTAGGACCTTCTATTCCCATTTTATCCCGATCTTAATTTTGCACAGTCGTGTTTTTTCACTGGCGCGTTTTCCCCTGGCAATGTTTTACCATTCCAGAAATGCTCCTATTCCTGCGTGGTTTGGCTCTTCGGGCCTTCTGCAAAACTAACATAACCGATTGAAAAAAATATGATCAGGAAAAATGGGAATAGAAATTCTGCAACCAATAAAATTTTGTTTTCGGAAATAATGAGCAACATTCGGATACACTTGTCTATGTCCTCGTTCTATACGAGACAATAATCTTAACATGTCAACGCTTAGCCTTCATACGCGACGAAGATCTTAACTTGAGCACTAACCAATTAACTTCAAACGGAGCATTCTCATAAGACTTAACTCAATTAATGCTGACTCTTTGCCTCTGAACATAAACACCCCCATTTGCCGTAATCAAGTCTTTTACTGCCGAAATTAACTCCGCCGAGCGCTGGATTCCAAATTGTCAATCTATTTTTGTTTGCGACTTGCACGTTCAAGTAGCGCTGATGAGCTGTAATTATGGCCGCAGTAGATTGAGGACAGTACAGACAGTAACAGGACACAGGGGACAGTAGTGGGATGAAAATATGCTTCAGTTTTTTATTACGCTAGCGCGGAAAATTTCGGTTAGAATCAATGTTAGAATACAGCAAATGTGCCTGAAATATAACAAATAAAAATAAACAATGGCGACCGCTTCTCTCAAAGCTATTTCATGAAAGGTACCTAGATTAAACTAGCTCTTACTGTCAAGTGAATTAGAGCTGTCATCAAGGCCACGATCTTATTTCGATATCGAAGCAATGCGTTAATAATTCAACGTTATAAGCCAAGGTCCAAACATTTTCTTGCCGGTCACATAGACACTGTGTTTAATAAATAAATAATGTTATTTAATGTATTAGGTATGTTTAATGTATTGTATTGTAAGTCAAAATGATGATGATGATGATTACAGAAGCAAGATGGACTAAAACCGATTGGAATATTCTCTAAGCAGGCACAATTTAAACAGGAGCTGCTCTGAATTAAAATTAAATAATAGCTATGTGTTGGATGAAATGAAGGGAAAAATCGGTAATTTGACTGAAAAGCTTGACATTGCCGAATCGGAGATAGAAAACTTATTAGCAGAGAATTATACGTTAGCAAAAAAGATTGCAGAGTATCAGTTGAAAATTGAAAAGTTGACCACCATCTGTAAATCAACGTCCACTAAAAAAGGTACTAAAACTAATCGCAGATCGATAAACTGCACACGTTTGAATTTTTCCGAAATCAATGAAAATCATCAAAATGGAATAACCACTGAAATACCTACCGTTAACGCGCCCTCTGCCGTAGTTCAGCTTGATTATGCGAAGCCACTGGACGCGAGTAGCGATACCAAAGCAGTTGACACCCAAAGCGAAACCACACAAGGAAAAAGTAGAAGAAAACAGAATGAAATAAGCGCTGATGCGAGTATCACAGACATATTTTTTACACCTACCCTTATAGCACCCTCGGTTGCAATTGGGGATGATTGCGCAAAGACACTAGACACGAGTCGCAATACCAAAGCAGTTAAAACCAAAAAGAAAACTTTAAAATCAGATAGTAGGAGAAACCTTGAGTGCTCAAAGACACCGACATCATCAAATATTTATCTACGTGGAAAATATAACACCAAATTGAAGATTTATATACGGCAATTTCAAGAGGACTACGAATGTCGTATGAACTTGGGATTAAGCAAACGGAAATTAATAGTAGCAGCTGACCAGCAAGGTAAGAGTCTAGGACTAATTCTGAATGATGTATATGGTAGACTCTTTGATGTATTTTGCTATACATGTCCAGGAGCAAATACGAAGTGTCTTCTGCATTCTTTCTCCAAATTGAATATTAATTTGTCAAAAGACGATTTTATGATAATACTCACAGGATCTAACGACAAAAATCCTAGTAAGATGTCAGCAAATTTATATAACGGTTTACAAAACCTGAAGAATACAAACGTATATGTATCTCAAATTTCTTACAGTCCATACCTGAATGAATCAAAGTTAAATTCTATGATGAAGTTCTTGACAACTCAATTCGAGAACTGCCATTTCATGGACTATAGCTATGAAAAAAGAGTGTCTAATAACAACTTAATATTTTTAAAAAATGTTGCGGAGGGTTTTATTCACAAGGTGGCATGCAATTTGTATAACTCCGAGTATCAGTTAGAAAAGCTTCGACGCAACATTAAGTCAGCCAAATCTACAAAATTACACTCTAAGCATAAACCATTCGAGAACAAAGATACTGAAATGGTAAACAAGAACTCTGTAACATGCACCTATTCAAAGGTTGATGCAAAACCAAAAAAGTTTTTTCGTTCGCAATCAGTGTAATATCGGATTGGTATTGTTACATCAGAACATTTCAGGAGCCCTGAACAAACAGGACCAGTTATACATAGCAATCAATCATCTGCGTAATAATGGAATGCATATAGATTTCATTTGTTTAACTGAAACTAATATACTTCATGGTTCTGAGTTCAATCTTAAACTGAAAGGCTTCGAGCTGGCGGCATCTTTTTCAAGAAAATTATCTAAGCGAGGCGGTGTAGCTATATTGGTTCGTAGAGATATTGAATGCACGGTCATAAGAGAAGCCCAGGAAATCTCACATGAGCTTGTTTTTGAGTGTTGTGCGGTAAATTTACCCCAATATGGCATTGTAATAATATGTATCTACACAAATAAAACACCCTCATCTACTACTTCTACTTTTTTTAACAAGTTGAACGACCTTTTGAATTCCTTATGTCAAAATAAAAGGAAAAAGTATATCATTTGCGGCGACTTTAATATAGATATTATGAGAAAGTCAAATATTTCATCAGAACTAAAACAAGTATTGGAAATGTATAACTTAAAGCAAGTGATAAACGAACCTACAAGAATGACTTCACAATCACAAACATGCATCGATCACATTGCAACCAATATGAACGACGGGGAAGCTATGGTGCATGACATCGGGCTCTCGGACCACACGGCGCAGACATTCTACATACCTGTGAAGAATCCTCCAGCTCCATCTGTTATGTGGTGGTATATATACAAGAGGGACTATAATAGAATTAACATAAAAAGGTTTACTGATGCTCTTTCATGTTTATCTTTTACAGAAGTGTTTAGTGAAACAGGCGCTGCCTGTGCTTTTAATGTATTTTATGATATGTATGTACTTTTTTATGACCTATGTTTTCCTATCATAAAAGTCAAAATCTCTAATAAAACCCGTAGCTGCAAGTGGTTATCAAAAGGAATTAAAAAAAGTTGTCAAACAAAAAGACAGCTGTATTTAATGAGTAGGCACTCTATTGGGTATAAAAAGTTGTACAAAACATACTCCAATCAATTAAGAAAATGTATAAAACTGCTGCAAAAAACCGAAAATACCAAGTACATACTAAATACAAAAAACAAATGTAAAGCGGGCTGGAACGTGATTAAAAAATATACCTCTACCACTTCCAACATTTCTAACTTACAATGTATCCGAAAACTAATAGTTAATGATAATGTCATAGAGGATCCTCAGCTGATCGCAGAACATTTTAATAACTATTTTGTAAAAAATGTTAGTGATGATACATCTTCTGTTGGCTGCTCTTCAAATGTTGATATGGAAAATGTTTTATCTAGTATATTTCTTAATCCTGTAAATGAGTCAGAATTAACTAAAATAGTTTACAGCTTAAAGAATACGATGGCAGTTGGATATGATGATTTAACAACCGACATAATTAAGAAAAGCTTATTTACTGTTGTAAGACCATTACTGTATGTCATTAACCTATCTATGAATCAAGGCGTTTTCCCTGAAGCGTTAAAAAAATCAATTGTCAAAGCCTTGTACAAAAAGGGAGATGTTTGTAACGTAGACAACTATAGACCAATCACTCTAATTTCAATCTTTTCAAAAATATTTGAAAAAGTATTGTATGCAAGACTACTTAGCTTTTTGGAAAAAAATAAGATCTTAAAAGAAGAACAACACGGTTTCAGAAAATGTAGAAGTACATCTCTTGCAATATTTAAATTGATTAAACGAGTAATAGAATGTATAGATAAAAAATCAGCTGTTGCAGTTTTGTTCATGGATATGAGCAAAGCTTTTGATTTTGTTTGTCACAAGAGGCTATTATATAAACTGTCTAGGTGCGGCATACGAGGTCCTGCACTGAACTGGATCGAGTCATATCTAAATAACAGGACTCAATGCGTTCAAACTTCAAGATATTGCCCAATAAGTAAAACTATGGTATCGTACCGGTCGTCATACATAGCAAATAACTATGGGGTACCCCAGGGTAGCATACTTGGCCCCTTACTCTTTTTAATTTACATTAATGACTTACCAAACTACCTTTGTGATGATTGTATATTATTTGCGGATGACACAACAATAATTATTGAAGAAAAAGAAAAGTGCACATTTAATAATGACATAAATGCAGCGCTATCTCAGACAGTTGAATGGTTGACAGTAAATAATTTAAAAGTTAATATTAGTAAAACTAAATTCATCCAATTTCGTAGCGCTCAAAGTCGACCTGTAAAAGTAAACATTAGTTATCTCGGTCAAACCATAGAGGAAGTCTCTTTAGCCAAATTCTTGGGAATTAATATAGATTGTTTTTGTAAATGGAAAGACCATGTAATGTCTGTCTGTTCGAGAGTTAATAAATTTACCTTTGCCTTGAGAAGAGTAAGCCAAGTTGTATCGATTGAAGCGGCTATAACGACATACAATGGTTACGTAGATTCCATATTCCGGTATGGCATTGTTATTTGGGGAAATGCTGTTAATAATGAAAAGGTATTATTAATACAAAAACGATGTATCAGAAATATTTTCAGCCTACGTCAAACTGACTCATGCCGTCCCTATTTTATAAAATATAAAATACTAACTGTGCCGTGCCTATACATACTGGAGGTCTGTGTTTTTGTTTTTAAGTACAAGAACTTGTTTAAACAGAAGCAAGATGTATCTTCTCGAGCATTAAGGTCTCGACATAAAAATAAAATCCACAAGCCATTTGCTAGACTTAAACTCTCTTCAAGCAACACTTATCTGATGTGTATAGATATATTTAATAAACTGCCGGACGCATTTAAAGAGAAGAGCCTCAAGCAATTTATTCATTTGACGAAACAATTGTTGATAGATAAGTGTTATTACAGTGTGCGAGACTTTCTTTGTGATAATTTATAATATAGAATAATAATATTGATTGATTGAACATGTTAAGAAAATATTAACTAATAAAATAATAATAATATGATATAGTAACAAAAGTTCAAGTTAGATTTTAAAATTGTTTGTGGTCTCATTTTATAATTTCGTGTTATTTGGTTTATGTTTTATTGTTTGTTATAGTTTTACTTTTTCTAAGGCGTGTACACCTGTAAGGGTAGGGTTAAGTGAAACATAATTATAAGCGAATGTACCTGCAAACTGTAACCTTAATCTATACGCAAATAAATAAATAAATAAATAAATAAGCCACTGTCGTACGGTTCTTCGCGTCGTGCGGCAAGTGATCTTCAATCAAGTGTGTCGTTCCAGCATGAGTGGCTGGAACTAACGTCCGGTGTCGTACCTCGTCATAATTATGACGGTTAATTTACTGATCTTTAATAATCTTTATTATTTTTCTGAGAGTATCTTTTTTATCATATCCAACTTTGGACGTTAGTCTAGTAGCTAGTGACCCTGCAAGTTGAGGACCCTGCAAGGCAAGGGCAGATATTTGTGTGATGATGAGTGATTGTTCCTGAGTCTTGGACGTTTCCTATGCAGACATGTATTTATTTTTCGGTTCCCCTATGGAATCCTTAATCATTATTTGTCCTAATTCCTAATGCATCGTTTGTCCTAATTTTTATTTGTCCTATAGCCATTTAGGCTTAAATTTTAAAACTTTTTTTTGCTATCATACTCGTACGACCCTAACCTAACCGAACCGCAGATATAATTGTAAAACCTAAAACGTTGGCTGACTCATCTGAAAACCAGTTTAGGTCAAATGAAACTTAGGACAGCCGTTTGTTAAGACAAACGTTGTTAGGGATTCCGAGGGACACCCATATTTTTCTATATGTATACGAGTAAGTATGTGGTCATTTATCGTTGTCAAGTAAGCATAAGTAGGAGCTTTGAGCTTAGTTTGGGACTAATATATTGCTATTCCCTTGGAAAAAGTCCGACTTTTTAAGTTGCAAAGCCAATAAGAATATATATTTAATGAAACATACTACAAAAGTAGAAATAATTATTATAATAATAATTATAATATTATTTCATTTTACCTCTTCAAAATGCATACCGTAAGAGAGCAGAGGCTTTCCTCCCATTGAAATGAAAGCTTAGTGGATTACTCGTGAATTCAAGCGCTTGCTTCAAATTAAAGATGTCGACGCTAACGGCTTTATGACTTTATGTCATAAACCTATTTAAGTTTTATTATAAATTGTAAAAGAAGATAAAAAGACTTCTCTATACTCATCTATAAGGTGCTAACGAATTAGTCACGGATATTTTTACAGCTGATAGTACTCGGTTCTCGGAGTACATTTAAGTATGAAACATTATAGGTTTTCTTATGTTTTTTGGAGAAAACTAGGAAACAAATTTGCTACGTTAAAACACCCTGTTAATAAGATAATTAAATGATACCTCTTTAGACATTCTAGAACCTCTTTTAACTATCATTCAAAAGGCCTCTTAAAAGTTGATAATTAAAATACTTGAATGTCAATGTCATGACGTGACATGACAGACAGTGTTTAAGGGTAATTATCTCAACCACATTTTTTGAGCGGCGGACGTGATAATTGGGGTGTAAAGTACATGTATTGGAAAACTATTTATTTTATAAATAATCTTACTCAAAGTACCATATTGAGCCAAAGTTAAAATTATTATTAACTTATTATATTTATCGTAAAAAAATATTTTCAATCCAAAATCAATTTTGTTGTCGTGTCCTGTACTTCCCGCATATCCTGATATGTCGTGGTACAAACTTATTAAGCCTCAACTAGACTTATATTTTAGTTATCTGTATTCCTTATTAGTTGAGGTATTTTAAAATGTATCAATTGTTGCATTTGCAAGTAAAAGGAAACTGGGAGCAGTGTAAATAAAACTGTCCAAGCAAAATAGTTAATTTTGGTGGTGAATATTGAAATTGATTTTATGATCGAACGAAACGTGATTAAACAAACAAATCGTCAGATGTTCGTTCAGTTTCACTCCAGCAATAGACGGTGAAAGATTTGTACCATCTTTCTGCGTCTTCCCGCTAAGCACATAAGTATCTAATTTTGGTGGTATGAAATACACTTTATTAATCGTGATACCTTAGATAAGTCATTATTTCGCAAAAAGTTTTGTTGTGTGATAGTTTTTTCAAGTATGTTTATGGTGTCTTTTTAACTGTAACGTGTTAAGTTTTTGTTAAACTAAAACATTTGTTTTTAATTTAAAAAAAATGTTAAATTTTATAATTTTGTTGGTACAATTCAATTCATCAAAATTTCTGGTCTCCACCAAAATTATTTAAACAACAAATAATCATTATTTATTATATTAGAAACTTACGTTTTGGATTTTCAAAAATAACAAGGAAGATTCCCTAACGATTATATTTTAATTAGCCCGATATGTTATTATTGATCGTGACTTTTTCTAATAAAAGTAATTTTGGTGGATAATACCAATTTTGGTGGTACATAATTAGTAAAATCGTTATATCTTAAAAAACACTTGGTATAATAAAGGGCCATTTTAACACTGTTTTTATAATGACTAATGACGTCACTTAAACGTTTCATTGTAAACCCTACTAAGAAAATAAAAAATACCACCAAAATTAGGATAATTTGACGCTTGTTGAAATTCACCCTTAACATCTTGACAAGTGCAAAATAGGGTGATTATTTTAAACATTAATTATATATTTTTTTTGTTCGGTAAATTAAAACAATAAAATGATATACAAAGGTTCCTTAATTACAGTTAAAAGTTAATTGATTTAATGTAATCTATTATCTCTTAAAATATCCGTGACTAATTTGTTAGCACCTTATATAAATTCTCTCCACACAATGTCATGTAGAATAAGTAGAATATAGAAAATAGTTCATTCAACGCACACAGAAAACAACCAATGGACAATGTAAAGTAAAAAGAAGACATTAAAATGAACAGGATCCCTCTCAGCAATGTGCTGTTAATGGTACGGTTGTAATTATCGGGTCTTGGTGATAGTTATTACTGCTACTTGTAATTTGATTTATTTCATGTGTCAAAAATAATAAAAAGTTTAAATCTTTGCTTGTAACTTTATAATATTCTAAACCTTGTTACTTATTTATTTGTAGCATTTATATCAATGAAATGAAACCAATTCTAATACCAAAATCCATTATCCTGCAGGTCAAAGCAAATTGAGCATGGCCCGCATTCGCATTCCGACATTATCCAGTACCACCTGGCCTCCCTCGCCCCTCGCCACTGCTATAGTTTGAGTACCAAAGTGGTTATTGGAGGGGTTTGGACGGCTCTCCGTTAGCTGGTAGTGTAACTGCATGATCGGAACCTCTTTACATAATTGTAGTGGGTATAGGAGGAGGGATCGTTTGGTTTGTAATTTACTTTCATTAGGGGTTGTTCGTCCGACGTGCTTCGTCGAATCTTTTGCGATATGTTGTTTAGAGTTTTATGTAAGATTGTCCTTTGTTCAATTGTTTTTGAGCTGTTCAGCTGTTTACGAGTATTGCAAATCTAACTAATAGTATTGGCAGGTCTGCAATGTTGCAAAAATGAGTTGACTTCGCCCATAATTATTGCACGATTCCCCAGAGGTTACTCGAAATTAAAATTCAAGTGAACAAAGTAGTTCACATTAATCTATTCTACAATGTTCTCTGTGTTCATCTTAATAATTTACTTGGAGTCAAGAAGAATATTATAGGTACTTTGTAAATAAAATAAAATGCAACCATCTGCTCACTCGTTCTTACGTTGAATTAAATATGAAATAGTATTTTTACGAGCTTTCATCTAACTTGCACCGTTCGTATTATTTATTTATTTATAAAACAATCCATACTAATATTTGTACCTCTATAGCTAAACCGCTGAACCAATGTTGATGAAATTTGGTATGGGGATAGTTTGAGCCCCGCGGAGGGACATAGGGTACATTTTACCGCGAGCAGCGATATATGACGTCGACGCGGACGGAGTTTCGGGATACAGCTAGTCAAATATACCTAAGTATATACAAATACTTCAGTATAAAGAGTGGAAAACACGATCCCCACATGGACGGCAACTACCAATGAAAGTGTTAAATATTAAAAATAGGAAAGGTTTCTCAAAGGAGACTTACATACTTTAATTTTTGAAATCATTAAATACTGCATTTATGGATTTTTGGAAATTCATCTGCCTTAACCGAGAATCGAAGTGGTTGAATATGACAAAATAATAAAGTGGGGTTTTTTTAATGTCTTTATTTTAATTTAAAGGTTTATGTGTTTTAGAAATAAATTATCACTATCAATGACGCTTTCGATCTGTTTCATAAAATACAATTTTATTGTTTTGTCATATTCGACCAGTTTAATTCCTGGTTAAGCAAGAGGATTTAAAAATAAAAAAACAACAATAATGCAGTATTTATTGTTTTTAAAAATAAAAGTTCCAAAATTCAAGACTGATGCCGTTCATGTGGCATTCGTTTTTTCCACCCTGTTATAGTAAATTCACAAAAAATATTTACGAGTATTTTGGTTTTGGTGACCATAACTTACATACATACCGTAGAGGTCTTAAAAAAGCTTTCGGGTCAGTCAAACTCGCTTGACAGTGTATGAGAACGAAAGAGAGAGAGGTACAGACCGAAGAATATCACACTTCTTAACGGTACTTACATCTTCTTTGACTCGCCCGCGAGCGCTTCAGTGCGTTTGTGCATGTTCGTACGTAGATACCGAACACGGTACATACATTACCACAACTCAGTGGTAGTAGGACCCGGGGCTTATTTCTATTCTAGATGAAATAGGGTCTCAGAGTAGTATAATACAATAAATTAAGCCAGATCTCTGTGATTATTGTAGTTTAGCGTAAGTAAATTAACTCTTAATGTATCATAAATAAGTGACATGCCATTCAAACTGAGTGTTTAAAATTAAACTGAGTCTCTAAAATAGCAATCAGTAACACTATATCAAACTAAACATGACATTAGATGTCAATTTCAATATATTGTTTGTTTACATAGTTAGCAAGTTCCATAGAATTACAGTTTAATATGTAAGTGATCTTATGGATTTTGTGACTTTATTTCCTCTCAAGTCCACCTCGGAATACTAGTCAGACGTTCGGTTAATATCGGTTGTATTCGTTAGACAAACACGCGAAACAACTAGATAACACCTCTCATGTCTGTCAAGGGTTGAAATAAGTTCCTATTAGTTAGTTTTGTTTTTTTTTGCATTTTAAGTAAATCCTTTTTCACTGCCGTGATTACAGATGTAGTGCATAATTGTTTTCCTTCGTATTTTCACGGAAACATACGAACGTGTCATGCTACTTCAATCAACCTCAGTACTTTTTGTACTGTGACCGACTGAAATAGCAAGACGCGTTCGTACGTTTCCGTGAAAATACGAAGGAAAACAATTACGCACTACATCTGTACGCTAGTTTTCATTTGGAGATTTTGGACTTTCTATTATTTGACAGGAGGCCATTTGCAACGTCAAAAGATGGCGGATTTGTAATTTGTTTTAGTTTTTATTTTTGTGTATTTAGGTGTTCAAAGTCCTTTTCTGTTAATGATTTGTACTTTTAATGCCTTTGTGTTGCACAGTTATAGAAGACTTGGACTTATTTCGTGTATCTGGCATCTTACTTCTCGTTTCAGGTGGACTCGCAGTGGTACAGAGGTTAAAATTATCTTGGCCTCTGTCCTACATATCACCGTACAACGTTGCCCCCAATATTCCTACAGAAGATTGGATTGAGTTTTATTACTATATTGATTTATACTTATATATGAATACTTGACACTGGTGAAATCACTTCATTGTGGAAACGCCATATTCCCGCGGTAGTAGCCGTTCAAGTCGCCGCGGGGCAAAGAAAAAATATATATATTTGACACTTGAGACTTAGGTTACGTTTTCATTTCATCAGGCTTTTTTGAAATTTCCCGTATAGAGACAGTTATGACATCGTTAATGATCATTGTCTATTGACTTATTAAAGATTCAGTTGAAAATTACACTTTGGTATAATCACAAAATAAATATATAGGTATCTAGGGCGTCATGCTAGACCTTGTTTAGAAATGTTGATTTTGATCACTTACTTTTGACGTTGACTGTACCTACCTATATAAGGTCCCGAGGCAAACTCAGATTAAAGTATCGAAACATTTTGTTGTATTTTGGAAATTCCATTGTTTAACACCAAGCATTTCGGATCTGTAACGAAGTGAAAAACCCAGTGTAACAATGTTGGAAAAACTAACGCCATCTGGTTTAACGTGGACACTAATTTGCATTTTGTTCAGTGTGTTGCGGTTGGGTTAAAAAAAAACAAAGTTTAAAAACGGAATGTTATACTTTAAAACATCACAATTCTTGCATAGAAAGTTAAAACACTACCTTATGTTACGTTAAATATATAATTTGGATATTTGATAGATAATAGCGGACTACGGAACAAGTTGGTCGGTACAGGTTGCAAATATTGACAAATCTTTAGCTAAATATACTTCATTATTCGAATGTGAAAGACTTTGAAGAATGGGCAAAAATACAATCGGTACAATAAATAGGTGCTTATATTTAAAGTATTAAAAGTTAAAATTTAGGAAACTCTTATACTTTAGTATTGAGTTGAAAATTAATTTAGCTTTAAGATCGCCTTTCTTGATATCAGTTCATTTAATTATTAGGATAAGTAAATTGAATCACATAACTCGATCAATGTATTTAAATTATGCGCATAGATCAAAACTAATCTACGTTAATTTGGTTGTAGGTATTTTTATTTTAGGCGATAACCAGGCCAGAAATTTGACGTGTACAATTTGTTCATTATTTGCAATCTGTCCGCATTACCAGAATCAATAACGAGGGGTCGACTAATAGGTTACTTCAAAATCAGAATTCGAACTCGTGTCATGAATATGTCTCTCCCGTCGCGACTTATTCAAGAGCTAAACTTAGTTATGCTAAAGAGAAATTGAATCAGAAGATGCAGTATGAGCTCCTGCCAAGTTTCAGTCTGTGAAAAATATAGAGCTATAGGATTCATATATATCTGTCACTTAGATTGCATGTAACGTGACAGACTTTGATAATACGGCATCAGGTCACAGCATACGAAAATTTATACGTAAAATTACCTATTTTTATATCTCATGAGTTCCAACTCGAAATCTGATTTTAAACTTAATTCCTTAGTCAAACAAATATTTTCATCGACTAACAAACTTTGTACAATCATGTATTACATACAACAAAAATGTTATGCTCGCGACCAGAACCTCGAGTGGGGTAGTCGGCAGACTTTATACAATTCCCAATTAAATATATATTATACAATTAACTACGTAAAGTCCTGAGCAATACCTACCCGCGTAAATATTAGAAGCCCCAAATTTTACAACATTCATTTTCTATTAAATAGATATCATAGATTCAAGTATTATTTTCCTTTCGAGGAGGCATGGTAACAGGAACCCTGTCGCGTTAACATTATGTACAACTATGTAACTGGACTTTAACAATAAACATATTATATGTATATTAAATAGATCTACTTTTATTGCTACTTCTTTAAATCATTGAGCATAAATAATTAAACAAACAGGTGTTTGCTGTTTTGATAATATAATTAAGTATGTTAAATAACTAGCTACTAGAGGAGCTTTTTGTAACTTGTCAAGGTTAACAAAGCGTCATACAATTTTTAACGTTAGTTATAAATTTAGAGTGTTCATTTTGCGTTGATGAGTCGAACACTCGAACACTTCTGAATTTAAGCAAGTGGCCAGTAACTTTGACAGTGTTAATTTGACATGACTGTACATTTTAGAAAACATAGATGACAATAGACCTACAGAAACATTGCCTAAATCCTAGAGTAGATTGTTGAACTAGCGTCGTAGAAGGCCGTAAGACAAATATTGGTTATTCGTAATTGTTTTCCGTTGTGTCTCATACAACTTAGTAATCCAGCTTTAGGCCCAGGCAGGCCCAATCTTGTCCTGAAGAGGCTTAAGCCTTCATTCCGTGCTGATTGGAGACTTGGACGAGTTCATTAGGGGAAAGAAAATAAAATAATAGTAATTTCTGGCTGTAATTAATTTACGTAAAAATTGAGACTTTGTTTGAATTTCTGTTATACCTATGGTATTTTTTTCCTGATATACTATTTAAGGTAAACAATTAAATATTGCTAACGAATCAATAATGTTTCATTAATTATTCGTTAACAATTAGAATCTACTAAGCAATTAAAACTAAAGACAATCGACCAAAACATTAAGAAAAAATAAACTTGTTATAATTTTAAATTGTCTCAGTAAAAGAGGTAAAATACACTCGCTGTCTCAATTATAGAAATAATAATGACGATAAAATCGAAATAACTAATCCCAGATATAAATGTTGGTTTGTCCCACTAACAGAGGCCATTCAGTGCCAAAGTGTCGGGACCTCAGCATGAGTTCCAGCTTTGGAGGTTTCTCAGTTATTCAGGTCCCACTTAACTAAGTTTTACTGTATTATCAAATATTTTGACCGTTTCGACTACCGGTACAAATCATTCCAACAATTGCTTACAGAATCATAATATGAACGTTTTTATAATGCAGTAAATATATTCTTTTAGCTTTAATCTTGGAAAATATCATTTGACACTAACATGAGCTAAATTTGACAATTGTCAAAACGAATTCTAAAATTTTGGACATTAGTAGATCGCTCATCAAATATAGCATGGCTACACAATCGCCTTATGGTAAAATAATTTATAATACTATAATTATTTACACGGTACTTAAAAGTTAATAATTACCTACATTACTCGTGATCATTTTTAAACAATTTATTGTTGATATGGTCAATTTGGCGAGTAATATCTACCTTGTCAAATCTCGCAGTGCATCTTCGCCTCAAGGACAACAACTACATCTTAAAGCTATCTTAGATCTTTATACACTGGCAAACAAGCGAACAGAACAATGGACGGAGAAGGCAAAACATGGATCCTACAGCTAGGAGCAGAATCAGCGAGGAAATAAACTCTACGATTGGTGTTATGAATAGACAAATTTGTCTAAATATTTTAGCAACGTCTTTCACAATTCAAAGGTACCAGCGTACGTCTTTAATTAAAGTTAAAATAATCACAACCTTAAACAAACTAAAGCTTACAAATATTGCTATAATACACGTCATTACATAATTTGGCATTAATTTAACAATATCTTAGGTGTAATACTGACCAGAGCTATAGGTACATATTGTACGCAAGAACAAGCTTCAGCGCCTGCTTTTACTTTCACATTCACAATAATTTCACTATATTTTATATACAAAATGATATGCTAGGATTCTACTTTAAACATAATTTATTATTGAAATTGAGGTATCACTTACATTCGAATGTCTTTTGATACATAATTCACTTTGTATTTGGCCGTCGAGCCGGTCTCGGGCGAGGTTTCACCAAATAATGAATGTTTAATGTCACCTTCAGATCTAAACGCACCATCACAATGGAACATAATATCGTCTTCGTTGTTATATTGCTTTCTTTTCCCGGCAATATCACTGACATTTTAAGGACATTTTAAAAGGCAAGCAAAATAAGGCAAGTTTATATTCCTTACTTCTTAGTAGGTAATGGTGATATTGCTAAACCGCGTAAGTAACCAATTGGATAAGGAGCAAAGTCATTACTTAGAGAATGAGTAAGGTGCATTTTACCCTTTATTACATTTATTAGTTACGCGTTTTGGCAGTCTCATATTATAGGTAACTTGATTTTAATTTTTTGTGTCACATTTTTCATATATTTTCGTTAAAAACAAATATAACAAGGTAAAGCGTCAAGCGTTCACCTGTTTGAAACAATATAACAAGTCACTCGTCTCGCCCAATAAATGAGACCTTCTTAAGTTTACGTTCCTTCTTTACTTACATTCCAAACCAAATCGCCAAATAAGATTTATGAGACCTACTGCGTAAAGACGACCAAATAGTCTATGGGCTAGGTGCCACAGTGCAGGATTTTTCGGAAGGCCTTCCTGAACTCAGGGTTGAAGATGGTGTAGATGACGGGGTTGAGGAAGGAGTTGATGTAGCCAAGCCACGTGGTGAGGATAAACACGGTGACCCCGGGGCTGTAGTCCAGGCCCAGCTTGCCGCAGACAGCGTCCAAGACCGAGCAGGTGAAGAACGGCCCCCAGCAGAATAGGAAAACGCCTGTAAAACAACAGCTAGTATTATTAGTAATTCTTATATTTTTTCCGTTTTCTACACCGTGTTTTTTTTTATTTACGATAACTTCGGCATATTACTAGGTATATCCATAGAAACTAATTGGTAGATTAGATTTTGAAATATTGCAAAAAAAATTTTTTTTTCAGTTTAGAACAAAATAATGAAATCTCTTATCTTTGGTCATTCTAAAAGGGCCTTTAGAGTTAACTAATAATCAGTGTCAAATACGTCTATGTTGGCGTGACATACACACACAAGTAAAGATAACACTTGACAGGTACAAGATTGTCACTTTAGATTGACGCGTATACAAACCTAACAATTGGAAACTCTTTACTCATAAGTATTAAAAGAAAATTGTTGTTATCAATTAAGAGCCTTTTACACTAGTTTAACGTGATTAACTGATTAAATTTTAAAATTAAATATCTTTAAAACCGTTAGACTTATCATTTGTCTGTCTTCGGGAAATTAACTTTGTTTGACCTAAAGAACGTTCCCTTAAAGTTATCGTAAATCAAAAAAAAACACGGTGTATAACGAGTGTACGTAGTGGAGTGTATTTACAATCAATTGTAAATCTTTCACCCGTTATCGTATTGTCAACGTTTTGAAAGCTTTACTTGCTTGACGGTAATTGCAGCCGAGTTAGGCCACTTCCTGACTTGGCGGTATGCTTGCAGTAAAACACAGAATCGGTGAGGGTTGCTAGGCAACTAGTGGCATCCACCAATCAACGCGCAGCATTACGGACAGTATATTTTACTGCAAGCATACCGCCAAGTCAGGAAGCGGCCTTAAAAGACAATATTGTTTTCATATCACCTACTCGGAAAGGGGACTTTTCTTCCCTGCTAGGAGGGATCAAAGTGGCACTTTTCTGTTCAAGGACATTTTGTTGCCAAAGATAATTGTTGTTAAGTGCGATAATTTCCTGTTGTTAAATTTGATAATTTCAGCATTTCTAGAATGTGTGAATAATTAAATTTGTTTCATCACTAAGATCTTTTATTTTCCTCATAGGTGATGTGAAAAGCAGTATGTGTCACACGGTAGCAAAATTATTTCCACCTTGGGCGTTAACACTTGAATCCCTCTCTACGCTCAGGATTCTATTTTAGAATCCCTCGCTACGCTCGGGATTCAATTGTAGAATCCTGCGCTTCGTTCAGGATTCAATGTACGCCCTCGCCTTAAATATGTCATTTTGCTCCCTTGTGACACAATCTACTATTTTACCGCCTGGAATAGAGGCCCAGGTGCTGTAGGTACACTTTCACTTGCAGTGCTAGTTAGATCAGTGTTTAACTTATCAATGCTAAACACTTTTAATTATCTTAGGCAGATTAACACCAGATCTAAAGTACTTAATACGAATGCCAAAGTTCTTAGACACAATTCCACTTTTTGAGTAGGTAATGAATGAATATTAAACCCGTAGTCAAATTGTTTCAAAATAATACTAACCTAATACTATAGCCAGTGTCTTAGTGGCTTTCCTCTCTTTCTTCGCAGAAGATTTCTCTCGTTTCTTCTTGCTAGCCTTATTGGCCTTGTAGATGGTGAACCGAGCAGTGGCGGCGCTTGCTTTTCTCTCTTTCTTGCATTCCCCGAACTGGCTGGTTGCGTCCTGGTCGTCTTCGGAGCGCAGCGCAAGCGATGCATTTCTAAACAGTTTCATGGTTAATATGGTTAATTCATATATTTGTAGTTGAATTTCGGTGCTATTACTAGTTCACGCAAGTTTCATTGTATGAGTAGGGTAAAGTCACCAGTGTGCCTGTACTTTTTATGAGTGGGAAGAGTACGAAAGATATATATAAATAGAGAAACGGGAAAATCAAAAACTCGTGATAATCAAGTCACCCTGAACACAGGTAGCCATCCAATCACGTCAAATAAAGATGTTGCATTAGCATTCGAAGATTATTTTTCCAACATGGCAATTAATACTACGAAATGTCTTAAATCATCCGCGGTTGAAGCTCAATCATTACTTTGCACTAATGTCAGTAAATGTAATATAAACTTTGAATTCAGCCCTGTAAATTCAGATTCAATAGTAAAGATATTTAAATCGCTTAGTTTAAAAAAGACTGAAGATTTGTGGGGCACATCAGTTAAAGTGCTCTTTCATATCATAGATGTAATTGCACCCCATCTAGCATTAATTTACAATAATTGCATATCAGAGGGGATCTTTCCAGATCTCATGAAATATAGTAAAGTCATACCTCTTTTTAAATCAGGCGAGATGAGTGATATAACGAACTTCCGTCCCATTTCCATACTACCAGTTTTAAGTAAAGTCTTTGAGAAACTAATGCTGAAGGATATGTTAGGTCACTTTAACATAAATAAACTACTTAGCAATAACCAGTTTGGCTTTACAAGAGGTCGATCAACAATTGATGCGGCATCGGTACTCATTAAATATATATATAACAGTTGGGAAACATCTTGCGACGCAATAGGAATATTTTGTGATCTTTCTAAAGCTTTTGATTGCGTGGAACATATGACCCTTATTTTAAAATTAGAACATTATGGATTGTCCAATAAAGCTTTAAGCCTTATGTCTTCTTATCTAAGTGATAGAACTCAAACAGTTGTTGTAAACAAAACGCAATCTGTTGGAGCTACAGTGAAAATAGGTGTGCCTCAAGGCTCTATTTTAGGTCCTTTTTTATTTTTGGTTTACATAAATGACTTACCACCAATAGTAGATGAACTTTGCGATATTGTACTTTTTGCTGATGATACTTCACTAATTTTCAAGGTAGATAGAAAAACCGTAGACTACAGTAGGATAAACGCCACTCTAGTTAAAGTACATAATTGGTTTATTAGTAACAACTTGCTACTAAATGCCAAGAAAACTAAATGTGTTAGGTTCGCTTTGCCTAATGTTAAACCGGTAGATTCTAGTATTTTTCTAAATAACGAGTGTTTGCTAATGGTAGATAGGGCGGTTTTCCTAGGCATAACAATAGATAAAAATTTGCAATGGAGTCCCCACATAGCTGCACTGGCAGGTAAACTAAGTTCGGCAGCTTACGCCGTTAGGAAAATTAGACAACTAACTAATGTTGAGACAGCTCGCTTAGTTTATTATAGTTATTTTCATAGTGTTATGTCTTATGGTATTCTGGTTTGGGGTAAGGCAGCTGACATACAAACTATATTTGTGTTACAAAAAAGGGCCATTCGTTCTATTTATAATTTAAATTCCCGTGACTCATTAAGAGAACTTTTTAAAGAAACTAATATCTTAACTGTAGCGTCTCAATTTATTTACGAGAATATTATTTATGTTATTAAGAATTTAGATTCGTTCACCAAAAACTCAGATATACATAATTTAAATACTAGAAATAAAAATAAAATAGCTATTCGAAAATTCCGTGTCCGTAAAGTATATAAATCATTTGTTGGTCAATGCATTCATTTCTATAATAAATTACCTGAAGTAGTTTTAAAGTTACCCTTTCCAGCACTTAAAAAATATTTGAAAAGGTCGTTAATGTCTAAAGCGTATTATAGGGTCGAGGACTATCTAACAGACAAAAATGCATGGCATACACCCGAAACTTAGTCAATAGTCATTTGTTCAAATGCAAAGGCTTTATCCTGCTTTTTCTTGTCTGGGGGACACCGTTGATGCAGGAAAACATATCGAAACTTTTATGTGGTCATCTTGCACCATCTCATATACACATATATAAGTAGGTAGTTGTAGTTATTTTATTTTATTCTTTTCTATCTTTCTCTCCCGTAAGATTTTTGGCATGTTTTCCTGCTGAACTACTGTTATTTGATATTATATTTAATTTAATACTTGTAGCTTTATATAATGCTAGATTAAGTTGTACATACCATTGTAATATGCAATATGAAATAAGTTTAAAAAATGACTGACTGCTGAGTTTCTTGCGGCGTTTCTTCTCAGCAGTGGTCTCCTCTTGGGAAGCGCTGGTAGTATCTTGACGTGTAAAAGTGCCCGAGCGGCCTACTTACTAAATAAATTTCTTTTATCTTTATCTTTTTTATATTTCCCACTTTTCGCACTCATGTAAGGTCGACCACTGGTGACTTTACCCTATACCGGTTTTGCTTTTTTGTTTACTTCATCATCATCATCATCACGATCATTATCAATATCTCGTTCTCCTCTAGATTATCTGACTCCTATCCGTGTCGCATCGGCTTCTCAAAAGGCTAAGCTCAGATCATTAGGACAATTTTTTTTTAATCATTTAAAGTACGGCACGCTGCCGTGGTGCAAGATTTAAGGTTTCAGAATGGTTTCAGGTACTAGTGTATGGGAGCGAATAAAGGTTGACGCACACATAACCGCTCGGCACCGGATCGGCACCACCTGCTCGAGCCGTTCAGTTCTCTTTGGATGAAATTTCACACTGTAACGCACACTTATCGCACAAGCTAGCAGTCGTCCACTGAAAAACGAATCGTACTACTACAAATCAAAGCTCACTTTTCAATGTCTTACTTTTGAGCTGATCCGGAGTCGAGCTGTTAAGTCTGCCCGAACCTTTAGAAGTACAAACCTGAAGGTAATTTGCTACCTTTATAGCTCTATCAGGAGTGTGCCTAGCATTCAGAATTACTGATTTTGTGTGTTACCTGGAGTCAGTCTCTAGCCTGGCGGTCTTCCCGTTCTTGCGCCAGGCGTGCGGCGCGGGCGAGCCGGGCGGCGTCGCGTGCGACGCGTGCTCGTCCACGTGCGACGGCGCGTACCCGCTGTCGTTGTTGCCGTTCGGGTCCGGCGCCGACGGCATCGAGGTCAGCGTCTTCGGTGCTCTGATCAAACGGTTCAAATTGAATAGATACACCTAGATACCTAGTTGTTAATATTCTTAATGACGAAATTGGTACATTTGAAAATTTGAAAAAGTACTACAGGCCTCAACACTTTAGAAATCTAGCTTATTTACCTCATTTCGTAATACCAATATGTTGTAATGTTTATGATAAATTGATAAACGTAGGTGGGAATTGTTACCAGAGATCCTGAATAACGTAGACACAGAGATACTCACAAGTGTTTGTGAAAACCCACACCACTGCATGCGCATTATGAAAGCGGCCTACCTGAGTTGATGTTCCGCATGCATTGATATGCGCAGTATTATTTTTTTTGCTGTTATTTGATTATTTACTATAGTTGAGTGAACACAGCAGCAGTTAAACCGTGTACAGATTTGTTCGCTGTTTAAGGCATTAAATGTATTACGTTTTTTCTTTATAAGAAAATAAATTGAGAAAAAAATAATGTTATAAAAGGTAGAACGGGGGAACCGATTTTATTGTTTGTTTTATTCAGAATCACTATGGACATGTAAGATCAATAAGATTAGGTAACTTGTTTTTCGACGATGGTTTCATGGCTATCCAAATTCATAGTGAGGGGTAATTCATAATTTTGTCGCCATGGAATGCGCACTTTTTCATCGATAGGCTTTTCCAGGGCGCGGGAATTTAGATGTTGTGGTAGTCACGACTCTAACCCAACCTTACCTACGCAATTATTTTTTAAGACAATCTGAGAACAACAGCAGCAGGGGCCTAGCATGCAAGGCAAGGAGAATACGTTTAACGCGATTCAGTGTCAAATACTTGTCAAATATGGCTATTCCATATTCTAACGTGAAGGTAAGGTTTTAAATTTATAAAAGAGTATACTTTGTGACTTGAGTCTTTTTATTACCAAGCATCTAAAACTGTGAGTTAATGTCATATTTTTTCTAATTTTTCGGTGTTGCTAGAATAATGAAATTAATCGTTCAAATGTGTCAAGCAAGTGATAAACCTATAGAATAAGAATATAGCATAGAAGCCGGACTATAAAATGAACTTTGCACCAGCTATATTTCCATACTATCAAGGAAAGGTATTAAATTGTCCGACTGCGATTTGGTTGATTTTGATATGTTAGGGAGTAGTTTAATATAACAGACACGTATTTTTTTAGCTGCTCAAATACTCTGGGAGAAATTGACCTCCTCAGTACTGAAAAGTGACTTAACACCCTAACTCCTTAACTAGAATTGATACATTTTAAAATACCTCAACTAATAAGGAATACAGATAACTAAAATATAAGTCTAGTTGAGGCTTAATAAGTTTGTACCACGACATATCAGTATATGCGGGAAGTACAGGACACGACACTAAAATTGATTTTGGATTGAAAATATTTTTTTACGATAAATATAATAAGTTAATAATAATTTTAAATTTGGCTCAATATGGTACTTTGAGTAAAATTATTTATAAAATAAATAGTTTTCCAATACATGTACTTTACACCCCAATTATCACGTCCGCCGCTCAAAAAATGTGGTTGAGATAATTACCCAATTGCTAATTTCTTACTGGTTTGATTATTATGTTCTTAAATAAAACGTAAAATAGTCTCTTTTTTCTTCTTTAACTGTAATTTTTCCAAGGTTTAAAGACGTCGAATTTTAATGGACCTCGATATGTGTACGGTCTTAGTACTATTACCGACCGCACAATTGCCAACGCATCAGTTTGTATTTTATATTAATCATGTGCCATTTACCACACTTGCTTCACTTTGAATATTAAGCGACACAGTCATTTGTGTTTATAAACGATAAACGCTTATAAAATAATACATGTATCAGTTAAATAGCATACCCGTAAGAAATCTATACCCTGTCTATTTAACAGAGTTAACAAAGCGTTGTCTCTGTTGCACTTTTGTATGAAAATGAAAGAGACAAGAAACTGCCAGTGGGCGTCAACAAACGCACGTCGATGGCGGGCTCGGCTTACATGCCGCCTGTTGTTAAAATATTCGTAATATTTCTCGTTATTTTTGTTTGTAGTTAGAGGCACCTCAAATAATTAACTTACTGATAACATGACATTGTCATGTCATGTTAATTCATCTATAAATCCTAATTATGTATTTTAACGGGAAACATTCCAATAAACGAGCCAGGTAAAAATTTGTAACCAAAGGTAAGCACTTGAAAGCGTCGACAGATGTTGACTAAACTTTGACAGGCATGTAAACCTACCTTGTGCCTGTGCATCGTCCTTATCGCTGACCAATTACGTGCATTCTCTGTTTTCTAGTATTAACTCTGTTAAATAGACAAGGTATAGTTATAATTATGAATATCAAATAATACAAAGATCATCATAATCGTTTCTACTTCAGAAAAAACTCGTATCTGATATTTCGAGATGTATGACTTTGAACTTCATACTTTTCACATTTAAGTTTAAAATCGTAGGTCATGAAATATGAGATACGAGGTTTTTTCAAAGTAATGACGATATATCACAGAGGATATCTAAGTATAACAATAACCCGGACAAAATGTCCGCGAACGTGTGCACTTATGTATGTATGTATGTTGTTGTCACCACTTCAGTACATAACACAGAAATCAAAAGATATAAAAAGATAAAGATAAAAGGCGTTTATTCAGTAAGTAGGCTGCGCGGGCACTTTTACACGTCAAGAATTTACCAGCGCTTCCCAAGAGAGGACCCCTGCTGAAAAGAAACGCCGCAAGAAACTCAGCAGTCCACCACAATATTTACAGAATAGGAATGTTAAAATGCGAACTTATCCCTTTAAGGGATCTCTACCAGTTAACCTTTGGGTGATTGAGGAAAATAAGAAAAACAGAATGTGGCAACGAATAGGTATAAGTACATAAACAATGTATACACAGGTCCACCAGGAAGATCGTCGAAATCAATCGTTTAAACCTATCAAGCCGGTCAAGCAACTTGTGCGATTGAAAGTGGATAGAAACCATAGATTACAAACACACGGCTATTGTAATGTGGTGAGGTCTTACTACAGAACCAGTACCACAGACGTTCATAAAAAAAATAAAAGAAAGCAGTTCATTTAAAACTTCGAACACATGCGGTGATCTTTTTTCCAGGACTAATTTGCCCTGGATATGCAAATGGCCGGAACCTTTTTTTAGGTAAAAATCTGTCCTCTGGAAATATACAATAAAAGGTAAACAATTTATTAGGGCACCAAGTCAAACGGGGCCCATCTCAACTCTGATAGATAACTAAGGCCATGTTTCACAATCGACGGCCAAATTTCTCTGCTATTTGAAGTTGGCTCTTTTCTTGTCTATTTTCAAGTGTAAGAAAGAGAAAGGGTTAAATTTATCCGTCAAATATGCTTTACGTGTTGATTGTGAAACAGGCGGTGAATAAAATAAAGTTATTTCTCGATAATTTTTTTTCAGCACTATTATATCCGATGGTAAATCTAAAACATTCAAAATAATACGTGTTAGGTTATAATTTACAGATATATGTACCAATATTAAAATAAACACATAGTTGTTCCGCAAATCTACGCTTTTAAAGGCACAAAATCACTGCAGGAATAACTAAATAATAACAAAATGCCGACGTGCCTGTGAAAGCCAATGCATTTTGTTTGTGTGATGCATTGTCTTTAATTTCCGCGCGATTTAGATCCCAGGACAGCGCAGGCCATTATGAATTATAATGTGGTTTCAATAACGAAAGATATAATCTGTTGTACTGCTTAGATATTATTGTTTTAAAAGCAACGTGACACTATTACACAACGATTTCATAGAACCAAACAATACCCTCTCCATGATACCGTTGTTTGCTTCCAATAAGTTATTGTTAAATACAAAAAAAAAACTCGCTAGCAATTTCAAATATAAACTTTTTATAGGACATTGGACTCAGAATTGCAGTGGGGTTCCCACAAAACTGCGATAGCAAGTAGGTTGAGCTCCGCTGCTTTTGAAGTCTGGAGGATAGGCAGTTACCAATGTAGGTAGTGACGGCATGGTTGGTCTAATTCGCTTTTTAAATTAGGCGAGTTTTGACCCCACGGTGGTCTCAAATATGACCCCGGTTTAAAACGTAGAAGCCGAAATGCGCTGCTATATACTCTTTGTCTAACTCATTATCAATCTGCGTTCAAATGTATACGATACATATACTTTTCAATTATGCTTCTCGTTAAGTTCCTTCTATCATAATCCTATTTCTGCGAAATTAGTTCTCTATCTATGGTTACCCTGCGCACAGATTAGATTATAAGGGTATATCCTGCGTGTTCAAAGCAGGGTGCTTGAGCTTGAATGCTTGACAGGTGACACCTTAACAAGTTTGAAGAAAAAATAGAAAGAAGAAATAAGTCGAAAACCTTTCCCCAGCAGGGGAACATTAAATAGACTATGAAGGACTAGCGACGTTTGGCGTCCTTACTTGGGCTCCTCGGCGACTGTGGCGAGCATGAACTCGGTGGACTTGTCGTTGGGGATGACGTGGCACTCGTCCGCGTCCGCCTCCAGCTCCACCGACCGCTTCTCGAAGCTGCACAACATGAAAACATTTATTTATGGCCTTTAGAGCCATATCAATACACTAATATTGAGTAACAGGCCCCGTTCAAGACATGGCGAGACAATAATCATACAAAACGGTCATCTAGACGCATTGAAATATAAAGCTGCAATCTTCTGAATTATAGGTCAAATTTTAAAACAATATTTAGCTTACGTAAAAACACGGCAATGCTGGGATCAAAAAACGTAATTTACACAAGTGTAGCTATTGAGCCATTTAGAAAGAAACAATAAAATGTCAAGTGATACAACTAACAATAACTGTAAATGAGCAAGTCTCTTAAAATGTCGGTGCAAAACGAAGCCGCCGTGAATTCTCTCAAGGACTCGCTGTTCATTGTCTTCAACTCCATGAAAATTAACTCCGATAATAACCGAGACAATATAGCCGAAGACATTTACAAAACGATTTATGTGATGAACTGAATTCCAAGTTAAACTGAACGCTACCTGAGTTGGGTAAGATTCAAAATTGATTAAAGCGAGAAGAATCACAATAGACAGATTATTAGGTCACTCTTGGGAAATTATGATGGAAGATGTTGAGATATTAACGTGATTTTCTTCGGCCGTGTAATAGATTTTCATTAATTATTGAAGCTTGGACAGGTATTGCTCGTAAATGCTTTATTATCTTTAATGAAGGTTCCGTGAAGGACCCTGTTAATATAAGTTGATTAAGATTACCAAATTGGATTAGGCTTGAGTAATAATGACTAACTTATTAGATATCACAATTGGTATAAATATTTGTTTTATAGCGCGAGTTGTTCACGCTATCGGTCTGTGTCTATGACTAAGGACACCAAAGCACTAATTATTATTTCAATACTGAGGCCCAACTGCTTATCCGCTTGATTTGAATGCTTGATGACACTGTTATGAAGGTTGTAGTTGCACTGAAAGCTTAATTTTATCGTTATTTATTTTACTTTTGGCTACGATATCGATAATTGTTTTACTTTAATAAATTATGTTACTTCTATCATTTCAAATTGCGGGTTGAAAAATGCCAGCTTTTTCTTTTGGGGTGTAACCTCCTGCAGACGACTATCATTCTACTAATAATTAAGTACTTTAATACATTTTTCTTTTATATGTAGGTAGTATACTAATTTGATATTTCGGCGCTTTTCCATCAGTCCCGAGACGTATAGTGACGTCAATGATAAAGGAGATGATAGAGATCAGTTTAGTTTAGCTTAGTCTAGTTAGGATGATAGAGAAGAATCACTTGACACACAATACCCATATGCCATGGTGTATATTCTCGTTATTTGGTGAGAGCAATTATGAAATAAAAATAAAAATATAGACGATAATGAGGATTATAATGACAAAGTCATGATGGTAACTTTTATTTTTTTTGTAGATACGGCCTCCTCAAATTACGCGCCAAACAAATTGACAATTGAGAATAATGTTCAAGCATGATGTATGTTAAACATGTAAGATATTTGTAAGCCTTTTAGCGGGATGTAGTTGTATTGCATAATATTTAAATGTAACATCTCAATTGACCTATATTCAACGAATAAATTATTTTTTATTAGCAAAAAAAATATGGTGAAAGATCAGCTGGTACACCATCGCCCACCTATCGTCATGGTCGTCCTCGTTGCTACCAGAGCCGGTGTTGGTGGCGGCGTCCAGCGCGGTCTCCTGAAGCCGCCGCGTCTGCGCCACATTCTCGATCACCACGGCCTGGCTGCCTTCCGGGATCGGCGGCTTTTTCGCTGCTCGCTGCTTCTTTGCTCTTATCCTTAATGCCTGGAGAACATGTCATTCTGATACTGGCCAACATATTGTTACTTTTATGTTAAAACTTTTTATTCTTATTCTGCATATTTTTTATTCAATCATTGTGTTTACTGACGTAAGAGCTGTACTTGAAAATGTTTTGTTTGCTTTCTTACAAAATAAGTTTAGTATTAACTATCTAATTTGAATGACATTTTCATACCGCACTTGGTTCAAATACTAACGTTGTATTGGGGACGTATCAGAACGCCTAAAATTAATAAGCTTAATGTATCATAATACCATCATTGGGGGAGACCTTTGTCAAGCAGTGGACGCCCCCGGGCTGATGATGATGATGATGATCATAATACCTAATTGTTTTTTTTTCTGAAACCGTAACCATTAAAAAAAATTATTACAGGTCTATGTTTAGTTTTCTTTAGGTTAGATTAGATTTATTTTGCAGCAACAGAAAAAAAACCCATTAGGTATTATGATACATTAGGCTTATTAATTTTAGGCATTCTGTGGCGTTTCCGTTGCATTACTATGTATGCATAAGCAGATGCAAATCGGACCCAACATTATGTACTGTCTTCCTCATATTTTTTTCTAACGCTATTTACCGCATTCAAATCAAATGCAGCGCTAAAAGGGACTTATTATTTTACTGAATGAAATAAAAATATCTATGCTCACCTTAAAAATACTATAATACAGGAACATCATCATGATGCAGGGGATATAGAAGGAGCCGAGGGAGGAGTAGATGACGTAGTTCTGGCTGTTGAAGAGGCACTCCTCGTAGTTGCGGTCCGGCGTGTCGTTGAGGCCGAGCACGACCGGCGTGCCGATGGCGGCCGAGATCAGCCACACTAGGACTATCGTGAACCACACGCGCCTGTTGTTTTTGTGTTTCGCGTACTTTATTGGTTGAGTTACTGCTATGTACCTGTTGTTGAAAAATTATGCAATGCAGAGAACACGCGATTTTAAATGATTTAACAGATATAATGTAAGTTCCAAAAAGTTCAAGATTCGTTCGTCTATTTTGGGTACACATTTTCACTTAAAAAACATCCTAAAACTTAGGTCACACGATCAAATAATACCAAAGCAAAATAGGGATAAAAACTTAAGATTCGCAATGGTCCACATTACGTACTCAATTAAATTATTCAATGCAATCGGTTATTTTAAAAGATAGGCATCTTGAGCATCATTATTTAGCTAGAGATCATTTGCATTCAATCTTTGACAACTTTAAATAACCAGTTGAAGAAGATGTTGGAACGAACAAATGTAATTTTTTAGTAAATTTTTGTGTTACTGGTCTCCACGTGACAGGCATTGCCTAGTGTGGGACCACTAGATCCTTAGAACGCTTTTGACTTGATACAAACGTCATCCTCACACGCCAATGTCAGCTGAAAACCACATTCTATTGTCAACCTTACGTCACAAATACTCGTGTCTATTTTGCACTGTATCTGTGACCACTAAGACGGTCGATGGCGTGGTGGCACGACAGCATACGACCACTTTAGTGGTTCTTGGCGTTCAAAGGGTGAAATATTACGAGTATGTACCCTGTGTATTTTATGAAACGAAATTATTATATTGGTAAAGACTCACCTATCAACAGAAATGGCGACGAGGTTAAAGATGCTAGAGGTGGAAGAGGTGACGTCCATTGCGATGTAGATGTCGCAGACGAATGCTGGCAAGCCCCACGAGCCGTTTACCTGGTGGACAAGAGATAGTCAAATTAGTACACGTTGCTGGGTTCAAACAGAAAGTAAGAGGTGCCGGGTGCGTGATTTCCGAAGAAGAAACAAGCGTTGATAAAAATAAAACCAGCTTAGCTTAAAATATATTTATTGAGCTAATATTTATATTACTGTCTATTAATAATCACTAGCTTGGCTTGAATCTGCATGACATATTTGTTGACCTGTAAAAGGAAGATTAATATTGAATTGAAATACCAATAATACTGGCATTGACGCTTTTTTTTGATTAGTTATGTAATTTAATAATTGCACTCAACGCAGGTGCATTATTTTTTAAATTTAGAAAAAATCTCACTCAACGGCTTGGTAATAAAAAAATTACATTAATATAATAATTACTTATAAGTGAAAAAGTTAAGTAAGCTATACAGGATGTGTGATACAGCTACATGCAAGACGTCATTTACTTGAGTTTTTCATAGCTATATTTAGCAGTGAAATAAGGAGTTTATAATTGCAAAATACATTCAGTGATCAACATTTTTCCCAAACTACATTCAGCAGAATCATGTCATAATCTCCAATATTTTTCATCAACCATATTTATCCAATAGCATCATGGAATTTGATCATGTATCATCAATCCGCGTGCTGAAAAAACTCGAACCTTAATATCGACGCGGGAGTAACTCCGCAGACTCATCAATATTCTTCCGGGACTAAATTACATCGGCGCGAGACGGGCGGGAAGCGGTTTGGATATATGGTGGTGTTTCATTTGCGTGATTTTACGAAAGTATGCATAAAAGGTTCGTTTGGGGATGAAAGGGAGACATGGTTTTTTGACATATTTTTCGTGAATTACGCTATGAAAATTACATAGGGTGTTTCTCGTTGTAGGATCTGGGTTTAGGTTTTCAGGCTGGTCTCTAATGCGGATAAAGAATCAAGGGCAACATTCAGTTTTTTTTAAGGGTGTCCGAGTTTCCTTAAGATGTATCACACCCTCTCTATCGAAAAGAATGTGGTGTAGTTTATAAGTTCAATTCCTAAAAACACTGAAGAACCGTCACGGAATCTGATTTAAAACACTCTATTTCTTCTTCTTGCGACTTCAACAGCTACTACCGCGGGGGTATAGCGTTTCCACAATGAAGTAATTTCGCCAGTGTCAAGTATATATAAATAAATCAATATAGCAATAAAATACAATCCAATCTTCCCCAGGAAGATTGGGAGCATATTCAAGGATATCATACAAAACAAGTATCAAACACGTGACAAACATCAAGTTTTTCTTGAACGAATAAAATTATCTTTGAATTTTTAAACTACACTCATATTTTAAACAAATTGATAAGTGCGTCAGTGTATAATTTATCTGGGGCTCTTTTTTACTAGGTAAAACTCTATCGCTTTGACATTGTTATGGTATTGTTATCGTTTCGTTACGATATCTCATATGCAATCAAGTTACAAACAGGACGATGGCACGTTTACCGAGTAGAATATTGCAAAAATAAAATCACTACGCCGACTAAAATACTCGCGAAGGGAATCACATCAAACACAACAACCTGACTGGGGAGTCCCCGAAACTAATTTAACATAAATAATCCTATTCAAATAACCCAAAACGTAACAAATTTAACCTAAAGTTCGCGGTCCTTTGCAAAAACATGGCTGAAATATAAGCAGGTTATTTAGGAGGCGATTGCTGATCCGCGGCGGATATTGGCTCGCTATCTGATCGCCGCGGCGGGTCCCGGGTACCCGGCCGGTCTTCACCCGGCTACCCGGCCTTACGTTACAGTTTACACACGGCTTTGTTTCGGTAGATTAGGCAAAGGCTGCGGTTTGAACGAGATTGGGGGAAGATGGTAATTTTAGGATATAGGGTTTAGATATTATAAGGTGATGTCCTTTTAATGGGCATGTATTAGCTACTGACGTTTATTATATGAAAATCTGTTTGAATCATCATGAATAGCCTGAACCACTAAGGCTTAAAACTTATAATTATATATACGTTTCTTATTATGACTTAGATATGATATTGGTTAGTGCAGAAGGGTTAATGTTACTTAATTAAAAGTTGCGCGTATTACCATTAACTTAAACACAAAATATTTGGAAGATTTTTTTTGTTTAAAATGTTGTTGCTGGTAATATGAAATCACAAGCATTGAACAAGTTACAAGATTATTTATTTATGTAGTTTACAAAAATCCATACCGAGATTTGAGATGAATATAGACGAGTTGAGTATTTTAAAAGTTATACATTACATTTAAATAGAAATAGGATAAATAATTTCGTATGAATCTAATAATGTCTAGTTTACATTTTGTAGATGAAATTGCATAATTTTATTAGTACACACAGATTACACATGTCTAATTCACAATGAAGTCCAACTACTTACTTTAATAGGGATAAAATCTAAAATTCAAAAATTTATTTACTGTTAAGAAAACCATTTTTTAAGTCGTCAGGTATTTTGATAATATACTAAGTGATTCAAACAATTTGCCCGAGGGTTAATAATGTGTCACTGTCAAAGCCCAGTTAGGTAAACAATCGCTCGAATTAAACGAGATAAAATCAGTGTCCCGGAAAGTAAAATGTTTTATTTTTCCATTATTAAAAGCAAATGAGAGAAAAAGCGGAGAAACGCACAGAATCACAATAATTAATTCACCTCAATTTAAAGCGACGTATCGGAAAAACAAATTGATGAAGACAAAACGAGCAAAAATCACAGTCCGAAACCAATTTCGATCGCTTTGCCAGCCAATAATCCATCTTAATCCTCACTGGCACGGTCAAATTTGGAACGTGTGTTTTTAGTCTTTTTACCAACACAACGGGGGAAAGAAACATCCGGTATCGGCACGAAGTTCCGGTAGCCATTACGTGCGTCCATTGTCCGCCATCTTTTGTGCCGTTGGTCCTATTCGTTTGTACGAAAAATTGAAATTTCGTTTTATCTACGGACGTGCTCAGTTTCTGAAAATGATTTGAAAGAAATCGTGCGAGTATTGCTAGCGCACAAATAAACTTGCGTGTCATACAATTCTGAAAATCCATTGTAAACAGAAATAACAGCAAAGGAGCCGTTTCATTTGACACGTGATTAGGGTCTTATTTTACTTAACGACGCGGAATAGTAGCTCGTTCTGACTCAGAACTTCTGAGGCGCAGAACCATCTGCCGCTCCGTTTTTATGTTCTCCCTTAACCCCTAATCAAACCTGTTCGTCCATCTGTCACAGCCGATTGGCTCCGAAACTATTGGACCGATTGAGTTAAATTTTGGTTCATATTATCAAATTTATTTTTATTTATTAAATTAAGTCAGTGGCCTTAAGACAAACATATAAAGGTAAACAAATAATTTGAAAAAAAAATATGTTTTCAAATTATATTGTGAGACATAGCCTTAATCTTATGGAAGAGCTTGCTGTTAAAAATTAAAAAATATAGATTATTTATTTCAAAATAATAGTATTGAAGTTTTTTGAGAAAATGGGCGATAATTTATGTAATTTGAGTCATTGGCAGTGATGGTTGCTAACCTAAAGCGACCGGTTGCCAAGAACAAAAAAATAAATAGAAATCCATGTGATTAAAGTAACAAATGAAATTTCTCAGAAACTACGGATCCCTCTCCACGCGTATTTAACTGTCACTTGTCCGGTTTTTTCAGCAACAATGTTGCCCAGCAATTAAATTTTTCTTCGATAAGTGTAGTCGCCGTTTACATTGGACATTTACATTGGATTAACAATTTATATTGGAAAGATATTGTTAAACTGTGGGGTAGTAATAAGTGATCGAACGTAGTCACTATTCATTCTTTTATACTATGACTAAAATAACTCATCTTAACAAAAACATGTTGTCACTAGGTAATCTCGCTTTAAAAATACCAAAAGGTAACTAACTTAACGCCAATTAAAGTTATCAAAGTTGTTAAGAGCTGATAGAGCAAGCAGCGAGGTGAGAAGGCCTCTAATTTATTGAAAATAAGATTTTGAGCTAAAATACATAATAACAAACAAAACAACCAACCCTGGATTTCCCGCATAACATAACCAAATTTAGTACACTTCGTAGCGTATCTTAAGGACCGTACCCAAGCTAGCCAACCGCTACCCTGCCGGAATTCCTTTTAACCATCCCTGGAGCCAACGTCCTGTCCGTTCCTTTGTGGGCCTCGGACGCCGACGTGTCGACACCACGTCACGGATCGCTGCACACGCCGAGTTTGTGCTACACCTTCATAAAGCGGAGCCTTTAGTAACTCGTGTTGTTTTATGCTTAAATAAAGTTTAATCCGTTTACCAGTTGTTTGGTACATGTTGAGAGGATAGTTAGGCCGCTAAAATCGCGTAGCTGTCAAAAAAAAATCATAGAAATTTAGCTCCGAGAGAAAACGTTTCTCACCCTTCTCCGATTATCACGATTTTAGAACATGTTGTAGTTATTATAAAGACCTAGGTCTGTACGTTTCTGTTTTCTGTTTTTCAAGTTTGTTTTGTTCTAAGAAATTGTTTACATACATACATACATAAACTCACGCCTTCATTCCCAGAGTGGGGTAGGCAGAGCTACAGAATTTCCAACAACCCCAAAAACTTGTTGATAATTCTGTAACCACATTTTGCACAATCAGGCTAAGATGTTTACCAGTGTATTAGTGACAGGTTGCAAGCCCATCGCCTAACAGTACTGCAAGCCTTTATTCCCTTAGTCGTCTCTTACGACATCCGCGGGAAGACACGGAGTGGCACTATTCTAACCCGGCAACCACACAGGAGAAAACGTACAGACATAGTTTTTTTTATGATATTATCTGCAAGATATTAAAAAATCAGACGATGTTTAAGGGGAGAGAAATGTTTTCTTTGAGATTTTTGGCTTCACAACTCTTAAGGCACAAATAAATCTGAGTGTTTACTTCTTATAAGCATTCTAGCGATGGTTTATTACATTGTGCTCACACTCACATTACTTACAATTTTCGATTGAACACAAACTTATAACAATAACTTATAATAAAATCTCACCATCAAATACGTCAAGGGCCTCCCTAAAATACTACATCTGCCTGCAAATAACGAGAACGCTCAAAAAGTGCCGAGTCACTCTCAAGCAGCGCCACCAGTGCTACCACCCACCAAATAGCTAATACTTACCAAAATATTAAGTATCCCTTTTCCTGATTACGATGTTGGTGCTAGGTGAGGTTAAACTAACCTATTTGAATGTAAATAAATAAATATTTTTAGATGCATGCTCAAACACAAAAAATAGTCCCAAAATTGCAAAAAACAAATATTATTTCTGTATAACTAAGTTTCATTTTTATTAATTTCTTTATTTTTAAGCTATTCTCCAAGAATTATACTAATAATAATGCATAATTCCCCTAAAACATGTTAATGCATAAGTGGTCGCATCGCATGCAGGCCACATCTAGATGATCTTACTCGGTGCGCGGCTTATTAATCGTGCAATGTGCGGACTTCGTGTACATTTGTCGACCTACCCGTTAATTTCGCAATCGAACCATTAGTACCTGCATAATGGCAAATTTAACTTCATTGTTGTTGGTTAATTATGACTAGTTATTAAGTAAATTATTTCTTGTGCATATCTCACATAACCTTAATTGTACTAGTTTTAAGTTCTCATTTAAGTGAATTGTATAAATTCTTATGAGAATAAAGAATCTTTAAACATAATAACATTGAAAAAAGGTTACAAAGAAAGGTCCAGTGTTTTGATTTATTCTTTTTGGTATCGAGCGTTTGCCAGAATATGTGGCTCAATTCTAAACCACACTTTCGTTTAATACCATTATTTAACCTACGAATGCTTGTCTTTTAGGTTTTTACAGTTGAATACAGATAATTGAATTGAGATAATCTTGAACATGTGAGTAGAAAGAGACTCCGAGAGTAACACCAGGGCACCTGTTATCCCGGAAAATTGGACAATTCCCCGGAAAGCAGCGGTAAACTAACGCTACACTCACGGACCGTGAAAGCGGGTCACTGTACGTACAAATTGAAGAAGATCGTGACCATTTTCTATTTTTCATGAGTGTACGTGGAAGGATTTGCGGATAAAACCAGGAGAGCGTGTAAACCAATTTCACTTGAGTGACGTATTAAACGGGCACACACCATGACGGGTTGCGTCAGTTCTACTGTAAAGACGATTCTGAGCATTTTTAGAGCTCAGAGGGTTTTCCAAAAAAACTATTTGTGACTTAAACGCTTCTCCCTATGATTTGATCGTATATTGAGCGAGTTGCCTACAAAGCAAGATGCCTAAGTATTATGCCTACAAAGCGAGTTGCCTACAAAGCAAGATCGCTAACAAGGATAATGCCTAAGAAGTATAATGACTACTAAGCGTGTTGCCTGAAAAGAAAAATGCCTGAGAAGTATAATGAGTTGTTAAATCTATTTTCTAAAATCATTTTCGACGGAGCTCCGCTAACGTGGAGCTCCTACTTCTACGCGGTTTGGCCCTCCGGGCCTGCTGCAAAACTAACATAACCTAAACCTACCTACCTTTTCCGACCTAGTCACAAGCTGCTTGTTAGGCATCCTGCTTGCTAGGCATCTTGCTTTTTAGACATCCTGATCGATAGGCATCTTGCTTTTTTAGCATCCCGCTTGCTACTCATCTTGCTTTTTAGACGTCCTGCTTGATAGGTATCTTGCTTTTTAAGCCTCCCGCTCATAACGGATTTGATCTTAGTTATGACAAGATTTAATTTAACTTCACTTGTAAGTATGATTTGAGTAAAACTTGCGTTATTTTTAAACCTTCCTTTATAAGATGACTTCCTTTATTATGTAAACCCGACAATGCAATATCTGATGATGGAGTCGCAGGATGGCATCAGGATCTCCGCAGATTTGGAACTAGGTCCAGTCTGAGCTTATAAATTATATGGATACTACCTAGACAAAATTATACTAATGTATATGGATTAATGAACACTTAAATACATAGAAAACATCTAAGACTTTGGAACAAAATGTTACATGTTTGCTCAAACCCGACCGAAGCCGAAGGCTAAGCGCGCCGTTGTTATAAAACGCTCCAAATCAAATTATATTCCGAATGTACAATAGCAATCTACAAAAGGGTTATATTTCGCCCAAAACTCCGAACTTTCAAAAGAACAATTTCGTTAAGGCTCGAATTATATTGAACTTGTTTACCACTTGCTGCGGCTAGGCTAAAATTCAAATGGTCTTTGCGGCCGGCGCAATTTGAAACTTCGCCAGCGGAAGATGGCCGACGTTTCGATAAACACCGTTTACAATGGTGGTATTCTGCTTATACATAGCAGTGTGATCAGGGGCCGCTTTTTCCTAAATCAGAAATAAGTATGAGTTGGTTTTTGTTCTTTGATGTTTTGAATTGATTTGAATGGAGTGTCTAATTCCGGTACTGCGAACGAATACCGGGATCGCATACTCTAGTGCGGTTTTACAAACACAATCATATTACAGCTACATAACCTGCTCCGTCTTTCCTCCACGTTCCGCGTCGGGGAGATGTAAATTCGAATGTTTCCCATTAAAGTGACAGATAGAAATTCAAAATATTTTTTTATTTGTTTGCAAAGTAATTTTTTTAATTATAGATTTATTGTCTCGCAATCGAAGTTAAAATTAAAGTGTTTAACTCTAGACTAAACAGCTGTAATCATATGATACTCGAACAATTGCCACCCTTGCTTCGCCGGGTTGTTATGAGCTATTTTAGTCCCTCGATTAACAATATACCTATTCTTGGTTCTTTGTCATAACATACAGTTTCACCATTGACTCAAAAATAGAGGAAAAAAGTTGATAAAAGGTTACGATAGTCTTAATACAGGTCTGTTTTTAATAAATTCAGTCTTTTATGGTGTGTTTTTTATATGTTAATATTAATAAATAGTTTACGACTAGCAAAAGACAGATACAGTTTTCAGGATCTGATAGCCGACCTTCATTAGTTAGAGATGCACTTGAGGAATAGATAAAGTTAGTAAAGTAGATATTAAAGGAGTTGTAACATCTAGATTAAAATGACGTAGTTGGTCAAAGAAGCTAAGTAACTTCAAAGAATAACACCGGGCTAAACTGTTGTGCGGTTGTTTTGACCGTTCCAACCGGTTTAAGCCGGATTTGAACCGAATCTGTTTTGTTTTAGTCTGTTTCAGTTGTTCGCTTTCCACGAGTTTTGCAGATTATGGGGAGAATTCTAAATTATGCTGTTAATAATATGCTCAATTTGGTAGAACGTGTAAAAGAAGAGATTAACATGAATTAACGTATCTGGGTGAATAGGAAAAGTAAAACTAGTCAGAAAGAATAACTCTGTAGCCAAATGCTTGAGAAACTAGATATTTAGAGATACAATCTTATCAATGTGCTACTAATCTTTTAAACCTTTTCAACTATACTTTTTTTCAACGGAATATTACGAACACGATCATTAATTGTTACTTGAAGATGTTACATCATTCCTACAACAATTCTAATTATCGAATTTAGTTTCTTGCTACGCTCAAATCCTACGCTTTCTCCTTGCTAATGATGGTGATGACTTGGGACTAGATCGATGTTTTCTGTGTCCATGATATTGATATAACAAGAACGGGCAATCCCAATTAAACCTCATACTTTTGTAAACCTCGCACCGGAGACCATCCTCGTCGAGAAGGCTCGGCACTTCAGGAGCCACCGGTTGTTGGCTCGGGAGTATTTCAATCACTTGCAGACCCTTACGGATTCGCACCGATGGCGAATGCCACACAACTTTCTTGGTTTTGTAGTAATATAATTATGTTGTTTTTTACATGGTACATTTATTAAATCTCGTACATAATTATGTACATTTGCGTCAGGTTAAAGTAACAGGGGAAAATAATGTTGAGTTATAATAAGTATTTTCTTTTTGGTAGTTTTAAAGTGTATGTTGTTTCCGTTGAATATTATTAATCGTTTAAAACATGTGTTTAAAAGAAAACTTAAATAAAAACTTTTTTAAATGTGTAAACCTAGGTGGTGTGGTAGGGATCCCCTTGAAATATCGACGAACATTTCATCGAATGTGTCATTTCACCGAATTTAATTTCATCGAAAACCAATTTCTGCTGGAACCTTATAGTTTTCAGGTTATCTTAAGCATCCATGCGTAGGTTAGGTTAGGTTAGACTTGTGACCACAAAAAAATTGCACGTGGAAATGCCTGTCGATGAAATGAAAAATCGGCGAATAGAAACGTTCTATGAAATTAGTTACGATATTTTCAGGGTAAATCCCTAATAGGTACAATATAATTATTTTCATAGGTAATTTTACTAAATACTTATTTATAATATATTAATAAAAATATGCTGCCACTTTATTCATTTCATATTCTAGCTGGTGGCACTAATAACAAAGCAACATATGTTGATAATATATAATAAAATGTTAACTGCGACTAGAAAATTACGCTTAAAACGTTTGCTAACACTCGAAGGTTAATTTGTGAAGAACTCAATAAAACAAACACATAAAAATATTTATCACACGTCTCTGTATTCTCTGAACACAATACAAAAAGCCTGACTCGAATGTTTGTTTTGTTTACTGTTTATTTGCGAGTGTAAAACGCGCCGATTCTGTTATTATAATGAAAAACGAGAACTCAATCACAATCCTTATGACAACAAAAGTTTAAATTGCTTTTACGCGAACCGCCGTCGAGTGGCCACAAAGCCGTGTTACATCTAGCGGTCGATTACGAGTTATAACGTTAAAAAGTTTCATGAATTTGTAAGTCATTCTTAATTTTTTAATTATTAATATTGTGGTGACTGCACCAATGATGGACACTTTTAGCTGACAGGTACGAATAAAGGACACTTCACTCTTAATTCAAATTTCATACGGTCCTAAATTGATTGTTGCAAAACAAATAATGAATAACCCTTATCTTCTGTAAAATTAGAGTCAAGGGTCCATCATCCCGTAGTAATAGGTTTGTAAATTCAACAAAAATGTGATTGCAGATAACATTTTTTCAATGCAGAACAAAGTGTGATACCGAAATATTTTTTATTCTTTTTACTAGTAATCCCTTAAAACTTCCTTTTAGTATAAACATTTGTGTGGCACAGCGGGTTCGAAGAGGATCTTTAAGAAAATGCTGCCGCAAGTTTACAACTCGGGCTGCGGCAGTTTGTTACCTTTCCAACGTCATCAGCAACTTTATGGTTATTCATTCCTTGTAGATTCGCAGATAAAATTGTACGAAATTCTTAGCTAGCTAGTAGATAGCTACTTATCATTATCCTTAATTTTGTTTGTGAAAGTTTATATTATTTGGTTGGTATTTAGGTACCAAGAAACTGTCAAGTTTTCTCTTGATAAGTTAAAATATTTTGATGTAACTTTGGTATACGGGAAGTTTTGTTTTGTTGGAAGTGGTTGGCTTTACTTGACTTCAGGAATCTTCGTAGTTGTAATGAAAGTTTCTTGAATTCATCCCTTAACAGAAAATTTCATTTATTAAACGACTATTTTCTTAAGAAAAGTGGTTTGCAGTGTCATTTCATTTAATGGTTTTCCGGGGTTCCGATCTTTAACAGAACTATACTGTTAAATTAAAACATAATAGAAGAAGTACAGGGAGAATATTTTAACTATTGTGAGAAACTTGTCTTTGATGCTATTTAAAAATATTTTTCTAACATTTATCGTCAATTTTGTGTTAATGTCATGTGTGGGGGGGGGGGGGGGACTTGACAGAAGCGCCTGGAGCTAACCCTATGTGCTTCTGTATAGGTACTCTTTCAATGAACAATTGTCTTCGCGTGTGCTATCCATGGACTTGTATCTCTAATAAGCCCGTGGTGATTGTCTAAAACTCAACAAAACAAAACATTTTACCAACAATAAATAAGGTTATCGAGTTGTTTCATACTGCTTTTATTAATAACTGAGTATTTAAGTATTTCCTCCAGCATTCTTAAACTTGTCACGGAAAGCAAACAAAAGTTAAATATGTATTGAATCGATCGTGACTTTTGTAACATACACAGCTCAACTTTTCTGACACGTCACTCTTCTTTGTCAAACTGCTCCGTAAAATCCGGTGAGAGAGATGACATGCGACCTACGGGATTTAATTAAACTGCAGTGCATGAGTGCAGTTCGTGTGAGCTGTCTCGCCTCGCACTTCCGAAACTGAATAATGAAACGGTGCACACAAAAGTTTTGTTTGTGTTCTGAGCCTCTTCGAGTTTCAAATTGCAATGGCTTCAGAAAGTGGTATGTGAGTGATATACGAATACTGATGCAGGCTTAGTTTGCATGCCTCGCTAATCATTCTCTGTGAAATTATCTGAGCAACAGTGAAAGTCGGTATCTTTGCAAAGTTGAAATATATTTAGTTAGATGCACGTTTCATTTCTGGAGTGGCGTAGGTAGGCCTCCAACAAGATGGCGTGACGACCTCGTCAGGATCGCGGGACCGCGGTGGATGCGGAAAGCACAAGACCGGTCTGAGTGGAAAGCCTTGGGGGCGGCCTATGTCTATCAGTGGACGTCTTTCGGCTGACATGATAATGATGAGATGCAAAAATAAGAAATCTTCTCAAGCAATATAAATATTTATCACTCATATTGCATAGAAATACGGAGATGTCCTATTACTTTCAAAGAACTGAAAGTACTGTTATTTATTACTTACAAACACAAGACAAAGTAATAAATGAAATAATAATACACTACATAAGAGATTAGATGTGTATTTTTTGCAGTGCAAAATTATAATACGAACATTTTGCAACCCTACACTACTTAAATTTTGATGCTTCCTCTCCTAGAAGTTGTTCGTAACTGAGTAAATCAGAAACCCTTGAAACCACAACAATGCAAGTCCAAAATGGGTAGCAATATTGAAATTTCATAATAAGGTAGTTCAAAACAATATCCTCATGTTACACAAGATGTAGGAAATTCAGAAATTCCTGTGTGCAGCTGTAGCACAAAGGCCAGAGATTTTGCACACCCTACAGAGTACGACGCCGAGCATTGACTTCTCGAATATTAACCAAGTTTGTGACTACGTAATGAAGATATTCGGAGTCAGATCTGGGTCGAATTGTGCTGTAATAGATCTGGAACAGTTGGATAGGCTTCGATGCCAGCGCTTGTCTTTGGAACTGGTAGGATCTGTCCAAGTTAAGCCAAACATTGATTTGATAAGATCTGGAATTATAAGAACCACAAATTCTCATGTAAAGTTGATTGATTTAATTATCTCTTTCACTTCCCACTAATAGTGTAATTACTGTTATTAGGGTAATTAATAGTTGTTTGGGGGTATAATAAGACTATTGAAGCAGCAATATGCAAGTAAGACACAACTGAATATGGTGGAGATTTTTTCCGCTTTTTTTATTTTAAACCAATAACGGAGGAAAATGTCCCAATAATTCATCTAGTCCTAAACTAGTCTAACCTACGATAACCATTATTTATATTTACAGAGAAATACCTATACATAAAAATGCAGAAAACATCCAAAACTAAAAAAATGCACGCCCTTATCACAAAAATATTAGTTCTAACTGGAAATCTAACCCAGGTCAGCTAGCTGCAATGATGATAAGCTTCATGGCTCAAATCTCTTAGTTCCCTCAGCAAACAGCAATAAACTAATTTAGAAGGGATGCCAACGTCAGCTACTGTTTGTCATCTTGCAGCTAAAACAACGCATAGCTTTCAAAGCCTGCTAAAGCACTTTAATTGTTGAATCACTACAGAACTCTGTCGCTGAAATGCAATGAATCATTTCCACGTTATTTTTTCCTCGTGACTTAACGCTGTTATTGTGACAGGGTTCTATGCAGACTGGACAATAAAGTCCGTGACTACATGCGGGTCGGCTGCGGCTGACAAGATAATCGGCTTGTGGTCTAATCAGATCGAGTTTCCACGACGAGTTCGAAGTATAAGGTTGTATCGGAACTACGAGTAGCTAACTATTAAATACTTACGTAGATGAAAACCTTGGACATCATTGCGACCTTTTTTTTAATCACGGTAGTTTTGTCCACTTTAGTACCTTGTCACTTTAATCTCTGTGACAATTCATACATGGCAGTTTAAGCATGACGTTAAATAGGCACGGTGCTAAAGTATAGGTACACATATTTATGATCTCGACTGTACAACTACCTTTGAGAACTACTATGCCACAGACAGATGAAAACATACACATACGTAGACAGACATTGTTGTCAAATTTTAAACACCCATGTTTTTACGTCGAGAAAGATTTATAAATTTATTGTTTGGTTCCAAGATGAATTGTATATCTTTGTTTATAATATAAATTAGTAAGGACTACAACAAAGTAGAATATGGGCCTAGGGGGCCTAATATGGCTGCGTTGATCGCGTGACAAGATGTGGATATACCATCCGTCGCTTTCAAAGATAAAAGATAAAAAAGATAAAAAAAGATAAAAAAGATAAAAGATAAAAGATAAAGATAAAAAAAAAAAAGATAAAAGAAATTTATTTAGTAAGTAGGCCGCTCGGGCACTTTTACACGTCAAGATACTACCAGCGCTTCCCAAGAGGAGACCACGACACGTAAGTAAAATAAGTACGAGAGGGACGGATGCTTTATCCACATTTTGTCGCGGGATAAACGCAACATACTAGGCCCGCAGGTGGGTAACCAAGACAAAGCATTTTATGTGTTTTTAACACCAGGTTGTCATCAAAATTAGGAACTTTAGTTTCAGTTATTTTATCGCTCGAATGCGGGTGGGTCTTGCTGGTAAGTAGTTGTAACGCGTATGGACACGCACACTACACGACAACTACGCACTCAGAACCAACGTGCACGTGCATCTACACAAGTGTAGCAAACCCGCATTCGTGAAATAAATCAATTGCATTACTATGGCCGTGCAGCAATAAAGAAATAAATAAAGTAATTTATTCAAGGAACAGATTAAAACGTACAAGAAGAAAGTAGCCACGAAATGGCCCGAATTCCGCGTGAAGGATGCTGGCCCTTCATTACCTAACGTCAGCGCTGGTCTTTCGTTCCACCACCATCAGGTGAAACCACGGAAGCTGAATAAGGTTAACAAACATAGACATCCTGAGATTCAAATGCTGTGTCATTGCCATGCCTTTTGCATAAAGTATGCTTCAACTCTTCAAATAAAAGGCCCGAGATGTGGCGAATACGCGGACGAAATCTTAAGCCGCAGGGTTGGACAACTTAGAGAACCTCTTGAAATAAATTAAACGTTTTGACTTCCTATATTTCAGTTTTTTGCATTACATATTGAACAATATACAACCCATATAAATCACTTATCTGTAGCTCATCTTGCTTCTATTTGGTAATTTATACATTATGTTTTGGTAAAGTTATAATAGCTCTATTATATTTATAGACAGTAAGAGCTACTATAACGTCGACAGTATACTTACAACGTATTTGAAAGCAATACGTCTAAAACATTTTGAATTATAATAAATAGTGCTCCTGAATAACGAAATCGAAATAAACATTCAAGTAAGCCGTTCAGAAACCTTTTTTCAGCTGATTTAAATACCTTGTTATTCCAGAAAAACAAATATCACTAGAAAAGCAGATCAAAGTTTTAGATTATTGCATAAGAAATCCTTCCAATAGAGTAGTTTCAAATCGTCCTACAGTAGTTCCAACCTCGGCAGCCCTGGGCGTATTCCGGTCACGGCTGGCGCGCGTGACGGTATTATTTCAAATGCAAAGGGTAAAAAGCAGAGGCTGTATTAAAAAGGATGGCGCTTGTAATGGTCGCGCACGGAGCGACTGTACTTCACTGTGGTTGGCGGTCTCCGCGGGAATACACCTTACCAATATAAGGAGAATATCTCTGACAACCTTTGTTTCGTTTGGATAAAGATTACTTTGCGTTGACGAGGAAGTATAGGGAATTTTGTAAAACGATTCGCCTTGAAACTAACTGATCCTGAATACGAAAAACGCTTAAGTGATATAGTATTTGCGGGTGACCTGGCGAACATTTTATTTTGAGATCGTGCTCGGGACGCTCGTCTCTTTATTCTGCTTTTGACAGTATTTAAAAACGGCGATACCTAAATTTCCGTTTGTAAGTCTCGCAAAAATTCGAAAATGGATCGAACGTATTTGATAAAAAAAAGAAGTGTTCTTAACTGTCAGGACAAGGTATCGATGAAAAAAACACCCAGGCGACGCCCGGGGACGAATAACTAGTCATAAATACGAGTAAAATAACAGAAGTTGATACTGGATACAGTGTGATTACTTTCTGGCGTGCAGCATTGGAAACAGTCAAAGTTAGTAAAATTTCACTGAATTGCATATATGTATAATCTATATGCAAACCGTGCTAAAAATATTTTATTGATTATGCCTTACATTTGACAACAGTTTTCATAGATGCATGCACGGTGCATCTTATAGGAAAGAAATCTTGAAAATATATGTATGTGAACAAAGTTTTAAATATAATTAAATACACGTACGTTCCCAAGACGTAAAAAATATCTACACGCCTCTATCACCACTGACTATATTTCATTCAATAGGCGTACCTACCTATAGATAATCAGTGCTTTCGACTACATATGTAAATATTTTATTGTACACGACAAAAAAAAAACTAGGTCGAACCCACCAAATCGCTCCCTAAAGTAAAAGTGATCTTTGAGGCGCCCTGCGTCGCCCCGGGATAATCTATTCCACCTGGAAAACTTTTATAGTTGCCTGCAACTTCGGGGAAGCGTTTATTGCAGTAAGATTTGTATTGTTCTTTTGGAACTGGCCGAAGTTTCGGTTATCGTTTCTGGTTCGATAAGTTTTAGGGCCATATCAGGAACCCTTTTTGTTTCTTCGTATCTTTTTGTCTATTTAGATGGCGATTTGACTTGAAACTAGTAAAACTTTGGTACTTATTATGTTTTGGTTGATGCTCCAGTTTTTTTAGAAACTAACACACATGCCATATGATGGAAAACTAAGAGGACTTCTGACGCCCATGGAAGGACTCTTTGGACGGACTCTCATCAGTTTTTTACCATCCCTAAAGCGTATGAAGTCTGTTACTCTACCACTGGTTAAAGTTACTTAATGCCTATCTCACAACGGTTGTTTAACAAATTTGAATATCACACTGCAACACAAATGACTGCCCAAATTGTTATGGTACGTGTGTGGTACAGACATTTGTGCCTTGTTTTAAGGAGTCGCTGTCGCTTGCGTTTTGACGATAGCAATAATTACATATTCACCACGCTCAGTCTCGACACAGAGTGCAGTGCCAAGTGAACTCATTATGCATGGAGTCAAAATTGACTTGTGATAACTTCGCGGCAGCTCTCATCATCATCATCATCAGCCCGGGGGCGTCCACTGCTGGACAAAGGCCTCCCCCAAAGAGCGCCACAAGTCACGGTCTTGAGCCGCTTGCATCCAGCGGCTCCCCGCGATCCTAACCAGGTCGTCAGACCACCGGGTGGGAGGCCGTCCAACACTCCGTCCACCGGTGCGGGGCCGCCACTCGAGAACTTTTCTCCCCCAACGGTTATCAGTTCTCCGAGCTATGTGGCCTGCCCATTGCCACTTCAGCATGCTAACTCTCTAACCTATGTCGGTGACCTTGGTTCTCTGGCGTATTACCGTATTACGGATCATATCGCGCAAAGAAACTCCGAGCATAGCTCTTTCCATTGCACGCTGAGTGACCCTGAGCTTATTTATGAGGCCCACATAAGCAGCTCTACCATGCTCAATTCTTTAAAGCCCTTGTTAACCATCGAATCCCTAATGAATGAAGTTAACCGGCCCTAATGACGTGATCCGCGCAATATCAACACATCTACACCAACCTCTTCATTTCCCATACCAATCTGACACGATTAAGGGACTTTGGCTCCGTATATGAAACAACATTCGGTACCGACTTTCCTGGATTTATCGTATATTCGACTAGATGAGGAGTTGTTGGCAATATAGTGCTAACGAGGGTTGAACACGATTAATAATTAACAGCACTTGGTCCGGGACCTGTTTTATTTATACGGGATTCGCTAATGAGCGGGAATTAAGGAATTAATTGGAGCAGTCCAGGTATTGAAGGTAATATGGCTGTGTACAGCTTCATTAAACATGCGTGTAACTAAACTATTTTTGTGTTGCATTTTGCATGTAATCATTGTAATTTTTGTACAGGCATCGGATTTCTACGTGTTTTTTAGCGTGCGGCGTGCGGCTAGAAGAGACGAAACCGAACTTATCCGACGAGATACGAAGTCGTCACTACGTTTATACATTGTATCTGTTATATTTTCATGATGTTGATGTACTTATCAATACATATATAAATAAACATTTCTTTATTTTCGTCTAAGTAAAGGGGATGTAACAGATATTTTTCTTCGGGAAAACACCTCAAAATGCAAATTGAATCCACAAATTACACACTATACAATTCGCAAACTTATTTTATCAACAACCGAGAAAATAACATACAAAATAAAATCTTCAGGCCTTGTTGGTTTACCGTGGAAGATTTTACCGTCTTAAATCCCGGGATCGGAGATCATACGAATCCCATTAGCTTATAACTGCGTTATCGGCCCACGGGGCGTGAACGCAAAAGCGATCCGTTTTGGATGTGATTGGTGTAATTACCACCCGCTCGTCAGCTTCGTCGGCCGCGATCGACGAATCGATGAAGACTGACGATCAATCGACATCGGCATGATAGAACGTCATACGCCACGCGCCCGCGACTTGATTGATGGAAATTATTTGTGACATCGTTAGAACTTCGGTCTGTGGAATTTGTATTAATGTAAAATCTTATTCTCTTTAGATCATTAATTTTGTTGGGAATTATGTATGCCGATAACGAGTTATTCGAAACACACATCTGCGCATGACCATAGTTAAGCATAGTTAACCATACAAACAACGATGCCTAAAAAAGTTTCATTGTGCGACGAAAATTACCCATCCTTACAATAGCAATTTTTTGTCGCATAGAGAAAAAGTAAAAAAAAAAATTGTTCATGTTACTACCTAACTTTTTGGACCTTACCCAGGCGTCATCATTGTTACTAAGTCCGCTCAGAAGTAAAATAACACAGGTTATAGGAAACTGCAATCTAAAAGCTCTATAAAATTACCAAAAAATTCCCCTTTGTTACTTTACCTTCCGAAATAACATCCTTGTTAATATTTGCCAAATCACATGAATAATTAAGCCTGACAGCAATACAATCGTTAGTGAAACACCGTAAAGTTACTATCAAAACACTTTAACTCTAAATCCCCAAATCCTATTATATCTACATTACCCTACAAGACATAAGACTGCAAATGGCTTGCCTTTAATTGTAGATATGATGTTTTGGTTAAGCTGTCCACCGTTTTCAATAGTCACCCCGAGGGCACCGCAGCCGTCATTCCGTGACGTCCGGTCGAGGCCAAGGGCTCTTAACGCGTTAAACCTCTATAGAGCACAGGTAAACGAGTTAGCTCAATCGAACTGCTTTAAGTGGACCCGCCGTCGCCGAGTGTTTTTTTTGCCTTAAGAGCATTCATGCATCTCTTTCAGTTTTATGACGTGTAGGCGAAAAACAAGTCACCGGGAAATCTTGGAAAAATATCGGCAGAGCTCACGCTCACCGCCGGCTAATGCGTAGGTTAAGGAGGTTATTACGACAAGGCAATGCAGTTCATTTTACGGCGAGCGAAAAGGACAGAGCTGTAGCAGTATAGCTCTGCCTCTTTTTTGCAGCGTAATCTGAACTGCATAGCTATGTCATAATAACTCCCCTAGGCATGATTATCGTACGAAATGAGAGGCGAAACCACAGTTTGTTTAGCTGGTGGCTAGACAATGGCATTATGTGATGCATCAAGGTGTAGAGTTAGTATTACCTATCACTCGGCGAAGGAGTGAACGAACTCACTATATTAGTATTATTATGTGGTGTGTGGAGTAGGATATCTACGTATTAAAAATAATACAATGTTTTGTCTTCCTCTCCCTTTTGTTTTAAGCAATCAAAAACAGATATAAGAACACTTAATATCCTTTCTTCTTGCAAAGAATGCAGAAACAGACGGTTTTCGAATTCAGTTATCGTATATAATTCCAGTAAAATTCAGAAAGCCAAAGATTCGATCAAAAATCTTATAACATAAACACTTCATCCGTACGATAAGATAAATTCAAAAGAAAATGCACACCCTTTTGTAATCTAGCTGTCAGTACCCGAATCACCCCATTATTCCAGCTATACCTGTCAAGAACCGCGTGAAATGTGAACGTAATCCTAAAAAAATGCTCACTGAACCAGCTTTGAATACAATCGCAATCGCTTCGCTCGATCACGTGTCATTCCTTTGCCTGTCTTGTTACGGGAAAGCCTTTTGCGATAAATTCGAGGGGTGTTATTCACGACGAGTTTTGCCGATATAGCTGCTTACTACTAACTGGTATTAAGGCAATGCTCAGTGTAACAGGCTAGCCGCAAAGTTGGGCTGCGAGTGATTGTAACAAACGCAGACGTTAGGGCGCATACCTACAATTGTGCGGTTTCCCGCATTGCGGCCAGCCAACATTTTGCTGTCCGGCAAGCAACAAAATGTTAAAACGTTTACTGTACACGCTGCGGCGCGGCTGTTAGGTAGACGCTCACTATCGCTCGCTGCCCCGCCGCTGTAAATAAAGTCTTGGTGACGAATTTGCGTGAAGGCGACCAGAGATACATAAATACCATGCGGATAAAGTATGCTTCTAGTCACAGCGGTGGCGATAGGAAGATCTCTATGTATTTGTTTTCGACGTCCATCACTGACCGCTGCGCCGCAAAACTCATGGCCAGGCCATAAGCTAAAAGCGCAGCCGTACCGTAAGCATGAGCGGGGCACATTGCTCGCAGGACTGTTGGCCGATGGGGTCAGAAGGTTCTGGAGTGGCGTCTGCGGACCGGAAGACGAGCTGTAAGTAGGCCTCCAACAAGATGGAGTGACGACCTCGTCAGGATCGCGGGACCGCGGTGGATGCGAAAAGCACCAGACCGGTCTGAGTGGAGAGCCTTGGAGAGGCCTATGTCCACACTGGGTCACTTTGAACACTCGGTACTCGGGTAACATTAACGGGCCTTAAAAGTAGCTTCTCCAAAATGTTTTATTACAACATTCGTGTTTTATTAAGATCCATTATCGCATTGCTCTATTGACGTTTTCACCAATTACATATACTTACTTAAATGATTCATACTATTTTCAAGGCATACTATTTTGTTACTAAATTGCAAAAACATTGCAATCTTATTATTAACGTTACAATCGTTATTACTGTCAAGTAAATAATAACGACGCCACGAGTGCCTAGCACTAACAAATCTGTGGCAATTCTGACATCTCGTGTTGTCAACTAGTCCATCCAGACATGGACTCTAGTTGAATTTGAACGCTCAAGTCGGTGGTCTGTAGTCGCTCGCCTACGCCATGTACGAGAATACCGCCTCAGATGGTAAGATTGCCGAGATCGAAGATAGGAGCCATTTGTCGTCTCGCCGCAGGTACGCCACCTCCTGTCCATAAACTGGGGCTACGGCAAGCAGATTGGAATCGCAATCTGCCTCCTTTTGCGGAATAAAACGATTTCGGTTTCAGACGTGTATTTAAGATAACAAATTAACGAAAACTGTGATAATGGTTTCAAATTGTTATAATTTACACACTAAATATAATTTATATTATGTATTTAACTTACAATAAATCAAGGATCTAACCACTTTTTGCTTGCGAGCTTAAAATATGGCTGAAACAGAAAAGGCAGGAATTTAATTTGCTTTAAGATATATTATAAATGGTTTAAATAGCAAATAAGAAATAAAAACTTTTTTATTAAAACAAGTTAATATTTTATACAACTATATAGTCATTGATGAACTCGTATTATATTGCAACTGTTGCACAAACAATTCACTCATACGGCACGCTTTCGAATCGCCGTTTACTATTCGAAAACGTGCATATACATATCTGTAGCACGAATCGCTAAAACAGACGCACGTTTATTTACATTAATTATTTTACCTTTACTTTAACTTACTACTTGATGACGATACAAAAGTCAACGTCAATGTCAACTTGCTATCAAATACTAAATACGGACACGGGGCGCTTATATCATATAATATTGCGGTAGACATTTCCTCGATGACGACACGCTAACGTAACTAGCTCGATAGGAGGTACAAGTTCGTGATGTGGCTACTGAACAAGTTCCAGTGTTTTGAGTGTGGTACCGTTATTAGATGGCAAGTTTAGCCATTACTGCCATACTGCTTGACGTCTAATATTTTGCATCGATGCAGAAGCGATACTTCGCTTCTGCCGCACGTCAAATTATCCAAAAGTAGCAACTTCGGCGACCGCTACAAAGAACGCACCCCTGCACTCCTTTGCAAGCTGGACTGTTATTCAAGTGGTGATTGCGAAATGTTCATCTATGTGCTATCCCTAGGCACATTGTTTCAAGAGCCCCTCAGAAGCTCTGGCTGGTGACGTCGCCGCGGGCGAGGCGCGCGGCGAGCGGGCCGCTGCGCAGCGGGGGCCGCCCGCGCAGCCGCGGCTCGTACTTGTGCCGCTTGTGGCTGAGCGGGCTCGGCGACCGCGACCGCTGCTTGCGCTTCGACGACGACGAACTGGACGAGTCGATGGACTTGCTCGGTGTTTCTGTGGACGTGGATATGGGTAAAAATAGATTAATCATTGTGTATACAGTCGAGGAAATATATTCGAGGAACAGAAATTTCATTCAATATTTAATGACAGAGTTCTAAGATGGTCTACATAAAAGGAATAGACTTATTTTTTCCAAGTCATGCTGGTTTCACACGGGAGCAGAACAGTGAGGCAGAACAGTGGACAGCCGAGAACTGCTACTTAACTCTGTGAACGCTTAAAACAGTAGCAGGTACTCTGCTGTCCACTGTTCTGCCTCCGTGAGAAACCAGAATTACTGAAATAAATAATTTAAATATCTCGCAAGTTTCTGAAAACCCGTTGAACCTCTGTTTGAGCTACTCTCATTTCTCACGACACACAAAACAAGTTACAACATGAATTAGCAGCAAAACTGTATCATGCAGTTAAACTGCTAATCACTCGACGCCCTAATAGCCGAGCGTCTAGCGCTGCACGGATCGAGATTAGAGCCCACTGCAGTCGCATGCAGCTTGCACATCTCTAGATTCCATTAGTTGACGCTGTTATGCAACACGGACCCAACGTTAATTTTGAGAAACGTGCTTCAAACCAATCATCGTTTATTCATTTCTGTTTATATTAATTCATGATTTTAAGGTTATATTCATTATTATTTATACGGTTGTTTATGAAATTACCAAAATTAGATCTCGTTTGAAGAATAATACCCAATTGTATGAATAATAATTTGATGAAACCAAATCGAATCGACTTTTGTATCTTTCGCGGATATGAGATTGCTTATCCTCAGTACAAAAACATTATCTGATCGGGTGTGTGCATTCATTTTATTTCAATGGTCCGGTCCTGCGACTCTTAATAGTTTAAACTGCCAATATTGAGAAAGTTTTCATCAAAACAAAATATTTAAATATAAATCTGTGGTAAAACCCTCGTCTCATTTTGAACTCATATGTGTCGGCGGTTGACAAGGCTTTTTTTTAGTAACAAACAAATACTAGTAACAAACATTAAAATAATGGATAACTCTTACTTAACTGGTAGCCCTTTAGACAACACGAAAGAAAATAGTCAAGAGGTTTAAATAGGCAATGGCCATCTCTCGTTTCATTTTGTCTCAAAAAAAGCCTGTCCTTTATCAGGAGTTTTTTCTTTGATGTTTTTTTTAACGTACCTATTAACACAGCATTCAACTTCCTTATCCTTTGTTTAATCCTCTAGGTGATCACCAGCCAACTATAAATTACAACCTAAGAGTACCGTTAAAGAGGTAATTCCGCTGATCCTGAAGTATACCGTACGAAAGTGACTTGGTCACCATTTCCGAAGCTGCAGTATTTCGCTGGCGATTGGCCAGCTACATGAATTTTAACGGGTTGGCGAAATGCCAGCGCATTATAGCCTTTATTGACTACCCTTTTACTTTTCCACCGGTTATTGACAAGCTGTAAAATTTTATGCCATTTTTTTAATTTCCCGCTGGCTCTGTTTTGCATAGCTGTGTCCAAAGTGTACTAGATTGAATATGCATGCTTGTTCAACAATCCAAACACATTGTACGGCTGTTTCTGTTGTTTTTGACGAGGACTATCTTTGTTGTCGTACCGTCCCGCCAACGTTTTAGATGAGCTAACATCCTCTGACCCGTTGTTTTAGTTAATTTAGCAGAAACCTTTGTGTTTCTGCAAACAATTTGATGAAGTTCATCGTATACTGTAATGTATTATTTTAAGTTATTATTCTTCATTCTCTAAGTAAGCATCAGTAATGTACTTTGTGGTTAGACGTGGTTCAAAGTTGTCTCTGTACCATAAACCTTGAAAGTAAGTTAGTAATTTTTTGATCATAATATACTTCTATCATTGTGACCAATCTAACAATAAAATGACGGTTGCTAAGCCTGATGTACCACGGCAAACTGGAGAAAACAAAAGGAAATTCATAGTTTTCCATTTCCAACAAATTCGAAACAGCTAATTAATTATCTGAAGCAAATACTTAAAGTCGGTCTACTCAGTAAATCTAAGTCTAGACAGTCTGAGCGGAATAGTTAACTGACTCGTGGTGGAGTTGCTGGTACAAGGTGCTCAGCACTTGTTCAATAATAGGTATTTTTCAAAGCTAAGACGTAAAATTATTATAATATTTACTTAGTTCAAATAGCATTATGTTATTAGCAGAAGTTTTTTTCAATACATTGTAACGTCATACATATTGGTCAAATTGACACATACATTGCTCCATCTTTGTTTACACGTCCAATTAGCTGCAAAATGCATTGTTTTTTAGTCGCATTTGGAAATAATGGCATATTTTCATCTTGTGTCGTTAGTCTTCCTTACTTGGTTAAATCCTACACTTTTCCGAACTTTTGGCACAAAAACAACTACTGCACCTGTGCACCATTTTTAACGACTTCGCCTAAGTTGTTAACTTAACTTAAACTAACTAAACACGCCCTCGTTAAGTTCGTGTATCGACTTAGCAACTTCCACCAATCTGCACCGACGCCATGTTAATTACTTTTCTATTTCCGAACTTAACTCGATATTCCGGGGATTATATTAGTTAGTAGTTAGCGAGTTTGTTTCATATTCAGTAATCACGTTATTTATTACGTTAAGTTTGCAATTGCAGAAGTGAAATAACTCGTTCTATTTTAGCACCTACTCGCACCTATTCAAATTAATTTCGTTTAATTTGCTGTTCATTATTTGGATGACGATGTCGTCACACCGTGGGGTGTTTTAAGATTGTGTTTGACTAAATGATTATTAGTTATCGCTTAATCAGGCACAATCTTCTTAAAGCAATAAACTTGCTCGGACACCGAAATTGACAATTTTGTAATTAAATGTTGTAAAGATACGTGTGGTGTTCTATTTATAGATAGCGGCGTTGACATAATATCATTAATATCACTCGTGGGTTAACTTATATTAAGTTAACGTCGCTGCTAAAGCCTGCACTCTAAGTTACTGACGATTAAGTCGTTCCTTAGTGACAATTTTTCATACAGTTTTGAAAAAGGAACAAGTTACTTGTTTTCATATCTTTTATATATTATCTAAGTTAAGAGCCATGCTCTGTCGGTGTAACTAACCTAACCCAACCTTAACCTTCTTGGTCTTGCCCTGCCTCTCTTTCCTTCTATATTTCCTTTCTTTTTCTATCTTTTCGAATCTATTAGATATTAAAAACAACCGATATAATGTTGACCCCTTCTAAAAACTATAGCTAGAAATCCTGCTTTCAAATAAAACAAAAACGCATCCAAATCGGTAAGTCGTTAGCTACCGTATCACAGATAGACACTCACACATGGGGGTCAAATTGATAACACCCCTTTTTTGCGTCGGAGGTTAAAATGGTCTCTGACTACCGTAGTATGTAACGTATTTGTTTACATTCTACAGTTGTTAGCAATTACAGAAAATCGACAAAATGTATGGAATAGACAGAAGTGACCGACGCGACCGTCACGGCACCTTACGTCAATTCTATACATTTTCAATGAATGCAGCAGTCATACAGTTTATTTCTTTTGAATAAACCTACATTATAAACAGCAACTCACGTGTTCACCTATTCTTAGAAGATCCAATCATCAATTGTCAATTACACTCAGGAAAAAGAATCGTCACTTTCACAGGATCGTAATAAGGCACCCACTCTTGTAACATGAAAAGCTGTCATGTCAATATTATCATACTCGGCTTGTTGCCCATTTGTTATCGTAATGAACGCGTGTTTCGATTGACACGCGATCAATCACAATTACCAGGCATCGAGTGACGTGCCGGGTCCGGTACTCGTTAGCGACTGGACACGACATGACGTGGAAAGGTCAATGATGGCAGGAGTAGCTTTTTGAAATGGAAATCGCTTTAAAAACCCATGAATACATAATGATATTAGTTATGTTTCCAGGAGGCATAAGAGCAGAAGTTGGATAAGAAGATAACGAAGAAGATTTTTCTACCGAAGCCGGTTCAGCAGGATATAGTTGACCCACCTATAATCCTGTCATTATTACACAGACAAGTCACGAAACAGAAACTACGTCAAAATTATTGACTGGCTTTTTGCGACAGGGTTCTAAAATGGCTCAATAATTTATAATTTTAACACTACGGATAACACCGTCGTTGTTGAGATGCACCGCAAGAAAATTTTGCAGCTCTATTGGTATAGGACCTTTTGCAGACTTCTGACCAATACCATCATCATCTTAAACCTACCGCAGTATTAATAAAATATATTTTTTCAAAAAAAAATATATTTCCAAAGACAAAAACAATTTATATAATTCTAAACGGGCCGTTGCGCCTGGCGAGTGAAGGCTAGATTAAATATTTTAATACGACGCACGCTAAAACTAACTTTCGTGTAATGTGGCTCTGAAATTCGAATGATTATTCCACCCTATTATATCAACGAATAAATCACAGTAATCAACTATCCGGGTCTATAATTTACCGAATTATATAGAAGATAAGATCAACCATGTTAAGGTTAATATTTACGTTAAAAATGCTGCGTTTTACGTAATAACCATGTTGAATAATTCATCAATCTCCTTGTTACAGTTTGGTAGTTTATGGCATTCTGATAAGAAACTATATCGCAAGTTATATGTAAAGAGCTTCACAGACTATCAACCTGCCGGTCGATATAAACCAGTTCATCGTAATATAATATAGACTATCAGTTTCTCTTCAGCTTTCATACATGTGTCCTCAGATTTTGGACTGAATTTATAACCACGTATGTAGTTGCTATATTTATGTTAGGTATCTTTACCCCACCACCATATATGAATACAACCAACCAAAGCTCGCTTCTTCCCCCCAGAAGGCACTCTTCACAGCCTTCGCCACCGTAGCCCAAAGGTTCTCCTTATTCGTATCTCCATCCTGCTCCACCGCAGGAATTGGGGCCAGGTCGCCATCTGCTATCCTCTTCACGCTCACTTTTTTCTTGGTAATTGTGAATTTGAACTGGATCTCCGTTTCTTCTTCGGTGTGTTTCAGGACGTTAGTGATGCAGGTTTGCAAGGATCCTGGACCACAAGACTTTAGATTTCTTAAATGTAAAATGAAGATGAATGCAATGTACAAAAGCAAACATAAACATACACATAGCATATATAAATATATTTATGTTCCTTAAATGATTGTACTACTACTACTACTACGAGTTTACTAAATGAGGATCATGTTTATTCCAATTCAAAACTGTAATGTCTAGATTAAACCATGGCAACTTGATGAAAAATTACAAATTTTAATCGAAGATTAAGTTTAGACTTTTTGAGCTGTATGAAATTGAAGATGTATTTAAATTTAAAGATAGCAGGTAAAGCAAAATCAGAACGACAAGTTTCAAGTTAGGTTTTAAAAACACAAAGTTAATATTCTAGTGCATGCAAATTTGCCAAAATTTTGGCACGAATACCAATCTCCTAAACCAATAAACCCTATTTCAGAGTTAACTGCCAAATAAGATTAAATCCTCTCCTCTTAATAATGAGGTGGTGATTTCTACAACAATTTTATTTGAGAAGCTGCCGTTAGGTTTTGCAAGGCAGAATAGTAAATAGACAAAAATCTGAGGAATTTGGTACCTGCAATATTAGCTGATAGCGCAGTGATGGCTGTATCCATCCCGCCAGGCGTGTCCACACAGGACTTGTACAGCTCATTGCCGTCCCTGCTGTCTTCCACCGCCGGACTCTCCTTAAAGTCTATAGCCCTGGGCACATTGGTATGCTCCCCTACTGGAGGAGTGTCTCCCCCCCGTTTGTTCACTGGAGTCCTAGCTATGGTGGTTCCAAGGATTGAAGCCTGCCCAGCTTGGTTCTGCTCAAAACGATTAATGAGCGCTTGGAAACGAGGGTTGCAACAGAACCGAGCCTTAGTTGGGCCAGGGGTGAGCATGCGTTTCGGCTTGCGGAATACTGAAAGAAGTGTTTAGATAAAATGTAGTATTTATTATACATTATATGTATTACAGGAGAAAAAGAAAGATAAAGAATGAATATGTTTGCTGGTTTTATAATAAAAATGTGCTACAACATAATGGATAAATAATAACCTTTTTGTGTGTAAACTCGCAAGACTCATTTTAATTATTTCCATGAACAATTATGGCATGTTTTCCTCATAAACCAAATTTCACTCTGCCACGATAAGAGATTGCTGTGAATTTTAATAGCTTTGCTAAACAGGCTAACGAATCAAGTAGTTAATTATTAAAGACCGCTAAGTTTAAAAAGAAATGAAATAAAGTCCCTTAGTCCATCCCGTTCCATTTGTGAAAGATCTGTGTTCGATGCATGAGAGTAATAACTCTTATTATACACTATTTTACAACAAAACAAACACCTTTTCAAAGATGGAGCCTATCAAAGCATCTTAATATTGTACTACGTGCATTCCGATATCAACCGAACAGAACTCGGTGAAGTACGGAGTAGAAATTTAGTCACGTTCGTCTGTCAGAACTCCGCCAATCTAATGTCAATGGAGCTTCCCCCGAGATGGGAGGATAGACAGACTGACAGCCCCATTTTAGGGTGTTGTCTTATACATATAAAACCACCGCATGGAGCATAAATTGTCTTTAGCGATTTGTGATTCGAAACAAGTATAACTAAATTAAAAAAAAAAAACTTTTATTTTTTTTGTTTACTGCGTCGCTTTATACCCAACATTACAAATGTTGTATAACGCAGATTTATTATTTATGTGTATTTTCCAAAAACTTGCTATTAGAATCAAAGACATTTTATTTTACAGAACTTTTTTTGACCCCGGATCGTTTGACCTCACATCCTGTGTGTTACGAAACATTTTATGAATAACAGAATAGCATTAACTTTATAGGAATCATGTTAGAAAGTTTGCAAAACTTTTCACTTTTAATGGATGGGAATCAATAATAACATACTTGGTAGGGCGGGTCAATTCTCCGGAGTACTACCCAGATATTATAAATAATTTGTACCTACTTTTGCGCGCTCCCCTCGCACCTTGGCAGACATTTATCAAAACAAATACTTATACGTTTTATCGGAAAGCGATATACATATCCAGGGATTGTTATAACAGACCCCTACTCTACCGTAGGTATTGGTAGCTTGGTATTATTACGTTATAGGTTTGGTAGCAAAAAAATAATTTACGGCGTCACACTGAAATGAAGAATGAACGAAGCGATAGATGCAGATTGTAAATGGTCACATCCTTTTTGACAAGTTGTGATTCTATCAGTCTATTATATCATTACTTAATATGCAGCTCTAATATCATTTTTAATATCATGCGTAATACCGCAGGAAAATAATAAGTTCAGTTTAGTTAATTTATTAAATTGCATAGAATGCCAAAAACAATATTCCATTGATATTGGCAATAAAACAAATATTACTGATGTTAAATAGTAAAAAAAACAAACTCTGAATTTATGAAATGTGTTTAACTACCTATATAACTACCATATGTCTCCCGTGATGATTTAACGTCTAACACGGACCTAAAACATGCGGACGTAACGTTGCACTGACGGGGTGTAAAGCATGCAACAGATGCACTAGATAAGACATCGCCCGAGCCACAGCACGAGTGACAGTTTACGTGTGTGCGTGTCCACGCACACAGACAGTCATGTTGCATGCTTATCCTCAGTCCTTGGCGCTGGTATAGTATTGGCATTATTAATAATTTAGCAGAAACACTATATCATATAAGAAAAATCCCGCGGTAGCGTCCGCGGGATCCCGGTTGTTTATTCGGGATCCCTTTGGAACGCATAATTTTTTACGCATAAAATTATTTTTGCCTGGTATTGCAGAACTTAATAAACGTCTATTTTGTAGATTGGGTTAGGTTAGGATCGGTTAAAACAAAACCGTTTCTATAGTAAAAATTATCGGCAATCTAAAAAAAAATGAAGCGTGGTACCTCTCAGAAGCCTGGCCTCAGGCTGGAACACAGTGTCCTCGGCGAACTTGACGCGCTTGGCGCGGGCGTCGTCGCGCTCCGTGCTGTCCTGGCTGCCCACGATGGACGCCCCCGACCCCTGCCGGAGCCGGCTCGAGATGATGCTCTTTAGCTTGGGCTGCTTGCTCGATTGATCTGTGTCTTCCGTCTATAACGTTACCATAAATATCATTATCAATTGTATACACTCCTGACAAGGACGAGGTCGTGTGTTAAATACTAGAATGACTGCATACAGGAATAAATACATGATGATGAACCAGAATTACTTACCAGCTACTTCTGCTTCCCGTCAGGGGTCGATTTTATATGTATATATATAGTCAGTAAGTCAGTTAAGAAGATGTTATATGTATAGATACGAGTAGATAAACCAATTTACATAAAACTTAGCAAAAAATCACCTCCAGCTTAGAAAGTTTTAAATAAGCATTGAAATCAGTTACTTTGCTCACTTAGCAATCCCCGACAGACAAACTTTTCAGTCTAAGAGTTTAAAAACACATTTTCACGTGTCTTACTTTAATAAAATTGATGTCACAAGCAGAAGCTAAACGAAATCTGAAAACCTTTGTTATATGTTTGATCCTTACTTTTTAAAGCCATGATTTCAATCTACGAATAAAAAAATCTTAGCTATCCTATGGAAATAAGAATGCAAACAATTAAGAAAATTAACAGCACTTCAATAATTTACAACAATCTTAGGCATTAAATTTCTCAAATAATTTGCTTAACTGTAACAATTTAACCAAAAACCTGCCTACATAATTAATTTAGCAAATAAATTCAAGAAGATAAATGGCGCAGCGAGATGAACTGCATTGTAAATGGAAACCATTGTGATGCACTCGGCCGAGAAATACGATTTTATAGCAATTTGATTGCATTTGAAAGTTTAATCTACAGTCCAATTCGATTTTATTGCTAAAGCTGATAGCATAGTTTATCTCGGGTACTTTCATAATGTATACTGCAAAATAGTTTGCGTTGTATATAAATATTTTATGTCGAATTGTTGACTAGGTGGTAGCCTAAATAGCAATTATATTGATTGCGAGCCAGTTTATCTGCGTAGCATTTTAATTAATAACCAATAAAAATGCCCATAAAATACTAATAAAATGCGTATAGAAAATCACCAGCATCTTAACATAATCATTATTATACCACCCACACGAAGCCACTGCTGGACAAGCTCTTCTCCGAGGGTCATCACGACGAAGCTCACAGGCCACCTGATGGTAAGTGGGAAACTGTGACCCATAGATATTCGCTTCCACAAGGCTGCAAATGCGTTGCCAATCCTGAGGACTAAGATGGAATGCCTCTATGCTAGTCGTTACACCGGCTGTCTTATCCCCAAACCGGAACACAACAATGCGAACACCGCTGTGTGGCGGTAGGTTATTGTAAGATGGTGGTAGCGATCCGGACGGACCCTGCACAAGGTCCTACCACCCGCTCGGTTCTGGTGATACTGGCATCAAGCACACTTTAAATTATAATAAACTATAAGTGCTGATAGTTGTTTTCTAGTTTGAATATCAGATAAGTGATTGTGTATTGTACTAAGCGTTTTGTATCATTCCAAATGAGTTATCATCATGTAAACCAACATACGTTCATTAATTGAACTCGGGCCTCCATTATGTTCAGCGCGATCAAATACCTGATTATAAATAACAAAATAAAGCAATGTAAATTAGAATGTAACCCAGATTGTCGCATATAATTTGTGAATTTCTACCGTTCTCAGAGCAACGGCGCAACATGCGTGAAGACGCGCCGCCGAGCGCGAACTGCCGAGGGAACTGCCTCTCGCAGGGCCCACGACGACGTCGAGGCAGACGCGAGTATTGTCATCTTATTCTGTCACTTATTTATTACTAGCTTCTGGCGGCGACTTCATCCGCGTAGAACTCGTTTACCGCAGTCAAGAAAATTAATAGTTTAAAGTAATTTTATAGTTTCATGTCCTCCCTGGCCAGAATGATCTTTTAAACACATGTTATATTGAGCTCGAAATTGAAAAAGAAGTTGAATTTTAGTATACAATATTTTTGGTTTTGCCATCTTTATCTAAAACATGAAGATTTCGTGAGCGTGCTTCGTATGTACTGATCAAATCCACCATAGGACGGTGTCATTCTGACGTAAGGATTCAAGTCGTATGAAGTGTCACTGTGACACGGTCCTATGGTGGGTCAGGGTTCCATTGGGCTGATAGTACAGCTAAGAGATGGCTGAGGAAGATACTACAGTTTTCTTTTTAAGTATTTAGTTATTAACTTATTCGTAAAAAAAAAAACTTAACTTAAAATTTAATGTAAATTCTGTTTTTGGGAATGCTCTGTCTGACTAATTGTTAATAACCATCTTTTTGGTATTAAGTGGTTGTGTTAGTATTAGGTTATGCTAGATAAGTTTTTGCGCAGTGCGACATAAAAGAGTAGAAGTTAAATGAAGTCGCCACTTTTAACTATCGTATCGAAACAATTATTTCTGTTATTTCGGAAGTAACATAGACTATTCAACGATGAAAAGAGTGCCGTTGCAGTATTCTCTATTAACCCTTAATACTCAGAAATTTATCGACGAATACAAAAAATAATTTTCAACTGTCGTCGACAAAACCAAAATTTTAAGATTCTAACTTCAAAACTGACGGACTTTCATACAAATTGTCATCCCCTATTTTACCTCCTTAGAGGTGGAATTTCCAAAAATCCTTCCCTAATTGATCTCTATACTGTATAAGGTATCTATGTGCAAAAATTCAAGTCTCTAGGTCCGGCGGTTTGGGTTTCGCGTTGATATATCAATAATCAGTTTATCCTTTTATATATATAGAAGCTTACGGATTTAAAATTGTTCTGTATGTTGTTTGGCAATGACATAATAATAATAAAACGCGGATGGTAGGACCTTGTGCAGGGTCCGCCCGGATCGCTACCACCATCTTATCCATTAACCTACCGCCAAACAGCAGTGTTCGCATTGGGCATCCCTTCATCTGGCATAACTTTTTTTGGCACAATTCATCATTTCGCACAATCATCATTTGGCATAAAGTCTTTTTTTCTGAAACCGTGTACTTTTTAGGATTATTTAAAATACCATTGCATAGAACCCAATAGGTTAGGTTTGGTTTATTTTATGTCAATCCTGAAAAGTACACGGTTTCAGAAAAAAAGACTTTATGCCAAATGATGATTGTGCGAAATGATGAATTATGCCAAAAAAAATTGTGCAAGTCATTAGTAACCCTTCGCATTGTTGTGTTCCGGTTTGGGGATAAGACAGCCGGTGTAATGACTTGGGCTTGCAGTATAGTGACTGCGAGTTTTCAGTTACCATTAGGTGGCCTGTGTGGTCGTTTGCCTTCTCTATGCCATAAAAAAAACGTTCTGGGAGATTATTGGCATTGGAAGGGCACGACTTTTTTTTGAAATTGTTGACAAAATAAAATAAAATGAAAGGAAACTAAAAACAATCAAAATTAGATGAATGATGACCGTCATAATATTTCTGATCATTATATTATAAATAACAATATTTTAGAGACAAAAGTGTATATTATAAATAACAATATTTTAGAGAGGAAAGAGTGGAAAACAAACGCTGAGTAGACATTAACTAGATTGAATTAAGAGGGATGTGCATATCTTAATAGGTATAGAGGTAAAAGGGCCGTCGAAGAAAAGGGAAGCACGCAAGTCACAGAAGTAGTTGTTATAGGATATAATAGTTTCGTCTTTTTATAATCTAGGTACCAAAGGTACCTAGGTAATCTAGGTACCAAAGGTACCTAGGTAATCTAGGTAGATAATGCCAAAGAAATAACTATAACTTGAGGTGAATTTAGGTCGCCATATATATCCATCACTTTGAGCACAAACGAGCTAGAAGAAACACCAACAAAGCTCTGCCATTTGCATTGCTTTAGTGGAAGTGTGTTTGAAACATTGCTTGTTAAACCGAAATTCAGTTATCATGTCAGTGAAAGGTTTTGAAGTGATGACCACATACTGAACGGCGCAAAATTGTTAAGGTGGACCGTTGATCTGATAAGGTTAGTGAAAAACAACTTTGCGGGTGGTAGGACCTTGTGCAGGGTTCGTCCGGATCGCTACCACCATATCGATTAACCTACTGCCAAACAGCAGTGTTCGCATTTTCGTGTTCCGATTTGGGGATAAGACAGCCGGTGTAATGACTAGCATAGAGGCATTCCATCTTAGTCCTCAGGGTTGGCAACGCATTTGCAGTCTTAGGCTTGCAGTTTTGTGAATGCGAATGTCTATGGGTCACAGTTTTCACTTACCATCAGGTGACCTGTGTGGTCGTTTGCCTTCCCTATGCCATAAAAATAAAACTGGATGTGAGTTGTACAAAACCGATTAAGGTGAACATATTTGGAGTAGGCCTCATGATCAGCAGTGGTCGTGTTTCGGATTAATTTATAATGTGATTGCACTTGAATCAAATAAACTCACTCTTGCTGTTTTAGGACGAAGATTTTGTCGTCAATAAAGCGAGCTCTCCCATAAGATATTCATCCCAGCTTTAAATAGGTTCAAATTGTATGGTTTATGACGATGATGACTTGAGCGATGTATGAATAGGTTCATCCAAATACCTGATTCTCGAAGGTCTGCGCAGGGCTATCTCCTGTCTCGATCTCCGAGAGCGGGGATTCGGCCTGAGTCGAGAAGAGCGCCCAGCCGCCCTGCGGCGCATGCGCGTGGTGCGTCGGCGTGCTCGTCGTGACCGCCGTCGGCGCCGGCAGGTGCGTCGTCGGGGTCGTCATCGCACCTATAGTGGTCATGAGGATGACGAATATTGAGGAATATCCAATTTATGTACAATGCCGATTCTGTACGAATTTTTATACTAGGTATTTTGTTTTGATTTAGATGCAACCGTCGGCAGTCAAATGAGGAAACTATATTTTACAGCTGCATTTAAGCTCATCCTTATAAGCATAATATTTGCAATATTTACCGTCAACTTTAATAAAAAGTGCATTTGAAAAGAGAATAATATGGTTCTCACATGTTGCTCAGTGCGTTGAACAAATTATACTGGAGCAGACAAAAGACTCTCGAGCTTTTTGCGCTAGCTAGCTTTTGTTATTATCGTCGTTAGTTACCCATTTGCTGAAAACTAGTTCATCCAAAGAGTGCATGAGACTGGTCTCCGTTTTAATTTTGCTTTGAAAATTAAGTTGCGTACGCACTGGATTTATAATACTGCTTATCTTATTAATGATAATTTTATTTTATATGCTATCAAGGAACATCTTTTCAAAACTAAATACCGGTGTACCCTTGTTTTGTCGACAACCTTTTCATCGAATATTATTTCATCGACAACGATTCATCGAAACTTTAGTACTAGTAATATTGTTTGGCGTTATCTTAATTCAACTACCATTTATTTAAATTTATCTTACTACGTGGAAATACTAATCAACGAATACTACTTAATCGCAGATTTGTTTAAAATTATCTTAATTGGTACAACTACAAAACATTGCAATTCTTTTCTTCGACGTATTACTTTAAAACAATTTCATATGTCCAATTGCACATTTATACATTTTTCAAATTATGTAGTGTGATATACAAATATGTATAATAAAACTAAGATTTATTGGTGTATCAAAGTAGGTTAGGTTAAGTTAGGACTGCGACCCCCAAGAAAACGAACTGTTGACAGAAGTGGGTTAGGTTAGGTTAGAACAGCGACCCCCAAGAACACAAAAACATCACACATTACTATTATTACAATAACTTTTATTATTATTATCATAATATTATAAATTAGGAACATAGCTATAATCGCGCAGAGTGAGTGATTGCGTTTAGTTTTGATAGCTAAATATTACCAATTCAAATAATTTTATGCGGAATAATTATTATTACAAGTAAAAAAAAACAAATTAAAAAGACCCGAAATGATTAGTCATGACATGAATTTTATTGAAATATGTCAACTACTAATTAAAAGACCTCGGTTCAAATTACCTAGTATCGAGTCCACGACGCAATGACTTGTCGATGAAATGAAAATACTTGAAACATTGTCTTTGAAATAATATTCGATTAAAAGTCTGTCGGCAATTCAATGGTAAACCCTAAATACCACTAACCCTTTAAATATAGCTTAGTGCTTCTGTAGCTCTGTCTACCCCCCTCTGGGAAAGAAGGCTTGGGTTTATATATGTATGTATGTAAGTGCTTTAAAGAGGAGAAAAAGGACGCCAGAGAATCTAATCTAATAATGTTGAAATATTAAACAACATAAATTGAATTGCTTACCCGCTGCTTCGTTAGTAGAAGGTTCAGTTTTATTAAAGTCTGGAGAGCCATCTCGATCCCCCTCGTCTATCGCCTGCTGCCGCGCCATTTGCAGAAGTTTCTTCACATGAGGAGTGCAACTGCGCTCCCACTTCACTCGAGGAGTCTTTGGCGCCACACCAGAAAACGTGACCTTCGGGGTTGCATCACCATCTTCATTCTCAGTGTCACTAGCCTCGTAATCAACTAAATACTTCCTCCTGATCAGAGGAGTAATAATAGCTGTTTTATTATTCTTGTTAACAGACACCACAGCTTCTAAATCTTCATTACTGTTAATGATCTTTTCATATAAAGAATCAAAGCGTTCATCAACGATTTTCAAGCTGTTTTTGCTGCTATCGACAAGCTCTGAAAGGCTGGTGCACTTGTCGATTTCATTGAAGTCCTCCATGGTTGTAAAAGTCTGGTTGCACTTGCGGCAGTGGAGAGGCAGGTGTTCCTCGAGGTGTTCGAGGAAGGACGGGTGGAGGAGGTCGGGGTGGCAGAGGAACTGGTTTCCGCGGCAGAGGGGGCAGTCGAAGGACAGCCCGTGGGTATTCTGTTCGTGCCGCCACCGACACTTACCGCAACAAAATACGAGCTGACATACTATGCACGTCACCTATAATCGTGAATATCTTTGATTAATACTTTTCGCTTTTAAAATAGGTGTTCGTTTTATTGTATCGTTCGTTAATGTGTATTTTTTTGTTTTATTTAATAGCCGAATAAATGAATCTATCTATCTACTATTTCCCTTGAATGAACTGCATTAAAAATTTCGTCACTTTAACAATATTTCAAAGGACTAAAAGTGACAAACACTTAATCTGTACGAGGAACATATCCGTACGGATTTTATCAAGAAAATATACGTAAAAGCGGGTTTATAGCTCGAAGACTTATCAATAAACATCTTTTATCTTTTATCCTTATCTTTATCTTTAATAAAAAGAGTTTATCTACATCTTCTTAGATAAAAATAATCATCAATGGTTTCAGTTGATATGAACCTTGATTCATGCTAATGCTTAAACTAAAATCAATTCTTAGTCGCATTAAACAACACGTCACAAAAATATACATAAAAATAAACATGTTTATCAAGTAAGTAGGTATATAGATACGCCACAAGACGTCAAAAGAAATGCCCTACAGGTAGGTACAAAAGCACGCTTTGAATGACATCTTTACAACAGCCACAAATGTCTCTTCCCAACTATCTCTCGAGCAAATCGTCCCCAGGTCGAGGTGACTCGAGTGGTCAGTGTTCTTAATCGGCCGTCGTCGACGCCGTCGAGGCCGTGATGGACGCAAGCCCGGGCCTACTTCAGCCCAGCCATGACTATATCAAACTCTTCATCAGGACAGCTAGTGCACTAGCCTTACTGTGATGCTCAGGATGAATATCCATTTAGAATATAAAAACGCTGAATGGGTCTTCACAAAATTAACTAACAAGGTCAATTATGAATCGTTAAATCAAATTTTAGTTTATTAACAATTTACCTGTGAATTGTGTATTAAACTAATATTAACTTTAAAAAAGTTTATGTGAACATGCTAAATCTAGCAACAGCATACAATACAACGCAACGTTACTTTAAACCATAATGTCATCATTATGGTTATGGTAATATATTTTCTCTTATTTACTTTTACGGTAAAAGTGACAGAATCGTAAATAAACAATAAACTATGGTCTCAAAAACGTAACTCAACATTAGGAAAATTATCTCATAACACACTAACGTCCTTCAGTTTTTTATTTTAAACTAAAATAAGTACGTGAGTTAAACATTTGGATAATTTTGGTGATCAACGCGGAAGAAACCGCTTAAAATAAGAAGTGTATGTCGAGTATGTTATCTGCCTTACCTACCCCCACAACCAATAGAGAAAACCGCAGCCTGTTCTGGTATACGAGGATCTATCAAGTTTTTTTTTTAATTTGCATGAAGTATAAAGTAAAGTGGCGACTACGGCATTTTCCCCCCAATGGTATGAGTTTGAGTGGAAAGCCTTGGGGGAGGCCTATGTCCAGCAGTGGACGTCTTTCGGCTGACATGATGATGATGATGATGATAAAGTAAGGTAACAATTTCTGATAACTGAAATAAAATGCTTCCTTATGAGGCCCATTGTTAGCGCCCACGTCTCAGATCCGTAAGTCATCACCGGCAACACACACTGGTCAAAGACTTTTGACTTCAAACACTGCGGTAATTTGGACGTAAAGGTGCTGCGAAGCTTCCCGAATGCTGCCCAGCCGAGTCGGATACGACGAGTGACCTCTTTCTCAAAGAATAGCTAAACTGAAGTGGCAGTGGGCGGGGCACATTGCTCGCAGGACTGATGGCCGATGGGATCAGAAGGTTCTGGAGTGGCGTCCGCGGACCGGAAGACGAGCTGTAGGTAGGCCTCCAACAAGATGGAGTAACGACCTCGTCAGGATCGCGGGACCGCGGTGGATGCGAAAAGCACAAGACCGGTCTGAGTGGAAAGCCTTGGGGGAGGCCTATGAGTTACTAATATTGTAATATTACATTGACAAATAAATAAACTAAACTAAACTATGTCCAACAGTGGACGTCTTTCGGCTGACATGATGATGATGATTGATGATGAAATAAAATGAGCTGTAGGTACGCCTCCAACAAGATGGAGTGATGACCTTGTAAGGATCGCGGGACCGCGGTGGATGCGAAAAGCACTAGACTGGTCTGAGTGGAGAGCCTTGGGGGAGGCCTATGTCCAGCAGTGGACATGATGATGATGATGATGAAATAAAACATTCCTGAAAATTTAACCGCTTTCACCAAATCTGACGTTTCCCTGCATAGATAAACTGTTCAATCCGTGCGTATTTTTCCCTCAACGACCCCTCGGTTTACTTCTGTATTCCCAAATCTCGATACAAGTTGAGTTGTTGACCTATTTCCAAAAAGCGAGCAATAGTCCAGTAATCGTCACTTAACGCGAGGCCTCTTAGCCAGATGAGACAGGTGGAACGAAGTCGAGACACTTATCAATGTCATCAACATGATATTAAGACAATAAGGACACATTAAGATGAAATTAGCAGGAAATATATTGCAATCACGCTGAAGGAGTTAGAGAGCTTATGGCACTTTAGGATTAACGGATTTGTTCGGCTGCAAAGGATGATTTTTCTAAAAACATTCAATTATTTACTGAGTAAATTTTTGGTAATAGCTAAAGAGCTTAAACACCACATGGTCTTTTTCTGCGTCACAGCTAGTAGGTACACTGATAATATTCAATGATAAAAATCTTTGTAAACATTAATTTAAAAAAAACTTTTGATACAAATATATATGTTTTATATTGCATGATAATATTGGGTGTTTTAATGTTACTGTTTTTTCGGGCATGTTTACACGTTTGATTTAGTGTCCATGTAGACAGTGAGATGAAGATGGCGCTGGATTTGATGGCATGACCCGAAGGCTGGAGATGAACTTGAAATATGCCTATCTATCTTGATGAAGAAGGGCCAGGCTCATATGGGTCAAAATAATTTCCTCTGTAATCAATAATCTTGCACTCATTTTGCACAGAATTCCGCAACACGACAACTATTATACAGAAAAAACAAGACAAAAGCTTCTTTTCCATCTTTGTTTTCCTTTATTTACTTTTTTTAATAATTTTCTGCACGATAATTTACCTTTTGGGCGGACGCAACTGAATAGTGAAGTGTTTTTGTCAATATAATACCCACTTATTTTTAATTTCTTGTTTGCTAGATACAACAAACAAGGCTTAAATTAAAGTATTATAACAAGTTTGTTTAATGCACTAACCTCGGCTGCCTGGCTGTAGGGTTTAATTGCCTTAGTCGAGGTGATGGCAAAACTTTTACGCCCTAGTGCATAAAATGCGATTTTATGCAGCCACCCTTAAGAAAGCCAAGACAAGCCAGCTTAAAGAAGGACTTTAAGAGCACGAGAAGTGAAAACAATACTGGCGATGCTATTAAAATACAAATTTAAAAGACTGAAACCGCAAAAGAATACTAGCAAAAGCGTTTATACGATGAAGATTTTTGAACTAAATTATGAATGAAAAACCGGCCAAGTACGAGTTGAACTCGCGTGGTTTTTTTTTCTAATTTGTCGCTCGAAAATTACAATTATTTAAATAAAAAAAACTTTGCACATCTGTGTTCGGGTCATCAATTTACATAACATGTGTACCAAATGCCAACTAAATGGGTCCAGTAGTTTCGGAGCAAATTGGCTGTGACAGACGGACGGACAGACAGACGCACGAGCGATCCTGTAAGGGTTCCGTTTTTTCATTTTTTGTACGGAACCCTAAATACTAAATATGTCAAGGTGCTATGTACAATAACTCGAACGGGCACTCACGTTTGACCTTGACCTTCTGAACCTACATCACGGGATTAGATAAAAAATAGGTGATGAATGTAGTTCCCAGGGGCCGAGGGGTTCGCGACGATTTCCGCGCACTTGATTGATTACGGCTTTGTCGAGTACGAATTAAGTTTCAATTTGTTTCTCCGATTCCAATTGTGGAGCATTCTCGTCCAGATGGTGATTAAATTGTTTTTAATCACACAAAAGCTTAAGCAACAAATTATATCGAAAAAATATACTTTTACTGACTGACCTATTGACAGCTGATAACGCACAGCCCAAATTACTGAACCTAGAAACTTTGGGCATCCTAGAAGTTCACTTAGAAAGAAGCCATAAAAGGAATAAGTATGAATTAAATATTAAAAAGGAAATCGTTGAAAATAAACGCCATAAGCACGTAAAAGTCGTTAATGGGTACTTATCAATGTTTTGAACGCTTTCTACTTGTAAGTTTATCTTCAAAACGTTTCTTCTTGAGATTAGTTCTTCTCACTTAGACTAAAAGATTTCATGAAAATAATGTTTTATTTATTTGAAATAATAATATTTGGAAGAATAATAATCATAATTATGAAATTCAATACCTAAATTAGAATTTGGTCTTGGTTTTAGGGTTATGTCTTACAATTAAAATTTTATCATGTCTTAATATCGCAATCACATATCATGACAAAAAAAAGATAAAATAAAATTATAAATTATAAATTATAAACGAAATATAGGTGTAATTAAAAGGTAAATATAAGATACAAATTACGTTTGTAAAGTTTACAATTATAATCGATTTACAGTTGTTATAACTATTGCCAGTAAATGATGAATATGTTTCAAATGGCCTTAGTGACATTATCAAATATTAGCTTTTGTCCGCGACTCTGTCCACGTTATGCACTAAAAAAGTGCTGTTTTCCATGATAAAAATACTGTATGTCCGGGTTTGGGCTAAATCTATTATCTGTACCAAATTCCACGCAAAATTTAGTACACATAATAATTTCGCTCGGTCGATTGGTTTAGGTAGTAAGTGTTGAAAACTGAACAAACAAACACACTTTCGTATTTCAAAACTTCGCTCTTTATATTTCAAATGTAATCACATTACTTTTACTTACAAAAAATCCAAATAAACAAAATTAAACAGCATATTTGTATATTCAAGGTCAAGGTCAGGTCAACATTATTGTTTCAAAATGTCGCCGGCAAACCTCAACTCCACACCGGGGCTAGTTGACGCGATTATGACGCCGCCGGAGAGCGAAAGCTTGTCGCGACAACCGCATTACCGGACACTCCGACACTCCAGAGTCCGGCTCGACACACGAAACTCGCAAAGGCGATTAGAGACTTCGTTTAAAAGCAAGTTCAATGTGGGAAAGGTTCCTAATGCTCTGAGAATTACAGGGTGTGAAGGACTAGAACGTAAAGAAGTACAGTTGACCAGATCATAATTATTTGTTTTAATAATATTACCACATCTTAGGCGGTCTGCCATCGTAAGATTATGTCACCCTTATGACTACGAGTATAAGATGCCTCTCAATTTTTGATAATATTTCCAAAGCACAGTATAGAGTCCAGGGTATAATCTATATGTGTAACTAATTTCATACAGAGCCGTTTAGCCGTTCAGGTGTGAATCAGAAACAAATATCCAAACTTTCGCATTTGTAATATTAACAGGAAGTACGAGTAAGATACATATACAGCCGAGTATTATTTAATAGGTAGTCTGCATTTACTGAAGGTACATCCGATTTTATTATTTCAAAGCGCCTAAAATACTTCTTCTACTATCTTCAGTATGAGTTTGTCACCAGCTTGCTAGCTTACTCAAACTGGTAGAATCTAAATGTATTCTCCTTGCTATACTTAACTGTTTTGTTATGGATTAAATTCGCATCATTCATTATCTACTCATACAAAAGACAAATGTATTAAAAAACAGAAAACCGCAATAAAATAACTTCTCTTAAATGATAGGTAAAAATTCACATGAAAATATTTCAAAACTTCCCCTCAACTTATCTGGGATGCCATCATCAGATCCTGGTTTCATCCTGGTTTATCATGGTAGGTACCACCATCAAATTCGGTCATAAAAGACGAAGTTATCCGCGCCCAAACAAAAAAAAAAACACGGTCGAATTGAGATTTTTTGAAGTCGGTTAAAAATCACTAATATCGAATTGAAAATAGGTAGAACGCGTAGATAAGATCCGGTATTCAAAGCGAAGATTCCCACAACGAAGTCATCACGAAAAAGAGATTTGAATAAAATACTCATACATCTTTAACCCAGCTTTGCGTAATGGTATGTGTGGGTGAAATATGACGAACTCACGGGAAATTTGAAATATAGCACGCCAGGCACTACGGGCGGAAGGTGTAAAATATATCGACGTCTCTGGAGATAGCATTACGTGCGGAGACTGGGAGCAGGCTGCAGCCAAGCCTGCTGGAATGATGCGGGGAAAAAAAGAGGTTGAAACTACGGAGGTTGCTTTATAATAATATCAGTAGTAAGTACAAATTATGTAATCTTGGTGGAAAATATTTAAAAAAACTTTTAAGTATATTTTGGGGTCATCGAAATTTAAGTCGAAGATTAAGTACCGTCAACAATAATTCTGATATGCATCACAAACAAAATAAACATACTTAATTTATCAAACAACTTTATACTCGTTACAGTTCACAGGCTACATCTCTAGATGGCTTCATTACAGTGTTAGATCACGTAAAGTACGCTACGGTTGACCGTTCCTACAAATCTAACACTTAATGTATCGAGAAATGTATGTTGAGCGATTAATGTGCACACCGGGCGTTATGAGAGGTCATGTGAATATCTCAGCATCTAATGACGGAACTAGATATGTCGTTATATGATGGTATTAGATTTAGTTGAATAATACTTAGATTATAGACATAGTCTACTTACGCTTCACGACTTTCTACGACAATAACATGGCAAGAAAAATATCAACGGATTTAGATCTACAACTAATGGAAAAACGTTAGAAAATAGACATCAAAATACTACTCGGTTTTCGTAATATTGTTTGTTTGATACGACACGTCACTACGTCACAAATCGTCATTGTAAGTATTTTGTTTATGGGTTTACAGTATGTGGTAAACTCGAGGACGCTTGATCCCCCTTTGCTTCCTTCTAGGCCTGATTTTGGAAAAATCGTTTCTAAGTGCACCCCTAGAGTACCTGAGGAATATTCCCTCCAAATTTCAAGCACTCCGAATTACTTTAACCCTGACGGTAAAATATTGTTGAAACGCGTGCCAAGTCCGTAACCCTACGGAGTGAGCTAACAAGCTGTCGGCGCTCGACCTCATTCATCAAGCAGATAAACTAATAGATAACTTGCTAACACGGATCCGCGTGGATTTGTCTCATTAGGCACGTCTAGGTTGAGGACTAAGGTATAGCTTAGAACGTGCCATAAATGGTAAGATATTGTGTATTATTATTTGGACTATGTAATCAGGTACAGTGTAAGTGAAATGTGTATTCATTACACAAACGCGATCCTTTATACCGTCATCTTACTGTTACTTATTGCACGGATTATACACTCAGGAGCAGAAATACCGGGTCAGAGTGCGTTTTTCATACTAAAGAGGCTATTTCGAAGCCTTGGTTCCTCGCCAGGGAATGCTTTTAGTGAAATCTGATGCTGAATACGAGTACTTCCAGAGTGCCTAGGATACCCAACTGAATGAATCTGCGGTTAACGCCGGAATAGTGCCTGTTCAGAAAACATCTAAAATGGCAATAAAATATAAGGAAATCCAAATGCTGACCCAAACTCCCCCCCTGTGGTGTAAACTGATTGTGCGATCAGGTAGGTATCTTAAGAACTTTTGACCTCCTCTGTTGAACCATCTACCATTAAACCTCACTCAATACAACTCCTGGCGAGGAACCAAGGCTTCGAATTAGTCTATATTGTATGAAAAACGCACTCTGACCCGGTATTTTTGCTCCTGAGTGTAATTATTTATTTATTTATTACAATATTTCACAGCCTTACAGTTAATACCAAGACGCTGTACCATTGAATAAAAATTAGACACTAACAATACCTCAGGCACTCACGACGTACACTTCGCCATCGACTCGCAAACAAATTGCACTCCAGTGATATGATAATATCAATACCACAGTACGAATAATAAATATAATAAACAAATCAACTAATCTATCGTCTGGTTAAGTTCATCTATAACATGGCTATATTTTTGGATGTAACAATCCACGGATAGAAAATTTCTCGGAATAACATTTTAGGATGCAATGGACAAATAGACATACAAGATCAATAAATGATAATGCGAATGACTTAGAAAGATCCAAAAGTACTTTTGACATAGTAAAGTTGCTTCCCCCAAAAGAAAAGCGATAAAATGTCAGGGGGGACAATGTCACACCAATTGACCTAATCTCACAAAAACCACTAAAGATCAACAATTTTAAAAGGGGTTTTTAGATAATGAAGAATCTACTTACACTTAGTACTATCGCCAGCATAATACACAAATGCTCTGTTTATACACCAGCAGTGTAATCTTATGAATAATTCACTGGCAATAAAACATTTGAAAGTAAATTGCTTCTGTTTTAGTTCTAACACACTGACGAGGTAACGCCGAGTTCAATAATAAATAAGCCTTACCTCAGGAGACCATTTCATTTTGAAAGCCGCTCATTTCGGTCGTACACAACAATGTAACACACAAACCAATTATTTCCTTAACGAAAGTTAACAATCTGTTAGCAAAATGGTACAAGGAAACTACCTACACCATTCAAAATAAAATGAATCCAACCAAACTGACTGCGTTCCATTTTAGGCAAAAGATAATCGAAAGCTGCGTTCAGAATAAAATGTGATGAAATATCGTCACAATTAAAAAAACTTGTGATGGGAATTCAAGTATCATAATAATATTTAGATACACTTGGTATTACGTTAAAATTATGTTTAATGAACATATTGGTTACCATAAGTGCTTGCCGTTGTTTATGCTGGGGACCGTAATACGAATCCTGGCTTCTGCCCAAAAATATTTTGTGTTCCGCTGGGTTCGGGGCATAGGTACAGTCGAGATCGTTAATATGTATACACTTACCTTGTCTATTTAATGTCATGTTCAAACTGCCATATACGAATTAACACAGCGATTAAAGTGACAAGGTACTAAAGTGTATAAGGACATATTTATGAACACGACTGTAGCAGCACCGCACACGACGTCAATTTTGACAAATAAGGACCACGCTATTTTGATACTTCAATGATAGTTTTAAGTTTTATATTGAGTCTGTAAGGTATTTGTGATTATGGGCTTCTAAAAAAATCTATTCGCTTCTATTTCTATTCTATTCTATTCTATTCTAGAAACAAATGATAGCTGCCTATCAGTGGTGGCCAATGCAAGGGAAGTGGTCGTTGGCAGACCACGTGCCCGATGGTCAGATGGTCTTGGTATGTTACTGGGCCTGGCGCAACAGTGCAAGAAATGGTATTTTAGCCCAACAGTGGGTTTATATGGGCTGAATTAATGGAATTACCGTGAAAAACACACTCGGCTCGCGTAGAAGTACCGCTGTTCCTTCGGGACTGATCTTTATTTCGGGTTAAGAAGTGCCCTATGTTGTTTTCCAGGGATCAAGTTTAAACAAATATTTCTTTAAAATTGATTCAGACGTTTAGCTGTAAAAGCGTAACAAACAGAGTTACTTTAGAATTCAAAATATTAGTATGAATATAGTTTGCAATGATTAAGTTTAGATCCTAGTAAGGATAATTAAAAATAAGTGGGATTAAAGCAAAATCTATAAAAAGATATAGGACAGGAAATATGAATGGTCCGTCTGTTTTCTCACTAAGATCTTTTTGTTAATATCAGAAAAAAGGTAATCGTAAAACTGCCCTCGTTTTTGAACAAACACAGTGGGTTGAAAGGATCAAGTTAAAAAAAATAATCGCAAAGATAACAGACGAGAATCATATTTCCTGAACTATAGGTACATACATTATACACAAAGATCATACACTAACACGGTTTACCTCGTTCAAATTCAATCTGTCAAATAGAGCATTGACATGTCATAACATAACCGTGTTACCTAACCTAACCAAATTAATCGAGGTCCTCGACAATTGCCGAGTGACATACTTCGGGCGTGCTCGGGTTTACGCGGACGTGTTTAGGCCCCTTTCGGGCAACATCGGGCCCTTTCGTGTTTGTTCGACTCACAATCGTGAGAGTTATTGGATTTTGCGAGCTATTTCATAGGTTAGGCAAATTCAATTACTGGAGGGTTTCTATTATCTAACATCAGATGTGATTGCTGTGTTCAATTAATTTTGAGCGGTGACTTTATTTGTGTAGTAACTGAATTAGAGGTTATGTTTCAAAGTATACTAGATTCTGACCGCGACTTCGTCCACGTAGACCTCTTTTATTGGAAATTTTACGAGATGAAAAGTTTGGTTTTTCGATCACCTGGTTTCAATTCCTCTGCCTTTATCAAGGGTGCCCCTTGAAATCTCGACAAACTTTTCATCGAATTTCATTTCATGGAAAACGATTCATAGAATATTTAGTATAAATATTATCTCTTGTAAGTATTATGGCTTCATCGAATATTCATTATAAATTTAAACAATTATTAGAATAACGGTACAAGGATTTTTAAATGTTTTAAAATACATTTCATAAACTATTCAAGAGACGGAACAACCAGAAGTTTATTATGCGACAGAGTACAAATAGGTGCGACGACGAGCGAAGCGAGGAGGAGTGTGTTAGGTGAACTGCGACCTAACGGCGCACGAAGCCGAGCGAGCGAAGCGAGCGTGCCGCGGTAGCGGCCGGCGAGCGTCAGAACCAATTTGTTTTATTCCGAAATATGTCACACTCACAAAATGCCAGAAATCTAGGCTCAAAAAGTATGAAATAAAAATCTGTCACATAAAGTATCTAGTTAATAATATTTATAAACATTAAAAATCGGTGTTTTAAAAATACATCATTTAATTGTTCGATGTAAGGAATATTCGACCAAATGAAAATAAGCGAAACGTTGACTTTAAACTGAAATTCGATTAAACGTTTGTCGATATTTCAAGGGTACCCTTTATCAACCTATGAAGTCTTAGATAATTTTATGTATTTAAAATATGTAACTATATGTAAGTATATTGTGACTGAATTATTTGGTTGTATCCAATGGTTGTAACAGTGGTCTTTACCTACTAATGGGTGTAGGCTAGTCTTTCCAAACCCAGTGCGGCCATTACACAATATTTAAATGCTCGCAGTTATGTACAGGTTTCTTAGAGATTTCTTCCTTCTTAATTATGTAACAGACAAAATCATTGCCACACAAACTTCCAAAAACGTAGTGCTACAAAGATTAGAACTACCCGAACCATTTAGGCAACCACGGATTTTCATTACAAGTCGCACTTTACGTACAAACCGTGCACTGCCAACACAATAATCCCATTATCGGCTGGCAACATTGGCACAGATTAACCAGAGAAAGCGCGTCCGAGTCCCCTTTTTACCTGCCAATAAATTTCTTCCGTAAACAGTTAAAAATGTAAATCCTCGGAATATTTATGAGTCAACGGGCCTTTTGTTACATTGTAAATTAATGGTAACGATTGCTTTTAAATACCGAATAGCTGTCGCGAGTTAACGTGGATTTTTTCTCTGATTCAGACAGTATTTACGTAACAATGGGCACATGTAATAAGTAACTGTCTGCGCATTATTGTATTTAGAATTTATCTAAGCAAGTCTTTTGATTTTGTCAAACATTTAAATTAGCAAGCATGCATGTAGACCTATATCCTTGGTAGCTGGGTAGCCCATTTAATTTAAGCAAGTATAAATAGATTTGCTTTCAAGCATGAACACACACATAATTTTAACATTGTTCTTGAAATCGTTGCATGGCTAAAAACAGTTTGACGTAGTCACAGGTGGCATTACAATATTCTCAAGTGGCAACCACTAGATTAGCATCAGTGTTTGCTTAATATGGATCATGTTGCCAATTGACATTTCGAACAGGACCCTCATTTTTAGCCCCCGACACAAAAAGAGTTATTAGTTGAACGTTTGTATCTGTGTGCATGTCTTTTCTTCTAGTACACGTTCTTTTAGCTATATTTAATGAAAATTGTTTGGCCCGTTTTTAAGAAATCAGCACATACGTAAATTAGGGGCCACCATTGGGGTTTTTTTTATCTATTCATTAGCCATTGAAAGCCAACCTTATACCTTGTTTCCCTAAGCGTAACTGTCTACTAATATCGTTGACTGTATAATAATGTTCTCACCGTGGATCGCAGCATACGGGCTGAAACTTTCCTACACACTAAATTGATTCACCGCGCTCCCGCGGCTAACCCCAGTAAACTCTTGTTTATCTTCGGCAGCAATAAACGCCGTTCCGCCGCCGGGTAAAAACGCGCCATTAGAGCCCAGTCAGCGCGCAGATAACCGGGCCACGTACATTACCCTATTTAATAATGTCCGCGTGAGTTCTTTATTATCATGTTATTATCTAGTTACGAGGTGCGGTTTATTTCTCAGGTAGGTACCTAGTGTTTGTTTACGGAATTCAGTTATTTTAACGAGGTCAGGGTCTTGTCAGAAGCGCGTGGAGATAATTCCATAAGAGAAGTCCATAAAGAGAAAATACTCTTTTAGATGTGTCTATAAATAGCTCGACGATCCCGATTTTACTAAAGGTATCATTCAACATTAAGCAAAATCTCAGCAAATAAAGAAGAAGAAGTAGATTCGACGATGCGTTTAGCAGATGTCGTGAGAGTCTGGTGTCGCTAACTCTGCAGAAGTCTACAACCATTAGGTTTAAAAAAGTTTTATACAGCAACACCAGGATTTGAGGAGAAATAAGAATTGATACTTGTTATTATTATTTTATTTTACATATGAGACATATTTCGCTCGTCAACTTCAAAAAAGGAGGAGGCTATCCTTTGCGACTGTTCAGTTATGTCACAAGATATTGGGAACAGATTTAGATAATTCGTTTCTTGTTTGGACGGGATTCGAATACTTTAAATGTCCATATCAATTTTACCAATCTCTGCGGGACTATTATGGGTGTGGAATGTGGAAACCATAGTTCTTTATTATATAATAAGTACCTACATAATTGCGCTCCACTGGTGATTTGGGAAATCCTTATAATATTTATAATAACTGCTTTGTTTTTTTAAGTTTAACAGTAAATTTATAAACAAACCACCACTTATTAATTGTAGAATTGAGGATTAAGATTGCTCAGTTACTAACCGGTCAACGTCTTGGTGTTGAGTAAACATTGCCGTTTTTGAGCAAGAACGGAGTCCAGTGATTCTTCGACATGTTGGAAATCACTCAGTATATGCGAAACAGTAAATGCAGCACATAACTTATAAAAGGTTTGATTACTTTTTCTATTTTTATCACAATAAACAGTGAGGAACGGAAGCCGCCTAAGAAATATAAAGTCTTACACGCAGTTGCCAGGTTATTCTATTGCAGAGTTGGCTTGGCCAGACTATACGATTGTTTACTTTGTAAAAGGATATTTTTGCTTGAATAGTTTAACTGGTACATCGGCTTATTATAAAAAGTACACATTTAAGTTAAGGTAAGACTTATGATGAAAAGACGCTGCAGTGGTGAAAGTCAAGTTGAGAAATTAAAAGATAAAATTCTACATAGAATCAGACAAACAGCCTGAAGACGGACTTAAGGTACATTTTAGTGTTCGGTACCCGAAGGATGCCAATCGCTGTCCGTCCGTCCAACTCGCACTTCGTCCCTTTTTATCCTGGAAAACTAGACAGTTACTCAGAAAATCGATTTCAATGCCGGCGGAACTCTAGGCAATAGATACTTAGTTAGACCTTATATTGGACAACGTGAAGCCTACTTTAAGCGAGCATTTAAGCCGTGGTCCCCGGGGCCACGGCCGGGGCCACGGCCGGGGCTCGGGGCCGGTGCGGGCGCCGGCCGACTTGTTGCTGGGTGCAATTTCCGCAACGCGCAGGGCTGTCCCAAAACAAATACAGCGGGAAATGAGTGCTGTGAGACGCGTGACTTTTATATCCCTGGACTATGTAGCAAATACCTGAGCAAAAGTAGAATATAGTACTTACAAACCATGATAAATAGAGTGACAATATAATAGATAGAATGGAGTGACGACCTCGTCAGGATCGCGGGAGCGCGGTGGATGCGAAAAGCACAAGACCGGTCTGAGTGGAAAGCCTTGGGGGGAGGCCTATGTCCAGCAGTGGACGTCTTTCGGCTGACATGATGATGATGATGATGATAATAAATAGATATATATAAAAAAATATAATTGAATAACTGATGATGACTGAATGATTGTATTTTAGAAGTAATATCCTCTTATCTTTTACAGCCTGAACCACGAAAGAGATATGTTACAAGTTATACAGCTGTCAGCCTAGCTGTAGCTTCGTAGTTTTCAAACTGATATGTAGATCAATTTGAATGCGGTTTTTAAATGAGTGTTAGTTGGAGTGTTCTTGATTAGTTTTCATAGAATTTAATTAAGTGGTTCAGCCGCAATCGCAATAACGCGGGTTTCAATCTTAAATTTCGATTAATAGTTTTAAGCACTGGCAACCCTAACGCATCCATTCAAAGGGGAAGCGCGGCGGATGTTCAGGGTTTAGGCTGCGAAGCACGGCGCGTTTGTGGGTGACTTGGATCATGCCTTGGTTCCCGTAAAACACTGAACGCGGCGGATAGAGTCAGCGTAACGTGAGCGTTAACGTGTCGGTCAGTGTACATTTAACGCCGGATGTGTCGGTAGCGTGTAGAGGAGTCTTTGGAGCCTTAAGTACACTTTCATATTTAGTAAGTATGTTGTACTGTGTACGGCTTGAGGCTGAATACCAGTATAGGCGGACTACTGCGATTATTAACCGCTGAAGTCAAAAAATGTGTAGGATGGGCATGAGCTGCCGTTCGGAGCTGAAGTAATGTAAGTTTTCCTCTAAAAAACAGTGAGAGATTTTTCTGTGTTGCTGATGTTAATTTCAATGCCGTAAATTTTGAGATTTTGAGATATTTTAAAGATCGGTAATATTTGTATAATTTCTCCAAGTAATTTGAAATACAACTACTGGTAACCCAGGTATACGTAAATGAGTAGAAAATAATTTTGCTCACTATTCGTTGTGCTGTTACACAAATTGAATCTATTATTTATCCAAATAAATAATAGATTCAATTTGTGTAACAAATAACATTTAATTAATCACAACTAAATTCATTTTCCACACTGTTCCAGCAGGTAATTCATTAAACTATTAACCGTTGACAACAAAAGGTCACAAAAGTCAACCGTTTCTGCGGCGACCTTAATCTCCGAACTCCGTCCGTCAGCAAACAAGAGGGTAGTTGCAAATTCCCGCCACCTGCCCAGATGCCGAGCCGTATTTGCTGTTCGTGGGGCCGCGAGAAGAGCGATTTGACGTCATGCTTAGTCACTCCGAGTGCTGTTGTGACTTAAATAAAATCTCTTTTTTTATGGCTAGGAGAAGGCACACATAGCACTCAGGCTACCTGATAGTACATGTACTACAATCTCAACACTACGGTCCTAAGAGTTCAAATGCGTTGCCACCCTGACGACTAAGAAAGAATGCCGCAGCTAGTAATTTCACTGATTATTTTTTTGCAATTATTTGCATGGCTGGTGAGTAGCCCTTAAACCAGCTTCCTAAGTCTGATCTCTGAACCCTTGTCTGAACTCACACATATCAACGGTTTACCCTTGTTTTGTAGACACTCATTCCATGTTTTCTGCTGAACCCGTGTTGATTTCAGATTATGTTGTGATGGTAACAAGTCTAACCTAACTTAACCTACGTGTAACATATTTAAAATAACCTGAAATCAACACGGGTTCAGCCGAAAATAGCTTTCTATCAAACGAAAATTCTGCGAAGTGATGCGTTCTACGACATGAGTGTCGGTGAAACAAGGGAACATCATATTTACTGGATGTTTATTTTATCCCTCACTAGTAATGTAATTGGTTTTAAAAATGTAGTTGTGGTATTTATCAAATTCCCTTTTAATTATAATCCACATATTTTTCCCCTAACGCGCATATTATTATTGGTTCACATTGAAATTGTAAATGGTTTTTGCCAGGTTTTATGGTCAAAGGAGAAACGTTTTTACACGATCACAACACCTTCACGTAAAGTTACATTAAAAGATTCAATAGAAAATACACACCTAAAACGTCACTGGAGCAGCTTTATTATTAATACATCTTAATTCTATGCCTAACCGAAATAAAATAAAATAAAAATGCTTACCGCTCAAGTAACGCCGACTTCGTAGCCCCACCACATAACCTAATATTAACCACCCGCATACCAAAGTCCACAGGGGACAAGTGCGAACTTCCAATACCTATTTACACCTCAACCTTAACGCCATTACCGAAAGCTCAAATTACTTTAACACTGCCGAAACTATACTACGAGTGCCTTATTTGTATGACGGTGAGGTACATAATCGTGAGAATTGTTTGTTGTTCAGAACTTTTCCGCACATTCTGTGCTAAATAGAAAGGTCATATCCTTAATAAATGGATTTTGGAAATGAAGCTCTTAATACTGTTAATAAGGTCGTAATAGCAATACTGTATAAAAAGATGCGACTCTTTAACATAAGGATATTTGTAGTTTAGGAGCGTTTTTCAGCGAGCTGTGGATATCGTGTGTGAACTCCGTAATGAGTTACCTGCGCCGGGACTCGGTGGCTTACCTGAAAAAAGGAAAGGTCATGTTTAGGCTCAATAAAATTATTATAATTTGTATGTTACAATCGCAATCGCAATCGTGTAGCAATCGCGGGACTATGGGAGTCCCGGACCTTTGGAAGGCGTACATGGAGCCGAAGCCAACACGCAGAGGCCCTTTAGACAAGTTTAATTTAGTAAAGTGATGGGACACCAACCGGCGATTGTCCCTGAGTTCAAACTATAGAAGAAGCTCCCACGGACAACCACCAGTTTGTTTAAGACTAGTTAAGAAGGATGGGAACATTAATAATAGGCTCTATGAATGAACTGATATGGATTGGTGAACTCGGCTATTGATGAAACTACGTCGCCTGCCTGGCCAATACTTTGGTTGAAATCGCAGGCGGTGACTCGCCATCTCACTGGGATGGGCCTCCCGATAGTATATATATAGTAGCAGGGAGGTAACAGTTCCAGAGGGGCTAAGGGTGGAGAGGTGCTTCTGGACTTTAAACGACCATAAGGTGCCCACTCGCCACATGCAACACATCCGCCCTTCTACCATATATATAGCTCTTGCGACTCCACTCTGACCGGCCAATAAAAGCAAGCCAGAGGTGAGGGTCTGTTCCTCGTCATTGTACACCGCAGCCTGCAATCAACCTTGTGACTTGTAGAAGCCGGTAGCTATTTGTTTGCATTTTTTGTTACTTTCAATGGTTTGTTATTAGCGTTAGCCTTCAACAAAAGAAAACAATGGCATTGTGTATAAGATAAACTATCAAGTGGATAACTGCCAGCTTATAAAATTTCTACAATAACTCACTGTAAAAGTCTTCATTCTGGAATAATGTTTGTGCAAAGCCATTCGCGTGGTTAAACAGCCTAGAGCTCCTTTTTTTTTAAACCGGCCATTTGCTAGTCTGCTTTACGCACCGAGGGTCCCGTACATACTTGTAGGCAGGTACATAATGTAAATAGTTCTTACATCAGAGAATCAATCTATTTATTTTTTTCCTTTACTTTTGTGGGGTTAAGTATAAGACATTGGTACTTTGCAAATTTCATGAATCTGACTCAACTGAAAGTACCTATCCTACAGGTTTTGATTCCCCTGCGAGTGTCAAAATATGCGGCGAAAACGGCCGTATCTTCTGATTGCATTGACTTAGAAATTTTTCACAATCTCTTGAAGATTGCAGACCTGACCTGAATATTTGATATTAATTTAAATTTGATACCTCCACGCGAAAAATGGTTCTGACGGACAGACAAACAGACGGACAACGAAGTGATCCTATAAGGATTCCTCTTTTCGTTTTGCGGTTTCCCAAAAAAAAACATTTTGTAACAAAATATTCTCACCCGGTTTTTTTTTCATTTTACATTCATCAAAAGTGTTAAGTCCAAAAAAAAAATCCTTACAGGTTTTTAATATTTGACAATGCACATTGTAAAATTTACAACAATGTAAGGATATTTTTTCCCTGGCCATTTTGTGTTCCCGTTTCTGTACGCACTCCCAAAACCAAAATTAAAGTGACCTGTCAGTTTCCCTCTTGCATGCGTCAACTGAAATATAAATAGGATAAACCAAGAGTTGTGTTCGCTACCCACCTGTTGCCTGAAACTTGTTGGCTCATCATAACTCGCGAAAACGAACGCTCAGACAAATAATTACTTCAATGGGTAAAAAGGTACTTACAGACAAGCGGGTTATTGTGGCGCAGAGAAGGAACGTCGTCGTTTATCAACCATGACGCAAGAAGGCGGAGGCGTTTAACGCGTTTATTTCTATGTATGTGTGTGTTGTGTTTAAATGTGTGAGATATGGACTGATTTTGACAATTTTTTTAGCTCGGTTTTATAAAAAATTGGTTGATCTGTCATAGAAATCGCCTATGAAACAGAGATCTTACATTAACTTGGTCTAACACTGGCTTTTCACCAGAGTTATGCGAGCTAGCGTCGAGGACGTTCTATTCTTCTCACAGGATTCGCTGTGATGTTACGAAAATGAAGCGAAGAACGATTAACAAAAACTGACAAATGCGATATAGTGTAATGTATGGGAGTATGTATGTATTATGTATGAAGCATGCCACGAGCCGGCAGTGATGAGTCAAATTCTATAAATTTGTTTTAACCGCACTATGGCGAGTATATAAATAAATGTCAAAGAACAGTCGCACATATTGACATTGTCCCAAACTAATTATAAGCTCTAGGCCTGTAATAGTAGTAGGCAATGATAAGCAAACGTATATACAGAAATACACAGAACAGTATCAAAGACTCAGGTACAAAATATTTGGGCATTGAACCCGGGTCCACCAGCTTCGTAGGCAGGGTTACTACCAATCACCAGCTAAGCTAAACGCGTGGTCATTGTACCGCCCAAAGTGACATTCAAGCCGCTAGGCTAGGCCACCGAAGTTTACTGCTTAAGTTTAAAGTAACATACCTATATATAAAGCCCAAGCTAACGCTGCCCCGTATTTAGGCCCGGTATACTCGTTAACGTGAGCGGTAACGCAAACTGCCGGTAACGCGCGGTAAACAACGTTACGACCCGGTAACAAATCGAGACGTTACTCAGACGATTATGCTTCGTTTGTGCAGAGGTAATGAACATGGTTGTTGAAATAATTGCGTATTGTTCTCTGGTCGGTGTCTCTATTATGTTGTGAAAACGAGAGATATGCGCTTATTCTTTATTGACTTTTCCTCTTAATGTCAATTTAATAAGAACTATCATAGGTAACGTTGACAATACCATAGGTATCTACTTATTCCACTTTGATGTAACCCATGTTGATTTAATATTATCATATTGTTGAAGTTAGCTTTTATTAAGTTAATTATGGCGGCATTATTTAGAAACATTTCATAAAATTGAATTTGGCCAATGAGTATTCGGGTTGGATGTATTAACTTATAGAATACGTTTACGGATGATACTATAATGCACAATAAATAATAAAGTTGCAAATAAGTATGTTTTTTGACCCCTTCAAGTTATTTTGTAGGTAAGTATAATGGGTAGTAGTTATTATGTAGGTAGTAAACGGTATGAAAAAAATACAGCTCAAATTATTAATATGTTTTGTGCTTTCCCGCATATTTATTAAATAAATTAACTTATGGCTTTTCCCCGTAAACTATATTGTACAGTTGGCGTCTGAAATAAAGTATATCTATACTTAGGTACACTGCTCATTAATTATTACTGATTATTATACAAATTGATTTAGCAAATAAACACACTAATAAATCGGGTCAGACGTGTCACACATTCTGAGAAGGCCGGGGGCATAATGAACAGCACATGACGCAAATGTGCCGGAAGGACGCCATCTATAATTCAATATGGCGCCGGATACCCAACCGATCGTCTCTCATGCAATTATTAATACAAGATTGTGTAATCGTGTGAGGGGATTGTTGGGAAAATGTGGGAATGCATTTATGATATGTTTCCGAGAAATCGGGAAACATGTTTCCTGGGAGTGACGTGGCGTGACGTGACGTTTTAGGGCCGTCACTTTGGGAAGTGACGTGAAGGGTAGTACAGGGTTTTCTTCTTTGATGTTTGTGTTTCTAGGAAACAGCGAAGAACACGAGATTCAATTAAATAACGCAGATTTATATGTAGACGCTCTGTTATATTAGACGTACCTATACATACCTACTAATTGAATTCTATATATAGGTAAATTGAGGCTCGAATTAATATGACAAATAATGTAATCTCATCATGTATTGTGTATTCGTAATGTTATTCTATTGCGAATGTGCCGTAACGTTTCATATAATCCAACTAATTTAAAAATCCTGCAGCGTTTTAAGGTCAGTCAAACAAAAGTTAATTTGATTAAAAAAACACTGAAGTAGGAAATAATATTTGTTCCTAACTCATATCTGTGCTTTTATGTTTTACTAAACTTGAATCTTTTATATTCCAATAACGATTTCAGGATTTTTATAGGATTTTATTTCTTATTTTATGCTATCTGGATAAAGACATGCCAATTTTCATAATGCCGCAAATTCGTAAGTGAGACTTTATTTCCCGCTGCTCCCTTTCGTTTATTAGACCTATGTTTCTTCTATTAGATGACTACGGGAATATATTTCAAGTAATACGTATAAGTATGTATAGTATGTTTCGTTAAGGCTACTTCTCGTCCTGGAGGGTCGGAAGTTTTAGACTTCCATACATTAAGTATGGATCGTACGGCAAAGACGCCGTTGGCAGCAACCTCCGAGAGGTAAATCAGTTAATAAAGAAACAGTTTTAAATATATTTATGAATATAAACATATTCCTAAATATTCTTACTTCCAACGAGTATAAATTACAGAGAAAATAACCAGTATCTTCACAGCTTAAAATGTAATGATTCAGGAGATCCTTTCAGCCTTTTTCTCATTTGGCTTTTAAAGCGTCTCACGGCCAGTATCGGCCGCGCCGGGCGCACTTAGCGCTATCTCCTCCACTCAACTGCTCATTAACGCCCATTCATTATTAGCGCGGCCCGGGTTCCGTACAATATCGTAAGCGAAGGTATCTTTGAATATTTTTTAGCACTTAGCAGGGTTGTCTGAAACACGGTTTCGTTTGGAAACGATCCTGGAATAATGTCTTGATGTATTGTCAAAGAATGTCCCTATGTCGTACTTAGCTCCGAAACATTTTCGTACAAAGTTATTTTCATTGCAAACGATCCTGAATATCAATTCGGGATCGTATCGAGAAATAATGTAAAGCGATTAGATTAAAACGCCTCGAGTCCAAAATAAGTTCCATTTTTGGGTTACCTTTGTTTCTGCAAAATATGTTTGCCAAATGTATCGTTTCCCAACCGTTTCTTTTGCCAACCCGCTTTGTTTTCTGTAACAGTAAATATATCAGGATTTTATAAAAACTAACCTAACTTAACTTATGGGGTTCTACACGATGGTACTGAAATAAATCCTGAAATATTTACGGTTACAGGAAAAAAAAACGGTTGGCAAATGAAAAGTTTGGGTAGCGATACATTTGGCAAACATATTTCGGCCAAACGGCAGGCTCCCTCCATTGTTACGTTAAAATTGACGTTGACTTTCGTAGCGTCATCAAGTAGTAAATAAGTATTTAAATATAAAATATAGTATCGAAACGTGAATTTTTGAGGGAGTTTCACGCTACGGCTATATTCGATTCAATTCGATTTCGAGTAAAGGCGATTCGAAAACGAGACGCGTGATTTTCTTGCTTTAGCAACTCGTCACCTGATGGCAGTGAACACACGCATCCCTAGAGGTATCGCAACTGCGCTGCCAGGTCTTTGAGAAGATAGAAGACTCGTTTTTTAAAGAAGAAAGACTTTAGTCACAGTGGAATTATTTAATTATTGCCTAACTTCCCATTCAGGGTCTAAGCCCCGGCTACTTTTCTGATATTGAAGAAGAAAAAGAAAAAGGAAAACAATTTATTTAAAGAGAACGCATACAGAGCTAGTTATAATAGCTACGTTTTACAGCAACAATTATATTTAAAAAATACAATTTGCAGAATAATAAAAAGGTTGGCAGTTATACTTGTGAGCACCGGAGCCCGGCAGTATTGCTAGTAGATGCTAAACACGGGGGTGGCCGATTATTTATGGCTTGGCTATTAAAAGGTCTATCTAATTGTAAGTCACAAGGGTGTTAATAATTTAGCATTATTAGAGAAAACAATGCACCTGAGGAACTCATTGTCAGTAACAATCTTGTCAACATATTCAACCGCAAATTATGACAAGCGACGGGCTCTGAAATAATATTATGTAAAGCTCGAGGGAAATTAATGATCTCCATTAATACGCAAACTAATCCAATAATGTACAAACCCATGTATAATTTATGACTAAAATCGCGAATAAGGGCCTTCGCATCGCTTAATGATTGTTTGTCCTAACGATTGCTTGGGCTAAAACCTTTTTGCCTAACATCCTTTAGGTAGAAAACAGAGAATTAAATAAACATCTTTTGTGTAGATTAGTCCTGAAAACTGCTTCAGTGGTAAAAACTATAGGCGAAAAGATTTTAGCCCAAACAATCATTAGGACTAACAAATTTATGCCACGCAATGTAGACCCTGCAAATACCTACACGTTAATATAACTATTTAAAGGGCTATTTAGAGTTTGATGGTGGATCGTTTATCACAGTAACGGATCCGGTGGATAGGTCGTCGATCCGCGAACTGCCTGGCTCGTTGCCAGATCGTCCGGAGCATCTAGAATCGTTCAGAGCAAACGAAGTGCTACAAGTAGGCAGCAAAAATGACAAATATATTATGTATTACCTTTGGCCTTTCTTTTGGTAATCGTTTTATCTTTATGTTGGTATTATCTGTATAGTTATCAAAACTTTCCGGGCAACTTTGTTACTATGTCGGTCGGTATCCTAGCTTTTGGCAGAAATATGGCAAGAGGCAGAGAATCCACCAGCAACTCAAGAAGAGTTGTCAATTCGTTGCCGGTTTATTAGGGGAATTAATATTCTTGAAGGCATCCATATCATAACTGGTTGAAAATGGAGTTCATTTCGCAGTTGAAAAATACACGGTGAGAGAAAACCATTCACCTAGGTGATGTTAAGGAAACCTGGCATTTCGACAAGCGGTTCGATGGTGGAACTCAGTGGCCGGTAATAGTCCAAATAAATCTTTCGGACACTCCCCATTACAAAGTCTAACAGCATTTTTATTCAAATCCTCAGGGATTTGTTACAGTTATATTTCCGTAGTGGCTTTTCTTAACTTAAAGTTCCATACTGGCTCATAAACTGATTTAGAAGACAGTGCACGATCAGGATACACCATAACCTTTGGACATACTTCGGCAAGAGGAAAGCAAGCCAGTTCTGTCAGTACGAGTACACTTATGCTTTGAGCGTCATGGACTTTAACAATTACAAGATTTCACCGGCTGTCTTGCCTCCATACTGAAATAACTCCAGAAGCAAGTCTCTGGTGAGCGGGTAAGGATGGAAAACGAAACAGACAGGACCCACACAAAGTATAGCAGGACATAAGTAATCCACCTGATGGTAAATATGATTTGAAATGTATAGACATTGGTACTCTCAACTCTCAAGGTATTAAAACTAGAAACGCTTTGCTAATCCTGAGGGCTACGCGTGGAATGCGTCTATGCTAGTCATTTCACCGACGTTTCACCCAACACCGTGTCACACCAATGCGAACACTGCTGATTGGCGGTAGGTTTAAAGGACCTGTTTTTCAGTTAGTTATTTCGATTATCGTTCCTGACGTAGAGACCTCGTCATGTTGTTCTCCTAGTCACTTTGTTTAATTTAATGTTATTGAGCTGACATTTGTAATGATTTGATTGGTATTAGTTTTAACATAAATTAATGTTACTTATAAGTATTATTGTATTTTATTACGGGAAGAATTGATCTTCTGCTGGAGTTTCTTGCGGCGCTTCTTCTCCGCAATGATGGTCGTGTCCGCAACGCTAATAGATTCACTCTATATTACCGACGTGTAAACGTGCCTACATGTGGCTAATTTACTGAATAAACGTTTTAAATTTTGATTTTTTTGAATTTTGTGTATACAGGATAAGAAGGTAACGTGGTGGACAAACCATGCACAGTGTCCTACCACCACAAACCCCACTAATCTCAAACTTATTATTTACACTAACCTCCTCTCCTCTATGAAAATTTTGTGACCTTTAACAGACCAGATTCAATTACTTCATATAGTGTCAATTACCAATGAATTTCAGGTCGGATTTTGAACGTGTGAAAGCCTCTCGTCGCCGCCGGTTCCGTAATCACCGATTCAATTTACCGCTCTTAATTTCTCTCCATTATTGCTTTATGATGGCTAAAGAGTGGTTAATTGATAATTTGCGGAGTGATTTGGCCTATATTTCAAGTTTGTTTATAATTGTCTTGGCATTTAGACAGCCGGTATAACAAACAAACAAACACAGACGTCAAGTTGAATGATTGTGGTAAGACCTTCTGCAGGGTCAGTCCAGATCGCTACCACCATCTTATCCTTTAACCTACCACCAAGTAGCAGTGTTCGCGTTATTGTGTTCCAGTGTGGGGATAAGACAACCGGTTAATTTACTAGTATAGAGCCAATTCATATTAGTTACCAATAACTTCTCACAAGAAAGTTTACAATATTTATAGTTTCTTGTGGGTACATTCCTATTTTCGGTTAAAACCTATAAAATGCTATAGATATCTTAAACTTTGGTCTGTTACCAAAAAATATATGTTCGAAGAAAATTAAAAAATATCTACAGAAAAAGAGAGACAAGAATATTAAATTAAAATGTTAAAACTGAATTATTTATGGACGGCTAAATAGATTTTAGCACAAAGAAAAAAAATCCTGGCGGTTTATATCAGTTGGTCTAAAATTGTTACCATATTTTTGTTTCGCAACATAATTTTTGCATACCAACGTTTCATCTAATAATTGAAATGTCGAAAATTGTTTGATCGAAATTGTTTGGCATAATATTGTTTGGTATAACATTTGTATGGAATAACCCTGACCGTGAGGCAAAGTCGACGGAGCTACGCATAGCAGAGCACCTAATACGCGTAATTGTGGCGTTTCGGGCCTTGACACCATTCTAAACCAACCTAACCTATACATTAGTTGAGACCTAGGTGTTGTATACCATATTATGGATTTGGACTTTTAGTAATTAAAATTTAAGACAAAACAATTTTAGAACAACAGTGCTTTAGAATTAAAAATATGTATGCAAAAATAGAAATATGCCATTCAATATTAGAGGAAAAAAAATCGACCAAAAAATTCTAGCACATAAAATTTTAGGTCAGTGGAAGGGCAAATTCAGGGCGCGGACAGTTCTGGATGACCACAACCAGGAAATTTGATTTTTTTTGAGGGAATAATGAGCTATAAGAGTTTTACACAAACGAACGAAGCGCTAGTTTCAAAAATACGTGACTACCGTCATAAAAATGATCATTTACCGGTAACGTTGACTTACTTTCCAATACAGAGGATTCCAAACAGATTGTGCCATAGTACCTTCCTTTACTATTTCTCTTGTCTTCACATCTTCACTTAGGTATGAAAGAGACTCTGCTTGTTTCAGTATTACGCTTCATTACCCAATATCACCAGTTTACGCATATTATCGGTTTATCAGCCGCCCTGGGATTTCCGAGCCGCTGGAGTTCATCTTACCGGGGAAAAAGGGCATATCCGCAATTACAACCAAATCAATTTCAACTTAAACTGGTTTGTTAGAAGGCTACGTGTGGAATAGGACGTGAAGACTATGTTAGTACATATTTTTGTAATGAGGGCAAGGGTATGGGGCAGTTTTCAGCTATCGAGAAGTGTAAGTACTGTACTGAACTTTTTTATCAACAGACATCTTTTTTTTTATGGCCTAGAGAAGGCGAACGAGCGCACAGGCCACCAGGTAAGCGGAAACTGTGATCCATAGACATTCGCATTCACAAGACTGCAAGCCTAAGACTGCAAACGCGTTGCCAACACTGGGGACTAAGATGGAATGCTTCTATGCTAGTCATTGGGTGCGTCACACGAGATATAACTACATAATAACTATTTTCATGTTACTAACATTTACGAGATATAATGAACGTTAGCTATAATAACAAAATCAATATTTTTATAAGGAATAACGGTCAAGTCATATAATATTCATTTTATATAATATTTTTAATATAACACTAACAATGACTAATTTCAGTTCGTATAACATACATGACATATAGCGATCATAATACATATTATCTTTTAGTATAAGTGTGTGATATAAATGTGAGCGAGCGAAGCGAGCGAGCAAGCAAGACCTCTCTGGGCAGAACCGACTCGGATAGGTTACGTTAGAAGGCTAAGGCGGGAGCGAAGCCTAGCGAGCTCCCGCCTTAGCCTTCGAGGTTTTTTTTTTACATCCCTTGAAAAAACTATGCAAAACAATTTGATTGTAAAATTAAAAAGGCCACGTTATACTGATAATAGTTATAGGCGTTTATATTATACGTGCATTATATTTTTTGATGTTAGATTTTTTGATTTATATGTTTTATATCTTAGGTGTCATTTACATTATATATTAATAACGTTATATTTTATGGAAATAGTTATTTTGACATTATATCTTTCGTTCATTATCTCAAGTGTACGTTATATTAAACATATTTATACAAAGTGAGCGTATATATTGTGACTGTTATATGATAATTTCTTATAACTCGTATTACTTACCCCTAGTCATTACACTGGCTGTCTTAACCCCAAACCGGAACACAACAATGCGAACACTGCTGTTTGGCGGTAGGTTAATGGATAAGATGGTAGCGATCCGGACGAACCCTGCACAAGGTCCTACCACCCGCAATACATAACATGTATTTTGTGATAACACTCCCTTTTGAATCGTAAGGTATAATTTACTGTAATATATTATAATTTCTAGTAGTAGAACAAAATGCTAAGTTATTTGAATCAGCGGAACAATCGAAAGCAGTTATAGTAATTTTTTAATGGACAGACGGTGTCGCACCACTAGGGTTTCTTTAACTGTTTTGGTACGGAACCTTTAAAACAGAAGGCTGATGTGTGGTGCGGAACTTTTCTGTTAGGGTTAAGACTGTTCTGGAAACTTTAATTCAGTGGTTTTGTTGCGAAGGGGCTTTTTGTTTTTGTTTTGTAGTTTAGTAGGTAGTATAAAGCAGCATTTGTACGGCGTTGTTAACCGACTTCAAGAAGGAGAAGGTTCTCAATTCGACTGCATTTTTACTTATTTTGTAAGTGATAGAGCTACCTCTGAAACGGGCTGAAACGATATTTCAGCCTGCTGAAAACGCTCCTAAAGCACCAAAATTCACGATTAAAAATAATACGTTTTATCCCATCGGCATAACAATATAAATGTACATTTTTTTTGGTCCACCTGTATAACGGGACCTAATTCCCATACTTTTAAGATGGTTTAAAAAAAAATTGTTTTACAGATTCTACTAGTAGCACAGTTTACGAAACTAGACTCAAGACTCTTTTATCTCCACTCTAAACGGCGTCCACAGTAAACACATGAGAGCGTTAGCCAAAGTTGCCGTTACGGTAAATATTTTAGCAAAGTTGCCAGATTTAAATAGCGCGGAGCTAAGAGATTGGATAAACCTCGCCGGCCCGTGTGCGGGGAACCTTGTACAAGCTTAATGCGGTCCTCGCCACTTTAGTGAGTGCGAATCGCATCAAGTCCTTTGCCCAAAACAAACCATGTTTCGTTGGCTGTGGATTTTTCTCTCGATGAAGTTAGAAGAGGTGAGTAAAAAGGATGGAGCATCTCGTTGCGGTGGGATATTATTTCATTATCAATGTTACCAGTTACTAGAAAAATATGGCGATAACATTCTGAACCCTTGGATCTGACGCGAAACCATCAGTGGAGTGAATTATGAACGTAATGCTTCAAATCGGTCATAAATTATGTATGTTGTATCTACTCAAACAACATTATATTATTTGGACACGGTACTTGTATTGAATACGGGCAGAACCTTTTGAATGTACATTCAGGATTCGATGAGTTGGGAAAACGACTTAAATTCCGGACGTGTCAGAAAACTTGACAAATGTTCTTTCGGACCTGACGCGACAGAGTAAAATCCATAATTTATCATTCCCACGCAAAAACATCACGTTTTTGTCACAAAAACCACCTCTGCGTCACTCAACCCTCAACAATTCTTACCGCACGTTCTCCCCTAATCCCTTCTGATACGGTGCATAATTGATTGGCCAGATTACTGAAGGGGGCTAGTTAGCTAAATCTTTGGAGAAGTTTCTGGATTTTGTTCGTTGTTAGTTAATTTGGTCGAACGTGACGCGACCTGTGAGAGATACAGGCTCGCGCTGGTTTTAGCTTTATTATTTGATACTGGAAGTTATAGAAAGTTTACTATATCTATCTTAATCAACACGCGACGAACTTAGGAGGGAATTGCTTTACAAGACTTTTGTTCTTAAACGTTTATATTTTTGAATTACTTTTTTTAAATAACATGGATCTCTTTGTGTATTAAGTGCAACCATCACAACAATGCTTTCTTATAAAACGGACGGACGCTCACACGTTAAAGTCATATATATATATATATATATATACGGCGATGAAAGTAAAGTAGTGGAAGATTGGTAAGTAGCCTTTGCATTCAATCCTTGTTAGTCTTAAACAACCTTGTACACTCTAAAGCTTTGAAAACTGTTCATATTGTGCAAAAGTTCGTAGAATCATTGACCTATTTTCAGCTGCGGAGTGTATATTCCATCCCGCGACTTCGCCACATCTGGCTGTGAGCCGTGACGCCGCTTCGCCGTGACAAATGTAATAATATTCCACGGAGTGGACATGCCGTCGCCATTTCTCCTGCTTACCGTGACGTAATGCGATTGGGATAGTCTACCGGGGGTCCCGGGTCTAAAGATACTAAAAAAAGTCTTACTTGTTACTGTACTATGAAGGTACCAGGATTTCCATCTTAGGACTGTGGTCTAGTCTGGTACCTCTCAAAATTTTGTTTGACTAGCATTGAGACGTGTCGTCATCCTCATGTCAGCCGAAAGACGTCCACCGCTGGACGTAGACCTCCCTCAAAGCTCTCCACTCAGACCGGTATTGTGCTTTTCGCATCCACCGCGGTCCCGCGATCCTGACGAGGTCGTGACTCGTCACGTGAGACGTGTACTGGCTTATTATGTTGACGATACGAGTACGTTGTAATGTACTTTTTCTTTAAAGTTTTTGCCTCAATTAATGTATCTAAGTCCAACATTTAGTCCGCAATTTTGCCATCGCAATTCGGTAACATGCTAACATTTTCCACATTCTTATCACATAAAATATTTAAAAGTTCAAAAGATCCCCATTTGTCTCAGACGCATTTGGTACATTCGATTTTAGCCTGCACACGTACGCTGCTTACCTCAAACAACTTTCTTTGTTTTTGGGCATTCAGGTAAAAATATTTTTCAAAAAACAAGAGCATCAGATAAAACACCGGAGCACACAGCCGGCCCGGCGCCGGAAGGAAGCGCAGACGGTCGCAGGCGCCAGAATGAATTACCAAGCCCAAGCGAAACAGCACAACTGGTTTAAATTGCCATCGTAAAAGCAACTCCATTTGTAGACCGTTGAAGGTAAAACTGCTATAGTGCTTAGTGTGCACTTGTCACATTTTGAGTTGAAGGGAACGTTTGAAACGGAGAAGGTTCCGACGACAGTTGTCACAGCTGTTTTTAAGACCCAGATTTGGCTGAGGTCTGCAAGTTCCAGTTTTACATACCGGATTTGAAAATCAAAACATTCGTTTTAATATTTACCAAAATCACGAAATAACGTTGTAAGGAGTACCTTTAATTATTTTATGATTCCTCTATATTCTTCACAGGTTTAAAATAAAATACAATTTGGTCGTTTCAACCAGCTCCTTATACCACTCTTACTTACAATGAGCACAATTTGTCAAAATTGTATGGTTTCCCATTAACATATTGAAGATTTTGTCGGTCATAGCACGATTTCCAAGCCTGCGCTACGGTTGAGTTAATTCTTGCCTGAAGTATCCAATAAACCGGGCATTATTCTCGAGCCATGAATGAACCGGTTGGCCATTTATACATTTTTTGCGAGCCTTTTTACAATAAGTGGGATTACCTTAGCGACGGTACTTCTGAACTGATTCAGCGAAGGACCCTCAAGAAACAAGCCTCCTTATATTAAGGACGCATCTGCGAGTCTTTTTCTTAAATGTGTTTTGTTGATCTTAAAAACGAATGAGTATCAGATAGTATAGATTGGCGAAAAAGAGTTGGTACAATACGGGTAAGAGTATGTCGGGCCTATAGGGTCGAGGACTATCTAACAGATAAAACTGCTCGGTCTAAACTAAGCTAAACACCTAAATAACTTAATATTAAAGTCATAAAAAATATATGTAAATATTGTATTGTCTAGGGGATACGGTTTCTGTAGGAGAATGTATCCAAACTTTGTATGTGGATGTCTTGCACTGTCATTGGTAAGTAAGTATTTTTTGATTTTTTATTACTACTACTTATTCTCTTGCGAAGCGCTGGTAGATTTTTGACGTGTAAAAGTGCCCGTGCGGCCTACTTACTGAATAAACATCTTTTATGTATCTTTTTTTATCTTTTGGGCCACCTTCAGCGAAGGGTTTCGTCATCGTTACTATACAAACATCAAAAACTATCTTCAAAACTTCCACGTATAAGCTTAGTTTATATTTAAAGTTATTTGATGCTATCTTAGATAATTTTGTCCTATAAAGTCTGCTTTGTCTTAATAATTAGATACACATTCTACTTTTCCTCGCGATCTTTACTTTCACCAAAAATAACACGTCAAATAACGAACACAATTACGCTCATAAGTTCCATACGAGACTACAATTGCGTATAAAATTACCTCCTAGGGAGTATTTCCTCTTCATCTTCTACAAAAACACGTGGAATACGGGAATTGGATGGAACTAAACCAATTCGGGGTTAGCAGGGAATGTGCCCGCGAAGCGAGAATATCTAATTTACATTGCCATGTGCTTCGCTTTACTTGGATTTCCTTGCATATCACTCAGCGCCTCTCTTTTGTTATGGCCTAGTCAAAAGAAGACAAACTGAGCAATATAGTAGTCGCCGCAAGTGTTTACATCTCCGAAAACAGCGGAAAGTCTCTGGGAGACACTGAAATTTAAAAGTAACTGCTCTGTTGAACCTTCGACACATAACGTAAGTTTGCAAATTGAGCTTTAGAACCAGGGTGCACAAATACCGAATATCACAAGAGAAGTCCTGTAACAGTAACGCTTAACGGTAAGCTATGTTTGTTGATCTATCCTTACCGGTGTCATAAAGGTATAAATGAGTCTGTTTCGTCTTCAGGTTCCACAACCGTCAATGTGAAATAATTTATAGCCCGGAGACGACTTAAGATACTTTTATCCCGAGTCGCAGCAAAAATCTTTGATTAGTAAAAATGTAGTAATCTATGAATTTTCTAGTGATAAACATTGTTAATTAAAAATGCCTCTGCATCGTTCCGAATACGCCTATTATTAATGTATAACGGCACGAATAAAAATAATTACCTAATACTTACAAAAAATATAATATGAGTTACTACTCTTTAGGTATACCTAGTTGTTTTGTGTCGATAATTGTATTTTCTTTCTAAAGATACAATCATTTTGATCTGATTGTGACCATAAATACTCATGAATCAGATTCTCTTCCACTCCGCCGACCAAATAGAAGCCTGTATGAAATTATAATACCCCCATTATGCTTCTCCGGGGATGTTAAGTAAACTACTTATGCGCGCTAAGTGGTTCCCGATAAATACAATTAAGCCCAAGATTAATGCTTGTGAGTGTACGAACTAAATTTACTTGGACAAATAGCTAAAGTGCCTGATTCCACAATTTATCGGCCATTACTCTGCACGTGTATTTCCATTCCAATCTTGTAAGTGGTGGAATTGAGTCCGCGCGAGCAGACCCAGTCGCTGGTCGCTACCGTCTGGTCATTTGCACTTTGACTCGGTAAGCACAAGTGTTGCAGCTGCCCGTGATTTGTGACCATCCTGTGCATGATTTAAGAGTGTCTGATGATACATTGCTTGGTCTGATGAAGGCCGGCAATAGTGCCATAGCCGCCAATTCAGATAAGGCCTTATCTATGTTAAAAGAAGATTGGTAAACCATCAAACAAATACTCAATATCTCCATAGGTCAAAGGGTATGTTCAGTTAAAATTTATCCGTGTGTTCAGTTTAGTTAGGTAGCTTGATTGGAGGTAGAATTTTATCCACACGTTATTTTGGTTTTTGCATTTTATACACCAAAATATTTACATAGGGAGATAGCATCAGAGTTAGATATTTAGCTGTCAGGCAGGCAATACTGGACACTTTTAACTTAATTCATAGATCGTATAACACGGTCACAAAATTGTTGCAAAGCAAATTAATAACCCTTATTTTTTGTAAAATAAGAATCAAGTGTCCATCATTGATCATTTTCTATTACTGGTTTCATACGTAAGTACTATAGAGAACTACGACTTTATTGTGGCTTCTAACAACGTAGGTACTTAAACGGTCACAAAAATAAATTGCAAAGAGTTAAGACGGAAATATAATGAAATAGCAATAGCACTGACGGTGAACCAGGAAGGGAGAAAACAAATGACAGTTTTCGTGAGTTTCGGTCGGTCAGCTCGTTGCATGGACCAATTTAGATTCTCTATTGAAATATTAAAATTACTTATAGCGTTTTTCTCATTCTTGAAAAATTATTTATGAGCTCGGGACTGTCAAATGCTCTGAGATAAAAAGTGTACTTAGATACAGTTATATTTAGTTAATCATAATTTTGACAAGAATAATTACTTTTATTAGGATATGTCAGTTTTTGAATGTTAAAATACAGTAGTCTGGAGCGGTTCCGTATGGACTGAAAGAAAAATTTACGAGAGTTTTTATGTTTATTATTGGCGCAGTTTTATAATTGTTTTTCATATAATTTAAGTGTTTGCAAAACTTTAATATTCGTAGTAGAATAACTTTACGAACGTCAATAAAATACGTCGCAATCACGTGGTTTAATGTCGCTGCCTTCTGTTCGAATTGTTCCTGCTTTTTCAGAAAAATTGAGGTTAGAATAAATTGAAGTGTTACTTGGATCGAGCGAAAATAAACGGTGCAACAAGCATGCGGAAAAAGCGTCTGATGCAGTTTTGCTTCGGCTCCTTGTGTTTGTATGTTGTTAGAAAAAACTTTTGTTTAAAACTTACAAAAAAAATAGCAATAGAGCCCAAGGTCATGATCAGCACAAAACTGTCAAACTGAAAACGTCAGTGCGTCAGGCAATAAACCTGTAAATAAATGACAAGAAGTTTCCAGCAACTTTATATTGTTTGTAGAAAACAATAGTCGAATTTATAGCGCGTTATTATTTATTATGGTGCTTTGTCCTCGGAACTTAACAAGACTTGAAGTTCACAGCGGGAAGTGTCTACAAATCGTCGAGATTGAACCGGAGCACTCGGCGTCACTTAGCCCCCACCGCACCATTAGCGGGGCGATAATTGGGGCAAAGCTGCGCTTACACAGACGAAAAGCATCAATGGGGATTGAATATTTCTCAATTACAAGCAGTCGATACAACAGCGATATGGTATTCAATGATTTTGTATTTCAACTCATACTTTTTTTTAGTATCAATTTCCTTTGAGAAAATTTCACTGTTTTTGTAGGAACAGCGCCAGATTGTCACTACGCCGAACGAGTCAGTATTGTCCATTTATATATTTTTAAGAACCTAACTTAACATAAAACCTTCTATAACAGAATAACAAGCCTAGTTCAGCAGAAAACTGACACAATTGCCCAAACAAAGCGCCGGAATAAGGTCAGCAATGGGCTTATTGCAATGAGGGTAAATCAATTTCATTTTTTCAAGATTGAGTGAAAAGGGTTCATCGAGATGATGGAATGATATCAGCCGTAATTTATCGAGGGACAGTCGGCCGCATCTCATGTATAAATTGCGCGGTACATTAGGCTGGTCGGCGGCGGCGGGCGGTCAGCGGTACAGTGCGAGCCCTTGCCACTTTTCACTATCGAATGCTTTGAAATTGTCCCCAGGCACGAACACGCGAGTTTGGACTTACCTCTTTTAACCGCAATCTAATGGTATTCAAAATTCGATCTATGGCTTCGTAGTTTCCAATCGACTGGACAAATAGATGACGTTTATTTTTAATTTTGAAAGTCTGTTGTGCCGTCTAAAATGTATCAACTCTAAAAGCATGAGAAACAATGACAATAGAATATGTTGATCCGGTAAATAGGTCGCACGGTGCACTATTACACTACAAGAATCTACGGGCTTTCCAAGAGGAAACCACGTTGAGAAGAGGCGCCGCAAGTAAATTTAAAACACAGCGGGAGATTTGAAATATGATTCGTTTATGAATACTGGAAACCGTAATTATTGTACATTTCTCTTCTTAATTCGTCGACGGAATATTAACCGACGAGGTTACCTTGAGTTATTTGGCGTATTCGTATATATCGTACCTACCCAACGTTTTGGCCAAATCATTTTAACGGCAAAACATCAAACCAGAGCACATATCTGCCTATCCTAGCATAACTCTTCCTTATGTGTACGAGAACGCTAGACAAAGTAAGCTCGGCGATAAATCATTTCAAGACAATTTCTTTATTGAGATTTTTAAAAGAATCAAGCGCCTTGTTGCTTCAGTAACTTGTTTACGGCAAGTTTTTTTGAATTTAGTCTGATAAACTTTGAATCTTGTGAATATTTAAAATGGCCGAGAAGCAGGTGCCTTAATATGCTCAAATCTTATAAAAAGTTTACTGGAGGACGTTCGCAACTTCGTACGCATGGAGTAAGTTTTCGGCTTCTCCTATTTTTAATATATCTGTCAGTAGTCAGTCATTCAGTCAGTTACATGCCTATTTACCCACCATGCCACGTTCTTATTTACCACCTGAAGTTCAACATCGCTTTTATCTTGCTTTATTTTTTAGCTGACTGGCAATGCCGATGGTAAAGGATGTAAGAAAACAAATACTACATTTGGCCGCTAGGGAATAAAATGTCTTTTTTTTTTTTTTTATAATAGTCGGAGGCAGACGAGCAGGCGGCTCACCCGATGGTAAGTGATCACCGACGCCCATGGACACCTGAAACACCCGGGGGGTTAAAGGTGCGCTGCCGGCCTTTTAAGAAAGTGTAGGCTCGTTTCTTGAAGGTTGCCATGTTGTATCGGTCCGGAAATACCATTGCAGGCAATTGATTCCACAGTGCAGTCGTACGTGGCAAGAAGTTTCTTTTGAAACGTACGGTGGAACTCTGCCAGTCATCCAGGTGCTGTGGATGAAATTTCAATTTGTGGCGAGTAGTACGGTGGTGGAATTTTGCAGCAGGTATTAGCTCGAACAATTCATCCGAGCACTCCCCATGATATATGCGGTAGAAGACACACAGGGATGCAATGTCTCTCCGCAAAGCAAGGTGGTCAAGCCGACTGGTGAGAACATCGTCGTCGACGATTCGAGACGCACGGCGTTGTACACGGTCAAGAGGAAGCAGCTGATACTGTGGTGCCCCGGCCCAAAGGTGGCAACAGTATTCCATATGGGGCCTAACTTGTGCCTTATAAAGTTGGAGGCGATGTGCCGGTGTGAAATACCATCTAGCTCGACCAAGGACACCCAGTTTTTTAGAAGCCAACTTAGCCTTATCTTCCAAATGACCACGAAATTGGACGGTGCTCGATATGTCAGCGCCGAGAATCCCAAGAGTCGGTTTTGCAACAAGGGAAGTGCTCTGGAGTATAGGGGAAACAACAAAGGGAGTTTTCTTTGCAGTGAACGCGCAGAGTTGAGTCTTATTGGGGTTGAATTGTACCAAGTTAAGGAGACCCCAATTCGAGACTTGGTCCAATGTAGCCTCGATTTCAGACCCAAGTTTGTCTCGACACTCATTGACGCATGTCTGAGAAATGTCCGCACAGCCCTGGTAAGACGCATCTACCGCACTGTCGTCTGCATAACAATGAATGTTACTAGATTGCAACATATCATTGATATGCAAAAGAAACAGTGTTGGCGACAACACACAGCCTTGAGGGACACCAGCGTTCACGGGCTTGGAGTCTGAGCACTAACCGTCGACAACAACCCTGATGCTACGCTCCGTGAGGAAGCTGGCAATCCAGATGCACAGTTTTGTGTCCAGGGAAAAGCGAGCAATTATATTAAATAATGTTATTCTAAATTAGTTTTAGGTGAGAATTCTAAGCCTAGCAAAGATTTAAGCGATCCCTGCCGCCCAAGAAAATAATACGTTTTCTACCAAGTATTACACGCTACTGCTTTTCACTCAACTAATACTCTCAAAATTATAAGATAAAATTAATCACCTGTAAAGAATAAAGAACCAAGTCAAAACTTAACAAAATATTGAACAGAAATTGAGTACTTTGATCCCTTGATTTTGAGGAAAACAATGGCTTTCTGAATAGGTGGAGTGGAAAGACAATTAATGGCCGATTTTTTGGCCTTAATTTCCTTCTTGTGTGTTACAATGCCGGACATTTTTAATTACAGTAAAAGCAATATAAATCGTTGCATAAAAGAAAAGAAAACAACTGTCCAATTAATAAACAAGTCACAGAATCAAAGCCGGTGTTGGGGACGTGATTAAAATATTCACATTTACCGGCTTCCAACAATGGGCCGTTAGTATTCAAATTCAAAAAGCGGGTCGCGCGCGGCGCGCGTGCGCTAGTACGGCGGGACAGTGGACAGGGAAACTAATGCTATCAAATACAAACTCATAGACTTTGTTTACATTTTAATTTCACGCTGTACTTATTTTTATTGTTATTTTCACATGTTGTTTTTACTCATGTGACAATTTTTGCTATGGTGATCTATACCGAGAAAACAAAAACATAATTGTTTTAATAAATGTTAGCAATAAATAATCTGAATCTATTGTTGTACCAAAAAACGTGAAGTTTAAAAGAAAAAGTGTTAAACTGTTGTTATATTACAAGCACAGTTTTCACAAATTAAGTAAACCTTCTCGCCTTACGCAATCAAGTAGGTATCTTCAGTCATTCGTTGATCGTTAGTGCAAAAACCAAAAGAACCTTAGAGAGAAAAATAATGGCTATAAATCCAAAAACATTGTATAACATGGTTGATTTATTGGACGTCTCCTAGACTTCTAGCTCAAACCAAGAAATATGAGCAATACGGCACAAGGATGGCCCTTAACATAATATGCCCACAAATTGCTAGCACGTCCCTCTCTAGTCGGTCTATAATGAAAGAGACACGCTATTTTTTTTGCGGAAATTGCCAGAAATTTCCGAACACGTTCAGAGAACAATAAATAGAGGTGAAGCGTTATTATTCAGGAATTAGTATTCGATAGGCAGCGCGGACGGGCGCGGGCGGGCGCGGGCGGGCGCGGGCGGGCGCGGGCGGGCGGCCGTGTTGACTAAGCACTACTTTATATTTTAAGTTACGATGTTGAAGCCATGGAGGTATGTGGTCATTTTTATTGCAGTTTCACAATAAAGTTCTTTGAGTTCTTGCGTTATAAATAGAACAAAACAAATTAATTTTATGTCAATGAGCAGACAAACTAAATTAATTAGTCAGTTCAGATTTTGCGTGATAAAATGTTGTGCTTGCGCAGTTTGAAGTAGTTTTATTGTTTGCTTGTTTTTAGAATCATTTTATCGATTATTTTTTTTGCGGTTGGTAGGACCTTGTGCAGGGTCCGTCCGGATCGCTACCACCATCTTATCCATTAACCTACCGCCAAACAGCAGTGTTCGCATTGTTGTGTTTCGGTTTGGGGATAAGCCAGCCGGTGTAATGACTAGCATAGAGGCATTCCATCTTAGTCCTCAGGGTAGGCAACGCGTTTGCAGTCTTAGGCTTGCAGTCTTGTGAATGCGAATGTCTATGGGTCACAGTTTCTACTAACCATCAGGTGGCCTGTGTGCTTGTTTGCCTTCTCTGTGCCATAAAAAAAAACTGACTACCGGTATCGCACGTCAGGAGTTGATTGTAATTAGTTTACTGTTGTAAAGACGTACAGGTTCCTTTTAGTCATATTCCATTATGCAGGAGAAACTATTTAATTTACTTTGGACTTAAAAACTAACGCACCGAGTGTGTGTGACGACTCATTTCTAAACTCTTTAACCGAGCAACAACTAGACGATTGCCGTTTGCAGTTAAATGGGCAATATCAATAATTTCATCCGGTTTTCCCACCTGAGCCGCAACGCCGGGCGAGTTTCTGCAAATCAACTATTTATAAAGCGACTTTCAGTTTACGGGCTCAACGTTCATGGACGCACTTCTATATGAAAGCATTTAAACTTGAACTGGGTCGAGCCAACGCAGGTGATGATAACATTTAATATTTAAATAAAACCGTCCGATTTGTCCACATCGGCGCCGTTATTGGGGCTAAAGTGTAAATTGGTGGCGAGGCGTCGGTAAAATAGCGTTTTTTACAGCAACCATTAAAGGTCCTAATATACATTAATTCGAGGGCAAACGAGCGTGTTGTTGAGAATAAACGCGAATTTAAATTTGATCGGTCGCCGAGAGTCGTCGGCGACGACGAGGCGTCGATTTACGACGACGTTTACGCCGGTACCCTAATTTATACCGACTCGAGCCGCCATTTGTAGGTTTACACTTATTATTTATGGGCAAGGTGTTTGGCGACACTTTTATTGACGATATTCTGCGTTTATTATTTCGGTTTGTTTCGACGATTTTGATGATAGTGAAAGATACTTTTTATTTAAATATTTTGTCTCCTTATAAATCTCCTTGTAAATTAAAATAAAACTAAGCTACTATTAAGAAACTAAGCTATATGAAAAGATATAAATATTATTTTTTTAGGTCGTGAATACATTTTTGAGTAACGACACAAAAATAAGAGTTGGTAAATATAATTACACTGACTTTAGCTAACTAACTACCTTTCTCATAACTGGCAATCGTTAACTTAATTAGGCTAATAGGTAATATGATGAATACATAATCACTACAAACCAATATAAAGTAAAATATGTGATCCAGCTATTTTCTTCAAACCACCTAAACTATTTAAACAGTTTTATTGGATACTATATGTATCCGTAAATCACGTCACTGTCTTCAAATAGCTTCTTAGTGCCACTTGACAGGAATGACGTATTCTCAGTGGATTGAGGCTTGGCGCCGCATTCGTCTCCGACAAATCCGGCCGAAAGGGTCGACGATGACGACGGGCCAGTGTCGCCCCCCACCCCTCCCCCAGCGGGGCCTTAATGCCAACAGTCCTAAATGTCACAAGAAATATCGCATTGAAACTCCTAGACTACTATTTTGATGAAACGACAGTTTTATATAAAAAGTTTCTTTGTTAAGATCAAAGTATAATCTAGGTTTGCCAGCGTCTTTAATTTTCTCAGATCGCTTCAATAGGATAATCCTAGCAGTTTTTTCTTCGTAATCTTGTTTTTTTGCTTTCTGGCAAGTCTAGAATATTTTTATGGTGAAAAACCGGAAATAAAAATCCAATAGAATGTCGACAACAACACATAGAAAATAAAATAAACCCAACTTTGTTAAAAACACATTACGGCAAACGGATCAGCGGCAAAAATCCGGAGCGAGATAAAACTTTTCGTTTCGGAAACATAATTGAGTTTTTCTGAACATTAACTTTTACATTAACGCATAAGTCATAAATAAATATAAATATATCGCAGTCCCATTCAAGCGCGTGATTTATGTAAACCCTCGTTGAACGCAAATTTTCTGTAATACGTATTTGAAAGGAGTTTTTGTTGGCGACGAATTTATTTCTCGGAGATGTTTTTCGTTGGCGCGGGATTATTCTCGTGGAGACAGAAGCGTCTTAGCCACTTTTTTCGTTTTAAGAAAGAAAACCCGGCCAATACTGGATTAGAAACGAACTAGTACGAGAGGGCAACAAGTTACAAGTATTATTTTACATCCATGGCAACTCGGCCACTATTCTATATTAAGTACGTGGTATAATAGCGTCAACGTCATCATCATCATCATCATGTCAGCCGAAAGACGTCCACTGCTGGACATAGGCCTCCCCCAAGGCTTTCCACTCAGACCGCGATCCTGACGAGGTCGTCACTCCATCTTGTTGGAGGCCTACCTACAGCTCGTCTTCCGGTCCGCGGACGCCACTCCAAACCCTTTTGACCCCATCGGCCATCAGTCCTGCGAGCAATGTGCCCCGCCCACTGCCACTTCAGTTTAGCTATTCTTCGGGCTATGTCGGTAACCTTAGTTCTACTGCGGATATCATCATTTCTGATTCTATCACGAGCATAGCAATCTCCATATCCCTCTGAGTGACTTTGAGCTTCCTCAACGTATTTGATTATTTTTTAAATCGGTCCACAATCGACGGAGAAATCGGTAAACATACATGAAAAAAATACAGTGGAACATAGAACCTCCTCGAAGTCGGGTCAAAAGTCTCTAGTAACTATAAAATTGATATTTTAGTAAAAATAGTACAAATGTACACCCCGATAAGCTTTATAGAAATACAGACACAAGGCCAAGAGAAGAAGTATTGTTTATTATTTATATTTGTCTGGCCTCACAGCGAGGACACAGAAAACATGTTTCTCAAACTATCATATAACAGTGAAGACATTAGGGTTACTCTTTTGTATTTAAAATTGGTGTGTGGATTACAGAATAAATTAACAATAATAATACGTTTTGTCTAATATGAATCAGAATCAGAATAATCTTTAATCAAGTAGGTTTCACTCTGAACTCTTTTTAAACGTCATTTGTAGCGACCTAACCTAAGTTTACCGCAGGTTCGAATCGCGCCCGGAGTATACTCGTAGGTACTGGATTAAGTGGGAGTGAGCTAGAAAGACGTTTTGTGCCACAATCTAGGATCGATCTGAAATATGTATCCGTTTGGTTCATGTAATTAGCAAAATAAATTGACCTATTGATCAAATTCTAATTCAAATTCAAAGATGGAATTACAAGAAGGTATTCATGTGACGCCCTGCAAGGGCATAGCCACATGAGACAGTAGGGCTTATTGTTAACACGATACATTACAACGGAGAATTAACTATTACTGGAGTTTGAATTAAAATAAAGTAATAAATACAATAAAAGGCAAGTACAGAATTATTCATTGCCAAATGAACTGTTGAAAAATTCACTTATACTATAGAAACATTTTATTACTTAAGAATAATTTTAATTGTTATATAAATAATATCGGCTTATCTATGTCTATTATCGGCTTGTCAATGAACCTATTTATTATTTAATCGATTTGAAAAATTTCTAAATTTATTTTGACCAACCAACTATCTTAATGTAAACATTTGTACCTAAACTTTCAATTTAATATTACTTACGTCAAACAGCCCGGAGTAGGTTATAGATACGTATTGTAACGAGGGTCCATTATCTATATACAAACTATCAGACTCAGAATAAACAGAGTGATTTGGGATCCCTGGGATTTATAAGCTATTTTGTATCGAACGCATTTGATCTTCTCAGATCACAGATAAATACACATGTGTATTTATATCTAGTTGCTTGGTAGTTACCCTGACCACGAAGCTAGCGGTTCCGTGTTCGATTCCCGATATATTGTTATTATTATGTTATAAAGCTCTGGTCTACAACTACAATTAAGTTATAATTGAATTAAATAAATATTTAAAGAACTGTAGCTTTTGATCCGTAATCGAAAGCGAGTTGGTTTCAGAACATGTGTTACACATCGGATTAAATGAAAATTCTGGATGAATTTAAATAATTTATTTTAACGAGGACCCCATCTATCAAACGTTGTTTTTGTCAATGTATTATTATTTTGGTTGCATCGAAAAATCTGTCGAACATACCAACGACTGGTATGATGGTAACAACAAACAAGAAACCCCGACCAGAACTAATAAAGTGGACAAGCGTCAGTCGGACTTGCTCTGATTTGATTCGAAATCGAAATCAAATTGGAATATGTGCAGTGTTACGGAACCCTCTGTGCGCGAGTCTGACTCGCGCTTGACCGGTTATTTCAATACAGCTTATTTTACCTCAATGGTTATTCGCAAGTTTGAATAAAAATAGGTTGAAAGGTTATAGAAATAACAACTCTGAAAGTAGGAGGTCGTCAATATCATGCTGAGGTTTTCATCTATTTATACAAGAATCTCAAAATCACAGCAATTTTAACAAGTTTTCCGGACACAGCTCTTTAGCATTCCGCGCCGCCCCCGGCGACAATCGCCTCTTAACTCACAAATTGAGTTTTATTTCACTCCGCCGTCTTCCAGAGTCCAGGCATGCTTTACAGTTCAATTTTCTTTAGTCATTAATGCCATTTCAAGTCTGCTATAAAATTAGAAATCTCATTCAATTTAAATTCAAATTACCATTATAATGCAACTAAACGGTATCGCCCTCGCGAGAGGCGCCCGCTTTAAGTATCTCGGGCACATCGTTACCGACGATCTGGTGGACGATGCCGACTTGGAGAGAGCGGAGAGCATTGTGTGTGAGGGCGAACATGCTGGCCCGCAGGTTTGCTCGCAGTTCAAGTGCAAAAAAAAATAAAAAAATATTCAGTAAGTAGGCCGCTCGGGCACTTTTACACGTCAAGATACTACCAGCGCTTCCCAAGAGGAGACCACTGCTGAGAAGAAACGCCACAAGAAACTCAGCAGTCAGTCATTTTTTAAACATATTTCATATTTCATTTTACAATGGTACAACTTAGTCTAGCATTATATAAAGCTACAAGTATTAAATTAAATATAATATCAATTAACAGTAGTTCAGCAGGAAAACATGCCAAAAATCTTACGGGAGAGAAAGATAGAAACGAATAAAATAAAATAAAATAGAATCAACTACTTATATATGTGTATATGAGATGGTGCAAGATGACCACATAAAAGTTTCGATATGTTTTCCTGCATCAACGGTGTCCCCCAGACAAGAAAAAGCAGGATAAAGCTTTTGCATTTGAACAAATTATTATTGACTAAGTTTCGGGTGTAGGCCATGCATTTTTGTCTGTTAGATAGTCCTCGACCCTATAATACGCTTTAGACATTAACGACCTTTTCAAATATTTTTTATGTGCTGGAAAGGGTAACTTTAAAACTACTTCAGGTAATTTATTATAGAAATGAATGCATTGACCAACAAATGATTTATATACTTGCATTCCATATTACGCTGTTTAAAGCATACTGCTCATCTTTTTACACTAGCAGGTTTGCTGTACCCAAAAATACAGGATGCTGATGGGGTTGCCCAGATTCTGCAGCGCATCCACCATGTTTGCGGAGACACGAACCGACAGATTAGCAGCAATTGTGCGCAAGCAAGTAGACAGGGTCAAACAGCCCGAAAAATGTCCTGAAGATGATTGCTGATCATGTTTGTTGTCCTATATTGAATCAAGTAATATTATGTGTAAAATCCTATTTAGCTTTCAAGTACTAACGTTATTTCTAATGCCCGGTTGCTATATTCAAGAAACGGATCGTTTTCCTTACGCCTCGTTAAAATTTGACACATTTTGTACGCAGCAAATGTCATAAAGCTACGGCCCGTAAGGAAAACGATTCGTTACTTGAATATAGGAACCGGGCCTAAGACTGCTAACAATAATGAGATCAAATGTTATCTTGATATAAATAAATGAATTGAATAGAATGCATCTTGTTGCAGTGACTAATATTGGGAAGTTTCTGTCGAAATACAAGCTTTTATTGCCAAATGACCTTTTTTCCAATCATTTGCTTATCGTGACTAAACAAGAGAGGCCAAAATCAAGTTAAGTATAAAGCAAGCCATATTAAATTGTCAGCGAGTTCATGTGTTTACTTATTCGAAATTTTATTCAATGACGAGAACATGTTTGAAACTAGCAAGATTTGACTTCTAAATAAATGAAAAACGCAAGTAAAAAAAAAGTTGTTAATAACTGATGGACTTAAATTTACTCGTGAAGTCGTTCTTAAGAACTAATTTAAAAGTTGTATCCTTCTCTCTTGTAGAAATTATAATAACCAACCATTTCAAATTGAATATGCAGCAAAGCAGTAAAAAGTACAAAAGTTTCAATTTAGACGAAGAAAATTGTCTGGGAACTCTCAGTCAGTTTTCTTATCGAGCCACGGCTTCCAGCAGAACTTGTGTCCGGACCGGTGATAGATTTCTCTTGTCAACTACTTTAATAAGCGCTAATGGAATAAATACTTTTCCTTGTAGGTACTTTCATTTCAGATCCTTCTCGTTGAAAGCAATTCCACTAAGTGACTTGTTGTCCGGAACGGTGACCTCTCCGAGACCCTGAAGTCTTAATTTATTTCAAAAGGTCACATTTACAATCCACTCGGTATCCGTTTCGACGGAATTCGTAACTGTGTTACGGCGGAGCATAATTCTCCATTAATTCCGTAAAAGTATCTAATGAAAACGCTAATTTCTCATTAAACTAACAACACGTAAAATGAACAGATAAAACACTTTACAGCACCATTTGCGAATGATCCCCGGGGGGCGATGGTTATGAGGGAATGCGGGGCGCATGATCCGTCGCGAGAGCTCACGATAAATTGGCCAATAAAGTCGACTAATTTAGCTTGGTCCTTAGATACGTCGGGGTCGACGCGCAGCGCGGTCCTTGTGTTACTGGCTGGCAGTAATGCCGAGTAATGATTGGCATCATCTGTCAAAAGCTTCTTCAATATTGGATTCTCTCACTTATTTTGTTCTTCATTATTCATAAACATTCTGATGTTTGTTGCTCGGAGAGCATCTCAATAGTGTTGATAAAACTGAGTGGTTTTAGCATTGCGCTTGCTGTATGTGTGTAGGTAATGTTCAGTTGAACTCAGAAGTAGCTGTACATCTTAGTTCCTTGTCCCAGTAATGTTTTAAAGTGAGTGTTGTTGAATTAAGTACATCAACAGCTGCAGCAAGATAAGGATAAAAAAACATAAAACATATTTTTTCAGTAAATAGGCCGCATGGGCACTTTTACACGTCAATAATCTACCAGCGCTTCCCAAGAGGAGACTGTTGCTGAGAAGAAACAACGCAACAAACTCGAAGAAGGAAGGTACTAAGTTGGACCGACAAATGTACAATTAAGTTGGACCGTACAGAGAATACAGAGCGTGTGTGGGCGACTCGAGATCGTAAGGTACCGAGTTCGGACCCCCGCGGTTACCATGTTTCAATGCGTTTCATATAACTTAAGGACCTACATTACCCGATGCTCTTACAGTGAAGGAAAAACATCGGGAGGAAACGTGCACTTTCGAACAGCAAAGTTCGTAAGAAGGTAATTGCACAAAAGATCCGAAAGGGCCCTTAGATAAGACCGTACAATATGGCGATGCACCTGACACTCAGACACAAGCGTCTTTCGTCTCCGAGTTACGTCCTGCTGGCTTCACCACTACACACAACCCGCGACCCTCAGGTGATTTACCTTTATATTTCTTGAGGTCATTTTGCGAAGAATCTTCGGGTAATATTTGTTATTGCTGACAAAGCTTATTACATTTGCCCGTTCAATTACACCACAGAGGACGTCGCAGAGAGAAACGGGAGAAAAAACCGGACCGCGGTCTCATCACAAATGATATTAAATAATGCAAGTGCAGATGCAATCGGTCTTATTGCTCTGCCGGCGCTGGGATGAAGGTTTTATTCGAAAACAGCGGTTTGTAGGACCCCGTTTGTTTTTGTCTGAAGCTTGTCTGTCTGGAAAAACTGATTAATGCTTCTGCAGTCCCCGGGCTGAGAGCTCCGGCGTTCGTAGAATTGAATCATTCTTTTCATTTCAAGGTTTCTACTTCTTGATATTAAAAGTCATCAATTATCAGCTTGGTATGGCTCATCTCTTTTTTTACTTTGATGGTAAAAGTAATTCGTTTTGAATTTGCGGAAACCTCCAGTCAAAGGATTCTTATCATCATTGTAATAATAATATAAATCATTGTAACAATAATAATAATATTACTGTGTTAGTAGTATAACAACATAACAGAAGAGTGTTAACAGCTGTCAAAATGTATGAACTAACAGTCGATTAACATCGTTTGGTGAGGTAAATGATAATATTATAAACAGACACATTAAAAAGTGTCCAGATTTAAAGAAAACTATCCTCACATTATTTTGATATTACTCACATTAAATCGCAATGCAGTGTGCATTGTAAAATATATAAATACAGAAGAATATGTTTTATCGCACGACACCTGTAGTATGCTTATTTATATTAATATAAATGAATTATTAATGTCACGTCACCATCTTACACAAGTTGACCTGGTCCCGAACTAGGCTCTAGGTTGTACTGTGGGTACTAGACAAGGATAAACGTATTTAAATAGAGAGATATAGAAAACATCCAAGACTCAGGAACAAACACAGAAAATATTTGCACATACCGGTAGTCGAACCCGAAACAGCTAGCTTTGTAGGCGAGGCCACTACCTACTAGTCTATAATCACGTCGTATTTACCTCGACGTTTCAATCGTGTAGAATCGCCTCGGTCTCGAGCAGACTGGCTGCTGCTTATTTACGTACCGTGAGTAAACTTTGCTACATCTATTTTGAGCTTTGAGTCCCGCAGTCTTGGTGAGCTTCACACGGAACCAGGATTACGAGTAATTTTGCCAGACGTCCCGATTTCTGCGGGACATCCCGATTTTTGGGGTCTATACAAGTCTGTATTTACCCTTAATTGGGACGCCAAATGTCCCGATTTGATAACTACTTTTCTATAACAACCGAAGGCCTAAACCGGTTTGCCACGAATGGAGTTAAAAGAAGTCTGTGATTCGTTTGATTTTAAAATGTATTATTTTGTACAGTCCCCATTTAAAAACCCATGTCCCGAGTTTTTACCTGGCAACACTAATTAAATAAATATCAGAGCACAATGTCACAACAAATGACCTAGTCCAGAACTAAGCTCTAGGCTTGTACTCTGGGTACTAGACAACGATTTAAATAGGTACTTATGATATACAGAAGGAAATACTTGAATTCATAGAAAACATCCATGATTCAGGAAAAAATATTCGCGCTCATCACACAAATATCTGCCCTTTTTGGGATTTGAACCCAGGACCGTTAGCTTCGCAGGCAGGGTCACTACCAACTAGGCCAGCGCGGCGCGTCGAGAATTACGAGCGAGAACGTTTGCTCGATATGTCCCTGCGACAAGGTCCTGTATAACCCCTCGCCCAATTAACCGGCTGTACGCTATTAGCTAGCTACGTACCAGTGCTAGTTACTGCTGAATTCCCGGCGCAATGACAGTCTCTCTCAGCCATTTAGCCATGAAGCCTTCGTGTTGAGTGTTGCCCGTAAAGATGGACTCACATGTCAGCTCAAAAACTGATAAATTAAACTTAGCGTTGGAAACTTGCACTGTTTGAAATACTCACTTGAGAAAAAACTATGAATGTCATAAATATTAATGTTAATTAATTTAAAACCAAAGATACTTACTACCTTTTATGTCTTCTCCAAATAGTTACCTATGGTCTGATGTGTTTTGGCCCTATTTATTCTACTTGGTAATACCATATACCTATTTTATGTGAATAGAATAGAATAGAACATCATTTATATGACATGAAAAAATTAAAAATAAACAACATGATAAAAAATACATCGAATGCACGAATTGTGGTGCCAAAAAGGCTTAGCATAATGATGTGGTCAGGGGACCGCAGCGCTGGTCTCCGGTCCACCATCGTTACAATTGCACAATACTTTAAAAAAAAAAAAACTGCAGAATTAAAAACAAAAAACAAAAATATACCTACATATCTAATAATACACTATTTAAACATTAATTACATCTACATATGAATACGAACTACACTTACCATTAAAAAAAGACATTGAGAATAGCTTGACAAGATTCTATTTGGTACGTCATTTATAGTCGGTACAGTGTGTATTGGTTTCGTGGTAATATTTGTAGAATGTCAATTAAAAAATCTCAGATAGTCGAAGTTAACATGTTTAGCTTTTAATAGACCGTTGGCTTCTGCATGTTTGAATCCCATACTATGCATAAATTTTCGCAATTACTCCCTGCCGCCCGCAAAACCAATGTCTTTTTGCAAAACGGTAAGAAGGGTTTTGAGACTTAGTACTTGTTTTCATGAATTTTATGCCTTATGGCACATTTATCGACGTCGTCTATATTACGAGTAATTTTATGTTTACGTGGGACCTTATTTTGTACTGGTGGCAATGACGGGAGCGTCTTGTCTTTTTTAGAAATATTTTTTATCTCAAAGCCACACATACCTGAAATAAGAAAAAGATACGTATCAAGTTAAACCCAAACCAATTTAACCAGTTTAATACAACCGCACTATAAAATGTCATCCAGTCATTCAACGGCCAATTACAAAATATAGATACCTTAATAATGTGTGCAAAACATTGTTTACTGGAACGCTACGCAATCCTTCGTCCATTTTAGATGTAAATATTTTATTGTATTCAAAATATATTTTCTTGCATTTTTGGATATCTTTATTGGCATTTTTGTGGTAAAATCGTTTATAATTGCCAAATATGTTCTTCTTGTTTACATCGGTGACATTCGGTGACGTTCGCCGTCCGTTGTCAAAGAGTAGGGTAAATCGCCAATAACTGGCCACTTTTCAATAACTGGCCACCTCACACTAAATGAACTTTATTTACCTAGAATAGAATGCAGTTTAGTATAAGGTGTTAATTACTGGCCACCCTTCACTAACTGGCCACGTTACACTAAATTGAATTCTGTTTGTAGGTAACAGAGTTAATTTTTAGTATGAGGTGGCCAGTTATGGGAGGGTGGCCAGTTATTGGAGATTTACCTACTCCTTGCCAGTTAAATATATTAGTACCACTGAAAGTCAATATGGCGAAGGCCACATAAAATCTTGTCAGGCTGAGTAACATGTCAAAAGCGATTCAAGCGGTACGGTTTTACCGAGTACTATACAACCCAGGCTGTGTAGACCAAACGCGCAAAGCTCGATAAACTTAATGTTCAAGTTTCATAAGTGTGCATGTTTGTAGAAATAAATCATTTTATACGACCTGAGTCTCGACACCAACCGGAAGAAATAGTGTTAAGCCAAGACCTTGGTACTTAATTTGCGTGCCGTAGTGCTTTTATTACCGCAGTTGTACAGCGGTATCCTGCTTAGCGCTCGCCCAATTAGTGAGCGAACCGTGGCGGACCGGATACCGGCGCCATTACAGTTACGCTGAAGCAGTTGGCTGTGTTAGAGCTTCCTGAGGGGACGCCAACGCGATTGAAGGTAAGCGTCCACACGCGGAAAAAAACGAAGAGAATCATATTATCCACACTGAATGCTATGCTGCTTATATGATTAACTAACTGCTATATTACATAAGCTATCCCGCGATTTCACCCGCATAGAATTATTAATTTTGCCATCCTACGAGAGCACTGATTTATTTCTGGATTCAAGGTAGCCTGGATTAACATCCAGTGTATAAGCAAACTTTATTCCAAATTGGGTCCAACCAAATTCGTTCATAAGTTTTAGGGAAGAAGTAACAATAGCCAAAAGTGATATTTTTTATTTATGAGTATTAATACCTACAAAATGACGAAACTCTCATATAAAACTCGCTGAAAGCTGTATATTTTATTTGTAATTTACTTGAAAATTGTATATACAGGCTATATACAATTTTCAAGTTACCACAAAAATGACAAGTCACAAAATTCTACATCCTCCCCTACCCCATTCGGGTTCATAATATCAGTAGAGTTAGTAGGACACTCGTATTAGTAGGAATAGTGGATGGCCTCTGAATGCGTCTTAGTCCGCTTACAATTTTATAATAGATATTCCCTCGGGAACTTTTATTTTTTACGGGATGAAAACTGGAACACAACAATGCAAACACTGCTGTTTGGCGGTAGGTTAATGGATAAGATGGTGGTAGCGATCAGAACGGACTCTGTACAAGGCCCTACCACCCGCAAACTTCTTACTTCTTCACGCTGCAACGGCTGGACGGATTCGAATAAAACTTGGAATAGAGATAGCTTACGTACTGGATTAACACATAGACTACTACTTTCCCTGGAAAATTGAAAAAATCCCAACGGAATAACGATAATCGAAATCTAAGCACGTCACTTAACATCAGGCGAGACGAGACTGAGGTCAAACGCAAACCCATTTAAAAAAAAGAAAACGAACACGGATGTAGTCGCGGGTAGAAGCTAGTATGACATGCTTCTATTTCTAGTCAGTTGATACAACAGCTCAAACGAAATGAACGCACGTAACACTTATAGAATTTCCAGCGTGGGCCGGCTCCCCGCTGCCGAGACCGAGCCGCCGTAATCCAATGCGGTTTGCTATAAGTTTACCTTCTCAAGACGGATTTGACATGAATAGCGCAATTTAAAAACTAACCACTGAAGAGACTCGGTTTGAATAAACGTGATGCTTTTTTTTTATTATGCTATAATGTGGAGGAAGCAAAAGAGATTTGTCTGGATTGTTGTAGAATAAGAAGTGGTCTCTGCCCACCCCTGTGGGAAGCAGGGGTGATTTAATGTATGTATGTATTACATTGGACGTAGTTGAAAAATACTTAACTTATTACTTTTTAACATTTAATAGTCGACTAATATAAGAACTTCGCCATATCTCGGTCATTAACGTTTAATATCTCTAAATATAGAACAGATAAAAACATACATAGCAACCCCACTTTCAGAGCTTGTTATCTCTTAAAAGGCCTAACCAATTTTCATGAAATCTAGCTACGGACTATGCTGACTAAACTAGTTTTAAAAAATGCGTCTGATTCGTTCTATCCGGTTAGGAAATACACAAATAAATATAAAAAACACGATACAAATTGACCTAATCCTAAACATACCTACTCTAGACCTATACTGCCCTCCTAAGCCAATAAGCAGTATCCCAAATTCAACAGCCAAAGCAGTTTTAATTCTATTTGGTTATTAATAAGGTTGATATTGCTTCGGGAGTTTTATCTGACATACTGCCTATTGGCTTAGGACGGCAGTATAATACTTAAATGTAGAATAATAAATACTTTATATAATGCTAGACTAAGTAGTTATCATTGTAATATGAAATATGAAATTATGAAATATGTTTAAAAAATGACTGACTGCTGAGTTTCTTGCGGCGTTTCTTCTCAGCAGTGGTCTCCTCCTCTTGGGAAGCGCTGGTAGATTCTTGACGTGTAAAAGTGCCCGAGCAGCCTCCTTACTGCTTTTTTTTTTATCTCTTTAAATACATAGAAAATACCCAAGACTGAAAAACAAATACTCGCGTTCATCACACAAATATTTGTCGTGAGTCGTGACAGGGAATCGAACCCGAGATCGCTAGTTTCTTAGGCAGGGTCACTACCAACAGACTAGACTAACTGCGTCAATAATATCAAACAAACATTATTGAACAGCTCGACACAATTAATAAGGCGCGCGTCAAAGCGCTTACACCGTCGACCAAGAGTCTATTATTGCTTAATCCACGCGCGATATTTGTTGTGTCCTACTGTATCTTCCTGGCTGCGTGGACGGGTACCTTTCACCCGGGCTAGCACGTGCGGCGGTAACGGCCGTTTCATTGGTCGATAGCCCGCACGCTTGTAGCAATCCATTGACGGTTTGTTTTTACATTTTTGAGCCGATTGCTATAGCAGCGACGCAATGTATCACGACAAGCACTGCTATTGCGAAATGAACGGGGCTTGCAAGGTTTCCACAGCGAGCGGAGTGGCCCCCGTAAGGACGCATCATCGGTGACTTCAAGTGCTACCATCGCTAGCAAACCTTTTGAAGGCACCGTTGTATGCTAAACAGAGTCCGTACGGGGCCCGCCTCGCTCGCGGAGAACCCTGCTATTTTAATTGCAGGGCCGCACGAGCCGCCGATACGGATCGGCACAAGTGGTACAACTTCGTGGATCGCAGATCGCCGCGCGATTATCTTGCGTTTCCTGGTGTTAACCAACGTGACCTTTCGCTCTCTCCAAATATTCCACGCTTTTAGTTTGTTTTTGTTTTATATAGCCAGCAATGTCATAATGACAGCGTCAAGTCTAAAGAAATAAATTACGTTTAAATTAACGATTGTCTATCTGCGACAGGGTTCTATAGGTGCTCAACAATTAAAGTTATTGACCGTATTTACAATCGGCAAAATAAAACCGTATCTAAGTGACCGTTTTTTTTATAGCATTGAGAAGGCATGCGAGCACTCAGGCCGCCTGATGGTAAGTGGAAACTGTGATCCATAGACATTCGCATTCACAAGACTGCAAGCCTAAGACTGCAAATGCGTTGCCAACCCTGAGGACTTAGATGGAATGCCGCTATGCTAGTCATTACACTGGCTGTCTTATCCCCAGACCGGAACACAGCAATGCGAACACGTAGGGAGCGATCCGGACGGACCCTGCACAAGGTCCTACCACCACTAAAATCACATCAGAATTGTCAAACATTAATGTTACTGCGACAGTTCTATGGAAAGGTTGGGGTTTTGGTTTCGATGTGACGTTTCTAATATAATTGTAACATCCTGATATAAAGGATAAAACTCCCAAAATAATGGCGGTCCCTTCTATCGACCTGATATTCCTTAAACAACAGCATTTTTTTATAAAACCTATCTAAGCATCACGCTTATTGAACTAGATTTAAAAAAAAACATCCTAATCGGTTTATTCGTTTGTAAGCTACGATGCCAAAGAGAAACAGATAGTCACACAGACAAACACGTATACTTATAAAACCCCCTATTTTTTCGGGAAATAAGAATGCCTTGATTTGTAGACTTATTACAAAGTTACGGTTCATGCCTCCATTTTGTATACACTTTGTAAAGAATAATAATATTTTAACAGACGCGCAACAACATAACTGAGCTTAATGTAAACTACAAAGTTGTACAGGTTTAGCGCGAGGCTGTCACTTTAATTTAATTCTAGGTTTCTCGGAATACAGGCGAAAACCATATTAAAACGCGAACTGAATCTAGTTTGATTACCTGGTAAATTTGAAACGTTTTTGGTATCGTCGAGCCAGCGTAATAAGATAATGAGCTAGTTTCATTTCAAAAACATATGTTTGGAACACTATTTTAAATAGTATTATAACAATACATTAAGATTTAAAAAAAAAACCAAAGAACTTACAAATTATCTTAAAACTACACTAATCTAATAAACCACTACCAATGGCAATGCTTAATCTTTGTGCCAAGCACAGGCCAGCATTTTAGTCACGAGTTGTGTCGATCAGGCGTTTTGATAAATATTTAAAAATGGTCCCCACGGTCCTAAAGTTTCGACCCCAAAAGGCTCAAATATGTAACTTCTATCAAGTTGACTGTATTTGCGCCTTTTGAGGGTCTCCGCTAATTCCGCCGCAAAACCAGCCTTAGTACTTGTTCCGGGAAGGTGTGACGGCGCAAGGGTGTCCACGCAAGTGGCATCCCAGACCAACGGTCGGCCCAACCTGCACGGAACAAGAGTCCCATCAGGTCTTTTACCATCGTCACGCATGAGACCATTTGGTTCCAAACGGCCGCACAATTGGCGCTGGTAAAAGCCCGGCGGATGACTTCATTAAGGCTGGAGTGACGGGAAAATCTACTAGCACTCCGTGTACAGCATAAAATATCATTTTAATAAGACTAAAACATTATTAATGTAACAAAAACGACTGAAAATATTAATATAATATTTGTTAGTGAGTATTTTTACATATTGAAATGAAATGAAGAATTAATTTGGCACACAAAAATACAGTTTACAAGCGAAATATCTTAACCTAAATACATTTATTTTTTGATTCGAGTGCCGGCGCTTTTCAAGAGGAGACTGTTACAACCACACTAGAATTATTACAATGAAAATGATATAACTTAGGATAGCGTTCCAAAACAAATGAAAAACGACTAACCAAAACTTAGAAGTTGTCTAAATTCAAATTCCCCAGTGGCTACGATCCCACCTTTAAGTACCGTTGTTAGAAATTAATGTTAGTAGGTACCTATACCTATAGTACCTGTATGTGTATGTGAGCTCGCAAGTCGCAGGCGTAAAACTCGCCCCGGCCGGGCAGGATTAATCATATTAATCCGGATCCTGGCCGGTGTTCGACCCGGGCCGTCCGGCGGCGACAGCTGTCCGCGGGGACCCCCACCCGGGCATAAGTTCCCACTACAGTTAGCTGAGGAGTCCCGCTTATGAAGTAAAGGACGCTGTGGAGTTGATATCTAGGTTTACATTTATTGAATAGCATTCAAAAACAATGTAGCAAAGAGGTGACGTATAAAATGCAGTCGTCCTAGAAAAGATGCTTAGCGCCAACTAACGTCAAACGATTTTCTATAACTATCAAAATGTATAGAATTGACATTAACGTGGCAATACAATCTACTTTTCCGAAGATTGCAAGCTATGTCTCTAATAATAAGGAAATAAGTCAAATATTTAAATGAATTTAAAAATGAACTTTTAACTATTTAGGTAAGGTCCAGTCAAATAAAAACTACAAAACTAGACTTATCTAACAAACCACTAAGAGAAGGCATCGTTCCCAAAATGCTGGTCTTGTTGAATAATTGTAAGGCAAGAAACCGTCTTAGCTTACAACTTCACCCCCAGAATAACATTTCTAAATACCTTATTCAATCAATGAAATACTAAAGAGCCGAATAGTCCCAAACCAAACGTCAAGCGTGTAACGGACGCGAAAAAATGGGAAAGGTAAACAAAGATTGATGTACGGACCCTTAATCTGATCTGACTCCTGCGGGACTCTATCTTTGGTTCATCTTCATTTTTACCAATATTACCAGAATAACTTGTGAGTTTGCTTTAAATTATTCTCAATCAAAAAAAAAAAAACCGATCTCGCTAAAATTGACCTAGTCCCAATCTAAGCTCTAGGCTTGTACTATGGGTGCTAGGCAACAATAAACACAGGTATACAAAGAAATACATACAAATACATGCATAAAAACATACATACTTATAATGGTAAATCATTCCATAAGTCTAATAATAATAATGAAGGTATTTATATGTTTTTTTTTCTTATTTATTTGAATGTCAAAGAATGCCGCGCTGGACCGCCAATATTAAAAAAAGAAGAATATCAAAGAATAAAATCACTTTTAGTATATACGAGTATATAACTTGACTACTTTTGGTTAGTTGAGGTATTGTCAAACTATGTACCTAGTATGTTTTAAAATAATAAATAAATTAGAGAGACGTTCAAAATATACGATTACAATGAAAATATATCATAATAAGTAATGCTAAAATATTCGGAAAGAGCCGTGTTTCGGTGCTCGGATTCAAATAAACCGAAAACCACAAATTATATCGTATCGACGAGCTGGTTTAGTGCAAAACTGCAGCTCTTCAGTTTTAAGTATTCAATGACGCCAAATTGGGCGGGTTTGTCACAATGCACAATTTGGCACAGCAATGGCCGCCGAGATAAATGCTAAATGCCATGGAGTCGGCTTATCTGCCGCGTGCCCCGGGCGCCTCGCTACGCTCTGCCTCGGCTCGCCACGGAATTAACTTGCATTTTAGAAGTTTGCTTACAGGGGCAAGGAGAAATATGAACGCAATTTGTACATTCCCTTGTTGATTAGGACAAGTTAATTTAAGATAAAGATCTTTAATAAGTTATGCGGCCGGCGCCCGAGCGCGGCGAACCTGCGGGCTTCTTGAAACGTCAGGAGAACAAATAACCCCTGTACTGTGTGAGTAAATTAATATAATAAATTCAGTTTAATATTCTTCAACGTGTGTTTTATGCATGTCATTTTTTCCAGCCATCCATATAATATCCCACGTATGGGCAAAGCCTCCCCTTTTGTCTTCCACATGTTTAAATAGTAACTCACTAAGCTTTTGCCATGGGTACGTAGAAATAAACACTTAAATATTTAGGAACTTTGCAGAAATATTAGCGTACACCAGGCAAGTCTTGACCGTACCAGGAATTGAACCCCATTTGCTTCGAAGGCAAGTCACGACAATAGACCAACTTGGCTAACCGGGAGGCGTCAATTAATGAAACCTAACAGCATATTAGCAATAATATTTAAATTAAGGTGTTATAAAACCAGTATTCCCGTCATAGTATTTCTGGTACAACTGTGTCAGCTGAAAAGGTTTATACTCGTGTTGACTTCGGGAATAAAAACGGTTTTTCCTCAACGTGACGTTGTCAGCTTTCGGGCAATAAGCCGATCAGTAGGACGAGGGACCTGAAATATTTCTCGCACGTTATCTTTAACAGAAAATACTCCGAAACGTCCACGATTCCACGTTATTCCGGCGGGTGACTCGAGATGTCCGACTGCGGACCAATTTGCGTATGACTGGAAACAGTTGAAGCGCGATGCGTGATGTGGACCGCTGTCAGAGTCATCTGCCGCATCTAGCTCAAGCTGTTCATGATCTTAATCTATTTCAGTTTAGAGCTTCGTTTCGCTTCAAAAATCTTTAAACTAATAACTGAAGATGTTGCAACGTTTTGATGTTTTGAAATAACTAAGGGTTGAAGAGTGACAGGGAGGAAACATTCTGTACGTTAAACACTAGATAGATCTATTCCTTTTTCATATGTGAACATCAAGCATTAAAATAAATCCTGCCTACGAAGCTAGCGGTACCCAGGCTTAATTCTCGATAACGCCAAATATATGCGCTGAGCGCGAGTATTGTCTAGATCTACCCATAGTACATTGAAGTCAAAAGTCTTTGACCAGTGTGTGTTGCCAGTGATGAATTACGGATCTGAGACGTGGGCGCTAACAATGGGCCTCATAAGGAAGCTCAAAGTCACTCAGAGGGCTATGGAGATTGCTATGCTCGGGGTTTCTCTGCGTGATAGAATCAGAAATGATGATATCCGCAGTAGAACTAAGGTTACCGACATAGCCCGAAGAATAGCTAAACTGAAGTAGCAGTGGGCGGGGCACATTGCTCGCAGGACTGATGGCCGATGGGGTCAGAAGGTTCTGGAGTGGCGTCCGCGGACCGGAAGACGAGCTGTAGGTAGGCCTCCAACAAGATGGAGTGAAGACCTCGTCAGGATCGCGGGACCGTGGTGGATGCGAAAAGCACAAGACCGGTCTGAGTGGAAAGCCTTGGGGGAGGCCTATGTCCAGCAGTGGACGTCTTTCGGCTGATATGATGATGATGATGACCAGTACATGGCAAGCTTAGACCTTTAATTTGGGACTAGCTCAATTTGCCATAGATTGTCCCCTGTCATTTAAATATGTGTCAAAGCCGTGGCCACCTAATTTTTCTTAGGGTTAAGGTGAGATTAGGGTTATCTCGTAAATGACATGGATTATTGAACAAGACAACTCTACGCACCTCTTAATAATTCCGCCCGCAAATTTCCCACGCCCCAATTAGCTCGTGGGACTGATCGGTAATCGAGTTTGATCTAATAGTTAATTCAGGCAATTGGTCCGGCACAAACATTGAGGTCGATAATGGCTGCGGCAATCAGGGTGCGAATTTGGCGGGAAACAGGCAACGCCAGCGATTATAAACCTTACTGTTTAATAATAGCTATTTATTTGGCGTAACAAGCCATCGTCAATACAATGCCAATTTATGAGTATAAGGTTTCGGAAGCCTAAATAAATAGGCCGCTGAGTAACCGAGCCGGTCTACGTTTATCTAAATTCAAATGCAATGTATTTCAATTAACATTTTTGGCTACCACACATGCTCGCCTAAACGGCTTTTAAAATACAGGACGTAAGTATTTTAAATTCAATGAACATTCCTTTTCCAGCGTCTTGAAAGCCTGCCAAAGAATAAATAAGACGTTTTTGTTCAGCGATGTTCAAATAAATGTCACCAATGCTCTGTTATACATTAAACATATAAAACGTACTAATTTGAGTCCTATATGTGGCCATCTAGGTACAGTCAGCAATATTCATAGCGTACATACACACACACACATGCACACGCATTCACATAGTTTGTGGTTTATGGTTTCAGTTGACGGTAGAGGTCCCGACGACACTTAATTACTTGATCACAAGTGATACTGAGAGCTGAGAGCTACCGTCTTTGATAACCTACAATCAACGATAATTATAATGTATACTCTTTGGCAACTTGACATTTATTCCATTCTAGGAATGAGGTGCAGATCTGTGCATGTCCTTGCCCACGACTGTACAATCCGCGAACAAGCTTCAGTTCCCCGTTCGTCTGTAATTATTTGTAGAACCAAATTACCATTTGCTCCAAATGTCTCCCGTCGAGGCGCAGGCGGCGCCGGCGGGTTAACGAATCGTTCGCCGGGTTCCTTTAATTACACTTGTTACCCTTTGATGATGCACGGAATCTCCGACTGTTTTGAAAAACTTAATGTTGATTGAGAAAAAATTGTATGTCCAATTGTCCATACTAATATTATCAATGTGAAAGTATTTGTACTTCTGTTTGTTTGTTACGCTTTTACAATAAGAGGTTCAAGCCTTCTCATCCAATTTGGATGAGATGCCTTGAACCCCGACACACGAGAGGGTACGTTTTAACTGAAAGGACCGATAAACGACTTCCACGCGGATGGAGTCACGGGTATACTACGAAGACATGACGTCATGTGTTCAACCGAAAGGGCCAGTTTAAAAAAGTTCTTGCCATCACAGCTAGTTATCGGATGCAGTTTACATACTTAGCTGTGTAGTTCTACATTAAGTTTTCTCTCGGTGTTTTTTTCGCTGTAAGAAATTCGGTAGTAAAAAGCAGCTTATCTACTGGTACTCTATCTGCTGTATCAATGCGGTTCGAACTACCTTACGATAAAGATTCAACACCCTAAGCCACTATGTGCATTTATAACATACGTAAATACCTCAATCTATAATGAAATCGAACAATATTCCGATTTCCGCGCAAAATCGATTCAAAGTCGTCGCTTTTTGAGCTATTGCAGGTTATTAGTATCAGGGAACGAGGCATTTTCTTAATTTTCACGGCTGACCGACTGACGGCCAACCCCGACGTTTGAATTCGGACACAAAAGTTATCTATGTATTTATATTTATGCCCTGAGCTAAATAGGCCACCGATGCTCTCTTACACACACACATATTCTTGATAGTATGAATCTGCCAGGTTATAAATTCCTTGTTGATATGCGGGTCGGCCGCCGCTAGAGGTCGCTAATATTGCCATTACTCAGCTTGACGGCTCATTACCGCGCCGGGCCGCGCCGGAGCCGGGAGCTTTTGTCTCCGATTAATATCAATACTTTGTTTAATTATTGTTATTTACTACAAGAGCTTGTGGACCAAATGAGGAGCCGTAGAGCGAATAGATAATAGGCACTGATTAATAATAGACCTTTGTTACATGCTAGGATGCGTACTATTGATTTATTTTGACATTTCATTATTTTTATGCAGAACTTTTGGAAACTATAATAGCTCATTTTATCCCTTAGATATATTTAGTCTTTCCCTTCGTGGATTTAAAATTGCATAGTATAAACGTTAAGTATTGTCTGTACTCGAATTGAATACTTGTACTAGAATTGAATACTATGTAAACACACATTTTTGACGTGTTACTGCATTACTTAAATGTGGCAACTTCACTGGTCTATGTATTATGTAAGTTTTACTGTAATATTTTTTCTTTACTTGTGCCGTCTGTGCCCAAATAAACATTAAACATTTTAATATGTAACTTTTGAATATATACAATAAATACTGATGAACAACTTATTGTGCATCTGAAATTAAATAATAAATGATTTGAATTAAAACTTTTAACTAGAATACCTATCTGGATATTTAAATTATGTAAATACCAGAACCTTATGGAATCCGGTAGTGTAATATCGCTTATGATTATGTCGGATACATCTGAATTATTTCTCTTCCCCGACCAACTAGGTCGATGCTCGAGCCCGGACGCGTCGATGTTCATTGAAATAATCGTCGCGTTAATTAGCGAGCTACTATCTACCGTAGCGAATTAGAAAGCAACAAATTTGTGTCAGACACAGTATGGCTAACAAGGCAAGGTACCCAACTGTCCGGCTCCGATTTTGTTGATTTCGATATATGTTAGAGAGTAGTCTAAAATAACAGACACGTATTTTTTTTCAAGTGCCCAAACTCAACCTGTTCGGAAAAATTGACCTCCAAAGTACTGAAAAGTAACTAAACCCCCTAACTTCTATAGATTTTTTTAATTTGCTAGTTTCTTACTGGTTTGAATATTATGTTTAAGAACATGAAAAAATGTTGAGCACGTGTTTGTTTATATTGGCTAAAAAATACCCTTCAAAGTCATATACTTCTCATCGAAGATACGATTGCTATGATATTTTATTTAAATACGTGTTGTAGTACGAAACCAGCAATTAAAAAAAAAGAAATCTCTATAGAAGGTTTAGTCACTTTTCAGTACTTTGGAGGTCAATTTCTCCCAAAAGGTTGATATTGGGCAGCCAAAAAAAAATCGTGTCTGTTATTTTAGACTACTCCCGAACATATATCTAAATCAACAAAATCGGAGTCGGACATTTTGGTACCTTTCCTTGTAGGTAACGTATGTGTAAAGCGTGTTTATTTCATGTAAATACGAGTTGTAAGAGTAAAACAAATGCGAATGCAAACGTGGAAGCGGCGTAAAAGCAAACCAAATAAACAAACGAATGTGTTTTGACGAGCCAGATTACCATCACTTTTGCTTTTGGCAATCGAGTGTTATACAACCTAGAACCACGATCAAAAGCATCTCCCTCGTAAACCGTTACATCGACTAATAATTACTCCAACCCACTGAGCCACGAGCCTCGCGTCCAACAACACAAAGTGATCGGGAATCACCAGCGGCAGCCCGCGGCCGCGGCCCCCTAAATACTTCATATTAATCCACCACTTGACCTTCTGAAAGGGATTCCTCGCTACAACAGCCTCCAGCCTTCTTTTCATTTTGAGCGAGGAATTTTCAATTATGAGAAAACTTGCTTACAACGGGTCTTTTGACCCAGTGAGGGATCGCTTAGATTTTTACTGAAATCTTTTTAACTAGGACTTAGGGATTTCTTGCGGAAAATCCTCCTAATATTGTCATTTCAAAATAATTTCGTGATTGTGTCCAAAATATTTTTTTGTAATATTTACTAAAAAAAAACATTATGATATGTTGTTGACTTTAACGCTAGACCCGGCGTTATGTGTTTCAATTGTACATCTGTGTATCTCTCTCTGGTATCGTTAGCTCATAAAGGGATAAGCTAGTTCTAGTGTAACCGAGATAATTCTTCGCTAAAATTGGTTACTCATTGGTTAAAAATAAAGGAAGATTAAGGTCTTTTTGTTACAGAATAAAACTTGCTGGTCGCAATCGGTCCAACCACTTCATAATAGCGCAAGTGTGACTTGACCTCTAAATACAGCTTATAAAATAGCGAACAATAAATGAAAAGGTCCAATTCTTGTCAAGAAATAATTCATCTGTACATTTTATCGCAGAAAAAAGAGAAATGCTCATCCTAAGTCGTCTGAAACGAATCAAAAACTTTTGTGAGGCGGAGTGACAGCCGCGGCGCGATAATTCGGGCTGACTGATGACGCGGCCGCGGCGGCTCGTCCATCCAGCGCGCGCGCCAGGTCTATACCCAACGCGGTAATTAATGCCATTTTTAACTGAGTTTATTCGAAAATGGAAATTCCTCGCAGATTGCCGCCGACCCGTATTAATTGCGTTGTCAGATTTCACCGTTCACTTACTTTTCATGCTTCTGCAGAGTATTAAGGAGAAGAAAAACCAATTAGTATATTTTAAAAGATAATCGCCTGAATTAGCAAGCCAGATTTCCCTGAATCTTTTATTAAGAGAGTGCGATGAGAGGTCGTTTTTTGCGCTGTACCTTTTTATTCTGCTTTGATCTTTTTGATGAAGGTAATGATCGTTGTATCGTACTTGTCACTTTCACTTGTTAAGCAATTTAAAAAGCATTTTCAATACGATATTTAACCCTTAACTACACTCGATATAGACAATAGCTTTTGCTGCTGTGTTGGATGATTATTTATAAATACAAAATGTTTTGTTAAAATTTTATCATAAAAATATCTCGTCTTTGTGTTTGAAATAAATAATTTGCGGGTGGTAGGACCTTGTGCAGGGTCCGTCCGGATCGCTACCACCATCTTATCCATCGCATTGCTGTTTTCCTTTTTGGGGATAAGACAGCCGGTGTAATGACTAGCATAGAGGCATTCCATCTTAGTCCTCAGGGTTGGCAGCGCATTTGCAGTCAAAAGCTTGCAGGCTCGTGAATGCGAATGTCTATGGGACACAGTTTCCACTTACCATCAGGTGGCCTGTTCTCTATGCCATAAAAAAAAACTTCAATTTGCAACTACATACGGTGGTTTTTGACCCCTCACATACAACCGAAGTCATAATCGTTGGTTGCGTATAACAATTTATTTGTTTTGTGCTGTGAATGCTCAACGCGTACTGAAGTAAAGTACATGTACTCGTCAGCGAATCGGCGACGTAGCAATAGGTATCTTTACATTGTGTGTGGCGTCCGCGGACCGCAAGACGAGCTGTAGGTAGGCCTCCAACAAGATGGAGTGACGACCTTGTGAGGATCGAGGGAGCGCGGTGGATGCGAAAATCACAAGACCGGTTTGAGTGGAGAGTCTCGGGGGAGGCCTATGTCCAGCAGTGGACGTCTTTCGGCTGACATGACATAGTGTAAAACAAAATCGCTTGCCGGCGTTTGTCCCTTCGTATGAACAACGGGATAATGCGGTTACCATCATTAGATACAGTGATTCAAGAGAAAGGTAACAAGTGCCCGATTAATGTAGTTCGGGAACTAAGTGATGTTAAAGTGACAAGGTACACAGGCGACAACTTATAATCAACTCGATAAGTCCGTAACTCATTAATTCCAGTTCCACTTTGAGCCTTGGACCTAAACTATTTGAAGGCAGCCCTATCGCGATCGCGGCACCTGCTGTCAACTAACCCCTGATTAACCTAATGGCGCAGCCCTGCGCTTTCCCGACCCGCCCCACAATTAACTCTGAGTGATTTATTCGCTGGTTAACTTAATGTTTGTAACAAAATGTTACTGAAACGGGGATCGAGTTGTTTCTTTGAAAATAAATTTATGACCTAACAGGTCAATTTTGAAATTCTTCTTAGAATTTTAAAAATAAAAATATTTTATGTGATTTGGTTCGTAATCGATGATAGGTAAAGGATACAAAATAAATGACACGATCACTGTCAATATAAGTAAACCCCGATGACTTCCTTAACTTAACTTGTTGTTTAAAAATCATGCTTTAAAAGTCGTCCAGAGGTCTGAAAGGAGAAAAGCGTTGCGGAAGCTTATGCGTGAATAAATGTATTCATCTGTGATGTAAGCCCTGATTTTTTACTACTCCTTCTTTCACTTTACTTTACGAAATGCGCCCATTTACACGTAAATAAAAATAAGGAACAATAAATCAACCGATATAAAGATGCTCATCGGACGCAGATTGCATTTCATCTCTCTTGTTCGGAAAGTATAATTTGAATGGGTTCACCTCTAGGGTGGAAAGTATATTTTTTTTAATAGTTACGATTGGCCACGGAGTCTAAGATCATTAAGCTACGTCATATTATTAAAATAGAGGCTTTCATATACCTAAACTCGGCTATACGTTAAACGACGTATTTATTATGATCTATAGGTTCATATTAAAATCATTTAACGACTGGTAAATTTTATATACAACACGAGGTTGAACGGCGAACATCCGTTCGAAAGAAAACAATTTGACGTCACGAATATATTCCATCTCTTTCTACAGTTTTCTTTCCACACAGTCGAAATTAAAAATTGAGTGTCTAACTCGGGTGAAATTACCCATTTCCCCTAGAACTATTGGCCTTCTCAGTTCGTTCTAGCGCCCGAATCATAGTATATAAATATAATACGTATTAAATAAATTCAGCTGCATTTTTGCCAGCCCTGCACACGGTGACCGTGCCCGACCGCGGGCGTCAACGTTTCGCGGCCAATTTGCAAACAACGCTAATGACTGCCGGTTACTCACAGTGTGGGGTCTGTGTCATTCTTTGTATGTAACGTTAGGGACGTCGGGGTTAGAAAGCGAATTAGGTAATGTGACCTCTGAATCTGTAGCGATTGTTTATAATGGAAGATCAAAGAATACAAGTTTATCCAAAAATGGTTGTAGTTAAGAAAAAGGACGTAATTAACTATATTATGTTTTAGTTCAGGCAGTAAGACACAAGAAAAGGCAAAAAAAACGATTTAAATTCATTACCTAGATTTTTTTTAAAATTATTATGGGGATTTTGTGTTAAGAGATTAATGGTTAAACATTTTGTGTGCCCGCGTTTCACTGTAATTAGTTGTATTCATATTTTATCATATTGTGATATTTTTTAAATTCAAGCTAAATTACAGTTCAAATTTGGCATCCGTAGCTATCAAAACTGGGTTTAATTTCCAATCAATTTAATTTTAGGTAGTTTCTTGTCAGAGCCAAAGCTAAAAGGTGAATAAAAAGTGGTGGGAGTTAACCAGCTGTCAGACGCTTACAGTAATGTTTTACTCAGGTTATACTAGCATTAATATCTCTTTGTACATTTTAATGTATAGGGTTGGCACCGATATAGCAAACACGGCATTGACGGGACGCGCTACTTGTCGAGCTCCAGGATGCCGACGCGCCGACCGCTAGCCCGTTTTAAATGATAGTATCTGTACGTTCTTGTGTACTTAGTTTTCGTTTTTGTAATCGTAATAACTCCTCATTTATGACTGTAATTCTTTATGTATGTGTAATATGTTTTTGTAATACTTGTTAACATGATAGGCGATTTGGATAAAATTGTAAGCCATTAGTAGTAGTATTTTTTTAGCTTCAACGTCATCCCTAATAGTTACGTCAGACAGCCGAACGCAAAAGTAATTTTAAAAAGGTTTATATCTAGGAAAGAACCCATAAACTGTTGAAGCGACGTCAATGCGACAAAATACACTGGTGTTTCGTCGCATTCAATACAAAAGCATTTGAGAGCTTTTGTATTTAGCTGCATTAACGACACTGTAGAGACTAAATAGCGTACGCGTAGTTTCGGACGGCAGCGCCAACTCGTTAGATGCATTGTTGCATTTAATGCAAGTCCGGACGCGATGCACCGGGTAATGGCTAATCAGTGCGGGAACACGGCGATTACACGATGCTCGGTATTGGGGCTTATTGGGGCTTACGGACCAATCTGTTATCAATGACGCTGACGGGGATTGGCTTGTCGACGCGTTGGCAATGGAAAGGGACCACCGCTGCCGTGGAGACTGGAAGAGGAACCGTGGTTGTAGCCGGCCTTTGAAAAGATAGCGTTCTCGTTTCTAGAGTCACCCTTAGTTCTGGATATGGTTCTCTCATGCCGAATTGAGTCACACTTGCAGTAATCATACGACTTTTCAATTTTAATGTAAGTACCGATTTACCGTGGCTCGGCTTGAAATCTGCATCAAAGTTACACAGACAGAGGCTAAGCAACTCTATTTTTAACACATTTCATTTAATACTATTTAAGTGTTCCGTACAGTAGAGTTGTAAGGTTTCACTTTCCCTTTGAAATCGGTGTTGGCGGAATGTTGACGTGTCACCAAGTTGCGTTTCGACCGCTCCTACCTTTATATCCCTCGACCGTTCTGTCCTCTTGATCAAATAACGTACCTGTAATAGAATACTTCTTGTTAATTTTAGTATCCACAAGAGTTTAACGTGTGTCAAAATTAAATTTAGAATTTATTATTTCTGTAAAAATGGCACATTAATACACTTTGTTGTTTTTTCATGGTTGTTTTCCTATAAGAGGAATCATGTCTTTGTTAATGCTGCGTAAATATCGAGAATACCTTTTTCCGATATCAATGCTAGTTATTTGGGTTGATTTTTTTTAAAGCATGGAAATGGCAAACAAGCATACAGACCTGTTGGTGAATAGGATCTGAGACCCATAGACACCTGCAGTGTCGAGACGACAAAGTGGTTGCCAACCCTGAGGCCTAAGACGGATGATCAGGGATGTAATTCTCTTAAACTCGCTTTATAAATTCGCCAAGGAAGTACTAACCGGCTTATTAAAGTTTTCCCGCGCGTATGGCATGTTCGGCGGAGTTCTGGTACATACGGGTTTGGCCGAACTGCTTTATCAACTAAACCTGAGACCAAATTGAAAATGCACAACGTAATAATTCATCAATGATTTGGATATTTAAGTTAATTACGGTTTATTCCTTTATCCATCGGTATCTGTCAGCATTAATACCCTGGCTGTTCTCACCCGCATTCCGTAATTGACCACCCCTCTCCAGCAAACCAAATACAACCGAAAATGTTGTAAAAATAAAGATTATTCGGGGCTTCGTCGATTGACATGCAAATATTGTTCCTTGGGAGGGTTGTTTGACAAATACAAGCTATTTCATACCTAAATAATTGCTCAACACTTCGAATAAAGTGGTGAAATAATGCTTTTTACAATCTCCCTACTTAATAATAGTTAATAGTAGACGTGATTCTATTGTCTCCCGATATTATTATTTTTAAGTCAGCAGCTCCTGAATTCTAAGTAATATTATTGACGTCAATATTGTATAACGTTACACTTGTGACGTTCTGTTATGTTGCTCGCTTAGCATAACGCTTCATTACTCCTAACCTAACCCTAACCCTTCTAATCTTGTTTTCTCTCCCAACTCCCTAATAAGTTAAATTAATATAAATTATCGGTATAAATACCTTACGCTACAATCAATGTGTTAAATTAGGATTACGCACGAGCACAATATCTTGAATATATTAACTAATACGTAAGATTACACGTAAATACTCTGTAGGTACATTTCGCCGCGGCATAACGTAAGTCCCTCGTATACGTTGATGTGATATGTATACTACAAGTACCCAAGTGTATCAGAAATTATCAGTTTCATCTCAGCGGAGCCAGTTCAGTTCACTTCAAAGCGCTTGGAGCAATTAGACGCCATTTGGAGCCGCGGGGCACGGAGCGCGGGGACTTGCTACAAGCTACGAGCTACGGCGTAGCAAACGCGTTGTGTTCGATGGAGAGGCAAACATGTTTAAAATAAATCATCTATACAAAGTTAAATTTAAATCAGTCAAGCGCGAGTTGGACTCACGCACTGAGGATTCCATACCGCCGCATGCTAGTAGGTTTATATTTCGATTTGAATTTAATTTAGAATGGAATCAGGGCGAGCCCAACTTAATACTTGTTTTTTTTTTCAGGATTCGTACTTCTAATCTTAACAAACTTGACCCTTGTATAAAATAATATTGTCGTTTTTACGAAACTCTAAAATAAAAAACCATTTCTTCTATGGGGGGACCCCCTTTATTATCCCCCTTACTAATATTCATAAACATGTTCTGAGGAAAAAAAGCTACGCGCTATCTATTACAGTACAAACGATACAGCTCTTTAAAGTAAGGTCGTACGGTACGACACAAAAAGGTGGAAATTAAATAAAAAGGAACAAAAAAAACCCATGTTTAAGCATTTTACGTCAAAAATGTGACAGTTACGTAGACCGTGGCGTCCTCATTTGACCTCTAATCTTTTTTGTCGCAGTGTATCGGGGTACGCAGCAGTAAATATATAGCAAATTACATGCTTTGCTATTTAATCGGCTATTTAGATCTAATAGGTACTGAACTATATGGAAGACGTGAAGTCATGAAGTTAATATGAAACTAATTTCCTGTACAACTTACGGGTGAACTAAACAAAGGTGACAAACAAAGATTTGACGCTGTGCGAAAAGTATACGTCTGTAATATAATCAATTGTAATGGTTTGTACAGTCCGCGGTCTTAACAAAACAGTATTTTTTAACTTTCCGAGAGTTTTATTAGCCAAGTCGAAACAATAATATTATGTCGATAAAAGTTGGTTTAACAATTCTATCTTGGGTTTTTTTTTCGTATTTTTATATAATTTTGCCTTGATGTATTTTTATTGTGAAAAGTATGATTGTTGTGTCATATAAGTAATATGTTAAACATGGTTTGTTCATATAAAATACACAACAAGTTCGATTCCTGGACTTTTTTTTTTTATAGCATAGAGAAGGCAAACGAGCACACAGGCCACCTGATGGTAAGTGGAAACTTGTGACCCATAGACATTCGCATTCACAAAACTGCAAGCCTAAAACTGCAAATGCGTTGCCAACCCTGAGGAAGATGGTAATGCCTCTATGCTAGTAATTACACCAGCTGTCTTATCCCCAAACCGGAACACAACAATACGAACACTGCTGTTTGGCGGTAGGTTAATGGATAAGATGGTGGTAGCGATCCGGACGGACCGTGCACAAGGTCCTACCACCCGCAAAACCTGGTTTGTGTTTCGTGATACTACATATTGAACTATCGCGACACAGAAACGATATCAAACCCATTACAATTCGTTTCTTAAACATTCCTAATCTATCTTGAAACAGGATTCAAATTAGTTCCCTTTCACAAATTAACCGATAGCAATAAGCAGGCAAGAAATCAATGCTGACACGCTGCATAACCATAAAGTATCTGAATACTGATCATTTAGAAAACAGCAAAACAATATTAAACTTTTATGACACGATTGACTTCTTATCTGCCTAGTACTGTCCGAAAATATACTCTAGGGTGTCGGTAGAGTCTGTACTATAAGTAGAAACTAATTGGACTTTGTATACAAATTACATTTTCATTTCTCAAAATCACGTAATCTTCCTTCCAGCAACCCCGTATGGAAAGACTATCGGCATGATTTTATTATCCATTTGGAGAATACACTTTAGCGGAGTGCGGTAATAAAAAAGTTTATTTTGAGGAACGTAATTTGCGGCAAACGGGCGCGGCTCGGCTCGTAACGGGGGCCTACAGTCGGCTCGGGCTTCGAGCCGCGCGAGGAGCCAAGCCGAGAGACACTCTCTCTCCGCCGGCCGAGAGAGAGTGTTCTGCAGACTGAAACAAACATACTGAATGTACATTCAGTGCATTGACACGTTATGATACAACAAGTTCCATTTTCCCTTGCAATAATACTACGACGGTGACAAGTGTCAACGTTAGCGGTAATTAGGTCTCACAGAAACTTTTGTCAAATTGGTAGGCCACTTTCTTACAGACCAGTTAGATCTGTACACTGTATGGACACTGGATGGATGGTGTTGGTAGTGCCAAGAGTGTGGAGAGAGTAATCCTGAATTATATTTAAGTAGTTTATTTAACCCTTTTTTGTATGGCGATGAAAATTTTCATCGTAACGTAATAGTAATTTTTTTGTTTTTTTTTATGTATTTTTTTTTGCTTATTCTAATCAAAAAGGGTTTGAATTAACGACTTTTTTTATTTTTATCGTTATTAAGGGTTAAGTTACTTAATTACACAATAGTATTCAGTTTGGTTATTCCTTTCTCTTGATGTAAATGCTTATGTTTAAGTATCTCGATACCTAAAGCTGAGGGTCACGAATTAGCATAAAATAAATGCTTGTGTTGAGACTAAAATTATAAATGCGAAAGTAACTATGGTATAAATTATAAAAATAAATAAAGACGGATTTTATATTATTTTATTTCTTTTTCTTTCTCGTTGTACTAACATAGTTTTTAAGGTTTCGTTATAATAAAGAGCCTTCAGATAGCCAGCACTCTGTTAGTACTATCATGTCAAATTCAATATTTAACTAAGTAACAAAACCTGTAACTCATCAAAGTTATGATTTAAACTTCTTATATTTCGTGTTAATGTTTTAAGTTGTTTGCTTTCAGTAATGAAAATATTTGTGCAACATTGAGGTTCATTAATTGCCATGGAATTACTGATATTAATGTTATTATCAATATCAGATGATAATTGTTCAATGTCTACCATTTTTTTAACTACTAATTATAACTAAACGCAATCTATACCAAAATGGTGGCATAGTTATATACGTAAAAAATGAACTGTCATTTAAAACTACTAAACCTTCAGATTGCCTAGAAGCTAACTGCCTTGTCGCGACCCTTAGAAATGACCACGCCTTTACCGCTATATGCCGCCCTCCCTCTTTAAGGAATCAGGATAACTTTCTTGCAGCACTCGACTCTGTACTAACAAACCTTGAAAAATATAAAAATGGTATTCTATTGGGTGATATTATTATTAAAATTTCAACGAACATCACGATAATAAACCCTCTGATTACTAAGATTTAATGGTTTTTCACCTAAACCTCTACCTTCGCATAAACTATACCTAACTGTTTTGATCACTGTTTTCTTAATACAAAACTCTCTATCACTACAATTATTTACGAATCTTTTATTACTGATCACGCTACCGTTATGATGTCCATTTAAAAAATTACATGGCACTCTCCAAGACCACGTAAACACGTTGACTATCAAGGAGTTATAGCAGAATTGGATCAAATAGACTGAGTAAATGTGTTAGAAGGATCTGATTCAAACGACGTAACAAATCTTTTTCTATACCTTGTTAACAGATCTATGATAAATAATACAATATTTATTAAAATATCACATTGAAAGCGAAATCTTAAACCGTGGATTACAACAGGGCTCATAAGATGCTTAAGAAACAAAGATAAACTCCACCAAACACTAAAAAAATATCCTGATAATCCTGTCCATAGAATTACTTATAAAAGGTACAGAAACACTTGTAAACTCCCTTTTAAAAAAACTAAAAAGGGCTTACCAGAGATTTCTGATTCAAGAACATCACAATAATTTAAAAAAACAATGGTTGATTATTAAACAGATTTGCTATTTTAATAAAAACGCGGATAATGAAAAACTCCAAAGTAATCTCTAATAATATAAGTAATGTTAATATGATTAACAATTATTTTACTAATAAAAGCACAGAACTGGCAGATGAAATTATTAACAAAACTCAGGTATCTGAAAAAGACCTGGTTAAAAACGTTAAAATCTATGACTATGTTGCCAACAGATGAACAGGAAATAAAGCTAATTATTAACAAACTCAAAAAGACTAACGCAACCGGATGGGGTGGAATATCATCTTCATTCTTTAAGCAAGCTCTAGATACCCTTACCCTCCCTATTACTGTAATCTGCAACTTATGCCTTAAAGCAAAATTTTCAGCTTGCGCTTTAACGTTCAGTAGTGCCTATATTTAAATCAGGGGACGGAGACTGTGTATCAAACTATAGGCCAATCTCTATGTTACCTACTCTGGCAAAAGTACTTGAAAAGTTTATAAATACTAGACTAAAGAGTTACCTAGAAAGAAATAGCCTTCTTAATTGCAACCAGTATGGTTTTAGGGAGCGAAAATCTACTACGGACGCCGTTCAGTAACTGACCTCATTAGTTGTTGATGAACAAGACAGTAAGTACAAAGCTCTAGGTATCTTTCTAGATCTAAAAAAGGGTTTCGACAGTCTCTGTCCCAATACTAATAAAATAAAGGTATACGTGGCTTACCGGTATTACTTTTCCAATATTATTTAACTAAAAGAAAGCAGTCAGTTAGGGTAGGAGAATTATCAAGCTCTAAAAAATATATATATTATGGAGTACCGCAGGGGAGTGTTCTGGGGCCCACGTTATTTTTGATCTATACAGGGTTATTGGTAAGTCGACCTATTCCCGTTAGGAGGTGATAGGGGTGACTATTTGCGATAATTTTGACCCCCATATGCATTATGCAAAAGTGAACCATTTTTGAGTTATCGCGTTTATTTTATTTTATTTAATTAGTCGGAAATTCAACTTGAAAAATTTATTACAAAAAAAGTATCAATTTAAATCTTTTTTTTTCTTCTGATTTACAAAACCGATTAAACACTGGTTATTTCTCAATATTAAAACAATAATTATCGGTCCAAATTTAAAAAAGCGAGACGGAAAACGAATTTTTTTCAATATTTTTTGCGATCGCTTTCCACTAAAATGCCTTAAAAACAAAAACAACAACAACATTAATGGCACAGTGAGGCAACTGTTATTAGAGCAACATAAAAGCCCACCTGATTATCCTACATCACGTAGAAGAACCGACGTCGTACACGTAACACAACACCACAAAAGTAAGTGTGCTTCTTGTATAATAAAGTAAGTAAAAACTTAAATCTGAGGTCACTTTCCCCATATTCGTGTAAACTATAAAATCACGGAGAAAATAATAAAATAAAATTTGCACTCTCACACATACACCCATACACACACACACATACACACACTCGCACACGCAGTTTCATAACATTATCCCTTCGTTAAACCGATACTTAGTTTATAGGTAGTTCCTAATCAGTTAAGTTTGATGCAGTTTTTTTTTTTTTTATATCAGTGGGAGGCAAACGAGCACGTAGGTTACCTGATGGGAAGTAAACACCACCGCCCATAAACACCATCAGCTCAAGAAGAGTTGTCGGTGCGTTGCCGGCCAATGTTGGTTGTATTTTGCATATACTATAGGTACTTGTTTACATCTTAATACAGATATTGAATATTGGCATACCCGCACGGTGTCTCAATTTGTAGTTCATATTACTTACTTGAACTTTACTGTATAACATAAAATAGCTTAGAGGGCGGTGAACCTTGTCCCACCGTGATACAGTTATCACTAGAACGGGGGACAGAGGAAACTTACTCGTTATTATTGCTTGTATACACCAATCATAAGCACCATAAACTAAGATTATAATTAAATTTATAAGAAGCTGTACTATACTGTTTTTGTTAAATAAAGCTTTTATTATTATTATGTAGAAACTTGAAATTTTCAAGGCCAGTGTCCCTAACATGGCTGCGTTTATCGCGTTTGGATAAGGCATCCGTCACCTTTCGACACGTAATTATGTATATGTACGACAGTGAAGGATGCTTTATCCACATTTGACACGCGATAGAGACGCAGCAATGCCAGGCCCGCGGGACCTATATACATCAAAACATGTACTAGATCCTCTCAAATGCTTTACTCACCAATATTACATAAAGTTCAGCCCACCCGTGGCTAAAACAGATGAAGAGGGTCCTGAATCTAAGCCTAGGGATAAGATATGAGATTATTCTGCGCCATAAAACACGAAAATAGTTTTTCAATGTATTACAATCACGCGAATCTCGCAACTTATCGCCTTGTTAGGTCATCTGTCTGTCTGTTTGAAAATACATTTTTACTTTTGTAAAGGACTAAGTTTTATTGGTTATACGTATTGTGAAAAGTATCATTACAGCGTGGTAGTGGTACATTGGGACTAAAACTATTATAAGATCCATGTTTTGAATTTAATGATATTAAGCTTACATTTGTAATGATTTTATTAGTGTTCGTTTTAAAATAATTATTTATTTTGGACAAAATTACCTTCTGCTGGAGTTTCTTGCGCCGCTTCTTCTCCGCAATGATGGTCTTGTCCGAAGCGCTGGTAGATTCACTCTATATTACCGACGTGTATAAAATAAATGTTTAAAAAAACAAAAAACCGCCTTCAAAAATGCAAAAAATAACTTCTTATAAAATTATAGGTACCTATAGGTAGGTCAGTCCAACTGAAGTCGGCGTCCCACATTATTTTAAACCAAAAGCCGATTTACAAACAGCAACACAGCTGAGTGACTATTGAAGATGAACAGAGAGAAACTGTCTCTTATGTAAAATCTATATTCATCTCTTTCTACATTTTCTAACTTCGGTCTTTAATGGGCAGTTAAGTGTGTGGTTGTTTGTACCTATCATTAAAATATTGTGGGACGCCGACTTCAGTTGGACTGACCTACCTATAGGTACCTATCATTTTATAAGAAGTTATTTTTTGCATTTTAGAAGGCGGTTTTTTGTTTTTTTAAACATTTATTTTATTTAATACTTTTTAGTGATCCTATTTATGCTGTTATGTAGTTCCACTTTTCAATAAAAAATGAGAAACTATAGAAAATTTCGAGCTCGCCGCAAGCAACGCCACTGGAAAGTTACAGTCATATTCACCTATGGAAAACGACCACCATCAAATGTTATTCCTGCTGATGCAAATAACTGTGGTGGTTTGATGCACGTTTTGAAACTTGGCATAGGCTCCAGAGTCATGTTAAGACGCAACATTTCTGTTACTGAAGGCCTGGTCAACGGGGCAATGGGGATTGTGTCCAAGTTTAAATGGCCTGCCTTTCGCCGTGACCAAATAGAATCAGGCGAGTTACCTGAATCTGTTTTTATTAAATTTGATGATGTCACTATTGGCACAAAAGTGAAAGACAGAGACGGGTTAGTCGCCATAGCGCCTGTGTCAACAACCTATCAGGCAACTAAAGGATACGGGGATGTTGAACGAAGGATGCTGCCGCTAATCCTCAGTTGGGCGGTTACAGTGCATAAACTCCAGGGCACTACCTTAAACAAAGCTGTAATAGATTTGGGTAAAAAAATGTTTGCCAAAGGCCAAGTTTATGTTGCTCTAAGTCGCGTAAAGACCCTTAATGGTATTGCTCTTTGCGACTTAGAGCCCAATAAAGTGCTAAAGAAACCACATGATGAAAAAGCGTTGTGCGAAATGCAACGTTTAAGAGGATTGTGCTAAAATTTTAATAACGTGTGCCACGTGTGCTGATCATATCCTCCTAAGGCCCAAGGTCCTACCCAAAGTACTTATTAACTTTGTCATTCAGACCCAGCTCCTTCGCCAGTTGTGTAGTTATAGCGTACGTCTGTCTTATATTATTATGAGAATACGCTGTTACGTAGTCCCACTTCTTTGTTGATATGAAACTTTAAGTTATTTCAAGCGCGTCGCAAGCAACGCCGCGGGAAATACATAGTCATATTTCTACAAGTAAATAAACTTCGTAGTAGTCGTTCAACCATCTTAATAGAGATATCTTATCGCCACCCTTGAAATAGGTACCGTTGAAGAGTTCCGGTGGCCATCTGTGGTCTTCATCATCAGGTCCACTTCACCAAATGATACTTTCTGAATGCAAATGCTAGACTTGTTACTAAAAATACTAAAATCGCTTTATGTTTGCCTACAATATTTGAGGAGTTCTCTCAATTCCTCACTGATCCCCTCATCAGATTCCGATTTGGTGGCAATGGGACCACCTCGGAAGTATACCCTATCAAATCAAAAAAGAATTTTCAAAATCGGACCACAATTGACGGAGTAATCGGTGAACATACACAAAAAAAAAAAAAACTCCTTTTTTTGAAGTCGGTTAAAAAGAGCCATCATGTGGCTAATTTATTGAATAAATATTTTGAATTTTGAATTTTATAAAACATAGTTAAAGCTTTAACTCAGTGAGCAGTGTAAGGTCGATTATACTTTTATTAAACCCATCTGTATCACAAACCCCTACAACAGACTTAAGTTACCATACATTAGCTAACAAGTTTTAGTACTAGGTAAATACGAACACGGTGCCCTGATTCCAATCGCTATATAAATTTTCTCGGAGACAATACTGATACTTACTCGAGAGAAGAAAAAGTTCTTGCTCGAGGTACAGTCAACAGCATAAATAAGTGATCATTTATGTACCTTCTCACTTTAACGTCGTGTTTGAATTGTTATACAAAATTGTCAAACGATTGAAAGCGATAAGGTACATAAATGATCACTTATTTATGCTGTTGACTGTACAGTTCATAAATCCATTTGCTAACAATGCCTCTGTGTTTTAAAGCATAACGGGGCCTTTAGGCACTGGTCCACCCGCCGGCTACAGACTATAAGCTAGTAGAATTATAAACTACAAAAGAGTGGGCGAGTGGCGAGAAGCGAGTAAAAATTCGATAGTTTGACGCTCGGCAGGCATCGGCGAGTACCGCTGAGCTAGTTTTATAGTCGATAGCTTTAATCGCTGCAGTCAACTAGTAAATAGCGGTCCCACCGCCAAATATCGGCGAGCTCGGAGAGCAACTAGTAAACTTCTGTAATAGAAGCTAGTAAAAATTCTATGGAGTTATAGCTTACTCGCCGGGCGTTGGGAGTGTGTCCTCGCCGGCAGTGTGAACAGCGAGCGATGAACGATAAATATATATCTCACTCTTTTATTTAAACGGAAGCGATTATCTTTTGTTCGTTTCTTGGGCTAGAAAAAAGTCGATAGTTCATATTATCTCACTCGCCGGCGGCGGGACCAGTGCCTTATTCTGTTTTACCAGCCCAGCTCTGACAGCTCATACTCACTTGAATTGACAGTAAGAACTGTCATAGACTCAACAGATCATGTTCGTTCAGTGTCATAACGTCGATAATACTTAATACAACATCGAAGCAAGATGGGCTAAATCTTAGTAGAATAAAGGCCTCAGAAGATAAGATGAATCCGAAGTTTCCTACGAGTGCTTCGTCCGGATTATCTTGTGGTATGTGTGACGCCGAGCGTCAAGCGCGACGCGTGACGCCGCGGCCTGCACGCGCGTGTTAATTTAACTGTCAAATGTAATAATTAGCCGCACCCTCGTCACGGCGGGAAGGGGGTTAATGTGAAAAAGTTGGCGAAATGAGCGGAGATGAATGACAGTAACGTGTTAATCTGTACAAAGGCTTTGTCGTCGTGTTTTTGTCCGTTTGACGGGTTGACGAAGCATCGGAAGGGTTATGAGTAGCTGGACGATGTGATGGATTGTAAATGTTTCAAAGATCTTTAAAATGGGATTGTACCTATCTAATTTTGTTCGAGCAATGAAAAAGGTAACATATATTATTATTGTTGTGTCAACTTGGTACGCGGTAAAGATTCGAACCAGACTAGCGAGTTGCTTAAAGGAACAGAATGATAATAGTACAGGGTGTCCCAGAAACCGACTTCAATCTGCCTAGGGATGATAACGCAGCTAAAAAAGCTATCGATTTAACCCCTATGTATGTTCAGCGATTTTTACTACATAGTTTCGGAGATATTGTTCATTTTAATCTGATTTTTTCTTTTCCCTTATGTCCATGTCAAAAAAACTATTAATGTCCTGTTTTATTTCATAAGTTTATCAGTAGTATCTTACATAATTAGAATCATTAATTTAAGAAATCATAAAATTGTTTTTTCCATACAAAGTCAAAAGCAAACACTGGGACACCTAGATGCTCTACCAACCCTAGGCGGCTTGACGTCGGTTTCTAGGACACCCTGTTTATCGAAATACAAACTAATTATACACAATAATGAGGAAGATATGCCCTCACCTTTTTAAGTTTTATGTCTTTCACCAGCGCCCCGAGGAACTGATTAATACCAGCCGCTAAATTCCATCATCGTACTTCGACCTCGTACTAAACTATTGCATCGTCCCCAGCATCTACAATTCTAGATAGTTCGCCATCCACCACTGCGTTTCTCGCAATCTTTATTGCGACCAAAATCGAGCCTCTTTTTCCTGTCAAACGCTGGCAACGCACTGGCAATATCTCTGATCAAGTGTCCCGCTAGCTTCGCTTTTAATAAACCAAAACAAATGCTTCAGTTACTTATATTTGCTTATACATACATACATACAATCAAGGCTCATTCCCGCGGGGGCAGGTAGAGACCCCTGCCTTCTAGTTGCTACGATCCAGACAAACTTCCTCGCTTCCTCCACACTCATCAGTGTCTTCATACTCCTACCCTGATCTGGCCTTGTCTTAATGCGTCCCCGATCTGATCGTGGAACGTTCGCCTTCGCCTCATATATCTGTTTAAAGATGTTTTGTTTTCATTTCCTTGAAGCATATGAGGGTGATAATGTTTTAAACATTATCATTTGGACGCGGAAGTGACGTCGAGAGGCCCGCCGCCGCCGCCCGGTCGGCTTTGATCCCGCATACTTCTGTTGGACTTCAAACGCGAACCATTTCTTTGTTTTTGCGAACTTCACGAGACGCTATTGAAATGTAGATGTTCGCTTTGAGAGGTTGCGAGGTTTGTTGGACGGGCATTTATTTGGAGACAAATTTAAAATATTTAAGTGTGTTGTTTATGGTTTCATACAAAAATATATTTCAAGGGATTTGATTTAAAAAAGTAATGACTAGGATTTATTGACTTTGCTAAATATTCGAGCCTACGTTTGTTAAGTGATTAACAAAGAAAAGGTTACCCCGTGCGCCGCTTGCAAGTCTATATGTACTAAGAGACCGTACCGTTTGTGCCTTTCAATTTAGCCGAGCTACGGCGTCGACAAAACCTGCGACCATAGTAGAAATACACACACTAAAACGTTAATAAAGCTCTGACGGATTTTAAAGCAGATTGTTTGTGAGAAATACCTTCATGCCATAAAAAAGTTAACTGGTGATTTTCCTCGCGACAGTGTTATCTGTAATTGTAACTCGATAATTATGAACCTCGCAGCGAGTAATTAAGGCAAATCAGGTTTATCGCGCCGTTAATGTGTCCCCGTTAACGGCAGACGGTCCCCGCGATGTAGGGCGGCGGTAACAGCAAAGTGAATAAATGTGTACACAAGTTTTTTTAGCCCTTATACGAGTCTCACTGCTGGGCAAAAGCCTTGCGGCTTTTCAGCCAGCAAGTATTCTCTTTTAAATTTGTACATATTTCAATATGTAACGTACATCACTGCGTAGAGTGGAATGGCTTTCAGATACATTGCTTGTTTTTACAAAGCATTTAGCTACAACATTAAAATCGAACATGTAAACCCCTCAGTCTGTATGAAAACCAATCGTGTCACTTTTTTATACCACCTGGGACGTAGAAGAGAACTTTCCGTTTTCCGCGCAAAATCGATTCAAAGTTTGAGCTAGTTTATGATAACGCAACGAGGCATTTTCTTCATTTTCCAGGCTAGCGGGACATCAGTAGCGATGGCCAACCCCGACTCTTGGTCGCGGTTTAAGTCGGGATTCGGACACGCGAAGTAAGCTGCATTCGCGTTATCTATGTGTATGTATATGTGTGCGCAGCTTGCTTAAGCCACTCAACTCTCATTCCATTCAACGCCACTATCACACAGGTCACTTAACGCTCTCCAGTTATTGAGTCACCTGTCACGTCGGGCTCCGGGTGACGCGAGCCCCTCGTGTAATTAATACGTGTGCGACTGACGCAGCCGCGGACATATGACGAGGGTCGCATTGTCGCCGCTGTGCGCGCGCCCTTACTTGATCTAATTAACCCTGATAACGATCACCCGGTAATTGGGGATTTGTTACTTTAATTACGTTACAACGTGTGTTTAGAACGCGCCGACCATCTTCCACGAGCTGTAGCAACTTTACAGTCCAGACGGCCTGCCAAGATGAACTACGCTAAATAGCGTTTCTAGTCGTTTCGTTGAATGTGGGCCTCATAAATAAGCTCAGGGTCACTCAGCGTGCAATTGAAAGAGCTATGCTCGGAGTTTCTTTGCGCGATATGATCCGTAATACGGTAATACGCCAGAGAACCAAGGTCACCGACATAGCTCAGAGAGTTAGCATGCTGAAGTAGCAATGGGCAGGCCACATAGCTCGGAGAACTGATAACCGTTGGGGAAGAAAAGTTCTCGAGTGGCGGCCCCGCACCGGTGGACGGAGTGTTGGACGGCCTCCCACCCGGTGGTCTGACGACCTAGCTAGGATCGCGGGGAGCCGCTGGATGCAAGCGGCTCAAGACCGTGACTTGTGGCGCTCTTTGGGGGAGGCCTTTGTCCAGCAGTGGACGCCCCCGGGCTGATGATGATGATGATGATGATTCGTTTCGTTTTAAACCAATCGCGTCACGAGTACATCACGTGACTTTTCGTATCACGTCATCTAGCTGTGACGCGATTGGTTTAAAAACGAAATGCTAGTAAGCGTAGTGCACCTTGGCAGGGCCGTCTGTACTTCGAGCAGGAATGTTTCCCTCTGTAGCGATTTAAAGTCTTTTTTTAGAGTTCCGTACCCAAAGTGAGCTCAACGGGACCCTATTAATATGCCTAAGTATACAGTCGGTCCGTCCGCCCGTCTGTCCTTTAAATAGCTATATTTTTAACCCGGCTCATTTTTTTAAAGTATTTAAATTTTTGCAGAGTCGAAAATGTCCAATTTGGTATGATTATATAACAAAACCTAAAGAAAAAAACAAAACACTACAAAATGCTCAAGTGTTAGTTGGGCTCTCACAGATTCGATTCAAAACCGTCTGTGCGGTGTACGGAACCCTCGGTGTGCGATTCCACCTCGCACTTGACCGGTTTCTTTGATTGTAAAGTTGCCGGAGCTACACGGTGTTCACGGCTGTCCTAAGTGTAAGAATTTCTAATAACTCTCCAGCACTCCTTGCGAGCTGGGCTGCCATGTGGATAATCCGAAAGAGTTTGCGATTAGAATCTGCAGAAAAAAATCCTAACTCACACAATAATTAATTTATTACTATGAATACATACTTGTATGCACACGGCATTTCTCCGAGGGGTTATTCCAAAAAACTGTCTCCACTGTCAGCGCTGTCCGTCTGTTCTGTCTCTCCATCACCACTAACTTCATGTGCGGCTGTCTGTCATTATACGCTTCTTGCTCCTTTAGTTACGGCGCACGTGGATGACAGTTTTATAGAACCAAAGTATTAATGACTGCTACACTAACCTACAAAATTAACTTACTGTGATCAACATTATAATACTGTTCATTCATAAAACGTGTTATTTAAAAGGGGTAATCTGGCAACTCTCGCAAGCTAAGAAATGAAATGTTTTATTCTTTGTTTTAGATCGCAGTTAATTTGACGCTTTTACGTTTTTTCGAGTCAATTAATGTTAAAGGCGCTCCGGCGCGTCGCTCAAACGCCTGAATGGGTCCAGGAGTCGCGGACGCGCAAAAAACACGGCGGGAATAAGAAAGCCGTTACAGACCCTTAAAAGCCTTACATTTATTTGTAAATATTTAAACATCGTTCCTAATTCGCAGCGATAAATTGCTGCGAACCTCCCTTATTGCTTATTTATTTAAATTCTGCTAATTAGCGAGTGGCTGCTTCATTTCCCTGCGTTTAATTGTTTTTTTGCGAACGGCGACACTTCGGAGCGTTTCTTGCGGGCGCGGGACGTGCGCGGTGAATGCCACTCTGTCTTACTTTTTTACGATCGCAATAAGTCGGGCGGGGACGCGGTGCATTAAGAGTCGTGCTTACTATAAAAATATTTGGGTTATAAACGAACTTTTCCTTAGACATCTTAACAGGTCGATTTCGGGGCCCGAAACGAGCTACCAATCTAAGAATGCGTAAATAAAGATTTTTTATAGTGATCTGGTAGGTTTTCATAGTTCAAGTTTCTAGAGCTTTTTTTTTTTTTTTTTCATTTATTTAAGGTTCGCCAACGAATGTTTACACCAATACTTGGATAACGATACTTACAATACAAAGTAAACCTAGTGTAACATCCTCTTAAAGGTAAACACCACATGCAATTTTTAAAAGGACAATATATTATATATTGTTAAAACATTATCAATTTAGATTTAGACAAAAACTTACAAACATAGAGGTAAACAACATGCGTTGCTCGAGATTTACTAACTAATTAAGTACAGGCAGACATGGACTTTTTAAATTGTCTAATGGAGTCGAAATATATATCAACAGCATCACTACAAATAACTGAGCTTTAGTTTAGGACTTAATTAATTGGTGTGAGATTTATCCAAGCCCCAAGCAACGCAGCGCAGCTATATTCGTTTAATCATGTCATGTCTTTGAGGCATCAAAGATGTCTTCATAATTTGAAAGAGACTTCTAACGGAAAAATGAAAGGCTTTCAAATCTACGACTCTCTCAGAGCGGGTTAAAAGTGAATCCATGCGTCAGTCGCGCTGAGATTCTTTCAAATCAGTCAAGAAGGATCTCTCAAAGCTTAACCCCTCTCCCCGCCACACCCGCGACGAGTCAGGTCTGTATATAGTGCTATTTTACCCTAACGTTATCGTTATATCGTTATTTTGCCGCTATACTGATGAGATGTAGCTGAGTCATGCATTTCGTGGTCACTTTTATTGTGGACCTTTCTAATATTGACTCACTGAAAACATCACACAGCTTAAACCGTTTTGAAATTTGGAAGGAATATGTCATGGATACTCTTTTTAATGTTTTTTTATTTTAAATTAACCCACTACGAAAATAGGGGGAGAAGCGGAAACTATTTCTTTACGTTTGAATTTGAGGGCATCCTTCAGTTTGATATGAAACACTTAAATAAGTAAAATGTAAGGGAACAGGGTTGACTCCACTAAACTTGATCTACTTCCAACAGCTCTTGGTTTGGCTTGTACTAACGATAAACTTACTTACTTATTGGTATAGATAAATAAATACTAAAGACATTATTTTGTTTTGCTAAGATTTTAATTTTGTTGCGAAGTACATGAATGAAGAAATATCGATATGAATAGTCCAAATGTTAAACACTAACAAAGTAAATATAACGTTATTATTTGCATATTTTTCGTAACGTTGCGAAGGTCCGCCCGCGCCGGGCTCACCCCGCGGGGTTGGTGCCACTGGGACAGTTATTGGTAAAGCCCTCGACCAGGTATGAGAATCTAATCAGATTCTTTCATTGGATTTGATTAATGGCCTTTAATAAAGGGGCCTTGAGATCATCGGAGCTAGTAATGTTAACTGACGAGCAAGTTAGGGTCGTCTTTTCTGGAGATGTCACTAAAGACGGTTATGACACTTCATTTATGTTCTGTCAAAATCATCATCATCATCATGTTAGCCGAAAGACGTCCACCGCTGGACATAGGCCTCCCCCAAGGCTTTCAGCTCAGACCGGTCTCGTCAGGACCGGGGTCCCGCGATCCTAACGAGGTCGTCTGTCAAGTTATTGACATTCATTCTGAATTATTTTAATAGTTAACTTTATGTGACGTTAGGATAAACCAAATATAAATACGTACATAAACTTTTGATTAACATGTGATATGGCAAGCTTATCGCTTTAAGGGATCTCTTCAAGGTACCCCATGAGTCAGTAAAATGTACGAGGGTGGTAAAACTGCAATTTGTTTGTGTGTATTTTTACACCTCAACATGTATGAACAATACAGAATACCTACTAACGTATTAAGTTGCGATACTGGGTTCAAATCTCGGTAGGGGAAGATAGTTGTGTGATAAGCCCTGGGATTTGTTCCTGAGTCTTGGATGTTTTCTATGTATGTAAGTATGTTTTCCTCTACACAAGTAATTTGGTCGTTGTCTAATACCCAGAGTACAGCTTAGTTTGGGATGAGGGCAATTTGCGTAACATTGTCCCCCTGATATTTTAATAAAAATAAAAAAAACTGTTCATAAGAAAAAAAAGATTCTAAAGAAATGTATATGAAAATAACCTACGAAATGACTTGGTTCCTAACATTCAAATCGCAATAACTCGAAAAATTCAAAGGTGAGTAGACATACACATTTTCTTTCCATGTACCCTTCATCTGTAACAACAGTATCCAGGCAGGTAACGGTGTGATACCGTGACCCGGCAGCGCTAGGGCGCGAGCAATGAGGGCGCGCACCGGCTCGGAAGCGTTCACGAGCCGCTGCGCCGCCGCCGCCGCCCCGCGCCGGCCGGCGCCGCTCGCCACCCGCGCGCCGCCCGCCGGCTGCCGCGGCCGGCGTGCGTTACGCTTTACTTTTGTATTCTGTAGTAAAACAGCAGCGAAACCACCCTACAGGTGTCTATTCAAATGACAATTAGAATACTAGTACTAAAACCTAAAACTTGCTGTTTTCAAAAAATAATGCCCATTAAAAAAACTGGTTAGAAAGTGGGAATTAATTCAAAATAAAAAAGAAGCATCTTCGAGTATGAATCATTAAAATATAAATAAGTAATTGCGGACTGATTTGTAAGCCAAGTGTAACTAAGAAAAAACGTGACAAAGTGTATGAACGAACGGTTGATTAACATTCAATTCAATTCAATTCAATTCATTTATTGGTAATTTTAAGAATTTACAGGTCAGATTACAATTACCTATACATTTTACACAAAAAGTTACTTATCAGTCAACAGGCTACAATTTAATTGCTTCAAATAATATGTGATACAATTAACTAAAATAATCATTATAATTCCTCATCAGTCTCTTCGGTCACTTTAGCTGCGTTTACAATTCGTCCACTAAGTACTCGCCATGCCTACCAGTAGAGTTCTTAGCTTTTTTACGAAGCTCTTTTCGCTAGGAGCCTCCTTGACCCCGCGGGGAAGCGCATTACATATTTTGGGAACCGTGACCAAAACGGACTTTCTCGATTTGGCGAGTGTTTATATGGGGTATATATAAGAAGTTGCGATGTCTCGTTTTGGAGGTATGGTGCTCGGCGTTCGTCGGAAACATGTTCAGATTCCGCCGTACATACTTCAAGTATATAAAGGCATGGAAGGCATTGATTAAATTTTACATTATTCGGTTAAATTGGGTACTTAATCTGACAGAAATCGCGTAGCTTTAACCGCTGAATCTAGACACTTTAAATTTTGAGAGAATTTCTCTCAGGGATGAGCCGCATGAACTAAGAAATAATTTTTCAAAAATCAATCCCAAACGGGAATAAATAAGGCGAAACGCGGGAAACGAGTTAGTTATATAAAAAAAAGGTCGCAGGTGTCCTTTAGTCGGATAGAAAATAAATATCAAGTAGTAGCGGGACGCTAGCAGTAGTCTGTCTGGAATCCCAAGGATAGTCGGAGACGTGTAAGCCGCGTCCCGGGCGGCTAAACTTGATCGTTCGTTGTTTATTTACTCGACAATTAACCCGGGATTACCCGCGCCCGTGCGGGGGCTCGACGCCAACTATTATAACAAACAATGTTATTTTCTTACGTTTACGAAAAAACTTTATTTTTTCTATTTTTATCCTCGGTTGTTTGAATAATAGTATAGCTTGTAATAGGAGCGTTATATAACTTTAATACGTCTCGTGCTGAAATAGTTCTGTCCAAATGTACTTGCCGAAAAAGTATTTTCCCGTCGCAGATCTCATAAAGATCGCGAAGCTAAGACATTAAAAAGAAAATATTAAAATGTAACTTTACCATCAATTAGGTACACAGTTTACTTTTCTGTCTTTAGGTATCTTTAAAGAAACCGTTTATGTTTCGGTAATTGGTCTATTTATATTGATTTGCTGTAGAGCTCAACAAGTTGTCTTCCACTAACGACCAGAGACCAGGTTTTGATGTTACTTTATTCTACTTTATTTGCATGTGTACGTGTTATAATGTTTTCTATACTATTCTGTTACTCTTTTTATTCGTCAAATGAGTGGAATTGGCACAGGCGATAATCACAAAGTACACATCAATCGTCAAAGCATATTGTAGTACTTACCTACTTTGATTTTAGCTTACTTAACGATCTTTAACTTTTCACTAGAATGCTACTTGTATAAGGTCTACTGAAGTTCATAGCGTAGGATTGTCTAACTGTCACAAATGTTTGTAAAAGTTCAAACAGAGTTAGGTAGAACAGAATAGCACCAGCCACTCCTCCCGAGCATCCAGCACCATCACTCTCCGGAAAATTATTGTCATTATCCCACCCGTTGAAAAATAAATGCAGCATTACCCCCCCCCCCCCCCCCTCCTCACCGGAGGGTGGTAATTATGAATCCCTTAGCTAAAAAGTCCACTTTTTTAGCTAAATTGAATTACATTTAACGAAGAAATGATTTTCATTTTCTTAAGCCGTAATTCACGGGACCTACTCGTAATTCTAAGCAGATGTTGAATAAGCAACTCGTCGGGCAGCCATGTTTGTGAAGGGTTGGATTTATCCCACACCTTGTACTTAAGCTTCTTTAATGTTTCATGGCAGAATAAATATATAGCAGGTCACAGAAGAAATATTGAAAGAAAAGCTTTATTCAGTAACTTACAACTAGGTTACAATAATGGCACATTACAGTACAGTACACATTAGTTCTGCTTTCAGACAAAAATCATTATCGATTGAAAAGCGGAATCTGATAACAAAATGGGGTTAAAGATTAGACTGCACTGAAGAAAAACCGCTGAAAGATGTTATCAACTTTTTTGTCAAAGCACCTTAAAACCGTTGAAAATTGTTGTAAATTATATGTAAGTATACAACAAAGTCATGCACGATAAAAAATATATGCTTATTCTTGTGTAAGTACTTTTAAGTTTTAAACAATCTTTTGTATAACTGAGTTGGGAGTATAAAGGACAGATTGCGATCGTTTCAAGAGCATGCACATGAATGCAAAAGTAACGTAAATAATGATGCTCTAAGGGCGGGATGTGCCAACTGTTGCCGTCAAAGAGCTGTCTGTCATCCCACGCTGCTGGCGCTTCATGAATATATATCAAACTCTTTTACTTTCCGGCAAACGATGCAATTTAGCCACTGACAGACGGGTGCAGTTAACTCAACTTATATTCGCACAACTTGGGCGACCACGCTATTCCGAGTGTTGACTTTGAAATAAGATGAGATGGTCTGTTATCTTTTTGCAGCATTTGGTGACAAGGGACATTATTAGCTTTTAAATTTAATACGAATTAAGAAAGGAGGTTGTAGGAAAAGGCAGTGGAACAGTTCTACGGGGTCTTCCTGCAATCTTCATAAATGTGACCTAGGTGACAAAATGTTTATAATTGTCGAAACTTAAATCTATCGCTTGTCGTGAGTACATGGAGGAAAAACTCACTGAGTATATTATTATTAGCTTACTAATAACTTAGTGACATTTTCGTCTACATAAAATAGACAATATGTCAACTCCATACTTTATTTTCCGATTTTGAAAATCGCTATTGTTAACGATGTGCATCTTGTCCTCGTACGTAAAATTCTCAATCGAACCTGGGTGGCAAGGGGACTGTGAGCTCATTTGCTACACATCGCCCGGGTGTGCCCATCTGATTAAAACCCTGCTTTTGTTTTTTTTGGGTTTTGTAGAACTGGGTGCGACTTGGTGCAGACGAACGTTGGATTTTTTGAAAGGATAATGCAGTTCAAACTGTACACGTATTTAATTAAAAATTAATCAAAAATTACAGAGGTACGTGTATGCGTTGGTCGAGCAAGTTACGAGAGTAAAAAATTAAAATGGCGGCCGGCCGTCGCTGTGCTGCAGTTAGTGGTGGGAGTTTTACGACGTATGTGTGTGTGGCTGTATGCACAGCACACATGCAAGGCGTCAACAGGTTTCATTCATCAATTATAGAAAAACAGTTTACTTGCAAACGGCGAGTTTTTTACTCTTTAGTTTAATACTTATTTTTTTATATTTTATTTAGTTTTAATACCTTAATTTATACCTTAATAGGTTGGGTCCACGTTTACCACTATATTGCTCTGTAATCTCTGTATGACCACTGTGAATACCATAAATGCATAAAATGAATAATATGACCATGTACATTCATATCTTCATGAGAAAAACTACCATGATCATGTTGTTCATTTTATACAACGTGACGTGACACGGTGGCTCACCGGTTGATTATTTATGTATATAAAATTCAAGTCGAAAGTCTTTCAGGTTATTTTCTGGGAGACGGCTGAAGCCGCGCTACGTTTCGTAAAGGTCGCGTCACGTTAATCTTCTGAATAATACAACCCCAGGTGATTCTTTCTTTTGTGACGTCCGCTTCAAATCCATTTTTTATAACTCCGTCAGTTAAACGAAGTAGTCAGCGGAATATATTTTGTAGCGATCCATTTGTCACAGAAGTAAGAGCGCATTCTGATTGGTCGAGAGCAGGCATGCTAGTAGCGGTACATAGCGCGCTGCGATAGCTACTGAATCAACAAACTGCATACAAACTTGTCAATGTATCTACAAGCAAGCGATTTACATATCAACACTTTATTTATGAACATACGGTTAACTGACTCTACATAATATAATATTCCCAACCAGCCAGTTGTGTCGAAGGCCATGGGTTCGATACCGCTGGGATACATTATAATGTACTTGATTTAATAATAATTACTATTACAAAAGTCTGTCTATATTGTCTACCATTTTTATTTTTAGTTATAATGTGTTATTACGTACATAACCAAACAAGTAAAGTCACAACTTTTTTACAATATTACTAATATTATATGTGGTTCCGAGAGTAACTCGGTTTGTTTTTTGGTTTTGGTATCCCGAAAAATTTGAAGTTTCCCAAAGGGTCCGTCCGGATCGCTACCACCATCTTATCCATTAACCTCGGTAGGTTCACACACTGCTGTTTGGCAGTCCAAACAGCAGTTTTCGCATTGTTGTGTTCCGGTTTGGGGATAAGACAGCCGGTGTAATCACTGGCATAGAGGCATTCCATCTTAGTCCTCAGGGTTGGCAACGCATTTGCAGTGTTCACAGGGTCACAGTTTCCACTTACCATCAGGTGGCCTATGTGATCGTTTGCCTTCACGCCATAAAAAAAAAGGTAGACTGATAATCGAGTTCTACGCGGAAGTACTTGCGGATAACTAGTATAATTCTAGCACGGTTAAATAGAGCTGCTCGTTGTATTTGTCGCCGACGGTATTGCAACTCCCGCGTCCGTGCGCCGTCAACTTCGACGGCCGGCGCCGTATCGTGTCGTGTACCAGCTGTAACTAGAACTAGTTGGTGGACGCTGTTCACGATTTCATTTGAATTACAAAACACCTTGGAACAAAATAACTGGGTTAAAAGCGGCAGACCATGACGAGTTATTCCATTTGTACACGAACTACTTTCGTTAATGTCTCCCTTCATTGGTTTATTAGTTTTCCTTAGAATTGGTATTAAGTTTTGAGTTCAAGCATTTAGAATTTCATGACAAATAACCTATACATTAAACCCACAACGTCACGACCTCACCGATTTTCTGAAGTAACTTACCTAAGAGCCATAACACTGGCTCTCAATTTTAAAAAAGAACACGTGTCTAAATACTAACATACATCAACTTCGCGCCGGAATTAAGCATTTTAAAATTCCTTGAAAAAATATGAAGTGACACGAATGTGCAATGTGTCAGAATTGACTTCGTAGCTGTCTCGTACCATATTTTTTATTTAACCACTTTATTGTACAATAGCTTTCCCACGACTCCGTCAGCGCAGAAATAGTACATTGTGCATCAAGGGTAGTATGAAGGGAATTACTAACGAGAGTGTTAGAAGCCCGACGCCGAAGGCGGAGGGCTTTTAATGACTCGAGTTAGTAATCCTCTTACTGCCTGTGATACACACAATGGTTTTCATCACATTTGCGAGGAAAAAAAACAAAGAGAAAATTAAAAAGTTATTTATTGAAGTTGAAGGTAATTGTACAATTATTGTTGTTATTGAAATTGAGCACCATTTTTTTTTAGGGATATTTAATTGAGTGAATTGAGTTTGATATATTATTATTTTCTTGGTTTGTTACTTGTGACATGGGAGCATTTTGAATATCTGGTATATCTGCCATTTTCTGTATAATGGGTGATTGGGATGAAATTATTGGAGGCTCCGGTGTGGTTTTTGAACATGGCTGTATCAATGTATTAACTTCCTGAGTATAATCAACTAACAGCGGTCTCTGGTGTATGAGGGCTGATGAACTAGATGCCACCGATTCTGCTTGTTTCGGCTTAATATTATGACATAGTTGTATAGATCCTTTTATTTTATTGCTTACATCTATCTTGTTTGTTAGTGAATTGTCTATATAGCCTTCAGCTACACTAGAAGATTTCCAACCTCCGTGTCTCTTTAAAGTTAAAATATCAACGTCAGAGTAACGTTGCTGAAGTGCGGCGAAAAGAGTGACCTGTGTATGACTTTGCATCAGGTAAATTAAGGTACTGCGCAATTTCTTTAGGCATGCCACCAATTTTATTTTTGCCAATTACCTGGGCTGTGCATTTCCCATTTCTTAATTGTAGAAAAAAGCGTTTGCTGCTGGCTTTAGCAGATCGAAGGGGTTGATACTTTTTTACTACTTTAAAGTGACTTCCTGTAACTATAAATGACCTTGGAATCTTATTTTTGGTATTGGGGATCTTAACGAGTAGCATTTCTCCATGTTGTTCTATATCATCCATTGTGATGTCACATAATTCTTGGCCCCTTAGTGCACCGTTGACACCAAGAATAAGAGCAACCTGTAACAATTCCAAACATATTTAAAATATACCTAATGTTGTACATCATATATACTTATCATTGAGCTTTTATGTTTAAATAAAAATAAAAATGTTTAATTACATAGAAAGCGAACATATTCAATTAGAATAATCAATTATCTTTAATTTCAGTATGTAGTACAGTACCTACAGTAGATAGTTACATAAATAAGTATTCCAGCATTAATTATTAACTGTGTTTTAGATAACTAAACTTAACACTGAACATAAAACTTTATATTTAAATTACCTTTGTAGCTAAATAGGTATCATCCGGAGCTTCCATGATAAATTTTTCCACATTTTCTCCTGAAAGTATTTTTGATTTTTTTGGGACATATCCATCTGTTTTCCGTTTCAAAAAAGCCTTTAGTTTGGCATAGCGATCAATGTCCACACAGTTTTAAGGTTAATGGTACTTTTTATCATGGAGTAAATGGCCCAAAGCGAACTCGGTTTATATTTATCAGCGAGCTCGCCAAAGTATGCTAGTAAGACGTTTTCTGAAAACGAAGTAGTCTTTTTTTCCTTTTGCCATTTTATGAAGTTTTCGTATGCAGTATTATATTTTTCTTTCGATTTGGCGGGTAACATATTGCCATGTATTACTTCAGCTGCGTCTCTTAGTTCCGGTGGTGTATTGGTGATAATTAATCTTGTGTCCGAATCCTGGTATGAAGAAGCCATTTTCTTTTTTGTTTTGTACCTATCTATTTTAAAATAAAACACTTTAACTCTGGAAAATATAAAGAAATAACTTTTGACGAACGGGAACGTAGATGGAAACGATATGTTTTCTGTGACCTCTACCAATAATAACTGCGTTTAGTTTCGACAGATTTAGCTAATTTGATAAAAATGTATAATTATTAAAATTAATGATAAATGTTGATATAAACTTGTAATAGGTATTAAAATAATGAAGTTTAATGAAGCGAGGTTTTGTGTAATGTAAGTTAGTCTATAGCTAATTTTTAAAGATGAAATTAGAAACCGATTTAATTTTAGGCTGAAAATTAGACCTCCTTAGTCAGAAATGATGTACGAAAGAGTTGCAAATTTTAAAAAGAAAGTCATTACTCCCTAAGGATGACAAACTCGCCATAATTCCCGCGGGAACAATTTAGGCCATTGTCCTTCTGTATATAGGCATGGAATAACACCATTTACGAGCAAGTGTGATGAAAAATAAATAATAGCCTATATTCATCTCATCAGGGATAATGTAGAATTTTAATAGAGAAAGAAATTTTCAAATCGGTCCAGTAGTTTCGGAGCCTATTCAATTCAAACAAACAAACTAAAAATCAAATCTTTCCCCTTTATAATATAACTGTAGATACGCAAAAGCAGAGTACAATATTTTATACATAAGGATGTACAAAAAGCATTTAAGGGATTATTTCCGGCCGACCTTTATAAACGTCGTACCTATTTTAAAAATTGACACGCAATAAATAAATGATTTTCAAAAAGATGACCCCCGAAAAAATATGGCCGGTACCAGGCAATAAAACGTTTAAAAGTTGCGGAAACACCTTCGTTCGAGCCCTTTCACCCAAGTTGGGCAATTTACCGCGCAAGTTGGGCCGTAGCCCCAATAACCGGGCGGTTCTTTTCAATAATTCATTGTAACCTTTCCGGGGTATGTCTTTTAAGTACAAGTATACTAAAAGCAGCGCCTTTTTTATTACTGGAATTTAGAATATTCCGGCCGATATATTTGCGATAATTTTCCACCCACTAATATTAACGTAGCATTATTTGCACTAAATATAAAGCTATATTATGTACGCTTCAATGCTTCTAGTCGATTTTAGAACTAAAGCTTAGGAACACATTTATAATCATGACGTCACACATCATGACATTGCCAATTCCTCGGAGCTTGCTCAAACGCAATAAAATAAGAACAGCCAGGAACAAGCATTGTATGTTTTAAATACTATCTTACGGAAAGAGAATATTACTTCATCTCTGTAGCCTTAGCCGCCGGGCATTACCTGGAACAAAGGGAAACATTTATTAGTGGATATTCAAACTTCAGGCAACATTTACACTTCACTCATAGAAATCCACACGAGAGAAAAGTCGGTCAATTAATAACCGACGGGCAGGAAACACAATATGTCTATTACTAATATTAATAGCCAACGGTCTATTGTGCTGGGAATTCTCAGCCGAATGTGTTCTATGTAATCAGAAACAAAGCACTATATTTATGCTCTAATTCTATTTATACTCTATTCTATATCCCACTCGATCTCATTTCTGGCAGAGTTTGTTATTCGTGTTTCGTATAAACATGCGGGAAAAAAAACGATTGTTAAGACGTAGAGCGTAGGCGTTTGACTCTTAAGTTTCTAAGCTATTTTTTATGCTTAATATATTCAAGAAATGAAAAACACAAATATTTGAATGGTTTCTTCTTGACATCATTTACCCATACAATACTACTGGATCGTCCTATACAAAATTAAATATCTTTAAGCAACCATATTTATATTATTTATTATTACCAAAGGACTACTTTTTTAACATCCAAATTGGTTGCGTCAAAAAAAAGAAACGATGTAATTATTGCACGTAATAGAGTATAAATAGTTACATTATATTTAATTAAATTGTAAAAATAACTGAAAATAACGAATATTAAATAAGACTAAATCTATATAATACACTAAAACATTAAATCTAAGAATGGCCCCTGCGGCATTGTACCAAAGAATTGAAAGTTGAATGGCTAAACTTATTCGTTGAGCGAGGAAACTGCCAGCTCTTCGGTCTCCCGTGACGTCAATGAGTCTCTTTGACAATTCCTTAAAAAGGCTAATAGCACTAGGACCCCGCGGACCAAGGGTCTCAACACCGAATGGAATAAAATTATATTCTGGGCCGAGACCACTAGGTATATTTGCCAGTCTTAATGTTTTCAGCCGCTTCGGCCGCTGCACCAGCCCTATTGGAGGTTCGTGGGAGATGTGACGGGGCCAGCGTGTCTACACAGGTTGCATCCCACATATTAATTGAAAGATGTAAATAATAGTTTGTAAGAAAAAAAAATTGTCAAGATTCTTTTATTCCACTTTATTTAAGCCCATCTTGCTTCATTATTCTATTGTAATATTGACTACTTTATGGTAGCTCTTTTTCACTAGATAGTACGAGCTGTTATATCATCAACGTGATTGCGATATTGAAGCAACATGGGTGAATCATATTAAAATATGTAAATCCCCACATTTTCATAACATTGACCTTTAAAGATGTAAAACCTTTAATATAATTTGACGGCAATTGGATCACAAAGGAATCGTCACTATTGTGGACTCGGGAACAGAACCCTCTTCACACGACTACCGTGCCCACGCGTTACCGTCCGGATTAGGATCTGGAAAGGCCTTATGCTACGTTTGTTACAAAGGATTGTTTGTCAACTTTTATCTTGAGGTTTATTGTGGAACCGGTTCTTTATTATTCGATCACCTCGACTGTTTAGCTTTACACATACTTAAAAAGCTATACAACTTTATAATGACTAAAAAATCCTACTGCCTAAAGCTTACAAAATTACCGTTACCTTTAGGATAAACGTATTTGGTATCAGCATCGGATGTTTCGTTACCTAAATATTAATATTCACGAAATGAATCTAACCTGGCGTCAATCTGATAACAATGTTCGATGATTCTTGCCTTACTTTAAAAATCTATAAGTATATGTACATTATAAAACTCCTCCGTGAGTAATTAACTGACAGCCAAACTGCTCAACCCAGGTACTTAATTTCGTTTTAAATTTTAAAATAATTCGACCTTAAGTTTATTTTTGGTTTTGCATCAAATAAATGTTTGTCTTTCTTGCTTTCTTTCAACGACCACGAAACGTAAAGGAGCGAAAAATTAATTTCAATCGCATTTAACTCCACAGCCTGACCTACATATCTCAGCTCCCATCGTATTCTCTGTGATGCAGCGCTAATGTTCCGAAGGCGTTGTTCTCCTGAGGATGGATTTATCCCGATCGTGCGAGCGAGCTCATTCCAACGACGGTTAATCTGATTTAGAATGCACTCCCAAAAGGGGTGCTTGTACGCAACACACGACAACTTTAACTCTTTGGTTGATAATTCGTAAGTCGAGTTGACAAGTGACTTCTTTAAGAGCACCCCACGGCCTGGAGACCATTGCTTTATTCGTTTGTTTTCAGCGATTTTTACGGCGCCGTCGATTTATGGGCCGTTACCGGCGCCCGCGTCTACACTTTTTGAACTTTTTCTGCTGAATTCTTGTTTTACAGATTTACAACTTCGTGAAAATTTTCTCGTTTTGTTTTAGATTTTTTTATTTATTGTCTTTGGTAGGTTGGTGTATGATTAAAGAACTATTATTATGGTCCAAATGTAGCAAAGTCACGAATGCAGCAGAGCTTACCTATCCTTAGTTCATAATTCCAAAGCCTCCAAAGTTTTAAAGATTTTATTTGCTAGAACCAATTCACATTTTTAGTAGGTAACTACTTATATGGATTTAATATCTACTGAGTTTTTGGGACACGACAGCGTTAGAGATTCGTTTTGATAAAAACACATACTTCAGGTGCATATTTTGCAATATCAGGATTTTCCAACCCTATACAAAAATGCAACGGAGCCTGCTTGCAGCTTGGCGGTGAGTATGTGATGAAAATGATCAATCTCAAGATATTTAGATTTTTTTTCAATTGATTCCTTCACCCAAGTTCAACACTCTACTTATTATTCCGACTGGGAGGATAGTGATTAAAAAAGTTATCCGTTAATGTCACCACTGTCACCAGCTGTTTTTTTAGGTAGGAATAGTCATAAAAAATCAAGAGCTTTTTTAATAATTTCAAAATGAGTTGAAAAAGGTCCTAGGTATTTCTTAATGGCATATAAGGCTGCTGATATGTAATAGAAATCCTTATTTTTCGTACAGGAGAGACGAAAAATCATTTAGTACTAGTAGATACGCCTTTTTTCTCCGAGTACTAGGTAGTATTATAGAGCCCCGGCCTCGACCGAGCGCAGCGAGGCGGGGATCAGCCGCGCGCTGCGAGCTAATTGCAATGCATATGATAACAGCCTCGATACGGGCAAGAAAGAGCTCATTAAGCCATTTAACAGTGTTCATCCTTTGTTTCGCTAATTTAAAATATAACAACAATTCAGAGTAATTTAAAAAAGGAGTTCAAAGAGCATTAAAAAACTGAGACCATTAAAAAATTAAAAGAGAAACTTAAAATTTGTTGAGCCGGTTGACAAGGCAAAATTAAAAAGCTGAAAATTTCAAAAGTTATTAGTTATAGCACTTATTTAATTTCGCGGTGCTAAATAAATCACTTAATGGAAACCCGATGGTGAGAAAGTGAACACAGCAAGCGTCGGAACAAACTAAATTAACATCGTGGTGGATACGAGCACTGGACCCTGGTGGTAAGTGAGCTTAGCAACCTATAAACATTTCTGATTAGGTTCCTAAGTTTACCGGACATCTAACAAATATCCAAAAAGAGCATCAAATAGTTATGTCCGCGAAAGTGAGGTGGTTGAAACGCTAGAATAATCACCCAACAATGGTGGTACTAACAGCATCACTGTTAAGTGACCTCTAGGGAGCTGTATTATAAGGTGACAAGATTTACAAACTGGTTAGTTATCTGTGTCCCATATAGTGGAGATCCCGACACACCTTGGTCATTGTCAAAATCATATGCATTTATTGCTTTATGTTGTACAATGCAGACAGCACCCGTTCACGAGTATGACGCGTATCTCAGTCATCGCCTCCCGAACACATGGTGGAGGGAGGCGATGACTGAGATACGCGTCATACAGTGAACGGGTGCTGTCTGTGAGGTCCGGTCTGTTCACGCTTGCAAGGACCTGTTTTTTTACTTAGTTATTTCTAATATCGTTCCTGACGTAGAGACCTCGTCATGTTGTTCTCCTAGTCACTATGTTTAATTTAATGTTATTGAGCTTACATTTGTAATGATTTTATAGGTGTTAGTTTTTAAAATATTATTTATTACTTTATTACCTTGTAATGTTACTTTTAAGTAATATTGTATTTTATTATGGGAAAAAGTTACCTTCTGCTGGAGTTTCTTGCGACGCTTCTTCTCCGCAATGATGGTCTTGTCCGAAGCGCTAGTAGATTCACTCTATATTACCGACGTGTAAAAGAGCCCTCATGTGGCCAATGTAATGATTTTGAATTTTCTTAATGAGCTGGGCCTTTTTTTGTTATTGTTGTTTTGCTTGATGCTGGTTCTGAGGTTGTGAGTTAAGCAGGCCCTACCACCCTATTCTGTGCACACGCTAAAATAAACACACACAAACGCAACGCACACGCGTGCATGTACACAAAGCAATTTATTTATTTTATCTTTGACTTTTGTCGATGAACAAAAGTTTTATTCTGTGATATAACAATAATTGTACCGAAACGTTTACAGCCATTGTGCGTACGGAGCCGTAGCCTCAAGGGCGCGGAACAGTCATTAAAAAGTTTGAAGCGAGATGTCGCAGAGCAGTCGGTTCGTTCGTTAGTGCCAGCCAGCGCAGACGCCGCATTCATTCACCGTGAGGTTAGAATAGACGGCGTCTCGGGGAGCGCTTCGGAAGTAAAATCGGTCGATTGGAATTGACTCAAACATTCAGCAGTAATAACACGCCATTTAAAATGGGTTACTTAGGTATCATAAAATAATTTAGATAAAGGCTTTTTGCCTCGAGTGAAGGACTTTAAAAAATAGACCAGGTACGAGTAGAACTCGCACCCTAGGGGGGAAAGACGCTTCCTTTTATAAGGCCCCCTTTTTTACGATATTGTATTATTTTAATTATTGTTTGTTGCACCCATAAATAGTACCTGAATATTGCGAGTGGCTGGCAACTGCAGTTAAAAACATACAGCCCTGTGGTGGACAGCGGAGCCTTAGCAATAGGGTACCGCCCTTTGGGTACGGAACCTTAAATATGTATTTGTGTATTTTGCTCGTCTTTACCATAATATATATACTATTACTATATCCATACAATATCATAAAGAGGTAAAGTTTGTGATGTTGTAGGGGGTAATCTCTGGATGTACTGAAACGATTTTGCAAATTATATTACCATTAGAAAGCCACGTTATTTGTGAGTGTCATAGGCTATTTACTAACCCAAAAAAACGCCCAACGAAGTGGACAGCTGGTAATATTTTAAAAAGGTAAAGTTTGTGACTTCTACTGAAGCGATTTTAAAAATACTTTTACCAAACAAGGCCACGTTATTTGTGAGTGTCATAGGTTTTATATTACCCCAAAAAAAGCCAAGCGAAGTAGACACGGGAACAGCTAGTAATATTATAGAAAGGTAAAGTTTGTGAGGTTGTAAGGGGTAATATCTGGATCCACTGAAGCGATTTTGAGAATTCTTTTACATCTAGAAAGCATCGTTATTTGTGAGTGTCATAGGTAATATATTAACCCAAAAAAAGCCCAACGAAGTGGGCACGGGAACAGCTAGTAGTTTATAAAGCGAGAGTTAGCCCAATACCGCGTCGACGCTCGTCTCGCGCCTTCTACAACGTAAATGAATGAGAGCACTCTCAACTGCTCCCACATGTAGTTAAATAAATAGCACTAATTAATCGAATTAGTACTTAGTGAAACAGAATGAAGTTCAACTTCAAGTTCTCTACTTCAAAAGGGGAAAAGGAATCGATATAGGATACTTAGTCGCCGTCTGTCTTTTCACCTATCAAGACCTCATCTCTCAGTAACGCGTGGAGGTAATGTGGAGGAAATGGAAACATGTCATGTATTGGAGCAATGACGTTAAACCAGTAACAGATAAACCAGCTGTCAATACATACGGCTGTCATTTCACTTGCTAACACCATACACCGAAGTGTCAAATTATAAGTGTACAATCCCTTGAAGCTGAGCAACAATGGAACTTCTAAAGTCAACGAATTCAAAATATGCACCGTTTGTGCCACATTTTTGACACTCGCAAGGGAATCAAAACCTAGGTTTAGGTTACATAACGTTGACCTGAAATCATGAAATTTGGCAAAACGCCATGTCTAATAGAACAAGTAATGGGAAATTTAAACAATTACTATTACTATTTTATTATTACTATTTTGGAATTAAGAGAGAAATTCTCGATTAATCTCGTGAGATAAATCTTTGAGACTCGATTCCCGTGACGGATGAACTATTCACAGACCTTTTCGTACGGACCACCAGTTCGTACGGAGCCCTTTGTGCACGTGTCCGACTCACACGTGGACTTTTTTCTAAAATAGCGTCGTACATCGGTTCAGCTCCTGTGTTCAACTTTGCGAAACTTTTAAAGGAACAAATTTCCGCCACAACAGCCATTATTTACGCGGAAGTTTCTAGTATCTTAGTTTTGTTTTGTTTTAACTTGTTGCAGTACACGGGCGCGTGTCCAGCGGTCTGTTCTTGGTAAAGGCGACCCGTTCGACCGAACTAGACTCACTCGAGCCCTGGGCGTGCTAGGCGACGGGTCTTGCCAATTACTTGAGTTACTTGCATTGACAATAGGAAACTTTTTCTAATGGTGTTCTAAGAAAAAACCTACCATATTTTAAAAAAAAAAACAATAAAAATTGAGATAATAAAATAACAAATTTCTGCTAATGGCTAAAAAGCTTAAACACCACATGGTTTTACAGCTAGTGCTGCGGAACGTGGTTCAATACAAATTGACGAAATTCTGACGACTGGTCCAAAGCAGGCGTAACAAACACTAATAATATTCTTTTTTTTCCCAGCAAATAATGAAAAAAATAAACATCTTTTAAAAAAATCTTGTCCAGTATTCGGTTTTTACTATGAGTAGGCGTTAGACAGCAAAAAACATATAAACAGGATTTTAAGAATAGCTCGTGAAACTATTCACTGTTACCTACTGGAAATGGAACACGGGATTGCTAGCTTCATAAAATTGTTTTTTATTTATTATTTACCTACTGTACTTACACAAACAATATTGTGTACAGAATACTACCAACTAGATAAGCCAACCACGTCGTTAGTACAGTCAAGAGTCGAAATATAGGAGAACGCAACATCTTACAACTATTATGTCCCACCTTATTCCAGTGTAATAAGAACTTCGTAACATACGAGTAATTATGAGAGGATTTTTTGGAAAACGGCTCTAACGATTTCGCTAAAAATCGGGTTTACGGGGGCGCCAAACCAATCTGCACTAAAAATTAGAAAATGCAACCAATGGATCAATTTAAACAATGCATACTTGACAGGTTTAAAATTAGTTGCCCTCCCGAGAGAATACCACCGCAGCGGGCGGGGGCGCGCTCCGACGCACGGGAACTTCGGCATTCTTCCACCTGCGGAATGGCGCCAATCCTGAAGTTGGTTTCGGCCGAACTTCCCCCATAAACTACACCCGTCCATCTACGCGGAAGGGGTTTTTATGTCGAAACTGTATCAACGCGCTTACAGCTAAGCTGTTGAGGTAGTTTCGCAAGAAGTTTCAAATGGGTTGAATGAGATGAATTATACATCGCAAGTTAAATCTAACAGGGGCACTATACAAAAAAAGAATTCATTGAGTTATTTCGTTTTAACTGCAATGATTGACATCATATCCAAATACTTATCTTCGTAATTAACTGTAACAGACGAGCAAAAACAACGTCACTTTTTAAATAATTTCAGAGCAACTTGCCCACGCTTATTATGCTCGTGAGTAGAACTGTAGAGATACTAACTTTAACTCTACAAATAATTTTCACTTGTTTAAATCTGGTGATCCGTTTTCTCATTACTATTAGGTTCTGTGAAGCCTTAACAGTAAACGATCACTTTCTTAGCTGCAGCGCTGGCCAAGATCGTATACTTAATCAATTAATCAAACCTGACGTTAGAGTGACCTGATCTAGACATAATGTGATCTTGCTGACTGACGTAGACCGTGCTGCTCGTATAAAACGCTCGTATATCGATAGACGTCCACTGCTGGACATAGGCCTCCCCCAATGCTTTCCACTCAGACCGGTCTTGTGCTTTTCGCATCCACCGCGGTCCCGCGATCCTAACAATAATAAAAAGATAAAATAATAAGTAGAATATATATATAAAATTATACTTATAGTACGGGCGGTAACGACCATAGGTCAAAATTTTGGTATCGGATGAATTCCCTTGGCACAAATGTATCCTAGGACAAACAGAGCTGATTTAGCCCGGTAGCCATCAGCCACCCCCTGGTGGGTGGGGAGGGGGGGTATTCAAAGTAACACTCTGCCGCGCCTCATATAAAAAATCATATCGGCTTCAATTTACATACTATCTCAAGTGTGGTATCATTTTCGGATAAATCGGGCATGAGAAATTCATTTTTGAGACATTTTATGTACAGTTTCATAGAAAAAAAGTAAAATATTTACGAAAATATCAAAATTGTTTTTCGGATTTTTTTATTAAATAGTCAGTTTCCTTAAAAATACTAAATTTTTTGGAAAGAAAAAAATAATATCTTTAAGAACATTTATTCAGCTTTTAAAAAATATATATATTATATATAGTTGTCATGTAACGTCTATCTGAAAAAAAATCAAACTTCCTAGTCCGTTTTTTTTCAAATCTCATTGTCTTTCAGATATCATATTCAAAAATCATATTGGCTTCAATTTTCCAAGCCACCTCGAGTTTGATGTCATTTTCTGACAAATCAGGCATAAGGAGTTAATTTTTGAGACATTTCATGTACAGTCTCGTGGGAAAAAAGTAAACGAAAATAATCGGTTTTCTTACTAAATAAACTAACAAAGTGTATTATGTTACCATATCGTTTTTATTGAAATCTAGCGACCCGCCCTGGCTTCGCTTCGGTTAATGTGAATTCTCTTTAACACCCATAAATGAACCGCATGAAAATCGTTCAATACTTTTTGAAATTATCTCGGCGGGGGACTTTGTTTTATAATATGTAGTGATTAGACGACTCTGATCCGAATTAGCGCTGATATTTGAAAATTTCAAGAAAAACTGATTCAGTCCTGGTTCTCCTGTTCTGTTCCGCCTAGTTGTTTTGTACTAGATTAATGGAAACAACGAAACTAATAGCACCTAGAGTTCTGTCCTTTTAAGAGAGTCTCGGCAAAAACTATAGGTTTTTAGGACGCTGTTATGCAAATATGTGTCATCGCACAATTATTTAGTTATAGTATTGAGGGTTGACGCTTTATTGCTAAATAGTTGTGTATTGACACATTATTGTGTATCAGCGTCCTTCTATCAAGTTTATGTTTGACCTTGCCAGTCAAATCTCCACTGATACATTATTCAACAATACCCTGTTTATATTTTTAAGGTCCCTTACCCAAAGGGCGCCAACGGGACCCTAAAATTTAAACCTCCGCTGTCCAACCGTCTGTCTGTCAGCGGGCGATATCTCATTAACTGTACAAGGTATAACAACAAATGATGACAGTAAGATTAACTATTTTTTTATTAAATGGTGAGTTTCTTTGAAAATACGGACACCTTGTGCAAAAAAAAAAACGAACATGAAAGAAAAATAACTCAGCTTTAAAAAAATAAATACTTTATATACAATTATCATACAACGTCTATCTGAAAATAAATTGGACTTCAAGTCAAAACAAATTGATCTCAAAACGATCAAATCACAAAAGGACGTTGTGATCGTCAAAACATTACATCTCAGACCGACCCGGTAGAAATACGTCCTTCCACATATTTTTAAGTGCAAATAATAGCTTTTCTTTAAGCTTGTACGACTGTACACCGTGATCCACTCCTAATTCTTTCATAGCCTGTGATTGCCTTGCTGCAAGCTCAACTGCATTAAAAATTGGAATTTCGGCTTCCTTTTCTCTCGCATCATTCATATAAGCAACGATTTCAGAAAATGTGATGGCCTGGACTTGACTTTTCAATTTCATTTGAGAGTGGATTGGATTTAGAGTTAATTTAAGTCTGTTTTTATAATTCACGTAACATTTATTATGATATTTAGCTCCTAGAGAAGTCAAATCGCAGGTATCAGATACCTTTGCTAAGAGTTCGTAATCGTTTAATTCTGTGGCACATGTAATAATATAATCACTGCAACTTTTTTTCATTACTGAGCATAATAAGTTCCTTCGGAAACTCTTTAGCCCACAAAATAAACATGTACTTTTGTCATAGGCGGTCGTTACTGAGCTGCGAGTCATAGGGGTAGTGATATTAGATTCTTCCTCTGACTTTTTTGCCTTCAAACGTGCTCGGTCTAATTTAGTATTATTTATTATTAAATAACATGTTTTATGCCAACATGCCGCATGTTCAATGAGCACTGGCTTCAGGTCATTAATGCGTGCGATAAAGCAATCTTTCAATGTCACAGGCAATGAATGCATTTTTTGAAACTCAAGCAAGTTTTTAGCAAGCAATTCATATCCGGCACCCTGGCTACATTTTGCTGCCGTAAGCTTCTCTTCCGTTTCAGTTTGACATTAGTTCAAGTTTTCATTTACCCGCGCGAGTCTTTCCATCCGCAGTCTTATTTATTTATTTATTTTGCACGTCTCAAATAAATGGTATAAAGCTATATGTTTTTGAAATCTGTATAAATTGGGCTTTTTAACCATATTTTTTGTAATTATAATTTTGAACATATATTATAAAATATTGTGTGTTGAAACAAAGAATATAACCTTATGTTGTGAAACTTCCTTATGTATCTTAATAAATTGATATCAAAGAGTATAATTATTATAATAAAAATGAAAGCCACATCTATGGTTTATCCGAAAACGATACCACACTCAAGGTGATAGGTAAATTGAAGCCAATATGCTTTTTTTTCTGAAGCGCGGCGGAGAGCAACTTTGAATACCCCCCCTCCCCACCCACCAGGGGGTGACTGATGGCTACCGGGCTAAATCAGCTCAGTTTGACCTCAGATACATCTGTGCTAAGTGAATTTATCCGATACCAAATTTTGACCTCTCCATACATTGGGTGACACTACCGCCCGGACTATTACCTATGACAGTGCAAGACAACCACATACAAAGTTTCGATACATTCTCCTACAGAAACCGTGTCCCCTAAACAATATACAATGTTTACATATTTTTTTTATGACTAATTTATTATTAAGAGCTTTAGTCATCAACGACTTTTTCAAGTCAGTTTTTAGTACCGAAAATGGTAACTTTAAAACTGCGTCAGGTAATTTATTATAGAAAAGAATGCGTTGACCTACAAATGATTTATAAACCTTACGGACACTTTTTTTTAAAGCGGTTTTATTTTTATTTCTTGTATTCAAATTTAAATATAATTCTCATAAATCAATTGTGACGCTACGGTCAAGACTAATTTCTTTTAAAAGTAATCTTAAGGGATAACCTTATACACCCAAGGCGCAGTTCGTAAGAAAAATAATATTTTGTTACTGAAATTGCTTCTGACGTCTCGGCTGTCAAGTGTCAAGTAAAATCACTTTTGGGTTGTAACGTTGGCACCGCGGAGACCGGGTGCTCCAGAACCTGTCGGGCGCCGAGTCGGTCGAGTCGAGAGGAAAATGCCTCACGCGGCACAATATTCCATTTTGCCATTTCCAGTGACGGCGTGGCGCGCTCTTTTGAAATGACGTCTTATTACATTACTACTCAAATGCAGTTGCAAGCGAATAAAAATGACCATTCAACGGATAAAGACCTAGGACATCATCGCAGCCCTCACTTTCTTCCTCTCGTGTTGAGGGTTTCACTATATCACTCGCGCTTTCAAAACGAATAACTTCGTAAACTTCTGTGTTTGTTATCATAAAAGCTAGCGAAGATCCACACTAGATAAAATGGGTTTCAATTAAAAATAAACTGTATTCAACCATTATTTAGTTTGGAAACTAAGATAAGATAAGATAATCATTTAGTGTCAAAACTGTGTACGTAATATTAAAATAGGATGTCATGCATTACAAAACTTGCAACAGTTTATCCATTTCGGACGCACAATATAATAGTTTTAATTAATTGAGAAATATTCATTAAAATCATAAAAACTTTTGCTAAGTAACCATTCCTTAATTTTCCTTTTAAATTCCATTCCATTTAGTGACTTAATATATTCTAGCAATTGATTTTTTTAAGCATATAGCTAGAAGAAGAGGAGTTAGTTGATACAGTAAGTTTCCACAGATAGACAGAGACACAGACAGACCCTCTTTTTTCATCAGTTGTTAAAAAAACACATTGTTTCTTTTACTATTCTTAAATTAAATTACACGTTTAATATTGTTAAAACGTATAAAATTTAATAAAATAGATACGGTTTGTTCTTTTATTAGTACAAAGTATTTAATTAAAACTTATATTCAACATAATAAAAGCTCAATTAAGTGAAATAGTACCGTCATGATTACACTTCCATTAGTCAAGAGTATCCAATTAATTTAAATAGCCAGAAATTACCGCAGGGCTAGAATAGTTGAAGTGAACGCCACACTGCGTGAACTTGTCAACAGATGGCCGTTGTAACTAACACCTTAATCCCACACACTCGCCAACCCCTGAGCGTGAGGACGTCTACTTCGCTCGAAATCTGAATCACTTATCTGTTAGCGTTACGACTACACTCTAGTAAATTACTTACCTATACTTCCTAACATACCCTGCTTAAATGAAACATCCCATATAACAGAACACCTGTGCACGAACGTTCAACACACTCAACATATCCGAAACTCGTGTTTTACGACCCAAAGATATTCTAAGTGCCACTAAAGTAGTACGTTGTCGGAGTCTGTTTACGACTAATAACCGCGCAGTGAGCCGCCCGCGACAATAACAACCACCTCCGCAGTCGATCCGAGTATCTACAGTCCAATTTGAGACTGTAGGTTTACGCGAAAAGTTGTGAAAAGCCTTCGAAGGGCTGAAGTTGATTTAATTGAAGAACTTGGCTTGTTTTGGCACAGGGTGCCCGTAACAATGGTGTCAGAGGAGAATAACAATTTGTTTAACAAGCGATCGAGTCGCCAGTCGCCGCTTGGTGCTTCTGCACCGACATCACAAGCCAAGGATTGGTTTGGAGTGAATTGGAATTACTTGGCAACTTAAATTATATGGATATGGTCTTTGAAACGGTTGTATTTGTTATATTAAACCGTATAACTGATCTGCAACGGAAAAAATCGTCTAAAAATTAAAAATTTACTTAATTATTGTAAGAGCTTTCAAATGAAATGTCATATGATACATTTAAAAAGTATTTTTTCGGTGACTCCATTATTTCCGCTGCCGAAATAAATAATTAATTCCAAATTTCAGCACAATCACTTTAGCCGTTTAAGAGAAATAGGGACTAGACAGGCCGACGGACAGATGGACAGACGAAGAGACACACAAACAAAAAGAAGCTTCAAACACAGAACTCTATAAATATAGGTCTGTCAGGGGTAAAGATGAATTTTAAATTAGGTTTAATAGGTATGTATAATTTAAATCAATCAATTTGGCGTGGCCGGTGTGTACATTAAACTCCAACTTAACATGATAAAATGTAGATTTAGGCTGTTCAGTTAAATCTAGTTTTAAGGCCAAAGCTAGATAAATATTTTACCTGTACATGGTCAAACAGGGAATGGTGGCATTTCGAAAAAAGGAAGATAAATTAATCTCTCGCAAGAGCCGAATCGAATTACAATAAAACAGCCATCGTTCAGCGATATTTATGACGAGTATTGACAGGCACGTCGCGCCACCGTCTCTCTGCCGCGACGCTCGCCGTGCCTCGACGCCGCATAGCAAACCGATGTGTGCATTTTGTAAGTCACCAAGGCCGATCTGCTGACACGACAGCGCAGCTGACATAACTTGAATTATTTCTTGTCACACAGCATGTCTTTTTAATGGTAACCCATCACTCTTATTGAATTCATCGAACGCTATATTCTGCTTTCAGGAAATCTTATACATAATTTACGTTAATTAGGTAAGAAAGAAAGCAAAAACATTGATTCACAACAACAATAAATATAATATAAAAAATAAAGAAAAGAAACGACAGATGCAATTGTTGCGAAACGGTCCCAATTCAGAATGTGCTGGCTGTGAAGCCAACGCTGGTCTTCCGTTGGGGCTGCTCGGTGAAAACACGCAAGGTGATACAGGCATTATAAGTAATTTGAAACAAAACCAAAGCTAAATAAAAATAGAAATAAAACTACAATAATAAATACAAACGTGTGTGCCAGTGGTGCATTAGAACAGGCAGCGCTCAGGTGGTAACCAGAGGAACTAGCTCACTAAATAACACTAAATAATATAAACAAGTTTTCAGTAGTCCTAAACATTTTTATTTGAAATTGTGTCACTTCGAACGCAATCCAGATTTCCTGTACCTCAGATCACGCAACGACAGCCGCCATCGACCACCTGGAGATATAATTGGCGAACGAAAAAAAAAGCTCCCTATCGCAATATAACTCGGTAACCATAAACTTGTCAAATGGTTTTCGGTAAACAGATTGGTTTTAATTTGGCTAAAACGCATGTTCTTCATTTCCACCTAGGCGGTCGGCCATCTCGTCCTGTTGCAATGGTAATAAACGATATAACCCCCCCCACAAGCCCCCATTGCCAAGTTTCTAGGTATAACACTCGACTCAGCACTGAACTGGGACACCCAAGTAAATATAATCTGTAGCAAACTTTCAGGTGTCTGCTTTGCTCTAAACGACTACTTATCTTTTGTACTGCCACCATCCCATATATATATATATATGTTTTTGTAAAAAAATATGATTACTTAACTATTCATATTATTAAACCGTAACTATAAATGAAATATTTTTGTTAACATTCATTCGCATTTTTTTTGTTTTGTTGTTTTTGTTTTTTTTGTTCGTTTGTTTACATTCTTTATCTCGTCTCGTTGGCCGTACTTTACACTTCGATAGACTTACAAATATCGAAAAAAAATACTCGTGCGGCGAGAAATGCCTTTCGAATAAATACGTTCGTTGAAAGATGTTTCAATTAAATAATAGGAACCCCGTTTTATTACAGGGGCTCTAGTCTACATATATATTGCTTTTGACACGTTATCGTCGTGACATCTTTTCATAGCTCTTATTTACCTGACCGTGTTGTCGGTCGAGTTAAAACCGATACGATAACACGTCAAGAGCAAAGAGCCCAGTAGAATAGACCCCCTGATTACGTAGAGGGCAAACACCGAGTGACGAAGCAATTTGCGGACAAGTCGTGCTGGCCGCCGGCCGAGGCTAGCGGCCAGCTGAACCTGACGCGCAGATTATGTTGACGACGCGTTTAACTTGGTGACGTATCTCAGGCCGAAAGTTTCGCGGCCGAATAGCATAATATAAAAAAAGGAGTCAGCATTTGAATTTGCTCAAACTATTTGTCAAAAAAATTAAATCGCTGGTTATTAAAGAACTAGTTCGAAGTTCTCTACTTGAACAAAAGTTGCAATGTATACTCTATCTTAAACTAACTAAACTAAACCAATTTTCTATATAATACAACTGGTGCTCTGTGTCTTGGCTTTAGCTTATGTGAGTATTTTGTAACATCCGTACATAATCCAGAATTAAAATTAAATAAAAACCTTTCTGCTTAATCACTCTATTTATTGATTGAAACCGCATTGAAATCCGTTGCGCATTACGAAAGATTTAATCGCACAGTCAACCAATTTGAATCATAGGCCACTATGGAACTATTTCAAAGTGACGTAATGATTCAAACCGTAACAAATTTTCTAACAACTGAATTAAAACGTCACTTTAACATAGTTCCAAAGTGGTATATGAATCAAATTGGTTCATTGTATGTACATACAAAGAGACAGACGGCGGGAATCGACTTTGTTTTATACTAAAACAAGTTTGTTTGTTTTGTAACACAAAGTTAGTCCACATTAATTTTGCTTTTAAAACAACCATATTACATAATCAGTCAACGCTACAACTTCGACGTAACAAGCCAGGCACTTGCCTCGTGTAAATGTACACTGTAAATGTACCCTCGCAGCGTCTGCATTGCTTGTTAAGTCAGAAGACGTCTGGCGTGACTTACTCCCCGTAAATTGGTCTGTCGTGCCGCGTATCCTGCTCTACTCCATTATTTCACCGTATGTGCCGTCTCTATTCCATTACGAAGTCGTACGACACGTGGGACACCAGACAAATGGAAAACTCTGAGATTTAGTGCTTCGAAGTTTGTTCTGAGTCGAGCTGCATCTCCAAGGACGAGAGCTCGAGTACAACTTCACAAGCTCCAAGTTGGCTAAGTATAGGATTTGAAATTGACGCGGATTGCCATAAAGTTTGCTAAAGTGAAAAATATGAAGGTAAAGTTACATTGATATTGAACAAGATGTCAGCTTATTTTTGCGACGCAGCAAGGAAATGTATAGTTTTTAATTAACACAAGAAAATCATGTTATCTACTCAGTATTATGATGAGAATAGATTGCGTTATTATGAAGTCGGTTTAAAACGTGGTTAACTTTCAAATGATTATTTAATGACCCGTGTGAACATTGATCAGCCTCATCAATAGAGGTAAACATGTGTTGTTATTCTGCAGTATTTTTCTTATTACATCACTGCATTGCCCTTGTACTAGCTTTAGTTAGAGTTTTCGGGTTTACGTTCGAGGTCGAAATCAAATCTCTCCGTCATCAAAGCAAACGCTCTCACAAATATGGGGTATTGAGCTTTTTAGAGGTTTATAAAGAGGGGTGGTAAATGTTTAAAGTGTGTATCTGTGTGTCTACGTGTCTGGATGTAGTATAGCTCCCAAATGGATCGCCCGGATCTGACGTGGTGTGTCAAAATAAATCTTGATTTAACAGGATGATCATTTGCTAGTTTTCATTAAAAGTGGGGACATTTAAGAGCAGCTCTGAGAGAAAGAGTCACCATTGTATCAGACTTGTATATCTATCAGATAGTTATTTCATAAAACACACAAAAACGTCGTAAACTACTAACTATGAATAAAATAACCCTTGCAGTTCCAGGCTGAGCCGCTGCGCAAAGAACAAGCCGGCTCTGGGATCACCCGCCGCTAAATAAGTCTTTCGGACACCTCTTTTACAAACTTCTTGGTGTCGGAAGACCACGGACCCAATGTTCCCATTGCAAGTGCCGCAAAAAAAGAAAATGTTGAGGAAAGCGTATTCGCGGCCGACACTTGATAATCTGGGCACTGTCAGCCGCTCGACGTGAGACGGAGCTAACGTACACACGCAAGTTACGTCCCAAGTTATTTGATTTACTAATTTACAAAAATCTGCAGCAAGGTTCTAGACGCCATTTAATACTATAAAACCATTTTTGTTTCATATTAAAAAATAAACAATGTTGAATACAAGCCGTAGTATTCGAAGCTTCTTAAGTTAAACCGTCCATCATTGTTCCTAGTCCCGCGTACACGAGCAATAAATGTAACGTATAGTCTGATACAGCAGTTCCCGAAGTCGGAGGGCAATTAATAGTGGAACAGTAATAGAGCAGCCCGGGACGTGCCGTGCCGTATGCGTTTTGGGAATATTGCGGCGCTCCCAGGCTGCACACGAGTCGTTGGACGATATTGACGTTGGGTGGAATGGGAAAGCGGTTTATTCCAAGATTGCCCGCTTTGATTGAAATGTTGAACGCTTCTTGAGACCTCGGTCTTATTATTTTGAAATAGTGAATCTTGATGTTTTTTTTTGCGAAATTGCTTTTTGCGATTTGATATTGCACGAGATTAAAATTGCAATACTGATTAAATAGTTCTGGTGTGTAGTGGTGGTGGTGGTGATGTTGCAAAATTATTTCAATAGGATCCCAACCTGCGGATTTATAAGACTGCCTTTAAACATACTTCAACTTATAAATGAGGACGGAATCACGCAGTAAAACAAACATTTACCCGCCTTCAAACAGTTTCAATGTGACAGGTAAGGCCCGCTTCCCTATAATTATGTTTATTGAAAAAGTTTTTTTGATTGAATATCACGGCTTGTTTGTATATATTGTACATAGAGTTAAATGACGATCAGTTTCAGTATTTTTTATGTTATCGTAAAAATTACTTATACAAATAATAATACAAAAAAACATAAATAATAAATAAAAATCTTGAAAGACAAACCTTTCGTTTATCTTGTTTTAAAACATTTCGAGAACATGTTGTTAACATAACATATTATTCAGCGGTAAGAGCAGATGACGTCAACAATATAATTGCGATAAAGAAGCGACATAGGCAAATGAAATATAAATACCTACAAGTATTTACCTACCTACAGTTGAAAGTAATAAACAGCCCTATGATGAAAAACTGAATTTCAGAACGATGCCAAGGCGAATAGAGTTCTGTTGATGCACTTTAGCTATGAAACACAAAAAAATTAAATGGTATGTAATACAATATCTTTCTATTGAATACATTCCATGTAACTGATCAGTATTGAATCTAACCGTTTAAACACTCGCACGCCTTCTCTATAAATAAACGGAACTCTTGTGTACTATTAAAACACAAAATACTTGGAATGGTACTCCATGTTGTAACAAAAAGCAACAATTTTATCGGCTAACGCCCTTAAGAGGCTGTAGCGGCACTCACGGGAGCAATTCAACGCTCTTTGAAAATTACAATTGTGAAAAAAAAAGGGAAACCGAGAGCTCGAGGCACAGTCACAGTCGTACCATTACCAACTCTAAATCGGTGGAGCAACGTACACAGCGCGGAGAAGTCACGGCTAGGCCTGTGTCGGTTGCAGCTGCAGAGTGCGCCGCGAATAGGCTCGGCTCGAGTGCTCTAGAGCCGTGCCTTATCTGGCTCGAGTCGGTTCGAGCGGCTCGAGCTAGCCTGAAGCTCTAGGGTTGCCTTAGCTAGGAAATCATAAAAGCCTCAGGTACCGTGCCGTGAAATTATACTTGACACGATATTAAAATTTTAAAGTTTTATTTTATTTTATTTGGTTTTATTTGCTGTTTTCTGTCTAGGTTGCATGGTATGGTTAATAGTTCTACCTAATGTGGGATTAATTTGGATCTGTTTGTTTTTGCCTTTAGTATCCCCAAGAAAAGAGCGCTACCATTTCCAAGCACTCGTCATTGAGAAATACATAATAATACATTCTTATCTACCGGTCTAACATTAGGCATAGCGAATCTAACACCTTAAGTTTTCTTAGCATTGAGTAGTAAAAAATAAAAGTAAATCCGGCCTAGCAACCCTGACGGCGCGTGGCTTTCATTGAATGCGAACAAACGTTTGTGATTGATATGATAATGTTATTAGGTTATTACTCAAAATTGTTGACGGATCCGTTTCTTTCCGAGTCGCGGCGAACCCGGAGCCCTCGGCAAGGCCATTTGCATAACCAAGCAAACCAGAATATTCCGCGCCACAGGGCGTCTCGGGGTAATACTAATTAATAACACTTCGTCGGCGAGCTCTCCAATTAACCAAACTTGGGTCAAGTAAGTGAGTTCGACTTCTTATAAACTTCGTATACTTTGCGTCATAAGCCTTGGTCGTTGTTCTTGACTCAGCACGCCAGTCTGTCAAGCAGGGCTGTGTTCTTATACGACCTTGGTCGAAACGTGCGAAGCTGAACAATGAACATAGTACGCACTCTTCTAGCACGATTATTTCAATCATGCATCAGTTTTCGAATTAAGATTACTATTCAAAAACTACAGTAAATTGACCCACATTTCCATACATTATTTTACGTACATTTGTATTTTACTACTCAACAACAGCACAAAAGGTGAACTTCACAGTTCGTGCCAGAAAATATGTTAGTACCTATATAATACGGACCCGGGGGCGCTGTTCCAATCGCCATAAACATTTTATAAATGACTAGCGACCCGCCCTCGCTTCGCTTTGGTTAGTGTGAGGTTTCTGTAACACCCGTAGAAAATTCAGAACTTATTATACATAAAAACTGTCCTTTAAAATCATTCTATTTATTGCTGCATTAAAATCCGTTCAGAAGTTTAAATGACCTATGCGAACAGACAGCGGAAACGACTTCATTTTATACTACATTCAGGAGCAAAAATAACGGGTCAGAGTGCGTTTTTCATACCAAAGAGGCTATTTCGAGGCTATTTCCTCGCCAGGGAATGCTTAACTTAATAATAATAATGCTTAACAGGGAAACGCCGACTATCGATACAGGACTTCCAGAGTGCATAGGATACCCAACTGAATAAATCTGCGGTTAACGTCGGAATTGTGCATGTTCAGAAAAACATCTAAAATGGCAATAAAATGTAAGGAAATCCAAGTGCTGACCCAAACTCTCCCGCTGTGGTGTTAACTGATTGTGCGATCAGTTAGGTATCTTAAGAACTTTTGACCTTCTCTATTGAACCTTGCAGTACCCACCATTAAACCTCACTCAAAACAACTCCTGGCGAGGAACCAAGGCTTCGGAATAGTCTCGTTTGTATGAAAAACGCACAATGACCCGGTATTCTTGCTCCTGAGTGTATATGATAAAGATAATAATATGAACGTTAAAGTTACTGGTAGGTTAAAGGTTCTGGCGGGTGGCATTCGGTCAACAGGGGTTTTTCCTCAAGCAAGTCCCCGGCGAGCTATTTAACTGGAAATTTGCAATACCTACAAAACTGCAAGTCATGTAATAATTGTTGGCGCCGGGCGAAACAAGCGACGAAGTCTCTGCGAGGGCAACGCCGCGCGCTGAATGTAAACGTTGATAACGCGGAAAGTTTTAACTCAATTACGGTCTCTGATTAATGTAAATTGAATAACGACTCTTTAGCGAGTGTAGGACGATTATTAGTGCAGCCAGCTGTCTGCCCAGCGCAGCGCTTATTGCGCCGCGCGGCCAGGTGGCTCTTTGTTTCAAGTTTCTAATAATGTATATTGCGTTGTAAATATTAAAGCGGGACAGTTTAAAACGTTAAGATTCCCCGATTTTTTCAACTTGCGAGGTTTTATTGTTTTACATAAAGCGAGTTGCCTCGTCAGTTAGTTAAGCTACTCGTATATTTACATCACAAGAATATAATCATTGGCAGATTCCTGTAAAGTGCACACGCTTTTTCTCAACGTGAGATCCTTACCATAGTCACCACGAAGGTCTCACACAAATGTGCGCAGGTATCCTCGTGGTGGACTCCGTACAGAAACATCAGATGTTCAAGCTTGGTTTAAAGCAACGAAGCTATGCTTGAGAGATGTGTCCCCAACCCTCTTTAGGGTGCCACAGCCATACCAACCTAATCATCCCTGTCCTATTCGGCACAGTGGCTGTAGCCGATCCTATAACAGCAATAGCTCGCATCGTGCACCCCAACCTAGAGTCGCAGGCCTCCCTTATAGGTGAACTATTTGTACCGTTCCGTGGTCCGCGAGATTTATTGGTTTATGGTGTTTATTTACGACCGCGGCCTAAATACCAGCGGGCGCGCTGCACCGCCGCCGCACTCGAGGTTCAGTTCCAACTTGTACCAAATATAATATTATAGGTACTATCGAACCAACGGAACCCTGACCCACCATGGAACCTTGTCACAATGATTGACGTACGATTGTCGTATAGCTTCGTATGACAGTCCTAACGTCAATCACTGTGACAAGGTTCTATGGTGGGTCAGGGTTCCGTTGGTTCGATAGTACATATGAAAAGTATATCCGGATACTGCTTGTGTATTTGTAACCGTGTGTTTTGTTAAAACAAATTTATATTATTTTCTATTCTATATTTTGCGAACGATTATAATTAAATAAGATTAACGAATTAACTCATTTTCCTTAAATTTTGTAAAACACATATTATTTTTGTGCCAAAATTTGTTGACAAAGATTGATAATTTAATTATAACATTTATTGTATAGGTACTTCCGTTGATTTGTGATTATATCTTCTCTATTTTATTTTTATGCAATAATTCTTAAATTCCATGATAGACGCAGCCTGTATGTACATTTAACAACCAGTTATTATAAAAAAAGTTAATAGCACAAGTGTATGTTGAAATTACCATGCAATACTTTTTTTTTTCAGTAACGACGTGTCGAAATTTGTTTATCAAAACTTATATCATCATCATGAGAAAATAAGAACGGCCGGATAACGAGACGTTCACTGTCCCGGCGCCAGAGCACTCTGCTTTTATACATAATATTAGTTTTTTCTTATTTCCAAAGAGTCTGGAATGGCTCCCTCAAGAGTCGCTGGAGCGGCCGGAGTGCGCGAGCCGTTTAACTTGAGGTTACTTTACGGGACGCCGTCAGATATATATTTGTCCTCAGTACTGAATTAGTAATCTCTCATATATTTATCATTCGTGGGAGCAATTTTTAGCTTTATGGAAATAAAAGTGATAGTATAAAACGCGAAGAGAGAGCTTTCGTGTGTTTGAACTCTTACTCAAGAGTTCCATATGAACACATTGTATCCACATAAGCAGGTGGCACATGCAAAGGTACTTGGGATGATATTTGACGATTAGCTTCACCGCCTCTATTCTAGTACGTAAAGCTATATCGCTTTTGACATGTTGCGGTATTGTTTTGAACTCGCCGCCATTACTGTCTAGAAAATAAAACCTAGTTACGTTGACTATACGACAACATGTTATATGCAGCATATAGTTTTACTGAGATGACCTGGGCTGCTGTTCTACCTATACTTTGGTTTAAGCGACCGTGCTTTGAATTCAATATTTAGTGTTTGATTATATAACCTAAGTTGAATTAGAGTTACTTCGTAAAACTTTCTTTCCTTTGAACATATATAACTCCGGCTGCGCTGCCAAAACTTCAACACTTGTACACGCTGTAAATTCCTTCACGGCCGCATAAATAAATAAGATATACAACAAATAGGTTTTATTCCAATATGGTAGATTATGGATGAATTCCGCGAGTTCCGAATGGGGGTGCGGCCTGGGGAGAGGGGGGGAGTAATGGATCCTGATCGATGTAATATCCTTGTGCTTATAGCGAGGCATTCGCAGCACTTTGAGCCAAGGAGTGGAGGTTACATGGAAATGGTGTTCTGAAGGGAAGTGACGAAATGTGTCTTAATACATAACGCGTACGTGGGGCGCCGTCGAGGTGTCGCCTGATTCGGAGCGATGCGAGCAGCTGGGTTCACTTAAAGGTATCGCTTATTATTTCTTCGATGAAAATCAAGTGCCAGTTGGATTCGCCCACCAGGAGCTCCGCACCGCCGCACCGAGTCAGCGCGAGCTCAACTCATACTTGACCATTTTTAGGGTTCCGTAGCCAAATGGCACAAAACGGAACCCTTATAGATTCGTCATGTCTGTCCGTCCGTCTGTCCGTCCGTATGTCACAGCCACTTTATTCCGTAACTATAAGAGCTATACTATGGAAACTTTGTAAGTAGTTGTATTCGGTGAACCGCATTAAGATTTTCATACAAAAATAGAAAAAAAACAATAAATTTTTGGGGTTCCCCATACTTAGAACTGAAACTCAATTTTTTTTTTCATCAAACCCATACGTGTGGGGTATCTATGGATAGGTCTTCAAAAATGATATTGAGGTTTTTATAATAAAAAAAAATCTAAACTGAATAGAATGCGCGAGACACGCTTCCAAAGTGGAAAAATGTGTGTCCCCCCCCCCCGTAACTTCTAAAATAAGGGAATGGTAAATGTAAAAATAATATATGATGTACATTACCATGCAAACTTCCACAGAAAATTGGTTTGAACGAGATCTAATAATTAGTTTTTTTTTAATACGTTATAAATCGTACACCGCATTTTACCTTTCATTCAATCAACCCAAATATAATAAAGAATTAAGAAAAACATTTAAATAGTGGTGCGGAACCCTACGTGCGCGAGTCCGGCTCGCACTTGGTCGGTTTTTTTAGTATTTTTTGTTTTTTTTTTCAGAGATGTACATGCCCGTATAAAGAATGTTTCCGTATCTAAACCAATGTTAATCAAACCGTGGAAACAAAATCAAACAAAAGGGATAAGTTGTAATCGAAACTCCCTGATTCCCTATTTGTAGGCAGTAGCGGATATCTCCAATGATCCCGCCTCGGCGCTGTGAGATAGCGTGACGGACTGCCGAGGCCGACCCCGTCGGTCCCGCCGCCGCCGCCGTGCGTCTCCTGCGACTACGTAACCCACGACTTACGGAGAACTTTTATAATAGAATTTGACATTGTCCTAAATCTTCGTTGCAAAGGATTTTTTGTAAAGATAAATCGGGTCTATTTAGAAAAATATTTTGTAACGTAACGTTGTGGCGGTCTGTTCTTTCTGCCACTGATGAAATGTCGAAAGTTGACGGGCCTTATATTAAGATTCCCACAGACCATCAGGCCGAGCGGGACAAAGCTGTTTGTTAGAATGAGAAAGTAATAACAGATAGCTATATCTGTGGGAGTGTTTAGCTAATATGGAATTTCTATGGTCACACATTCTTCAAATATGTGACGTTGCATTTAGTATGGCTGTAGACAACCCTCCCTACGGAGCTAGCGGTCTCAGGTTCATGACCCACATAGTCTTGCATGTTTAATTAATATTATTTGTTCTCTGATGAAAATTTATTTACAAACGATGACGTATGTGAGTCGATGCATCGAAAAAAAATCTTGTAATTGGAAAATTGAAGCTTGAACGTTTGTTTGCTGTATGTTGGCTATGTTGAATATAAACTGGTTGAGTGCCCCTACAGCCGCCGCGGTTACAGCTTTAAAAATATACTTATTCTATTTCTAACGATAATGTGTTTCGGGCCCGTTTTCGATTATTGTTTGTTTTTCATATCTGCCAATAAAGTGAAATAAATGTACATTAACTATTCTATTTATTTATTAATAGAAATAAACAGCCTTTGGGGTTCGAAATAACGAACAAACTGTCAATTATATTTGTTGGCAACCAACCGCGGCCCGCTTCACTAAGATTATCCGTGAGCAAGTTCATTGCTTGGAGAAGAGTTGGAGCCAGCGCTGGGCGTCAACTGTTAGTCGGTTTGGTTACCTATAAACTAGCTTTGGCCCAGGAGTTTAGACCGTCCACATACTCCACTTGCGAGAAGAACTCTTCATTTTTCTGGTTTTTATTTTATTTTTATTGACTGTTTATCTTAGACGATGTTATTATGTTCATTTGTGATTGAAGTAGCTGCGAATGCTAAGCCATTTATTAATCTTGCTCTTTATTTAAACTGTTTCTTTCCTGCTCGGGCTTCATTTTTTTGTATTATTGTATACACCAGCAAGATGCGTTTTTTGGCATTTTTTCTCATATTACGTGTACGGAAAACTTGCTATCTAGCAGTAAAAACGCCTATTGTTTCCTATAAATCCAATAATTAGAAATGTACTTAAACAAAGTTGTTTTCATTCTTTATTCTTTGATTCATTCGTGATTATGGTGTGCACGACCGAGTACCTACGAGATTCTGTTACATATCTATACACAAATGTACTTAGTCTCAAATTATGCTTTATACATATAAATAGATAGATAAATACAACACACAGAAACCACTCGAGACTCAGGAACAAATACTCGCGCTCATCACACAAATGTCTACCCTTACCGGAAATCGAACCCAAGACCGCTAGCTTCATAGGGCACTACCAACTATTTAGGCTAAACGTGTCATCTAAACCGGTATTGTATTTGTCTATTTATAAGCCGCCACAAGTTCCAGCGCCAACCCAGGACGGTTGACGGAGTTCGCCGCTCAGCCTCGACGCGTGTTCGTAAGACAATGGCGCCCGGCCTTGTGTCAGGTTGGACGGCGACACGTGGTCGGGAGCGCGATTCGGGCGCGTTTATATTAACCGGGTGAGCTGCCGGGAGGGGCCGGTTACTGTAATATATAAGACGGGAGGGAGGCGAGGGTGGTCACTCGATACTAGCGCTATTGAAAACAGGAAATCGGTGTTATCAATCCGAAATCAAAACAGGGATGGCAAAACCTTAATGAACTATAAATAATTAATTTTAAAAAATAATTTAAGATGGTAATATAACCGAGATGATGATTAATAGAGAAATATGCAAAAAAATAACAAGTTGCGCCGACCCCACGTAAGTTGGACTTATCCCAACTTTTTTGGTTGCAGGAGAATGATGCCAATGTAAAATAAGTGTAAAATATGGAAAACCGAACTTTAAATACTAACTAAGCTAAAAAATACCAAATGTTGACAATGCGTATTTTATTTAAATATGTATAGTAAAACAATTAACGCATACATATTTTTGATGGGATAATTATACAGCTTATTGAAATGTTAATTGTAAAAGACAGTTCTTGTAAAACTAAAAATATTGGTAACTGCATAACTTCTATAAGCCAGCTATTTCAATCAACCAAACCAAAAAACCAAACCAAAATTTTGAAACTGTAGGTACCTACTCCATTTATTTAGGCACTTAAAAGTAAACAAACTAAACCCCGTGTCTGTGTTAAACAGCCAATCAGAACTGTTTGGTTCGTTTTTATTTCGTGTATTTTTACAAAAACAAACCTAATCTAACCTATAACTAAATTTCGTGGGATTTTTAAAACACTGAACAAAAAAAATAGGTCAGAAAAAATATTGTAACTAATTAATTTTTGGACAAACAAAACCTCAAACTTGCGATAGGATACCTAAGTATCTGAACAATTGAAGTGCCTATCTTATAATCAAGGCTTTGTATGAGGCCGTTCCGTCACCCCGAAACTGTGCGTGTCCCGCTTATCTGACAATAGCCTTATTAACGAGGCGCCCGCGCCGCCGAGACAATGCCGCGAGTCTGCGGAAGCTGCGTATAGCTTGTTTACCAACTATCGTTAGACGAGGCTCAATACGCTGCTGAGGCTCGGCTTTATCGGAGCCTTAGTATTGCGGCGACAGTTACCCGCGAGATTCTGCTGATCTGTTTACACTTTAGGGTTGTATTAAAATAATAATTAATTTAAAACTCTAGACAAGTCAATTTAGTCCCTAATCTTGGTACCCTGTGCAAAAAATACCAATGTGCATAGATAAGTGTCATTATAAATGGCTCTTAAATTTAATATCTTTAAATTTCCAGGTACTATAAAATATATAGGTAATAAAAACAGTTTTCGAATTTACCACCCGGAAAATCATGTTATTAAAACTATTAAACTGATCAAACCACACGCAACGTTCGGTGCCTCAATTGGGATAGACCAAAACAAATAACTCACGGTTTTTACATTCTGAATCGAGAGAATAATTAATTTTAAGAGACCAATTTCACTAACTTTGTATTTGACCCAGTAGTTTTGTTTTAATATCTTTATTTATTTAGCAGACATTTTATGGACGACATTATTATTTTAAAATTGGGATTGCATTTTCTAATAACTAACAACAATTAAATGATATCTAATTATGAAAAGTGATTGTAATAGTGTATTAAAACATACTATTTCAAGCGGTTTTCGTCTAACCCGTAAGATACAACTCGGAGGGCTTCAAGCTGAAAACGAAAGTCAAACATAGGTTAACACATTCACTGCCAAGAGCTCTGATTTTCATACAAAATGGACTCACCTGTAGGGTTCTTGGCAGTTAATGTGTATCGAAATATCCGAAATAGATAAATATTTTAAAATCTTAATAATGCAGAACGGCTTAAAAACTCTATTCCTCGTAATGGTTTTCGAATTAGAGTAATTAACAAAGTATGAACAATCCCAATTAGACATTGTTTTGACCCCTGTGTTGTTTAATAGTCAACGTTACGGTGGCAGAGCTGTTGTAGCAACTTGACAGTAATGGCGGAAGTGTCCAAAACAACACAAAACGCTTAAGGGGGAGATGATTCCACGACCCTGTGATAATGAAATATACGCTCATTAACAGTTTTACAAGAAAAATAGTGATGAAAAATCTTTATATAAAAAGCGACCTCGGTATCCTGAAATAACTCCTGTTACGTTACTCCAATTCAGCATTATGTAAATCTATTGAACATCGGCTCTTAGTGACCTGACACCGGGAGAACAGGAGGCTACTGGAATGGATGACGAATCGTCGCCATTTCCTTACACGAGAGGAAGGAAACTTCACCCAATGTTGACATTTAATAATTGCTTTTTATCTAAGAAGCGGGCAAATGAACAGGAAGATTGCACGATGGTAAACAATCGCACTATTCAATGCCCACTGCCCGTATAAAACTCAATACTTGATTCCCCTCGGGAATTATATTTTTATCCGAAAGGAAAAGTATCCTGTCCTATCTATATACAGAATCCTATTCCCCCATCCTAAAGACAAACACTCAATGCTCAATTATTAATTGTGACCATTTTCAATCAGCAGGAGGAGGCAGGAGGTCTTAAAAATTCTTTCAGTTTCGGGTAAAGTCAGTTTGACTAGTATAAGAACGAGAGAGAGAGAGAGAGAGAGAGAGAGAGAGTGAAGTATACGTTTTAGAACCTCTGCCTACAAATTAATATAACAAAGCTATCACTTAATGAGTTCATCATAATGAAATCTCTCATAATATGTTGCCCAATAACCTAGCGTCAGGTGCTAAGCTGCAGCCCGAGACATAGCTTCTTTTTCTTCTTCTTAAAGTGCCTCTCCAACTAAATGAAGGTTGGCTATCAGCTGCTGGAATCTGTCCCTATCTTTAGCGAGGCGGAACAGCTCCGACGTGCTCGTAATAGGCATAGCTTGATCCTCCTACATTGCCTAGAGTAAAGCGTCACCGTAACAAGCTCGGGTTAATTGACGTGACGTGACGCGGCTCCAAGGGGCGTCACTTTGACACTAATGGGATATATAGCCGTCACACCCTGCTGTGATCAGAATAAAGAGTAAGTAAATAAAGTTACGGACACGGCAGTTTACATGAGCTAAAAAATGTAGTCCCGTCGTTTTTAGCGTACCGTAGTTGAGTTGTTATAGAGGGCAACACTTACTTGTATTCTGTTATCTGTGCTTTGGTGTATCTGTGCATTGATATAAACTGTGGATATAATGGTGAACAATAAATTGGTGTTTTACTAAGTTTGGTTGTATTAATTAATTACACACCGAATAAACTCCAGATATAACACCATAGTTTTGCTATGTTGAAGACTAGTTCTTATAGGTACAAAACCCTGCATACAGTACAAAAGTCTACATTCAAATATAATTAAATCGTAAATAACCGTATAAATGTATAAAGTTCAACTGTCGTTATACGCTTGGTATGCAGTCAAAGTATAATCGTTTCAGAACTAACAGTATTAAAATATTTTTTTATGAAATATTTAGTGTTTATACAAGTTCTAATGTGTTTGCAGTTTTGCACTAACAGTTTGATAAAACTTGGTAAGTATATTTAAATGTGTCATAAAATCAACATCCAAAATACCATGTCATATCTTTATTTTTGGAATTTACAAACTACACCTTTCGCTAAAAGCTGACGATGTAAGCGTTTTCGAGCGCAAGTTCCCGACGTACAATATTATTTTTATACCAATGAATTGCTTATTGTGGCGATATCGAGGCGAGCTCGCTTCGCGCGTCGTCGAATTTCGCCGTAAGAGCCGCTATCAGGACAACTTGGACCGATACATCACCGCCCCCTGCACGCGTTCACGGCCAACAACTACAATCACTATCTAATTTGTAGTCACCGCACAACTCACGGGCACGGCATTCATCCAAGAGACGTTTCTAGGGCGCTCTGAGAGGGTAGCTGTAACGGACGTCCACACTCTCGCTATAAGTGCTTTTATTAACACTAAATACTGTATGTGGATCTGGCCTTTAGGCTACGTTCACATGACGCTCTGAGATGCGACTCAGACGTCTAGACGTGTCGTGGGTCTGCTGAGACATGACGCGGCGAGTGCTTGTGCTTCGAGAAGATAGTGCTTTTCATTTTGTGTCCACATGTCCCAGCTTGCTCTCTCAAGGGTAACACTTAAACATGAACTCCGTAAAGTACAGCTTACTATGAAGCTTTAAAATTTAAAGTTATATGAAAACTGTGAGAGAGTCAAAATTTAATGTGACCATAAGTACCTACCTAACATTCTTTAAACACATTATGGTCTACAGCTATCGACATTGCTTTGCAATATTACTTCGTTCTTGATCAAAAATTGATTTGTCCTGCTTTTGTTTTACCGGAATAGGGAGGTTTTAGTATTAACTAAACAATTATGACAACAAACTATTCAGGAGAATTCAAGAGATCTTTGAAAGGGATGAGCCCGCCGTTGAAATTAAATGCGAACAGTAACTATAACTCCACACAACGCTTTTAGACAAAAGTTCTTAATAGATTCAGACTAATGCGGGCCTAATAAGGCTAGTATAATTCGGTTTATCGCGTATGATAATGTGGATAAAGCATTCAACCCACTCGTACTTATATACGTGTTAGAAAGTGACGGATGTTTATCCACATTTTTTCACATGATAAACGCAGCCATATCAGACTCCCTGGCCGCCATACACCCGGTACATGCAAGTACCTAAATAGATGCCTTAAAACTTAAATGCCGGTACCCGATATACCGAAACTTGAAAAAACTATATTCAAATAACCGAATGTTTAAAATCCCCAAAGTAAGTTTAACCGAAGCTTAAAATATCTATTTTAAAATGACCGAATGATTAAAATCCCGAAAGTACGTTTGATCGACGATTAAACTACATTTGATCCCGGGTGCACGGATAAAAAAAATACCGTATTGGCTGAGCTCCGACTCCACGTGGTCTTGTCTGCCTTACCCCTAGAGTGTATATAAAAAGCCGGAGGCGCGGAGGGAGGGCAACCCTCGCCCGCTATAAAAAAATGCAGGCAACAAGGGAGCCAAAGCGGCTGAGGCTGCGACGGCGAGCGCAGGTGCCGTGCTTTCTTACGCAAGGGCGGATGGGTTGCACTGCCCGCAGCGCCGGAGCAGATAAGAAGGTATTTCAGGTGTAGGTATATAATTTTTTCAGTATTATGGCCTTCGGGATTTCGGTCAAACGAACTTTTGAGATTTTAAACTTTCGGTAAAAAATTCATTCTTCCGTTCATAGGCCTTATGAAAGTCCCGCCCGTACCCGTATCAACACATAGGCTACCTTGACTCCCGAAATAAATCACTGATCTCGTGCGATGTCACAATTACTATAGTACACTATAAAAACTTCATGAAATGATTATCCCGCATTCAATGGTCAGTTAGTTTGTAGGACAATTATATTATTAGTGATTACTGAGGATTTTTTTTTACAAGGCCTTGTTGAGATTTTTTTATTTGTTTCATTATAAGAAGGTGTCTTAACTAGAAATTTCTTTTTCATTTTGATTTACAATTATTGTCTTTAACCGCGATATGTTTTGGTATTCTAATTAAAAGAATTCCGTATCAAAATTAATCAAATAGATTCATTCAGGCGACATTTAGTAACCCTTGTCTGGCAAATGAAAGATAAGAATGAATTTGTTTTGACTACAGTGCTGCCATTTTTTCATTCTCATCTTTAATTTTCCAGACTCTACCATTAACGGTTTCTGCCATTTTCGATTCGAAACATTAAATATTTACAGGTCTCAGATACATAAAGCTCCTCTTTCAAATACCGTCCGGAGCCGACATATTTGCCCAATACCATTCAATTCTTGTGCAGGCGCTGCCGTAAGTGCTCCCGAGTTTAATGCAAACGCTCGAACGCATTTTTATTTTCGTTTTTATTTTATTGGGCCCATAGAGCACTGGGGAGGGCCGACACGACGTCGTTGGCATTTTTAAAGTTATTGACACTTTAAAGGACGAAGCCTGCGTTATTGGCTTAGTTCACGCTGGGAAATAAAGCGGCAAAAGTTCGCGTCAGCAGTTTAAACTAAACTTCGGTATCGATTTTAACTTTATTCCCATTTGATAGGAACTTGTGTCAAAATTCAAAACCAATTGGGCTTTATTCAACACGAAAAACCATATTGCCTTTGTGTTATCGTATTGTTTCTAGCACGGCCACCCTTACTGTCTAGTAAATAAGAGCCACGGTAACGTTGACAATGCGATAGCACGTCAAAAGCAATATGGTGTACCGTGTGTTAGCAAAATCTGTATAGTGCAGGTTTTTATTATTAATGGTAAAAAATCTTGATCAACATGTGGAAAGTCTTCCTACTCTGGGCTACGGGCGCGGGGTCCTCCAAATACAGGCGGTCATTGGTCACTTGGTCAGATCATCGGCACGTCGATTGTTCTACGAGAATCCACCACCTCTCGTTGTCCTTCTCCTTCACACTTACACGCACTTAATTTAATACACATTCACACTTACTTTCACTTCGCACTCTGTCCCCTACGTTTCACACAAAATAACAATCACAAGAGCTTATATATATATTAATTGTAATAAATCGAATTTATCCTTTATTTTTAAACAAGAACCTACCTACTTGAGTTTTTGTATTATTTTTTTATTTCTGTTATTGGCCGCACTGATTAATATACACTCGTGTTTGTTCCGATTCCCACGATACAGGCTTTGCCTAGTGTGGGAGTCACCGCTATCCTGGAAAACCGGCAGTAACTGTATGTTTTTCTGTAAATAAATATATTTTTATTTAGTATTTCTATTTGTAAGTAGCATAAATCTGAACGTCGTAGGGAAGTCCTATGTCAAGCAGTTTTCCGCTGACTGTGATAGCCCTTCAAGCTATAAAATGATATTATTTCTTAACGTGGTTCCAACAAACAAGAAAACTCTTGAAAATAGTGACAGCTACATACCAAACAGCTCGGCCCCATATAAGAACACTCCTCCTGTTTAATTCTACTTGGTCTGCTCGCTAGCAGCCGAGTAGTTAAGCACTTTAGTGCACTGTCATAATAAACTTCAAACTGAACTCCAAATGATAAGTATGACAATAACAATGACAGTCACAATGACAAGGTTCTAAGTATGTTCAACATTTCTATTGGGTGACTGTACATAATATTTAAGTCCCAGTAACTCCAGGGACAGGATTTTTTAACCACATTGCTGGTTAGCTTCTTGGATATCTATGCGTTTAAGTTGTTTTGAGCATTTCGTTATGTTAATCGTTCTGTACGTTTATGATAAAAATAATGTAGATACATACCTCCAGTATTAGGGAGTACACTTACCTGAAAAACACAAATATTTATTAGAAGGTAATCAAAAAATATTTTATATTCAGATATTCAGACACATAAGTATAGGTAGTCAACCAAAAACTTCTTTGCCACTTTTAGACTCTTCTTGTAGGACATTGAAATCCAAAAGTGATAAAGAAATTTCTTGGTCGACTAAACATAAAGGTTATTTGACAATAGCTGTTTCATCATAATACCATTATTACGATGCATGAAAAATAAATGTTGGAAAAAAAAAGTATCTTGTACCGCTTTATTATTTCACTTCTTTTTATAATTGATAGTAAATCCGCCGTTTAGCGTCCCGTTCCCCTCGGGCACGGAACCCTAGAAAGGAATGGAACCCTTGAAAGTTTAATACGTGGACGTTGCGTAAGGGTGCGGATCCACTGAGGTAGAGACGAGCGGAGCTGTGCCAATGTTAACCAATAGAATCTAAGCTAACGTTCGCAAGGCGCAGTTGACGTGACAGCACGCGCCTTCTATTGGTTAATATTGGCACAGCTCCGCTCGTCTCTACCTCAGTGGAGCCGCGTCATAACACATAATAAGTATTTTTTATTTGAATGCGTAAAGGTTTAAAAATACAAAAATGTTTGGGCTCGTCCGGGATTTGAACCCGGGACCTCTCGCACCCTAAGCGAAAATCATACCCCTAGACCAACGAGCCGCTTGGTCATGCGTTCGAATTACGTTTACATAACACCATACAGAGCCACTAATGTCGCAAGTGAAAGCCGTGTCGTAACAGCTGTTGCCTTCAATACAACAAATACTCAACCTTACTGCGATATAAATAAGATATAACGCTTACTCTCGGCACGCGTCTCTTCAAAAACATATCAATATCGCTTTTGTCATAAAACCATAAAATATTTACAGGTGGATAATATAAGATTAATATTTAAAGATTCTAATTTAGTGATTTACAACCTTATACTTATAGGTAAGTTTAATAAGTTTCGTATTCAATGGTTTTTGTAGTGTTGTCCGTGATTGGGATTGGAGATTCGTCTTAAAGTAGTTCCCGAGGGAATGACGATATAAATTAATAACATGGGCTCTGGGGTTATGTTGTGGGATCTAAACAACGATTACTTTCCAAACGCTCATCGCATACTCGTAAATATCTGCCCTTATTGGGACTCGAATCCAGGACAACTAGCATCGTAGCCATGCAGGGTGACTAGGTTAACGTGTCGTCGTATCTGGGCGACTATGAAACTATGTCAAAGTGATGTAATCAATCAAATCCCAAGAAACCTTGAAGGATTCGATTTACGTTACTTTGACATAGTTCGCAGAGTGGCCCAGAAGCGATTATTTGACTGTACGGAGTTTGAAGCCCAGCGGTTCAAAAACTCCGATTCCAATTTCAGTTACAACAAAGCTAAAACCTAAGGGTGTCTTTCTTCCTTACAATCTGATTATCCTTAAATAAGAGCTACTAGGTATTTATGAGGTACAAAAACACCGTCGATTGTTCTTCAGAATTATTTATCTTCCGCGAGCATTTTTGGCAATTCCCACAACCCCATGATGATAAATTCCCGAATGCCAGGAAAGTGCCACAAATTCCGCCCGATTCGTATTACCATAAAATATGGCGCTTTATGGCCGCGGCCGGGACTCGAACCCGGTGTTTACTGACCCAGTTAGCGGCGCGGCGGCCGACGACACGTGGACGAACAGGTATGCGCAAAACCCGACAACCTTTTGGAAGCCCTCGTCGTAAGATATATATTTGAGGAGGAAGAAAGCTTCGTCAAACAACGGCCACTGCTCTGGACACACTCCTCCCGAGGATCTCCACGATCTTCGGTGTTTGCTACTCACATCCATCGACGTCGCGGCCTAGTTGGTAGTGTCCCTGCCTAGGAAGCTAGCGATCCTGGGTTTGATTCCCGGCATGGATAAAATATTCGTGTAATGTGTGTTGTTGTTTCTGAGTCTTGGATGTTTTCAGGTCAATTAAATATTAAAAATATTTATTATTAATTTATAATTATTATTGGTTTTCCAAGTTAGCTTAATATGAAGTGAGTGACCCTGCCTACGATGTTCGGGGTCCCTGGTTTGATCACGGGCAAGAGTAAATATACTTTGTCCTTTAAAGAATATAAATATATGTAACGTTTTGTTGTTTTATGTTTTTTTTTGGAAAAGAATATTCAGACTTATAGTACAGTACGTTTTCAAGAACTTCAGAAAAACCGCGCATATAAAGGACAAAGAAATTGTTTAATTATGTTAAATGTAATGAACTTTGCTAAATGCCCATGCACATTTTGGTTACAGGAGAGAATTTAAAGGTGTCAGATTGTAGGGAAGTTATGCGCGCAGGAGTCCCAGCTGCGCCGCGGGCTTGTTTATAGCGGCAGGCCTCCCGCAGTGAAACCAGAGTCACCCTCATACTGTCACTCTCTTTCATATCAGTTTCGATTGTTAAGTGGGTAAATAAATAATAAATAACTTCCAAAATCGTGAGGGAATCAGGCTCATTTAAGAGAAAAATAATTAATATATAATTTAAAATTATTTATTTAGTAAAGATTATATTGTCATGTATGTTCAGTGCAAAAATTGCATTGAAAATAATTTGTAAATATTTATTTTATTTTCTTTTTTATTTAGTTATTTTAATTTTAATTTAATAATAATACGCGTATCAATAATTACATAATAAATACAATCACTAAAGTTAAAGTTAACAAATAATATGTCGATATAAAATAATTAAAGGTCAATGGCGTCAAGGTACTCATTTGGCGGAATAGTGAGCCTTCTGTGTCAGCCTGTGTTTAAGTCTCCAGTCATAACAAGATGTGGACCTGCATTGCATAATAACAACAACTCGAAGCAAAGTAAAAATTATACGAAATGTTTACTGCAAATTATTACTGCAGTTTTTTTTACTTTGGAGGTTATGGAGGAATTACGAGAAATGAGAAGGATGCTCGAGAGTTAATGACGAATTGATCAATGAGGAGCGACGTCTCCGGCATCATCATAAAGTTAATCAAAAGACCAGGCTGTTGCTAAGACGTCAGACTTGCGCACCGAGTGGGCCACAAAGACAAGGCTGTTACATACAAGTCAGACTTGCACACCGAGTGGGCCACAAAGACAAGGCTGTTGCATACAAGTCAGACTTGCACACCGAGTGGGCCACAAAGACAAGGCTGTTCAATACAAGTCAGACTTGCGCACCGAGTGGGCCACAAAGACCAGGCTGTTACATACAAGTCAGACTTGCTCACCGAGTGGGCCACAAAGACCAGGCTGTTACATACAAGTCAGACTTGCGCACCCAGTGGGCCACAAAGAGCAGGCTGTTGCATACATGTCAGACTTGCGCACCCAGTGGGCCACAAAGAGCAGGCTGTTGCATACAAGTCAGACTTGCGCACCGAGTGGGCCACAAAGAGCAGGCTGTTGCATACACGTCAGACTTGCGCACCGAGTGGGCCACAAAGAGCAGGCTGTTGCATACAAGTCAGACTTGCGCACCGAGTGGGCCACAAAGACCAGGCTATTGCATACATGTCAGACTTGCGCACCGAGTGGGCCACAAAGAGCAGGCTGTTGCATACACGTCAGACTTGCGCACCGAGTGGGCCACAAAGAGCAGGCTGTCGCATACAAGTCAGACTTGCGCACCGAGTGGGCCACAAAGACCAGGTTGTTGCATACAAGTCAGACTTGCGCACCGAGTGGGCCACAAAGAGCAGGCTGTTGTATACAAGTCAGACTTGCACACAGAGTGGGCCACAAAGAGCAGGCTGTTGTATACAAGTCAGACTTGCGCACCGAGTGGGCCACAAAGAGCAGGCTGTTGCATACAAGCCAAACTTGCACACCGAGTGGGCCACAAAGAGCACTACTCGGTATAAGGTTTAAGAATACGATATTATAGCTATAAGTGACGGTTAGAAATATAAATAATGTAGGTATTCAGATGCTCCCAAGTGTAAGCAGTAAGTATGCTGCGACACAGGCGGATGGACGGATGACTAAAAAGTGGAGTAAGACCGTTTTCATTATGTCACAGCTATAAACTCTAACGAGATAGTTAAACTTGTAATTATGACCTTTAAAACATTTAAACATCCAATTTAGGCATTTACGCCCGAACAGCATAATTAAAGTGTATCTTTAAAGCGTAGGTACAACAACGCTGTGATAATTATAATGAATGTTGTGGTAATTCCAAAAGGCAGGCACGTGAGCACGTGACCGCCGATACCGATAAGTATTAATAGTAAATATCTCGAGGAAAATGTGCTGAAAACCAACATGGCCGCACCACTTTAAGAATTTTGTAGTTACCTATAGGGTTTTCAATCCACAAGATTACACCCCACTAAGGGTTTTACAGACATTGACGCAGCCGTGCAACCTCAATGGACATGGCGGCGGGGCGCGCCTTCGTGGATTGAAAACTGTTAGTAGAAAACCTGAGTTATACGTGAATATTGTTAGCTTAATAAATACATTTTATTGCTTGGATTTTGAAACAACTTGATCGAAAGTATGTATAGTTTGAAGATGGGCTCACGAGCCGATACGTACAGTAACTTGTTATTAATTAAACTAGGTTCTAGTTAGAAACTAAGTCAAGTTCATTTATTATACTTTAATTTTAATCGCGTAGTAGCTCTTTAAAATGATTTTTGCATTGCTTACGCGCTTGACCTCAGTAACCTAAATAATAATTTAATACTTAATACTTATCACCGTGGTATGATTAATGTTGTACGTACCTACATATTCCACGAACCACTTATCATTGTAAGTGACTCATCCTCTTAACTCAGTGTACGTGTTTTTGTTCATGTATAACCACGTTTTAGAGTCCTATGTTTGTAAAACAATACAATTAAGAGAGAAGATATTCTTAGATTAGCCTCCAAATATATTATGTTCCCCAACATTAGTACTCAAGGTCCCACGTCCCATCAACACGGGTATAATTATTCAAAAATCCTGAAATTTTCCATTGAATACACTAATTTAAAATATACTCATTTTTAAAGTATTTTAATTTTTATATTTAGAGAAATAAAAAACAAACTTACACGTATAAAGAACATCCAAGATCCAGGAAAGTACTCGGACTCATCGCAATGAGAAGCCACTGGAGCACTCAAGCCGCCTGATGGTGAGTGGGATCTGAGACCCATAGACATTTGAAATCTCAAGACTACAATCTCAAAATTGCAATCCTAAGACCTCAAATGCGTTGCCAACCCTCAGGACTGAAATGGAATGTCTCTATGCTAGTAATTTCACCGGTTGTCTTATCCCCACACCGGAACACAGCAAAACCACCATACCACCATACCATTTTGGCCATAATAAAAAATAAAATAAAAATAGGTTAAGACATTTTCCTTGTAAACTGTTTTTTTTTTATTTATGTGCCGAATAAATTATTTTTCTTTTTTTTTTTCATTTTTCAAAACGAAAACTGCTGTTTGGCGGTGGGTTAATGGATAAGATGGTGATAGCGATCCGGACGGACCCTGCACAAGGTCCTACCACCGCTAAAATATTTGCTCCTACCTTGATTGGAATCCGAAACTTCAGCTCTATAGGCAGGGTCATTACCAACTATCCTAATCGCGTAAAAATAATATTTTTTTCATCACACTTGCTCGTAAATGGTGTTATTCCATGCCTGTATACAGAAGGACAATGGCCTAAATTGTTCCCGCGGGAATTATGGCGAGTTTGTCATCCCTAGGGAGTAATGACTTTCTTTTTAAAATTTGCAACTCTTTCTTACATCATAAATCGGTTTCTAATTTCATCTTTAAAAATGAGCTATAGACTTACTTACATTACACAAAACCTATACGCTTCATTAAACTTCATTATTTTTATACCTATTTCAAGTTTATATCAACATTTATCATTAATTTTAGTAATTATACATTTTTATCAAATTGGCTAAATCTGGCTCGAATCCAGGTCGAAACTAAACGCAGTTATTATCTGTGGTAGAGGTCACAAAAAAAATATCGTTTCTATTTACGTTCCCGTTCGTCAAAAGTTATTTCTTTATATTTTGCAGAGTTAAAGTGTTTTTCCTCGCAAATGTGATGAAAACCATTGTGTGTATCACAGGCAGTAAGGGGATTACTAACTCGAGTCATTAAAAGCCTTCCGCCTTCGGCGTCGGGCTTCTAACACTCTCGTTAGTAATTCCCTTCATACTACCCTTGATGCACAATGTACTATAGTCTCAGGCTTAAAACTAAAATTATGTTCTTTTATTTTTTCAGATTACCTAATGTGATTGGATCCGGTAACTTACTCGTACGCATTACAATTAAGTACGTTAGTTACATGGTAGTTGATTCGATTGCGTAGAGTCGAAACTGAGTTACTACAACAACATGTTATCGATATGCTATATTGGCTTGGCCTTTAACTTCTCGTTTATCTTTTTAAGATTATAAGAATTTCTAAGAACTTGCTCTTCATCCACTTGTACCTAACTAGTATAGATTTTAAACTGTTTGACCTATGCGATCAGAGCGATGTTATAGGTTTTCCTTTTCTTCACCAACTTTATAGCCGAAGAGACCTCCAAAAATATAGGTTACAGCAGCTGAAGCATACTTATTAGAAATGATGATTGTGAAGTCTTAAATTTGTGTAAATTTAGTCCGAAATTCAAGACTTTTGAATATGTTGTAGATATCATGAAATACTACGTCTGTGCGTTTTCCTTTTAGAATGATAAAATAATTAAAAACGAAAAACAGAAACGTTCAGACTTAGGTTCTTATAATAACTACAACATATTCAAAAATCGTTGAATGTATTTTAGTTATTATCGGACTTGATTTAGGGGGTGAAAAACGTTGTCGCCCGGAGCTGAAGGAGGGTGGGCACATTGGCCTATATGACCAATAACAACAAGCGATATGTCACCGGATAGGTAATTCAAGTTGTAAAACTATTACTATGGCAGGTAGTTTGAAATCTCTGCATTTCAAAGTAATTATGCCAAGGTCGTCTATGTAGGCGTCTTAATTTTCCATTTTTTTTAAATATTTCTCACAGTTATTTGAGTTTCCCGCCACAATAAATCGTTGTAGAATTAAATTTCTTTGTCGACAAGGTATGCGATTTTTTCGTCGTTTCACAATCCTCTTAATGTTAGAAACAGAATGTATTCTCACATCGACACAACACCTTCTGAACATTTGTAAAGTGGTCCCATTCCATTTAAAGACACCATTACACACGCAAGTCCTCGGCGGGCGTGTAGCTCGCGGTCGCACCTGAGCCGCGCCGGCTCCTTTCCACGACTCGCACAAACAAACTTGCGCACTTTCCGGGCTCTTCTTTTATTAGTTCTCCGCGCGGAATGCTGTCCGGAGTTTAATAAGAGACACTGTTGTGATATTCTTTGAGTAAACAAACGTAAGATTTTTAGGAAATCTACTAAAGACCAGCGTTACTTGACTCTCGTATAAGTAAGCAACGAGTGACTTGCAGGACTGGGAGCAATGGTGGTAGTTAAGGGACACCTTCATTTATTAGTCGGTGGCTGTGGGTTGAAAAGGAGAAGAAAAAAAACTCATATCTGCCGACAAATAATTGGACTCAAAAATGCCCCATTTCCTAATAATTTGGGTTTGTCCAAATTCAGCAACTACAAAACTTCTTAATGAGGCTGTTTTTTATTTTTTACAGTGATAAGAAACTGATTTATACCTTCGTCTAGAAAGTTGATTTGATATTTTATTGAAATTATTACTTTTAGACTCACTTGCGGTTACTTTGCTTTTTATAATTGCTAGACAGGCAAACGGTTCACCTGATGGGGAGTGGTCATCGCCGCCTATGCACTATTAACAACGCCGGAGATATCACCATTGCGTTGCCGGTCTCGAAGAAGTTAATTTTGGCCATAATATCGCGCATTGGGAAAGTCTCAGCAGGGAGCTCAAGTAAAGCTGGCTATTCCTACAATTTGCGGACAAACGTCGGCATTTCAGGAATTCCACAGAGCATGGTAGATATGTGGTGTTATTGGAGTGGGGGTTGCAGCGCGCCACCGCCACGGCGCTGCCAGCCCGCGCACGCGTTCCTGCAGTTCGACAGTTCCCGAAGCGTTATGAAACTGAGGAGAATATCGGATCCGGATCACAGGCGCGAATCTACAAATGTACATCAGCGGGCCTATGATATTTACTAAAAAATAATATCAAAACTCATGTGTTATGGTTGCACATACGGTTGGTTGAGACGGGACTTCGACGCTAACTTTAGTTGCCTACGTATTAAAAAGATTCCTCTCTAATATCTTATTGTTAGTAGGCGTTTCAGTTTATCCGAGTCTCATCGAGTTGAGGAACAAACACAATTCCCTTAATAGCCGCAGACGTGATTGTCCCGATTGTCCGGCCGTTTATTGAAACGTCGGCGCTTGTCGGGACCTCCGCAGACAAGGGCCGCCGACCACATCAACATCGAAACGTCACGCGAGAATTTTCGTGATTTTAATTGACAAGATTGTGAAAATTAATAACACGTGATTAATTCCTATTGAACCACAAATATATGTAAAAATCGTTAATATTTGTAAGACTAAGAATTTTAATGTATGCTCATTCCTGGTCGAGCGCAGCTGCAAACTTCTGCTCGTGACTAGGTTTTCATAGAAACTTATTAACTGTCTTTCCCTCAGTAACGACTAAATTGCCAGGATCAAAAATTAACTAATTTTGAAGTCTGTGTACATTTTTTTAATCAAATTTAATAATAATTACTTCATAAGTGTATCAAAAATATTTACACATTTTAAACTTAACTTTCGACGATGTTTTTAATCCTTTTTAGGTTTCTCTTAGTGTGTATGTAAACATTTAAATGTACGGTCGGTCTTAACAGTGCTTTGTCACTAACATAATGCTTGAACTGCTGCACTAATCTGTCAAAAGATAAAACAAAAATAAAATACAATGTTGATACATAAAGGAGGTTTTATGTCATGGCGGAAACTCCAAAAAAGGGATTTCGCGTTGACTATATCAAAGAATTGTTGAGAGTTGGTTGCGTTTATTAGAGGTTATGGGGCTGTAAGGTGTGTCCGACTCTGGTCTATTGCGAGCAGGCATGTCGTGCTTTGGTCAGTTAGTCGCACTGTCCAGCGTGCTGGATATGTCGTTATTGTTGCATGTACAGGGTTATTGGTAAGTCGACCTATTCCCGTTAGGAGGTGATAGGGGTGACTATTTGCGATAAGTTTGACCCCCATATGCATTATGCAAAAGTGAACCATTTTTGAGTTATCGCGTTTATTAGTTTTTTTTTAAATTAGTCGGAAATTCAACTTGAAAAATTTATTACAAAAAAAGCATCAATTTAAATCTTTTTTTTTCTTCTGATTTACAAAACCGATTAAACATTGGTTATTTTTCAATATTAAAACAATAATTATCGGTCCAAATTTAAAAAAGCGAGACGGAAAACGAAATTTTTTCAATATTTTTTGCGATCGCTTTCCACTAAAATGCCTTAAAAACAAAAAAAAACGTTATGAAACTTGGCTTGCAGATTATTTTAAAAACTTAATTGTTTTCTTAGCTCTCCAAAAACGCATAACAAGTAGAAAATTATTTTAAAAAAACCTGAAAAAATAATCATCACAAAGGAAGCGGGCGGAAACAAAAGTCACAAATGCAACTTAAAAATTAAAATTAAAGAACATACAAAATTTAAATCATACATTTTTTATTTGCTTTTGTACAAGATGAATTTGTTGTTCCTATGAAAAATTAAAAAAAATATTATCTGTACACGTTTGAGAATGCGAGGCCGAAAACTAAAAAATACATGTTTTTTTTATCAAACTCCAACATAAATTACACGAAAACAGAAAAATTTACCAATACATTTGGCGTGCAGATTACACATAAAACATTGACCTTTTTTCAGCTTTCTAACGAGCTATTAAAACTAAAATGAGTTTTGTTAAAGATTGCTGGAAAAAATTAATCACAAAGGAAGCAACAAGGAAGTCACGTCCGAACAAAACTTAAAATTAACTAACTAAATCTATCAAAACTTACTGTTATACTCGTAAACCCAAATAACAACATTAACTTACGTGAGAATAAGAAATGGAGGTAGCCATTTTGAAAATTAACTATAAAAATCCTGATTATTTCAATTTTAATTGTTTATTAGTTTTAATTTTGTAATTTTTTACATAAGTTAATGTTGTTATTTGTGTTTACGAATATAACAGTCAGTTTTGATAGATTTAGTTAGTTAATTTTAAGTTTTGTTCGGAAGTGATTTCCTTGTTGCTTCCTTTGTGATCAATTTTTTCCAGCAATCTTTAACAAAACTCATTTTAGTTTTAATAGCTCGTTAGAAAGCTGGAAAAACGTCAATGTTTTATGTGTAATCTGCACGCCAAATGTATTGGTAAATTTTTCTGTTTTCATGTAATTTATGTTGGAGTTTGATAAAAAAACATGTATTTTTTACTTTTCGGCCTCGCATTCTCAGACGTGTACAGATTTTTTTTTTAATTTTGCATAGGAACAACAAATTCATCTTGTGCAAAAGCAAATAAAAAATGTATGATTTAAATTTGGTATGTTTTTTAATTTTAATTTTTAAGTTGGTTTTGTGACTTTTGTTTCCGCCGGCTTCCTTTGTGATGATTATTTTTTCAGGTTTTTTTTAAATAATTTTCTACTTGTTATGCGTTTTTGGAGAGCTAAGAAAACAGTTAAGTTTTTAAAATAATCTGCAAGCCAAGTTTCATAACGTTTTTTTTTGTTTTTAAGGCATTTTAGTGGAAAGCGATCGCAAAAAATATTGAAAAAATTTCGTTTACGGTCTCGCTTTTTTAAATTTGGACCGATAATTATTGTTTTAATATTGAAAAATAACCAGTGTTTAATCGGTTTTGTAAATCAGAAGAAAAAAAAAGATTTAAATTGATACTTTTTTTGTAATAAATTTTTCAAGTTGAATTTCCGACTAATTTGTAAAAAAACTAATAAACGCTATAACTTAAAAATGGTTCACTTTTGCATAATGCATATGGGGGTCAAACTTATCGCAAATAGTCACCCCTATCACCTCCTAACGGAAATAGGTCGACTTACCAATAACCCTGTATAAACGGAAATTACAAAAGATTGCAGAAAAATGATGCATAGATTGATAAGACCCCCGATGTTACTGCAACCACTACTTCAGGGCTGATATTTCATAAAAGCCTTACCAAGTTTCATAAAACCTATTTAAGAACCATCCCGATACGTTTGGGGGCTATTACCAGATACATAGACACAATGTTGCCGTGGATGGAAAATGACAAGTTAAAATGGTTAGGTTTTTAACTAAGCTACAACAAAACACTCCAACAAACTATCCATGAAGTTTCTCCGCTGCGGAACGTTGCACTTTACGAGATGAAAATGTATTCTATCTAGCAGTGAACGTGTTAACACTCGCCGTTAACCTGTTCCCCGTCCGTGCTCATTCACATGGAAGGTTCCGTGTCAAGTGTCTCCCCCCTACAGCCCGGGGAGGGGAGGGGGCTTATTACCGGGTGCTCTTAATAGCTGATCGTTACACCAGATAGGACGCTACTCTCCGCCAGTTTTTCTAAATTTAAACAAGTGCCTGCTCCTAATGGATGATAATCAATCTGAGATACGGTCGTTTCTAAAAAAAGGAAATAGCATATTCATTTAGAAATACATTAGGAAAATGAAGTATCGCCTCCCTACATTTCTTGATAATGTGTGTATTTACATTAACGTATGGCATTTCAGCTTTAAGGTTTTGTTTTTCTCCGTCGTTCGTTTAAAACCTTTTGTATTTCCTTTCGTCTTCGTATCAGCCCCATGTAATTATGTCTATTGGATAAAGGCCTTACCATACAATGTGATCACAAAAATGTATGTCAATACATTTGTACTCTCGTTTATACTCTTGCTATCGTTACATTATTTTTGTAACTTGGCAAACAAGAATTGGAGTATTGAGATCGAGGTATTCAATCAGCCACATCTGTAACATAAGAACTTATTCATTTAAAAGAAAGTGATGTCGGCTCTACTAACTTGAGTACCAGCCCAAATTTAACGCTAACTCAAGCTCAGGACTTACTCGTTTTTCCATACGAGCAATAACCGCCATTGTAATCAGAAAAAAAGGTTTTGAAAGACCGTTCTGCGAGCCGTTCCGGGCCCATTTCGCAGAGTAAGCGGCTCTCGGCGGTAGCTCGTTCGGTTATTTTAGTGATAATGGCTTTGTGCATCAATTCGGGTGTATTCGGGTCGTATGCGTGATGTTCTACCTACTCTTTCCATTTTCCTTCCTTCTAATATGAGAATAGGCTAGTGAGCTGCACAACGAGGTTTTCTCCTCGCAAAGGGTGGATGACCATTTAATTTTCTAGTTGTATGGTTTTCGATGGTCCTTAGGTTTCAAGTGGCTACTTTGGAAGGAAATGGATGTATTTCTTTGAACTGAAGAAGAATTATGAAATCTCCGTCGAACTATTTTTGATTCTTTACAATTTTACATTGTCGTGATTGCCGTGGTAATAAGTTAAAAAAATTAAAAGCAAAATCTTGACGCTTATAAACAATTACAGGGATTAGCATTCCTAACAAATCTATCCTCTTATTTATCTATTCACAGTGAGGGCGGCTTACCGCTTCATACAAATTAAACAACAATTTATTCCTATTTCCACCGCTTGTCTGAGCGCCTTATCCGACTGTAACCCATATTCTAATTAATGCCACCAGCCGCCCCGAACGATGATCAGATGAAACATCTAGAGCGTGCCATTATGTAAAACTGTGGCTGATTGTACTGTCATCGCCTTGTTAAACCCGTTCAGTTGTGAACCTTATCACGACTACACACGGCCCAGGATTACGTTGGCAGTTATGGTAAAAGTGCGAGCAAACATGCGGTGAGACGCAATCAGTAGTTCTTGGAAGCGTTGGGTCGCGATAAGTTGCGGCGAGTAGGGACGGGTAAAGGCGAGATTGTGGCGAGTAACAACATGTTAAGGCTACTCATGGACCAAAAGGACGCGTTAGAATGAGAGAGTAATATACTTTTCTTAATCCGTACCTGCTGGTCTGTGGCAGCCTTTTTCCGCGCAGGCTGCAGCCCGTCCGCAGCCCGTATGCCGTATGCCTCTGGTTTGACACAACCGTGGGTAAACTGCGCGAACGGCGCGGAAATTGATTTAGCAGGAACAACCTGACACCGTGCTTTGTTAAGTAGAACGTGTATCACTCTGGTTACCTTGGTGGTGGTGGTTACATTGTGTATAGCTGGGCGAAAGAGTCGGACGTGGTGGCAGGTGGGCTGGAATCTCATTAGGATTAGCGTTTGTGACGAAATTGGACTACCGTACCTATACGGTGCCAATATACTTCCACCAGTGCCCTCAATATTATTTACACATTGGGTTTTTTTTAGGATGAAAGCCAAACTGTATGAAATTTGTGTACTAATATAAAATTTGTGAAGAACCTAACGGCGCCAGCTTATTTTAATGGCGTAAAACCTTATGGTTTCTTTCGAAAACGAACGAACATAAGTTTTCTATTTTAGATGTCGCAGCTAGTCAATGTGAAGGCATCGTGAAAATGGACATTTCAGAGTGCTTCATTTCTTCGATATTTTCAGCATTAACGACTTGCATTATACGAGTACAGTAATAAAAGCAGAAGACGTCTTTAACCCACGCCGCGCGGCTATTAATAAAGTTTCAGCGAAATCTCAAATTATAGTTCCACATATCAACTATGAGACATTAATTTGGCTGGTTATAACAGCCAAAGGATAAGTTTATTACTGGAGTTAGCAGACGTGGTCACGTGCGGCGCGGCGCGGCGCGGCGTTCCGACAGGTTCAGGCCTCGAGAGTTCTTCCTGTATATAACTGCTGAAACTTGCGGTTGAGGTCTAGGAAGTGTTAGCATAACTTAATTCTAAAGTTACCTATCAAGCGCGCTGGCCTTCAGTCGGCCCGGTGGTTCGGTGAACCAGTGAAAAGGTAATGCCTTACAAGAATTCACTTTACTCTTTTTACTGTTGGTTTAGCAAAATAAACCATTCATTTATTGATAATGATAGTATATAGTTTAAGTTTTACGGTGCACAATATCTTACTGTGTTACTTCACATAACTATGTGAAACTCGCGGTTTAAAGCCATTCCAAACGCTTACACCTCGCTCTACGTTATACGGAACGGTTCTTGTCAGCTCAATCCTCTCGTGCGTATGTACCTATATGGTGTATGTGTGTATCCACTGCCGTGGTCCCGCGCGGCGCCGGCGCGGCCGCGGCGCACTCTCGGTGATCAAACCAGAAGCCGTGAAACTGCCAGCTCAAGTGTGTATTTCCCAAGACGGTATCCGTCCGCGAGCATTCGACATACACCCGACTCAACGCTGCTCCTCGTCTCGCAATATTCCGCGGATTTAGCCACAGTTACAATTATATTAGACCCCGATTGAATATGCGCATGACTATGCCTACTAAGACCGGTGATACTTAATATACTCATTGAAAGACAACAAATACACCAGGGAATAATACCTGATGATGCTGTAACGTAAGTTTAAATCCCAGTCCCTTGTATACTTTCAGGGTCGCAGTCATCGAAATCGATGAAGAAGACTTAAAAAAAATATGTTGACGTGTCCTGAGGGTGCCAAACAATTAAAAATAAAGCCCATTACTCCCGTACCTCTCTAGACGATCTTAACAATTCCAGATAATGCCAAATAATACATTCTATTGACATTTTCATCTAAATTGAACAGCTTAATTCCCAGAAGAGGTAATCAACCCGGACGAGGACACAAGGGAGCCCCGGGTCTCGCCGTATCCAGGGAACTTCAAGTAACTACTGCAATTGCTCTAAATGCAGCTATCGCCGCATTAGATTCTATCTAATGCACTGGATATCCTCCGACACAAACCTCCCTCACCTAGGGAATGTGCACAAGGAGTGTTTTCGCATAGTTTGGACTTGATTAACAAAACAAATATTACATCTGTCTGTATGGAGCACGAGTTGTATTTTCTCGCTGCGTCCCTTTGTTACAGACTGGGGAGGGAGTTATTGCTGAGCTACAAGCCAGTCACGGATATAAGGTACTAGCCGCCCAGAGGCACGTGCATATAGAATAAAAGCAACACTGTAGATAGAATACCCAGGACATCTTGGACTGGTATTCAAATATAAGTCAAGGGTACAAAAACCGACTCTATTTTCAAAACAATTGAAAAACTATAACTAAGATCTATCATAAATTTCCAACTTTGCACACAAATAACTAAGACCGTTAAAAATGACGAACTTTTTTTCTATATTCTTGTTCAAAGTTACAACGCGGGGTATCGGCACAGACGTCTGCTTTAATCCGCCGTTAAATAACGCTAAAAGTTAGAATTTATGGCGCGACCACCTGAACACCCCCTCTCCCCGCCCGCTCCCTCTTGTGGGAACATGCATACCATAGATTAGTGCTGGCATAACTCAGCGCGGGATAGACGGCGCGGCGCGCGACGCGGGCGCCCTGGGCCGTTTAAGCTAAGTTAATTAACGGCTGTAATTTAAATATGAATATGCAAAAGGTTGTAAAGTCAACTTGTCTCGAGCTTCCTTTCTTTCTTTGAATTGTAGACCGTAATCTGTAGGGTTAGTGGGTACGAAATGATTTCAGATAGGTATTCGAAAACAGTGAGAAATTGCCGGAATTGACGCAGGCAACGTGCGACAGCTTACGTCAATCCTATTTATAGGTAAGAAACATAAGTAAAGCCCCAATCTTGCATGTAGTTGTATACAAAACGAATATGAAATTTACGTCATTTTTTTTATTAAAATTTGCCGAACAGTCTATACAGATACATCTACATAATTATATGCCTGACAGTTCATCGTATTCAAACAGAGACAGATATATTTTCCTCCTTATAAAAAAAAAAACGTCCCTCTCGCCCTTTTAGGCTGTAGGACCCATAACAAAATCCCTCCGTCGTGATAACTCAAACACCTAACTAATAATGTTTGTACGTAACAGAATATTGTTTTAGTCCACAATACAACCAATTTTCTTATTGAGATTACGGAACACGATATGCATCCAGCTCAATCCTTACCTCCCACTTGTATCGCTGCTTATTTGCGATAGTTTTAAACGGCAGCGGATCCGCTGCAGCGCCGAGAGCTCCTCAAACACGGAGCCGCGGCAAATAAAAACGTCCAAATTGACTCCCCCCGTCACCCCCTTTCGCTAACTGACAGTATTGCCAATATGAAAATCCATTTCTTATCTGTGTACATTCAGATCGCGGGAGTTAATGTAACGATCCCTCACGAGCTAGAAATATTGAACGTTACCTCGAATAAGCGGTGGAATTCATTTGTAAATAGGAAAAAGTATGTGTAAGACCTTCGGTCACCGGGTAGCGGCGATTCAAATCCAGTCCAGACTAAGTTTAAATTAATATTATATTGGAAAATATACTAGTTCATAGACAGTAGTGTTTACAGTGTAAGGCGGTAAGCGACTGCGTTCCCATCGCCGCTGCTGTAACTGTGTTATAATATGTAATATTTACACAATATGAAAGGGAAAATAAGGGCCGGGACAATGTAATACATGTGTATCACATTATGCTTTTAGTTATGTAGGTTCTAAATTATTGTTATCATTTACAATAATAACAAACAAGTATTTTACACCAGTCGCGGTGAACAGCCAGGCAAATCCTTATGGATCTAAAATAGTCTTAAAACCGGGTGATGTGCTCTATTAAGTATGATTTGCATAACCCAATTTGGCTTTGAAAGTGCGATTACAAGTTGCAGAGAAGAGTTGGCCGGCCAAGTCATAAGGATAACGGTAGGGGTCTTGGGATTAGCTTTGCAGTGGCGCTTGGAGTCAAGGCCTTCGGGAAGCGTTTTTTCTATCTGAAATCCTGAGTCAAGTGGAGATAACCAAAGTGAAAGCATATGCCGGTACCTCGTAGCGCCGAGATTATACAATTACTCATGAGGGGAACGAGGGTAATTGGCATTATTCCGTCGTAATGATTGTCCTTTATCAATGATCTTAGTAGGATTTGTTCTCTTAGTGTGATTGGTTTCAGGATGTAGAGTAGACCTTACTTTAAGAGATCCTTTTTTTATAAGTAATGTTTGTAATAAGTAGAAAGTTTCACATCAAAATATGCCGGGTCATTTTGATGGTTATCAAAGACCAGCATGGCGTCGAACACTGGCGGCGGCCCGGAGCCTAAAAACCGCGGTATTTTCTTTGAGAGGCAAACTTTTACCCATGATTTAACGCTTATAATTATAATCATTTTAGAAGTGATATTAGTACTCGGTAGAGGTCAAAGTTGTTTTCAAGAAAGTGAAAGCTGGTAAGGAAGTGCCGTGCAGTTAGCTTGCCAAAAACGAGTTTAAGAAATAATCCGGCACTGTCCGGAGTGAAATTGGCAACACGTTCTAATTCCTTCCCGAAAACGTTACCTCAATATTTGAGTAATTTCTAGATCCACCTGAAACTTGGGTGTAGATTTTATGTATTGTAATATTTTGGCAATGCTGATATGGAATATTCGATTGGTACTTGGCATTTATAGTACAATAACTAGCGAAATACTTATTGCCTTATGATATTGCCATCAGGCCCCAACAATGCAGCATCCAGTCGCAGCTCAATCGGCTAGTTAGCTGGCGCGGAAACTTTCGAATCCATCCGAGTTTCAAGTTGGACGTCGCTTGCCGCCGCCGCTTCTCGAGAGCTCTATCGAAATCAGCTTTGATCATTGAGGGTTACACAAACTATGCCGATGTTATTGAAAGTGTCGAGAAGTCTTTAGCTGGCTTTGTTTGATCAATTTCCAAAAATCTTTTTATTTCTTAGTAACGGAATTGCTTTTTGCATTTATTTTCCATTTATTTTTCGCATTCCAGAAATGAACTCAATATTGTCTACTCTTAGTTTTGGGTGGTTTGGTAATTTAGGCCTATTTCGACCATTACAAATGGGAAGAAATCCTCGGTTGGCAGAACTACGGATCGAAATAACACAGTTCGGGATAAAATGCGAATAGAAAATTCGGGCCTATGAAAACGTTTGAAATTGAATTTTCCGCCAAAAACACAGTCGTGACCATTATAGTAACAATGTTACTTTTTGTTTGAATTGATCTCTGTGGTGTGCAATAAAGAAAGAGTATTTACTATATTATAAAACCAATATACTTGTCTTATATTTAGGTCTTATAGTCCAGAAATGTACAGTTGTAGTAGTAGAAAAGTTCGTATTTATACTGCTTTCTCTGCCAGCTTTAATGGCTACCTATAAGGTAAATGATACCTTATAAAGTTAGACGAAAACTTACTTATCGGGCAAAAAACCATGTCGCATGTTTATACTACATTTGTAACATTGCTAAGGTGAAACGACATGATATCAACACAAGGATTGTTTTTCTGATTAATGATGGTGGAGTTACCTCAGCGCGGGAACACGTGCGCTCATATGGAGCAAGAACAACACGAAGATTAAACGTCAACATGCCCAATTGTACACAATTTCCTCACGCACATCTACGGACGACAGAGACCAGCCTAACCTGATCTGTCAGTGCTTATAGATTATGTGGCGGTACGTATCTATCTAGAACCTTGGCAGCAGCTAGATATGAATAAAATAGGATCAAAACAAATGTTTATAACTTGATCATCGCTGAGATGCCTGTCTCAAAACATGTTAAAGTTCACGTCAAGTCTAAGGGTCGTATCTCATCTTGAGATAAGAATCTCAGCCAAGATGAGCTTATTAATAAAACTGTACGACACGTAATCCTAAATGCTCACGGGCCAAGTTAGGCTTGCCAGTGAGCTCGTGAGTGGGATATTCCTTACGAATGTAACATTTGGAAAAATAGGGAAAAGTGGGTGAAGGATGAGCAGGCAGTAGGGGGATGCATTGGGGAGTGCGTTGAGTTATGTACGTCGACTCGATACAGATTTATCGCGCGTGGCGGGGGGAGCCGCGCTGCCGTGTCGTGCGATGTTACCCTAAGTGAGCGCACATTCCCACAAGTTCACTGATATTAAACGTAAGACAGTAGCAGAGTTAACGTCGCCCCAAGGCAGCATACCCGTGATATGTACGTTTACGATGATACACGCTTAAATAGTAGATAATAATACAAGGCCCGCGTTGGATCCAGGTAGTGTTAGGTCATTATTTTATTAAGGCCAGCCTGAGTAGATTTTTTCGACTCTCTTTGAATGCAATACTTGGCTTGATCGCAAATATGTATAGAAGTTGCTTCTTTTGAGATTGGATACATTTGTTGATTATATAAATTGATAAACAGAATCTATATTGTTGAATTGCTATTGAATGAATAACGATTGAACTATAACTATCATAACAGTATTTCGATGTACCGTTTCTCATTATAAGAATTGTCAAGTCATTTTGCGTTTGAACTTACATGGTATAAATGCTAAATAAACTGCAGGTAACGGTATAGTTCGCCAAACATGTGGTCTACCACCCTACGGTTGAAGTTCATTTGCACGTCATGATACTTTTTTTTTTCCTTGCAATAATATTATGACAGTGACAAGTGTCAACCTCCGCGATAACCAGATCTTACGGAAACTTTTGCCAAAACTGGTGGACCGCTATCTTGGCCGACCGTACCTCTTACACGCTTATTCTCCCTCTAGATTAACATAACAATCCACAAATTATGAGCAAAATGTAATAAAAAATACTCGGTTTATGAAAACATGAAAATAAGATCAGCAAGCGATACGCTGAGCAAAGAGAGTAGGCGGTAAACGTCGCTTTACATAATCTCCGCGGCCATTACGGTGTCGACGGGCTTCGTTAGCGCCGCGGCGCGCGTGGTTGGCGCGGGGCGCGGGGCTCGCTCGCGCAACAAGCTTTGCTCACTACTCGTTGTTTCTTTTCTAATCGGTCTAGTAGTGTAATGAATATGAACAATGTTACCAGATGCAAATTGTTGTGACAGCCGCGAGGGCTCACGTGATTTTTTACAATAACCTAGATATGGACGGCCAGTTTGTACCAATACGCAAGTATGCCCTCACGTGCGTGCCAGGTCGTCGACGTGGTATACTGAAGTGGTGTGCCGATTACAAACTAGTATTTTCCTTTCCTAAAGTACATAGTCGTAACAAACTATATATACATGTGCGTGGGATATTCATAAAAGGTTAATCCAATTCCTAAGCCAATTTAGCAGTAAGTTTTAACAGCGTGGGCGATGAGGCATAAATCAAACTTGGAGCCAAACAAACAGACAATTAGCAGAAAACAAATAGTGTTTGTCGAAATCAGTTTGGAGCTTAGCCGTTGTCCTGGAAACCGTTACAGAGATAGCATCACGGCATGTAGTCTGAACCTAGACGCGTCGCAACAGCCCGCGGCGCGGGGAGCCGGTGTTGCCACACGCGCGGCTGACTATCTTGAAGAGGAACTTGCATATCGACGGAAGAAAGCAATTTTGTCGTATCTAAAAAATAGAGGTTTACACCAGAGTAAAAACAACACTTTGAAAAAATATAATTCTTTAACTAAAAGAGATAAAGAGATATGTCCTAAATAAAACATTGTAAGAAAATAATGATAATTCAGGCAGATACAATAAATTTATTCTAAAGTTAGTATAACATAGGTTTTTTACGAGATACAGCAAAACATTTTTTAGTCTCGGAACTCAATTATGTTGTATCTCGAAGTCATTATATATGGGATGTGGAAAATTCTTCTAAATTATTTGCGGCAATTTCGCCGTATATGTAATCTAGCAAAAAAATATCATCATCATTCATCATCATCATCATTCGTGTGGCAACACCGCCACTGTTCACTAAGAGCTCTCGATATCTTTCCATTTTTCACCTAATATAATAATGAATATCGTCAGAAGTGTTAACAAAGTGAAGACTCATGCACAAGAAACCTGTGTTAGTGTTATCTCTGGATGTTTGTACCTCTGACTACAGTTATTCGACCAAGATAAGTCATATTTATATACCCTCACTTTAATCTGACAACCGAAATTACGAAAATACCCTCATATTTCAATCATAAGTCACTGACAGTGTTGCTACTACAACAAAATTTTCCGATTTGTTCGGATTTTTTTCAACGATGAGTGTCTGCAGTAAATGCAATAAACAAATTAAAACAAGTGACACTAAAACCTGTTCAAAGTGTAGCACAAACTACCATTACCAGTGTTTAGGCATCTCAGTGGAAAATTTCGGTAAAGAGTCAAAGGCCTTCAAGGGTGCGTGGAAATGCGCTGACTGCAAACCAGCGGACAAGCGAAGCGATAGCTTGCATACTCCAACACAGGCCAAGACTCCTACAGAGAGCTCCCTCCCTTCTGCTACAGGCACCATTGAGGACTTGAAGCACTACTTTGATAAAAAGCTTGAAGAGTCCTTATCGCGGCTTCATAGAGAAATTAAAAAAGATCTTGTTGCGGATAACGCTGACACACGCACCAGGATCCAAGAGCTTACCGAGAGCGTAAATTTCATGTCAGCGAAGCACGAGCAACTTAAAGAGGCATTAGACAAGAAGGATAAAATAATCAGCGAGCTTCAGGAAGATAATAACTTGCTGCACTCTCAAGTTGGCGAGCTGCGCACCCAGGTGGGAGACGTGAACACCCGGCTGAACCAGTTTGAACAGCAATCACGCGACTGCAATATAGAAATTCAGTGTGTCCCGGAGCACAAATCAGAAAACCTGAAAACTGTGGTGATTCAACTGGCCACTACTGTAGGACACCCTCTGCCTGAGCACGAACTAATTAACTATCATCGTGTTGCTAAATTGAATAAAGAATCCAGCAGACCAAGGTCAATTGTAGTCAAACTTTCAAGCCCGATGGTGCGGGATTCTCTGATTGCTGCGGCGAAAACCTACAATAGATCCCACCAGAGCAACAAATTGAACTCCTCTCACTTGGGCATTGCTGACGAAGTAAGAAGGCCGATCTACGTGTGTGAGCATCTCACTCCTGCCAGCAAGCAGCTGCACGCGGCCGCTCGGAAAGTGGCCAAGGATAAGAACTTCGATTTCGTGTGGGTGCGTAACGGCAAAATTCTCATGAGGAAAAACCCAAACTCTAAAAGCTTTGTTGTTAGGGATCTAGACTTCTTAAATTCAATTTAACTGTATGTTCACACCATCAAAAACCAATTCTATATGTAATTTGACGATAATATACCAAAATGTAAGGGGTCTAAGGACCAAAACCGAACATGTACTGGCCAATGCACTGAATCAAGATGCTGATTTAATACTGTTGACCGAAACTTGGCTAAAAAATTCCATCTTCGATCATGAAATCCTCGATAGTAGGTACACAATATACCGGCGCGACCGTGCCTCCACAGAGAACGGAAAAAGTGACGGAGGAGGAGTCTTAATAGCTGTATTAAAAAAATATGAACCTACTCGTAAAGTGAAGTGGGAGACGATTGATGAGGACCTGTGGATTGTCATTAAATTAAAACAGGGTACCACCGTTAAACATCTCTGCATTTGTGCTCTATACAATCCCCCTCCCGTTTCCTATGACCGACTCGACCGCATCACAACTAATATTGCCCTTGTCGTTCAACACAAAATGCCCGAAAACGCAATGTTGTTGCTTGCAGGCGATTTTAATTTACCCAACTTAATATGGCAAGCGAATAATAATAATACAAATACGCTTGTTTCCAACTGTGCCAACTCACAAATAGACCACCTCTTTGCGGATGCTCTTTCTTTCAACAACCTCCACCAAATAAATCCAATTTCCAACCATAATGGACGCACACTTGACCTTGTAATAACCAACTTTACAAATATTTTCTCCGTAAAAGAACATGCCACGCCTCTAGTTCAAATAGACAAACACCACCCAGCACTAATAATCACAATGAAATTTCACTTCAACAAACCCATAAAATGTAACCGAATTCCTCACCTCAATTTCTCGAAAGCCAATTACCATCAGATCAATCAAGAGCTGGACAAGATTACCTGGAGTGACCACTTAAATCCAAAATGTACAGTTGATGAAGCTGTTGATATATTCTACGACTTAATCACCCCCATAATCACTAATCACACACCATTTACCATTAAGAAAGACAACAATTATCCGTACTGGTTCAGTAGCGGTCTACTGCGTACGCTCAAGGAGAAGGCCAAATTCCACTGTCGATTTAAAAAATATGGTAACCCAAGGGACCGCTTAACATACCGAATGCTCCGCGACCGCTGCGACAGAATGATAGTTGAGTGTCTGTCGAAATTCAGATCAGAAGCCAAAACACATATTAAACGGAACCCTAAGTATTTTTGGACACTCATAAAATCATTTCGGTCCAATAGCCACGAAATACCCGACGAAATGTTTCATGGAGACAAATGTGTTCAGGGTGGCCAACAGATCAGTGACACATTCTCCGACTATTTTCAATCTGTCTTCAACAGCACTAACGTAGTATCAAACCCGCTTATAAATAACTCGAACAATTATTCTGAACCATTTAGCATTTGCTACATTTCGAAATCTGACATATGTTTATCTCTAAAACGAATTGATATTAACAAGGGTCCTGGTCCTGATACTATACCTCCACTCTTTCTCAGAACTTGTGCATCACAATTGACTGCACCTCTACACATCATTTTCAATAAGTCCCTCAGTTGCGGAGTATTCCCCACTAAATGGAAAACTGCACATATTACCCCTATTCACAAAAAAGATGACCACGGAGACATAGGAAATTACAGACCTATTTCTATCCTTTCTTCCGTAGCTAAAATTTTTGAGTCACTAGTACAAAAACGGTTATACTCACACCTAAAACCAAATATCAGCTGCCACCAGCATGGCTTTCTTCCAGGGAGATCAACCACGTCGAACCTCCTTGGCTATGTCAGGGACATACTCGAGGCGTACGAAAACAAAAAAGAAGTTCACGCCATTTATACCGATTTTTCCAAGGCATTCGACGTGGTTGACCATGGTATTCTTGTCCGGAAGCTCGGACATGCTGGAATTTGCGGCTCTCTGTTAAGGTGGTGTGAATCATACCTCCAGAATAGAAGTCAACTGGTCATTGTTCGAGGTTTCAAGTCCCAAGCCAGGATCGTGCCCTCAGGCGTGCCTCAGGGATCTCATCTTGGCCCTCTTTTTTTCTTGATTTTCATCAATGACCTTTGTTCTAACCTAACTTCTAAGTACAAATTATTTGCAGACGATCTTAAGATTTACAGAATAATAAACTCCGACCTCGATCGTGAATCCCTACAAAGTGACTTGAACACCGTCAATCTCTGGTGCCGCAGGAATAATATGGTTTTAAACTCATCAAAATGCTTTCACATCAAATTCTCACGAAAGAAAAAGATCATAAACTTTAACTACTCCGTAAACGACGAACTAATTAAAGAAGTCACAAGCATACGCGATCTGGGTGTTGTTGTGGATCAGAAATTACATTTTCGCGAACACGTAGATCACATTGCAAAGAAGGGCTCACGTTTGGCAGGATTTGTTATACGGCAAACAAAAACTTTCAAGGATCCAGAAATACCAATTATATTGTTTAACTGCTATGTCCGTAGCCTTTTGGAATACTGCAGCCCCGTTTGGAGCCCTTCCTATGCAGTTCACATTAATAGGCTAGAAAAACTACAAAAAAGGTTTTTATACTGTTTGTGTTACGCCAATAATCGCTGCCGAAACCTAACATCTTACGATTCGAGACTCGAACACTACAAAATGATCCCGCTTGTAACAAGGCGCAAAGCTGCTGACATAATTTGCCTACACAAAATAATAAGCGGGGCAGTGGACAGCCCTGACCTTCTTGAAAATGTAAAGTTTTCTATACCACGAATTAGTAGCCGCCTGCATAACCGTAAAACCTTTAGTCTCCCGCCATGTCGCACTAACTACAGCCGTCACTCACCACTGTTCCGCATGTGTGCAACCTACAACGATGATTGCCAAGAGCTAGACATCTTCAGTGCATCGGTTAAAAACATTAAGCAATTTATCTTTTCTAAATTATAAGTACCTAACCAACTACTTTGTTATTAGACTGTAATTTTTTTTTTGTTTTGTTTTGTTTTATCTTATTTTGTTATAATTTCTTCATTTATTTTGTTATCTCTAAGTTTAGTATTGAGAGCGATTACTCGTGTGCATGTTGTGTTCGCACCTAGAAGGCCATGCAGCCAAACTTGTTTGTTTACCTCTATTTATAAGTCACAATGCTGTAATGTCCAGTTTGCGAACCTAATAAAAAAAAAAAAAAAAAAAAAAAAAAATAGTTTAAAATTTTTGGTATATGTATCACAGAGCAATAATTGTAGTTCATTCATTTTAAAGCAACTAGAGACAATTAAAAGTAAATTGGGAAATTTTGTTGTAAGTAAGTAGGTACAAATAAAACCACAGATAAGTGTCACAAATATCTAAGCGTCAATTTTGCTGTATCTCCGTATTCATGTTTTTATGATAACAAACTTTTGTGGTAACTATTTGAAACTCACCAAACGTAACCATTTCATCTCAATACATCAAAATACATAGAAAGTAATTTTGATGTATCTAATTATCAAAACTAAATAACAAATAATGTCCTAAATACAACATTACAGGTAATGCTTTGGGTAAAAAGTTTGTATAAATTCGACGTCGTATCTAAAATTAAAATCGTCCGAGAAATACGAGACTTGGACCATTCTTCGCAGTTTTTTTTTCTGTTTCAAATAAGCAAAGAAAAGAAAAAAACGATTTTTCTAGATACGACAAAATTGCTTTCTACCGTCGATATATCGTCCCGGGACTCCGTTGCGTGCGACTCACTTATTGTTACTTTTGGAACCTATCAACTATCTGGGATGAATAAAATTTGGAGTCAACATATACATTCCCTACAACACACAGTTGAAGAAACAAATAAAATTGTTTAAAAATAAATGTTGCGGTACTTGGCATGAGACTTGAAAATAGCGCTGGTTTGAGCGTTATTTGTGTTTTGTTACCGCGGGAGTAAGTTTCTGTCAACTTACTCCCGCGGTAACAAAACACAAATAACGCTCAAAATATTATCGTACTCTTTTCGATTATTATAATACTTTTCCCAAGATGACTTATTACTTCAACAACGTATCATTATCCTAATCTAACCAACTATCAATTAAAAAGTAAAAAAAACATTTGGGCTCGTCCGGGATTTGAACCCGGGACCTCTCGCACCCTAAGCGAAAATCATACCCCTAGACCAACGAGCCGGTTGAAACAAGAATCAATTTGTTTTATGCAATACGAGCCCGCGCCGGTTGTTCTTTATCAGTATAACATCATAAATGATAAAATCTACGTAGTTAGTAGTCAGTTATTACCGTACTTTCAACCTGTGCCTCTATCCATGTAGAGTTCTTCTATTGCTGTTCCCTTCAACATCAAACGTGTTTATTAATGACTAAATGAAAAGCAAGATTTAAAAACCCGGCTGCATTGTTTATACTGTCGTCGATATAACTATTTTAATAATTGACATTTTTGTTATTTAATTTTAACAGTTTAGGTATCCTTGTCACCCGGGATGGTGAAAGGATTCACACTACACATTACACTCCGTTTAGTGCAGTCGTGTAAAAATTAATACCACTTTTGAACCATCCGGTCATGTTGAGCGCTATATTGTTTTAGTACAAGTATTATTATGAGTGCCCACCTAATACTATTACGGCGATGGACCCTGGACGCTATTTTTCAGTCCTGCTGAATGTCTAAAGTTCAACCGATCGAAGATCTAACTAATAATGGCAGCAAATGGCTGTGCAAGGGCTGCGATAGGGGCACAGAAAGGCTACAGGACCGACACGCCGCGTACGAGCCGCGAATGTACCAAGTGAGAGCAAAGCAAGCCCGAGGAGGATCCGGCGCGCGCGGCTCCGCCTAATGGAGTGCAAAGGGCTTCAATTACGGGATCTATTTATACCCGAGTGTGCGCGGTCGTCCGTCTTCAGGGCGGTAATGTGCCGGCGGTACCTGCTCCCGAAGGGAGGCACTCGTCACACACCGTTCATGAGTGTATAGTGTAAGTCATCAATAACTGGCCACTTAAGAAAGTATTATTTAGTTACTAGCCATCAAATTTATTTACTGAATCTGTAAGTAAAGATACTTGGACTCTCTAATAAATAATCTCTGTAATAAATAATTCAGAATCTAGGTATTGTAGTTTAATCGCGAAAAGCTTCAGCATATCACTTGCCTTACACATATTGCAAAGTGGCCACTTACCGAAAAGTGGCCAATGATAGGCGATTTACCCTATTTAAAATTGTATACGATAGCGTAAACGTTCGCTTCCGACATTGCAATGTCTTGACTTCTCCTTCTTTGGCTTTCCTTAGATAACAAGGGTAGGAAAATATGAACAACGACATTTCAAAACAGGTTTCGGTCGGTCGGTCGCTACTGACTGACGAACTTATTTCACCATTCATGCTTCTAGATCCTTACTCAACTTTTTTAAATAAAAAAAAACATATTTGGGCTCGTCCGGGATTTGAACCCGGGACCTCTCGCACCCTAAGCGAAAATCATACCCCTAGACCAACGAGCCGGTTGAACATGTGATTGAAATAAACTATCGTGAACTATTATCGACTCCGTGCTATCGTTCTTTACTACTTTATCTTTATTATAATGCGCTATCATTTAAAGTACAATATAGGCTAAAGGTAATAAACTATCAAGCAAAAGATATTAATATCCTTTTAAATAATAGTAAAGTACAACGAAGAAAACTGCTTTCACTGATATTAACTGCACTCTCGTGATGGAGCTAATTTCCTCCCGGCAAGACACTCAAAGACGCTGGGAGCAAGCGACTGCTCGCTGACGTCGCTCTCAACGCAAAAACTAAAACCGCACGCAATAAACGACGACACCCGTATACTTGCCGTCCATCACTTTACATCACAATCATTCGTTACAATAACTTCTTCATATTAGGTTGAAGTATTTTTTTGGAAGAGGGCTGTCAAATGCTTCCAAGAAAAATATAGTGCTCCTTCACCGTATCAGCCCAATGGAACTCTGACCCAACATAGAACGGTGTCACAGTGACACTGTAGAACAATTTGTTTGAAACGTGTTACAACTTGAATCATAACCTCACTTTGACGCAGATCTATGGTGAGTCGGGGTTCCATTATTAGAAATAAAATCAATTGCATTGAAAAAAAAGACGGTTTGCGTAAACGTGAAATGGGATAATTATGCCAGTAGGTAACCGAGTTATTTAATTGCACTAGAAAACTACAAGTATAATTAAATCTACCACACATGTATGTATGTTTCAATATAAAGTCATGGTCCAAAATATTGTTGGGCTCGTCCGGGATTTGAACCCGGGACCTCTCGCACCCTAAGCGAAAATCATACCCCTAGACCAACGAGCCGGTTGTGCGTAACTTCAAAAGTGACAAATACGTGAATGCCATTTTATTGTTGGCGAGGAACAGAATTATCAGAAGCCATAAATAGTGAAGCATTAGCGCAATCAGCCGTTTGAAACAAGAGACGAGATAACTGCTCTACCGAGTAATTGGTATACTTTCAACATCAGAATTGATTTCCCTGAAGACACCCCTCAAAGAAGGACTTGCGAGAAGACAATTTATAACCAACTTTTTTTTTAACTACCTTACTAATAGTTTGATAACGACAGTAGTAAGGACATAACATTATGAGACATGACATTTATAACATTCACATTTTTATTCGGAAGTTGAGGCAGACTTTTTTTTTTATATACAACCTTGGCCAAGCGTGGCGAGCACCCGTGCGTTTTTAATATAAAAGTCAAACTTAAAAAGGTGCATTTATATCTTTTATTATTTATCTAATGGATGGAATGGAAGTTGTTTATCTAATGGAAAGATTAGTCATATTTATTGCCGTTAAGGAACTGCCGTGAAATAAAGTACAACTTATCATTTTGTTGAAGAACCCGACGTTTCCCAGCTTCAGTTTTCTCACGCAATAGCTACTTCGAAACGATATCTACTCAATGACCTTCTATACACATGGACAACTCACGTCATACAACAAAAATGCCCAAACATGGCACTGCATCTTATTTCACCCTATTATGCTTCGACTACCTCAGTCTATACATTGCCGTTTACACACCAGTCCTTTAAAATGTCATCGGTTATTAATCAGTAATGTTTATCAAATACTCAGTCGAAGCTTCATATGTTGATTTTAGAAGTTGGCTGAAACAAGGTACCAGTGGAGTTGAAACGGGCTGTTAATTTTAGGGTAGCGAACCTCAACAGAAAATACGGAACCCATAAGGGAGTTTTTATAAGGGTGAGCTTATAAATGCTCACTCATTGTTTGTGCGTCTGTCAGTCGATTATTTTTGTGAAAATGTTTTTTGTAGTTTTCGAATGTACAGTATGGTCACGGAAGTTAATTTGCTACCCATTTCAAAGAAAATCTGCTTGAAGATGTCACTGTCATTAGAGATGTTAAGTCATTTGTAATTGATACGAAATTCAACCTTATTGCTGTAGAATGTCAGATTGACTTTGGAACTAAGGTGGGTCACAAATTTAATTCTTTGACTGTACCCCAACGAAAATGTTAATATTAAAATGTCATAGTAAACTTCAAACAGAACATCAAATGACACACATGACAATGACAATGACATTCACAATGACAAGGTTCTAAGTATGCTCATTAACGGGACGGGTTGTACCATTTCTGACTACTTACTTCGATATGCGGAACAGCTGTATTTTTTTAAACGCTTATATCCTTTAGTGGTTAAATATACATCAGATTCAAGAAAATGATCTGAGCAAATGATGTTGAATTATTTGGTTTGTAAAATATTTCGGATCTTTCTCTTGCTACTAACTTGCGCCAATTCTCTCTCCTTATCTCGTGTACAGGAAAGCTGAAAAAAGAAACCCAGGGTTCCGTTTTTTACCATTTTGGAACCCTAAAAAGAGCTACTCTATTATTTGGTTTCTGACTATGTTCTTGTCACGTCCTTTTGCTTGTTTCTTTCTAACGCGCGTGAGAGAAAGAAATGGAATATAAATGGAATACTTGACAATAGTTGTCAGTAGTTGTCAATCAAATACGATATTTATTGAAAATTAAATGGTTTTAATACATTCTTTATAGTTTTTCGTGTGTTATCTTTTATAAATAAAATTAACTTGCCGGTGGTAAGTCACACCATCTTTTTTTTGAGTCGTTCTGGTATTATTTCGGCACTTGTTGATGACACACTTCGGCATCTTAACGGATTTGCGACCAACAGACGACTAAGGTAAGAACTGTGCGCACGCTGTCATTGCGAGCAATTGGGCTGTCCCGCGTATTGTGCGCTGATGCGAAGTCCTTGTGTATAGAAGGTCATTGTATCTACTAATGATTTACACATGTGCAAACTCTTTTTCAAAATAAATTTAAAAATAATAGTTTATTCTTCCTTTGGCGAAGGCTGTATTTATTTAGTTTTACTTATATTTCATAAATGACGTCACTCTAGATTAATTTGATAAAACTACACTTGTAACTCAAGAGTCACTCGAAGTCGTATGAATAGTAAAGTATTGCAAAATAGGTCACTCAAAAGTAAAATTAAGGTGATTCGTCTACATAACCGTTAAAGAAGTATTTTAAAAGCGGAATTAAACAGAACGTTTTTATATTTTGTTTATATCTTATTGGCTCCGTTCATAGATGTTCATTTTACAAAGTCCCCAATCAGGTCATAGGTATCATTTTAAAAAGAGAAGACCAGCGTCGCTGTTGCCTAACGCATGCGCAATGACAATCGGCTTCAAAGCGGAACAATTGTTTTCATTTTGTATGCAGAGGAGTCTTCGATTTTCAAAATGAAAACGACTGCGAGGGCGAGTGCGTCAGCCCCTCAGTGCCAACATAACTAAATCTACTTTTATTTAAAAATAATGTTTGTAATGCTCAAGTCCTATAATTATCAAGTGGTATTTCGTATAAGAAGTTTAAAACGATATCTTCAGTAAGCCCAGCTGGGGCCGCGCTTATTCACTGTCAAGTCTAGTAAGAACTTAATCCTTTTCCAGGGAAAATGCTCTCGTGTTCTTGCGTAAGAAGTTACAAATAATAGCGAGGTTGGAACTCAGAGTTGATATCTGCTAGAACCTTTATTTGTTTTGTAACAAAAATGTATTTGGGCTCGTCCGGGATTTGAACCCGGGACCTCTCGCACCCTAAGCGAAAATCATACCCCTAGACCAACGAGCCGGTTATACGTTACACCGAAAAAATAACACGAGTTCACGAACCTCAATAAAATACCTTTCACTATCAATGTTATCCGCCATTACCTACAGCGTTAAAACCACATTCTATTTTACGTTCGCTCACGTGATTAAAATTATGATACGTCTATGTAGATGACAAGAATAACCGCTGATATTGAATGTCACAGCACCGTAAGGAGGATGCGTTCTCCTCTGAATGGATGCTAGTTTGAGGCCCACGTCCAAATACCCTGGAATAATTTAATTATCTGTTATATTATGTTCAAATGTAAACAAACACCTGCCGAAGCTCAGTATTCATTTTGTTTAGTGTAATACAAACCGGTAAAATGACCAGAATACAGACGTTTTATCCTAATGTTCCCTCAGGGTCGGCAACCTAATAATACGATTCTTTTAAAGTACCTCGATCTTCTAAGCGACGTGTGGAGCAGATCAGGCCACTTTGAAAACGTTTTACTATACCGCCAAGTAGCTTGCTAGCATGTTTACTTTTTTTTCCATAATAAAGTGAATTTCCAACGAAATTGCTGCACCTTAAGTGCACGAATTAATTTCCCGATTCCCCTAAATTCACGCCTCTCAAAGTGCGAGTTGCGGGTTGCGGCGCCGAGCCGCTGCAGACGACGCGGGAAGAGGCTGTGAGCGCAGCGCAAGATGCAGTCTTGAGATTAATATATCCTGTGAGTTTACATGCTTTTAAATGTATGAATGGCATACATATATTAGGCAGCCTTATATGGTGGGTTAGGTATACAAAGGGGGCCTATAGCGCTCTGCGCGTACAATACAATAACGCGTTCAGAATGTTGATGGGACTGCCGAGGAGATGTAGTGCATCGGGCATGCTCGCAGAAGCTCGCACGGACTGTTTCCAAGCGGTTATACGCAAAAAGATAGTGTCGCTGTTGGTTCGTGTGAGGCAAAGCCCTAACAGCATTTTGAACGCGATTGCGGGCAGGTTTGACTGTCCCATTTTAAATTTCTGGGTGGGACAAATCAAGGGCGTAGCCCAAATTGTACTTTAAGTTTTTACAAACCCAATTGTTTAAATAAAATAAACTAACATAGATTAACTCTTTTACTAACATCCTATGGATAACTAGTGGTCCGAAATAAAGATGTTTTATTTTATTTATTTTATATACTGGACCGCAAAACTAATTATCAAACTTTATATGACATGTCTTTTAAAAGTGTGGTTCTTAGTTTTGCGGTCCAGTGTAGTTACGTTCAATCGTTGGACAAAAGCCCTGCTGCCTAATTGAGAAGACAAGCACTAAAATGTGTTCTGTACGCTCTGACGGGACTACTTAAACTCGCCGGTTTGTGAAAGCTGCGCCGCGTCCGCTCGTTCACTCGGTCGAGTGAACGCCGTTTTTAACAGAATAACACCCCAGTTTAGCGGAGTCGCTGTTAGTTGGTATTACTGCACTTCCAGCGCACAAGTTAATTTCCCAGAAGACACGATCCTCAAGACGCGATCGGGCCCGGCTGTTCGCTAACATCCATCCATACTGGTTTAAAGTTACACAGTGAAGGGACGAGTTAACGTATAGGCACCTACGTATTGCATGGAAGAGGAACAATTTGAAACAGAAATTCATTCAACCCGTAAAAGGTATTATTACAACAATGGTTTTTGATACTCTTTTCCTTGTTCCGATTCCTTTTTGACTTGGAAATTGATTTCCAGTTGTATTTATAGTTATATTATTTACAAATTTCCACGTTGCCTATTTTATTTTGAGAGTAGGAGCCACGTGTCACGGCAGGAAGATTTTGGGGCTAATCAATCTTTAGTCGTCCTGAGGGAGGCCTCTTGGGCCGAGGGTCGCGTGCGCCGAGCTCGCACGTGGGGCACTCCGATGCTTATGGATGATTCGATAAATAACATTCGTCGTGCAATATAAGTGGTACATCTGGAAGAGCGTGATATTAAATTTGTTTTCACAAATATTTTCTTGGGTTATGTTTAATATCCTGTATATTAATTTGTAGATCATACATAATCTTTGTAGCTATAAAATTAACTGTGATCATTTTAAGCAAGAAATAAGTATATATTTTCTTAATCGACATTTCTGAGTGGGTGTTTGTACACTATTAGATTTCTTGGTGAGGTGTTGTTTATAATTCCTGTATCTCCGGCTGAGCTGGCGACACGTCAGTACCGAGTTATCGAAGGTAATCCGGCGTGCGCCCGCGTCGCTGGTTATCTTTATTGTTTTGTAGTTTATGTCGAAAGTGCGATAACGGGACGCGAAGAATTTAAACACGCGAGGTTAAATTATAAGTTATTTAATTAACAGAAGGAGATTATAAATACACTTGGGAATAAGAAAAGCTGGAGTACAAGATGGGAAGTTATAAGCGAAAGCGAAAGCGATAGAAATGAATACAAATGAAATAGGCAGTAACATGGAAGGTTCGAGAGATTATATAAAGCAAGTGAGTGCGCGCGCGCTAGCCGGTGATCGGTAAGGTAATGACGCTGCGCGGGCGCGCCGGCCGCCGCGCGCTAACAAAGGATGCACGATGCGGTGGCGTGATGTGCGGTTGCCTAAGCTCATAAGCGGTAGCGTTTTCTTGAGCGTCGCTGGCCGCCACAAGTACTCCCCCGCTGAGACCGTAACTACGGGCGATAGTAGTCTGGGAAACGTACCACCCGTCCGCTTTTCGTTTTCTTTGGCAGTGCTGGGTTGATGCTCGGAGTTTGGTGTTCTACTGGAGTGTTTATTTCTTCCCGTACGATGTAAGCGGGCTTCAGCCGATCGATGGATACCGTGACTTCCTTTCCAGAGACTTCTAGGTCGTAGGATTTGTCCTTGCGTCTTATTATTTTGTAAGGTCCAGTGTATGCGGGTTGGAGTGATTTTCGTGCTGGACCCTGGCGCAGGAACACGTGACTGCTTGTTTGTAAGTCTTTCGGTATATAAAAAGGGCGATTGGAGTGCCATGACGCGGGTTGCGGGACCAGTTTGTTAATGTGGTTTCGTAAGCGGCTGGAAAAGTCAGTGACATCTACCACATCATCAGACGTTGTGAAGAACTGCCCGGGTAAACGAAGTGGTTCTCCGTAGACGAGTTCTGCTGCTGAAGCTTGTAAATCTTCTTTCCAAGCGCTGCGGATGCCAAGCAGGACTACGGGGAGGGCTTCTGTCCAATGCGTACTGGTGTGGCACGTGATGGCGGCCTTGAGCTGGCGGTGTAGCCTCTCGACAAGGCCGTTGGCTGCGGGATGATATGCCGTGGTGGTGTGGTGAGCTGCACCAACCAAGGATGCAATGGCCTTGAAGAGGTGCGATTCGAACTGCCGTCCACGGTCCGTAGTGATGCGTTCAGGGCAGCCAAAGCGGGCCACCCAACCGGACACAAAGGCGGCTGCACAGGTGTCAGCCGTGATGTCCGGCAGCGGGTACGCTTCAGGCCACCTGGTAAACCTGTCGATGGCTGTGAGGCAGTACCTGTAATTGTGAGAAATAGGTAAGGGTCCGACAATGTCTAGGTGTACATGCCGGAATCTTGCTGATGGTGGTTTGAATGCCACCAGAGGAGCTGAAGTGTGCCGGTGAACCTTGCTTCGTTGACACTGGAGGCATGCCTGTGCCCACCGACGACAGTCCTTCTTTACTCCGGGCCAGACAAACCTTTGAGTGACCAGCCTTATAGTAGGTTTGACCCCTGGATGGCAAAGATTGTGCAGTGATTCGAAAACGGTTCGTCGGAAGGCGGGAGTGACAAACGGTCGTGGTTCAGAGGTGGAGACATCGCAGTATACCGATAGGTGAGTGTTTTGTGTCCTGACCTTTTCTAGTTTCAGGGCTGATCCTCGTTGCAGCAGCTCCTGGAGCTCCGTGTCTGTGTCTTGGGATTTCGCTAAAGAACCGTAATCTAAGGCTGGTGGGTTGCTTATCGCCTCTATTCGCGATAGAGCGTCAGCGACTGTGTTGTCCTTTCCCGCAATGTACCTGACATCTGTGCTAAACTGGCTTATGAAGTCTAGATACCTGAACTGACGAGGCGAGCAGTTATCTCGACGTGTGGTAAAGGCGAAGGTGAGGGGCTTATGGTCCGTGTAGATGGTGAATGTGCGAGCTTCAACCATGTGCCTGAAGTAGCGTATTGCCTCGTAGACTGCCAATAGTTCTCGGTCATACGGACTGTACTTCTTTTGAGACGGGCTCAGCTTTCTAGAAAAGAAGGCCAAAGGTTCCCATGCGTCTCCACTACGTTGTTGTAGCACTGCTCCTAGGGCCGAATCTGAAGCGTCTGTCTGGATCGATAGTTCTGCTGTCATGTCTGGGTGCGCCAAGAGAGTGGCCTGAGAAAGACTTGCCTTGCATTTGTTGAAGTGGCTCAGGAGCTCAGGAGTCATGTTTACTGGATGTGATCCTTTCGTTTTTGGGCCAGCGAGGAGAGAGTTCAGCGGTGCTTGAAGAGATGCAGCTTTAGGGAGAAATCTGCGATAAAAATTCATCACCCCCAGAAAACGTCTCAGCTCCTTGATGGTCTTTGGTGCTGGGTAGTCATTAATTGCAGTAACTTTTGATTCCTGCGGACGGATTCCTGCCTCAGATACCGTGTAACCCAAGAATGACACCTGTCGTTGTCCAAATACACACTTAGCAGTGTTAATGAGGACACCGTACTCCTGCAGGCGCTGGAACAGCTGGCGCAGGTGTTGCTCGTGTTGAATTTCTGACTCTGAGTGGATTAATATGTCATCGATGTAGCCATAGCAGAAGTCCAGGTCTCGCAAAACTTCGTCAATGAAGCGCTGGAACGTCTGTGCCGCGTTACGTAGGCCGAACGTCATATAGGGAAAGTCAAAGAGGCCGAAAGGTGTCGTTATGGCTGTCTTTGGTATATCTTCGCTATGAACTGGTATCTGGTTGTACGCCTTGACTAAGTCTACAGTACTAAAGAATTTCTTACCCGCCAGCTGGTAAGCGAAGTCCTGGATATGCCGTACAGGATAACTGTCCGGGATTGTTCTCGCATTCAGTGCTCGGTAATCCCCACACGGTCTCCAACCGTCGTTTTTCTTTCGAGCAAGGTGCAGGGGTGAAGACCATGGACTCTCCGATCTACGAGCAGTGCCGTTCCGCAGCATGTCTTCGAACTCCTGTTTTGCGATTTTCAGTCTCTGTGGATCTAGACGACGTGGACGACTAGAGACCGGCGGTCCAGGTGTAGTCCTTATGTGATGCACTGTATTGTGTTTAGGATTTATGGGCTTACCAGCTGGGCGAGTTATATCTGGGTATTCCCTGAGCAGTTTGTGGTAGGCTGTGTCGGTTGTGGTGCGTACTGAGGAGATGATCTCGGCCGTTTGAAAATGGGGCACGACGACTGAGAGTGACGTGAGACCGTCGACCAGCCGATGGTTATGGCAATCGATAAGTAAGTTGTAATGGCTTAAAAAATCGACGCCTATAATCGGCTTGGATACGTCCGCAATGATGAAACGCCATTCGAATGCTCTCCTTAAGCCCAAGTCTAAGTGTAAGTTTAGGTGACCGTAGGTTGTAATGGGTGTACCATTCGCAGCAAAAAGCAGGTACTTTGTCTTGGAAGTTGGAAGCGCCCGGACGGATGACCTTGGATACACGCATAGGTCTGATCCTGTGTCTATCAAATACTGTATCTTGGACTTACGGTCTGTGACGAACAAGCGGCCTGATGAAACGGGACAAGCACTTGCGGCCACCAAATGCTTCCTTTCTAGTTTAAAGTGGTTTTAAAGCTGCATGGCTCCTTACAGTTTTTCGCGCTGTTCCCAAACTGAAAGTGGTACCAGCAATGCGGATGTCCTTCTGGCCGTTCGCGAGATCTCTGCCGAGAGCGCGATTGGGATCTGGATCCCCGTTGGTCAAAGTAGCCTCTGGTGCGCGATCGAGAACGTGATTGTGACTGAACTCTTACCAAAGCTTCAACTTGCCGCGTCAGTTCTGCCACTCGGGCTTCCAAAGCAGTATCTGGTGTACCGGTGGTAACATTGGCTGGAGCGGCGGCTGTTGCGGTGGCTGCGGCAACATGAGCTGAAGGTTGGGCGATGTCGATGATTCTGTCCGCCAGTTCTATGACGTCTTCGATGTCTCGTAAATGCTGGGAAGCAACAATGGTTTGTACATGAGGTGGAAGTCGACTTGCCCAGACAGTACGGATAAACTCTTCGGGCATATTGGGGCCTGCTAAATCGCGCAAGTGGCGAAAGAATTCGCTAGGTTTACGATCGCCTAACTCCTCATGCTGCATCAGCTTGAGCGTTTTTTTCTCACGGGATGCCGATATACGTTTAATGAGCTCTGCTTTAAATTTATCGTATTTCCCGGTTTTAGGTGGATTAATTAAGAGGTCTTTCATCGTTCTGGCGTATTCTTGGTCTAACTGGGAGGCAACAAAATTAAATTTCGTTAAGTCGCTCGTGACATTTGACAGCTCGAACTGACTTTCAATTTGTGCAAACCATACCTCGGGTTCCTCTGGCCAGAACGGTGGAACGCGTACACCGACTCTAAAAACATCACCTGTAAAACCGCTTCCGCTTGTGCCACTTGGACCACCGCCTGCGCTGTTGCCATCCGTTGCATCACGAAACTCGTTTTCACCGGGTCCCGTGGCGTCGTTCTTCGCTCCAGATTTGCTTGGTCCATCCATGGTGTCCAATGTCGGGTTGTCACCACTGTAGTTTATGTCGAAAGTGCGATAACGGGACGCGAAGAATTTAAACACGCGAGGTTAAATTATAAGTTATTTAATTAACAGAAGGAGATTATAAATACACTTGGAAATAAGAAAAGCTGGAGTACAAGATGGGAAGTTATAAGCGAAAGCGAAAGCGATAGAAATGAATACAAATGAAATAGGCAGTAACATGGAAGGTTCGAGAGATTATATAAAGCAAGTGAGTGCGCGCGCGCTAGCCGGTGATCGGTAAGGTAATGACGCTGCGCGGGCGCGCCGGCCGCCGCGCGCTAACAAAGGATGCACGATGCGGTGGCGTGATGTGCGGTTGCCTAAGCTCATAAGCGGTAGCGTTTTCTTGAGCGTCGCTGGCCGCCACAGTTTCTATCCATTGATCTTTTTATTGCTCTGCCTGCTCTTTATATCTTTAATCAAAATTACAATTATAATTGGTATAGGTAAAAATATATTCAAAATAGCGGACCCAGCCAACATTTTAATAATGTAATTACTTAATAGAATACTGCTACTATGTAGGTAAATGCATAAGGATAAATTAAAAAAAGTATTTGGGCTCGTCCGGGATTTGAACCCGGGACCTCTCGCACCCTAAGCGAAAATCATACCCCTAGACCAACGAGCCGGTTGAAACAATAATCAATTTTGGTCTTAACATTCCGCAAGAGAAAGGTGACCTACAAACTCGCGTATACGCATAGTGAAAGTTACTCAACAAATGTAAAAGTCACCTTGGTATGTACAACACATGCTGATCGAGATAACGTATTTAATTAAGTAGCGATGCAAGAAGCTGTGGAGACGGCCGCGCTGACCCGCGTGGCCCAATTAGCGAAGTGCGCCCGTGTACTCGCGCCTTATTAGGGAGGCGACACACTCGTGCAGATGGCTTTAGGGATAGCCCTGGGATCGGCAGCTGGGTAGAATGGTGCTCTGTAATATAATTGGGATAGACTTAACCTCTCACTAACTTTCTTAGGTTTTGTTCCAAGTTTGGAACTATAACCTAAGGCACGAATTTTGTGTTCCGGAGTTCATTTTTTAAAACTCATGAGATTTTTGTAGTATTTGTGATATAGCTTAAAATAAATATCTAGTAAGTAATATCTGTCATATATCTTAACAGAAAGATTAACTCTCATCTTGTTTTCTGAAACTTTACTACTTACGTGACCCACATAAAATTCCGTTGCAGCCTTGCGGTCAATTTAAAATGAACAGGGAATTTAGTGCATGTACTCGTATACCAATTACCAAAATAAGAGTTTCTCGAAATTTATTTTGTCTCTACTAATTTTTAGTAAAACAAAAGGAAAGAATCTGTGGTAGTTAATGAACTTTTGATTAGGTTTCTTGTACGTGCGTGGGTGAAAGACGACGCAATCGAAACACGTCGCTGATACGGTGCTGATATTTAAGAATTCTTTCAACCGGCTCGTTGGTCTAGGGGTATGATTTTCGCTTAGGGTGCGAGAGGTCCCGGGTTCAAATCCCGGACGAGCCCAACAGTTTTTATTTTTTGGTCAGAATTATACCAACAGGTGTTACCACACATCTATCTCCTAACTGAGCCGTAATGAGACTGGTATTGAGCCCAAATGTGCTTAACTATTGGCTGAATAAATATCCTATTAAACTTTATCTCGGTTGAGCGGCAAAACAAGCTTATTCTGCGGCCACAAACCGCTTTTTGTCATTCAAATTGGCGGCTCGATTGAAACTGAATTGTGTCGTAATGAGAACGTCCGGAAGCGTCCGGCGGCCGGCCGCACACGGCCGGACACGGCCACAGCTGATTGTACCGGGAATTAAGCCCGCGTGCCGATTTAATAATCCCCGAATACACACTTTTTCAAACACCTTTTTGAATTGCAAATTTCTGCGACATAATGATTTTAAAAATACACCCTGTGTGTGACGGAATGCTTTGTTGCGCGCGGACAGCTCTCGATGTTGGTTACGTAGTTGACTAGGGGTACTTCCTCCAGTCCGCCACTCGACGGTATTTACTTGAAATCATTTACGTGTTATTTATCTACATCATCATTTGTATGTCTTTTCTTTTTTCAAGGCAACCAAGCGGATTAACCATTTCTAAGACGCAATATCAAAATGACAGCTGTCATGGAAATTGTTTGAATTCTACTTGATTGGCGCTACTTTATCTCCGATTAATTGAGCTTCAATGTTGGCACTAATTCAACTAATTTTTGTCGATAAAAACTGTCTTATGCTCTCTGTAGAAACAGCCGCGTTGATCAGTTGAGGAGAAAGGAAATCGCAATTATAATAATGTATGTATGTAAACGTTTAATTGTACAAAACTAAAACAAAAACAGTACGATGAAGAAAAAAAATGATTCAAAGGTGAACTTATCCTTTTATGGAATTAATAATTTGAGGCCTTACATAATACTTCTGCAAAGTTCCTCTGTTCTGCTGAGCTCTGTCTGAAAGCTACCAATTTATAAGCAACGTCTGGATTTGTATATGTTTAAAATTCAGCTGGATCTTGAATTGTACTCATTGTTTTGCGGAGGGAAAGTCCCGGTTTTTTTAAATTTAAAGCTACCCCGAGTTGCGAAGCGTGCGAAGCCGCGGGCGAAAACTAGTATTTTTATATAAATTGTATTGTTCTGGTTTTTCTTTTGTATAATGAATTGTTTACATACATACTTCTTCTTTCTTGAGGTCCGTTGAAAAAGCAGTAAATGTTAGAAAACACCGCGAATGTGAAACGTGTAATACGTTTAGTTTGATTGAGTGACGTCACGGACAGTGATGCGCCAGTATATGCTCGCGCTGAGTGTCTTTTCGATATCCTAATACAGTTAAAGGTTTCCGTATATTTGTTATTATTGTGTAACAGTTCGGTGTAGTGGTGAATGCACACAGCGGTGATGCTTACGCGTTCGAGACGGGTGGCCGCGTGCACAGCCACTCACACAGAACAAGGCTGGTCACACGTCACGGTGCTCCTGTGAGACTGGCTGTCGGGATGGTACTCGTATGTACGAAACGCTTAATTTCCCCATTCCTTACACTCGTCATTTGCGTTTAGATCTAGAGAAAAAGATGGAGCTAATGTAACTTCAAACTTAGACTTTTAAAGTCTCCAGTCGTTTGCCGTCTACAAAGCATGTGCTATCACACCCGTATGCTAACGCTATGCCCGACATAAATGATCAAATTAGTACCTTTTCGCTTTCACTCGATTTTAATAATGACAGTTCAAACCAAAATTTAAAGCGACATGGTACAAAAGTGAATAATAACTTATAACAGTTGTACTTAAAGCCGCAATAAGGCCCGGGGCCGCTTCCTTGCAGCGCAATACTTCATGCGAGCGGGCGCCGCGACTGCGAGGAACGTTGACTCTTCTGGCAGGTTGAAGCCTTGGTCTATTACAATTGCTCACGGTTCACTGGGCTGAAGATAACGCAACCGCAAGACGTGAACCTCTCATGTTATGACAGTGTGAGGCCACGCTGTAGCCAACTTCTAGTTGTAGTAAATATTTAATGATGCCCCCCCCCGGGCTCGTGTCCCGCCCGCACACAGCAGGCAGGTAATACCACCACAAAACTAACGCATAATAATATAATACAAAGTTATATCTAATGATGTTAAACTAAATGAAGATATAATTGTTTTAATTTTTAAACAATCATCCTGTTTTGTTACCACATTTCAAAGACGAACATCTCCGCCTAAGAAACTTTAGCAAAAACATCTCAATAACCGAATAATTGGCCTATGGTATCTTATTATTACAGGGTGTTTCCGATCTTCGACGGTGTACGAGGTAGTCTCTCCGAGTAGAACCGCCCCGTGAATAATGTAGCGCCGGCTAATGAGAGCACATTGCCGGGGCGTTGATCGCAGCACGCCTTGTAATCTGTTTCGGGAAGCCGCGTTCGTTAAAACTTGTGCTCGTCTGACATTAGCGGGGTTGAGTTTTTAATTAGGCTGTTGTTTCAGGTACTTAGTGCGTTTGTGGCACGAAACACAAGTTGTGTTACGGCGTGTTCATAATACGGTTTGAGGCTGCGACCTTGTTAGGAAATAAATTTAAAATAATCTTTGTTGATGTTAATGATGCTTTTTACAAAATGTCGACAAAACGAGTAATGAATATTTGCACTTCATGATGAAACTGTTTTTATTACATTTTCTCTGTTCGGCCAAAACGAAATAAAGTATTTTAATTGTATTAAAACTGAAACTGTTATGTATACAGTTTTTAAGCTAGCACTTAACGAATATCGTCTTAAATGAAAGAGTCCTTGTGTACCCTAATTATTTAATCTACTTAAAACCTAAAGGAAACCCCTTTTTCCAAAAGTTATGTGCATGTTTGTTATATAACTCTTGGTAAATAAAACATCGCGTTCGTTGAAGGATCGGTTGAGACTTCAACAAGTCTAGTACATTTTAAACCACGAAGCCAATAAAAAGAACAGACGACATAAAGTGCGGCGATTTATAAAATGTCGCTTTTCTTGCGGGAACTGAAAACTAATGCAATCTGGTAAGTTATTCTGCAACAGAACCGCGTTGAGTTCACCATTTTATTGAGACCCCTGGAGTCAAAGCCAGCCGATTTAGTATTCACTTCGGTCCGTCGGGATTTATCTCCATTTTCTATGTATTGCTTGGAGACTGGAGCTCCAAAGACAGTGGTTCGACGGCACCCAATCGAACTCGAGGCTGCGGAGCCGGGAATACCCGCGAAGGCAACAAGTGTGCGCCGAGAAGTCTAGACCGCTGGAACCGTATCGTTGTAAACAATAATATATCTCAATTAAATTTCTTGAAATGTTAGCATTACGTCACTGCGATAGGGTGGGGCGAAATAAATTGGTTTCAGGTTTAAGCGTTATGTAAGTAGGTACTAACACACCTTTGGCAAACTAGCACACATGGCAACTAGTGGTAAGTGGGTTTAGAGCCCATAGATTTCGAATAAAGTATCTAAAATGAGTTTATGACTTTGAAATTACCTGTAATATTATAAATATTATGATAATATTATATTCATAGAAATGAAAAGTGGTAAGAAGTGTGACTTTGCCCTTGACTTCAGCGTGTGCCGTTTATTTGTGTATGTAGGCACAGTAATTAATGAAGGCCACGCGTCATCCCGGAAACTGTCCCCATATCCGGGACATAGAAAATAAAACAACTAAGTAACTCGACGACAGTTTCTCCGCATTGCCGAAGTGTAACAATGCCCTATTGGCTAATTTACATAAAACCTTTCCGAGTAAAATGATCTACCTGATTGTGCTTTTAGGGTCATCGTGAACATACAGACATACGGACGAGACAGGGGACATTGTGAATGTAGAGAGCCCCGAACTGTGCTACGGTGGCGGACCCTCGTCTATAACTAACTATAGCCTCAACTAAATCCTTTTTATATCTAAGTGTGCGAGGACAAGGCCGCAAATACAGAATGCAATTTATAAATATTGATAGGCCTGCATCGTCCCGGCCAGCGTCGGTAACGTGGTAATGTGACCGGCGCCGGCGCACGACACGTCGTCATCTACATTAACAAAAACTCCGAAACACAAAAAGCTTACCTTCAACATCCAGACTGCGTGCGTTTTAATCATGCTCGTGTATTATTTTTAAGACTCGTATTGCAAATGTATTATTATTTGGATCGTTGTTTTAGTTTCGTTGTATGCTTTTAGTTTCGCTGCTTCAGAAGGCATAAACAATTTGTTTTAATATCTCATATGACGGGATTTGCCGGTTGTTTTATAACTACTAGTAGGTATAAATTACGAAGACTTTAAATATTTATTATAGTCAAGTAGGTATAATTGTACATCCAACTATCTTAATCGAGATGTCTTATCGCCACCCTTGAAATAGGTACCGTTAAGGACATCCCGTGACCATCTGATTCTGTAGTCTTCATCTCACAAAATTATATTCTCTGAAGGCAAATGCAAGACTTGTTACTGAAAAATCTAAAATCATTATATATATGCCTATAATATTTGAGGAATTCCCTCAATTCCTCACAGATTACCTCATCAGATTATGATTTGGTGACAATGAGACTACCCCAAAAGTATCCCCTATCAAGCAAAAAAATAATGTTCAAAATCGGTCCACAATTAATGGATAAAAAAAACAACGGAACATCGAAACTCTTCCTTTTTTGAAGTCTGTTAAATAGTGCCATTTTGCCTAGAATTACAGGTTTCCCCAGCAAAAACTTTAAATAATAAAATTCTAGAAAATATCTTAAATACCGATTAAAAATTATCTAGACAGACTACCAACCAGCTTTAGACAGAAAATTCGTTCATACTTGTTGTTATTCAAGATAGCTTTTAGGTATGTTTGAAGCAACGGCATCGGAACCCTACCTTGAGCATGGTCAGACATACTCTTCGCCGGTTTCATTTTTTAAATTCAGCTAAAGACTAGCTAAGACAATAGTGCTGAGGCACCGATTATATTCGTATTACTCGTAATATATCTACATCTACCCTACATCTACGCTAAGGCGGTTACTCAGTCAACATTATTTTCTTTACGTCAGTGTTTTTATTATTCACTTTTTGTTTTGTTTCCATTTTGTGGAATAGTTTATTCTTGCCTATAGTTTATATGAGGTTGTCCTCTTCTTCTCTTGGTGTAGCGCGGCGTGTTTGCCTGCGTCGCCTGTTAGTTCTGCGGGCCTAGTATGGTTACGTTTATCGCGTGACAAAATGTGGATAAAGCATCCGTCACTCTCGTACTTATACTCATGTCAGAAGGTGACGGATGTTTTATCCACATACTAGGCCCCCTGCTATGTTTAAATACGTTGTCTCTAGCGGTGAGAACCATGAGAAATAAATAAATATGAAATGACGGTGATTCAAGTGCAGACGTTTGTGCACAGCACATAAGGGAGTACTTCACGGTAACCAAACGTAGGAACGCCGTATGTTTAAATCGCAGCAGCCGCCGCAGCCTGCCGTGTGAGTTGTGTTGTGTGTAGGGCTTGCAAATATTCGATAGATTCAGATATTCGAATATTCGACTTTTAATTTGAACATATTCGAATTATTCGAATACTATTCGAATAATCCAAAAAAATAAAGAAAAAACAGGCTTGGATGCTCATTTTCATGTATTATCAGTCTGAAAGCTCAAAAAAATCAACATAAACATTCCTTGGCTTTATAGAATGAATAAAAAAAATAACTTTAATTGAAATATTATTGTGTTAAAAACAACTACTGAAGATACGAACAACAACGATTTAGTATTAATCGCACAAAGATTATGTCTTTTTTTAATTGAAGTACAATTAAAAAAAGACAGAATCAACAACAATATGAAAATAAAATAATAAAATATATGTATGTGTTAAAATATTAATGTAATCAACACGTAAGTTTACTGATTGAAAATTCTCTCTGCTACCTTACATTTAAACTAAACTGCAAAATTTTACAAAGTAACAAAAGTAATCAAAGGAGTGATTAAAATAAGTAAAAAAAACGCCAAATCATAAATCATCAAAACAAAATAACTTGAATTTAAATAATTATCTTAAAAATACTAAAGATAAAAATAGCAACGATAAGAACAATTAAATAAAAAAGACTGATCAACAACAAAATTAAAATTAAGTAACTAAAATGGTAATCTAATCAAATAAACAAAAATAATCAACCAAGTTATTAAAATAACAAAAATAATCATGAGATCATAAATCAAATCACATTACACGCGACGCGACCCGACGTGAACGTGAGTCCAACTGACTATTCGCACGACGCGGTCAGAGTAGGTGGGAGGTGGGTGAATGGGATGGGGGAGTGAGACAGAGATAGCCGACCATTCCCGATAATTTCCGATTAGTACCGATGCGATATTACATCCGTCTTTCCAAATAACCATAAATATTCGAATTATTCGAATACTATGCACCGCATTATTCGAATATCAGAATGAACCGAATATTCGAATTATTCGAATATTCGAATATTCGAATTGCAAGCCCTAGTTGTGTGCACCGCGCCGCGCCGCCGTAACGACGCTGAGTGGCCCACCGGCTCCACAGCGTGGGTACTATTCCCTTTTACATCAAAGTCGATTCCGAACAATACATGGGGCTGAACGAATCACATTCTTCAAAGGTTATCGATTAACGAAATCAAAGAAAATGTATAATGAAGAAGCTGCCGAACGGTTGTGTCGGTCGCTTACGAGTATGTCACACTGAAAATAAATGTTGGTCGCTACTAACAAGTTTTCGTTGGCTTGGTTGTCTCTAATTTTTCTTGAACACAGTTTCATACATTTTAACAGTTTCTAAAGTAGTCTACTTAGTCCTTTCCCAATATTCTCCGTTTTATTTACGGTCAAACTTCTCCCAAAACAGAGTATAAACTACGTAATTGTGTGTGGATTTATCCTTAGCCAGCTTTTGCATTGACGCAGCACTGACAAATTCTTTCTACAAATCCATCTTTCGCCGCGTAAGCTACCGAGCCCACAGACCCAGCTATGATAATCGCTCGCGGTCACCGACGATGCGTTCTTCAATAGAACAGCTGGTCGCCGTGAAATATTGCAGAACGTGACTGGAGCAGTCGATAAAGAGCTTTGAAGACTGAATAGGGAACTGTAACAGCTGGCTCACAAAGGAGTCTCGCCCGCGTGCATGCGCTGCGGAGAGCTGTTTAGAGAGCCACTCAAGCTCAGTTATTTCAATAAAACCAAGACGAACTTTTTATGCCGTCGGTATGCTTTAGCCGTGCTCTTTGTAACCAATCTAAATACGTTTAAACTTCATGAGTATAAATGTAAGTACCTAATTCAGTGGACGTCCTAACGACCCAAGTAAGGTCCTCAGACCACGGGGATTGGTTCAACAATGACGTGCAAAATTTGAATAACTATTCTTAACAAACGGAGAGGTGCCTTGTTAATGTTTTAAACCTCTAGTATGATTCCTTGTTCCTTCGCAACGGCTGAACGAATGGACCGAATTGGACAAACAAGATGCAGTTAGATTCGTCTTAGCGTCGTGAGTATCATACAGAACCAAAAAAAAATGCCAAAAAGGCGGATAATCAAGTGTATATTATGGGAATTTTATATTCGACGAATGGATTTTTATAGACGACAATATAAAAACATTCAGTAAGGACTTTAATGCTTGAATTTTAGTTATTTATCTTTTTATAGATGTAACATCAAAACACGACGCGTCGTGATTAATCGAGAGAAACAGGACGGTTACCTTTGTTGTAACCTTGAAGCATTTTTTATGGTATTCGAAGGCAAACGAACACCCAGGTTTCCTGATGGTAGGTGGCATCTGTGAGTGGCATTCTCAAGTGTACCTTTTTTTATCCTTTGTCCATCCGTTTGAGAGCTTCGTCGCCACCGATAGATATACAGATGCATAGAGTTTATTGCATCCAATGCATTTACAGGGGGGTTATAGAGCAATATACTCGAAGAGCAAAACACCAACTCACCCATTTACGGTGTAGCCATCTTAAACAATAAATAAGTAAAAAATATTAACTTAAACGTTATAAAGTTAGTATTAAAATAAAGAATATATAAAAAAACTCTCTTGTATGAACATCTGTCTAAAAATGGATATCGAAGTAGTTCAATTTCTAGGTAGGTACCTTTTCTTGTAGTGTGTGGTAATATTTGTTTATAATATTTGTTCAAGCTTATTTATTAAAGTGGAGTATGTTTGTTCTGCCTTTATTTCTTTAGGCAGTACCTCTGCTGTACATTTTTTTAGCAAAGACCGTTGGGACCAACCCTTTTTGTGTCTCAGATTACATAGCTACAGTTTGCGGCGATTTAGCCATAACAGCCAAGTTTTACCTTTGATTTACAAAGCGCGTCCATGTCGGTAGCGTAAAGCGGTTAATCGCCGCGGCGCACCGCTGCACGCTGAACCGCTGCACCGAGCGCTCGGGAGTTTTCCCGTTAAAACAGGATTACCCCGGTCGGTGCAATCCGCATGCCCCGGCGACGGCGTTTACAACACGTCGCGGCGAGTGTGATCAGCGTGTCCGAGATAAGCTGTTCCCACCTTGTTTGCTTTACAGCTCGTTATATCATCGCTTGTAGTACCAAATTATACTCTAATACTTCGATCAGATCACAACCTGATTTTATCCATGGTTATTCTTCGATAGTCTCTGAGCTACTTTTCTACTAACTATAAAATAGTTAAAAACTCTCGATGTTTTGGCGATCGGCGACTCCTATCTTTCGAGCTAATAATCTTGGTGGCGCTGTACATTTACTTTATGTTTCGTTAAAACGTAAGAACACTACATTGAACAGGATATTCGTTTTACCTACAACAATGCCTCATACACAAACACACTCAGCCGTGACGCTCTCTCGAGCTAAGATATCACTGCTATGAGTGGGAGACGAGAAACATTAATGGCGCCGCGTATCAATTACCGTAATTTTGAAACGCTTCAATCAATATCATTCTCGAACCGGAGCTGGAGTGTTGACTATTGTGGAGCCAGTTTATTGCGGGGTATTTTCGCTACGACTTTCAAGATACGAGCATAGTCTTTTCTCAAAGGCTGGCGACGGATTTGCAGTTTTTCGAAATGTTATTGGTGCCCATGGCTGGTGATAACTTCTTGCCATCAGGTGACCCGCTGATTATAATAGTATTGCCTCTAGAGTTCTAAGCGAACATCATTTTACACCATTGAGATAACGAACAGGTATATCACAGAACATAAAAATAAATGAGACACGAGTTAGCAATAGGGAGATCCGAGAACGATGTGGATTGAAAAAAAATGTAGTGAGGTAACTAAACAGGATAACCCACGTAGCAAATAGGTAATTTTATAACAATACCACTATAACCCCTATCTCGCATGTGTCGTGTCTTTCCCCAAATATGATTTTATTACGAACATTTTATGACAAGCGGAAATTCATGTGCCTCTAAAAATTTTATGCCCATCGGATCGGGTATTGTAGGCTCGGCACTAGGCATAGTTCGCCTCCCAGGATTTAACGCCGGCACACACGTAAATCTCAAGGAACGTAGGCATACGTACGTGATTGAAACAATAATTGATAGATTGAATATCGAAAGCAAGCGCTACGTATTTGCGCTTGTTGAACACTGCTGCATTTCTTGAAGGCGAGAGATGAAAGCCTACTTATTATGTAATAACATTCCCACTGTATTTTTACACGTAAAATAATATTATGATGATTATGTTCAATATCTCACTGTTGAATTCAACAGGCTAATGATTAATCGGTGGGTTGAAGATGTTCCGCCAGAGCGTAAGACCACTACAAACATTTTAGGGCGTACATTTGGGGCGTGCATCTCAGCTTACCCGTCGACTGATCCCGCTCGTATGATTTCGGTCACTCTGTCGACCGTTTGACAGAGAGCCGTTTTAAGAGAAAGATGCTTCGGCTATGGTTGGACATAGTAGTCAGCTGTTTAGCAAGGCCATTCCGAAATACTAAATACAAAACGTCATAAGCTCTCCTCACTTCAAGTCAAGTCGTCAACCTTGAAGCCGGAGTAGTGAAAGTAACTCCCGGAACGAAGGATTTTTACCCTGATTTTTTAAATATAATTCGTGTTATATAATATTATAATTTATTTACTTTACTTTTCCTGTGAGAACTTGTTTCTGTCATGATTCAAGGTTATCGGAAACCTATCGAATTGTTTTAATTTTGAGGTTTTATTTGCGAGTATCAATGTGGTTTTGCGAAATAAACGGCCGCGTTTTTTGAATGGGTTAACTTGGGTTAACTTAGAAGCTTAAGTTTTTACTTCCCCAAGACACCGGTAGAACCTACTTGATATTAAGTAATTCAAACTTGATACCCTTGGTTTTTCTGAAAAGTTAATATCTGTTTCATTAATTTTAGTTCCTAGACATGTATTACCTTATTCAATTACCAGTCTATAAACAATGACGAAGACCAAAGACCTTTCATAAAATAATAGTTCGCCCACAGGTCGCCCCCGCCCCCGCCACCCGCGGGTTACGGCCCGAGATAAGCGCGTTAAAGATTTTAACGACAGCCAGGTTGGAAGCTAGAGCTAAGACCCGACCCACGCCGACGGGTGAGTCGTCGGGAGATAGGAAATGGTCATAAACCGCCTCCGGAGCAGATAGCGTATATGAAGGTGCATTATACAGTTCTGTATCGCGTGTTCACTCTTTAGGGAGCAATCGCTGCAAGAGTGCTGGTTGAGTAGGTACTCAAACTAAATGCAGCACTGTTTCTTGAAATCTTAAAGGAAAAATACCTAATTCTCGATTTATAAAATTCATTCAGCGCGAATGACACAAAAATAGATCCCATTTTCTTGTCTGTCGCTCAGCATGTGTCTTCCGTTACAAAAAGGTACGTGCTTAAATTAACAAGAGAGTCGCGGGGGTGTTGTACTAGCCTCAGCTGCTCAACCTAACCTAACAGTAGGAGCACTATTATAATATCCAAACAGTAAAAGGAACTACCGGTTAGGTTACTTATAACAAAATTCAAACTATATAGGTGTAGTTGAACAATGTGACTGACCAGGTAATAAACGCCGAAGGGCATCACGACGACGGCGACGAGCAGGTCGGCGAGCGCCAGCGACACGATGAAGTAGTTGGTGGCGGAGCGCAGCGCGCGCTCCCGGCGCACGGCCGCGATGACCAGCACGTTACCGAACAGCGTCAGCGCCGGGAACACCAGGAGCAGCAGCGCCCAGGGCCGCCCGCCGCCGCCCGTCTCCCAGCACGACGCGTTACCCCAGCTGCAGTTGCTCGGCGCGGTCACGTTCTCGAAGGCGCTCGCGTTCCCGTAAAAGTAGTCGCTGAAGTCAGCGACCAGCATCATGAAGTCCGCGTCCCCCGGCGCGCGCGCGGGCGCGGGGGGCGCGCGGGGCGCGGGCGGCGCGGCGTGCGCGCGCATGGCTAGGTGACGCCGCGCCGCGCGCGCCGCTCTCTGCGCGACATCCTCTGCACTAGCGTTTTCTATCGCACTATTTTATCTGCAACAAAGAATTTAAATTAATACTTAACATTGGAATCATCTCACATCAATTAAGTACTTATTAAGTATTGCTTGCACCCGATACGCTGGAGACTACAAGATATAGAATCAATTAAAGTTCTTTTATACACGTATATACCGTTCTTTTTGAAATCATTGTAAAGACATGATTTGGGTAGCGCTTAAAGCTAGGTATAATTGTTCTAGTTTTAGGAACCATAATATTTAATGCGTCGTCAATGATCAATACAGATAAGAGATAAATAACGATAACGCTTTAGCTCACGCTCCGCCGCGAATTGTTAAAAAAATAAGGTTCTTTCTTTTTTTCTTTGTATCTTTACTGATTATGTACCGATTTTAATGATTATACTTATTAGGAATCTCAAAAAAAGCTAAGCTAAGGTTGAGGCAGTTTTTATTAACTTGCCATAAATATCAAGCGAAGCCTTTTACCACCAGCTTAATTGATCCAGTGGTGTTATCTACTTAGATGACACACAGACGTTTTTTTTTTATAATATAATATATAATCCAAGCTGACAATAATTCCATGGCCCTCTAGACTAGAAAAATAATTACTCTGTTAGTAAGTAATGATATAAATTGAAAAAAGGTGAAGTTTGAAAGCACTCGATACTGCAGCGGGATCATTACCGCGGCCGCATCCATCCATCCATCCGGACAACACTCGCTTCAGACTCCATTTAAAATGATTGATCGGAGAAAAATCAAACCGATCCGGGATCATCCATCAATGTCCCCGCCCGTCCAATTACTTAATCCACCAATTATCTGGCGGGAGATGAGCGGGCGCGGCGCGGCGCGGACAGTCGCGGCGCGGCGCGGCGCGGACGGTCGCGGCGCGGCCACCGCGGGATCTAATCTATTAACCTAAGGTAATTATCCCCTTCGCCGCGAGTCTGGCGAAGAAAACGATTTAAATTGGAGACGACTTTCACCGGGCTATGTTTGATCGATGAAAACTATTATATATCAATATTAATATGTTAAGTAACAATGGCGCATAAATAGGCTGAAAAAATTCAATCCAGTATAATAATTAGTTAAAAAAAATTGGACTTTAAAAAAAAAAAGCTTGCTTAATAAGAAAATTACATACCTATCGAAAGTATGAAGCCTGAGTTTGGTGCAAATTATTAGTACCGACTTACCTGCTTTATATGCCTGCCTACCCAATAGTTATATGACGGGAAAAAGAAGACAACCTAACGTTTGCATATTCTATTATAGGCTTTATACTTTCGATTGATATGTAATTTTTCTATTAAAGAAGCAATAGCAATTTAAAAAAAGAATGTGTTAAAAAAATCCATTTTTGAAATTTTCAGCCGACCTATTCGCTATATATTACTTAACATATTAAATATTATATAAAAAAATATATATCGTGTAAACAGCCCGGTGAAAGTCGTCTCTTATTTGGCTCCTCTACTACTTGTTCCCGCTGCATCGTTTGATTTGACTTAAATAGCTTCGATTCGCCAGCTCTTACGGTATAATAGCCATAGTTTCAATAACCGCGGCTGTCCCAAACCAAAACCTAGCAAGAGCCAAATTTTTCAAAATTAGTTTTTTTACACCATACATCTTTAAATTTAGTGCTGCGTGTAATGCAAAAACACCCATAATTCTATCGCCCTTAGTTTCGAAGATATGAGACCCCCTAAACCTAGCAACTCCACCTGCTACTCGTCGATACCAAAATCAAAATCCTAGCAAGTTACATATCCAAATTCAAAGAAATAGTAACTACGGCTTTTACTAGGTATTTGATTTTGGAATTTGCACTCACTAGGTTTTTGTATTTGCTAAATAGCGTGCACTAGGTTTTTGAATTGGGAAATTATTCAAACAAGTTTTTTGATTTACGAAACGGACGGCTTATACTAGGTTTTTGATTTTGGAATTTGCACGTACTAGGTTTTTGTGTTTGTTAAATAACTGGTGAATTAGTCATACTAGGTTTTTGATTTAGGAAACGAACTATTCAGTGTTGTAGAATTTGTAATTTATTCCTATACAAAATCTAGCAAGTCGATGCGAAAGGAGTGCTGCGGGGGCGCGGTGAGGTCCGCGGCGGTGGGGGAAGGGTCGTCAACGCGCGCCGCGCCGAACAGTCACTAAGTTTGCGCTGGCGCTGAACGATGTGTTTTTGTTTCTTAAAACTTTACCAAAATGAGTCGAAATAGTTATAGAAGCAAACTCATTCTCGCAGCCGCTTTATCAAGGTAAGTACTTACGTATTGTTAACTTTTTCTGTGAATTTAAATTTGAAATAAAATTTGTCTTGTTTTAGGTAGGTAGATACTATTAATGGTTAACAATAGTTACGCTCTCCTATTTATATTGCAGTTTTCGTCTATGCAATCACAGGACCTCGAGGCATTAAAACCTTCAAAAAGGACGGCATAATTGACAAACTCGTACCTCTCATGCCAGAAAGCAGGAGGAAATTTTGGCATGAAATGTCTGTAAATAACGCATCAGTAGATTTGCAAACAGGTGGTGAAGTTCATGAAGAAGTTTAATATTGTTTTTTAATAAAGTTTTTGAAATAAACACAATTTTCGTCGTTATTTCTATTTATACTCTCCTCTAATTATTTAATAAGACTATAAAATGACAATGACAATAAATAAATAAATAAATATTTTCATCTAATCAGATACATTTTTAACCAACTTTGAGGTGAACATGTAGAAAATTTATTTATCATTATAATTATGTAACAAGTATTTACTCAAAATATTGAACACTTAATCTTAAACTTCAATGATCACAACACACATACTTAGGTACTAGGTTTTTACATAAGAGAAATACGCTTGAACCCACTAAGAAATCAGATCAAATTCCTAGTAATAGACTATGATAGGTTATTGAATTTGGTTTTTGAGACCCGAACACACCACGAAATCAGATCAAATGCCTAGTAACAGACTATGCTAGGTAATTGATTTTGGTTTTTGAGACTCGAACACACTAAGAAATCAGATCAAATTCCTAGTAACAGACTATGCTAGGTTATTGATTTTGGTTTTTGAGACTCGAACACACCAAGAAGTCAGATCAATTTCCTAGTAACAGCGACAAATATACTATTAAGTCTCATAAAACTGGCATTTACAGTGTTTTTATAATTTTTTTTGCTGTTTCTACTAGAGTAATTTATTTTCATAATTTAGCACTAACAATGAATAAACTAGGGCTTATAGTTTTTAAGAGGTACATAAAAACGTTTGTTTTGCTTCTCCTGTAAAATTTTCTCAATGGCTCTTACTAGGTTTTGGTTTAGGACAGCCGACCGATCCGTTTCCGCGGGGCAGCCGAGCAGCGCATTACCCCTTATCCAACTAGAAAAAAGACACAGCTCTTAATCTCAATATTTCAATTTGAACTTCGCTTAAGCATGGTTAGGCTTTGCTTTTGAATAGTTTTCTCCTTGGACATGTATCTTTTTAGTCAGAGCCGCGCGTTATGGTAATGTGCGTCGCCCTAATGTGCGACCCTTCGCCGAGTCGGCACTCCGCTCGAGTGTCGGGCGGAGCACTCTCAGGGCGCGATCGGTTACCGTGAGTTCGAGATGAAACAGCCGCGGATGATAACAGGAAATAACATGTTTATGTGTAAAATAGCAATGCGTTAAAGTGTATCGCTGGTAGAATAGCTCGCACGGTGTTCGCGAATCGGAGCACGCTGCGGTTGCCCCGCACAGAGTGTATTGACGAACTGGTGAAGGACGGTTGAGTGATGAACAGTGGGTTTTCCTCTGAACCGATTATGGTAGCGATAATTAATAGTGAGGCATTTCCATCAACATCTTTTGAGTGAAGGATGGTGTTCCACCTTAATATAATAAGGAATTCCGTATTTCTATATGTACGGTCACGGACGTTAATTTGTTAACCATTTCAAAGAAAATCTGCTTGAATATTTCATTTTCATTAGAGATGCCATGTCATTTGTAATTGATAGGAAACTCAACCTTATTGCTGTAGAATTTCAGATTGACTTTTGAATTAAGGTGGGCCACAAATTTAATTCTTTGCCTGTATGCCACGTGTGATTTATCACTTTTTTCTCGGTGCTAAAACGCTCGGAACATAAAATAATTTAACATTATTACCAACTACTTCAAATACCGCGAATCCGTAGGTGGTTTACTTAATTTTCCCTCTCATCGCGTTGTTTGTTTAGTGTGACTGCCTTTAATGGAAACCCCTTTGAAGCTCGAAAGTGAAACTGCTTGTACGAGTATGTACAGAGCCCGCGGAGGCTGCGCGGCGCGGCGGCTGCGCCTCCCTTTGATTCCGGCGCCGGGAACATCCTTTCATGTTCAATCGAATACGTGGGCGCCCGCTCGCTGATCCACCGCTCTATCCCATCGAGGAGGCACAAACTTATCCCCGAATATGAATATAATTTGATGGAAGCAGAGATCCCGCGCGGCCCGGGTCCCGGTGTCATTTCCCGCGGGACATTCCAGGACTTTTTGTTAATGGCATTATAATTACGTTCGGAGCGCCGACGCGCCATCAAAAGTTCATTACGAGTGTCGGGAGGGGGGGTGCACATTACCTTTTGATTTATCTTTTCATTTGGTACCGCTTTTAAGCAACTTGCGCGGAAATTCGCATGAAGTGTGATTGCGATCGCGAAGTTAGTCTTGTTGTACGGCCGCTCAGCTGATACCATTTCAGTCGATACTCGTAAGGTTGCGTACGTATATGTCGTCTTTGAAGAAAGTTCAGTTGAGATAACATCGATCGGTAGCAATTAATTATACGTTCAGAACAATTTTCGTTTTATATTTATAGGGTCTATTAATTTGATAAGGCAAGGTTCATAAATATTTGCAAAACTTCACAAGCAAGTGTTGTCACCAAGTTTAATGAAAGTACTTAGTTGAATTTTGATTCGATATTTTCATTTTACCCTTCCAAATATATATATGTATACAGTTCTGTTTGGGGACTTATATTATGTATGTACTTAGAATATAGTTCTTTTAATCCTATGTTTGATTATCTAGGAATACACCACGGCCCAGGGACGGTAGCCAGGCCACGGCGCGACGCCCGGGGCGCGGGTCACGGGGCGCCGGGCCCGCCGCACACAATCTCGACCATTTCATAAAGAAATTCCTCCCTGGCCTACTCTCTAATTGCTCTTAAATCGGTATTTAATAACCACTCGTCCTTTACATCTTTCGCCTTTTTTACCAGAAATATTTATAAATGATAAAGTTACATATGGCGGCCGCTCGCTACAGATTGGGCTGGCGGCTCGTTTGGTGCAAAAATTATCATTATTTAATTCTCTCCTTTGTTTCAGTGTTCGCCGGCCTAATGAGGCTCCGTCGTCAAAGGAAATTATGGTAACGAAATCGGATTTGTCAGCGTCGCGCGGCGAGCGGGCGGACGGACGGACGGACGGCTCGGGACTTACAACCTGGGGCGCTGACTCCAATGAGGTTACTTGATCGAGCTAGAGCGCCTGTAAGAGAGTAGAACACCTCTGTGGCTCGGAGAAAGCGGTGGGGCTGTTGCGGCTGGAGACAGACGGACACGTTCCGCAGGCTTCGTCGGCAAAGCTGCTGCTAGTCAGCCAAAGTGGGAAGTACCTAAGTCTGCCTTATACCTACGATTGCGTAAGACCACTGGAGTTCGCCAGTTAGTAATTATCGGTGTAATTAACACTATATAATTCCTAATTGATCAGAATCTCGAATTTTCATAATTCCGAATGCAATGTTTTGATAGAAACCTTTATTTTCCTTATTATTCAAACCTAACCTAAGGTACGTATAGTAATTATATTGTAAAATTAATCTTAAGTAAGTCCATACCTTTCGAGAATTAGAAAATTCGAACAAATGAATGTTCGGAAAAAAACGGAGTCTTGTGTGTTCCCAATTTACCGAGAGCTGGCTCTGTGGTAGACTGTAAACTACAGCTTAGAATGAGCCTTAATATGAAAATAGTTGAAACAATTTTGAAGCCAATTATCGAATATTTTAAATAGGAGAGGAGGAAGAGAAAGAGGTCTCCATCCAAGAATGAATCACCAAAAGGCCACAATGATCATGATGATTATTAATTTAAAATATGAAAGTTTGCGATGGCAATGCGACAATAGCATTATGTAGGAATATTTGAATTTTACATAGTTATAACGATTTGGGCTATATCCCGGAAAACTAGGAGTAACAGTTTTGACTTGTTAAAATCACATATCATAATGTCAAAGGCAAAAGTTCAGCCGGTGTTGATCAGTTTGTACGTAACAGCTAACGGCTGCAACAGACGAAGCACGTGGAAGTTCTTGTAGCTGTAGTTTCCCGCGAGTTCCCCGTGCGGTGCGCGGCGGCTTGCGGCGCGGCGAGGAACAATAACGTTGTTGTTCCCGTCCGCACGGCGCGGCGCGGGAACAATGCTCCGAAAGGCGGGGCCGCTTTGTTCCGCGCAGCGCTCCTCGATTCCCTATAATTTTATGTGTCACTAGATATTTCCAGCGACTTCATCTACGTAGAACTCATTTAATGTTATTTTCTCCAATTATATGCCTAAGCCCATTGCAGTATGCCCTAATCTAGATCATGGACTACCTATGTGCCGATTGTTTTATTTTCGACTAAGGCTTACTTTTTACGTAATGCTTCCATAGGAAAAACAATGACTTGTCATTTTTCTATCTAACTTTAGCACTCATAAGGGAAATAGGAGAACTCCAAAACGCAACCACGCCTACAGCATCAAGTCCGGCCATAGTCTTATTTGTGTGCGGGCGACAAGGCGTCTAGGCGTCTTATAAAAAGAGATTGTCGACGAATTCCTCCTCCATGAACACCGATCAGGGCCACACCCCTCCAGACGGATGAGCTTGCTAACGCGTTCAAGGTGCGAGTTAAGCTGGTGGAGCTCGTGACAGCTTGCAAGTAGTGACCATCAGAAGATCACCGTGGCGGGAGCGGCGCGAGCGCGAAGGGCGTTCAAAGCCGCGCTCAAGCGGCACTAACCCGCGCCGGCCCACCGCGACCACCCCGCACCCGCTGCCTCGTCCAACCGTCTGCATACGTGTAAGCTGATGATGATCATCTATAATAAAATCATAAAATCCCTAACGGAGGATTTCAGTTGCCCAAATACTTTAAATATAATTTTATAAAAAGTTAATTAGGAATTAAATCTCTTGTTAACAGATTTAATTCCTAATTAACTTTTTATAAAATTACTGGTTCTGAACGGAGATTGAATTTAATAATATTGGTGCCGTATTTTAAAATCTAGCTAATTTGAGAATCGGTAATTATACATTTTTGACACTAAATACTCAGCATAGCTTCCAGAAACTTTTGTTGGTGAAGCTTTTCACATGTCCAGACAAGGGTATAAATATATATACGTTCCCAAGACGTCAATAATACCTATACACCTTTATAACACTGGCAATAACGTCCGTATATATTTGACGCGATGGCTGTATAGATATTAATGCCGTGATGGACATTTCCATCAGAATGACGAGTGTTTGTCAATTTTAGTCTGAATCATTATTCCTTCAATCAAGCGATTGACCGGTAGAACGCCACCAACCGGACGTTTTTTCTAGTTCTAGGTTCTCAGGAGCAATCGTCCATGCGAGGAGTTCACAAGTTCTCGATTCGATAGTTATCCAACAAATACATGAAACAAAGTAAATTGTTCACTCTCCTATTGGTTTGTAATAACCAGAGACATCTTACAGCTATTTCAATGAATCGTCTGCCGTAGACAGTAAATATGTGGCGGTGGAGTTAGTGAACGCGACAGATCCTGCCCGGTCTGCCTTTCATTTCGAATACCTTGTATTTTCTTACATTAAACGCGTCCTTTCAGGCTCGAGGTAGCTTTATTTGTACCTAATCGTTGTGGTCACACGTATATAAATGACTCATTCATCACACCACCATCTTTCTTGGATTTATTTTCTGTGGCTTTTTATTTATTTTAAAGGTTATCTATTCTTTGTGAGACGTTTGTGATAGCATATCAGACGCTTTCAAAATCTTTCGCTCACGTTTTGGCGTTAACCTCATAATTGCTTTACTTATTCCGATCACAGTTGAAGTAAGTAGTTGAAACTGCTCACACCCTTTATTGTAAGTAGCGGTCAAAGGCTTTCACAAAAAACACTGGTAATGAACCACACGAATAGCGACGTCGCCGAGATATAGCCCGAGCCCTTCCGGCCCACTGAGCTCCGGAGGCCGGGGTTCGATCCCGGGTGATTTATAGGTGCACTTAAATTGTCTGTTTATAGTTCTCCTCATTGAAACAGTAGCTCATTTACCGCGGCCGCGCCTGAGGCCTGGCTGGCCGATTCATCTTACCAGAATTCTGATATTTGGATACGCTCAGTAATGGAGTTTTTAGTGGCGTATTTTGAGAAATTCAAACGAATAATCCCCAAAAAATAACTTTTGGCTATAAAATATGGAATCATATTTAACGCCCGGATGAGAATCAAATCAGTTATCGGCTAGTGGGCGGACGAGGCTTCGGCGTCAGACAATGTATTTCGTTCGAGGAACGAACACCTCGCCGACGAACTTTGCGTCAGTAGGCAACCACTGCGCGCTCGCGCGTCTATGTGACCATGATCATGCTCGCTTCGCCTAGCCTATCGTGTCAATTGGACGCGTGGCACAAATGATCCAGTGAGTGAATTACACGCATACATCAGCTGTCGTCGCTTAGGCCGCCGGCGCGGCTGTGCGCCGCCGGGCGCTATTCCCGGACATCAAAGGGAGCACGCCGCCCTCCCGCGCCGCCCCGCCCCCGCGTGACTACCCGCACCTATGACTCTGATTGATGCATATAATGTTTCAATCATTATTTCTTGTTCTTGTAACCTTATCTTGCGCATAATCCTGTGATCCCTGAAATCTCGGAAATAATCCGATTCATCGACGTTGAAGGTCAACAACAAACTTCGAGTAATCAAAATGCTTTGCTTGCTTGGCCTGTTTTGTCGCATTCGGCGTACCTTGTGCCTATAGTATACAGGGCGTCCGGGAGGTAGGAAACTAGAGTCTGAAAGCAAATTTAATCACCTTTCCTTAACAGTACACGGACCTGAGAAATTCTAATAACTGTGGTCGCGGCATTGAAAACGCTGAACCAGGATAATTTCCAAAATTTTGAAAAGTTGAGATATCTCGTTTTCCGTCAACTTTTACGAATCATAATTTATTATGTTTTGGATACCCTTGAGCTGAGCTATCCAGCCCGGTAAGGTTCGCTACTATATCTCGGACACCATGTTACCACGTAGAAGACGTGTGCTTGTAGATATTTATAATCATACTGAGGGAAGGACTTAAGATACTTTTATTCCGGAAATTGAAATAGTTCCCGAGGAAATAGCGAAAAACAACTTCAATGGAGACGGAGTATAAACAAATTCTGGTTTTGACATGAAACAAGGATAAGCAAACTAAAACACGTTTAGAATAAAAAATTGCAAAATTCGGATGTAATTTTGCCTTATGATTTATTAGAGCAAATAAATACGGCTTTAATCATAACGCTTTAGAAAAAGGAGTTTTTGTACCACTCTTGCTTTATTTCCCGCAGCCATACTTCTTTTGGGGATGCAGCAAAAGATTTTGCCGCCTGAAATTTCGTAGGTAGTTCCAAAGGCTGTGGCGTAAAATGAAGCCTACGCTAAGCGGCGAAAGCAAAATAGATTTGCGAGACATCTTGAAGGAAATTGGGTGATAAAATCCGTCAGTTTGCGTTAAACTTTAAGTCGAGAGGTGTTACAAGATTTTTCTAATTTCCTGTCTGTGTGGCGCCGGCGCGGAGCCGGGCGAGGAGCGCCGCGGTCTCGCCGAGGGCTTCGTGTCGCGGGAACTTGCGGTACACACAACAGCCCTGGTAACAATATGTATGCAACTGTTACGTATTGAAGGCACTTAAGTTACGAGGTGTACTTAGTACACGAGGCGCAGGCAAGAATGCACGCACATTAGTAACGGTGCGCTTGTGTACTCGAGAGATCTGATGTCGTTTGCATATGTCATCCATGTGTCCACGCTGCTGATGCATTTGCAATAAGTAAAATTTTGTTAGGCCGCTGTGTGTGTGTGTGTGTGTATTATCTACTTATGTATCTGTATGGTACAAATGCAACTAATACATTCCTTGAGAAACGTTAAATAAACAACCAAACAAACATTAAATGGTTGGTAATGACGGAGGGCGGGTCACTGGTTTATAATTAAACATGATATGTTTACCTTGATCTACATCTAAACTGGGATTCTTCGTTAAATGGGTACCAAACAAAGATATTAATACAAACAACAAGTAATGAATACTGAGATATGTTATGGAAACGCACTGAACGCCCAGCGAGCGAGCACAGAGTGTTCCTGTCGGATAGGACTAAATAAACGGATTTGAAGAACATTCATTGGCATCGTAGTCTGGTTCTACGCCATTTGCTACGACGTAACTCTTCTACGAGTTTACGTCACAATGAAGTATTGCGTTAACAATATATATTCGTGTGGTTTAACAAGAGTAAAGTCGGTGATGATCGCGAGTAAAAGTTCAATGTGTTTTCCTGGTTATGTAATATTTCAAGTAAGCCTGTGTTTGACGGTCATTTTGATTTGACTTGCAATCGATATTATATGCGGTTGGTATTTTATTTGTTTTCAACTGTTTGATGAGCAAATCTAAATGAAAAGAAGAAAGACAAAAGTTGACAGTTTAGGGCATTCCGCGTTAAGATCGCTCTGCTAAAGCACGTTTTTCATCACCTGCGCCTGTGTTTTCGCGGAGTTGTCCGTCACATGGCTCGAATCGACTTCCATGCAGCACTTCGAGAATCGGTCAATAATGTCTAAGTAAGCCTAAGGCTAAGTATGGGACTAAGTCTATTAGTGTGAAATGGTCCCCTTATATTGTTAGTAAATTTATTTAGTAAAGCTAAGAATAAAACTGTAAAACACTGCCCAGGGGCCGTAGCTAAGATGCAAACTTTACTAACGTTTTTTTCTTTTCTATCACTTAAATTGTATGGGATGACAGTTTACCACGGGATTTATCGCTAAGAGAATGTCATTCCATACATTTTGAGTGTTAGAAAGGAAACAAGTTAGTAGCGTTTGCGTCTTGGGGAGAGCCTCTGGCCGTTTTGCTACCAGTAAAGCCATATTGCCTTAACATGTTATCTAATTGTGTTGAACTCGGCCGCCATTATTGTTGAGTATATAAGAGCTACCCTAACGTTAACAATACGATCACATGACCAAATCCATATAGTTTTACCGAGCAGAGTAGCCGCGGTACAGTCGTTAATACTAATATTGCCCACACTTTTGCAAGTGTAATGTTTGTTTGTTGGTTTTGTGTTTTGTGTTTTTAATGTGTTTGGAGCATCAGGGTGGGAGGTGTATTATGGTGAGTGTGCCCAGGAACTACGTGACCTCATCCCACCCTCTGCCTTCTTACATCGGTCTTCTAGACGCTGGGAGGGCTCCCTGGATGGAAGCCCTCCCGACCATTGCCGCATTGGCCTGCATGTGGACATGAAGTAGAATACCCAACGGTTCGCACGCAGCGGTCTGTTGCGTCGTTTCTTATTCGTACTGCCAAGGAGTGGAACGCTCTCCCTGCGTCCGTATTCGCGGAATCATAATAACCTTGGTGTTTTCATGGCAAGGGCGAAAAGGCACTTCTAGGTAAGCGTGTTCCTCCTTCGACCTCGTCGTCACTTAACATCAGGTGAGACTGAGGTCAAACGCAAATGCATTATTGATGTAAAAAAAACCTTATTCGAAAATTCTTAGTCGATAATGAGGGTTTTGAACCCGATCCGTTTAAGGAACTCAGACTTTGTTTGCAGTTTTGTTGCATCTGTCACACACTTAAACAAAAGTTAATTTAGCATTAGCTTGCCGCTCGTCCTCGACTCGTAGTTCGTGGGTGTTATTCTGCTTCGGGGAAACCCCTTTGTAGGGGTTTACTTTAATGGCTTACATCATTACCATCCTTACTATCATCAAGCAATATTTGTCATTTTTTCATATTCTATTGAATTGTCATGATACCTACATAAATTATTGTTTTTTCATTGTGCGGTCTTACGTAAAACGTTGTATTTATTCTTGGTCGCAATTGTTTTTTCTCCATATACTTATGCTAATTTATTAGTAACCAAAATACACGCGCGGTACCTCATCAGTTCGTACACCGTATATAAGTTTATTTACAGGAACATTGTATTAGGATTTAATAAATATAATATGTATATGTAAGTTATATGTACAAGCCTAAGGCTTAGTTTGGACTAGGTCAATTTGTGTCAGATTGTCCCCGGATAATTATTTATCATTATTACTAATGATTTTATCAGATATATATTTCGGAGTTATTTTACATTACGATTATATTACCTTATTAAATGATTGCATTAAAGTCATCGTTATATTTGAGAAGCTCGTGCCGCGGACTCGCTACTCTACGCCCACAGCCCGGTCCTAGTTACTTGTGCCAACGGTTAATGACTAACTTAGTCACAAACAACGAATTATTATCTCTTGCATGTATTCATTGTAAGTTGGAATTATAAAAAGTAAAACAATTACGATGTGTAAACATGGTGACAGTGCCCATCCGCTAGTCACTGTGCTTCTTTTGAACCTTATTAATATATTATTTGATTTATTTGGTATCGTCTAAGCTGTATGTATACAAGGATTATTTCCATTAGTCCCTTTCTTTTTAACAAAGGAAAATAAGGACAAAGGGACAGAAACCCGATCGCAACTGAAACCCAGGAGTCCGCCGGGACGCGGCACGCCGGGCGGCTCTCGAGTTATTCAAAGTCGCAGGTACTACGCCGCGTTAACTTGTGGCGAAGGCTTTTGATCATTTTGTTTGAAGTAATTACTTAGGAGATAAGACGAAAAAGAACAAAAAAGATATCTTGCGATGCGTGAAATATAATCATATCGTTGCAAAATAGCTCACGTTTAAAGTTTTTTTTCTAAAAGTATCGTCGTACGGTCACGGAAGTTAATTTTGCTACCCATTTCAAAGAAAATCTGCTCGAAGATGTCATTGTCATTAGAGATGCCAAGTCATTTGTAATTGATAGGAAACTCAACCTTATTGCTGTAGAATGTCAGATTGACTGTGGAACTAAGGTGGGTCACAAATTTAATTCCTTGACTGTACAACACAACAGTTATATATTTACCGACTACAAAAAAAGAGGTTATAAGACATTTTAGTACATTTCTTAAGTGCTGGCACGGCCTTACGAATAAAATTGTAGGCAAATATTTTTTCAAGCTCCCTTTATACCTGTTCAGAATATAGTTTTAACTTTTCAAGTTGATTAGTTTAGGAGTAATTAAGGTTGTAATGATACTGGCAAAGGACGCTCGCTACCTTACGGGTACCTTTGAACCGAAACCGAAATCGCGACATAATTAGTACAATAACTGCGAAATCACAATTTCGAATTGGTCAAAATAACGAGTTTTCATAATTCCGAATGCAATGTTTTCATTGAAGACTGTTTTTTTTAATGTTGCTAATAAAGCATACCTAACTCATGTTAAAACTAAAACCGAAACAGAAAAAAAATACAGAAAAACAACTATATTAGAAAAAAATATAGAAATTTTGAAGTGTTCCCCATGTACCATGCGGTATCCTGCGTTGTCTTATTTTAAACATCTGTAAACCTAAAATTAACTTGAGATCCAATATTTTTAAACTAGAATCGAGTAGGTATGATGTTTAAGTATTATTGACGACTAACGTCCGGTTCCTATATTCAAACCGCGGATAGATTGAGCTACTTCAGATTAATATTTGATACATTTTGTATTGTTATATGTCAAATTTTAACCCGAAGTGAGCCTTATCTGTCCGCGGTTAAAATATAGGAACCCGACGTTAGTTTATTTTTTAAGATATTTAAAAGTAGAGTATACTGATCCTTAGTGAACTTGTAGGTACCTATATTTTAACCAATCGATTTTTGTTTGAATTGTAAGATATCGCAACTTAACAGTAAAAATTGAAACCGTTGTAGGTCACATAAATTGGACTCCTAAATTTGTTTTTGTCTTTACGTACTTAGAACATTGTTACACCTACCAGAGTAAGAGTTTTTATTATTTTCTCAGTCGCTATGAAACAACCTGACTAACAAGTCGAACGAAAAGCAAGCTTTAAAAAATCTGCTGTTTGGATAATGTCGTCAAAGCAATGTTACTTATCACGTATTTATTTTTTATTTCACTAATTTCACATTTAAATAATTTTATACAGCCTAGGTATGACACTCTAATGGTTAAAATGAAACTAACCGCGTATAATTTATTAAAATCGGTGCAGCCGTTTAGTAGTTACGCGCGGACATTGAGTCGGACACATATACAACCCAAACACATAACCCTCCTTTTGGGCTTTGCTGCAGTTGGGTAAAAATATATTGTACCGAGCATGCCACAAAATTAACTAATTTAGCCGTACACTTATTTGAAAATATTAAACAAGCAATAAGTACCTACAGTAAGTTTTTATACATAAAAGTAATGGTATCAAGTAGGTATACATATACCTATGATATCTGTGTTAAAACTGAAACTCGTAAAATCCTGTGAAAGTGCTTACATTAAAGTAAGTTTGGAAGAGTGAACTCGGCGGGTTGCACTGTTCACTGCACTCGCGGCGAGCACGTGCGGGGCGCGGCGCGGCGCGGCGGGGCGCGGCGCGGGCGCGGGTCGGAGCGCGACTGCCGCGGCGGCCGGCCGCCCGGCCCACGCCGCCGCGCCGCGCCTGCGTCAACACCAACCAACTTTTAAAACTTAACTCTACAATTGACACTAAGTACTTTTTCACTTTTCAAGCTCTTAAATTGTTACTTTAGTCTCTGCACATCGGGACTGAAGGTCCATATTAATCTCCAAGGTTTAAAGTTTTTTTTTTTACTTCAGAATCCCCTAAATAACAAATCACGGTGTTTGTGAATGGAAGATTATCGCCATTTTTAGTGCTTGCGTATAGTCAATTTGTAGGGCGTGGAAATAACCTCAAAATGACAGCTGTGCAAAAATAAAAATAAAAGATATAACTTCGTGAAACACGATTAATGATTACGAATATGAATCTATTTAATTAAGGATTTATTCATTTTATTATGTATGGTCCAATATGTTTTAAAATAGTTTTCAAGTTTAAACCTGTTAACTAAATATGCAAGCATTTAAAGTGTCATTTTTAATAAAAATAATTTTAAAAAAAACCGCGGAACAACTTTATAAGAAACTTTTTAATCTTGTGTAGAACGTGGTTTTTTTTCGTCGCTTTCAATGTGAAAAATAGAGTGTTTAACGCGAGACTAAACAACCATAATGACACTCGAATTATAGGCGATCCGCTTGGGTGGCTAAACATATCGTGTTGTAGTGGCTTGTTTAAGTTCCTTATTGAATAATCTATTATTTTCACTTCTCAAGATCTAAAATAACTCATAATAACTATGTAAAGACTAAAGTGACACTATGTAATTGTTATTTTTACATGCAAATAGATATATTGCCATTTGAGGGGACCTGTCGCAGTAGTCGAGGGCAGGCTGGGCATACAACCTCCACTGCGTTGTGACAAAAAATTATAGCGCTATAAAGTTGTAATTTTTGAGCACTTTTTTAGACTTCCGTGCCAAAACGGTAATAAAAAGGAACCCTTATGGTGACACTTCGGTGTCAGTACTGTCAGTCTGTCTGTATTTCACAGTAGTTTTTCTCTGAAACTATGGACGCTATAATCATGAATTTTGGCATCGTTGTAAATGTTTAAAAGTTTTTTTTATGCGTTTTTGTAGGCAGGTTTTTGTTTTTTTTACATTTCTTTTATTTTACACTTTTTAGTGATCCTGATGCTGTTATGTAGTCCCACTTTTTAATTTAAGAAAAACTATAGAACATTTTAGGCTCGCCGCAAGCAATGCCGCGGGAATGTCGTTGTAAAATATTGAAACCTAAATGTGCTTCGTCATAGTCGCTCAACTACCTTAATCGAGATATCTTATCGCCACCCTTCAAATAGGTACCGTTAAGGAGTTCCGGTGGCCATCTGTGGTCTTCATCATCAGGTCCACTTTACCATTGAGTACTTTGCAAGAGTAAATACAAATGAATAAAAAATACCAAAATCAATTTTAAAATCGGTCCATTGGTGTTCGAGTAACCGGGGAACATGCAGAAAACAATGTCCCGACGAATTGAAAACCTCCTCTTTTTTTTAAAGTCGGTTAAAAAAGATTGCGTTCCTTTTATTCAGCAAAAAGGTGGCGGCGAATGAGTGCAACAAGGCAGGTGGCGCTCATTTAAACCTTCGCAAATTAACTATATAGTTATGTATTCGCTGACTTTAAAATTGTACTTAGCTAACCGAAATTTTATTAAACACTAGGACGCTCGCAACTTCATATGCGTAGAATTACTTTGGTTTTTTTTAAATTAATTTCCAAACATCCCTTCTTAGTGCACCTATAGTACCTATATCCGGAAAGATCATTAAAAATAATTTCAACTGTTAACCAATCGTTTTTAGAGTAGCACAATACGACAATTACTATTAATATCTAGAATGCCAATTTAATTTATTGGCTGACCAAGTAAGTATATTTTTATGCCGAACAAAACGTTAGTATTCTGCCAACCGTTTTATATCGGGAATTATGCAACCTGTAGACATGTTCTTATAAGAGGCTCAAGTTAATGACTACAGTTTCAATAAAATAAAATAAAGTCGTAAGTATGTTTTTTTTTTTTTATTAAACAAAGCACTTAGTTTAGGGAGGCCTATATGTGGGTGAAACAAATGATTAATAAAATTGCAATACATTTATTAAAGCGTGGAGCACTACGGGGCGTGCTACGAGCGTGAGATCAGCGTTACGCGAGCGAGAAGCGTAGCAGCTTGGTGAGCGTGGAGCGTATCTCCGGCGTCTCCCGCGCGAGCATCACGGGGCGGGCCTGCTTGTCTACCACGAGGGCCGCGTGCCTGCGCAGAGAGAGAGAGAAGTATATCGTGAGTGAAGACCAGTCGGCAATCATTAGTGTTCGCGCAAAGATTCATTTCACGTTTCAGGGTTGACTGGCAGCGCGTTTGGAGTCTTGGGACTGCATTCTTGAGATTGCTTATGTTTATTGGCCTCGGAGCTGACTTACCACCAAGTGTCATGTGTGCTGTATGAATTTTTTGCTCCCATTTTGAGAACGTTAATTTATATACATATACTTAGGTATACAATATATTTATTGCGCGTTTAATACAAAGTTTTAAAAAAAATAAAAAAAGCGATTATTCATTCTATATTTGTATACAGGGTGTTAGGCAGAAGGTTGGACAAACTTCAGGGACTAACTCTGAGGTTCATACTCATCAACTTTTATTATGGGACCAACATCCAAATTGCGAAAAAAAAAACACCTGTTCCATACATTTCGGCTGTTTAGATCTCAAAGTTTGTTTGGAAAAGCTGTTTTTTTTTCGCAATTTTGGATGTTGGTCCCATAATAAAAGTTGATGAGTATGACCTAAAGAGTTAGTCCCTGAAGTTTGTCCAACCTTCTGCCTAACACCCTGTATAGTATAGGATACATTAGACAGTTAGTAGAGGAATGAAACATGAATGCTTAATGAATTTGGAGCGAACACATTCTTAATGTTCTTTTATAACCTATCCAGGTTTAAAAAATGGTGTGTTATGAGTCTTGTCGGTGGACTCACCCGCGCGCGACGAGCGAGGTGGTGAGCGTGGCCATGTCCAGCAGGTGCAGGTCGCGGTGCCGGCGCTCCAGCACGCCGCACAGCTCCTGCAGCATCCACGAGCCCTTGCTGTCCGCTATCGCCACGAACCCTGCCCCGGGAACAGTTACACCAATCACACGTATTACCTGGTGTCCCCTTGTTTTACAGACAGAAAAATTACAGAATTTTGTTTCACAGAAAATGTTTCATATACTATTTGGTCCTTGTATTTTTGCTTCGAATATTATTATTTTTTAAACTATTTACTTGAAAGAAACACATTCCACAGAAAATCAATTCAATGAATTTTATAATTTTATTTTTTCATTACACAAACTTATCAAACAAAATATTTGTTTTTTAGCGAATAGCGACCAAGACCTCTCTAGGCAGAACCGACTTGAATAGGTTAGGTTAGAAGGCTATGGCGGGAGCGAAGCGAAGCAAGCTCCCGCCTTAGTCTTCGAGGTTATTTTTTTTATATTTTAAATAAATAATATTAGAACAAAGAATATTTAATTTGCTATTCTATGATATGAAAAAAGAAACATTGATTTTTATTTGAAATAAAAAACGATGATTTAAATATCTTCAAAGTAATTATTCTACATATTGATTATTCTATGAAATGATAATACGAGAAAAAATTTATATGAAATGAAATTCTAAACAAATTCAGTCTGTAAAATAACGTACAACCGTATTACCTACGCTTTTACAACTGCTTGCGGTATGTTTAACACCTAACTCTCTGGTTGGTACATGTCTGCAGCCAAGCACTCCTGCACTGTGTCATATTACTCAAAGTTAGGAATTTCAAACCATGTGTTTAATCTAGGTTACTAATTAAGGCAGATTTTGATTTTTTTTAACACAGAAAATGCTACCTTCTATGCAGGCGCTGAACACCAGCGTGTCGGCGTGCGAGCTGATCTGGGCACCGCCGGCCCCGTCGAGCTGCACGCTTCGGCCCGGGTCCTTGTACCCGCCCCGGCACGCATCCACCAGAAACAGCTTGGGCTTGCCCACGAGCCCGTCGTGCCCGAACTGCAGCTGCTCCACCAGGTCGTTCAGGTCGTAGCTGCGGTCCGCCGCATGCAGAACGCCGCCGCCCTCACCGTGCGTCGTCACCGCCACGCACACGCACGAGGTTTGGCTGTGGTCCTCCTCCTCGTTAACTGTGATGTGACGAGGCAAAATTTCAATCTGATTCATGAGAGGAATAACAAATAACAAATTTAGAGAAAGTAACTTTACACGTTAATCAAATTACATTGTACCAAAGTTGTAAAGTCATGATTCTACTAAACATAAATGAATGTTTTTCATAGAGCTTCTACTAGGAATTGAGTCTAGATAATAACGTAAGTGGACTCTCAGGACTCACATTTAACGATCACATCGAGGATCTGGTCGAACTCCAGGTTCAGGTAGGTCTCGACGCGGAAGCCGAACGCCGTGAAGACTCTTGTCAGCCGCTGCTCGTCTGCGTCGTTGCTCGGAAGCGACAATAAACTACGCATACCATAAAATCCGCTAGTACACTTATCAACTCACAATTAGAAGACCCAAAATACATCCCAAACAAATAACGCAGTAGTTTTAACGCAGTTAACACTGATTGTTTTTGCTGAAGAAACATTATTCCCGTAGGTCACATTCAAGACATAATTTCAGCTGCCTAAATCGTGCCATATCATCGTGACAGATTCAAGTCTTGTTCTTAATGTTACAGTCAAAAAACGGGAATAGTACGCCATTTGCTACTTTTCATAACTAGGCATTTTAGCAGAGTAATATATTCGCTATTCCGATAGGTTACCGTAGAGAGTAGACACGATTAAAACAGAACTCAAGGGAAAAATATATGAAAATGAAAATGAATGTGTGTGTGTGTGTGTGTGTGTGCGTCTATGTACGTGTGCGTGTGTGCGCGAAAACTAGAACTATTTTCATTCTTTACCTCCTTACGCCTTGGGCCATATTAGGCATTCTCCGACGGCACACGATGATGATGATGATGGTAGGTGGGTGACTCAAGGTGGCGAACTAGTAACGAAAGTATGAAGGTCAACAGCTAACCCCGCTCGGGCACTTACTTGCTGTCCTCCGAGAAGTCCCTGTTGTTGAAGATGAGCAGGACCTTGTTCTTCGTCATATCGTAGTATTCCAGGTCTTGGGGGCTGGAAAGAGGTTAAACAGTAATAGGCACATCACCAGCTTCGTCATGTCAACCGACAGTCCCGTGTAGTATTGAAGTGCTTTCAATAAATTCATCGTTGTCGACTACTACGGCAAAGCAAAAAGAAGGGCTATTATACGAGTATATATATATATATATTATATTTAGCAGTCTATGTCTGTTAGTTTGTATATCTATCTGTTCCGTCGTAGCTCCTAGTCTGTCCATCATATTTTGACAAATGAGGTGTCGTTGGCTTAGTATAGGCTATGTAACATCATATTATCAGTTTGAAGGATAAAATCGGAAAGCAACTGTCAACATTTAATGAATAATTGAGGAGCCTAAGAACTAAAGTACAAAACAAGAAGGCAAACGAGCTCACAGGCCACCTGATGGTAAGTGGAAACAGTGACCCATAGGCATTCGCATTTACAAGACTGCAAATGCGTTGCCAACCCTGAGGACTAAGATAGAATGACTCTATGCTAGTCATTACACCGGCTGTCTTATCCCCAAACCCCAAACCGGAACACAACTCTCCAAAGAAATAAAATCAAAACACATTTTTCCAGTTACAGTGATTACTGTTACTGCCTTGTATTACTGTTCAATATACAGGTAAAATCTGAACTATAAAAAAGGTGCTTATTCTAATCGTCATCGCTGTCTTCATTGACAGTAACATGAATTTCGTGATTCAAAAAAGTCCGCTCAGAGTCAACCAACCTTGGCAAAACTGTAGAAAAAAAACGGCTTATTTTCATAAAAGGGCATTTCCTCTTCCCTTGCCCTGCTACGGCTGTGGTAAAAATCCATGAAGCTGACAGCAGGCACCACTGGTGACGGGGACTAAATGAATTACGATCGCCACACTTCCTGCTAGCAGCTGATGAGAATGCCTTTCGTAATTATTAGTGCAACGTGCCTAGCCCTAGTGGGTAGGCCTTCTACTATAACACAATATTTGTGCTTATTAGCTTTTTAGCAGGAAGTGAGAAGGTGTCGTGATGAACTTAGGTTCATTATCAGCCCATGAGATTTAAAAAGGGGCGCCCATTAAAATTATCTTCGTAACCCTTCGTGTGCCGATCCGACGCGCATTAATTATTAAATAATCAATTTAGTATGACTAGGGATACCAACTCTTACAGCCACAACAAATTATAAGTATTATTATGACACACCAAAATATGAAGCGATAACACGAATCGGTGCTACATAGATAATAATGTCCTTACCTATAGTTTTTGTGGATTAATTAAAATCAAAACCCTTCTGCTTGGGCAGTTGGGGGAAAAATACAACTTACGGATCCATTATTACAAACGGGGCACGTGTTCACACAGAGTGCTCGAATAGAGCCGAGTCCACGGCACCAGGTTCACGGAGTAGTGCAGACCACTCTCGCGAGGTGCTCGCGCGGCGTCGCGGACGGAGTGAGCTGCGCGCGCGCCGGGGGCAGACTGGCGCAACCAGCCGACGGACCCCGCGATAAAAGCACTGCGACCACACACACAATCACGACATTGGTACCCTGCCGCAGGCCCCGTCGCCAGCCGCCTACATAACAGGAAAAACGTTGGCTAAAACCTTGTACTTGATCCACAGATCAACAACCTGCTACCGGGCCGAATCAGGGATGCAGATTCCTTATAAAGCTTAAAAAACAGGCTTAGGTTGTGGTTGTTGGAATCTAAATTAATAGTACATTGTGCATCAAGGGTAGTATGAAGGGAATTACTAACGAGAGTGTTAGAAGCCCGACGCCGAAGGCGGAGGGCTTTTAATGACTCGAGTTAGTAATCCCCTTACTGCCTGTGATACACACAATGGTTTTCATCACATTTGCGAGGAAAAAAAACAAAGAGAAAACACTTTAACTCTGCAAAATATAAAGAAATAACTTTTGACGAACGGGAACGTAAATGGAAACAATATTTTTTTTGTGACCTGTACCACAGATAATAACTGCGTTTAGTTTCGACCGGATTCGAGCCAGATTTAGCCAATTAGATAAAAATGTATATTTACTAAAATTAATGATAAATGTTGATATAAACTTGAAATAGGTATAAAAATAATGAAGTTTAATTAAGCGTATAGGTTTTGTGTAATGTAAGTTAGTCTATAGCTAATTTTTAAAGATGAAATTAGAAACCGATTTAATTTTTGGCTGAAAATTAAACCTCCTTAGTCAGAAATGATGTACGAAAGAGTTGCAAATTTTAAAAAGAAAGTCATTACTCCCTAGGGATGACAAACTCGCCATAATTCCCGCGGGAACAATTTAGGCCATTGTCCTTCTGTATACAGGCATGGAATAACACCATTTACGAGCAAGTGTGATGAAAAAAGTTTTATAACGTAATACACTAACTAAAATAAATTATCAGTGTTACTTACATAATTAATAAGAAAATAAGAACTCAATAAGAACTGTATAGTAATCTAAAATTATGATAAATAACAAAAATAATAATCTCCTGTTAGAAATATAACAAAATATTAATGAAAACCAGACCTGTAGCAATGTTGTCAGTAAAATTTCATTTTCATATTCACTTACGTGCCCAAGATAAATACTAAACGGGGGGTATGGCAACTGAAATTAAATTTAAGATAACCTGGAATTAAAGGCTCGCACAGGACAGGATTACCTCCTTCCTCGTCACGCAGGTAGACGAGGCGACGGCCGGCGAAGCGCGCTCCCCCGCTTGAGTCCCCTTATAACTTGACAGAGCAGGCTGAAGTTTAGTAAATCATATGATTTGCTAACTTGCGCGTTATTAACACATGTGGCTGAACCATCGAGGGAGCTGCGCTTCTTTGCTAGGTGGTAAAATCAAAAACGTGTTTGACCTGTTATGGTATTGTTTTTAACCATTCATCATCATTACCAGCCGCAAGACGTCCACTGCTGGACAAAGGCCTTCCCCAAGGTTTTCCACAACGATCGGTCCTCTGCTGCTGTCATCCAGCGGTTTCCCGCGACCTTTATCAGATCGTCAGTCCACCTTGTGGAAGGTCTGCCAACACTTCGTCTCCCGGTTCGCGGTCGCCACTCTAGAACCTTTCCGCTCCAACGGCCATCAGTTCTACGAGCAATGTGCCCCGCCCACTGCCACTTAAGGTTTGCAATCCGGTGAGCTATATCGGTTACTTTAGTTCTCCTGCGAATCTCCTCATTCCTGATTCGATCTCGCAAGGAGACACCCAGCATAGCTCTTTCCATCGCCCTTTGAGTGACCTTGAGCCTTCTTATGAGGCCCATTGTAAGCGACCATGTCTCGGATCCATACGACATCACTGGCAACACACACTGATCAAAGACTTTTGTCTTGAGGCACTGTGGTATTTGGGACGAGAAGATAGTGCGTAGCTTACCGAACGCTGCCCATCCGAGTTGGATTCGACGATTGACCTCTTTTTCGAAGTTGGACTTACCTAACTGGATTTTTTGTCCTAGGTATACATAGTCGTCAACAACTTCGAGAGTAGAGTCACCAACTTTGACAGGAGTGGGTACGACATGGACATTTGACATGATTTTCGTCTTGTCCATGTTCATTTTAAGACCCACTTGTTGAGAGACTCTACTGAGGCCATCGAGCATTGTACCAAGGTCCTCCAGGGTCTCAGCCATGATGACAATATCGTCGGCGAATCGAAGGTGAGTGATGTATTCGCCATTTATGCTGATGCCAAAACCACCCCAGTCCAGAAGCTTGAAAGCGTCTTCCAATGCAGCAGTAAACAGTTTCGGAGATATTACATCTCCCTGTCTTACTCCTCGCTGCAATTGGATAGGCTTCGAGTTCCGGTCCTGAAGGCGAACTGACATAGTGGCGTTTCTATACAAACACTTTAACACCTCGATGTACCGATAGTCGATTTGGCACCGCTGAAGAGACTGCAGCACAGCCCATGTTTCGATCGAATCGAAGGCCTTCTCATAGTCCACAAACGCTAAGCATAGTGGCTGATTATACTCCTCGGTCTTCTGTATAACCTGCCGCAGCGTGTGGATGTGGTCTATGGTGCTAAAGCCTTTTCGGAAACCGGCTTGTTCGGTAGGCTGAAAGTCGTCAAACCTGCGAGCGAGACGATTCGTAATGACTCTAGAGAACAGCTTATAAACATGACTCAGGAGCGTGATGGGTCTATAATTCTTCAGCTGGGTATTATCACCCTTTTTGAAGAAAAGAACCACCACGCCCGCGTGCCATGCTTGCGGCGTTTTACCCTGGGCTATGACGGAATCAAATAGCTTCTGAAGAGCTTTTAAAACCGGTGATCCACCTGCTTTCAGAAGCTCAGCCGTAATTCCGTCATCACCCGGTGCCTTGCTGTTCTTAAGCTGTTTTAGAGCCACTCTAATCTCGTACAGGCTAACGTCCGGGATATCTTCCTTATCTTCCTTTAACCATTACTGTCAAGTAAATAACAGCTATAAAAACGTTGACAATACGATAACAGCTCAAAAACGACATGATTTTTTCGTGTTGAAAGGAGGCCCTGGACGTGTGTGTGAGCAGGACGACACTATTCTCGTGTAGTGGGAACAACACTCGTTCTTCTCTCTTACCCTTTATATACCACCATCACATGTAACATCAGACATTAATAAAGACTCCTCTCAATACAGACGTTGGTGGTATCCTTTAGCGCCCGACATCTCATTGCGATCCTGCCAGGATGCCTTCGCGCGGCGCAAAGCTATACCTTATTAGAAAACAATATTGCGACGGATGATCTCATCTAGTTCACAGAAACAGGAATGGAATTCAGCGATTGCAGCCGTCTCTTGTTACAGATCGGACACATCGCCAGTTAGCAAGACTTGTCTTCATAGAGTACACGTTTATAGATATGAAATGAATTCGTAATTAACATTATACTTAAGGTAAACACTGGTGGTTATTGCATTGTTTTGACCCATTTTAGTTTAGTTAGTTATAATTTAATTAAGGGAAGTACTCAAAATACTTTGTTTGGAAGTGACATTGGACCTGACAAGACAGAAGAATAAGAAATGGTTGGGCGAAAAGTTGAAGCAGTAAACATAGGAAGGAAATTTGAGTAATTTCAGGCGTGAGTTTAAAAGGAATGCAAAAATTAAGCTTTAGTTTAATGGTTAAAAGTAAAGATATAAAAAAAAGTTATAGGGAAAATATATTTGAATGAATTTTGAGAAATGGCTTTTTTTATAAAGAGAGGGAAAATAGAGTTGTATTATTTACGTGTGTGAAAGTTTTTTACAAAATAGCAATTTGCAAGGAAAGCTGAAGCGAATAAGTGTACAACGAGGGATTAGGCTGGCCACCTAAAAGTTATTGGAATACTTATAAGCTAAGGTTTTTAATGAGCGACTATTTTTGGTTTGGTATTAAATTGATATTTAAAGGAGATGAACTAGTTGGGTAAAGACCCTATTCGTTATCAACAGCAGCCCGAGATAATTAGAAGAATATAAAATAGTCCTCCTTTCACGAAACTCATAACATTTGCTTTTTATATTCCGTAACAACTTGTATACAACAACTTGCATATATTCTATATTCAATATCGCGAGGCAGTACCAACAGCCTCCTAAATGTTATACTGGATTAGTTCGATTGCCCTTTAATGAAGCACTGGAATGTCGTGCATATGGCGGACAGACCTGTCATATTTAATGTTAAATAAAAGTTAAATCTATAATCATTTGACATTATTAATCTCTTAAGTACGTATGTTTTATCGGTTTTGTGTGATTATTATTTCTTTGTAATTTTAAATTTATTATTGACATTGTTTTGCCTTTATTTTAAATTCATGCTACTAAAACCTAGATTGTAAGATTACCTACTGTATTACTAACACTCTTATGGACCCAGAGTCTGAAATAAAAATTATATTATTATTATTATTAATATAACTAGCCCTTCTAGATCTAAGTTGCTGTGCACTTGCGGGGGGGCACATGTATACCTACCTGTATTTCCACCTGTGATTTTGAAATGTGATACGCAATATAAAATTTGAATTTGTATTTGAATTACATTTTAACTTGTCCATTGTATTTGTATAAATAAAAATATTAAGGCTAAATAAGTTTTTTCTTTAACGGGGGAGGAGTAGTGTGAGTAGCACTCACACTCGTGCATCTCTCTTACCCTTTATATACCACCATCACTTGTAACATCAGACATTATTAATAAAGACACCTCTCAATACAAAAATGCCATGTCAACAAACTTCACTTGCTAAGAATGATCATATGGCGAATGGAGGGCTCGGCATCCATGGTGGATCCCAATGGATTCCATTTGTCTACAATCTCTAGTCTAAGCTTTAATTTATTGTTACAATAACACTTCAGATAAACTATACTTACTTTATTGGTGAGCTGTACGCGTAGTCGCAGTTTAGCTTGCAACGTCCAACTCGACAAAATGTTCGGAAAAAATATTCCGAAGTACTTAGAAAGGCCCGCTTTTATAATTATATTTGGATAAACCACTCAGTGAGATAATTATTTTTAGTTTACGGAATTCTACATGAGGTGTGGTCCGAAGTGATCTCCACAGATTTTTAGTAGTTTATAATTATAAAGAGGGACATTACAAGCTGTTAAATAAGATTAGTTATTATTTATATAAAGAGCTTAACCAAGTTCCAAGCTGACCGCGTCTGCGTCGCTCCGTTCGATCATATTTTATTTAATAATGCAGTAAGTATTGGCGCATTGTTATCTTCATTCACCTTGTTTTTGTAAACACACAATACTTACCGAGCGCTTAGATAAACGGCGTTGCTAACCAAGTGCGCATCGACGGCTTATTAACGTGACATTGTAATTAAGTAGGCAACGCATTTGCAGGTTTAGGATTGCAGTCCTATACATATTTGTATTCTCAATACTACAATATCACTCAAATACTGTAGAAGGTTAATCATCAACCAAATATCATCAGTGGCCGCTAAAAAAAAAGAAATTTTTTGTTCATACAGACTTACCCAATGAAAAAATGATTTTAATTGGCCTCATTTTCTACTTAAAGTTATTATATTATAACCCCACCCTGAGCATGGTCCGCATGGGCTCTCCCGATTATTTCATACCAAAATAGCCGGAGCTGTCGAGCCGACATTTTGAATAGTTTGTATCCATAATTATCATCGGTGATTTCAAATTATTCATCTGAGCACCGATAGAACTTTCATCAGTGAAATATCGTTTAACAGCTCTTCACTCTGACTCTTGCTTACTTTTTAGTTTCTTGTTCATTCCAGGAAACCTGAGACCATCGACAATGTGACAAACAGCAATTTAACAATTAATGAAATATACTCGTCGGTGATAGACCGGTCTGTCCGGCGAACGTACGACTATTGTTGTAACTATCAACACATCATCAGTCATTTGTTTTATCGAAAGTAAGCGCAGATTTTTCATTTCATCGAAAGGCATTTCTCGGCACGAAACTCTCGTGTTTTTGGTAGTCACAAGTCTAACCTAAATTAACCTACACTTAAAATATCGTGAAAACGTCATGGTTTCAGCAGAAAACAGCATTCGATGAATGATGCAATTGATTGGAAGTCGATAAAATGATGGGTGACCCAATTAAACTGTATGGGACATGACACCGCGTTATGACTAAGGTGTTGAGACAAATTAGGACAAACGACGCGATGGCATAACAACAAACGCCTCTTAATGATTTACCGCCAAACGGCCTCAGCCCAGAACAACAAAGTGCGCACGGGACTCGCGTCCCGAGGGATCCTTCGACTGCCATTAGGTCAGAAGTCAGAGGTTATCGATATTTCCAGTGACTACCTAACTGATTAATAACAGTGAATGGGCCAATAATAATTATAGCTAATAACCGTTCGCTCGTTGATTCTTTAAAATAACTGACAAGGCGATATCAAACAAACTGGCCCCATAGTGTGAGCTCGCACTCCGCGGAGCGCTCGCGCAGGCGGCGTGGACACGCGCGGGCCACGTGCGCGGGCAGGCGTCTCTGTCGAGCGGGGCGACGCGGGCGCTCAACGCGCGCGTGCGAGCGGGACGGTGCGACGTCGTGGGGGTGTTGGGTGGGAGGTGTTCTTGTTGTTTCAGCTCTACACTGTTTCACGGAATCGGGTATAATAACTGATGAGATAGTCGTTCCATCGGTCTTCCCAGATTAGATCGATACAAAGTTCACTCATTTCAAGGTTAGACAACTCTTTTTTTATTTTTTTGTGATCATAAGCTGTTATATTGTTCCACTTCTCAGTTGATATGAAACTTTAAGAGATTTCAACCTCGGCACAAGTCATATTTACCTAAACAATTAAATGTTCTTCGTTATAGTCGCTCAACTGTTTAAATCGACATATCTCCGATCGTCAGTTCGGGTGGCCATCTGTGGTCTTCATCATCAGTTCCACTTCGCCACAATGATACTTTCTGAATGCAAATGATACACTTGTTACTAACAATACTTAAATCGCTATAATTATGTATAATATTTTTTATTCACTGAAGGTGAAGTCGGCTCCTGCATGAGACATCAGTAACAGAATAATTATATATGGTTGACTGGTAGAGAATGCTTGTAGCATTAAGTTCGCCTTTTGTACACTATTTTATTTTTGTGCAATAAAGTATTTAAATAAATAAATAAATATGTATAATTATTTTTTGTGTTTTAAACGAATTGACGCTGTTGTATTATATGTATGTTTGACGACGCGTTACCTTGGTTGGTAACGATCCTGCCTACGAAACTAGCGGTCCTGGGTTCGATTCCCGGTATGGGTAAACATTTGTGTGATGAACACGGGTAAAACGCAGTGTGGTTCGTCCAGAACGTCATTGGTTAACGTTTTTTTTCGTCATTGTCGAACATCGTGTCTGAACATCTGAACTTTACCTTCATAATTATGCATAAATAATTGATTTATGATAATTAATTCACATACAAGTTTTATTTTGCATTTTTATGCCTAGTTAATTGTTTATGTGGACGATGTATTTTATTACTATTATATCGAATAGGCTCCGAAAGGGATCAACTGCTTAAATTAAAAATTCAGGCGCTAAATCATAATCTTTAACTTCGTCTTTTCAATATCTTCTATAGTTTAGGATACACAGGTAAAAAACCGAAGCGAAGCGAGGGAGAGTGCCTAGTATTAAATAATAATCAATTAAATTATAATAGGAGTTAAGACGTTTTTAAAGTTACATAAAAATGGTATCTCGCCTAGACTAACCAAGTCCTTACTTTTTAGGGTTCCGTACCTCAAAAGGAAAAAACGGAACCCTTTATAGGATCACTTTGTTGTCCGTCTGTTTTATTTTATTTATTTATTTATTTAATAAGTACAATATTAATAAAGAATTAAGAATTAAACATTGCCCCACAAAACTGGAGTAACAGTTTGACTGTGGGAACGGCAGTCTCTAGGTAAGGCTTAAATTAATGAAATAGCAGAACTATGCTGTACACAGTAACAGTACTAAACATACATATTATTATTATATAAGTAGTAGGTAATGCTTTTTTAAAAGTCTCTTAAATTTATTCTTATTTTTCTCACGTCTAATGGCTTCAGGCAAACTATTGAGTAGGTATGGGATACGCTTTTTGAGAGTTCTGTCTCCAAAGTAATTATTTATCCTAGGAACGAATAGTTTACCAGTCGCCATAGCTTTGGTGTTATAGGAATGATCAATGGGTTTTAGTGCATAATACTCTGAGTCATGTTCCAGGCAGCCATGGTTATTAGTGGCAAGTAGATACTTATGTTTCATGCTTACAGGTAATATTCTACAGATTTTATAAAGTTGACGATAGTTCCCTTTACATTTGAGTCTGATTTTTTCGTTAACAAGTAATTTTAAAAATCTAATTTGAATGGCTTCTAATTTAGCGATATTGGTCTTTGTTGTGAGCCCAAAGCTGTCAAGACCATAACCCAGTATGGTGTCCACCAATGACATATACAAACATCTTAGTGTGCTAATAATAGGAACACTGAATTTTAAATGATAAAACTTCCCTAATGAAACTCTAAGTTTTTCATAAATAAAATTGACATGAGATGACCAGGAAAAATGTTCATCTACTTTCATTCCGAGATAAGTTATACATTTAACTTTTTCTATAGGTTCACAGGCGCAGCCACATTTATTTTGATGGAAGCAAAGATAGGTATGAGCACATAGGTGAAGAAGCGGATGAGTATTATTTAATGGTAGATAGGGGGAGTGAATTATCAAGAACAGAACAGAACAGAACGCTTGTTTTGTCAGCGTTATGGACTATCCCCTTGTCATGAGACCACTTTCCCACCGCGTCAATGTCTTGCTGTACCAAGCGGAAAGTTTCCTCAAGGTCCGTACCCGCACGCATAGCACAGAGGTCATCCGCGAACATGTAAGCTGAGCAGTGCCGCAGCACCCCGCACAAGCTGTTGACGTGCATTGGGTAGCAGACAGGACCACAACCGGAGCCCTGCGGCACCCCGCAATCCACCGAACACTCCTGACTATATGCGCTCCCAACTCTAACTTTAAACGAGCGTGATGTGAGATAATCGCGGAACCATTCGTTCAACGGCTCTCCCACTCCACACTTGCACATAGGCTTCAATAAGGTTCTCGACTCTAGAGTATCAAACGCCTTTTTGAAGTCAAAAAAAACAGCTAAAACATTTTTTTCATCACTAAGGTTGATTGATTTCGTCTGTAAACTTTGACAATAAAGTTGTGGTACTTTTCCCCTTTTGAAAACCATGTTGGCGGGGATTGAAGACCTCGTGTTTTTTAAAATAGGTACTAAGTTGGTTAATTACACATTTTTCCATAATTTTGTCTATGCGAGATAATATCGCAATTGGTTGATTTTCGGTTGCCTTTCTTGAAAATGGGACGAATTATGGCTTCTTTTAGTTTATTACGAAATGTACGAGTATGGTGTTTAACTGATAGGTTGACCAACCTGGCAAATACAGGACTTATTTTGTTTATGACATATTTTATATCAGACATGCGCACAAGATCGCAACCCGGTGAGATATTTACATTTATGTTGTTGATTATTTTTCTTACTTGTTGACTCTTGACAGGTTGCCATCTCATACACATATCAATTTTTTTGACATAGTTATCCCGATCAAGCCAGTAATCATTACATTCATGTTTTATATTCTTGATTTCATCTGAAAAAGTAGTAGCAAATTTATTAGAAATACAATAGTCATCGGCATCACCCACCAAGACCGTTTATCGAAGGAACGCGTAGCGTGGAGGTATCGAGTTGAAATTTAAACCATATACTCAAGTCTACAGTCTCTTGAAGCTGTGAAAAAATCAAACTTCTAAGTTAACGTAAAAAAAGATACGGCCGTTTATGGGATTCCACTGAGGCGGAGACGAGTAGAAAGGCAGCGTAAGCCGCAAATGCACTGAGCGCAGGCGCGGCGCGTTCTTATACTAAAATGCTTTGGGCACTCTTTACTGTATGGGAACGCGTCGCAGCACCGCGTCGCCTTCGCTGAGTGCGCTTGCGGCTTTAATCTATTTGAAGGTCAATTAAATACACTGTCGACATGATAACGCCTTAAAGTACAGATGGCAGCCAGGCCAGAGCCAAGATGAAGAGCTAGTGCTAGCTTATGTGACGCGGTAACTGTCGGACACATCGAAAATTACGGATCAAATAAAGATAACTTGTTTTACTAAGATTTAAATTTCATCACACAATTGAGCAATAGTGTAAATGAATATAGAAGACGAGCGAAGCAACCGTCGAGTGTACGAAGGGCGTGAAGGGACGAGCCAAAAAAAAGGTGGCGCAGCTCACTTAATGCTGTGCTAACCGAAATTTTATTAAAAATAACTCAAAAAAAGCGGCTCAATGTTTCAATGGTTAACCAATCGATTTTAGAGTGGCACAATATTACATTAATTACACCTAGCTTAAGGGGGCCTGCGTAAAGGTTAAAGCGCGCTATGCACTTTTATGGTGAAATAAGAGGTTAATAAAGTTGCAATTGCAATACATTTATTAAATCATAATTTGGCACACAGGGCGTGCTACGAGCGTGAGATCAGTGTTGCGCGAGCGAGAAGCGCAGCAGCTTGGTGAGCGTGGAGCGTGACTCCGGCGTCTGCCGCGCGATCACCAGGCGACGCTCCTGCTCCTCTTCCACTACCACGCGGGCCTCGTGCCTGCAAAGAGAGAGAGAGAGAGTAGAGAGGTACATACGAGTATATCGTGAGTGTACACCAGTCGGCAATCATCAGTGTTCGCGTTGTTGTGTCCTGGTGTAGGGATAACACAACCAGGGAAGGATCAGCAAAGGTATTATATTTAAGTTTTCAGGATGGCGGCGCGTTTGCAATATTTTTGAGATTGCATGCTACGTTTATGGGCCCCGGAGCTAACGCTCCACCACGTGGCATGTGTCCTCGTTTGCCTTTTCCACGAAATCAACAATATGTCTACGCTTGCTTTTATCAAAACTTTTCGGTGACCAAAGATAGAGGCTGGGTCCTTAATTACTTCATTGTTATCACTCATACTCAGGTTTATTTATAAGTATACTACGCTAAGTATATCATAAATAAGTACCTGGAAGCCCGAACGTCACTTGGGTTGAAAACGAATATCGAATGACAACTAGACAGAACTTGTTGATAATTCCGTAACCAGATTTTGCACAATCAGGCTAAGACGTTCACCAGTGTATATTAGTGGCAGGTTGTCAGCCTACCGCCAAGCAATACTACAAGCCTGTATTCCGTTACAAATGTATACTATGTATATTCTCATTTTACTCTTTAATTTAATAGTCTAGGATGCACAAGACAGTTTGTAAGGATGAAGCATCGACTCGTGATGAACTTGGAGCGAACACTTCACTTGGTAATTAATGAAAATGAAAAAATATTTACTCAGTAACTACAATAGTACATTGTGCATCAAGGGTAGTATGAAGGGAATTACTAACGAGAGTGTTAGAGGCTTTTAATGACTCGAGTTAGTAATCCCCTTACTGCCTGTGATACACACAATGGTTTTCATCACATTTGCGAGGAAAAAAAACAAAGAGAAAACTTTAACTCTGCAAAATATAAAGAAATAACTTTTGACGAACGGGAACGTAAATGGAAACGATATTTTTTTTGTGACCTCTACCACAGATAATAACTGCGTTTAGTTTCGACCTGGGTTCGAGCCAGATTTAGCCAATTTGATAAAAATGTATAATTACTAAAATTAATGATAAATGTTGATATAAACTTGAAATAGGTATAAAAATAATGAAGTTTAATGAAGCGTATAGGTTTTGTGTAATGTAAGTTAGTCTATAGCTATTTTTTATAGATGAAATTAGAAACCGATTTAATTTTTGGCTGAAAATTAAACCTCCTTAGTCAGAAATGATGTACGAAAGAGTTGCAAATTTTAAAAAGAAAGTCATTACTCCCTAGGGATGACAAACTCGCCATAATTCCCGCGGGAACAATTTAGGCTATTGTCCTTCTGTATACAGGCATGGAATAACACCATTTACGAGCAAGTGTGATGAAAAATTTCTTAACATTCATCGGGGCCGGGGTCCCTTTTTACGTATGTGGATACCTGTGTTAACAGACACCGCTCTTCCTTAAATGGTTACACTATATTTGATGGTTACTTGATGTTCAATTTTAATTGTGTAATTAGTTTAAAGAAATGGTGTATTATGAGGCTTGTCGGTGGACTCACCCACGCGTGACGAGCGAAGTGGTGAGCGTGGCCATGTCCAGCATGTGCAGGTCACGGTGCCGGCGCTCCAGTACACTGCACAGCTCCTGCAGCAGCCACGATCCGCAGCCGAGCCCCCACGACACGAACCCTGCCCCGGGAACAATTACACCAATCACACCCGAGCCATCTGGAGCCAACCACTCTTGCACTGAGTTATACTATTCAAAGTCAGACACTTTGACATAAAAATGCTACTGACCTTCTATGCAGGCAGTGAACACCAGCGTGTCAGCGTGCGAGCCGAGCTCGGTGCCGCCGGGCCCGTCGAGCTCCACGCGGCCCGGGTCCAGGTCCCCGCCGCGGCACGACTGGACCAGGAATAGCTTGGGCTTGCCCACGAGCCCCTGGTGCCCAAACTGCAGTGGCTCCACCAGGTCGCGCAAGTTGTAGGTGCGGTCCACCGCATGCAGAGTGCCGCCGCCGTTTCCGTGCGTCATCACCGCCACGCACACGCACGAGGTCTGGCTGTGGTCCTCCTCCTGGTTAACTGAGATGTACCGAGCCAACATTTCAATCTGATTCATAAATGCTGCCAGGGGAATCAAAAGTCATGCCCACTAGATCTACTCGGAGGCGATATTATTTAATACTAGCTTCTGCCCGCGACTTCGTCCGCGTAGATTTCGATTATCGTTATTCTTTGGGGAACTATTAAATTTTCCAAGATAAAAAGAAGCCAATGTGTTAATCCAGTGTATGTCTTATACACTGGATCTCTATTCCAAATTTCATCCTAGTCTTTCGTATTAATAATATTATATTAGGACTTTTATTATTTGTAACCTTGAGACTAGCTTAAATTATAACGTAAGTAAACTTTTAGGACTCACATCTAGCGATCACATCGAGGATCTGGTCGGCGCTCAGGTTCAGGTGGGCCTCGACGCGGAAGCCGAACGCCATGAAGACTCTCGTCAGCTGCCGCTGGTCACCGTCATTACCCGGCAGCGACTGAAAAGGCTCTCTGCGCAAACCATCACATCCTTTAGTATACCTATATACTCACAATCAGTACAACCCCAATATATCCCAAAAATCAACACAGCAGTTAAAGGCCGCTTTAAAGGTTAGTTTTGGCTGAAGATGTATTATTCCCGTGTAAGTAAAGATCAGGTCACGTTTAAGGCATAATGTCAGCTGCATAGATCGTTTTTAGGGTTCGGTAAAAAAGGAACCCTTATGGTGAGACTTCATCGCCTGCTGTCTGTCACAGCAGATTTTTGTACAACTCGCTTGCCCGCATCTGTTTATAGTAAAAAATATGTTTTTTTTTTTATATAATTGAAAAGGGGTTTAGAATTGGGGGGGGGGGGGATGAAAGTGTTTCGATTTATAGAAAATAAAGTAAAAAAAATGTGTTATACTTAATAACAAAATCTGTATTTTCTTTTGTGGTTACCAAGCACATTATTATTATCTTAAATACGGAACCCTCGGTGCGGGAGTCCGAGTCGCACAAGACCGGTTTTTTTTAAATTAATGTTGCAATTGTGTCTTGTTGTATAATGTTACAGTCACAGCACGGGAATAGTAAGCATTTACTTTTCTTCACAATTAAGTCGAGTAATAGGTACTCGTACCTACCGGATACAGAGTATAACCGACTAGATCCGCTATGCATTCAGGCACTTACTTCCGGAACTTGGACTTCGGGAAGTCCCTGTTGTTGAAGATGAGCAGGATCTTGTTCTTCGACATATCATAGTGCTCCAGGTCATGCGGGCTGAAAGAGGATAGACACATCAGCTTCCTCATACCAACCTCCCGTATAACACTAGTGTTTTCAATAAATGCGTCGATGCCGCACCATTTCATTTTCACCCGAAGACTACGGCAACTCTAAAAGAAGGACTCTGATTTAGCAGTCTATGTATGTCAATTTGTATGTTCATCTGTTCCCTCGTAGCTCCTAGTCTGTACGTCATATTTTGAAAAATGAGCAAAAAAAATTAAAAACATGTTGCTTTCCACAACGTCAATACTGAGACGAAATAACTTTAATGGATAATTCTTTGTTAGATATTTTCATCAGGAATATAAAAAACAGACCCAGCGGTGCACAATACTAACTGTACAGCATCAGAAATTTAGGCACAGATGTTAATTCATATTTGCCAAAGGACTTAAACAAAGCTGGATAACTTTGACATATAACACCTATTCAATTTAACACCTAATTAATATCGGCATAGCGTAGCATTGACAGTAGTGTTCGCGACACTGTAACTCTCATCATGTTTTTGTGCATCAATAAGTGGCACAGGTGGTTCACCATATTTTTTCTACCACTGATTGTGTTTACCTTTGTTAACAAATAAACTATTTGACTTTAAATTACAGGGGTTTGATCCTTAGACAGCGTCTTTATAAATAGCTTGCAGAATACATAACGCTTAAAATAACCCTCACGATTTACAATCTCTCGCTGAACTAGAAAAGTCGACTAAAAAAAAGTAAGAAACAAGTTCGGACCCTTAATGATTTATGTAACCATTTATTATAATTCGAAATCATCTAGATCCGAGTCAAAATAGAGACTACTTCTTAGGTCAGCCCATCTGAAGTCGGTGACTCACAATATTTTTAACCAAAAGCCGTCTTCAGTTGGGACTGACCACCTACCATTTTAAAATAAGTTATTTTTTAAATTTGTGAAGGCAACTTTTTGTTTTTTAAACATTTCTTTTTTTAAATATAATTTCTTATGTCAATGATAATATTGATAATACTTAACCTAGCATTATATAAAACCATTATTATCGATAAAGATATTATTTATGAATGAACCTCCTGGTCTTTTTGATACTTTTATGTATTGTTTAGTACAAAGTACTCCTCTATATCGCATTTGAATATGACTGTATGTGTTATAAATAAAGAAAAATAATAATTAATATTTATAATAAAAATATCATTCGTAGTTGAGCAGGAAACCCTGTCAGAACTCAGAATAACAAGAGCAAATCAATAAATAAAAATAATAATTACCTATGACAGTACAAGACTGAAACCGTGATCCCTAAACAAGATGTTTATCTGACTAAGTCATAATTAAGTTATTTGGGTATATCTGGTTGGTGTAACCGTAAATTACCTCGCTTCGATTCTGCAGTACGCTTGATGCCTACATCCTGCCGATAACTTGAAACTGACTTACGTCATACAGGAAAGGTCAGGCTGTTATTCTTTGCAGATTAATAAAAATTGGGTGCATCAGCGGAGTCATAACAACAGGTTTCCTTTCAATGCTGCCAAGTATGCCCTCGTCACTTTTACTCGTTTCCGTAATCCCGTGTACGCGGAACAAGTACCCGTCGGGTACTGACGCTCGACACGCACGCAGATCAACTTTCACGAGCACATGAAAGGACTAAGTTTGGCAATTTGCCAAACACTCTTATCGGAGATCGGGGTTCAATCGCGTTGCGCGAGTACCATGTTCGCAAAACAAAAAATACTCAAAAACACCATATTCGCAAAATATTACCCAGTTGGTTCATAAGTTCTGTCACTGCGATTTAGATCAAGTTAAAAAATAAATAAAATAGTTTCATAAACCTGTAGTACATCAATAAAAATCTTATTTTATATAGAATAAAAAGTAACGTAATTTGTATTCGTTACTATTGCAATCATTTCATGAACGAGCTTTAAGCATTCCATTCGGGGCAGGAAATCATGGATCACAACACTCACAACACGCACGACCACGATACTGATAGGTAATGGCCACAACTTTTATAAGAGTTCTCGTATTGAGTCGAAATTTGCGTGACATATTGATCAGACTTTTATCTTTAAATTCTGATACAAATGTATTTCCAAGCAACTAAAGAACCGGTCATACACCGTTCAATCTTCATGACTCACTAAATCGACCCTACGATTTCACATCAATTTGCAGCAACACGAAAACAAACCAAACTTCGAGCTTCATAAGCTGGTTTCCGAGTGTCGTTAAGAAAACAATGCTGATCTCTAAACCTACCCACAGATGAGAGGCTTCACAATATTAAACAAATAAGTTTCTTAGTTAACAAAAACTAAACTTTAGAGGGTTTTCTAAAGTGATAGGTATTTTTAGAAAACTCGTGCGTATTTTAATCGGTGCCGGCCGTGAATGTTAGAAGATCGTATCGGAAATTGCGGAAACTATGAGAAATGATTATTAGTTCTTAAAAATATACATTTATTAAGCATTTAGTTTTTATATATTTTGAAATTAAAAATGAACACAACTTAGTTTTATTTGACTAAAACTTTGTGACAGAACTTAAGGACCGACTAGGTATAATCTCGAAACATCATATTCTGAAATCATGATCCATATTCTTAAAAATCATCATTATTATTCATCAAATATGATATTCTTAGAATATTATAAAATATAATTTCAATTATCGGTGACGTTTCTAACCAAAGTTAGTATTATAACATAAATATGAGGTAGGTACGTTAGGTTAGTTTCGTTTTCATATCAGGCCCGAAGGGCCAAAACACTCAGAAATAGGAGCTCCACGGATGCACAGCTCCGTTGACTCTGTTAAATTACATTTAGCGAATATGATGTTTTGAGAATATCATATTTTGCGAATATGGTATTCAGCCATGGAGGGGCTTTCTTGCGGTTTTTTTTACAAATACACCAAAGCTCGCTCTCTGTCTTACAGCAAGTCGCCGCTGGTTCGCGCCTTACACCTGCTAAATACGCTTCGAGTGTGCGCATACTCATACCCATACTCATCATTAGATGCTCGACGTGTGTGCCAGTAGATAGAGGGTTGGGTGGTGTTGTGTGATCAATGTTTGATTTGAGGTTCTGTGAGAGAATGGATGCACGTCCCTTTTCCGTCTAAATGTTTTCCTGACATCTATTATTCTTTCTCGGTCCTTGTTATCGTGTCTGTTTATTTTAAGTTCGGTATTTAGTGCTGTACTATTGTATGTATGTATGTATGTACAAAACAGGTATCCATGTGACGCCCTGCAAGGACGCGGCAATTTTAGAGTATAAGTTGCGATATGAAACTTCCATATAAATAAGGAGCACCGTAATTGCAAGGTTTGAGTTGAGGTGATGCTGATCACATTTTAATGGAAGCAAAAATACAGTAGGATTGACAACACCGAATCTTGAAATAAGTTGAAGCTGCGTTAATTGAGCTGCGTCAAATTTGCAAATAGTAATGACATTGATCACTCCTGTCAGCGTAAAAGTGTCGTTAAAACCGTGACGCAGAAGACGCGCCACTTCGTAAACGATGCGTCAGCGTATTTCGTCGGCTTAGTGCAAGAAGTCATTAACTAACAAAAAGTCAAGTCGGAGAAAAACGGGCTCAAAGTTTTGACACAGTCAAATGACCATAATTGTAATAGGTTCGGTTCTAGATTTAAAAATTAAACATCAATGGTTAGCTAAATGTATTTACTATTAAATCCAATTAAAAACTTTGTACAATAAAGTCAAATAACTTTTTTAAAAGCCTAAATATGTAGTTAGTGACTTTTGGTCTTTCTCGCTCTTAAGGGAACTTACAATTAGTTATTTTTTATTTTCATTACAAATAAATCGGGTAACATAGTTTTCTATAACAAAATTGGTTTAATCAGTCGTAATTATTAACTTAGAAGCATTATAAATATTACTTATTAATCAACGACGAATAAACAGATTTATTTAATTCTACTTCACAGATTATAAAGTCTGCAAGACCACAAAAATAACACAAAATTCTCGTAATGACGTTATTTTTAACTTCAAACTAAAATAATAATGAAATATTCATTGTTGATAGACGAACTTAATATTATAATAATTCCAGACAACAGCAAGCACCATTAGTACAGGTAAAACGTGAAAACTTCTAAAAATTTAAATAAAGACATCAGCTTTTGATTGAACTAATACAGTAGGTACGAAAAAGAGTAAAAAAAAACCCTTGACGTCCATCGTTTTTACTTTACGTCTTCTGAGTTAGAAGACATTTCTTCAGGGACATAATCACGACACTCTTTGGCTGGCAAGTTCCGGTACCAGTGGTGAAGTTCCGCGAGTATTATTTTTTCATTGCACATTTTTAGCAAACCGTAAACTGTTCTACTTCCTTAATATTCGTTAGAAGGACTGGCGGCGTATCTTTCTGTGCTTGAATGTGTCTAATAGGTGACTCTAAGCCATTTTTAATATCCGACAAAGACTGTAGTTTCAAATCAGCATTCTGATTGTCACCCATCAAGATCAAAAGTAAAATACATTTTACACAGGGTGGCCGGTGCCAGATTTTTTATATTTTCAAAAAGTCATTTTTATAATTAAAAAAATGGGTTTTGACATTTGGCGGGATTACACGGTTCAATATTGCGAATTTTATTTTCATCTTGTTTCAATGGTCAGAACGCCGTCATTCTTATGCAGTTGAAGCGTTTGCACGCTATATAATTTCGTAAAGAGGCGGGCCGAGTGTAAAATTTATTCGGTCATGGGTGCAAAGGTACCGAGAAACTTCTTCGGCACATAATATACCGAGATCAGGCCCCAGCACACACGGACGCCGGAACACATATTGAGTGTGCAACGGAGTTTACAGGAAAATCCACGACTTTCAGTGCGGAAGAGAGCAGCTCTCTTTAAGACTCCTAAAGTTCTCAGTGCATGAAATATTGAAAAAATAATTGAAGTTTCATCTCTATAGGATTCAACTGGTTCAAGAAATTAATGAAAGTGATTTAACCAAACACAAAGTTTTTTGTGACACAATGTTGCACAGATTTCGTACCATAAATTGCATTTTTCGTAGTGACAAGGCCCATTTTCACATGAGTACTCATGTCAACAAGCATGTAGTAAAGCAAAATTGTCGCTACTGGGGCCCGCGATCGTCTAATCCACGGTTAAAACACCAAAGACCTTTGCATTGTCTAACAGTTACTGTTTGGTCTACCTCATCCTTGAATAGAATTATTGGGGGTTATTTTTTTGAAAATGCCTAGCAGTAAAATGTAAATAGGTAGTGAAAACTATAGGAAAATGATAGCTGATTAATTTTTGCCTAAATTGCTTGTACATCCGTCCTATTCATCACACGCCTGGCTTCAGCAGCATGGTGCTACACCACACATGGCCACAGTGTCGATGAACGTGCTTCGCGAACATTTCCCTCGAAAATTGATAAACCGCTTTGGAGAAATCCGTGGCCGCTGAGATTGCCCGGTTTGACCCCTATGGATTTGTTTCGATGGGGTATCTCAAAACCAGAGCTTTTAATAACAACCCACGGTCTAAATATAGGTGATTTCCAAAAAAAGATTGCTATCGAAATCAACAACATTACGCAGAATATGCTGCGAGTGGTACAAAACGCGAGGCTCCGTTTTGATGAATGTGCACGTGTAGGGGGACGACATTTAGAGGACATATTTTTTAAGTAATTAAATTTGTGATCTTTATTATGAGATATAAATAAACACTAATCGCCTCAGGTGATGATCAAAACAAAACCTAGGTACCTATACAAAATCTCGCCCATCGTGTAAAATCAGTCTTTTGCAAATGAAATACTTAACTAAGTACTTACTTACCTACACTATAACTTAACAGCATAAGCAATTTGAACGTATCTTATTATAATTTAATGACAATAGGTACAAACGCTCTTCATTCGCTTTATTTAGAATCTTTTCTAGCATCAAAGATCCTCGTCCTGCCTTAATGTTAATATTATTTCGCTTCATTTTGTAAGAAGTCACTACCATCTCGCATAACGTCCATCCCTGGTCGCAGCTGAATGGTATGACTTCGATCGCGATGACCGAACGAGTGGCGGGTTACCGCGAGAGCAAGACGTACTCGTAGGTAGGCATAAAAGAGTTGAAATATGAACTTATCAGAGCAAGAATCATTTCACTAAAGGTGTTCAAATTGAAACAACTTATTTGTCAAAAGTCATTAACCATAATTTAATCACTTGAATTACGTATCTTTGGACACAACTAAAATCGATAACTATCATTGATTACTTTAAAAAATCATTCTGGCTGCCATTAATGCTGTTTCCTATTTTTTTTAAACTGTATAATGTACTTTAGTTATTTTATACTTAAGTAAAAATAGTAATATGCATCCAAATGCTTATTTTGTTAAAAATCATTAAAGCGTTATAATAACATTTATTTTCGTTTTACTGTTTGCTAAAAGTAACTATATGCATATAATGAATTCTAGCTCAAATACTTTCAGAGCGATATTCATATTATTTTATTTTTTAAAGTTAATAAGTAACATTAGTGAATATTCAAACGTAATAAAATGTGTAAAAATAAAAAAAGATGTTTTGATTAAAGTAACTAATGGTCATAAACCATTTCCGTCAAATCAATAAAGCAAAAATTGAAATTAATGACTTAATGTCTTTGCTGTAACATCGAAATTACTTAACGTAAAAAGAAATGGGTCAGTGCGTTAGAAAGAGTAAGTCGTGGCGAATCCGCCTGAGTTTGTACCTGTACTTAGTAACTTTATGCCTTTAATGACTTCTTGCACTAAGCCGACGATTTTAAGCTTTGGCATTGTTCATCTTTTGAGATTAGACAAGATGAATCCCAGTACCTAAACGATTATCAAAAACCGACTAAATGTATGGAATTGACATAATAATAGTATGCGCTCGACACGATTGTCCGGCAGCCCGGCCATTTAAATAACTATAACGTACGCGCAATACATCTTGTCTAATGCCACTGAACAGTCATCACGTGACGCGCGCGTGGCCCAGCTTTGTTGCGGGGATGTGGTGGAGTCCCGCGGTGTGGCCCGCGAGCGCGCGAGCGGGCGGCCGCGCGGGACCCGAGCAGCGCGTGCGTCACTGATCACTGTTTACGTGCAATAAATATACACACAACGCTCGCGGCTCGCGAGGTCACGCGTTAACGCTCCATTGAAATAAGATACATACAAATTAAAACATCTATTTGCCGCTGGCTGGTTTACATATTTAGATGATTTACCCAGAGCGGTATCCTCCTTCTCACCAAGAGTAAATTCACAAATTATTTTTACTAACAGTGGTTGGCAAAAGTTATAATTCGTCATAAAGTTTTCATACAAATACGAATACCTAGTTTTACAAATAATTCCAGTGTTCAAATATTCAATTGACAAATTTCTTACCAGATAGGAACAGGCAGCGGGCGCGTATGGATTCTCCACATGGTAACCCGGTCAGGTTAGATATACGGCGAGAATTGCCTTTCGGTGAAATTAATATTGTGCGTAGTGATAATTATGTTCGTTGACAGGTGTTGCGATTCAACAATAAGTGGGTGCCCAGCCGCCACCTCGGAGGGCTTGACTTGGATGGCTAGCGACCGTTTTTAGCACTCTATCTTGTTAGCTGTCATAGATATAAACTGCTATGGAAATAAAGAACATTTATTTTGTGAGGGGGCATATAGGTTAATTTAAAAATTAAACACTAATATTAAAGTTTGAAATTTGGTCGGCGTTCTGCAAAACCCTCGATACTGACATTCTTCTGTTTTTATATAGTATTATTATAAATTGTATGATTAAATACTATTCCGGTATTACAATTTTTTTTTAGACAATTCTCACTGAATTGATTGATTCATAAAACAATATTGTCTCAATTGCCCATTTTTAGGGTTCCGTACCAAAATGGTAAAAAGGAACCCGTATGGTGAGACTTCGTTGCCGTCGGTCTGTCTCTCAGAATGCCACAGCAAGTTTTTTGTAATGATTAGGGAAGAAATTATGCTGCTGCTCTGTGATCCGTATTTTAATTGCGAGTAAGCTGAATTAAATTCTAATTGATTTTATTTTCATTTTGACGTCATCGGCACAAAAAGTGCAACCCCTGAATATAACACTCTGTAAAAATGACAACTACTACAAAAAAATGACAAGAGACATGCGGATGGACGGAGAGCGAAGGCTAATGGGGACCCATTGGCACCCTTTGGGTACCGAAAATAATACCTGATTTCTTCTTTCGTGTAAGGCCCGCTTGCACGTCAGTGTAAGATTTTTTTACGCTGTGAAAATGCTTTTACTTATACCATCTTATCCTGGGGCAGCCTCAGGGGTTATGTGGGACTCATTAACTGAGAGTGGCCAGAAAACCAAAACGCTACGATTCTCCCTCCACGATGGGTTTTTGTTGTTGTTGTTGATGACCACAGATTCCGCTTGCGCATTCGACTACGACCCTCACCGGCGGGCTCCTGTAGAGCGGGCTCCGAAATTGAAAGAGCGCCCGCTGTAGAATTCAGGGTGCTCACAGTCCAGTCGATCAAAGAAGGCGATAGACCTCCGATCCATTACCCGCAAATCCACACTTTTCGGCCGAAAACGATAGGGAGAACGGCGCACCGTAATACCGGTACTCCTTTACCTCTGCGGTCCCACCACGCTGCAAAGAACGTTGCGGCCCCTCCAGATAGCAGAGAGTAGGGAGAGTGGCAGACCTCAATACCAACACACCTCTCCCAAAACCCCTTTGTGTCCGAGTCTGACTTTAATTAATAATTAATAAATTGACTACCTATAGGTATTTTTTACAAAAAAAAACCTACAATGTAGCATGATTAGAGATAACGGGTGTTAAAGCCACAATAAATTCGAAGTATTATTGCACTCAGAAGATAAAGCGATAACACGAATCGGTGCTACATAAATATCATATCATAAGAAATTACTGACTGCTGAGTTTCTTGCAGCGTTTCTTCTCTGCAGCGGTCTGCTCTTGGGAAGTGCTGGTAAATTCTTGACGTATAAAAGTGCTGCGGCCTACCTACTTACTGAATAAAATGTCTTTTATCCGTTATCATTTTATCTTCCACCATTTTAGCTTTCGTGAATGAATTAAAAACAAAACCCTTCTTCTTGAGCAGTCGGCGAAAAAATAGAACTTACGGATTCATTATTACAAACGGAACCCACGCGTTCACACAAACAGAGTGCTCAAATAGAGCCGAGTTGATGGCACTAGGTTCACGGAGTGGTGCAGACTGCTCTCGCGAGGAGGTAGCGCGGCGTCGCGGAGGGAGTGAGCAGCGCGCGCGTCGGGGGCCGACTGGCGCGCCCAGCCGACTCGCGTCGCGATAAAGGCGCCGCGAATACACAAACAATCATGACATTGTTAGCCCGCTATTTAATAATACTTGTCACCATACAAACTGCCATGTAGACGACCACCCACGTAACCGCGAGGTCACCACGAAATGGATCGTCCTGCGCTCCAGTCTATTTAATTTCTTTCGATGACGTCGACTCTTCTCACTATCCCCTCTACTGGGCCTAGTATGGTTGCGTCTATATCGCGTATCAAATGTGGATAAAGCATACGTCACTGTCGCCTAAACTTCTAAACTTTGTCACTCGACAGGCGCAGCCATGTTAGCCTCCTCTTTTGGGTCCCCGAAGTAAAGGCGTTGCCTTTTCACAACGGGTGCTCCTTTAATGCTAAGCGGTTTTTCGGTCTTCTGCTGGAGAAGGCGTGCTTCGTTTGTTTTGCATTCGTATCTTGCTACCTACCTATCCTTCTTCACACATCCTTTCGTAGTGAATCTTTACATTACTACAGGGTTTTATCAACTGGCGAGCTCCCACGGTTGTTTGGTGTGTCATCGGGCGGGAGACACGGGCGGACAAAGCCTCGTGGTTGCAAGAGTCGTTACTCCTTTATCGCGGCGTCCCGGCCGGAGCGCGCCAGCCGTCCGGCGCCAGTCCGCCGCCGGCGCGTGCGCTGCTCGCTCTACGACACGAGCACCTCGCGCAAGCCGGGTCTTCAGTCTGCACCGTTTCGTGGACTTATTGCATCCGACACATCTTTATTCAAGCACCTTATTATTGTGAATGTCTGTGATAGTTTACTATAAAAATGGACCAGTAAGTTGTAATAGTTTAATTCATTCACTTGTGCTTCTATTTGTACCGATTGGTGCTACAGTTGTAACTTTCGACGACCGTTGCACTAAATGAAACAAACGTGCTCGACACGATTGATCCTCAAATGGCACAGTAAATCTATCAACAAATGAACGGAATTCGGAACGTTATATGTTTTTATTTAAAAGTTGTTAATTTGGATCGAGTATGAGCCGGCGACTGGGTGACCTTGCGCGGCGTGGGCCGCGACGCGCGTTGTTTATACTTACACAAGTTTTGCGAGCAGCACGCCAATATTTACCCGACTACGGCAAAGAAAAAGAATGGTTATGACTTTAGCAGACGTTCCGGCACTAGACCCATTTGTGGTATTTGTGGATGTTGTTTAGGGTTTACTATAATCATACCTAACCTGACGCTTGTAGGTTTTACCGCTTACACTATTCAATAAGAAATAAATACTTTGAGAATGTATCTTGTATTAAGGAGGCTCTTCCTTTCTTATATATATTTTTTAGATACTAGATCCGCCGTTATAATAAACAATCTTTAAAAAAACAACCACTTATCTATTACGGTTCAAAAGATACGACTGTTAGCCAAAGGCCAACCATAATGTGGTCTTTAGTAGTGTTAAATCCCTAGAGACGGTGTGTTTATAAATAGCTTGCAAGATAATAATAGTAGATTGTTCAACAAGGGACTAAAACAAGTCATAATGACACGAGATGTTTAGCCACGCGAGCGCGAGCGAGGGTGCCTGGAGTTCGAATGTCATTATGGTTGTTTAGTCTCGCGTTAAACACTCTACTTTTCACTTTGAATGCGAGGAAAAAAACGACGTTCTAAACAAAATTACAACATTTATTATAAAAAAAAATATATCAATTAAAACTAACAATTAGGTATCTTAACAATGTACGCTCAATACAAGTTATGAACATCTATTCAAAATACAAATAGGAAAAAAGATCCGCGGTTTTTTTGTAAAGTGATGTTTTAAATGCTTGCATATTTAGCCAATAGATTCAAACTTGGAAACCATTTTAAAAGTAATTGGACCACGCATAATAAAAGAGTTCGGCCTTAATATGATAAAATAGATTCATATTCGTAATAATTAATCGTGTTTCACGAAATTAAATCCTTTTTTTTATATATTTGCACAGCTGTCATTTTGAGGTTATTTCGACACCCAAAAATATGGTCCATACACAATCACTGAAAATGGCGATAATCCTCCATTCACAAACACCGTGATTGGTTGTTTAGGGGTTTCTAAAGTAAATTAAAAAAAAAACTTGAATCCCTAGAGATTAATAAGGAGCTTTAGTCCTGATTCGCAGAGATTTAAGTAGCATTTTAAGAGCATGAGAAGTGAAAAGAATTTGACACCTCATTTGGAACCCCGTTACCACAGGGGCGCTTTTATCGATCATTTCATTTTCATATTATAATAGACAAATCACTCCATTAACAAGCTCTACCATAACGTACAGATGATCAGACAAAGAGCAGTATCACGAATAAAGACCGTTTTGCCCTTTGGTCATGGAATTCTGAAAATAACAAAATGATAATGGGCTCTTTTCCATTTCTCGTGTTTTATATACCGAAGACCTACAGCTTGTTTAGTGGCCGTGCTGGCAGCAACGCCAGAAGGTGACGTGAGTTGACTGTGTGCAGACTTGGCCCCGCGCCCGCGCCGCCCGCCCTGCAGCATTACGACATGACCGGGGACAAGCTGCTGCTCATCCTTAACAACCGTGACTTCCAGAGCAACAAGTTCCACAGGTCAGTGCCCCAGCGGAGCTATGAAGTTGAACTCCAAGGTTTTACTATTCATTGGTCTAACACCACAACGAGTACAGCGGCTCGACAAAGTAATGAACTGCCAAAGCGTATAGTGAGCGCCATTTGCGAACTGAAGTTTATATATAGGTGATCTGGTGAAATTTGGAGTGGCAGTCTTAAGGTATACCTCCAATGTTCCGCTTTGCAATGTCAGCGAGGGGTCGCCGCATAAATCTGCAAGATTCTATTGTCATCTGACGACCTGTATCTCTTATATTGAAAGTAGGCTGTTTGAAGACAGCGTTGACGACGCGCTGGCCTAGTTGTTTGTGACCCTTCCGACGAAGCTAGCGCTCCTGGGTTCAAATCCCGGTAAGGGCAGATGTTTGTGTGATGAGCGCGAATATTTGTTCCTGAGTCATGGATCTGAGGATGTTTTCTATGTATTTAAGTATATATTTCTCTGTATAAGTATTTATATCATTGTCCCATAGTACAAGCCTAGAGCTTAGTTTGGAGCCAGGTCAATTGGTGTGACATTCAAAGTCAAAGTCAACGTTCTTTATTCTTCAATTTAGGCATAATATAATGCACCTATGAATGTCAAAAAGCATTACCACCGGTTCGAAAAATAAAACCTTTGCCCCGAGAAGAACCGGCGTAAGAAACTCGGCAAGGTATATTTTTTTCAAGACAAAGGTTTACATCATTACATAATAATTATAGATAGTTTACAATATCACGGTATTTTTGTACAGTACCTTTTTTAAGCGTAGGTAAATTTATGCGTAGATTACTCATGCAGGACGGACGACTCACCGCCAAACATCCCTATCCATGATATAATCGTTTACTTTATAATATGCTCGGGAAATTAGTTTTTGTTTTACGACAGATTTAAATTTAGAGTTAAGTTCAGTAATACTTTTTGGAATTTTATTGTAGAATTTTATACAATTTCCTAAGAATGATTTTGAAGTTTCGGCCAGTCTATAAAATGTGGTTTTGAGCTTTCCTGTGCTCCTGGTTGCTTTTGGCTTATCAATGTTCGTTGGGAAATTGTGTAGATTCTTAACTCTTAACAAAGATGATTATTTCAAATACATATAGCGACGGCAGTGTTAGAATATCTATTTCCTTGAACAATTCCCTCAATGACACACGCGACCCCAAGTTATAAATAGCTCTAATAGCCCTTTTTTGCAAAATAAACACAGTACCGATATCCGCAGCCGATCCCCACAAAATAAGACCGTACGTAATTATACTGTTAAAGTAAGCGAAGTAGACCAACCGTGCCGTCGCTACATTGGTAAGCTGCCTTATTCTCCTGACTGCAAAAGCAGCGGAGCTCAACCTACTTGCTAACGCAGTTATGTGGGAACCCCACTGCAATTTAGAGTCTAATGTAATACCTAGAAAAACAGTTGTTTTTACAAAGTCTATGGTTTCACCATTAAGTTTAATATTCGAGGCTAAGTTTATATTTGATGAATTTGCTGATTGTCCCCATTGTCCCCTGATATTTATTTATTTAAAAGGATTTTACTGTGGTTCCTCGTGATCCACTCCACAGTCACTACATTTTGGAGTAGATGGACAAATTTATTGTAACTACTATTAGATCCAGAACTAGAAACATCCGATGGTTTGCGCAGGGAACCCCCGGAGTCGCTTCCGGGCAATGACTTTGACGCAAAACGTCTGAGGAGCGTTTTCGAGTCGTTCGGATTCCGCGTCGACGAGCAGGTGAACAAGACCGCAGATGAAATCTTCGAAGTAGTCGATAAACGTGAGTTGGGACAGCGCTAGTAAGATAGCCAATAAGATAGGATAAGAAACACCCTCTAGCAAACTAAGAAATACCACTTGGCAACAGCCGTGCACCACATTGACTTGTGCCTTGTCATGACACAGTTAGCAAAAAGGATCACCGCAACACGTCGTGCGTGTGCGTGGCGGTGATCACGCATGGAGGCAGTGGCGGCGCTCTGCACGCGGCGGACCACAAGTACAGCCTGCGCGAGCTGGTCGAGCAGCTGCAGTTCGGGCACGAAGGGCTCGTTGGCAAGCCCAAGCTGTTCCTGGTGCAGGCTTGCCGCGGCGGGCTGCTCGACGCGGGCCGCATAGAGCTCGACGGGGCCGGCGGCGCCGCGCTTGGCTCGCACGCTGACACGCTGGTGCTCACTGCCTCGGTGGAAGGTAACCACATTACGAGTCAACGAATACTGCAATTTTTTTGACTTCAAAACCAAACATACAGCTACTAAGTTGAACGGTTTTTAAAAAAGGGTACCAGGTTAAGAACTAAGATAACTTTTCCATTTTGTAACGAAAATTACTTTTTACATTTATTTACTGGCCTCGTACGTATCTCAAATTTTGTAAACGAAGCAGATTCAATCTTCATCCAATAGTAATATGGTGGCATTTGCTACAGGGGTTTTGTCAGAGAATTTTCGTGACAGGAAAAGTTACCCATTGTTAATTTTAGTCTTTAACTGGGTACACTTATTTTGAAAACCGCTCAATTTAGTGAGAATGCTCGGCTGCAAAGTCATGTAGGGAATATGAGCTAAACTGATTCATCGATTTGAACTACAATATTTCCCGGTGCAGGGTTCGTGTCGTGGGGGCGGAGCGGCGGCTCATGGCTGGTGCAGGAGCTGTGCCGCGTGCTGCAGCACCGCCACCGCGACCTGGACCTGCTGCAGGCTGCCACGCTCGTCACCTCGCTCGTCACGCGCGGGTGAGACTTCTCTTCGTTTCTTAAACCGGTGCACGAAACTATTAACTGGCGTGTTAGTGCTTACATCTTTCGAAGTTCTTAAAGTTTTGACACTTTACCCTATTTACCTACAAGCTGCTATGATTTGTCACTTTAAAGGGTTAAACTCGTAATGCGCCCTTGCTCTCTCCCTGTAAAGGCACGCGTCCCGCACGCTGGACCCGGACTCCAACCGCATGCGGCAGACGCCGGAGGCGCGCTCCACGCTCACCAAGCTGCTGCGCTTCTCGCTCGCCGACGGCCCTGTGGACCGCTGATCTAGCCCTTATATCCAAGTTTTGTAAATCTTTAATAAAAACCAAATATTATTTACTAATAGCCGAATTAGTTTGTCGCTCCTCCCCCTATTTCTTCTCGTACAAATATATCAGAGACATTTATAAATTCAGAAAGCCAATTACAGTTATAGCCATTTACCGATAGTGATACAGAATCAATAATAATTTACGTCGCATAAAGGAGGCATTGGCGCACCGACTAGGGATTGTTAATAATAGCCAAATGCTACTTACTTACTTAGGGAATACTCGTACTACGGAGAAAGGGGACAAAGGGTGGGGATTAACAATTGGGAAAGTAAGAGTAATATTAAGGAAGGTAACACACGCGCAAGCACCCGCGCACGCATGCGTCTGCGCACGCAAAGTGCTTTAAGTAATGTTACAAATACATATATTTGGAATGGGCTATTTATTATTTTGAGACCCATTTAGTTGTAAAAATATCTCAATCATGTTTTACAAATGGGAAAATCTACAGTGGGGATGTAAGAAGCCAAATAGGAATATAATTTTACAATTTATTTCCAATCTTTTTATTTAGCAGTTTATAAACCCGGAAGCACAGAATTCATGGAGAAAATAAAGTTTCAATCACGCTATACGAGTACGTGTAGCTTCTGCTATGGCCTCTGCACATGGCCAGCCTTAGACCTGTGTGACCTTCGGCCGCGAGACAGTTACCAGTTACCACACCCAGCCGCCATATAGTGCATGCGATATAGTGCATTGTGTCCCATGTAAAGGTGTTATTGAGAATGTTTATGTGCTAAATCAAGCGCCGGACTTAATATATAATCAGTACCTCTTCAGTTGTATCTTGGTAAGTTATGTAGTATTTAGAATCTTTTATTCTTTCAGCGTTTTTATCGTTGGTTTATCTAAGGTTTTTAAATTATTTTATAGTATCGATCCAGGCAAGGTCAAGGGTTTAAATGAATCTCAAGGTAAAGTTACAGACATATAATGTATAGCGTATACATTTCTTCCCTTTGTGTACTGTGCGGCAATATTTTGAATTACAATTCAGTGATGTCTTTGTACTAAATAGTTAGTGTTTGCTTTTATCAGGTATTTGCGAATGTGTCGAGGACTTTTATCAGCTGTAATCTGTATCCGTCGCTGCCGATAACGCGCGGCATCAGCCCCCCACCAGCCAGTGTAGTTCGCTGCGTGAACGCTCGCGACGCTTCGTCGGCGCTCGAGAGGCGGAGAGCTCTGCTGACGCCGAGCAAATAAAGATGGCGGAGCAGGAGCCGCAGGACGCGGGGGGGAGCGAGACGGACTTCACTAACCCCTTCAAGAGGAAACCATCCAGGTGCGCCCGTACTCTGCACCCTACCTTCTCGTCATAATTTAAAAAAAAACTGTCAAACTAATTCGTAACCTCGGTGATAGGCAATTATGACAAATGAACAATGATATTTATTTTTCCAAAAAGTGGGAACTTTAATTATATTAATGTCTGGTGTATACATTCATACTAATATTATAACTGTGAAAGTAAGTCTGTTACGCTTCCGCGGCAAAATGGCTGAAGTCGGTTTCGTTAGTCCCCTCGGTCAGTTACCACCACAGCAGCGCGCATGCGTTGTACCCTACGATAGAGGTAGATCAGTGCTCATATAGTAACAAAGACTTTGGCTATCTAACCCACACGGAACGCGACCGCGCATAGAGCGTAGACCAATCCACAGTTTTCTGCTCTTTATCAATTAGGGCACTCCAGCACACTCTGAGAGAGCCGGGAAGAGGCGCCACGTTCTCATGCCGCTCATCTCATTGTAAAGTCAAGCCCTATTTGGGTAGTACGTATGTGCACTTATCCATGTCTAAAATAAGAACTTAGGTACCATCGAGGACTTTAAATATTGATCCACCATAGAACCTTGTCTAAATGACAGCGTCAAGTGACAAGATAGAAATTAATCGCTGGTTTTATGCGACAAGATTCTATAGTGAGTTATCAATTGCATCCGTGACCGTACTACGCAGGTAATAATATTTATTTTTCGATCTCGACGAAAAAACAAACGCCACTGCTCCCGCATGCTTTTTTCCTTCTAAATGAAAATAGTTCCAAAATCACTCTACTCGTAATCCACAACAAGAGTCGTGTTGTGTCTGCGTCGCCACAGGGAAGCGACGGAATCGCAGGCGGACCGCGCCGCCCCCGCGGCCGTGCCGGCGCCACTCGCATTCGACGCGCGCGCCTGGACCTACGACATGACCGGCGACAAGCTGCTGCACGTCTTCAACCACAACACGTTCCAGAAGACGCGCTATTTCAGGTACGGCGCTTCTTCTCCGCAATGATTGTCTTGTCCGAAGTGCCAGTAGATACACTCCAACCCTCATGGTGGCCCACTAACTAAATAAATATTTTGAATTTTGGATTTTTGTTGCCTGCTTGGCCCGTATTAGGTTTACCCTAATGGCGATGGATAAAGCATCCGTCATTATCACATCTAAACAGTCAGGAACTGAGAGATGGTTTAACTATGTTTATCCGCATCGATAATAAATATTTAAAATAAAAGGCCGCTGGTATTTGCTAGTATTCGTTGACATACAGTGATTTCAAAAAACATTAATAGAAGAACGTTTTTCAAATTAATTTATTATATTCCATCCCATAATAAGAGTGTAATCTTACGCTACCCGCGCCGCTGGCCTGGGTGTATGATCGGGTGTCTGCCGGCAGGAAGCAGCCGGCGGGCCGCGCGGGCACGGCGCGCGACGTGGCGGCCCTCTCGCGCGTCTTCTCCGCGCTCGGCTTCCGCGTGCACGTGCACCACGACAAGACCCACGACGACATCATCGCCATCGTCTCCAAGTGTTAGTTAACTGTTTCAGTCCATGCTCCGTGCACTTCGGTTATCTCGATTCGCTTTTCATTGCCCATGTTTATTTCTCAACTGACACGTTATGCAGAATAAAATAATTTAAAATGTATCCAATACACACTACGTTACAGTCATTACCTATAGTAATGACTTTAACGTAGTGTGTATTGGATAGTGAGTAAGGAAGATCACCGCAACACATCGTGCGTGTGCGTGGCGGTGCTGTCACACGGCGAGCGGCTCGGTGAGGTGCTGGCGGCGGACCGGCCCTACGAGCTGCGCGACCTGGTGACGCTGCTGCAACACGGGGACGCGGGGCTCGTGGGCAAGCCCAAGCTGTTCCTGGTGCAGGCGTGCCGCGGTGACGGCATGGACCGCGGAAGAGTCGAGCTCGACGGTCCCGGCGGGGCCGCGACAATCGGCACGCACGCCGACACCTTGCTGCTCTGCTCCTCGGTCGACGGTAAACATTCCATTATCGTGATTACTATCCACCACGTAAGTGCATTGCTTTTTATCTCTAACTAAATGATTTCTTGACTCTCATACATACCTATTCTCAATATTCACTTCTTTCCTCTCGTTATCGTGCTTCACCTTCCGTTGTCTTGAGCGGTCTCTGTTCCCGTCAGATTTCGTGTCGTGGCGCGACGCGGAGGGCTCGTGGCTGATCCAGGCGCTGTGCCGAGTGCTGGCGGGCACGCACCGCGAGCTGGACCTGCTGCAGATGACGGCGCTCGTCACCTCACTCGTCACTCGCGAGTGAGTCCGAGGCTCCGAGCCCCTTCTCCAGCGGGAATGCGGAACTACTTAGTATGCCTTAACGGCACTAAAAACAGACAATTACCTGCACTTCCAAGTCCGTTACTGCAAAATATGGGAAGAAACGTATAAAACCACAAGAGAAACTAATAGTCAGTGTTCTTACACTTACAATGAACTAAAAGGCCAATTTGGCAGGCGGGCTGTGAGTCTGTGTTGCCCTTAAAAAAAAATTACTTCTTTATTTAGGTATCAACCCATTCATTAATGAATCTATCCAAATATCATAAATCCTCCATGATGCCTTCAAGCCGTAAATATGACCACCATAAAAATAGACTGTTCTGTTATAGCCTACAAGTTTTTCTTAATGTTTGTTTTTTCTGGATGTATTCAAGCGATTTGCTTGAAATTTTGAAATGATGTGCTTTAGATAGATTTGCTTCGCCACCCAAAAAATGAATACTAGTTATCCTCTATTTAAAAATAATAAACTACTATAATATTTATCTTTATAAATTATTATAAATCTTGTAATAGTAATTCCTTGCTATCATTGATGCAAAAATTGTGAGGAACTATAGGATTGTTAGTGTCTGTTAATGAGGTTGATTTCATTTCTAGTTCTTAAGACATACGTAACGGGTAATGTCAAATGAAATTGTAAATTTAAAAAAAACGGCATCTTACTTTTTATTCATTACGTATGACATAGTCCATAGTGGTCTAGGACTGAAGTTAGTTTACTCTAGAACGCTGGGTGCCGGTGGGGGCGTGGCTCGTGCGCTCTGACCGTGTCAGTGTGTCCGCAGGCGCGCATCCAACACTCCGTCGGCGCCGGCGCAGCACGGGATGAAGCAGACGCCGGAGACGCGCCACACGCTCACCAAGCTGCTGCGCTTCTCTCCCCTGCCGCCCGCGTCTTCCACCACCGACTCTGATATGCATTGACATTTCAAAACCTGTGTAAATACGTAGTGAGTCATCGTCCTCATCGTCAATTGACCCTACTCCCAATCATTCCAGTCAGTGCAGCTCGTCCTTTTTTTCAATCATCTCTCCCTATCAGCCGTAATCTCAGTATTCACTCCCTTGTTTATCATAATCGCTCTTCACTGCCTGTCTATCTATTCTTAGACCTCCCCCTTCCACTTTAACATTTACTCAATTTTTTTCTCGTATCTTGAGTTTCATTCCTCTCCATGACACGCCCATACTATAGCAATCTATTACCTTCCATTTGTCTCTCACTGGCGCTACTCTTGAACTTTCTCGTACACTCGTTCCTTATCCTACTCATCTCCATCCGTCTCAGTTTTCGTATTTCTGCAATGTGCACTATTTTTACATATACCTTTAACTTTTGTTGTAGAGGTAATTAAAGGAGTTTGTATTAATATTGAGATATTATTTCCACTTACAACACAGATTGTAGAATGTGCGGCGAAGAGGTAGAAAGAACAATGAAACACTTATTGTGTGAAAGTGATGCCCTCGCCGGAGTAAGAATGAAAATCCTCGGTTGTGGCCACCCAGAACCAAGTAATTTCAAAGCACTGACATTGCACTCCACTCTCCGCTTTCTGGAACGAGTGGAGGCTGCATTAGATTAAACAGGGGTAATTACACAAAAGATCCCATAGGGTCGAAGTGTATTTAGATAAGATAAGAGATAACATACACTCTCACGCGTCACTGAACTGGTGAATACCCTAGTTTCATCTAAAATCAAATGCTATAATTGTATAATCTCTAATTTAATGTAATAAATATCACATACTCTAAAAATAGAATCTATAACGTCCGAATTCTCTGACTAACTAGACTCTGTTAAAAATTAGTTATCTGCTAATTTAAAATGATTTACACATTAAGAGATCTTATACGCGATCTTTTTTTGGAAAATTACATTAGGTTAAGATAGACTAAATAGGTGTTGGAAATCATTCGACTCGAATAACATTCCAAAAAAACCTCTCTAGTGATTCATTTAAACGAGGTTCTGCCCGCGACTCCGTCCACGAACAATTAGTAATTTTGTCATAATGGGATTCAAGATAGCCTAATGTGTTAATCCATGTATAATAGTAGTAGCATTAAGAACGCTCGGAGCGGAAATACTACTCAATATTGACCGTTTTTTTAAATAACTTCTTTAAATTTACTGTAAAAGAAATAATTGCTATAGGGATACATATATCATACACCTGAGAGTAAACTCATCTAATATCGTCATATCAATTAACCTTATGTTACCAGTATCACAATAAGAATTGAATGATGTTAAACGGTAGTCGTCCGCGTCGTTCACGAGCCACGACGCCCGCGAGCGCGCCTGCGCAGCCCTGCGCCGGCGCCGCGGCTCGCGGAGCTAGAGGCGTGGCGCGCGCGCCGCCGGGCGGGGCTGCACCGCGGACGCCCGCCGCGCCGCGCCCGTTTTTAACCTGCTGCATCCATCGCACCACAACTACTTACATTTCTGGCAGATCAACTTCGAAAAACGCCTTACAACGTAGCTTGTACTTCTAAAACAACACGTCTAACACACATAAGAATGTTCATGCAAGAACAAGTTAAAAACAGAGTAAAATACAACAAGTTGGTATGTTCATCATCTTCAAAATGGCGCTACTCAACATTGTTCCGCGTTAAGCCGCGACGCTGGTAATCAGAAATGCCCTGAGTAAAACTACTCCCTACAATGTTACCTGAACGATTCATGATAAATGTTAAAGTACAGCACAGAATAAGTACAGGCATCTAACCTGCCTAGTTAGTGCTCCCCCTCCTGTGTCGTTTGCGCGTAGTATTGACATTCGTGGTGCAAGCCGACATAAATACTTGTAAATTCCCACCTAAAGTGCGGAGGGCGCCGGGCTCGGTGTACTACTTCGGAATAGGTTAATAAAAAAGCAACAGTTGTATCATAAAATGCATTTATTGTATCGAAAATGGAATTAGTACAACTTAGTTTACAAAGAGATTCAGTAACTAGATGGCGGGTTTTTATTTGGCGAGCGGGAACCGCAGCAGCTTGGTGAGCGTGGAGCGCGTCTCCGGCGTCTGCCGCATGCGGTTGGTGTCCGGGTCCAGCGTGCTGGACGCGTGCCTGCGGGGACAGATGTTAACTCAAGCGTGTCACGCGCGCCCAGAACCATTGTCCGACACTGTCTGTAGTTTAGTAGGAGAAGCCACCCGGCGAACCGCCTCAACCACATTACTTGTGATATCTGGTATTAGGCGTGCTTCTATTCTGTATGACTATGTCGAATAGAGGTCATGTGTACCTAACGCGAGCGAGCGATTTTATTACATAGATACTAGATAATCTCGAGCAGTATTTAGCAAGGTTCATAAGTTAAAACTCTTTATCCTAAGTGTAATGTACTGACTCGCGAGCGATGATAGAGGTGACGAGCGTGGTCATCTCCAGTAGATGCAGCTGGCGGTGCCAGCGCTCCAGCACGCCGCACAGCTCCTGGATCAGCCACGAGCCGCCCGCCCCGCGCCAAGACACGTACTCTGAATCAACGAGTGAAGTTAGTGCTATTGCTTGAACCTGGATGGGACTGGTGGCCATTTGCACATAATCAGTTAATTTACCGACCAGCCCGCTACGCACAAATGTAGTTTAAATAGTACCGTTACCTACCCTCAACGGAAGAAGTGAGCACCAGCGTGTCAGCGTGCGAGCCAATCTCGGCGTCGCCGGTCCCGTCGAGCTCCACGCGGCCCGGGTCCATGTCTTCGCCGCGGCACGCCTGCACCAGGAACAGCTTAGGCTTGCCCACGAGCCACTTATCCCCATACTGCAGGTGCTCCACCAGCTCGCGCAGCTCGTACTGCCGGTCCGCTGCCAGAACCTTGCCACCGCGCTCGCCGTGCGACAGCACCGCCACGCACACGCACGAGGTGTCGCGGTGGTCTTCCTTGCTCACTGTAACACCACGCATTTTACAACAACTGAACATTTACTTTGTATATCAACATGCGAGTCGCACAGAAAGTTCAACGGATATGTTTAGCGAGCGCGCCGGAGCTGCGCAGCGCGGGCGGCACTCACGACTGGCGACGATGTCGACGATCTCGTCGTAGAGCTTGTCGCGGTGCACGACCACGCGGAACCCGAGCGCCTCGAACACGCGCGACAGCCGCGCCACGTCCTGCTCCGTGCCCGTGCGCGGCCCCGGCTGCTCCCTGCGAACCAATTGTCATTATTTATCTTCTTCTAATCATCTTGTTGCTCTATCAAACTTCAAAATTCGAAATTGTTGTAAATTGGCCACATGAGGGCTCTTTTACACGTCGATAAAAGGTAGTGAATCTATAAAAGTTTCGAACAAGAACATCAGCGCAGCAAGATACTCCAGCAGTTAAGGTCATTTTTAAATGATAAAATACAGTAATACATAAAAGTGGGTTACATTAAAAGGTTATATTTAAAGTAATAAATAATATTTTTTAATAGGAACACAAAATCTCATTACAAAATAAACCCGTATTTTTTAAATTTTACATAGTTGAGAGACTAGTGAAGTGTTACCTGAAATATCGGGTGTTTTTGAATTTGTAGTGGTCGAAGATAACCATCAGTTTGTCTCCGGACATGTTGTACTCCAGCAGCGCGGGCGCGGGCGCCGGGTGCGCGGGGGGCTCGCAGCGCCGGGCCGCGTCCGAGGCCGAGCCCGGCGCTGGACTGAAACCAAGCACATAATCCACATACATGTTACACGTCACATCAACCGGTTTAGTATCCCTGGAATATACAGGGTTATTGGTAAGTCGACCTATTCCCGTTAGGAGGTGATAGGGGTGACTATATGCGATAATTTTGACCCCCATATGCATTATGCAAAAGTGAACCATTTTTGAGTTATCGCGATTTTTAGTTTTTTTTTAAATTAGTCGGAAATTCAACTTGAAAAATTTATTACAAAAAAAGTATCAATTTAAATCCTTTTTTTTCTTCTGATTTACAAAAACGATTAAACACTGGTTATTTCTCAATATTAAAACAATAATTATCGGCCCACATTTAAAAAAGCGAGACGCAATACGAATTTTTTTCAATATTTTTTGCGATCGCTTTCCATTAAAATGCCTTAAAAACAAAAAAAAACTTTATGAAACTTGGCTTGCAGATTATTTTAAAAACTTAACTGTTTTCTTAGCTCTCCAAAAATGCATAACAAGTAGGAAATTATTTGAAAAAAAACTGAAAAAAATCATCACAAAGGGAGCGGGCGGAAACTAAAGTCACAAAATATGCCACTTCAAAAATAAAAATTAATAAACATACCGAATTTAAATCAACTTTTTTTATTTGCTTTTGTACAAGATAAACTTGTTTTTCTTATGCAATATTAAAAAAAAAATTATCTGTACACGTTTGAGAATGCGAGGCCGAAAACTAAAAAATACATGTTTTTTTATCAAACTCCAACATAAATTACACGAAAACAGAAAAATTTACAAATACAATTGGCGTGCAGATTACACATAAAACATTGACGTTTTTCCAGCTTTCTAACGAGCTATTAAAACTAACTGTTATACTCGTAAACACAAATAACAACATTAACTTATGGAAAAAGTAAGCGATTTTTAGTTTTATTTTAAGTTAGTCAGACTAATTTCAGTCAGCCAAATGTATTGGTAATTTTTTCTGTTTTCGTGTAATTTATGTTGGAGTTTGATAAAAAAACATGTATTTTTTAGTTTTCGGCCTCGCATTCTCAAACGTGTACAGATAATTTTTTTTTAATATTGCATAAGAAAAACAAGTTTATCTTGTACAAAAGCAAATAAAAAAAGTTGATTTAAATTCGGTATGTTTATTCATTTTTATTTTTGAAGTGGCATATTTTGTGACTTTAGTTTCCGCCCGCTCCCTTTGTGATGATTTTTTTTCAGTTTTTACTCAAATAATTTCCTACTTGTTATACATTTTTGGAGAGCTAAGAAAACAGTTAAGTTTTTAAAATAATCTGCAAGCCAAGTTTCATAACGTTTTTTTTTGTTTTTAAGGCATTTTAATGGAAAGCGATCGCAAAAAATATTGAAAAAATTTCGTATTCCGTCTCGCTTTTTTAAATCTGGGCCGATAATTATTGTTTTAATATTGAGAAATAACCAGTGTTTAATCGTTTTTGTAAATCAGAAGAAAAAAAAAGATTTAAATTGATACTTTTTTGTAATAAATTTTTCAAGTTGAATTTTCGACTAATTTAAAAAAAAACTAAAAATCGCGATAACTCAAAAATGGTTCACTTTTGCATAATGCATATGGGGGTCAAAATTATCGCAAATAGTCACCCCTATCACCTCCTAACGGGAATAGGTCGACTTACCAATAACCCTGTATAGTTAGGGCCGAGTTCACCAACCAATTTAACAGACGGTTAATTTTTGTAGCTTGTGTCTTAATATTTGTAGCTTTATATAATGCTAGACTAATTGTAAGTAGTACCATTGTAATATGAAATATGTTTAAAAAATGACTGCCTGCTGAGTTTCTTGCGGCGTTTCTTGTCAGCAGTGGTCTCCTCTTGGGAAGCGCTGGTAGATTCTTGACGTGTAAAAGTGCCCGAGCGGCCTACTTACTGAATAAATTTATTTTATCTTTTTATCTTTTTATCTTAGCTGTTAGACATTTGACAACCGTTAAACTGCTAACCGTCCGTTTAATTGTTTTTTGTAGGGTTTGTCACATAATTATGTTTTACCGTTTGTACGTGACAACATAAATAAATATAGATTAGCGCTTTAACGCTCAATATTTCCCAAACGGATCGCTTAAAAAAATAATTTCACAAACTCGCAATATTTTTGAAACACCTATCCAACGACGAATAAAAAAATACATCCCCACGTTACAAGTAGGGGAGGTAGACAAAAAAATCAATATTTTATTTTACCACTTTGTTGGCTTGACTAATATGTATGTTCATGCCAAATTAAAGCTTTCTAGCACTAAGAGTCTCTGAGTTAGGCTGCGGACGGATGGACGGGCGGACGGACATGGCGAAACTCCGTTTGACAACGGAACCCTAAAAACAACTGAAAAGCGAAAATCAAGCTCAATAATTTATGGAAAATTGTAAGAGCAATGTACTTATTATAATTATAACAAATGAAATTTAACTTGAATATTGGAAAAGGTGTTCCTACGGGGACAAGCAGTCCAAATGTTAAATTTTATCAAGAAATTAGTTTTGTAATAAATTGATTGCCCCGCCTGCAATACCTTTTTTCAATATTCAAGTTAAAATAAATTGTTATAAATATATTTTATCTTATACATCAGCTTTTCAATTGTTTTTGTTTTTATTTTTAATTAGTTCATTCTCCATTCGCTCGATTTTTTAATGTTGCAATGAGCTACAAGGTGGCAAATTACAAACAAAACTGAATTTCTAGCAAACGGAGACTATACTTAACATTTACGTATTTCGGACTTTCCTGTTTCAATGGTAGCATCAAAGTGTTACGCCATATTGAAATATTATAAACCCTATGTCACTTCAGCAATTAAGATGAAATGAATGTCACCTCGTATGTTAAAGTCCGTCAAGCCGTTTAGGCTGCAGAGCGTGCCCAGAAATAGACATACTTACATACTTAGGTACAGTCAAGGAATTAAATTTGTCACCCGCCTTAGTTCCAAAGTCAATCTGACATTCTACAGCAATAAGGTTGAGTTTCCTATCAATTACAAATGACTTAGCATCTCTAATGACAATGACGTCTTCAAGCAGATTTTCCTTGAAATGTACTAAATTAACTTCCGTGACCGTACACATGCCGTACACATACATACGGTCGAAAAACATAACCTCTTTCTGACGCAGTCGGATAAAAATGAAAGTAAAACTATAATAGCAAATGGGATATCACATGAAAGGGCTTGAAATGCTCATTTTAGAACCTATAAATTTAGACATCTAGGTTTATATTTATGACCAAAAACATTCCCTCGCCCCTCGTCCCAATTTCTAAAGTTTACCTACCTGTCACAATATCTGGACTAATTCAGACTAGGTAATAGTAATTTACCTACCAAAATAAACAATTTTTGAGATATTAACAAAATTAGTTAGATTTAGCAATTTGACGACAGATGGCGCATGCTGTACTTACTTATTTTTTTATATTTTATTTTGACTTACAATATTTTTCAAGGGACCGATACAATACGAATTAAAGTTAATTTTAATTGTGGCGCAATTCATGGAAAATTTTCCTTATGCATCTAAACAAAATGATTGTTATCGAATATATTTTAGCTACTTGACGACAGATGGCGCAAGCTGTACTCATTTTATATATGGACTTACAGTATTTTTTACGAAAACTAGTGCGGCTTGCACCATATACAATACGAATAAACGTTAGTTTTAATCGTGGCCTGATACATGGAGAATTTTCTATATGAATCAAAACAACGTGACTGTTATCAAATATAATTTAGCTACTTGACGACAGATGGCGCAAGCTGTACTCATTTTATATTTGGACTTACGGTATTTTTTACGAAAACTAGTGCGGCTTGCGCCATATACGACGACGACGACGCGCCTGGCCTAGTTGGTAGTGACCCTGCCTACGAAGCTAGCGGTCCTGGGTTCAAATCCCGGTAAGTGCAGATGTTTGTGTGATGAGCGCGAATATTTGTTCCTGAGTCATGGATGTTTTCTATATATTTAAGTATATATTTCTCTATATAAGTGTTTATATCGTTGTCTAGTACCCATAGCACAAGCCTAGAGCTTAGTTTGGGACTAGGTCAATTGGTGTGACATTGTCCCCTGATAAAAATAAAATAAAATAAATAAAATATACAATACGAATAAACGTTCGCTTTAATCGTGGCCTGATACATGGAGAATTTTCTATATGAATCAAAACAACGTGACTGTTATCAAATATAATTTAGCTACTTGACGACAGATGGCGCAAGTTGTTCTCATTTTCGATATGGACTTACAATATATTTCACTTCTCATGATTGTAAAGGCCTTCTTTATGTTGGGTATAGGCTGCATAAAATCACATTAGAGTGCATAAAGCGTTGTCGTCATCTAGACTAAGAGAATTAAGCCCTACAGCCCAGACACACGAGGTGACTGCATTTAATAAACTTGTTATTTGAATACATTTATTTTAATAGAAGGCAAATAACCTTACATGTAGCATCTAACAAAAAAGAATTTTGAATCTATTACATCAAGTATATAGTATAGTATTCTTAACAAAAACATTACAAAATTAAAAAAAACGAAGTTAAGAAGTAATACAGTAGGTGGCGGGAAAGAGGTTATGTCTACAGTTTCGGACTATCCATTAGGTAGTTGTTTTCTTTGCAAAACTGGTGGTGTTACCTTGGTTGGTTTTACGGAATTTAGTGAAGAGGATAAATAATGCTAACACCTAACACACTAATACAATAAAATGCAAAATAACTCATTGAACGGACACTGCCGTCTAAATCTAAAAAATTATAATTAAACGTATGAAAATTTCAAAGTCTGGGGAAGCGGCAAACAAGTCAATAAATTCTTATTCATGTAAGTTTTTTTAACATTATCTCTGTTTTATTTCCGCGTAATCGAAGTGAAAAGCAGTGTATAACGGGTAATACTTGGGTAAGTAGTGCAGTTAAAAAGGGTTTTCTTATTACCATCCTAGAGAATGCACGACACGTTGCAACTTGTTATTCCGGGAATCGAGTGACGTCACGCTGTGCCACAAGGTTGGTGGTCGGGCGCTGGGCGGCGTCGCCGGCAGGGTCGCGGCGCCGGCGCCGGCCCGAGCCACACCAACAATACATTCGCAGGCACGCAGGCACCACGCACTTTAATATGTTAAGCATGCTAACCTCTCTGTTTACTTGTTACCAAGCATAAGAATTTATATTTAATTCACAAAAAATAATAATACTATGTACTATGTATGTATTATACTTGTATTTACAAATTTATCCTTAAACTTAGAACTAATAATAGGAATTACCGGTGGTTTAATGACCTCTTTCATGTCATTGTTTTAACCGGCTCACGGCTCTCAACATTCAAACAAGACCTGTATAAGTTATACCTATCGTTTGGTTGAGTACGTACACCGATTGTTGCATTAGTAAACTAAGACCACTTTTTATTCTAATCATTTAGCCGGTATTTACAATTGGTACCTGGATGATCGAGGTTTGCTCAGTATTTTTATTTGGTAGGTTTTCTAAAAATGAAACCAAGTTAGATCGATTTATTGCCCCAGAAACCCCCTGCGTACCTACTTAATGTCATGAAAATCGTTTCCGAGATTCAGATTATATATACCTATATATATAATTGACGACGCGCTGGCCTAGTTGGTAGTAACCTGTCTAGGAAGCTAGCGGAGCGGTCCTGGGTTCAAATCGCGATAAGGGCAGGTATTTGTGTGATGAGCGCGAATACATTTTCTCAGTGATGGATGTTTTCTACGTATGTAAGTATATAGTTCTCTATATAAGTACTTATATCGTTGTCTAGTGAACATAAAACAAGCCTAGAGCTTAATTTCGGACTAAGATATTGTGTGACATTGACCCCTGATGTTTATTTATTTTATTATTATTTAAAAGAGTTGCTCGTTTAAAGTAGTTACATAACGAAAGGTGTTTTAATATTCATAGTTAAAATAGTGTTGTTAGGTACCTGTTGTTGTTGCGCAGGCCTCTCGTCAATGGCATTTTTTTGTATTACGATAACACTACACGCTACACCTAAATGCTACTACGAGCAGGCAGGAATTTAAATATTAAACGCCTTTATTTATATTAATTATTTACAAAATGAAATGTGCATGTTTAAAACTTACCGCTCCATATATTTTTTTACTAACAACACAAAAACTTCACTTGACACAGCAATTTAAGAGATAAATACTCGTTAATTCGTGTCAACAACACTCTTGTTTAAACTGAGCGGTCGGGCGACGTGCGCGCGCGCCGGCGCCGCGGGTGGAGTGGGCCGCCGGCCGCCAGCCGCGGGGGCTGCACGGTGCGGGGCGTGCGCACCACACACAACAAGGAAACTGTGGTTGTTGGACGTTTGTTTCGACCGTGTAGAAAGTGTTCAAAGTTGTGCATTAGATAAAAAAATATTTAAAAAGAGATAAAAGATGTTCATTCAATGTCGGATTTTTGCGAGACTTTCTTCTTCTTGTTCTTTTTAGTCTTTTTGTTATTGTTTATTGATTTCTTTTTTATTGTTGTTTTCTTTGTTTCCTTTGTATCATCAAAAACTTGTTTCTTCACGTTTCGTAGTTTTCTGTTTGCTTCTATTGCTTCAAGTGCTTCTTTTTCTGGAGCGTCTGTTAAAATTGTCGACTTAATCTTGCGTCTATTCTGTGTACCTTTCCTTGGCAAAGCTTTAGGTAAAGGCCTAATAATCTCAGGTGGAAATGACGCCGTTGCATTTGAGGTAGAAGGAATACGGTTCTCAAGTTCATGGTTACGTTGAGGTGAACTAGTATTCACGCCAGAATGGGGTGTGAAAGAAGTAGACTGCTGAGGTTCATAGCTCGGGTTAAAAGTGAGGTTATCCATGTCTGTAAGAGAAGTAAGCATATTTGCACTCGGACTGCAAGGCGAATCCCTTTCTGTTATTGGAGTATTATGGATCGCAACTGAAGTCTCATCATGAACAGAATGAGTAGATGTGTTTGGTGTAGATTCTGAGGGGTGGGGCCTAGTTTCTGCCTCTTCTGTTATCGTTTACCTCGGTTGCGTGTCGATCAAGGGACGATCGGTTACGGTCGGGTAGGAGTCTGCCGCTGAAAAAATATTTGGATTCAATGGCCAAATGCCACATGCAACAAAACCTGATGTTATGTTTCTTCCTGTAACTGCAACTTCCATGGCTGTTTTCACAATACCAGATACATTGTATATAGTCATAGTTTTGACTGGATTAGAACGCGTCCAACTATCAGAAGAAGTATTTATTGCTTTATTTAAAGGACCGAATACAGAACGATCCAAAGGTTGCAATCTATGCGTGCAATGCGGGGGAAATGTTAATAAAATTATCCTGTAGTCTTTGCAAAAGGAAATGTTTTTCACAGCTACATGTGAACAATGGTTATCCAGTATCGACAACGCTTTACGATCTGGTGACGATCGGACATGGTTGTGGACATGTTGCAAGAAGATATAAAAATCCTCTTCTTGCATCCAGCCCGATGCATTACCAGCCCCAACGCTACCAGCTGGTCCGTCTCGTATGAAGTGATCCTGAAATCGTTTTCTGGGTAATAGTAACATGGGTGGAAGATGATTTCCTACAGCATTCACGGATAGGGCAACAGTAACTAAGTCCCTCTCTCTGCAGATGTCATTGCACTAACCCGTTTTTCTCCTTTGCGAGCAATTACTCTGTTAGGTTTCTGGACTATTGTAACCCCAGTTTCGTCCAAATTCCATGCATCAGAAGGTGTGAATTTATGTTTGTCTTATAGTTTCATGTAATTTTCAAAGATGACATTTACGTATCGAGGCTAGTGTTTTGCGGACTTCGCAGAGAGAGTGTAGGCTCCGGCCATTTCATGTGAATTCCACGAAGCAGGATATTTTTGTTGTATTTTTGGGCAAGTTGATATGCTAGTCACCTTGCTTCTTTAGTACTAAGTCCATAAGGGGCTGTTGCACAATTTAGAAAATACTCTGCCAATTATTTTTGTTCTTCAGCACTAAATATAAAGTTATCCACATACCCCATTGTGACCGACGTCTCGTCTCTCGATGGTGGAGACTTTTGCCCCTTACATTGACTTCCTCGGCAGCTAGTACGTAAATTTCCGTACTGGCTTCGCCTCTATTTATCTTCCGCACGTAATTCAAATAATTACGTGCAAACAAAACAAGAAAATGTTTAAAAAATTGACGAGGTGAGTTGCAACTAACGAGGCGGGTTGAAACAAGGTTTTTCAACTTACCTCTCCCTTGAAATTTACGGTTCTTAGCGTGTCGTTGCAATTATAACCTACAATCCGTTAGTTTACCTAAAATTTGCATGTAAAACTAACTTAATCATGCTTTAAAAATCATCTACACTCGGCACAAAATCGGATTCATTTCTTATAAAGAAACAGTATTGAATGATAAGAAACTTACTTTTCGCAAAATGTTGACCACCTACGCTGTATCTCCGTAACCGTTCCCCTGGAGGCCGGGACGTGTACTGACAAGTCTACTAGACCGAGCTCAAGGTTTGAAATGCGTTGTTGCCATACTTCTATTCGCTACAGTTCCCGAGATATTGGCGTTGTGTCAACCCACCTAGGTCTCCCCTATACAGGATCAAGTGGTAGTTAGGTCAGTAGACTATAAATTGAAACACACGTAATACGCGTATACTAGTTTATCTGCGCTTTTCTCCAAAACCACCACCATAGTTATTTAAATTCTATTAATATACAAAATAGAAAAAAAAAAAAAAAAAAAAAAAAAAAAAAAAAAAAAAAAAAAAAAACAGTACATTATTTTTAAAGGAATAAAAAATAAGCATATATTTATCTTTGCGCAGCACTGCTGTGAAATCGTGTTTTCGCACTTACCTCAGTATACTCAGAAGGTGTCGATACATTTTAGTTGTTAAGATTAGTATGTCAGGTTATAAACCAAAGTAAATGTCTAATTAAAGACGAGTTTGGTCACTGTAAGGAAAGTATCGATTAACTTGAAACAAATACATATTTTGTAACGAAATTGTAAGTAAGACATCATTTATGTGACATTGAAATTGTGTCTTCATGTACATTTACTCAAGTTTTTTTTTTTTTTTTTTTTTTTTTTTTTTTTTTTTTTTTTTTTTTTTTTTTTTTTTTTTTTTTTTTTTTTTTTTTTTTTTTTTTTTTTTTTCTTTTAAAAATCATAATTTTGTTGTTTTTTAACGTATCATGTAACTAAAATTAGCCAATTATTTATTTTTCTTCACTATTTAAGTACAAATAACTCAATTTATCATTTAACGCTTAGTTACCGAGATAGCATGTCACTTACGTCAAAAAAAATAAAAAATTAAAATAGCCGATAAACCTTTCTTTAATATTAGACTTCGGGGTACATTTGACGTATCAAGAACTAAATTAAGAGAAATTAAAAATAATAGGATGTAACTTCATTTAAACTGATCTATTACATGGTGTAAAAGGTACATGGAATTTATTATTTGTTGAAATAATACACGAAATCATAAATGTAATTGTGTTATTTAGTAGAGTATTGAACAATTTAAAAGATAAATTATGGCATAGGTACATACATTATCATAATGATATGCAAGTAACTAATAACAAGTAACACATTAAATTAAACACGCTATTTTATGTAAAAGCGAGTACAAAATATCGAAACATTAACATAATTGTATAGAGGACTTCGTACTTCGTACGCGTAGAATTAGTTTCCCGCTACTCCCCCCCCTATTTTAACCCCTTAGAGAGTGAATTTCCAAAAATCCTTTTTTTTTTTTTTTTTTTTTTTTTTTTTTTTTTTTTTTTTTTTTTTTTTTTTTTTTTTTTTTTTTTTTTTTTTTCTTAGTGCTCACTTACATAATTAAACGAACCCCTTGTATTGAATTTCAAGTTTCCATGGTACAGTAGTTTTGGCTCTGCGTTGATATATAAGTCAGTGAGTCAGATTTGCCTTTTATATCTATAGAGAAGTATCAGTACTGATTGATCAAAGAATATACTGGGTAAATATTCGTTGTGATAACGCTTTGGGAACTTGTTTTGTATACTAAAAGACTCGCAAAATAAACAAAACCCGGGTATTACGTGCCATCGAAAATGAAATATTTTATTTGCTAAACGGTACATAAAACTGTCCCCCCCCACTTAATAAAAGCTTGTTTTAAAATAAGTGTTTCGTAAATAGTGTGTAAATAAGATTGTTGACACTATCGTCGACAGATGGCGCTGCCTGTCAATTAACTCGCGCATCGTTTTGTCCCCAACATTTCATATATATTAATTCATACCAACAACTATAACCTCCGGTTTTAGGTTAGGTTAGGTTAGGTTAGGTTAGGTTAGGTTAGGTTAGGTTAGGTTAGGTTAGGTTAGGTTAGGTTAGGTTAGGTTAGGTTAGGTTAGGTTAGGTTAGGTTAGGTTAGGTTAGGTTGGGGTGCAGGCCAAGACCTGCTCATGCAGGTAATGGCGGAGTGGTCGATTGACGTTGCGGTCGTCGCGGAACCCTACTTCGTCCCTCCCCTACCCAATTGGGTGGGGTCGACGGACGAGTGGGTTGCCGTGGCGGTGCCGGCGATCGGCGACGGACCCCCCCTCGTGAGGATCGAGGGCGGCCCGGGGTATGTGGCGGCCGGATGGGGGAGCGACACCGTACTAGTTGCGGTGTACTTCTCCCCCAATAGGCCGCTGGCCGCCTTTGAGGCCTTCCTGGGGGTCCTAGAGGGGGTCGTGGCGAGGGCGGCCCCGCGCCAGGTAATGGTCCTGGGGGACCTCAACGCCAAGAGTGCGGCGTGGGGATCCCCCATAACGGACGTGCGCGGGGGGGCGCTGACGGATTGGGTGGCGGCGGCGGGCCTGGTGGTCCTGAACCAGGGCAGCGCCAACACTTGCGTGCGGCGGCAGGGGGGGTCTATCGTGGACATCACGTTCGCGACCCCTGCCATTGCCGCACGCCTCGCAGACTGGCGCGTCCTGGAGGACGTGGAGACCCTCTCCGATCACCTGTATATCAGGTTGAGGGTCTCCACAAGACCGGGCCAGCTGCCACCCAGTCCTCGGGGGGGGCGGGGAGGGGGGACGGAGGAGTTCCCCAAGTGGTCCCTGTCCCAGCTGGACAGGGCCAAGGCGGACGAGGCGGCGATGGTGGAGGCTTGGTGTGCTGCCCCACCCGCCGCCTTGGGAGTGGAGGAGAGGGCGCGCCGGTTCCGCTCCGCACTGCAGGCCGTATGCGGAGCGGCCATGCCCCGGGCGAAACGGCTCTTCGCCCGGAGGAAGGTCTACTGGTGGTCCGCCGAAATTGCGGCAGTGCGGACCACCAGTAACAGTGCCCGCCGCGCCTACCAACACTGTAGGCGCAGGCGGCACACTGCGGAGGAGGAGGAGAGGCTCTACGGGGCCCTCAAAGAAGCCAAGGGGGCCCTAACCCTGTCGATAGCAAAGGCCAAGGATGAGGCACACGCCTCATTCTTGGCCACGCTGGACAGGGATCCGTGGGGGCGGCCGTACAGGGTGGTGCGCAACAAAATGCGCACTGCCCCCCCCATGGACTCTCTAGAGCCTCCCCTCCTGAGGAGGGTCATCGAGGGGCTGTTTCCGGCAGCTCCCTCGATAACTCCCCCGGTGATGACCGAGCCACCGGGGGACTTGGAGGACCCACCCGAACTCGCCATTGCACCGGTAAGCGACGACGAGTTCGAGAGGGCGGTGGACCGGCTCCGGGGCTGCAAGAAAGCCCCGGGGCCCGACGGAGTACCGGGCCGGGTACTCCCCATCGCCCTAAAACACCTCGGGGACCGACTCAGGCAGTTGATGGACGACTGCCTGAGGGAGGGACGGTTCCCGAGGGTGTGGAAGGAGGGGAGGCTCTGCCTCCTCCGGAAAGAGGGTCGACCCCCGGACTGTCCCTCCGCCTATCGCCCCATAGTGCTGCTGGATGAGGCCGGGAAGATGATGGAGAGAATCCTGGCCTCCAGGATCCAGCAGCATCTAGAGACCGCCGGCCCGAACGTCTCCGATAGACAGTTCGGGTTCAGAGAGGGGCGGTCTACGCTCGACGCGCTGAAGTCCCTTAGGGACTTCTGTGAGTACGCGTCGAGCAGAGGGGAGGGTGTCGTCGCGGTGTCCCTTGACATCGCAAACGCGTTTGGCACTCTCCCCTATGGGGTGATAAGGGAGGCACTTATTTACCACCAAGTGCCTCCCTACCTGCGGCGGGTCATAGAGCACTACCTGACCGAGAGGGTAGTGCTCTATGAGCAGAGGGACGGTCGACGGGGGTCGACGGCGATGGCCTGTGGCGTACCCCAAGGTTCCGTGCTCGGTCCGCTCTTATGGAACCTGGGGTACGATTGGGCCATCAGGGGGGAGTTGCTCCCACGGACGGCCACCATCTGCTACGCAGATGACACCATGGTGGCCGTGCGTGGGACCGACATGAGGGAGGTGCTGTGCCGGGCGGAAGCGGCGGCCGAGCTGACCATTTACCGGATTGGTCGGCTCGGCCTGAGGGTGGCGCTCCCGAAGACTGAGGCGATAGTCTTCGGGGGCCGGGGGTGGAGGCTGCCGGCGGGTTTGGCGCTCACCCTGGGGGGGGAGTCGGTCCCGATCAAGCCCCACATAAAATATTTGGGGCTTGTTCTGGACCGACGATGGAACTTCGGGGAGCACTTTACACAGTTAGCTCCCCGAATTGTGGGCGCCGCGTCGGCACTGAGCCGGCTGCTGCCGAACGTGGGTGGGCCGGGCTCCTTGTGCCGCCGGCTGTATGCCGGCGTTACAAGGAGCATGGCTCTGTACGGGGCCCCCATCTGGGCGGACAAGCTGTCCGCCCGGAACAGGGCCCTGCTGCAGAGGCCACAGCGGGTGGTGGCCCTCCGAATTGTGAGGGCCTACATGACGGTGGCCCACGCCGCGGCCTGCCTCCTCGCCTGCACCCCGCCCTGGGAGTTGGACGCAGAGGTGCAGGCGGAGACCTACGCAGTTAGGTCCAGGGCCCGGGCGAGAGGAGAACGCCCGGACCCTGAGGAGGTGGAGGAGACGCGCCGGATGACGGAGCGCCGACTGCGGGACAGGTGGAAAGCGGACCTGGAGGACTCCCCCTATGGGACTCGGACCATAGGGGCGATCCTCGGGTCGTTTGACACCTGGTTGGGGAGGGCAGTCGGCGCTACGTCGTACCGGCTTGTGCAGGTATTGACCGGACATGGGTGCTTCGGTCATTACCTGCACAAAATTGGGAGGGAGCCCGGCCCGCAGTGCCATGAGTGCGGCGATCCGGACGACACGGCTCAGCACACTCTCGAGGTGTGTAGCCGGTGGAGTGCGGAGCGCCGCACTATGGCGCTAGCCATCGGTCGACGGGACCTCTCCCTGCACAGCGTTGTGTCTGCAATGCTGTGCAGCGACAGGTCCTGGAGGGCTGTGGCCTCCTTCTGCGAGTGTGTCATCTCGCAGAAGGAGGCCTCGGAGCGTGAGCGCGAGGACTCTCCTCTCGCGCATCCGCTCCGGCGTAGACGGCGGGGGGTGAGGCGGCGGCGTTTTGCCGCCCGCCTCAACCCTTAGTGACTGCGGGTGGGGGATGGGAGTCCCCCGCCCGCCGTAGGCTAGTCACTTGGCGGTCTGGGAGAGAGGCCAGGCGTGCTCGGCCTCTCTCTCCTTTGGCGCGGGTAGCCCCGGCAGGTGGCCGGGGCTGCCGGAAGGCGTCGTGGGCAGAGCTTCGGCGGTTCCACGGCGCCTTGCCTAACCGGCAGGAGGGTACGCCAGGGTGGTTTTTAGTGGGTTGCGCTCCCTGTCCCCCTCTCACTCGGAGGGGGGGGCGGGGGGTGAGTCCCACATATCCCCTCACTACTCCCATGGTGAGGGGAATGCATAAAGCATTTTCCACCCTGTCAAAAAAAAAAAAAAAAAAAAAAAAAAAAAAAAAAAGGTTGGGGTGCAGGCCGGATTCCTCCACGTTGGCTTGGGTGTTGCAGTCTCTCTTGATCTCGATCCGGGGAGAACGCAGCATCTGGGCTGGTGCACCCTGGGCATTGGTTGAGACTTTTCCCATTTGGGAATTCTTTCGGCCCATGGCTAATATCCGGCAAGGGGGGGAGGGGAGGTGACAGGGGCTTCTTGAAGGGTTGCGGTTGTGTGGAGAGCACTTCTGCCCCGGAAAGTTTCCTTCTGTCACCTAGGGGGGGGATGGTGACGAGCCGCTTTTCCTCGGAAAAGTGGTTTTGTCACCATCCCGCCTCTTTTGAGGGCGGCGACAGAGGTTGTTGGAAGGGGCGGTGGCGTGTGCCTACGAGGCCGCTTCCGTCCTGGACAGCTTCTCTCTGTTGCCTTTTTGACGGTTGGTGACTGGGGCGGCTTGAAGGGTCAGTTGCGTGTGCCTGCGAGGCCGTTTCTGTTCCTGGAAAGCTAAACCAGTTGCCTGGAGGGGGCCGTGACAGAGGTGGTTGAAAGGGGCGGTTGCGTGTGCCTTCGAGGCCGTTTCCAAACCGGACAGCTCCCTTCTGTCACTTTGGTGGTTGGTGACTGGGTTTACCGGAAGACATGGCACGCAACGGGGCGTAACCCACTCCGAAGGTGCTCCCATGTCACCCGAGGGTCCTTCTACGTGTCCTTCGGAATCCCGGGGGGCACTGTAGTTATTGGTGGGACAGCTGTGGTGGGGTGTGTTTGAAGGGTATGGGACCAAACCTCGCGTTTGGGTATCCGGAAAGCACCATCCACCACAGGCAGACCGTTGAAGGGAAGGCGAACTCAGCGAACTTCGGTTTGCTGCTCGCCCGAACTTCTTGTTAAGCCAGTGGGTAGGGGGCCCACATTGCACGGCTAAACCGGTCTGGGGAGACGGTCGCGGGCTGTTCACAGCCGTCTCCTCCTCTGGCGGGGGTTTGAGGGGCTCTTCGGAGCAAGCCGGGAGGTGCGTCAGTGGTCTATGCTTTTAGCGGTACCGCGGTGCCTCACTACCGGCCAGGAGGTTTAAACGCCGGAGTGGTTTTAGACGGTATTTCTTTTGAGAGTCCGTCATACCTCCCATTGCACAGCCTTCCCCGGGCAGGGAGGATGCGTAAATGCATTTCCACTTCGTCAACAAAAAAAAAAAAAAAGGTTAGGTTAGGTTAGGTTAGGTTAGGTTAGGTTAGGTTAGGTTAGGTTAGGTTAGGTTAGGTTAGGTTGGGGTGCAGGCCGGATTCCTCCACGTTGGCTTGGGTGTTGCAGTCTCTCTTGATCTCGATCCGGAGAGAACGCAGCATCTGGGCTGGTGCACCCTGGGCATTGGCTGAGACTTTTCCCCCTTGGGAATTCTTTCGGCCCATGGCTAATATCCGGCACGGGGGGGGGGGGGGGAAGGTGACAGGGGTTTCTTGAAGGGTTGCGGTTGTGTACCGGCACTTCTGCCCCGGAAAGTTTCCTTCTGTCACCTGGGGGGGGATGGTGACGAGCAGCTTTTCTTCGGAAAAGTGGCCTCGTCACCATAGGGAGGCGGCGACAGAGGTCGTTGGAAGGGGCGGTTGCTGGGCCGCTTCCGCCCTGGACAGCTTCCTTCTGTGGCCCATTGACGGTTGGTGACTGGGGTAGCTTGAAGGGTCAGTTGCGTGTGCCTTCGAGGCCGTTTCTGTTCCTGGAAAGCTTAACCAGTTACCTGGAGGGGGCCGTGACAGAGGTGGTTGAAAGGGGCGGTTGCGTGTGCCTTTGAGGCCGTTTCCAAACCGGACAGCTGCTTTCTGTCACTTTGGTGGTTGGTGACTGGGCTTACCGAAAGACTGGGGCATGTTAACTCCGCTCTGCAACGGAGCACGAAGGTTCCGCTCTGCACCGGAGCATGACCCTGCTCAAGACGTACTCCCATGTCACCCGAGGGTCCTTCTACGTGTCTTTCGGAATCCCGGGGGGCACTGTAGTTATTGGTGGGACAGCTGTGGTGGGGTGTGTTTGAAGGGTATGGGGACCGACCCTAGAGGTTGGGTATCCGGAAAGCACCATCCACCACAGGCAGACCGTGTAGGGCCAGTGGGTTGGGGGCCCACATTGCACGGCTTTACCGGTCTGGGGAGATGGTCGTGGGCTGCTGACCGCAGCCGTCTCCTCCTTTGGCGGAGAAGGTGGGGCTCTTCGGAGCAGGCCAGGAGGCGTGTCAGTGGGCAAAGCTTAATTGCGGTTCCGCGGCGCCTCGCGACTGGCCAGGGGGGTAAACGCCGGAGTGGTTCTAGACGGTAGTTCTTTTGAGAGTCCGTCATACCTCCCATTGCACAGCCTTCCCCGGGCAGGGAGGATGCGTAAATGCATTTCCACTCCGTCATCAAAAAAAAAAAAAAAAAAAAAAAAAGGTTAGGTTGGGGTGCAGGCCGGATTCCTCCACGTTGGCTTGGGTGTTGCAGTCTCTCTTGATCTCGATCCGGAGAGAACGCAGCATCTGGGCTGGTGCACCCTGGGCATTGGCTGAGACTTTTCCCCCTTGGGAATTCTTTCGGCCCATGGCTAATATCCGGCACGGGGGGGGGGGGGGGGGGGAAGGTGACAGGGGTTTCTTGAAGGGTTGCGGTTGTGTACCGGCACTTCTGCCCCGGAAAGTTTCCTTCTGTCACCTGGGGGGGGATGGTGACGAGCAGCTTTTCTTCGGAAAAGTGGCCTCGTCACCATAGGGAGGCGGCGACAGAGGTCGTTGGAAGGGGCGGTTGCTGGGCCGCTTCCGCCCTGGACAGCTTCCTTCTGTGGCCCATTGACGGTTGGTGACTGGGGTAGCTTGAAGGGTCAGTTGCGTGTGCCTTCGAGGCCGTTTCTGTTCCTGGAAAGCTTAACCAGTTACCTGGAGGGGGCCGTGACAGAGGTGGTTGAAAGGGGCGGTTGCGTGTGCCTTTGAGGCCGTTTCCAAACCGGACAGCTGCTTTCTGTCACTTTGGTGGTTGGTGACTGGGCTTACCGAAAGACTGGGGCATGTTAACTCCGCTCTGCAACGGAGCACGAAGGTTCCGCTCTGCACCGGAGCATGACCCTGCTCAAGACGTACTCCCATGTCACCCGAGGGTCCTTCTACGTGTCTTTCGGAATCCCGGGGGGCACTGTAGTTATTGGTGGGACAGCTGTGGTGGGGTGTGTTTGAAGGGTATGGGGACCGACCCTTAGAGGTTGGGTATCCGGAAAGCACCATCCACCACAGGCAGACCGTGTAGGGCCAGTGGGTTGGGGGCCCACATTGCACGGCTTTACCGGTCTGGGGAGATGGTCGTGGGCTGCCGACCGCAGCCGTCTCCTCCTTTGGCGGAGAAGGTGGGGCTCTTCGGAGCAGGCCAGGAGGCGTGTCAGTGGGCAAAGCTTAATTGCGGTTCCGCGGCGCCTCGCGACTGGCCAGGGGGGTAAACGCCGGAGTGGTTTTAGACGGTAGTTCTTTTGAGAGTCCGTCATACCTCCCATTGCACAGCCTTCCCCGGGCAGGGAGGATGCGTAAATGCATTTCCACTCCGTCATCAAAAAAAAAAAAAAAAAAAAAAAAAAAAAAAAAAAAAAAAAAAAAAAAAAAAAAAAAAAAAAAAAAAAAAAAAAAAGGTTAGGTTAGGTTAGGTTAGGTTAGGTTAGGTTAGGTTAGGTTAGGTTAGGTTAGGTTAGGTTGGGGTGCAGGCCGGATTCCTCCACGTTGGCTTGGGTGTTGCAGTCTCTCTTGATCTCGATCCGGGGAGAACGCAGCATCTGGGCTGGTGCACCCTGGGCATTGGCTGAGACTTTTCCCACTCGGGAATTCTTTCGGCCCATGGCTAATATCCGGCAAGGGGGGGAGGGGAGGTGACAGGGGTTTCTTGAAGGGTTGCGGTTGTGTGGAGAGCACTTCTGCCCCGGAAAGTTTCCTTCTGTCACCTAGGGGGGGGATGGTGACGAGCCGCTTCTCCTCGGAAAAGTGGTTTCGTCACCATCCCGCCTCTTATGAGGGCGGCGACAGAGGTTGTTGGAAGGGGCGGTGGCGTGTGCCTGCGAGGCCGTTTCCGTCCTGGACAGCTTCTCTCTGTTGCCTTTTGACGGTTGGTGACTGGGGAGGCTTGAAGGGTCAGTTGCGTGTGCCTACGAGGCCGTTTCTGTTCCTGGAAAGCTTAACCAGTTACCTGGAGGGGGCCGTGACAGAGGTGGTTGAAAGGGGCGGTTGCGTGTGCCTTCGAGGCCGTTTCCAAACCGGACAGCTCCCTTCTGTCACTTTGGTGGTTGGTGACTGGGTTTACCGGAAGACATGGCACGCAACGGGGCGTAACCCACTCCGAAGGTGCTCCCATGTCACCCGAGGGTCCTTCTACGTGTCCTTCGGAATCCCGGGGGGCACTGTAGTTATTGGTGGGACAGCTGTGGTGGGGTGTGTTTGAAGGGTATGGGACCAAACCTCGCGTTTGGGTATCCGGAAAGCACCATCCACCACAGGCAGACCGTTCAAGGGAAGGCGAACCCAGCGAACTTCGGTTTGCTGCTCGCCCGAACTTCTTGTTAAGCCAGTGGGTAGGGGGCTCACATTGCACGGCTAAACCGGTCTGGGGAGACGGTCGCGGGCTGTTCACAGCCGTCTCCTCCTCTGGCGGGGGTTTGAGGGGCTCTTCGGAGCAAGCCGGGAGGTGCGTCAGTGGTCTATGCTTTTAGCGGTACCGCGGTGCCTCACTACCGGCCAGGAGGTTTAAACGCCGGAGTGGTTTTAGACGGTAGTTCTTTTGAGAGTCCGTCATACCTCCCATTGCACAGCCTTCCCCGGGCAGGGAGGATGCGTAAATGCATTTCCACTTCGTCAACAAAAAAAAAAAAAAAAAGGTTAGGTTAGGTTAGGTTAGGTTAGGTTAGGTCATAAGGGAGGCCCTCCGGTTTCACAGAGTACCAGGGTACCTGCGGAGGATCGTGGAGCACTACCTTACCAACAGGGTAGTGCTCTACGACTGTGGCGGTCGGCGAGTCGCCCGTCAAATATCATGCGGTGTTCCACAGGGTTCCGTGCTCGGACCCCTGTTGTGGAACATCGGATTCGACTGGGTGATCCGAGGAGAGCTGCTTCCCCGCATGGCCACCATTTGTTATGCTGACGATACAATGGTGGCAGTGCGGGGTAAGGAGTTGAATGTGACGCTCCGGAGGGCGTCGGTAGCGGCCAACCTTGTCGTCGACCGCATAAGGCTGCTTGGCTTGCGGGTGGCCCTCCCGAAAACAGACGCAATTGTCTTCGGGGGGAGGGGATGGCGCTCGCTCAGCGGCGCTACGATTCCGATTGCGGAGGAAGCGGTCCAGATTAAGGCCAACATAAAGTACCTTGGCCTAGTCCTGGACCGCAGGTGGGACTTCGGGGAGCACTTTCGGCAGCTTGCTCCCCGGGTGGTGGGTGCCGCATCGGCCCTTAGCCGATTGCTGCCGAACGTGGGAGGACCAAAAGCGCCATGCCGACGCCTTTTTGCGGGCGTTGTGCGGAGTATGGCACTGTATGGGGCGCCGATCTGGGTCAGCAAGCTGTCGGCAAAGAACGTAGCTTTTCTACGGAGGCCCCAAAGGGTCGTGGCCCTCCGCATGGTGAGGGCGTATACGACCGTGGCGCATGCGGCAGCGTGTATCTTGGCCTGCACCCCGCCGTGGGAGCTAGATGCTCAGGTGCAGGCCGAGATATATCAGGTGAGGGCTGAATCCAGGGCCGGAGGAGGGCGGCCGGATTCTGAGGTCGTGGAAAGGACTCGGCGGATGGCCGAAAGACGGATTAGAGACCGGTGGAAAAGTGACCTGGAGGACTCCCCCTATGGGACTTACACTATAGGGGCACTCCTCCCGTCGCTCGACCACTGGGTCGAGAGGACGCATGGTACGCTGACGTACCGACTTGTGCAGGTGATGACCGGACATGGGTGTTTCGGTCATTACCTGCACAAGATTAAGAGAGAGCCGAGTCCGATCTGCCATGAGTGCGGTGATTCGGATGACACGGCCCAGCACACCTTTATGGTGTGCCCTCGGTGGGATCCGGAGCGCCGCACAATGGCTGCGGAAATAGGTGTCTCCGATCTCTCGCTGCACAGCGTGGTCTCGGCCATGCTGCGCAGCGACAGAGCGTGGAGGGCGGTATCCTCCTTCTGTGAGAGTGTCATCTCACAGAAGGAGGTGGCGGAGCGGGAACGCGAAGACGATGTCGACGCACACCCGCTCCGGCGCAGGCGGAGGGGGCGAAGGCGACGGCGGTTTGCCGAAACCCTAGGCCCCCAGTAGGACTTGTGGGTTAGGGGCCCCACCCTGTATGGTCGTACTGTGGCACAGGTGCCCTAGCTTATACTGGGGCAGCTGAGGGGCGCCCAATGGTAGAATCATTAGCAGCCCATGGCGCCCCCCGACATCAGCCCATGAAGTGCTAACGCCGCTGGGGTTTTAGTGGGTATTCCGGCCACTATTGGCTGGTGAGTCCCACATAACTATCCCGGGTCTCCCCTGACCTGGGTGGTATGCGTAAATGCATTTCCCCAGCGAAAAAAAAAAAAAAAAAAAAAAAAAAAAAAAAAGGTTAGGTTAGGTTAGGTTCCCCCCCGAATGTGCTGCCACCTTGTCGTGGTGGGGGGGCTTGCGTGTTTCAGTGATCCTCGACGCTATACCGGACAGGGCTACCCATACCGGAAAGTTCCGAGGTGAGGGACCAGACTAAGAGCGGCACTTTCCCTTTCCACTCCCACCTTCCCATTCCTTTCCTTGATATCCCTCCTTTTCCTTCCCCTTACCCATCCTTCTCCACTTCCACCGAACCAGTGGCGGGATACCCACTGTCATGGGCCAGCGCGGGCCCGGGGAACTAAATACTCCCCGAAAGTGCGCACTTGTGGTGGAAGGCTGCTCCCGACTACTCTCCTCGGAGAGTAGTTAGAGGAGTGCAGCAGCGTCTTCTGTTTTGCAGAGGGCGTTAGGGATGAAGTGGAGGGCCTTCTCCTAGGAGAGTGGGCGGTTGATGATTGGGGGTTGTCCTCGAAAGAGGTACAACGGGGCCCGACGATGTGCCAGGTGCACTCGGTTTAGCCGACGTCGAGCCTAACTCGTTTCCCGTCTGGAGTGTCGTGGATCACGTCTCGCGGCTCCGACGGGCCGAGGACCTTGCCTTAACCGGCTGGGTCGAGGGGAGTAAACCTCATAAAAAATCCCTCAATCCTAAGCGGCGCCGCACCGCGAGGGGATGCATGGCTGAGAGGTGGTCAGCTATTAGTGCGTTGCCCCGTCAGAGTACCTGCCGACCCTCTGACGGGAGATGCTAGGCTTGTCCAGGTGCACGGGCACCTCCTGGATCGACCCATAATCCCTACTACTCGTGGGAACAAAAATGGATACACCTTTAACCCAACCAAACGGCCCTTCTCAGGGCCAACCCGGAAACGGCCCTTCTGAGGGCCAACCTGAAAACGGCCCTTCTCAGGGCCAAAGCATACACACGGACACGGACACCGACACCACTGTGAAGGAAAAATTGTTGGAGATGGCGAGGCTGAAGGACGCTGAGCTGATGGAGGAGATGATGTTGGAGGTTGACTCTGACTCGTCGCTCCCATCAGTTCACGTCAAAAGCGTGAAGCGGCCACACGCAGATGACGACGAAGTATTGACTGGGCCGGCTATCAAGCCCAAAGTCAATACCGCCAGGAGGGGCAAGACCCCTATAACCGGAGGAATCAGCTCGGGCCTCAGGGCGGGGAAGACTATACTGAGGTTCCCCAACTTCCGAGACGTTGGGGCGGAGGCGGGTGCGGTCGGTGAATACCGCGTTAACCGTGACTCCTCGCCGCCTCAGAGTCGTGGGAGAAGGGCCCTTAAAAGAGGCAACACACGAAGGAGCTCATCGGTTCCACGGGACCGCAGCCCTGTAAGGAACGAGGATGACGGTGGGTACGTTTCTGTCGTCCGGAATGCCGCATTACAGGTTTTGGCGGAAGCCGCAAATTGTGGTAATTTAAAGGGGGATGTCTGGGGCCGCATGAAAACTGCGTGCAAAAACATCTTGGCGGCCGCAGACATACTGGACGAAATAGACGGAGGAGACGATGTGGAGGTGAGAGCTCTGCGCGCAGATAACAAGCGCATGAGGGAAGAGCTCTCCCTCGTACGACAGGAATTGAAGGCCCTAAGGACTGCTTTTTCCGAAAGGAATAAGCAGCCCCCGCAGAGCCACGCCCCCGAAGACGGCCTCCCACAGGCCTTGGGGCAGGCAATGATTGAGCTGAGGGAGGACCTGAAAAGGGATCTATTCACCTCGATAGGAGAGATGGTGAACGTTCGGATCGGGGAGGTCCGGGCCCTTCTCCCCGCATCTCCGATCGTTCGCCCACCGCTGGCAGCGGATCGGAGAAGGGCTGAACAGGTGGCTGACCCCGATGTGTCGGCTCCTCCAGCTAGGTTGGCTCCTCCCACCAGGACGGCTCCTCCAGCCAGTGCGGCTCCCATTAACAGGTCGGCTTCCAGCGCGGGTCACCCCGCTAGCGCTCGGAAAGCACCCCCTGCCAAGCCAGCGCGCCCTGCTCGTCGGGCCAAAGAGACGAGACCGTTGGCTGCTCTTCGTCCCCCTCCTATCCGCGAGTTCGCCCCGGCGGTTCCGGCAGTACAAGAGCCACTGCCGCCCACCCAAATGTCGTGGTCGGACGCGGTGAAGAGGGGGAAGAAGAAGAAGAAGAAGAAGGTCGCCCCACCACCTAAAGCAGTCACAGGCAACAGGCCCGCGCCGGGCCCCAAGAAATTGCCTGCTCCCTCAACGGCTGCTGTGGTAGTTGCCGTAAAGGAGGGCAGCGAGGCCACCTACGCCAGCATCATGGCCAAGGCCATGAAGTCCTTCTCGCTGGCGGAGGTTGGCCTTGAGCATGTCAGGGTCCGTAAGACGCAGACCGGGGCCCGCCTCATTGAGGTCCCGGGTGCGAACGGTGCTGCGGCGGCGGATGCGCTATGCGCCAAAATTGACGGGTTGGTTGGCGACGTGGCCAAAGTCTACCGACCCGTCAAAATGGCGGAAATCCGGGTGGGTGGTCTCGATGAGACCATCACCCCGGAGGACATTGCGGCGGCAATTGGGGCCAAGACTGGGTGCTCCCCTACCCAGATGAAGGTTGGCGCCATCCGGGTCCGCTTTGACGGATCCGGCGTGGCGAACGTGACATGCCCGGTGACAGTGGCCAACACGCTGGCTACGGGACGACTGCTGGTGGGGTGGTCGTCCGCCAGCGTAACTGTACTGGGGCAAAGGCCATTGAGGTGTTTCCGATGCCAAGGCATCGGACACAGCGGAGCCCTGTGCCCTTCAACTGTGGACCGGTCCAACTGGTGCCACCGGTGCAGTGGGCCGGACCACTGGAGGGCCTCCTGCACGGCCGCGCCGCATTGCGACGTTTGCCTAAAAGCGCGACGTCCAGCAGACCACGTGATGGGGGGACGGAGGTGCAGCCCGCCACACACGAGGGGCAAGGCTGGTCAGACAACGTCCCCCTCTACAAGGCGTGCCGCCAATGCGGCTAGGCAGGAAGGTAGCCAGATGGACCTCTAAATGCCAGCACACCAGCATTTAGAGGTCCTTCAGGCGAACGCCAACCACTCCGCCCGCGCCCAAGATCTGCTCATGCAGGTCATGGCGGAGTGGGGCATTGGCGTTTTGGTGGTGGCTGAGCCGTACTTCGTCCCCCCCCAGTCTAACTGGGTCGGGGCGACGGACGGCTCGGTTGCCATTGCGGTACCGGCGATGGGTGACCTCCCCCCCCTATCGGGAATGGCCAGGGGTTCGGGCTTCGCGGTGGCCAAGTGGGGAGAAACTGTCCTAGTGGCAGTTTACTTCTCCCCGAATAGGCCGCTGCGGGAGTTTGAAGCCTTCCTGGTGGGGCTGGGGAGAGTCGTCGGAGGGGCGGCGCCGGCGCCATTGGTGGTGATGGGGGACCTAAACGCCAAGAGCGCGGCGTGGGGTTGCCCCATCACGGACCCGAGAGGGGTGGCTCTCGAAGACTGGGTGGCGGCGATGGGGCTTGAGGTGCTCAACCGGGGCGACGCCAACACGTGTGTGCGGCGGCAGGGAGGGTCGATCGTGGACGTCTCGTTCGCGACCCCTGCCATTGCCGCACGAATCACGGACTGGCGCGTCCTGCAGGAGGTAGAGACCCTCTCCGACCATTTATACGTTCGGATGAGGGTCAGCACCTCGCCCCGAGGTGTGCGACGCGGCCATGCCCCGGGCCCGAAGGCTGCCCGCCAAGAGGCAGGTGTACTGGTGGTCGCAGGAGATTGCGGCCCTGCGAGCCGCCAGTGATGCCGCCCGCCGCGCATACACGCGCTGCAGGAGGCGGCGACACCTGCCGGAGGAGGAAGAGCATCTCCACAGAGAGCTGAAGGTGGCGAAGGACGCGCTCTCTGTGGAGATAGCTCGCAGAAAGGACGAGGCGCGTGAGGAGTTCCTGGCCACGTTGGATAGGGATCCGTGGGGGCGGCCATACCGAGTTGTGCGCAACAAAATGCGTTGCGCACCCCCCATGGACTCCCTTGAGCCGGAGCTCCTCACGAGGATTGTGGAGGGACTCTTCCCGGCTGCGGCGGCCTTCCAGCCGCCCGCAATGGTGGGCCCCACGGTTGAGGAGGTTGATCAAGATGATCCCCCTCCCGTGACGGACGACGAAATGGAGACCATCGTCGACCGTCTCCGGTCCTGCAGAAAGGCACCAGGACCGGATGGGGTACCGGGAAGAGTCCTCCACATTGTGGCGGAGCACCTCGGGGACCGCTTGCGGACCCTCTTTGATGATTGTATCAAGGAGGGGCGCTTCCCGAGGTGCTGGAAGGAGGGACGCCTCGTCCTCCTTCGGAAGGAGGGTAGGCCGTTGGATACCCCTGCCGGTCACCGCCCCATCGTCCTCCTAGATGAGACGGGCAAGATGCTAGAGCGCATCCTGTCCCGTCGCATCGTCCAACATCTGGAGGACGTGGGGCCTAACATCTCCGACCGGCAGTTCGGGTTCCGGGAGGGACGGTCCACTATGGACGCGCTTTCGTCCCTCCGGAACTTCTGTGGGAACGCGGAGGCGAAGGGTGAGGGGGTCGTGGCGGTGTCGCTAGACATCGCCAACGCATTTGGCTCCCTGCCCTTCTCGGTCATCAGCGAGGCCCTCCGCTTCCACAGGGTGCCCGGGTATTTGCGGCGGATTGTGGAGCACTACCTAACCGACAGGGTAGTGCTCTACGATCGTGGGGGTCTGCGGATCGCTCACCCGATGTCGTGCGGTGTTCCCCAGGGGTCCGTGTTAGGACCCCTGCTGTGGAACATAGGGTACGACTGGGTGATCCGCGGAGCGCTCCTTCCCCGCATGGCCACCCTTTGTTATGCCGACGATACAATGGTGGCCGTGCGGGGACGTGAGCTGGAGGAGGCCCTTCGGAGGGCGTCGTTGGCGGCAGACCTGGTTGTCGGCCGCATCCGACAGCTGGGTCTGGAGGTGTCCCTCCCGAAGACAGACGCTATTGTCTTCGGGGGGAGGGGATGGCGTCCACGTTGTGGATTGTCCATCCCTGTGGCGGGGGAAGCGGTCCAGGTGAAGGGTACGATAAAGTACCTTGGCCTCATCCTGGACCGGAGGTGGGATTTCGGGGAGCATTTCCGCCAACTTGCTCCCCGGGTGGTAGGCGCCGCGTCGGCCCTGGGCCGCATGTTGCCGAACGTGGGGGGGCCTCAAGCGCCATGCCGACGCCTGTTTGCAGGCGTAGTGCGTAGCATGGCGCTATACGGAGCGCCAATCTGGGCCGACAAGCTGTCGGCCAAGAATAAGGCGCTCCTAAGGAGGCCCCAAAGAGTGGTGGCCCTCCGAATAGTGAGGGCCTATGTGACGGTGGCACATGCGGCCGCGTGTGTCTTGGCCTGCACCCCGCCGTGGGAGCTAGATGCTCAGGTGCAGGCCGAGACATACCGGATGAGGGCCGGGTTCCGGGCGAGGAGACAGCGCCCGGACTCGGAGACGGTGGAGAGGGCCCGTCGAATGACGGAGCGGCGCCTGAGGGACCGGTGGAAAAGCGACCTGGAGGACTCCCCCTATGGACTCCGCACCATAGGGGCACTCCTCCCGTCGCTGGACCACTGGTTGGAGAGGAGGTACGGTACCGCCACGTACCGTCTTGTGCAGGTGATGACCGGGCACGGGTGCTTCGGCCATTACCTGCACAAGATTAGGAGAGAGCCCAGTCCGGTTTGCCACGAGTGCGGCGATCCGGACGACACGGCCCAGCACACCCTAGAGGTGTGCTCGAAGTGGGATCCGGAGCGCCGCGCTCTGGTTGCGGACACAGGGCTCTCCGATCTCTCACTGCACAGCGTCGTGTCGGCCATGCTGAGCGGTGAGAGATCGTGGTTGGCGGTCGTCTCCTTCTGCGAGAGCATTGTCTCGCAGAAGGAGGCGGCGGAGCGGGAGCGCGAGGAGGACGTGGATGCGCACCCGCTCCGGCGTAGACGTGTGGGGCGAAGGCGGAGGCAGTTTGCCACCCGCCTGAACCCCTAGTAGGACCGTGGGGATAGGGTCCCACACAAAGGTCCTACACGTCTGGGGGAGGGTTCGGCGTGTTAACTGAACCCTCCCTCCTTTGGCGCAGGTGCCCCAGCAACAGGCTGGGGCGGCTGGGGGGCACCCAGTGGTGAATAGTCATCAGCCCACGGTGCCCCCGTTAACAGCCTGTGGAGATTAACACCGGTGAGGTTTTAGTGGGTAGGCTTCCCCCTTCCCCTTCGCTCTGAAGGGTAGGGGGTTGAGAGTCCCACATAACCCTCCAATATGGTCGTCCCTAGACCGGAGGGTACGCGTGAATGCGTTTCCTCAACGTCAAAAAAAAAAAAAAAAAAAAAAAAAGGTTAGGTTAGGTTAGGTTAGGTTAGGTTAGGTTCCCATGGCAAATATCCGGCAGGGGAGTGGGGGGGAGGTGACAAGTGACTTTCCGTTAGAAAAGTCGCTTTGTCACCGACACACTGGGGGGGAAATGGGTAGTTAAGTTAGGCTAGGCTAGGGGGTGGGCACCGAGCCAGTGGCGGTATATCCACTTTTGGGCCAGCGCGGGCCTGGGGAATTAAATACTCCCCGAAAGTGCGCAATATTGGTGGAAGGTTGCTCCCGACTACTCTCCTTGGAGAGTAGTTAGTGGAGTGCAACTGCGTCTTCTGTTTTTCAGAAGGCGTGCAGGAGCGGCGGTTTGCTTAGGCTTCCGTCGGTCAAATCGTAATCCGGACCCGTAGGCGTCCGGGGCGATGGCCGTCACGTTGGGCCGCGAGGAGACAACCTCTATAAAAAATCCAACCATGGCCTTTGGTGCAGGGCCCTAAACGTACCTGACGATGATGATGAGTGATGGTCTAAAAAAAAAACTACCCCAGGAGGGTACCCTTACGGGAGAACCCCTCCCCGTGTCTGCGGACACGGGCTGCCCCTCGTATTCTGGGGGGGGCAAAGGCCATGTCGTAGGTCAGCGCAATGGCGCTGACCTCCGTGAACACAACCAACGCAAACCCACAACGGACGCTGATTTGATGATAGAGGGCAGTGGAGAGGGAGGTCGCCAAGATGGTGACTTCCTGAAAAATGACTTTGGCAACCAAATGGACACCGAGATGGACAAAGTAATGGAGGCGGCGAGGCTGAAAGAGGCGGAGCTGGTGGAGGTGATCAGTTCGGAGGCAGGTGATGTCTCCGACTCATCTCTTCCGCCAGTTCATGTCCGGACCAGCACCCCCAATACCAGCAAGGTCATTGATGAGGACGGGCTGAAAAATGATGCCCCGAATACTCAAAATAGACCTTCTGGTACAAGGCCTACAAAAAGGCCACACGCCGGGGAGGACGAGGTGTTACCGAAGCCGAAGGTGAACACCGCTAGGAGAGGGAAGCGCTCCGGTACGAGGGGAGCGTGCTCGGGGGTGGTGCTGAGGTACCATGATCTGGGTGGGTCTGAGGCGGAGGCGGACGCGGCTGCCAAGTACTGTACAACTGGTGATTCGCCGCCGCCTCAGACTCGAAGGAAGAAGCCCCTCAAAAAGGGAAATATACGGAGGAGCACGTTGGTCCCGCGGCACCGTAGCCGCAGCCCTGTCCGCGAGGAGGACAGTGACGGGGGGTACGTCGCTGTTGTGAGGAATGCCGCACGCCAAGTCATGGTTGAGGCCAATAAAAGCGGCAACCTGAAGGGGGATGTCTGGGGCCGCATGAAAAAGGCGTGCAACGACATATTTGCGGCAGCAGACATCCTCCAAGCGAGGGGCGGAGGCGAAGACGAGGAGTTGAGGGCCTTGCGCGCCGACAATAAACGCATGAGAGAGGAACTCTCCTCCGTGCGGTCGGAGCTAAAGGCCCTCAGGACTGCTTTTTCGGAACGGAAAAAGCAGCCCTCGCAGGAGCCCGCCCCCGATGGAGGCTTGCCTCATGCTCTGGGGCAGGCCATGTTGGTGCTGAGGGAGGACCTCAAGCGGGACCTCTTCATGTCCATCGGGGAGATGGTGAATGTCCGGATTGGGGAAGTCCGGGCCCTTCTCCCCGCTGGTCCGATAGTCCGCCCCCCACTGGCAGCGGACCGGAAGAGGAACGAGGCTCCTCCCAGGTTGGGCCCCGCCACCGTGCCAGCTCCTCACACCAGGGCAGCTCCCCCGGCCAGAGCAGCTTCCACCACCACGGCGGCTCTCCCAGCTAGGGCGGCTCCCCGCGCCCGAGCGGCCAAGGTGACTCCTGCCGGTCGTCAGGCCCCCCCCGTTAAGGTTGCACGCCCCGCGAAGCCTTCGCGCCGGTCTCGTCGGGCAAAAGCGACAAGGCTGTTGGCAGCTCCTCGTCCTCCCCCTATTCACGAGTTCGCCCCGGCGGTGAGGGCAGTGCAGGAGGCACTGCCCCCCGCCCAGACATCCTGGTCGGACGTCGTGAAGGGTAAGGGGAAAAAGAAGAAGGCTGCCCCCACCGCACATCAAGTGGTCAAGGGCAACCGGCTATCGCTAGCCCCAAGAAGGTTGCCCGCCCCAAAAACGGCAGCGGTCGTGGTAGCAATGAAGGAGGGCAGCGAGGCAACCTACGCCAGCGTCATGGCTAAAGCCATGAAGTCCTTTTCGCTGGCGGAGGTTGGCCTGGAACACGTTAGGGTCCGCAAAACGCAGACCGGGGCCCGCCTCATTGAGGTCCCGGGCGTGAATAGTGCCGCGGTTGCAGACGCGCTGCGCGACAAAATTGACGGGCTGGTGGGCGACGTGGCGAATGTTTACCGGCCCGTCAAGATGGCGGAAGTCCGGGTGGGTGGTCTCGATGAGACCATCACCCCGGAGGACATCGCGGCGGCAATTGGGGCCAAGACTGGGTGCTCCCCCACCCAGGTGAAGGTTGGCGCCATCCGGGTCCGCTTTGACGGATCCGGCGTGGCGAACGTGCAGTGCCCGGTGACCGTGGCCAACACGCTGGCAACAACAGGACGACTACTGGTGGGGTGGTCGTCCGCCAGCGTGACTGCACTGGAGGCGAGGCCCATGCGGTGCTTCCGATGCCAAGGCATCGGACACAGCGGGGCCCTCTGCCCCTCAACCGTGGACCGGTCCAACTGGTGCCACCGGTGCAGCGGGACAGACCACTGGAGGGCCTCCTGCGTGGCCGCGCCCCACTGTGACGTCTGCTTTAAGGCGCAACGTCCAGCGGACCACGTGATGGGAGGATGGAGGTGTGCCCCGCCACACACCAGGGGCAAAGCTCCAGGGCAGGGCCAATCAACGCCCCCCCCCATAAGGCGTGCCGCCAATGTGTCAACCCAGGAGGTTAGCCAGATGGACCTCTAAATGCCAGCACACCGGCAATTAGAGGTCCTGCAGGCGAACGCCAACCACTCCGCCCGCGCCCAAGATCTGCTCATGCAGGTCATGGCGGAGTGGGGCATTGGCGTGTTGGTGGTAGCTGAGCCGTACTTCGTCCCCCCCCAGTCTAACTGGGTCGGGGCGACGGACGGCTCGGTTGCCATCGCGGTACCGGCGATGGGTGACCTCCCCCCCCTATCGGGAATGGCCAGGGGTTCGGGCTTCGCGGTGGCCAAGTGGGGAGAAACTGTCCTAGTGGCAGTTTACTTCTCCCCGAATAGGCCGCTGCGGGAGTTTGAAGCCTTCCTGGTGGGGCTGGGGAGAGTCGTCGGAGGGGCGGCGCCGGCGCCATTGGTGGTGATGGGGGACCTAAACGCCAAGAGCGCGGCGTGGGGTTCCCCCATCACGGACCCGAGAGGGGTGGCCCTCGAAGACTGGGTGGCGGCGATGGGGCTTGAGGTGCTCAACCGGGGCGACGCCAACACGTGTGTGCGGCGGCAGGGAGGGTCGATCGTGGACGTCTCGTTCGCGACCCCTGCCATTGCCGCACGAATCGCGGACTGGCGCGTCCTTCAGGAGGTAGAGACCCTCTCCGACCATTTATACGTTCGGATGAGGGTCAGCACCTCGCCAGGGGTGCCGCCGCCCAGCCCGAGAGGGCGGAGGGGGAGAGGAGGAGGAGGGGCTTTCCCAAGGTGGACCCTGGCCCGCCTCGACCTGGGAGCGGCGGTGGAGGCGGCCATGGTGGAGGCGTGGTGTGCGCCCCCACCGGTCACCTTGGGGGTGGAGGAGCGGGCAGCCCGGTTTCGCGTCGCACTAACGTCGGTGTGCGACGCGGCCATGCCCCGGGCCCGAAGGCTGCCCGCCAAGAGGCAGGTGTACTGGTGGTCGCAGGAGATTGCGGCCCTGCGAGCCGCCAGTGATACCGCCCGCCGCGCATACACGCGCTGCAGGAGGCGGCGACACCTGCCGGAGGAGGAAGAGCATCTCCACAGAGAGCTGAAGGTGGCGAAGGACGCGCTCTCTGTGGAGATAGCTCGCAGAAAGGACGAGGCGCGTGAGGAGTTCCTGGCCACGTTGGATAGGGATCCGTGGGGGCGGCCTTACCGAGTTGTGCGCAACAAAATGCGTTGCGCACCCCCCATGGACTCCCTTGAGCCAGAGCTCCTCACGAGAATTGTGGAGGGACTCTTCCCGGCTGCGGCGGCTTTCCAGCCGCCCGCAATGGTGGGCCCCACGGTTGAGGAGGTTGATCAAGATGATCCCCCTCCCGTGACGGACGACGAAATGGAGACCATCGTCGACCGTCTCCGGTCCTGCAGAAAGGCACCAGGACCGGATGGGGTACCGGGAAGAGTCCTCCACATTGTGGCGGAGCACCTCGGGGACCGCTTGCGGACCCTCTTTGATGATTGTATCAAGGAGGGGCGCTTCCCGAGGTGCTGGAAGGAGGGACGCCTCGTACTCCTTCGGAAGGAGGGTAGGCCGTTTGATACCCCTGCCGGTTACCGCCCCATTGTCCTCCTAGATGAGACGGGCAAGATGCTAGAGCGCATCTTGTCCCGTCGCATCGTCCAACATCTGGAGGACGTGGGGCCTAACATCTCCGACCGGCAGTTCGGGTTCCGGGAGGGACGGTCCACTATGGACGCGCTTTCGTCCCTCCGGAACTTCTGTGGGAACGCGGAGGCGAAGGGTGAGGGGGTCGTGGCGGTGTCGTTAGACATTGCCAACGCATTCGGCTCCCTACCCTTCTCGGTCATCAGGGAGGCCCTCCGCTTCCACAGGGTGCCCGGGTATCTGCGGCGGATTGTGGAGCACTACCTAACCGACAGGGTAGTGCTCTACGATCGTGGGGGTCTGCGGATCGCTCACCCGATGTCGTGCGGTGTTCCACAGGGGTCCGTGTTAGGACCCCTGCTATGGAACATAGGGTACGACTGGGTGATCCGCGGAGCGCTCCTTCCCCGCATGGCCACCCTTTGCTATGCCGACGATACAATGGTGGCCGTGCGGGGACGTGAGCTGGAGGAGGCCCTCCGGAGGGCGTCGTTGGCGGCAGACCTGGTTGTCGGCCGCATCCGACAACTGGGTCTGGAGGTGTCCCTCCCGAAGACAGACGCTATTGTCTTCGGGGGGAGGGGATGGCGTCCACGTAGTGGATTGACCATCCCTGTGGCGGGGGAGGCGGTCCAGGTGAAGGGTACGATCAAGTACCTCGGCCTCATCCTGGACCGGAGGTGGGATTTCGGGGAGCATTTCCGCCAACTTGCTCCCCGGGTGGTAGGCGCCGCGTCGGCCCTGGGCCGCATGTTGCCGAACGTGGGGGGGCCTCAAGCGCCATGCCGACGCCTGTTTGCAGGCGTAGTGCGTAGCATGGCGCTATACGGAGCGCCAATCTGGGCCGACAAACTGTCGGCCAAGAATAAGGTGCTCCTAAGGAGGCCCCAAAGAGTGGTGGCCCTCCGAATAGTGAGGGCCTATGTGACGGTGGCACATGCGGCCGCGTGTGTCTTGGCCTGCACCCCGCCGTGGGAGCTAGATGCTCAGGTGCAGGCCGAGACATACCGGATGAGGGCCGGGTTCCGGGCGAGGAGACAGCGCCCGGACTCGGAGACGGTGGAGGGGGCCCGTCGAATGACGGAGCGGCGCCTGAGGGACCGGTGGAAAAGTGACCTGGAGGACTCCCCCTATGGAACTTACACTATAGGGGCACTCCTCCCGTCATTTGACCACTGGGTCGAGAGGCGACACGGTACGCTTACGTACCGGCTTGTGCAGGTACTGACCGGACATGGGTGCTTCGGCCACTACCTGCACAAGATAAAGAGGGAGCCGAGTCCGATCTGCCACGAGTGTGGCGACCCGGATGACACGGCCCAGCACACCCTCCAGGTGTGTACTCGCTGGGATCCGGAGCGCCGCACTATGGCTGCGGAAATTGGTGCCTCAGATCTCTCGCTGCACAGCGTAGTCTCGGCCATGCTGGGCAGCGACAGATCGTGGAAGGCGGTATCCTCCTTCTGTGAGAGTGTCATCTCGCAGAAGGAGGTGGCGGAGCGGGAGCGCGAAGACAATGTCGACGCGCACCCGCTCCGACGCAGACGGAGGGGGCGAAGGCGCATGCAGTACGCTGCTAGCCTGAACCCCTTGTAGGACCAGTGGGTTAGGGGCCCACATTGCACGGTCCTACACACGTCTGGGGGAGGGGTCGTAGCGTTTACCGACCTCTCCCTCCTTTGGCGGAGGTACCCCGGCACTAGGCTGGGACGGCTGGGGGACACCTAATGGTTGCATCCTAGGCATCCCATTGTGTCCCCGAAAACAGCAGCGGAGGTAAACGCCGGAGTGGTTTTAGACGGTAGGCTGCTCCCTCTACTCTCGTGCGAGAGTGGGGGGAGGAGAGAGTCCGTCATACCCCCCCTATAGCATGGCCAACCCTGGGCCAGGGGATGATGCGTAACGCATTTCCACTCCGTTAAAAAAAAAAAAAAAAAAAAAAAAAAAAAAAAAAAAAAAAAGGTTAGGTTAGGTTAGGTTAGGTTAGGTTACGGACTGGCGCGTCCTGCAGGAGGTAGAGACCCTCTCCGACCATTTATACGTTCGGATGAGGGTCAGCACCTCGCCAGGGGTGCCGCCGCCCAGCCCGAGAGGGCGGGGGGGGAGAGGAGGAGGAGGGGCTTTCCCAAGGTGGACCCTGGCCCGCCTCGACATGGGAGCGGCGGTGGAGGCGGCCATGGTGGAGGCGTGGTGTGCGCCCCCACCGGTCTCCTTGGGGGTGGAGGAGCGGGCAGCCCGGTTTCGCGTCGCACTAACGTCGGTGTGCGACGCGGCCATGCCCCGGGCCCGAAGGCTGCCCGCCAAGAGGCAGGTGTACTGGTGGTCGCAGGAGATTGCGGCCCTGCGAGCCGCCAGTGATGCCGCCCGCCGCGCATACACGCGCTGCAGGAGGCGGCGACACCTGCCGGAGGAGGAAGAGCATCTCCACAGAGAGCTGAAGGTGGCGAAGGACGCGCTCTCTGTGGAGATAGCTCGCAGAAAGGACGAGGCGCGTGAGGAGTTCCTGGCCACGTTGGATAGGGATCCGTGGGGGCGGCCATACCGAGTTGTGCGCAACAAAATGCGTTGCGCACCCCCCATGGACTCCCTTGAGCCGGAGCTCCTCACGAGGATTGTGGAGGGACTCTTCCCGGCTGCGGCGGCCTTCCAGCCGCCCGCAATGGTGGGCCCCACGGTTGAGGAGGTTGATCAAGATGATCCCCCTCCCGTGACGGACGACGAAATGGAGACCATCGTCGACCGTCTCCGGTCCTGCAGAAAGGCACCAGGACCGGATGGGGTACCGGGAAGAGTCCTCCACATTGTGGCGGAGCACCTCGGGGACCGCTTGCGGACCCTCTTTGATGATTGTATCAAGGAGGGGCGCTTCCCGAGGTGCTGGAAGGAGGGACGCCTCGTCCTCCTTCGGAAGGAGGGTAGGCCGTTGGATACCCCTGCCGGTCACCGCCCCATCGTCCTCCTAGATGAGACGGGCAAGATGCTAGAGCGCATCCTGTCCCGTCGCATCGTCCAACATCTGGAGGACGTGGGGCCTAACATCTCCGACCGGCAGTTCGGGTTCCGGGAGGGACGGTCCACTATGGACGCGCTTTCGTCCCTCCGGAACTTCTGTGGGAACGCGGAGGCGAAGGGTGAGGGGGTCGTGGCGGTGTCGCTAGACATCGCCAACGCATTTGGCTCCCTGCCCTTCTCGGTCATCAGCGAGGCCCTCCGCTTCCACAGGGTGCCCGGGTATTTGCGGCGGATTGTGGAGCACTACCTAACCGACAGGGTAGTGCTCTACGATCGTGGGGGTCTGCGGATCGCTCACCCGATGTCGTGCGGTGTTCCCCAGGGGTCCGTGTTAGGACCCCTGCTGTGGAACATAGGGTACGACTGGGTGATCCGCGGAGCGCTCCTTCCCCGCATGGCCACCCTTTGTTATGCCGACGATACAATGGTGGCCGTGCGGGGACGTGAGCTGGAGGAGGCCCTTCGGAGGGCGTCGTTGGCGGCAGACCTGGTTGTCGGCCGCATCCGACAGCTGGGTCTGGAGGTGTCCCTCCCGAAGACAGACGCTATTGTCTTCGGGGGGAGGGGATGGCGTCCACGTTGTGGATTGTCCATCCCTGTGGCGGGGGAAGCGGTCCAGGTGAAGGGTACGATAAAGTACCTTGGCCTCATCCTGGACCGGAGGTGGGATTTCGGGGAGCATTTCCGCCAACTTGCTCCCCGGGTGGTAGGCGCCGCGTCGGCCCTGGGCCGCATGTTGCCGAACGTGGGGGGGCCTCAAGCGCCATGCCGACGCCTGTTTGCAGGCGTAGTGCGTAGCATGGCGCTATACGGAGCGCCAATCTGGGCCGACAAGCTGTCGGCCAAGAATAAGGCGCTCCTAAGGAGGCCCCAAAGAGTGGTGGCCCTCCGAATAGTGAGGGCCTATGTGACGGTGGCACATGCGGCCGCGTGTGTCTTGGCCTGCACCCCGCCGTGGGAGCTAGATGCTCAGGTGCAGGCCGAGACATACCGGATGAGGGCCGGGTTCCGGGCGAGGAGACAGCGCCCGGACTCGGAGACGGTGGAGAGGGCCCGTCGAATGACGGAGCGGCGCCTGAGGGACCGGTGGAAAAGCGACCTGGAGGACTCCCCCTATGGACTCCGCACCATAGGGGCACTCCTCCCGTCGCTGGACCACTGGTTGGAGAGGAGGTACGGTACCGCCACGTACCGTCTTGTGCAGGTGATGACCGGGCACGGGTGCTTCGGCCATTACCTGCACAAGATTAGGAGAGAGCCCAGTCCGGTTTGCCACGAGTGCGGCGATCCGGACGACACGGCCCAGCACACCCTAGAGGTGTGCTCGAAGTGGGATCCGGAGCGCCGCGCTCTGGTTGCGGACACAGGGCTCTCCGATCTCTCACTGCACAGCGTCGTGTCGGCCATGCTGAGCGGTGAGAGATCGTGGTTGGCGGTCGTCTCCTTCTGCGAGAGCATTGTCTCGCAGAAGGAGGCGGCGGAGCGGGAGCGCGAGGAGGACGTGGATGCGCACCCGCTCCGGCGTAGACGTGTGGGGCGAAGGCGGAGGCAGTTTGCCACCCGCCTGAACCCCTAGTAGGACCGTGGGGATAGGGTCCCACACAAAGGTCCTACACGTCTGGGGGAGGGTTCGGCGTGTTAACTGAACCCTCCCTCCTTTGGCGCAGGTGCCCCAGCAACAGGCTGGGGCGGCTGGGGGGCACCCAGTGGTGAATAGTCATCAGCCCACGGTGCCCCCGTTAACAGCCTGTGGAGATTAACACCGGTGAGGTTTTAGTGGGTAGGCTTCCCCCTTCCCCTTCGCTCTGAAGGGTAGGGGGTTGAGAGTCCCACATAACCCTCCAATATGGTCGTCCCTAGACCGGAGGGTACGCGTAAATGCGTTTCCTCACCGTCAAAAAAAAAAAAAAAAAAAAAAAGGTTAGGTTAGGTTAGGTTAGGTTAGGTTAGGTTAGGTTAGGTTAGGTTAGGTTGTGGTGGGGGGGCTTGCGTGTTTCAGTGATCCTCGACGCTATACCGGACAGGGCTACCCATACCGGAAAGTTCCGAGGTGAGGGACCAGACTAAGAGCGGCACTTTCCCTTTCCATTCCCACCTTCCCATTCCTTTCCTTGATATCCCTCCTTTTCCTTCCCCTTACCCATCCTTCCCCACTTCCACCGAACCAGTGGCGGGATACCCACTGTCATGGGCCAGCGCGGGCCCGGGGAATTAAATACTCCCCGAAAGTGTGCACTTATGGTGGAAGGCTGCTCCCGACTACTCTCCACGGAGAGTAGTTAGGGGAGTGCAGCAGCGTTCTCTGCTCTGCAGAGGGCGTCAGGGTTGGGGTGGATGGCCTTTGGTGCAGGGCCTAAAACGCACGCAAGGAGTATGGAGAGTGGCCATAAAAAGAAACTACCCCAGGAGGGTACCCTAACGGGAGAACCCCTCCCCGTGTCTGTGGACGCGGGCTGCCCCTCGTATTCTGGGGGGGGCAAAAGCCGCTTCGTAGGCCAGCGCAAGACTGGCCTCCGTGAACACGACTTACGCAAACCCATAACGGATACTGATGATGAAAGCAATGACGATGACCTCTTGACGACGGAATTGGACCTGACGAGCCGGATGAGAGAGCGCGTCCAGCCGGAACGAGCCGAGGAGGCCGACTCTTTGTCGGATTCCTCTCTCCGTTCGGTGAGACTGACGACCTCATCTGCGACCAAAAGACCATTGGAGATATTGCAGGACGAACTGGTTTACGATGCTGAAACGTGTTCGGCATCCAAAATCAAAACGGCCCACAGAGGCAGAGGACGAAAGCCGGGAACACCCGGACTGGGCCTGACCAAGGCCCAAATGGTTCGACAAAACACCGAAAAAGCGACGAAACAAACGGATAGGACTGAGCTGCAATCGCCTCTTACCTTGGAGAGACCGACGAAAGATGCGCTCGTCCACCTCGTGCTCACGGAAGTCCAGAACATCCGCGAGGCCACGAGAATATCCGGACACCTCAAAGGCACAGTGAGGAAGCAAATCAACCTCGCCACCAAAGCGATTGGTGAAGCGGTTGAAGAGCTGGGGATATTTACCCGGGACGACGAGACGCGCAGCCTGAGGGCCGATAATGCGCGTCTTCAGCGTCAGGTAGATGTCCTCAAAGCGGAGATGAGGACCTTGCGTGACATGGCTTTCGCAGAGCGCGCAAGGGAAAATGGACCATCTACTAGCGGAGCCCAGCCACATAACACCCAGGCTGGCCTAGTAGACCTCGTGGAAGGGGTAAGGCGTGACTTGCTTGTGTCCCTTGGGGGCATGATAAATGCCCGACTTGGAAACATTGAGTCTCGCCTTCCACCTGAACCGGTATTGCGGCCACCACTGGCTGCTGACGAAAAAGGGTCAGCCCCAACCAGGGCTCGATCTGCTACAGCCCCAACATCGAGGCCACAGCAGAACAAAAGGACAGAGCAGACGGCTAAGCCAAAAACCGCGCCCCAACAAGCTGGTGTGACTTTGGCTACTTCGGGAGCACGGCCGGGTGAAGGCACTGGTCGGAACTATGCGGAGGTGGCCAGGGATGGTGTTCGCTTGGACTCACCCCGCCCGCCCATTGTGTCTGCCCCAGCACAAAAGACACCCTTAGCCCAGAAAAAAAGGCAACCGAAGAGGAATAAGGGCAAGAAGAGGAGGAAACGGAAGCCTAGGTTGGTTACCCCCAAGACGACTGCGGTGGTAATTACATTGACACCGTGGGCGTTTAAGGCTGGTATCGACTATCCGGCCACCATCACCAAAATAAAAAGCTGTTTCGAGCTGAGTGAGGTGGGCCTGGAGCATGTCCGAATTCGGAGTACTGCTTCCGGAGCCCGAGTCATAGAGGTGCCCGGGGCTGACAGCGGCCCTAAGGCGGACATGCTGGTGGAAAAAATTAAGGATGCCTTGGAATCACTTGCGGTTGTAACAAGGCCAATCAAGACTGCCACGCTTCGCGCATCTGGCCTAAACGAGGCCATTGAGCCCGAAGACGTTGCCTTGGCGGTTTCAAGGAAGACTGGATGCGAGGTCGACCAAGTCAAAATTGGTACCATCCGCACGGGACCACGAGGGTCTGGCACGGTGGTTATTAAATGCCCTATAGGGGCTGCTAAAGCCCTAGCCGCGGCAGGACGTCTTTTGGTGGGCTGGTCATCAGCCCGGATCCAGATACTGGATTCCTTACCCTTGCGCTGCTTCAAGTGCATGGGTATAGGCCACATACGGGCAGTATGCCCATCGGAAATTGACCGTGGCTCGATCTGCTTCCGATGCGGCGAAGAGGGCCATGTGTCCGCTGGCTGCAGGGCCAAACCGCACTGTGCGGTTTGCGCCCATTCAAAAAGACCGGCAGGACACATTATGTGTGGAAAACGCTGCAGGCCTCCTCAGAAGAGGACAAAACCGGTGCCTCCAGTACGAGCTGCACCATCATTTTACTGCAGTGACACTCCGAGTGCCGACGAGATGTCGGAGTCCTGACATTTCTCGGCACACTTAGTTCGGAGAAAAGGAAATCGTTTATTTCCTTTGTGAGGCCGCGGGTCAGGAAGGGCAGCCTTGGCCCGCATTGCACAGCCTCACTTGCCGATGGTGGTGTTTACACCCCCCTGCCAATGGCATGACGAGCCCACCTAGGGTAGCTTCGGCCGCAGTTTTGGTAGAATCTTATGCATCCCACTGCGGCCAATACCAAAAGCACGGGACGACACTCAGAGGGGTTTTAGTGGGTAGGCTTCCTGCCCTTTTCCCAATAGGGGAGGAGGGCGGGGGGAGAGTCCCACATAACCGCCGCGTTCGCCCAAACGCGGTGGTATGCGTAAAGCATTTCCCCTCTTAAAAAAAAAAAAAAAAAAAAAAAAAAAAAAAAAAAAAAAAAAAAAAAAAAAAGGTTAGGTTAGGTTAGGTTAGGTTAGGTTAGGTTAGGTTAGGTTAGGTTAGGTTAGGTTAGGTTAGGTTAGGTTAGGTTAGGTTAGGTTAGGTTAGGTTGGGGTGGGGTGCAGGCCGGATTCCTCCACGTTGGCTCGGGTGTTGCAGTCTCTCTTGATCTCGATCCGGAGAGAACGCAGCATCTGGGCTGGTGCACCCTGGGCATCGGCTGAAACTTTCTCCTTTTGGGGGACTCTTTCGGCCCATGGCAAATATCCGGCGGGGGGGGCGGTGACGAGTGACTTTTCGTCTGAAAAGCCGCTTTGTCACCGCCATAATGGGGGGGAATGGGGTTGCAGCCACAGCCCACTCTCCAAGGAGAGTGGACTGTGGATGCAACAGTATTGGGGGTTGTCCTCGAAAGAGGTACAACGGGGCCCGACGATGTGCCAGGTGCATTCGGTTTAGCCGACGTCGAGCCTAACTCGTTTCCCGTCTGGAGTGTCGTGGATCACGTCTCGCGGCTCCGACGGGCCGAGGACCTTGCCTTAACCGGCTGGGTCGAGGGGAGTAAACCTCATAAAAAATCCCTCAATCCTAAGCGGCGCCGCACCGCGAGAGGATGCATGGCTGAGAGGTGGTCAGCTATTAGTGCGTTGCCCCGTCAGAGTACCTGCCGACCCTCTGACGGGAGATGCTAGGCTTGTCCAGGTGCACGGGCACCTCCTGGATCGACCTTTATATCCCTACTACTCGTGGGAACAAATATGGAAGAATCTATAACCCTGCCAAACGGCCCTTCTCAGGGCCAACCCGGAAACGGCCCTTCTGAGGGCCAACCTGAAAACGGCCCTTCTCAGGGCCAAAACACAAACGGCTCTTTTCAGAGCCTACCAGGAGATGAGAGGACGCGGGCGCTTACCCCGGTGGTCCGTTTGGAGCGCATGGCGCTGAGGCCACGGTCGGCGAGCCCTAGGGTTGCAGTGCCAGTGGCGGAGGAGGCGATAAAGAAAAGCGTGGAATATCAGACGATAACTCAGTCTGATACCGACACTGGCACGCTGGAAACAGTGCGTTCCGGGCCGGGTTTGAGTAGATTGGGTGACTCAGACTCAGCCATGAGCTGCAGCTCAGCGGAGAAGGGTGGGAGTAAATTCTGGCGAAAGAGGAAGCCGACTCTTTCCGACTCATCGGATTCCGATGGGACCTCCAAAGGCAAAAAGAGGGGTCGCGGTCGCCCCCCCACCACGGGGAAGTATGTAGGCCTGGCTTTGGCAAAAGATAAGCTTAACCGTGCCAAAAAAGAGGAGCTGAGGCTCAGGGCGGAGGAGGAGGTTGCTGGCCTGGCGAGGTCGCTGTCGACCCGCAATCAGCCCGGTTGTACTATGCCAGTGGTCGGTCAGTACAGTACTGAGGACGAGCTGACGGCAGCTGCTGTACACGAGAGGGTACAAGGCAGCCTTAAGACTATTGCGCTCGTTGCCAATAAGTCGAACAACCTAAAAGGCACCTTCATAAAAGCCCTTAACGAAGCCATCGCGTCCATTAAAGGCGCATTTGAGGAACTAAACCAGCGCACTTCCTCGGAGGAGACGCGGCGGCTACAGGCGCAAAATGACCGCCTCAGAGCTGAGCTGACAGACCTCCGCTCTGAAATGGGTCAGATGAGGGCAGAATTTCAGGACCAACTGAAACAGAAGTCCCCGGTCTCAGCACATCAAGAGAAGACGCAGCCTGCCAGCAGCTCCCGCAAAGTGGCCCCTCAGCCTCTGAACGCTGAAGAGTTGGTGCGGGCCATGACAGTACAAATGGGGTTGATGCTGGATGCCAGGCTGGGAGCCCTAGAGCTTGAAGGCAGGCTGTTGCCAGCCCAAATAATGCGGCCTCCACTGGCTGCTGACCGGCAACGATCGCCTGTGCAGGGGGCTTCTCAGAGCCAGGACCCAGCGCTCGCTCCCAAGCCGGCTCCCAAGCCGGCTCCCAGGTCGACTGGCAAGCCTCTAAAACGAGGTCCACCAAATCTAACGGTGGAGCCTCGAAAAGGGGATAAGGGAAAGGGGAAGGGGAAAGGCAAGGGCAAGAAGAGTGTGTCCCGTGAAGCCATTGCGTCGATTCCCCATATCTCGACTCCAGATCCTCGGCCACTGCCTCCGGCTCCCACGTCCGAGGACTTTACCACTGTGGAGCGACGTAAGAAGAAAAAGGTGGCAAACCTTTCGTCGGCTTCCCAGCCACAGCCGCAGAGGCAGAAATCCACCAAGACCAGAGCACGCAAACTCCGTCCCCCTCGCTCGGAAGTCGTAGTCCTGACGCTGAAGCCGGAGGCCGTTGAAAAGGGCGTGACATACGCGCAAGTGATGTCCAGGGCGAAGGAGAGTATGAATCTTGAACGCCATGGCATCGAATCCATAAAATTCAGGCGAGCGGCAACCGGGGCAAGAGTTCTCGAGGTGCCAGAAACAGACAGTGGTGAGAAGGCTGACTCACTGGCCAAAGAGCTGGCTGCTAAGCTTGGGGAGGATATTGTCTGGGTGTCTAGGCCAACGAAGTGTGTGGAGCTGCGCCTCACAGAACTCGACGACTCCGTGACACCAGGCGAAGTAGTTGCTGCCGTCGCCAAGGTCGGTGGTTGTGGCGATAGCCAGATAAAGGCAGGAGAAGTGCGTGTTGATGCATCCGGCCTCGGTACTATCTGGCTTCGCTGCCCGGCTGCGGCAGCAAAAAAGGTGATGGAAGCCGACCGCGGAAGACTAAAGGTTGGATGGGTCCGCGCCGCTGTGAAGCTTCTTGATCAGCGTCCCTTGCTTTGCTATAAGTGCCTTGAAAAGGGTCATGTCAAGGCACAATGCACCAACGACACAGATAGAAGCGACACATGCTACCGGTGTGGCCAACCTGGCCACAGAGCGGCTGGCTGCTCGCAGGCGCCACACTGCTCCGTGTGTGCGGACTCGGGGAAGAAGGCCGATCACAAATTGGGCTCCAAGGCGTGCCACGCACCAGGCCCAAAGGCAGCGAAAAAGAAGGCTAGAACGGGCCCCCAGGCCCTACCCCAGTCTAGTCAGCCATCCACCAGCAGGTCGGAAGCGCATGAGAGGGAGGATCCAATGGCCATAGAATAAAATGGCCATTCGAGTAATTCAGGCGAATCTCAACCACTGTGCCAGGGCTCAGGACCTGTTTCTTCAGTCCATGGCAGAGTGGATGATAGGCGTCGCGGTGGTGGCAGAACCGTACTCGATCCCTCTCCGGGATGACTGGGTCGGAGATGTGGACGGCTCTGTAGCACTGGTTGTGCGGACAGCGACGGGCGGCTCACCGTTGTCTAGTCCAATAAAAGGGAGGGGGTACGTGGCGGCGCTCTGTGGCGATATATGGTACTTAGCTGTATATTTCTCGCCAAACAGATGTCTGGCTGACTTTGAGCGGTTCCTGGACGAAGTAGGGGCTCAAGTCGGTCAGCTTCTCCCGCGCCCTGTAATCGTTGCCGGGGACTTTAATGCCAAATCCACGGCTTGGGGCTCCCCGGCGACGGACGCGCGAGGTGCCATACTGGAAGAGTGGGCAGTGGTGGTAGGCCTGACTATCGCTAACCAGGGAACGGCAGACACGTGCGTGCGGCAACAGGGTGGCTCTATCGTGGATATCACGTTCACGAGCGCCTCCCTGGCGCGCCGTGTCCAGGGCTGGGAGGTCATGGTGAGGGTGGAGACGCTGTCGGATCACCGTTATATCCGGTTCGACGTCTCCGCACCCTCACTATCCCCGGATGGCCCAAGCCGGATTGGCCCGGTCGGGAGCGGCCCAAGATGGGCGCTTACCAAACTCGACCGGGAACTTTTGAAGGAGGCAGCCATAGTACAGGCTTGGTTGCCTGTGCCGGAGGGAGCGGTGGCGGTTGAGGCCGAAGCGTCCTGGTTCCGGGAGGCCATGACGCGCATATGCGACGCAGCAATGCCCCGGGCCAAGGCTCTGCCGCCACGACAAAGCGTGTACTGGTGGTCCGCCGAGCTTGCGCAGTTGCGCAAGGACTGTATAGTCGCGCGGCGCCAGCATATGCGACAGAGGAGGCGCAGGCGGCAAGACGCAGCCGAGGAGAGCCGCTTGTACGAGGCACTAAAGGCGTGCAAATGGGCCTTCTCCGTGGCCATAGGGGAGGCAATTGAGGCAAGTCGGGCCGAATTTCTGGAGACCCTCAATGCCGACCCGTGGGGAAGACCATACAAGCTCGTCCGGAGTAAGCTGCGCCCCTGGGCACCCCCGCTGACTCAAACGCTCGAACCAGAGTTCGTAGGCCGCGTGGTAGCGACGCTTTTCCCGGCAAGGGGACCCCATCAGCCACCTTCTATGGCACCGTCAGCGGTGAGACTCGAGGAGGAGGAGAACATCCCAGCTGTAACTACAGCTGAGCTGGGCGTGGCGGTAGACCGGCTCCGTGTCAGGAACACGGCCCCCGGGCCTGACGGCATTCCGGGCCGTGCTTGGGTCCTCGCCATGGAAGCTCTCGAACCGAGGCTGCTACGATTCTTGACCGCGTGCCTAGAGCAGGGTTGCTTCCCGAAGGAGTGGAAGTCCGGAAAGCTGGTGCTGATTCGGAAGGAGGGGCGCCCGGTGGACTCTGCGTCTGGCTACCGGCCGATAGTCCTGCTCGATGAGGTGGGCAAGCTCTTTGAGCGGGTGATTGCAGCTCGCATCATCAAGCACATGGAGCGCGAGGGGCCGGATCTGGAGGACTGCCAGTTTGGCTTTCGCAGGGGCCGCTCAACGGTCGACGCAATTAGTCGAGTTAAGGAGACCGCGACGGAGGCAGTGTCCCGGGGTGAGGTCGTCTTGGCAGTATCTTTAGATATTGCCAATGCCTTTAACACCCTGCCCTGGGACACTATAAAGGAGGCACTGCGATACCACCAGGTACCTCTCCACCTTTACCGCATCATACAAGCCTACCTCAGTGATAGATATATCACGTGGCCAGGACGTCAGGGCTGGGGGAGGAGTATGATGGCCTGTGGAGTCCCGCAGGGGTCGGTCCTAGGTCCACTCCTATGGAATATTGGCTATAACTGGGTCCTACGGGGGGCAAACTTGCGTGGAGTCGAAGTCGTATGCTACGCCGATGACACGCTCGTGATGGCCCGGGGACCCAGTTTCCGTGACGCAGCCATACTGGCGACAGCAGGAGTCGCCCATTCTGTGGCTAAAATTCGACGGCTGGGCCTCGAGGTGGCTCTAACGAAGTGCGAGGCCATCTGCTTCTACGGTCCACGGAGGGCGCCTCCAGCTGGAGCACATATTGTGGTGGGAGGAGTCCCGATTGCTGTCAAGCCGACGCTGCTCTACCTTGGCGTCGTACTTGACAGCAAATGGAATTTTAGAGCTCATTTTGAGCGTTTGGCACCCAGATTGCTGCGCGCTGCGGGAGCCTTTGGGCGTATACTCCCAAATCTGGGGGGGCCCAAGGTTTCATGTCGCCGCCTTTACACAGGGGTGTTGCGATCGATGGCGCTTTATGGTGCCCCAATATGGGCGGATGCCCTCAGCAGTCACAATATCGCTCAACTGCGGCGACCGCAGAGAGCGATGGCTCTGAGGGTAATCCGAGGGTACCGGACGGTCAGTGCAGAGGCCGCGTGCGTGATGGCTGGGTCGCGGCCCTGGGACCTGGACGCGAAGGCCCTTGCGGCCTTGTACCAGTGGTGCAGGGACGCGCGAGATCGGGGCCACCTGCTGGCACCTCGTGAGGTGGAAGGGCGGCGTACGCAGCTCCTAGAGGAGGCTTTAGATGTCTGGGTGCATCGGCTGGAACGGCCGAGGGCTGGCTCGCGCACCATAGAAGCTCTTCGCCCGGTCCTTCGTGACTGGGTGGAAAGGCGCTCTGGGGTGCTGACCTTTCGGCTGACGCAAGTGCTGTCGGGACACGGCTGTTTCGGCAGTTACTTGCACAAAGTCGCGAAAAGGGAGCCGACACCGGAGTGCCACGAGTGCGGAGCTAGCGTAGACTCGGCCCAGCACACTCTGGCCGAGTGCCCGGCTTGGGGCGAGGAGCGGCAAGAGCTGGTTGCCCAGCTAGGACAAGACCTGTCGCTCCCGGCTGTGGTCCAGGCAATGTTGGGCGGAGAAGCGGCCTGGGAGACGGTGCTCACATTTTGTGAACAGGTCATGAAGGACAAAGAGGCGGCAGAGCGTGAGCGAGAAGTCTGGGCCGAGGCTGATCAGATGCGCCGCCGCCGAATAGGTCGCAGGCGAGCCGCCCATGAGCGGAACCTGCCACCTTAACGGGAGCCAGCGGGCGGTGAACACGGGGACGTTCCTGCCCATGCTTGTTGGCTCCCTGAGATGGATGGAAGCGCGACCTCGTGTCCCGGAAGCGCTTCCACAGAGGAGGATCCCTAATTAGGATAGCCGGCTTGCGGGGTCGCGGAAGTATGTTGCCCGTAACCCCGCAACAAACTAGCGGCAAGAGGACACCATGGGGTTTAGTGGGTAGTGGGGCTGCGTTTCAGCCCCGAGCCCCACATAACCGTCCGGGCTCATCCCCGACCCGGCGGTATGCGTAAATGCATTCCCCATGACAAAAAAAAAAAAAAAAAAAAAAAAAAAAAAAGGTTAGGTTGGGGTGCAGGCCGGATTCCTCCACGTTGGCTTGGGTGTTGCAGTCTCTCTTGATCTCGATCCGGAGAGAACGCAGCATCTGGGCTGGTGCACCCTGGGCATCGGCTGAGACTTTCTTCCTTTGGGAGATTCTTTCAGCCCATGGCTAATATCTGGCAGGGGGGGGGGGGGGTTTCACCGAACCAGTGGCGGTATATCCACTTTTGGGCCAGCGCGGGCCTGGGGAACTAAATACTCCCCGAAAGTGTGCACTTATGGTGGAAGGCTGCTCCCGACTACTCTCCTCGGAGAGTAGTTAGAGGAGTGCAGCAGCGTCTTCTGCTTTGCAGAGGGCGTTTTGGGTGGAGTGGAGGGCATTCTCCTAGGAGAGTGGGCGATGGATGATTGGGGGTTGTCCTCGAAAGAGGTACAACGGGGCCCGACGATGTGCCAGGCGCACTCGGTTTAGCCGACGTCGAGCCTAACTCGTTTCCCGTCTGGAGTGTCGTGGATCACGTCTCGCGGCTCCGACGGGCCGAGGACCTTGCCTTAACCGGCTGGGTCGAGGGGAGTAAACCTCATAAAAAATCCCTCAATCCTAAGCGGCGCCGCACCGCGAGGGGATGCATGGCTGAGAGGTGGTCAGCGATTAGTGCGTTGCCCCGTCAGAGTACCTGCCGACCCTCTGACGGGAGATGCTAGGCTTGTCCAGGTGCACGGGCACCTCCTGGATCGACCGTTATATCCCGACTACTCGTGGGAACAAAAATGGAAACACCAACAACCCAACCAAACGGCCCTTCTCAGGGCCAAAACACCCCAAAAGACCCTAGCAGACGCATAATTGACACCGATGAAGAGAGAGAGAGGATGCTCGACATGGCGAGGTTGAAGGAGACGGAGCTGATGGAGGAGATGTTGTTGGAGACAGGTAATGTTTCCGACTCATCTCTTCCATCAGTCAACGTCAAAACCACCAAGCGGCCGCATGCGGACGAGGACGAGGTGCTGACTGGGCCGGTCATAAAGCCCAAAGTGAACACCGCCAGGAGGGGCGGGACCGTACTGAGGTTCCGTGAGTGCCGGGAGGTCGGGACGGGGGCGGACGCTAATTACCGTGTTAGCCGCGACTCCTCGCCGTCTCGACCTCGTGGGAGGAGAGCCCTAAGAGCGGGGAAGAAAAGGCGCAGCTCCTCGGTCCCGCGGGACCGCAGCCCTATGCGGGATGAGGACGACTATGATGGGAGCTACATCGCCGTTCTCAGAGACTCTGCACGGCAGGTGATGGCGGAAGCCAGCAAGAGCGGCAACCTAAAGGGAGATGTCTGGAGCCGCATGAACATTGCGTGCAATGATATCATGGCGGCCGCAGACATCCTTCAGGGGAGGAATGGAGGAGAGGACGAGGAGGTGAGGGCCTTACGGGCTGACAACAAGCGCATGAGGGAGGAACTCTCCCTCGTGCGTAAGGAGCTAAAGGCCCTCCGGACGGCCTTCTCGGAAAAAAAGAAGTTGCCTTCGCAGGACTCGCCAGCCGAAGACGGCCTTCCACAGGCCTTGGGGCAGGCCATGTTGGTGCTGAGGGAGGACCTCAAGCGGGACCTCTTCATGTCCATCGGGGAGATGGTGAATGTCCGGATTGGGGAAGTCCGGGCCCTTCTCCCCGCTGGTCCGATTGTCCGCCCCCCACTGGCAGCGGACAAGAGGAGGAAGGAGGTTCCTCCCAGGTTGGGCCCCGCCACCGTGCCAGCTCCTCATACCAGGGCAGCTTCCCCGGCAGGAGCAGCATCCACCACCACGGCGGCTCTCCCAGCTAGGGCGGCTCCCCCCGCCCGAGCGGCCAAGCTGACTCCTGCCACTCGTAAGGCCCCCCCAGCCAAGGCGGCACCCCCAGCTAAGACTTCGCGCCGTCGTCATCGGGCAAAAACGGCGGGGCCGCTGGCTGCTCCCCGTCCCCCTCCTATCCGTGAGTTCGCCCCGGCGGTTCCGGCAGTTCAGGAGCCACTGCCGCCATCCCTGATGTCGTGGTCGGACGCGGTCAAGAGGGGGAAAAAGAAAAAGGAGAAGACGGTCGCCCCACCACCTGAAGCCAGAGGCAACAGGCCCGCGCCGGGCCCCAGGAAACTGCCTGCTCCCTCAACGGCTGCTGTTGTGGTAGCCGTAAAGGAGGGCAGCGAGGCCACCTACGCCAGCGTCATGGCCAAGGCCATGAAGTCCTTCTCGCTGGCGGAGGTTGGCCTTGAACATGTCAGGGTTCGCAAGACGCAGACCGGGGCCCGCCTCATTGAGGTCCCGGGCGCGAACGGGGCAGCGGCGGCGGATGCGCTATGCGCAAAACTTGACGGGTTGGTTGGCGACGTGGCCAAAGTCTACAGACCCGTCAAAATGGCGGAAATCCGGGTGGGTGGTCTCGATGAGACCATCACCCCGGAGGACATCGCGGCGGCAATGGCGGCCAAGACTGGGTGCTCCCCCACCCAGGTGAAGGTTGGCGCCATCCGGGTCCGATTTGACGGATCCGGCGTGGCGAACGCGCAGTGCCCGGTGACCGTGGCCAACACGCTGGCAACAGCAGGACGACTACTGGTGGGGTGGTCGTCCGCCAGCGTGACTGCACTGGAGGCGAGGCCCATGCGGTGCTTCCGATGCCAAGGCATCGGACACAGCGGGGCCCTCTGCCCCTCAACCGTGGACCGGTCAAATTGGTGCCACCGGTGCAGTGGGCCGGACCACTGGAGGGCCTCCTGCATGGCCGCGCCGCATTGCGACGTTTGCCTAAAAGCGCGACGTCCAGCGGACCACGTGATGGGGGGACGGAGGTGCAGCCCGCCACACACGAGGGGCAAGGCTGGCCAGACAACGTCCCCCTCTACAAGGCGTGCCGCCAATGCGGCTAGGCAAGAAGGTAGCCAGATGGACCTCTAAATGCCAGCACACCAGCATTTAGAGGTCCTTCAGGCGAACGCCAACCACTCCGCCCGCGCCCAAGATCTGCTCATGCAGGTCATGGCGGAGTGGGGCATTGGCGTTTTGGTGGTGGCTGAGCCGTACTTCGTCCCCCCCCAGCCCAACTGGGTCGGGGCGACGGATGGCTCGGTCGCCATTGTGGTGCCGGCGATGGCTGACCTCCCCCCCCTATCAGGAATGGCCAGGGGTTCGGGCTTCGCGGTGGCCAAGTGGGGAGACACTGTCATAGTGGCAGTGTACTTCTCCCCGAATAGGCCGCTGCGGGAATTCGAGGACTTTCTGGTGGGGCTGGGGAGGGTCGTCGGAGGGGCGGCGCCGGCACAGGTGATGGTGATGGGGGACCTCAACGCCAAGAGCGCGGCGTGGGGTTCCCCCATCACGGACCCCAGAGGGGTGGCCCTCGAGGACTGGGTGGCGGCTTCAGGAATGGAGGTTCTAAATAGGGGCAACGCCAATACGTGCGTGCGTCGGCAGGGAGGGTCCATAGTGGACGTTTCGTTCGCGACTCCTGCCTTCGCCGCACGCATTGCCAATTGGCGTGTCCTGGAGGATGTTGAGACCCTCTCCGACCATCTATATGTGCGGATGAGGGTCAGCAGCTCGTTGCGTGCTCCGCAGCCCAGCCTGAGAGGGCGAAGAACAGGTAGGGAGATCCTCCCGAGGTGGTCGATGTCACGGCTTGACCGAGCGATGGCGGACGAGGCTGCAATGGCCGAAGCGTGGTGTGCCCCCCCATCGATCACCTTGGGGGTGGAAGAGCGAGCAGACCGGTTCCGTGTCGCCCTTACATCCATTTGTGATGCAGCCATGCCACGGGCAAGAAAACTGCCATCAAAACGGGCGGTCTACTGGTGGTCGGAGGAAATTGCGGCCCTCCGTATCACCAGTAACAGCGCTCGCCGTGACTACACCCGCTGCAGGCGAAGGCGTCACCCTTCGAGCGAAGAAGATGCTCTTCACAGGGCCCTCAAAGATGCAAAGGAGGCTCTAACCCAAGCGATTGCCAAACGAAAGGACGAGGCGCGGGAGGAGTTCCTAGCTACGCTGGACCGGGACCCATGGGGTCGTCCATATAAATTTATACGCAATAAAATGACGCAAGCTCCCCCCATGAACTCCTTGGAGCCGGAACTGCTCAAGCGCGTGGTGGAAGGCTTATTCCCGGCAGCGCCGGACTATCTTCCGCCAAGCATGGTGAGCCCTGTGGAGGAACAGGAAAACCCGATTGGCACCCCGCTCATCACAGATGATGAAATGGAGCGTGCGGTTGACCGCCTCCGATCGGGTAGGAAGGCCCCGGGACCGGACGGAGTTCCAGGCATGGTACTCCTACTGGCGCTCAAGCATCTCGGAGACCGCCTTAGGGCCCTCTTTGAGGACTGCATCAGAGAGGGGCGGTTTCCGAGATGCTGGAAGGAGGGACGTCTGGTCCTACTAAGGAAAGAGGGTCGCCCGCACGATTCACCTGCCGGTCACCGTCCCATTGTCCTCCTTGATGAGACAGGCAAGATGTTAGAGCGCATCTTGTCTTGTCGCATCATTAAACATCTGGAGGACGTGGGGCCTAATATCACCGACCGGCAATTTGGGTTCCGGGTGGGACGTTCCACAATGGACGCGCTTTGGTCCCTCCGGGACTTTTGCAAGCTTGCGGAGGAAAAAGGGGAGGGAGTCGTGGCGGTGTCATTGGATATCGCCAACGCGTTTGGCTCCCTCCCCTTTTCGGTCATCAGCGAGGCCCTCCGCTACCATGCGGTGCCTCCCTACCTAAGGAGGATAGTGGAGCACTACCTCACTGAGAGAGTAGTGCTCTACGAATGCGAGGGTCGAAGAGTTTCCCGCGGTGTGGCCTGTGGTGTTCCCCAGGGGTCTGTTCTCGGGCCCCTGCTTTGGAATATTGGGTTCGATTGGGCAATCCGTGGGTCCCAACTTCCCTGCATGACCACTATATGTTATGCCGACGATACTATGGTGGCCGTGCGGGGAAAAAAGCTGGACGAGACTCTGAGGATAGCGGCGGTAGCGGCTGAGCTAACGATTGACCGCATCAAACTTCTGGGGCTTGATGTGTCCCTCGAAAAAACGGAAGGTATAGCTTTCGGGGGGAGGGGCTGGCGCCCGCGCAGTGGAACAGCCATAACGATTGCGGGCCAGGTGGTGCAGGTAAAGGCCAACGTCAAGTACCTTGGTCTTGTCCTGGACCGAAAGTGGGACTTTGGGGAGCATTTTAAGCAACTCGCTCCCCGGGTGGTAGGCGCTGCGTCGGCCCTTGGTCGGCTGCTACCAAATGTGGGAGGGCCGAGGGCGCCATGCAGGCGCCTCTTTGCCGGAGTCGTGCGCAGCATGGCGCTCTACGGAGCGCCAATATGGGCCGATAGGCTGTCAGCCAAGAATAGGGCCCTCCTTCGGAGGCCTCAGAGGGTCGTGGCCCTGCGAATTGTTAGGGCCTACGTGACGGTGGCCCATGCGGCCGCATGCGTCTTGGCCTGCACCCCGCCGTGGGAGCTGGATGCTCAGGTGCAGGCTGAGACGTACCGTGAAAGGAGGGAGTCCAGGGCCCGGGGTGAGCGCCCGTACTCTGAAGTCCCACAAAGGATCCGCCGAATGACGGAGAAAAGGATGAGGGACCGGTGGAAAAGTGACCTGGAGGACTCCCCCTATGGAACTTATACTATAGGGGCACTCCTCCCGTCATTTGACCACTGGGTCGAGAGGCGACACGGTACGCTTACGTACCGGCTTGTGCAGGTACTGACCGGACATGGGTGCTTCGGCCACTACCTGCACAAGATAAAGAGGGAGCCGAGTCCGATCTGCCACGAGTGTGGCGATCCGGACGACACGGCCCAGCACACCCTCCAGGTGTGTACTCGCTGGGATCCGGAGCGCCGCACTATGGCTGCGGAAATTGGTGCCTCAGATCTCTCGCTGCACAGCGTAGTCTCGGCCATGCTGGGCAGCGACAGATCGTGGAAGGCGGTATCCTCCTTCTGTGAGAGTGTCATCTCGCAGAAGGAGGTGGCAGAGCGGGAGCGCGAAGACAATGTCGACGCGCACCCGCTCCGACGCAGACGGAGGGGGCGAAGGCGCATGCAGTACGCTGCTAGCCTGAACCCCTTGTAGGACCAGTGGGTTAGGGGCCCACATTGCACGGTCCTACACACGTCTGGGGGAGGGGTCGTAGCGTTTACCGACCTCTCCCTCCTTTGGCGGAGGTACCCCGGCACTAGGCTGGGACGGCTGGGGGACACCTAATGGTTGCATCCCAGGCATCCCATTGTGTCCCCGAAAACAGCAGCGGAGGTAAACGCCGGAGTGGTTTTAGACGGTAGGCTGCTCCCTCTACTCTCGTGCGAGAGTGGGGGGAGGAGAGAGTCCGTCATACCCCCCCTATAGCATGGCCAACCCTGGGCCGGGGGATGATGCGTAACGCATTTCCACTCCGTTAAAAAAAAAAAAAAAAAAAAAAAAAAAAAAAAAGGTTAGGTTAGGTTAGGTTAGGTTAGGTTAGGTTAGGTTGGGGTGCAGGCCCGGTAAGCGACGACGAGTTCGAGAGGGCGGTGGACCGGCTCCGGGGCTGCAAGAAAGCCCCGGGGCCCGACGGAGTACCGGGCCGGGTACTCCCCATCGCCCTAAAACACCTCGGGGACCGACTCAGGCAGTTGATGGACGACTGCCTGAGGGAGGGTCGGTTCCCGAGGGTGTGGAAGGAGGGGAGGCTTTGCCTCCTCCGGAAAGAGGGTCGACCCCCGGACTGTCCCTCCGCCTATCGCCCCATAGTGCTGCTGGATGAGGCCGGGAAGATGATGGAGAGAATCCTGGCCTCCAGGATCCAGCAGCACCTGGAGACCGCCGGCCCGAACGTCTCCCATAGACAGTTCGGGTTCAGAGAGGGGCGGTCTACGCTCGACGCACTGAAGTCCCTTAGGGACTTCTGTGAGTACGCGTCGAGTAGAGGGGAGGGTGTCGTCGCGGTGTCTCTGGACATCGCAAACGCCTTCGGCACTCTCCCCTATGGGGTGATAAGGGAGGCACTTATCTACCACCAAGTGCCTCCCTACCTGCGGCGGGTCATAGAGCACTACCTGACCGAGAGGGTAGTGCTCTATGAGCAGAGGGACGGTCGACGGGGGTCGACGGCGATGGCCTGTGGCGTGCCCCAAGGTTCCGTGCTCGGTCCGCTCTTATGGAACCTGGGGTACGATTGGGCCATCAGGGGGGAGTTGCTCCCACGGACGGCCACCATCTGCTACGCAGATGACACCATGGTGGCCGTGCGTGGGACCGACATGAGGGAGGTGCTGTGCCGGGCGGAAGCGGCGGCCGAGCTGACCATTTACCGGATTGGTCGGCTCGGCCTGAGGGTGGCGCTCCCGAAGACTGAGGCGATAGTCTTCGGGGGCCGGGGGTGGAGGCTGCCGGCGGGCTTGGCGCTCACCCTGGGGGGGGAGTCGGTCCCGATCAAGCCCCACATAAAATATTTGGGGCTTGTTCTGGACCGACGATGGAACTTCGGGGAGCATTTTTCACAATTGGCTCCCCGAATTGTGGGCGCTGCGTCGGCACTGAGCCGGCTGCTGCCGAACGTGGGTGGGCCGGGCTCCTTGTGCCGCCGGCTGTATGCCGGCGTTACAAGGAGCATGGCTCTGTACGGGGCCCCCATCTGGGCGGACAAGCTGTCCGCCCGGAACAGGGCCCTGCTGCAGAGGCCACAGCGGGTGGTGGCCCTCCGAATTGTGAGGGCCTACATGACGGTGGCCCACGCCGCGGCCTGCCTCCTCGCCTGCACCCCGCCCTGGGAGTTGGACGCAGAGGTGCAGGCGGAGACCTACGCAGTTAGGTCCAGGGCCCGGGCGAGAGGAGAACGCCCGGACCCTGAGGAGGTGGAGGAGACGCGCCGGATGACGGAGCGCCGACTGCGGGACAGGTGGAAAGCGGACCTGGAGGACTCCCCCTATGGGACTCGGACCATAGGGGCGATCCTCGGGTCGTTTGACACCTGGTTGGGGAGGGCAGTCGGCGCTACGTCGTACCGGCTTGTGCAGGTATTGACCGGACATGGATGCTTCGGTCATTACCTGCACAAAATTGGGAGGGAGCCCGGCCCGCAGTGCCATGAGTGCGGCGATCCGGACGACACGGCTCAGCACACTCTCGAGGTGTGCAGCCGGTGGAGTGCGGAGCGCCGCACTATGGCGCTAGCCATCGGTCGACGGGACCTCTCCCTGCACAGCGTTGTGTCTGCAATGCTGTGCAGCGACAGGTCCTGGAGGGCTGTGGCCTCCTTCTGCGAGTGTGTCATCTCGCAGAAGGAGGCCTCGGAGCGTGAGCGCGAGGACTCTCCTCTCGCGCATCCGCTCCGGCGTAGACGGCGGGGGGTGAGGCGGCGGCGTTTTGCCGCCCGCCTCAACCCTTAGTGACTGCGGGTGGGGGATGGGAGTCCCCCGCCCGCCGTAGGCTAGTCACTTGGCGGTCTGGGAGAGGGGCCAGGCGTGCTCGGCCCCTCTCCCCTTCGGCGCGGGTAGCCCCGGCAGACGGCCGGGGCTGCCGGAAGGCGTCGTGGGCAGAGCTTCGGCGGTTCCACGGCGCCTTGCCAAACCGGCAGGAGGGTACGCCAGGGTGGTTTTTAGTGGGTTGCGCTCCCCTTCCCCCTCTCATTCTGAGGGGGGGGCGGGGGGTGAGTCCCACATATCCCCTCACTACTCCCATGGTGAGGGGAATGCATAAAGCATTTTCCACCCTGTCAAAAAAAAAAAAAAAAAAAAAAAGGTTGGGGTGCAGGCCGGATTCCTCCACGTTGGCTTGGGTGTTGCAGTCTCTCTTGATCTCGATCCGGGGAGAACGCAGCATCTGGGCTGGTGCACCCTGGGCATTGGCTGAGACTTTTCCCACTTGGGAATTCTTTCGGCCCATGGCTAATATCCGGCAAGGGGGGGAGGGGAGGTGACAGGGGTTTCTTGAAGGGTTGCGGTTGTGTACCGGCACTTCTGCCCCGGAAAGTTTCCTTCTGTCACCTAGGGGGGGGATGGTGACGAGCCGCTTTTCCTCGGAAAAGTGGTGTCGTCACCATCCCGCCTCTTATGTGGGCGGCGACAGAGGTTGTTGGAAGGGGCGGTGGCGTGTGCCTGCGAGGCCGCTTCCGTCCTGGACAGCTTCTCTCTGTTGCCTTTTGACGGTTGGTGACTGGGGAGGCTTGAAGGGTCAGTTGCGTGTGCCTACGAGGCCGTTTCTGTTCCTGGAAAGCTTAACCAGTTACCTGGAGGGGGCCGTGACAGAGGTGGTTGAAAGGGGCGGTTGCGTGTGCCTTCGAGGCCGTTTCCAAACCGGACAGCTGCTTTCTGTCACTTTGGTGGTTGGTGACTGGGTTTACCGGAAGACATGGCACGCAACGGGGCGTAACCCACTCCGAAGGTGCTCCCATGTCACCCGAGGGTCCTTCTACGTGTCCTTCGGAATCCCGGGGGGCACTGTAGTTATTGGTGGGACAGCTGTGGTGGGGTGTGTTTGAAGGGTATGGGACCAAACCTCGCGTTTGGGTATCCGGAAAGCACCATCCACCACAGGCAGACCGTTGAAGGGAAGGCGAACTCAGTGAACTTCGGTTTGCTGCTCGCCCGAACTTCTTGTTAAGCCAGTGGGTAGGGGGCTCACATTGCACGGCTAAACCGGTCTGGGGAGACGGTCGCGGGCTGTTCACAGCCGTCTCCTCCTCTGGCGGGGGTTTGAGGGGCTCTTCGGAGCAAGCCGGGAGGTGCGTCAGTGGTCTATGCTTATAGCGGTACCGCGGTGCCTCACTACCGGCCAGGAGGTTTAAACGCCGGAGTGGTTTTAGACGGTAGTTCTTTTGAGAGTCCGTCATACCTCCCATTGCACAGCCTTCCCCGGGCAGGGAGGATGCGTAAATGCATTTCCACTTCGTCAACAAAAAAAAAAAAAAAAAAAAGGTTAGGTTAGGTTAGGTTAGGTTAGGTTAGGTTAGGTTGGGGTGCAGGCCGGATTCCTCCACGTTGGCTTGGGTGTTGCAGTCTCTCTTGATCTCGATCCGGAGAGAACGCAGCATCTGGGCTGGTGCACCCTGGGCATTGGCTGAGACTTTTCCCCCTTGGGAATTCTTTCGGCCCATGGCTAATATCCGGCACGGGGGGGGGGGGGAAGGTGACAGGGGTTTCTTGAAGGGTTGCGGTTGTGTACCGGCACTTCTGCCCCGGAAAGTTTCCTTCTGTCACCTGGGGGGGGATGGTGACGAGCAGCTTTTCTTCGGAAAAGTGGCCTCGTCACCATAGGGAGGCGGCGACAGAGGTCGTTGGAAGGGGCGGTTGCTGGGCCGCTTCCGCCCTGGACAGCTTCCTTCTGTGGCCCATTGACGGTTGGTGACTGGGGTAGCTTGAAGGGTCAGTTGCGTGTGCCTTCGAGGCCGTTTCTGTTCCTGGAAAGCTTAACCAGTTACCTGGAGGGGGCCGTGACAGAGGTGGTTGAAAGGGGCGGTTGCGTGTGCCTTCGAGGCCGTTTCCAAACCGGACAGCTGCTTTCTGTCACTTTGGTGGTTGGTGACTGGGCTTACCGAAAGACTGGGGCATGTTAACTCCGCTCTGCAACGGAGCACGAAGGTTCCGCTCTGCACCGGAGCATGACCCTGCTCAAGACGTACTCCCATGTCACCCGAGGGTCCTTCTACGTGTCTTTCGGAATCCCGGGGGGCACTGTAGTTATTGGTGGGACAGCTGTGGTGGGGTGTGTTTGAAGGGTATGGGGACCGACCCTTAGAGGTTGGGTATCCGGAAAGCACCATCCACCACAGGCAGACCGTGTAGGGCCAGTGGGTTGGGGGCCCACATTGCACGGCTTTACCGGTCTGGGGAGATGGTCGTGGGCTGCCGACCGCAGCCGTCTCCTCCTTTGGCGGAGAAGGTGGGGCTCTTCGGAGCAGGCCAGGAGGCGTGTCAGTGGGCAAAGCTTAATTGCGGTTCCGCGGCGCCTCGCGACTGGCCAGGGGGGTAAACGCCGGAGTGGTTTTAGACGGTAGTTCTTTTGAGAGTCCGTCATACCTCCCATTGCACAGCCTTCCCCGGGCAGGGAGGATGCGTAAATGCATTTCCACTCCGTCATCAAAAAAAAAAAGGTTAGGTTAGGTTAGGTTAGGTTAGGTTAGGTTGGGGTGCAGGCCGGATTCCTCCACGTTGGCTTGGGTGTTGCAGTCTCTCTTGATCTCGATCCGGAGAGAACGCAGCATCTGGGCTGGTGCACCCTGGGCATTGGCTGAGACTTTTCCCCCTTGGGAATTCTTTCGGCCCATGGCTAATATCCGGCACGGGGGGGGGGGGGGGGAAGGTGACAGGGGTTTCTTGAAGGGTTGCGGTTGTGTACCGGCACTTCTGCCCCGGAAAGTTTCCTTCTGTCACCTGGGGGGGGATGGTGACGAGCAGCTTTTCTTCGGAAAAGTGGCCTCGTCACCATAGGGAGGCGGCGACAGAGGTCGTTGGAAGGGGCGGTTGCTGGGCCGCTTCCGCCCTGGACAGCTTCCTTCTGTGGCCCATTGACGGTTGGTGACTGGGGTAGCTTGAAGGGTCAGTTGCGTGTGCCTTCGAGGCCGTTTCTGTTCCTGGAAAGCTTAACCAGTTACCTGGAGGGGGCCGTGACAGAGGTGGTTGAAAGGGGCGGTTGCGTGTGCCTTTGAGGCCGTTTCCAAACCGGACAGCTGCTTTCTGTCACTTCGGTGGTTGGTGACTGGGCTTACCGAAAGACTGGGGCATGTTAACTCCGCTCTGCAACGGAGCACGAAGGTTCCGCTCTGCACCGGAGCATGACCCTGCTCAAGACGTACTCCCATGTCACCCGAGGGTCCTTCTACGTGTCTTTCGGAATCCCGGGGGGCACTGTAGTTATTGGTGGGACAGCTGTGGTGGGGTGTGTTTGAAGGGTATGGGGACCGACCCTTAGAGGTTGGGTATCCGGAAAGCACCATCCACCACAGGCAGACCGTGTAGGGCCAGTGGGTTGGGGGCCCACATTGCACGGCTTTACCGGTCTGGGGAGATGGTCGTGGGCTGCCGACCGCAGCCGTCTCCTCCTTTGGCGGAGAAGGTGGGGCTCTTCGGAGCAGGCCAGGAGGCGTGTCAGTGGGCAAAGCTTAATTGCGGTTCCGCGGCGCCTCACGACTGGCCAGGGGGGTAAACGCCGGAGTGGTTTTAGACGGTAGTTCTTTTGAGAGTCCGTCATACCTCCCATTGCACAGCCTTCCCCGGGCAGGGAGGATGCGTAAATGCATTTCCACTCCGTCATCAAAAAAAAAAAAAAAAAAGGTTAGGTTAGGTTAGGTTAGGTTAGGTTAGGTTAGGTTAGGTTAGGTTAGGTTAGGTTAGGTTAGGTTAGGTTGGGGTGCAGGCCGGATTCCTCCACGTTGGCTTGGGTGTTGCAGTCTCTCTTGATCTCGATCCGGAGAGTACGCAGCATCTGGGCTGGTGCACCCTGGGCATTGGCTGAGACTTTTCCCTTGGGAATTCTTTCGGCCCATGGCTAATATCCGGCACGGGGGGGGGGGGGGGAAGGTGACAGGGGTTTCTTGAAGGGTTGCGGTTGTGTACCGGCACTTCTGCCCCGGAAAGTTTCCTTCTGTCACCTGGGGGGGGATGGTGACGAGCAGCTTTTCTTCGGAAAAGTGGCCTCGTCACCATAGGGAGGCGGCGACAGAGGTCGTTGGAAGGGGCGGTTGCTGGGCCGCTTCCGCCCTGGACAGCTTCCTTCTGTGGCCCATTGACGGTTGGTGACTGGGGTAGCTTGAAGGGTCAGTTGCGTGTGCCTTCGAGGCCGTTTCTGTTCCTGGAAAGCTTAACCAGTTACCTGGAGGGGGCCGTGACAGAGGTGGTTGAAAGGGGCGGTTGCGTGTGCCTTTGAGGCCGTTTCCAAACCGGACAGCTGCTTTCTGTCACTTTGGTGGTTGGTGACTGGGCTTACCGAAAGACTGGGGCATGTTAACTCCGCTCTGCAACGGAGCACGAAGGTTCCGCTCTGCACCGGAGCATGACCCTGCTCAAGACGTACTCCCATGTCACCCGAGGGTCCTTCTACGTGTCTTTCGGAATCCCGGGGGGCACTGTAGTTATTGGTGGGACAGCTGTGGTGGGGTGTGTTTGAAGGGTATGGGGACCGACCCTAGAGGTTGGGTATCCGGAAAGCACCATCCACCACAGGCAGACCGTGTAGGGCCAGTGGGTTGGGGGCCCACATTGCACGGCTTTACCGGTCTGGGAAGATGGTCGTGGGCTGCTGACCGCAGCCGTCTCCTCCTTTGGCGGAGAAGGTGGGGCTCTTCGGAGCAGGCCAGGAGGCGTGTCAGTGGGCAAAGCTTAATTGCGGTTCCGCGGCGCCTCGCGACTGGCCAGGGGGGTAAACGCCGGAGTGGTTTTAGACGGTAGTTCTTTTGAGAGTCCGTCATACCTCCCATTGCACAGCCTTCCCCGGGCAGGGAGGATGCGTAAATGCATTTCCACTCCGTCATCAAAAAAAAAAAAAAAAAAAAAAAAAAAAAAAAAAAAAAAAAAAAAAAAAAAAAAAAAAAAAAAAAAAAAAAAGGTTAGGTTAGGTTAGGTTAGGTTAGGTTAGGTTAGGTTAGGTTAGGTTAGGTTAGGTTGGGGTGCAGGCCGGATTCCTCCACGTTGGCTTGGGTGTTGCAGTCTCTCTTGATCTCGATCCGGAGAGTACGCAGCATCTGGGCTGGTGCACCCTGGGCATTGGCTGAGACTTTTCCCTTGGGAATTCTTTCGGCCCATGGCTAATATCCGGCACGGGGGGGGGGGGGGGAAGGTGACAGGGGTTTCTTGAAGGGTTGCGGTTGTGTACCGGCACTTCTGCCCCGGAAGTTTCCTTCTGTCACCTGGGGGGGGATGGTGACGAGCAGCTTTTCTTCGGAAAAGTGGCCTCGTCACCATAGGGAGGCGGCGACAGAGGTCGTTGGAAGGGGCGGTTGCTGGGCCGCTTCCGCCCTGGACAGCTTCCTTCTGTGGCCCATTGACGGTTGGTGACTGGGGTAGCTTGAAGGGTCAGTTGCGTGTGCCTTCGAGGCCGTTTCTGTTCCTGGAAAGCTTAACCAGTTACCTGGAGGGGGCCGTGACAGAGGTGGTTGAAAGGGGCGGTTGCGTGTGCCTTTGAGGCCGTTTCCAAACCGGACAGCTGCTTTCTGTCACTTTGGTGGTTGGTGACTGGGCTTACCGAAAGACTGGGGCATGTTAACTCCGCTCTGCAACGGAGCACGAAGGTTCCGCTCTGCACCGGAGCATGACCCTGCTCAAGACGTACTCCCATGTCACCCGAGGGTCCTTCTACGTGTCTTTCGGAATCCCGGGGGGCACTGTAGTTATTGGTGGGACAGCTGTGGTGGGGTGTGTTTGAAGGGTATGGGGACCGACCCTAGAGGTTGGGTATCCGGAAAGCACCATCCACCACAGGCAGACCGTGTAGGGCCAGTGGGTTGGGGGCCCACATTGCACGGCTTTACCGGTCTGGGGAGATGGTCGTGGGCTGCTGACCGCAGCCGTCTCCTCCTTTGGCGGAGAAGGTGGGGCTCTTCGGAGCAGGCCAGGAGGCGTGTCAGTGGGCAAAGCTTAATTGCGGTTCCGCGGCGCCTCGCGACTGGCCAGGGGGGTAAACGCCGGAGTGGTTTTAGACGGTAGTTCTTTTGAGAGTCCGTCATACCTCCCATTGCACAGCCTTCCCCGGGCAGGGAGGATGCGTAAATGCATTTCCACTCCGTCATCAAAAAAAAAAAAAAAAAAAAAAAAAAAAAAAAAAAAAAAAAAAAAAAAAAAAAAAAAAAAAAAAAAAAAAAAGGTTAGGTTAGGTTAGGTTAGGTTAGGTTAGGTTAGGTTAGGTTAGGTTAGGTTAGGTTGGGGTGCAGGCCGGATTCCTCCACGTTGGCTTGGGTGTTGCAGTCTCTCTTGATCTCGATCCGGAGAGAACGCAGCATCTGGGCTGGTGCACCCTGGGCATTGGCTGAGACTTTTCCCCCTTGGGAATTCTTTCGGCCCATGGCTAATATCCGGCACGGGGGGGGGGGGGAAGGTGACAGGGGTTTCTTGAAGGGTTGCGGTTGTGTACCGGCACTTCTGCCCCGGAAAGTTTCCTTCTGTCACCTGGGGGGGGATGGTGACGAGCAGCTTTTCTTCGGAAAAGTGGCCTCGTCACCATAGGGAGGCGGCGACAGAGGTCGTTGGAAGGGGCGGTTGCTGGGCCGCTTCCGCCCTGGACAGCTTCCTTCTGTGGCCCATTGACGGTTGGTGACTGGGGTAGCTTGAAGGGTCAGTTGCGTGTGCCTTCGAGGCCGTTTCTGTTCCTGGAAAGCTTAACCAGTTACCTGGAGGGGGCCGTGACAGAGGTGGTTGAAAGGGGCGGTTGCGTGTGCCTTTGAGGCCGTTTCCAAACCGGACAGCTGCTTTCTGTCACTTTGGTGGTTGGTGACTGGGCTTACCGAAAGACTGGGGCATGTTAACTCCGCTCTGCAACGGAGCACGAAGGTTCCGCTCTGCACCGGAGCATGACCCTGCTCAAGACGTACTCCCATGTCACCCGAGGGTCCTTCTACGTGTCTTTCGGAATCCCGGGGGGCACTGTAGTTATTGGTGGGACAGCTGTGGTGGGGTGTGTTTGAAGGGTATGGGGACCGACCCTAGAGGTTTGGTATCCGGAAAGCACCATCCACCACAGGCAGACCGTGTAGGGCCAGTGGGTTGGGGGCCCACATTGCACGGCTTTACCGGTCTGGGGAGATGGTCGTGGGCTGCTGACCGCAGCCGTCTCCTCCTTTGGCGGAGAAGGTGGGGCTCTTCGGAGCAGGCCAGGAGGCGTGTCAGTGGGCAAAGCTTAATTGCGGTTCCGCGGCGCCTCGCGACTGGCCAGGGGGGTAAACGCCGGAGTGGTTTTAGACGGTAGTTCTTTTGAGAGTCCGTCATACCTCCCATTGCACAGCCTTCCCCTGGGCAGGGGAAGGGCAAGGGCAAGGTTAGGTTAGGTTAGGTTAGGTTCCCCGGAGGACATCGCGGCGGCAATGGTGGCCAAGACTGGGTGCTCCCCCACCCAGGTGAAGGTTGGCGCCATCCGGGTCCGATTCGACGGATCCGGCGTGGCGAACGCGCAGTGCCCGGTGACCGTGGCCAACACGCTGGCAACAGCAGGACGACTACTGGTGGGGTGGTCGTCCGCCAGCGTGACTGCACTGGAGGCGAGGCCCATGCGGTGCTTCCGATGCCAAGGCATCGGACACAGCGGGGCCCTCTGCCCCTCAACCGTGGACCGGTCAAATTGGTGCCACCGGTGCAGTGGGCCGGACCACTGGAGGGCCTCCTGCATGGCCGCGCCGCATTGCGACGTTTGCTTAAAAGCGCGACGTCCAGCGGACCACGTGATGGGGGGACGGAGGTGCAGCCCGCCACACACGAGGGGCAAGGCTGGCCAGACAACGTCCCCCTCTACAAGGCGTGCCGCCAATGCAGCTAGGCAAGAAGGTAGCCAGATGGACCTCTAAATGCCAGCACACCAGCATTTAGAGGTCCTTCAGGCGAACGCCAACCACTCCGCCCGCGCCCAAGATCTGCTCATGCAGGTCATGGCGGAGTGGGGCATTGGCGTCTTGGTGGTGGCTGAGCCGTACTTCGTCCCCCCCCAGTCTAACTGGGTCGGGGCGACGGACGGCTCAGTTGCCATTGCGGTACCGGCGATGGGTGACCTCCCCCCCCTATCGGGAATGGCCAGGGGTGCGGGCTTCGCGGTGGCCAAGTGGGGAGAAACTGTCATAGTGGCAGTTTACTTCTCCCCGAATAGGCCGCTGCGGGAGTTTGAAGCCTTCCTGGTGGGGCTGGGGAGACTCGTCGGAGGGGCGGCGCCGGCGCCATTGGTGGTGATGGGGGACCTAAACGCCAAGAGCGCGGCGTGGGGTTCCCCCATCACGGACCCGAGAGGGGTGGCTCTCGAAGACTGGGTGGCGGCGATGGGGCTTGAGGTGCTCAACCGGGGCGACGCCAACACGTGTGTGCGGCGGCAGGGAGGGTCGATCGTGGACGTCTCGTTCGCGACCCCTGCCATTGCCGCACGAATCACGGACTGGCGCGTCCTGCAGGAGGTAGAGACCCTCTCCGACCATTTATACGTTCGGATGAGGGTCAGCACCTCGCCAGGGGTGCCGCCGCCCAGCCCGAGAGGGCGGAGGGGGAGAGGAGGAGGAGGGGCTTTCCCAAGGTGGACCCTGGCCCGCCTCGACATGGGAGCGGCGGTGGAGGCGGCCATGGTGGAGGCGTGGTGTGCGCCCCCGCCGGTCTCCTTGGGAGTGGAGGAGCGGGCAGCCCGGTTTCGCGTCGCACTAACGTCGGTGTGCGACGCGGCCATGCCCCGGGCCCGAAGGCTGCCCGCCAAGAAGCAGGTGTACTGGTGGTCGCAGGAGATTGCGGCCCTGCGAGCCGCCAGTGATGCCGCCCGCCGCGCATATACGCGCTGCAGGAGGCGGCGACACCTGCCGGAGGAGGAAGAGCATCTCCACAGAGAGCTGAAGGTGGCGAAGGACGCGCTCTCTGTGGAGATAGCTCGCAGAAAGGACGAGGCGCGTGAGGAGTTCCTGGCCACGTTGGATAGGGATCCGTGGGGGCGGCCATACCGAGTTGTGCGCAACAAAATGCGTTGCGCACCCCCCATGGACTCCCTTGAGCCGGAGCTCCTCACGAGGATTGTGGAGGGACTCTTCCCGGCTGCGGCGGCCTTCCAGCCGCCCGCAATGGTGGGCCCCACGGTTGAGGAGGTTGATCAAGATGATCCCCCTCCCGTGACGGACGACGAAATGGAGACCATCGTCGACCGTCTCCGGTCCTGCAGAAAGGCACCAGGACCGGATGGGGTACCGGGAGGAGTCCTCCACATAGTGGCGGAGCACCTCGGGGACCGCTTGCGGACCCTCTTTGATGATTGTATCAAGGAGGGGCGCTTCCCGAGGTGCTGGAAGGAGGGACGCCTCGTCCTCCTTCGGAAGGAGGGTAGGCCGTTTGATACCCCTGCCGGTCACCGCCCCATCGTCCTCCTAGATGAGACGGGCAAGATGCTAGAGCGCATCTTGTCCCGTCGCATCGTCCAACATCTGGAGGACGTGGGTCCTAACATCTCCGACCGGCAGTTCGGGTTCCGGGAGGGACGGTCCACTATGGACGCGCTTTCGTCCCTCCGGAACTTCTGTGGGAACGCGGAGGCGAAGGGTGAGGGGGTCGTGGCGGTGTCGTTAGACATCGCCAACGCATTTGGCTCCCTGCCCTTCTCGGTCATCAGCGAGGCCCTCCGCTTCCACAGGGTGCCCGGGTATCTGCGGCGGATTGTGGAGCACTACCTAACCGGCAGGGTAGTGCTCTACGATCGTGGGGGTCTGCGGATCGCTCACCCGATGTCGTGCGGTGTTCCCCAGGGGTCCGTGTTAGGACCCCTGCTATGGAACATAGGGTACGACTGGGTGATCCGCGGAGCGCTCCTTCCCCGCATGGCCACCCTTTGTTATGCCGACGATACAATGGTGGCCGTGCGGGGACGTGAGCTGGAGGAGGCCCTCCGGAGGGCGTCGTTGGCGGCAGACCTGGTTGTCGGCCGCATCCGACAGCTGGGTCTGGAGGTGTCCCTCCCGAAGACAGACGCTATTGTCTTCGGGGGGAGGGGATGGCGTCCACGTTGTGGATTGTCCATCCCTGTGGCGGGGGAAGCGGTCCAGGTGAAGGGTACGATCAAGTACCTTGGCCTCATCCTGGACCGGAGGTGGGATTTCGGGGAGCATTTCCGCCAACTTGCTCCCCGGGTGGTAGGCGCCGCGTCGGCCCTGGGCCGCATGTTGCCGAACGTGGGGGGGCCTCAAGCGCCATGCCGACGCCTGTTTGCAGGCGTAGTGCGTAGCATGGCGCTATACGGAGCGCCAATCTGGGCCGACAAGCTGTCGGCCAAGAATAAGGCGCTCCTAAGGAGGCCCCAAAGAGTGGTGGCCCTCCGAATAGTGAGGGCCTATGTGACGGTGGCACATGCGGCCGCGTGTGTCTTGGCCTGCACCCCGCCGTGGGAGCTAGATGCTCAGGTGCAGGCCGAGACATACCGGATGAGGGCCGGGTTCCGGGCGAGGAGACAGCGCCCGGACTCGGAGACGGTGGAGGGGG